>BSBN01001268.1:1256875-2513750 GCA_027924645.1 Cunninghamia lanceolata | reverse complement strand
AATTCCATCTTGAGGTGGGTTCATACGGATTTCACACTTGCACTTCACTGGTGATTCAGTGGAGAGGATTAAGCTTAAAAGACATGTTTATTTCTATAGATTTGGAGAAGAAGACCTAGTACCAAAATTGTGAGATTTGTGGCCAAATACAATTTTGAAGATTGAAATATATATTCAGATTGGAGCGCCATCTTTTGAAGGATTTGATTGAAGATTATTGCTAGGGTTTTACCCTAGGGTGAGCACCACTTTCCAAGCGAGGCAATTTCATGTTTGTGGGGCATTTGAGGACCAAACCCTAGCCTCTACCCTTCATTAGCATGTCATTTTCTATCTACAAGGAGCACCACCCACTTTGTAGAAAAAATCATGGGTTTTTGAGCCTCATAGGTGTATGTCGATCAAGTGCCAAACCAGTTCGCCCATCTAGGGTTTGGAATAAGACATCATTATCCACTATTTGTCATATGTATGAGGCTTAGTTTATCAATGTAAAGTTCTAATTTTGTAACATCAGAGCTTTGAGTTATGTTTGGGCATATTTGAGCCTTGAAACTTGTGTAATTTCCATTCCGAGTAATCTGATTTGTAGCAGCAGTTATTCATATTCAGAAATTAGAACTTTTTGTCATTTTGTTTGCATTAGAATGGTCATATAATGTGGTAGAATATATGGTTGATGTGATATTCACAAAGGTTCATGAATGAAATGTATATTTGAGGAATTGGCATACATATATTCTCTGTCCAAAACCATTTACAAATCATAAACAAAAAAATAGATTTCAGACCTAGGGTTTGAAAAGATAAAAATAAAAAATTTAGGGCAGATCTAATTAGGGATCTTATAGTGGTATCAGAGCAAGAGATCTTGCAATCCTGAAGGGTTTATATGATGAATGTTGACTTATGAATCTCAAGGATAGAGAATACATTACATATAGGAGAAGGCAACAATTTATTTTCTCATATTCTGAAGAAGAAGACAACATGGGTGATAGGAATCATGAGGATCCAACACTAGAGATATCCTCAATGATATTGCTAGATGACAACATGACCTAATGCAACTATTGTCCCAATTTGTGTAGCATAGCATGGCAAACAACAATGGAAATTAGAATAATATCAGGAACTATCAGCATACAAGTAGAAATAATGGAAGCATTGGGGAGGCTAGCAATTCAGGAAATAATACCAACACTCACACTAGAACCACTCAAGCTTCTATAAGTAGACCTCTTACACGTACTATATTGGATCAAAAAGGAGCACAAGAGGGTGGACAATAGCTTCCAGGTGCAAGCTTTAATGATTACATGAGGGAATGACAATCTCTAGGTGATGAGTTTTAAGCTGCAATGTCTGTACATGATTTCTGTCAATTGAAGTATAGGAACATACCTAGAGCAGAGAGAAATCACAACCATGATTTGCAAAGAAATTTGGGAAAGGTAACTATTACTCCTTTCGATGGTTCAGGTAGATGCATGACACGTGTAAGGATTCAGAAGATGGAGAACTATCTAACTTTAAACCCTATGTTCCAGAAGAAAACAATTCAGTTTGCTACTTTACACTTGGAGGTATTGAACACACCCAGATACTGAGAGGGGGTAGGTGAATTAGTATTCAAATAAATCTCAAACCCTCTAGAGCAAATTAAAACTTAAACTTTACAGCATTAATGGAAACATAAAAGATCAACACTATGCACAACACCACATAACACTAGATGTACGTGGAAAACCTCAAAGGCAAAAAATCATGGTGAGAAAAGATGCTAGGAGCTACTGTCCTAATCCATCCTCACAAAAGAATCACTGTTATAACTTTATTTTAGGGCTATAACCCAAGGAAGCTACTACTCCCTGAAGAAAGGTTTTAGGGTCACTCCCAAGGAAGCTACAACTCCCTATAGACTTTGTTTTAGGGCTACAACCCAAGGAAGCACCTATTCCCTAAACTGAGAACAAACTTAGAAAATATTACAGCATGATAGTCCTTCTATTATCTGAAACTGACAATGAAGCTCACTCCTTTTGATGATTGCAATTCTTCTTTTTACCTCCTCTTTTGATGATTGCTCTTTTTCTTTGACAACTTTTGCAACTTCTTCAAATGTCTTCTCTGCAACTTACTGACTCACTGCTTTCAGCCTTCAAGAAGTTTTGCCTTTGGCTCACTACCTCTAGCAATCAGTTGGGCACACTCTTCACTTCCCTACTGTCTCAAAAATATCTTCAATATGAATCCATACAGGATCTATCACTTCTGCTCTTTCTCTTTCAGTTGCACATCATAATGAATTACACATCCACATTCTACTTCTCACATTCATATTCACAATAACACCTCATCTAGATCAATTAGGTTTACAATATATATCATATTACATTGATTACATTACAAGTCAGCCAAAGACAACAAGAATATTACAATTACAAGTCGGTCAAAGATCAAACAACATGAAATGTGTAGAGGGAAAGCCCTAAAATGAACTATATGCAACACTAGGAAGAGGAACATGCCTTGTGGATTCCAACACATGCTTAACCTATTCCAAAACATCCTTGATAGCATCAGCCTTAATAGAATAACATTTGCATGCTTCACACAATTGAATCAGGTCACCCTTAAGCAAGAAAACATGAAGCTTGTAGCACATTAGCCATTACAACTTGTTATTACTCTTGGAAGATTAACCATTACTTGTGCTACTCCTAGATGAGTTAGCATGACCCATACAACATCTTCAAATGCTTCTTGAACTCTATTTAGGAAAGACTTTGTGGTGAACACCTTCAACATACATCAGTAGGCTAGGCAAAAGCATAACCCGACAACATCTTCATTCCAGACCACAACCTGTTCTAGAGAAACTAGAAAACACCTTGCAGAGCAACATGAAACATCACAAGATTATCAGGATCATTCTCCATCAGCCAATTCACCATTTCATATAGTAACAAGTTGGCACAAGCCAACAAACATTGAAACTAGCCAACAGATAGTACAATCTTGCACTCTGTCACTTACAACTTTCTCTACGAAGAAACAAATGATGTGAGACTTTAAATGTATCACTTTCACAACCCAATGAACTTAACTTTTGAACTGCATGACCATATCTTTAAATGCGGAGGAATGTGGAGTATTCTCCCAAATAGTCTTCAAGACAACTTTCTGTAGTAGAAACCTTCACAACATCTGGAGACCAGAGCCTCCTTATAGCAACACATACTTCCTTAGAAACAATAGGAGAGAGAATACAACATGCTACAGACCATCATCACCATCTTCCCAACATCAACATTACTTTTAATCCTCATCTCAATGCTTCTAATTCCCATCTTAATACATCATCATGATATCATCTTTGCTAATAACAAGCATACTCAAGACATTAAATAAGGCATGACATCCAACCATGAACATCAGCAACATCACCAGTTAGTACACCATCAACATAAGCATCATTGACAACCCAAACTGGGTGTTGACATCAATGACAACCACAACAGTGATAAACTTAGGTAATATATGTGCACCAATCTGCCCCTTTAGCATTGATGGTAACACACACTTGCTCATTCTCCCCCTTTGACATCAAGGACAAAGGGCAACTACTTCTCACCCTTAGGGCACAAACTCTCCTTTTCAACCTTCTCCCCCTTTGAAGTACATACAATCCTTGAAACAATTCACAGGCTCCCTGTTGCAAGTATGTGTGTAATCGATGTTGTCATTGATGTCAACATGTCTATGTTGTCATTGGTGTCAACTGTGATCTTACTTTGTTGAGGATATTGAGAAAATTAGTCCCTCCGATGATAACAATGTGTTGCAGTAGAAACAGTAGATTACATGCAGAAGAACGGTCCAGAAGAATGCTCCGCATTTCTTGTAGAATAAATATCTTTTCCTGCAGATTGGAAGTTATTTAGAAGTCTATCTTAAGATGCTATATTCCAAGGTTGAGCCTTTGGAATGAATATTTGAGTTAGTTGTGTTCACCAGTGTGAAAATAATTTTTCTTGTATATTTGGTGGTGACAGGGAGAAAGTGTTTTGCTCCACATTCCTCCGCATTGAAGTATTTTGGTCTACGGTTCTAGAATTAAGTCAGTTATGATGTTAAGTGCCTTAAAATGCAATGGTTCATGATTTGGTGGTCCACAATCTATCTTTTACTCATGACAGTGGCTGACAGTGTTGTTCCTGTACTCTGGTTTGAAGAATCTTATTGATAGAGTGATTAGAGATCGTGCGTGGTGTAGGAGCACCTACCTAACAGCTGGCCTTCATGAGGCAGTTAGTTAGTTTGAGTCTTGTTAATGTTTCCAAGAAGGTCTGATAAGACCAATGCATGTAATAAGGTCATGCTGACCATGCTAAGATCATGCTGACCATGTTTTTACTATTTTTAGATAGTTTGTTAGGACAGCTGTATGCTGTAGGTCCGGTTGGATCTCCCAGCTGCCTGGAGAGATTTCCCAGCCACTTGGAGTCGGGTCAGTAGTACTCGCAGGAAAACCTATTTATGCCTGAGGATCGGTTGGTATTGGATATCATCGATCAGGCTTTGCTGAGAGAGAGGAGAGACTGAATATTGTAATAGCATCTTTTGAAATCGATTAAGAGATCCAGTTGTGTTCATTTTCTATTTGGTCTCCACTGTGTGATCGATTTGCTGGTTTGGTGGCTGTATGGATTCGCTGATCCATTCCACCGGTTGATTCGTCGGATCGGTGGAATGGCGATGTACAGTAGGTTAGGTTTTAGTTTGCTTTCTGTTTGCATGCAGGTGTGCAGGATCGCCGTCGAGAGGTGTTGAAGACCCTAGCATGGGTATGTGCTAGGTCGAGCTGATAGAGTTTGGAAGATCATCCTGGAAGTGGATCGGGTCATCCCAAGAGGTTCGGTGGATCAGAACGGTGAAAATCCGCTAAGGCTAGAAATTTGTCAAAACAGAATCATCAGGATAATTTGGTGAATATCCTACAGTCGCTTCGGGCATCGTCATCCGGATAAGTGAAGATGAGCATGATGCTATCGATTGCATGAAGTGAATGTGCGTCGGGGTGATCATCATCAGGAGGTGCCGAGGAGGAGCGTATCGGCATAAGGAAGAAGATCAGGTTGATCGCGGGCCGAAAAAAGTTAAGTTTGGCCAACAGCAGGATATGACGTCATCATCATCAGGATATACGTCATCAGGATATTGCGGAGCAGCAGGATATTGAGGAGCTGCATGTGACATCATCGTCATCAGGATAATCGTCATCAGGATATCGAGTGACGTAAGCATCGAGGGGACGGTGCGTGGAGTTAAGGTTTGTCATCATCAGGATAAATGGGAGGAACCAGATGTTCTTTATCCTACTGATGAACATGATGTTGAACATCATGATGCTGAAGATAGTGAAGAAAGCGTTTTGCGGTGAGATGAACAGTGGACGTCAGGAGGATGTTCGCGCTTGCCGAATATGATGATGCTGCCGATAGTCGAACGTGATGATGCTGTTGACATGCGAAAGGGCGAAGGCTTGTCATCAGGAGGATATCGGTCGGCGACAGTAAATATGATGATGCTGACAGTGTAAAGGAAAATATGATGATGATGATGAAGGGTTACGGACATCCATGCTGTATGTCAAGGTTATAGTGTGGATGCCTCTGCATCATAGTGGTATCAGAGCTCAGCAAAAGGTCTGGGCTGTTGTGTGTTGATTCTGTCACCGAAAGGGCAGAGGTAGAGTTGATTGTGTGTTGTGTGTTGATCGAGAGGTTGACAAAATGCCTCCAAAAGGTAGTGGTACTGCAAGGGAATTGCAGGAGATGAAGGAAAAACATGCCAGAGAAATGAGGAAGATGAAGGAGCTTGCCGAAGCACTTCAAGCCAGGCTTGTAGCCCTGGAAAAGAACAAAAAGAGGGAAGTGGAAGATAGTGAGTCTGAAGCAGATGAAGATGCTGTTGAAGAATATGAAGAGGTAGCTGAAGATCTGGATGCTGAAGACCAGAGATTGGCAAAACTGTTAAAGGCAGTGCAGAGTGATAAACCTAAGGTAAAGGTTGATGTTTCCAAGTATAATGGAAGTTTGAATGAAGATGAGTTGCTGGATTGGATTGCTGCACTTGATAATCACTTTGAATGTGAAGATGTTGCTGAGGATCAGAAGGTAAAGATTGCAAAGACCAAGTTAGGAGGTCATGCTTTGGTATGGTGGGATTATGTACAATCTGAGAGAAGGAAACAAGGGAAGTCAAAGATCACTTCATGGGATAAGATGGTAGCAAGGATCAAAGGTAAATTCTTGCCAAGGGATTATGAAATTTAGATGTTTAAGAAGCTGCAATTTTTAAGGCAGAAGGAAATGGATGTGAAGGCATATACTGAGGAGTTTTATAAGTTGAGTATGAGATCTGGTCATCATGAGAATGAGGTAGAAAAGGTGGCTAGGTACTTGGCTGGTTTGAGATTGAACATACAGGATGAGTTAGTTTTAGCTAACCCTAAGAATGTGGAGGATTGTTATCAAATGGCAATCAGGATTGAAGAAAAGATGAATAGGACTCAAGATAAGTCCATGAGAGGAAGAGGAAACAATATGAGGGGAAGAGGAGCAGCCCCTACATAAAAGCAAACCAATGATGGTCAAGAAGACACTGGTAAAGGACAGGGACAGTCTGATTTCAGAGGTGGATGGAAAGGTAATAGAGGCAGATTTGGAGGTGGTAGAGGTTCTACTACATTTTCAGGAAAATGTTACACCTGTGGTGAGTTTGGTCATCCATCTTTCAAATGTCCAGAAAACAAAGGTTCATCATCCAGAAATGATAGAACAAATGACAAGAGAGTACAACTTGTACAAGAAGAGAAAGTAGAGCAAAGTGTGTAGAGTTCAAACACTTATCAAAAAGATAAGGAGCCTGACTATTATGCATATCCTGAGGAGGGCGAAGCATTGATGCTAAGGAGAATTAGTTTGCAGGCATCAAAGGATATGATGCAAAGAAGAGCTCTTTTCAAGACCATATGTAAGAGCAAAGGTAAAATATGTAAGGTTGTCATTGATACTGGTTCAACAGACAACATGGTATCTCAGGAAATGGTGGATAAACTGAATTTGGAAAAGATTCCACACCATCACCCTTACAAGGCATCTTGGGTGAGTGATAGTCAATCACTTTTTGTCTATGAACAGGCATATGTGGATTTTCAGATTGGAGCCTATCATGATAGAGTTTTGTGTGATATTTTTCCCATGGAATGTTGTCACCTACTGTTGGGTAGACCATGGCAATTTGATAGAAGGGTACTGTATGATGGGTATGCTAATACCTACACCATCAAGAAAGATGGGAAGACTATTAAGTTGATGCCATTGCAGGCAGATGCTGCAGCACAGGGGGCAACCAAAATCATTTTAATGGGAAAGAAGGAGTTTGTGCAGATGCCTATAGGAGCAGGCATAAAGGCAGTTGAGGACATTACAGGAAAAGGAGTTGTTCAGGACAACAGGTGGAAGAAAGTTTTAGTTTTGACTGACAGAGGTCAGCAGCAGGTGCAGAAACAGGTTTGCACACAGCAACCAGTTGAGAGGAATGACAAGGATGTTGTCATAGTTGGGACTATTGTTTGTCCTATAAAGATTGAAAGGAAGACAGAGTTGAACTTTACAGAAGTTCACGAGGCAGTTCAGACAGAGGTTCTGGTCAGACAACCTGACAAACACAGGGTATGTGGGAGAAAGGCCTACATTGACAGGCATGAGGGTTTACTTGCAACAAGGCAAGTTACAGTTCAGAAGTCTTGGAGCAGCCAAGAGCCAGCAGAGGACAAAGCTGGAACAGATCAGTATATTGCAAAGGCAAAGTATAAAGGTGGAGGACTTCCACAACCCAAACTCATGGGACATGAGTTCTTTTCTGTTGGGGAGTATGGTGCAGGAGCACCTACCTGACAGCTGGCCTTCATGAGGCAGTTAGTTAGTTTGAGTCTTGTTAATGTTTCCAAGAAGGTCTGATAAGACCAATGCATGTAATAAGGTCATGCTGACCATGCTAAGATCATGCTGACCATGTTTTTACTATTTTTAGATAGTTTGTTAGGACAGCTGTATGCTGTAGGTCCGGTTGGATCTCCCAGCCGCCTGGAGAGATTTCCCAGCCGCTTGGAGTCAGGTCAGTAGTACTCGCAGGAAAACCTATTTATGCCTAAGGATCGGTTGGTATTGGATATCATCGATCAGGCTTTGCTGAGAGAGAGGAGAGACTGAATATTGTAATAGCATCTTTTGAAATCGAATAAGAGATCCAGTTGTGTTCATTTTCTGTTTGGTCTCCACTGTGTGATCGATTTGCTGGTTTGGTGGTTGTATGGATTCGCTGATCCATTCCACCGGTTGATTCGTCGGATCGGTGGAATGGCGATGTACAGTAGGTTAGGTTTTAGTTTGCTTTCTATTTGCATGCAGGTGTGCAGGATCACCGTCGAGAGGTGTTGAAGACCCTAGCATGGGTATGTGCTAGGTCGAGCTGATAGAGTTTGGAAGATCATCCTGGAAGTGGATCGGGTCATCCCAGGAGGTTCGGCGGATCAGAACGGTGAAAATCCGCTAAGGCTGGAAATTTGTCAAAACAGAATCATCAGGATAATTTGGTGAATATCCTGCAGTCGCTTCGGGCATCGTCATCCGGATAAGTGAAGATGAGCATGATGCTATCGATTGCATGAAGTGAATGTGCGTTGGGGTGATCATCATTAGGAGGTGCCGAGGAGGAGCGTATCGGCATAAGGAAGAAGATCAGGTTGATCGCGGGCCGAAAAAAGTTAAGTTTGGCCAACAGTAGGATATGACGTCATCATCATCAGGATATACGTCATCAGGATATTGCGGAGCAGCAGGATATTGAGGAGCTGCATGTGACGTCATCGTCATCAGGATAATCGTCATCAGGATATCGGGTGACGTAAGCATCGAGGGGACGGTGTGTGGAGTTAAGGTTTGTCATCATCAGGATAAATGGGAGGAACCGGATGTTCTTTATCCTGCTGATGAACATGATGTTGAACATCATGATGCTGAAGATAGTGAAGAAAGCGTTTTGCGGTGAGATGAACAGTGGACGTCAGGAGGATGTTCGCGCTTGCCGAATATGATGATGCTGCCGATAGTCGAACGTGATGATGCTGTTGACATGCGAAACGGCAAAGGCTTGTCATCAGGAGGATATCGGTCGGCGACAGTAAATATGATGATGCTGACAGTGTAAAGGAAAATATGATGATGATGATGAAGGGTTGCGGACATCCATGCTGTATGTCAAGGTTATAGTGTGGATGCCTCTGCATCAGTGCGGTTGTTCCTGGTGATTACAATGTGCTTGTGGATGTCTCTTGATCATGTTCCTACATTCGGATTGGTCTGCAAGGTGTAATTTAGATTGTGCATGAAGCGTGTTCTTGAGAATACTTGTGCTAACATCAGTTTTAGCCGACTTGGTTGTTGACATGTCTTGTAATTACACTTTAAAGATTGTGATAGCGTATTATAGCATGGAAGATTGTGTTTGAGTCCCAGCTAAGGCGCGACATGGTCCACATTCATTTCTTTTCTTTGTAAATCTGTTTACATCCAGACCTATTATGATGTAATGTATGTTTTCTGACCTTGGAGATTGTTCCAACAGTTGATGATTGTAATGCCAACCTTGATGATCATTCCAAGGTTGATGAAGTGTATAAATACTTGTAATTGAGTCGTGAAAGTGTATCCAAGTGTGAAGATGCAAAGATAAAAGGGAAGTAAAGTAGCAGAGTAGAGCATAAGTGTTTGTGCTTCAATGAACTAAACTTGGGCATGGAGTAGATGTTGTTATCTCAGTTCAACCCTTTTGGTAGTGAGCCTCCCTTTGGTAGTGAGCCACCCATAGGTAGTGAGCCTTTCTTTGCAGTGAGCCCTGTAGGTAATAAGCCTCTATTTTTTAGTATTGATAAAACTTATATATTTTTGTGGGCTAACACCCACCGTGGTCTTTCCCTTTTAGAGTTTTCCACGTAAAAAATCTGGTGTCTTCTGTGTTGATTATGTTATTGAGTTGAGCTTCTCATTTTATGCTTTCATTGTTATATCAGAATATAAGTAATTAATAAGTTGATGTTCATAATTGGTTAAAAGTTTTAGGACAACTAATTCACCCCCCCTCTCAATTGTCCGATGCAGTTCAACACTCCCCCTATCAGCAACAACCACTACCTGCTCCCCCTGAGAGGTAGCCACCATCAGTCCAGGAAAAAGATATAACATGAATAACTCCCCCTAGATAGATGCACCAACTATGCATTTAGCAAGAAGAGGGAGGGGCAATTACCCCTAACTTCTGTCGAAGATACTCAAAGGTATCCTTTGCAAGAGCCTTTGTGAAAATATCTACAATCTAATCCTTTGTTGGAACATATTCCAACTTCACTTCTTTATCTACAACCTTATCTCTCAAAAAGTGATATCTGATTAATATATGCTTGGTTCTAGAATGCATCACTAGATTCTTGGAAATATTGATAGCACTAGTATTATCACACAAAATAGAAATAGGCTCATCATACTTCATCTTGATATCCTTCAGTGTTTGCTTCATCCACAACACTTGTGTATAACAAGATATTGTAGCAATATACTCTACCTTTGCAGTTGATAAAGATACTGAATCTTGTTTCTTACTATGCCATGAAACCAATCTGCTTCCTAAAAATAAAGCACCACCACTTGTACTTCTATCATCAACACAACCGGCCCAATTAGCATCAATGAAAGCACTCAGATCAAAGTCATTTCCTCTTGGATACCATAAGCCATAATCTGGAGTACCCTTCAAATATTTGAATATTCTTTTTACTACCTTCTCATGAGTTTGCTTAGGATTAGCTTGATATTTGGCAACCAAACATACTGCATGCATAATATCAGGTCCAAAGTAGTCAAGTACAATAATCCTCCAATCATAGATCTATAAAGAGTCTAATCAACCTCAGGTGACTCATCAGTCTTGCTCAATTGACAACCAGTAACCATAGGAGTACTTACTGGTTTAGAATCCTCCATACCAGATTTCTTCAACATCTCTCTAACATACTTACCCTGAGAAACAAAGATACCATCATCTAGTTGAATAATTTGAAGCCCAAAGAAGAAAGACATCTCACCAATCATAGACATCTCAAACTCTTACTGCATCTCTTCTACAAACCTCTTACACATATCATCATCTCCACCAAAGATGATGTCATCAACATATACAACAACTATCAAAATCTTGTCTCCTTCTTCCTTATTGTAAAGATTACTATCTATAGTACCTTTCTTGAAACCTTCCTGAAGTAAGTACTTATCCAACCGAGCATACCAAGCTCTAGGAGCTTGCTTGAGTCCATACAAAGCTTTCTTGAGTCTGCACACCATGTCTGCATCTTCTAATAGCTGGAAACCATTCAGTTGCTCAATGCAGACCTCTTCCTCTAAATCACCATTCAAGAATGCTGACTTGACATCCATTTGATAGACCTTCAAGTTCTTGTGAGCAATAAAGACAAGAAACATCCTGATTGCCTCCATTCCAGCTACTGGAGAAAAAGTCTACTCAAAATCAATACATTCAACTTGTGAATAACCCTTACACACCAATCTTGCTTTGTTCCTTACAATTTCACCATCTTCATTCAGTTTGTTCTGAAATACCCACTTTGTTCCTATAACATTCTTATCAGATGGTCTAGGAACCAATTCCCATGTCTGGTTTTTCTATATCTGATTCAATTCTTCTTCCATTGCCTTCAACCATACATCTTTGCTAGCATCAACAAAGGTTCTGGGCTCTACCTTTGACAATAGGTATAGATTCACTTGCTCACCTTCTTTTGCAAGCCTTCTCCTAGTCTACACACCTTCATTCTTATCCCCAATGATCTGATCTGTTGAATGATTCCTCTGAACATACTTTGCTAGAGTCTTAGGGATTTGTTCTAATCCTCATTCCTTCTCTTCTTTCTCCTCCTCCTCCTCCTCTTCTTCAATGCAGGGAGGTATATCAGATCTGCAAACCTCTAGTTCTTGTGAGATATGACACAAATCTTCATCTACCTTAATATTTGTGCTTTCAATCATCTTTCCCAATCTCTTGTTGTAGCATCTATAGGCCTTGCTTCTGGTTGAGTAATCAAGTGGTGCAAGAGCACCTAGAAAATCCTATTTGCTTTTGTAATAAGGTCTATTTGACTAATACATTTTCATTTATGTTTGTCTCTAGGTTTTTCAGGACCTAGAACCCATTTTTGTAAGTCCAAAGTGACTTAAAACACACTTTTGTCATATTGTAATCACATAGTGCCAAAATAGGGCAGTAGGACAGTTTGAAGCAGTTTTGGATCGGTTGGTCTTCCAACTGTTTGCATCGGTTAGTTTTCCAACTACTGGCAGGTTGCATTGATAACAACCAGAGGAAGGAACTATCTGAAAAAAAGAAAAAAAAGTGTGAAAGTGATTGTGTATTGTGCTAAGGAGAAACAAAACTATTTTGTTCCATCAATTTGATTTCTGTTTCCTGTAACTGCAATTCGTACAACTGTAGATTTCTATTCTTTCTGTTCTTTCCATTGTTACAGTATATCGACATGAAGCATTCCACTAGTACGATTCCTGTCAAAATTAGTGGGATGGATTCATTGTATAGTATTTGTTTTTGTTTTCTTGTTTTGTTTTTGTGTTCGACAATGCAGAGGATCTAGACAGAGTGTTTTTGCACAATAGGTTGACCTAGCATCTCTATGTACTAGGGTTCGGTTGAAGAGGGAGAAAGTAAACTATGCATCAGCGTATCACTGGGACTCAAAATAACTCCATTGAAGTTGGGCAGTCTTGTCAAAAACAAGCACGGGAAGTCTATCAGTGTATCGGCAACTCTGGAGTAAGTCCCACTAATAGGACAAGTCTCACCGAGGGAGTTGGTCTATCGGTGCATCGACTAGAGTTTGTAAGTGCTCACCGATGAGAAGAGTCTCACCGAAGACAAATGCCATTGGTATATCAGAAGCACATCAAAGGAGTTTACCAAAAATTCATGCCCAACCGGTGTTGAAGCCGTCATGGTTAAGATGAGGGGAACTTAACCATCATCGGGGCATTAGTTGAAGGATAGAAGACTTTGCCGATAGAAGTAAGTCTCACCGATGATGAAGAGTTGATTGACTCGGTGTTAGTCCTATTGTATCTCGCCAAAGATAAATTCAGTTGAGCTATCGGTGTAAGGTAGAACAATGGTAAGACTTGAGAAAGTCATTCCAACCGATGGTTATCTGACCGATCGAGGTGTATCGGTGGCCAGTGGGTGGAGTCTTGCCAACAGAAAACAAATTTGATTTTGTCTACGTTACCACTACGTGCTTCCCATCATATTGGTATCAGAGTGAGTTTTGAAGATCACTTAGGTAGCATGGTCTTGGTGTATGTCAGACAATGAAAGTGAAGTAGAGGCTGACATGATGCCTCCTAAAAGCATGTCACAAGATGTAGTGAAGAAACTGATTAAAGTGATGTTTGAGTCCAAGCTCGAGGAGTTGAAAAGAACCAAGGGTAAGGATAGGGAAGATGAAAGTGACAGTGATGAAGGAGATACAGAAATTGATGAAACCAATAAGAGGACAGAGGAGATACCAGTAGACCAGATGGCATTTGTAAATGCTTTGAAGTCAATTAATAGGGATACCATAGATGGGTTACCTACGTATGGTGGAAGTATGGAAGCTAAAGAGGTGATTGATTAGATTGAGGCATTGAACAATCATTTCAAATACAAAGAAGTCCCTGATGATAAGAGGGTTAAGTTGGCAAAGGCAAGATTGAAGGGGTCTGCTCTTGCATGGTGGAATTATGAGCAAGGAGAGAGAGTCAAGGAGGGGAAGAATATGATAACCTCCTCGGAAAGGATGAAGACCAAAATCAAGGCACAATTCTTACCCCTAGACTATAATGTGCAGATGTATAAGAAATTGCAAAACCTTAGACATAGAGACCTTGATGTGAATTCATACACACAAGAGTTTCATAAACTCAGTCTCAGATCAAAGAGACAAGAAGAAGAGTCAGAGAAGGTGGCAAGGTATCTGAATGGCTTAAGGATGAACATCTAAGATGAGATCAGCATCTTAGCACTAAAAATAGTGAACAAGTGTTTCCAAATGGCCTTAAGGGCTAAAAAGAAGATAAAGAGAAAGAGTGAGCAAAATAATAGAGGTAGAGGAGGAAGAAATTTTAGAGGTAGAGGCAATTTTGGAGGAAGAAGTCCTAACTAGAGGCCTAGTGGTGAGTCTAACCAAGAAGAGCAATTTGGAGACTCAAGTAGCAGAGGAGGCTACCGAGGAAGAAGGCCTAATGGAAGGGGTGGAACAAATGGATCAAGTAGAGGATCCAAGTTCTCCAATATGAGATGTTATAATTGCAATCAGATAGGGCACCTGGCATACAAGTGTCCAGAGAAGGCCTCAACTTCTCATGGTGGTGAGAAGAGAACCACTTTGATTCAAGAAGATGCAAGGAGTGTGACATCTCCTGAAGTGAATCTAACATTAGAAATGGGAGAAAATATAATGATCAAGAGGATGCTGCTCAAGGAAGTAGTGCAGATTGAACTATCTCAAAGAAGGGATTTGTTTAGAATCAACTGTAAGATCCAAGGTAAGGTTTGTAAAGTTATTATCGACTCTAGTTCTACTGATAATATTATATCTTTGGAAGCGGTGAATAAGTTGAAGTTAGAAAGGTTACTAGACCATGGCAGTTTGACAGAAAGGCTCATCATGATGGAGAAAAGAATGCTTACTCATTCCGAAAGGATGGTGTGACTTATAAGATATAGTCATTGGTAGAAGAGGATCCAAAACATGTAGGATCTAGTGTAATGCTAGTAGGAGAAAAAGAATTCATGGACACTTTAAATGAAAGTGGTGGAGTAGGTTTTGCTTTGATTGTGAAGCCTAAGGGGGAAAAGAAGGACAATGTGAGGGAAGTAGGACCTAAGGAGGTCAGAGATCTACTTGAAAGTTACAAAGGAGTGATTGCAATAGACATACTTGATTCCCTACCACCTATCAGAGATATTAGCCACCAGATAGACCTCATACCAGGAGTAGTACTTCCTAATAAGGTAGCATATAAAATGACCCCTCAGTAGAATGAAGAGATAGCAAATCAGATTCGAGGACTCCTAAACAAAGGGCTGATAAGGAAGAGCCTTAGCCCATGTGCAGTACCTACTATTTTATCCCCAAAGAAGGATGGGAAATGCAGGCTTTGTATCGATTCTAGGACCATAAATAGGATAACCATTAGGTATACGTTTCCTATTCCTAGAATAGAAGATCTAATGGATTATTTGGGAGGGGCTACTTATTTCTCCAAGATAGACTTAAAGAGTGGGTATCACCAAATATGAATAAGAGAGGGGGATGAGTGGAAGACATCATTCAAAACCAATGAAGGGTTGTATGAGTGGCTTGTGATGCCTTTTGGTCTTTCAAACGCCCCTAGCACCTTTATGAGACTAATGAATGAGGTGTTGCAGGATTTCATAGGGAAATTTGTGGTAGTCTACCTTGATGATATCTTGGTGTTCAGTAAGAGCAAGGAAGAACACTTGAAACATTTGGAGATAGTCTTGAAGAGGTTGCAAGATCAGAAGTTACTGATAAACTTGGAAAAGTGTGACTTCATGAAACAAGAATTGATTTACCTGGGCTTTGTCATCTCTAAGGGTGATTTGAAAATGGATTCTTCCAAGGTAGAAGCTATTTTGAATTGGCCTACACCCAAGACAACAGGAGAGGTTAGAAGTTTTCATGGTTTGGCCACATTTTATAGAAAATTCATTAAGAACTACAGTGATATTTGTGCACCTATGTTAGAAACCATCAAGGGTGGAGGTAAGGTGAAGTTTGTGTGGACAAGAGGCAGATCAGAGTTTTGAAAGTCTAAAGTAGAAAGTTGCTGAGTATCTTGTCTTAGTACTTCCTGATTTCAATAAAGTCTTCACCATTGAATGTGATGCAAGTGGCCTGGCCATAGGGGCAGTGTTGAGCCAAGAAGGTAGACCAGTAGCCTTTTTTAGTGAAAAATTAAATGAAGCTAAGAGGAAGTACTCCTCTTATGATTTAGAGTTGTATGCCATGGTACAAGCTTTGAAAAAATGGAGGCACTACTTGCTTCCTAAAGAATTTATTGTATACACTGACAATCATGCTCTCAATTTTTGAATGGACAGGAAAAGCTCAGTCATAGACACATGAAGTGGGTGGAAAGTCTTCAAGCATACACCTTCATCATCAAACATAAGAAGGGGATAACCGATAAGGTTGCTGATGCTTTAAGCAGAAGGGTGTTGACAGTGCAAGAAGTGCAACTACAAAGCATGGGTGTTGAGGCACTCAAAGGATTCTATGAAGAGGACCAAGATTTCAAGGAGATTTACAAGGTATGCAGTGAGTTTGCCAATGCTTTCCATAGTGAATTTTTAGATTATACATTACATGATGGACTTTTGTTTAAAGGGAGCCAACTATGTATTCCTAAGTGTTCAATGAGGGATAATATATTGAAGGAAAATACAGTGGTGGTTTAGGAGGACATTTTGGACTCAATAAGACTTTAGATCTGGTAAGAAGATTTTACTTTTGGCCAAAGATGCAATTTGATATTAGAAGGTTTGATGAGAGTTGCATGGTATGTCAGAGAACAAAGGGGGTCTCAACCAATGTAGGACTGTACCAACCTTTGCCCATACCAAACAGACCTTGGGAAAGTTTGAGTATGGATTTTGTGATGGGGTTACCAAAGACAAGGACATGTTATGACAATGTGTTTGTTGTGGTAGACAGGTTCATCAAAATGGCGCACTTTATTCCTTGTAAAACCACTAATGATGCTAGTTACATTGCAGGCTTGTTCTTTAAAGAAATTGTTAGGATTCATGGATTGCCTTTGAGTATTGTATCTAACAGAGACAACAAATTTGCGGGACATTTTTGGAGAACCTTGTGGAAAAGATTGGGTACAAACTTGTCTTTTAACGCAGCCTACCATCCTCAGACTGATGGCCAAACTGAGGTTGTGAATAGGTCATTAGGCAATTTGCTACGATGTTTGACAAGAGAACATGGCAGTAGTTGGGATGTGGTACTCCCACAAGCAGAATATGCCTATAATGATTCTACAAACAGAAGTACAAGTCTAAGTCCTTTTGAAGTTTTCTATGTAGTCATCCTAGAGGAATTTTTGAATTGATAGATGTTCAAGGATTGGACAAAAGGAGTGGACATGCTGATACATTTGCAAAGGCTATGAAAGAGATCCATCAACAAGTCAGAGATACTCTACACATGAATAGTCAGAAGATCAAGGCTAGATTGGATCAAAGGAGAAGGGATGTGCAGTACCACATAGGAGATATGGTTATGGTTCATCTCAACAAGAATAGACTACCCAAGGGAAAGCACAACAAGTTGATGATGAGAAAAATTGGACCTTATCAGATTTTAGAGAAATATGGTCCTAATGCTTACAAAATTGAACTCCCTGATGATATTGCTATTTCCCCTATATTCGATGTTGCTGATCTAACATTATATAGGAGTCCTGATATAGGAGAAGGTACAAAAGATTCTATACAAGACAATGAAGAGTGGGTGCAGAACTTACCATCAAAGGAACCACCTAAAATGGAGTGCATCTTGGAAAGCAGGACAACCAAGAAGACAAGAAATCAGACCTATTTTGAGCACTTGGTTAAATGGAAAGGACTTCCTGATTCAGAAGCCACATGGATGTTGAAAGAAGACATCAGAAAGCAGGGTGGTGATTTGCAGTAGTTAGTCTCTAAGAGGACTTGAGACAGCTTTCACTAGGGAGTATGGTGTAGGAGCACCTAGAAAATCATGTTTTCTTTTGTAATAAGGTCTATTTGACCAATGCATTTTCCTTTCTGTTTGTCTCTAGGTCTTTCAGAACCTAGAACCCATTTTTGTAAGTCCAAAGTGACTTAAAACACACTTTTGTCATATTGTAATCACATAGTGCCAAAATAGGGCAGTAGGATAGTTTGAAGCAGTTTTGGATCAGTTGGTCTTCCAACTATTTGCATCAGTTGGTTTTCCAACTGCTGGTAGGTTGAGTTGATAACAACCAGAGGAAGGAACTATCTGAAAAAAAAGGAAAAAAAGTGTGAAAGTGATTGTATATTGTGCTAAGGAGATATAAAACTATTCTGTTCCATCAATTTGATTTCCATTCCCTGTAACTGTAATTCGTATAACTGTAGATTTCTATTCTGTTTGTGCTTTCCATTGTTGTAGTATGTTGATGTGAAGCATTCCACTGGTAGGATTCCTATCAAAATTAGTGGGATGGCTTCGTTGTACATTATTTGTTTTTGTTTTCTTGTTTTGTTTTTGTGTTCGACGGTGCAGAGGATCTAGACAAAGTGTTTTTGCATAGTAGGTTGACCTAGCATCTCTAGGTGCTAGGGTTCGGTTGAAGAGGGAGAAAGTAAACTATGCATCGACGTATCATTGGGACTCAAAACAAGTTTGCTGAAGTCGGGCAGTCTTGCCAAAGACAAGCGTGGCAAGTCTATCAGTGTATCGGAAACTCCGGAGTAAGTCCCACCGACAGGACAAGTCTCACTGAGGGAGTTGGTCTATCAGTGCATTGACCAGAGTTTGTAAGTGCTCGCCGACGAGAAGAGTCTCACTAAAGACAAATGCCATCGATATATCAGAAGCACATCAAAGGAGTTTAACAAAAAGTCATGCCCAACTGGCATTGAAGCCGTCATGGTTAAGATGAGGGGAACTTAACCGTCATCGGGGCATCAGTTGAAGGATAAAAGACTTCGCCGATAGAAGTAAGTCTCGCCGATGATGAAGATTTGATCGACTCAGTGTGAGTCCTGTTGTATCTCGCTGAAGATAAATTCAGTTGAGCTATCGGTACAAGGCAGAACAACGGTAAGACTTGAGAAAGTCATTCTGACCGATGATTATCTGACCGATCGAGGTGTATCGGTGGCCAGTAGGTGGAGTCTTGCCAACAGAAAACAAATTTGATTTTGTCTACGTTACCACTGCGTCCTCCCCATCACCAAGAAAGATCCCTTCATCACATCTTGAATCAAACTTTCCAAGGTCTTCTTCATCTCTCCTGATGTAGCATTTGCTGCCAAAGATTCTAAAGTATCTGATAGTGGCAGGTCTTCCATACCATAGCTCATAAGGGGTCTTAGTGTTATTGACCCTCAATTGTACTCTATTAAGAAGGTAGACAACAATGTGAACTACTTCCTTCCAGTACATATTAGGCAAATCTGCATCTTTCAACATTGCCCTAGCCATCTCTTTCACAATCCTATTCTTCCTCTCCATTACCCCATTCTGCTGAGGGGTCCTAGGAGCAGATAGATGTCCCCTAATACCATGGTCTTCACAAAACTTTTCAAATTCATTTGAAGTGAACTCACCTCCTCTATTTGATCTTAACATCCATTTCATTCTCAACTATTGCTTTGAAATCTTTAAACTTATCAAAGGCTTCTAATTTTTCTCTTAAAAAAGTAACACAAGTTATTCTAGAGTAATCATCAATAAGTAACATGAAATACCTTTCACCTTGTTGACTTTTTCTTTTTGTAAGACCACATAGGTCAGTGTGAATCAACTCCAGTGGCATTGCAGAAGAGTAGTCCTTGCTCTTGAAATTTGTCTTTGTCTACTTTCCCATTTGACATTCCTTGCATAAAGTGTTTGCAAGCTTGGTTATCTTAGGTATATCTCTCACCACATGAATAGAGGTGATCTTTACCATATTATCAAAGTTGATATGTCCCATTTTCTTGTGCCATAGCCAACACTCACCAGATTGAGCCAAAAAATAGGTTCTTCCATTTACCTCCTTTAGATGATAGATATCTCCATATGTCTTAATACCTTTTGCAACTAATCTTCTGGACCCTACCTTCCTGATCTCACAACCTTTGGCATGAAATGTAAGATTGTATCCTTTACTACACATCTGACTAACACTAAGGAGATTGTGCTTCAACCCTTTGACATAGAGGACATCCTCAATCTTGTTCTTCCCATCAATGGTTATATCACTCTTTCCACAAATTTGTGTTGAATCATCACCACGAAACTTGACAACTCCACCATTCCACTTCTTAAGGATAATGAACTTCTCCTTGTCACCAGTCATGTGGTTACAGCAACCACTATCAATTACCCAAGAATTTGCTTCTTCTTTTGCATGAAAGGCAATCCACACAACCATTGATTTTTCATTATCTTTGTCAGTCTGCAAGGTATCAGACTTTTTACAATTTCCAATATCACCCTTTTTATCACAAACTTTCAAAGCCATGAAAAGTGTTTCATCATTTGAATCATCATGATCCCCATCTTCTGAGGAACAACTATTTTCTATGGAATAAAGACTTCTTTTGGACTTCTCGACCAATTTTACCACAATTGAAGCATTTGAAAGGTAACTTCCCTCTGTATTTGCTGGTTCCCTTCTTCAATTTTCTCACAAAGTTTGCTTCTACCTCATCAAGTTCACCATGTTGATCAATTGTTTCATCTTCTACCTTCTTACTTGCTTTGAATGCCACTTCCTTCTTTGGAGCACCTTTGTCAAATTCTCTCATTTCAAAGGCTGTGAGAGAACCAAACAATTGATCTACTGTATAGTGATCCAAGTCCTAAGTCTCCTCAATAGAAGATACCTTATGACTGTAAGATTTAGGGAGAGATCTCAGAACCTTCTTCACAATCTCATCTTCTTTCACTATTCCACCAAGACCTCTGGTGCTATTAACTATTTCATCCAACCAGAGAATATAAATACCAATGTCTTCATCTTCTGTCATCCTCAGAGTCTTAAATTTGCTCTTGAATATTTGCATCTTGGCTTGCTTCACTTTACTATCTCCTTCATAAATGCTGCTAAGTTTAACCCAGACATCCTTAGTAGAAATGAAACTCATTACTGTTGTCATGTGAAATTGCACCCTGCTTGGAGGCTGTCCAAGCATTCTAATGACACAATGGGACTGATCTCAAGATGTGGGACCTTGCAGTTGAGATCAGACCTCCAGAGAAGGCTGGTTCCTCTTTCTGAGCTTGAGGCTCAGAGAATTAAACTAAATCTAATGCTACACACAGGGAAAGGGGAAGAAAATATTGAAATTAAAGGGAGGTGATGCACCAGATTTAAGATATTAACTGTGACTGTATTAACACAACAATGATTTTAAAACTATAACTCACATAGACCCACTAAATATCATAGAGATTTAGATAGAAAACTAAAGCTATTAAGGGACCATTTTGCCCACAAGACAAGCATACAATTCTCAAATAAACACAGTGTAAACTTATAGAGAGAGGAAATATAATAGTTTGTATTAATCATGAAGGCTAGAAAGCCATTACAAAAGAGAGATAATGTCATAGAAAGTAGACACAAACTAACCAGCTACATTCATGGGTGAACAATAAACAAGAGACAACAAAGGCTCAGAATTGAGCACAATGTATCACATCTAGCTAGTTCTTGTAGGTGCGTTACAAGGTTTGTGGCGACAACTATCTAACATGTATAATAACCCAGATGAACAACTAACCAATGGAAATATATCTCTAACACATGCATATATAGCTTTTATGATCATACTGTAGCATCCATGGATGTGGAAAGAGAAGTCAACAAGAAAGAACATTGCCCATTCTGCAATAACTTCATTCTGTGTCCTTGGAGTGCGCCCACATGGCTCTGCCCATGAAATATGCTGAAGAAGAGTGTCGTCCATGCCATGAGTACAAGGATTTAATGCAAATGAGGCTACAATAGCATGGGGAAGTGAGAAATCCATCTTCTACAAGAAATCAGGCTCTAAAGAAGCATTAATGGTGACCAGGAGGGTCGCTGAGCAGTTTCGTCACATTTTGAACAGTAGATGTTATCAGAAATTATTGTTAACAACATAAAACCATTAATAAACCAATGAACATCAATAGAAGTAGTGAATAACAAGATTAAACAAATAATGCACAAACCTCACACAAACCTTGTTATCCTGCAACTTCCATTGTTCGCCTAGTCTTGAATGATCTTTTGTGATGAAAGTTGCCCTCAGGAAGTGCACTTCCTTGCTTCGTTCTTCAAGATGGTGATAGAGAAATGGCTATGATACTTTATTGCTATGAAGATGAGTTTCAAAGCAATGGGAGTGATCTCAAGCAAATGTATGATACTGGGGGTGCCAAAGGCGCGCTGGTAATTTGATAGAGTAATTGTACTGAAAGCTTGGATTGATGAAATGGAGGAATAAGGTTCAATTTATAGACTCATGAGAGAGAAGATCAACGGTTGAGAAAGAATGAGAAGATCAACAGTTGAGACTGATTGAGGAATGTGCGCAAATAGAAAGAGGACAAGTCTCCAAGCTCCTTCACGTAACAGGGGAGTTAACAGAATAGATTGAAGAGTTAATAGAATAGACCAATCAGTTAAGTGAAATGATTGATTAGTGAACTCAAATGACTAATTAGGTAATTGATTTGATTGATGAGTTAACTAATTTGACTGGAGGATAAATAGGACATGTGGGTGAGGGAATATTAGCTAATTAAATATTTAAAATATTTAATTACATATGCAACATGGTGAGGTGGAAAAGGTGAGGTGGATTTATGGAATCAGGACTTAGGATAGAGGAATTTAGGATTAATTAAATAATTTTAGGATTATTTAATTATGTGAGACATTAGAAGAATTTAGGGAATTCAATTAAATAAATTAATTTTTATTCAATTATGGGATAATGAACCAATTAAATAAACTTAGCATATTTATTTAATTGTTAGAAGAAATAAGAATTAAGATAAATATTAAAATATTACTTCATTCGACATGAGCCAATTTTAGGTGTATACAGTAGAAAATGCCTTTGGAAGGCAAAAAGGTTGGGCTTTGACATATAGAACTTCCTCCAATCGGTCTTCCACCGATTGAGATTTGGAAAGGTGAAGGAGGAAACCCTGACCTTCGAAGTCTAAGAGAAGAGAAATTGTCAAGCTTTGGGGGTCAGGCCTTCACCATTGCACTATTCTTTGGAAGGAAGAAGAACTTGACCCCCACCTCTGCAACACTTAGCTGATTTGAGAAATCGGCAGAGATCGGGTCTTGGGCCTTCGGCCTTCCTCCTTCCCAGAGAAAAAGGAAGAGAGAAAGTCTGAGTCCCACAAATTTGAAGACTTAGCTACTTTTGAAAAGGTTCGATGGAGTTTGGGGTTTGGGCCTTCGGCCTTCTTCCTTCCAAAAGAAAGGAAGAGGGAAGAAGAAAAGACTAAAGTCTAACTCCCCAAAACACTTAGAAATATTTTGAAGGAAAAGAAGCAGAACTCAGACCCTGAGCCCTTGTCCTTGGGTCTATCCTTTGTCCACATGGTGGCCTCCCATGCTTCTACGGTCATGAGATCAAGCTGCATATGAGGGCCTATGGAATGACGGGAACACTTAAGATCATGCCACATGTCTTCTTCCTGTTGTTCTACAAGCCCACTGTGGGTCTACCAAAAGGCTTGACGGAATGGTGGAATGCCTTAGAATTTCTGTGAGTGCCAAGTGTCTCATCGGGAGTCAGCCATAGGGACTTCCACTTTACATCTTCTATGAAGAAGATGGAAGGCAAGAATTTTGAACTCTGACCTCTGACATACATAGAGCATTTACTTGTTGGGCTTTGGCAAGAGAACCTCTAGCCTTCGACCTTTCAAAAGAGACCGCGAAAGAGAGAACTCCCGATCTTCAAAAACTGAAATACTTAGAAATATTTTGCAAAGGGACAAAATGGAGTTCCGAGCCGATTAAGATGGCATGATGAAGGGGAGGATTCCAAACTCCAAAGCTCCAAAAAGGCAAAAAACATAGGATTTTTGGGACTTAGCCATTTTGGGTGGTTTTCTCTTGCATTTCAAAGGTTGGGAATACTAGGATCTCGTGGGTCTTTAGGCTATTTGGCTAGAAGGAAAAATAGTATAACATTTTGGTGACTATGCAGGGGTGTTTGCCTGCTAAACACTAAGATCTAGAGGCCTACCAATCCATTGGGCACAAAGTCAAAGGGCTCAGCAACAAGAATAGGGGTTGGCCAGACCAACACAAAACTGAACACTGCCTTCAGTAAACAAGACAAGGTGAAACAAACAAGGCAAACAATCTCCTAATGAGAATGATGCCTGTGCAAAAGCACTTATTGAAAGGAAACACCTAACATATTTACAAATCCCCACAACCATGCTAAAAGAAAGCTTTGAGATGAATCCCATTGACTGGGATTGGCAGAACATCTCCATTCAACTTAGAAAGTTGAAATGCATTGGCCTATTTGTAGCTGGTAATAATATAAGGGCCACTCCACATGGCATCAAATTTTGAATATCTCCCAGCTTTAGCTTTGTCTGCATCCCATTTCAACACCAAATCTCCCTCATTGAATGTTCTGTTAGTTGATTTTCTATCAAATGTTTTTTTTACCTGATCATGGTGAGCCTTAAGAGTCTTCATAGCAGCGCCTCTGTTTTCTTCAAGCTCCATCAACTCAGCTAACCTGAATGTTATGGAATTATTTTCTATCAGCTCCAGCTATTGGGCCAGCTCAATGGAAGGCAACTCCAATGACAATGGAACTTTTTCTTCCCTTCCATAAACAAGCATGAAAGGGGAATTACCTATGGCCCTCTTGGGAGTAATTCTATCAACCCAGAGAGTTGTCTTCAACTGGAATGCCAAGTTCTTTGATTAACACCCACTGTCCTCTTGATGATCTTGATTAGGTTTTTGTTTGTGGACTCAGCCAGGCCATTCTCTTGGGGGTAGTAGTTGGATGATGTCTTTAAGTTAATTCCATAGTTAAGTGCTCATTCACTGATCTTTGTGCCTACAAAAGCCTTGGCATTGTAAAAAATAATGGTGATTGGAACACCAAACCTGGTAACTATCCTCTCAAGGAAGTCTAAAATGGATGCCTCTATGGCATCCTTTAATGCAACTACCTCTATCCACCTTGTAAAATAATCAGTGGCTATTAAATTCCACTTGTGACTAGCACTGGAAGGTGGGTTAATCATCCCAATGAAGTCGAAACCCCATTGGGCAAATGGCTGATTAGTCTAAATTGGATGTAGGGGAAGAGTAGCTAACCTTTGTTTTCTTGCAAATAATGCACATTCTTTGTATCTTATTACCCATCTATGGGCATCTCTGAATAAATTGGGCCAATAATAACCAGCCTGCATGATCTTGACAACAATTGTTCTTGGAGAATAATGGCCACTAGCAGGGCCATTATGAAATTCTTCTAATACCCTAGAAATCTGATTTTGTGCAATACATCTAAGAACTCCATTGATGTCTTTTCTAAAAAAGACACCATCAAGAAGAACATTACCCATCATTTGAAGCATTGGAACTAGTTAGATGTGTATGCCCAAGGACACATACAACATCATTTCTGGCTTCAAAATCTGTGGCCATTTGCTCACACAAGCATTTGCTTCGCACGAGCTTGGTGATGTTGATGTTGACATCATATTCCATTACTTTTGTGATCCATCCAACCCTCTTCTCATTTATATCTCTGCTTAGAAGAAATTCTTTAATGCCAGGGTGGTTCACCATCAATTGTATTTAGTTTTTTGAAAGCATATGCCTGACCTTTTTGATTGCTTTCACCATAACAAACACCTACTTCTCAACAAAATAATAACTCATACCATATTCCTTGAGAGGCTGGCGGAAGAAGGCAATTGGCTATTCTAATTTCTCTTCATTCTATTGCGTTAGGACTACTGATATGTCCTCCTTGCCTCTAAAGTCATGAAGGATAAAATCCTTCTCATAGTTAGGATTTATCAGCGTTGGAGCCTGTGCAATGGCCTGCTTGACAACTTAAAAACTATCCCTGCCTTCCCTTGACCATGTGAAGACAACATTCTTCTTGAGCACGGCTGTCAAGGGTTTTACTATTGAAGCAAAATTAGGTATGAACCTTCTCACAAAGTTGATCTTGCCTAGGAAACATTGCAAGCCTTTCTTGTGACTGGGAAGGGGAAGAAATAGAATGGTGCTAGTTCTTTCTGAATCAATGGCCAATCCTTCCTTTGAAACTATGTGTCTGAACAATTTGACTTCTGGGACAACAAACACACAATTCAATGATATGTTGTATTCCCTAAATCTTTCAAAGACTTTTCTCAAATGACCCAAATGGTTAGCTATATTCATGGAATACACAGACAAATCATCAAGATACACTAAAATAATATCATTGATTAGGCCTTTAAAGACCAAATCCATTGTTCTTTGGAAGGTTACCCCAGCATTGGTCAACCCAAATGGCATTTTTTGGTAAACCAAAGCACCCCACTTGGTGGTAAAAGTTGTTTTGTACTAATTTGATTCTTTTAAAAGAATCTGGTTATAGCCTGAGTAGCCATTTAGGAGTGAAAATCTTTCAGCTCTTGCTACTGTCTATAAGATTTGCTCCATAGAAGGGAGTGGATAGTGGTCTTTAAGGGAGGCCTTATTTAGGTCTCTAAAGTCCACACACAACCTGATTTCCCCATTCTTCTTCCTAACTGAAACTAGATTAGCTACCCAAGAGGAATGTTTGATTGGATAAATGATTTTGGCCTCTATAAGTTTGGATAGCACTTTTCTCATTAGCGGCTCTATTTTGGGGTTGACATGCCTCTGTTTTTGGCAGACATGTTTTGCATTGGGGTCTAACTCAATGGTATGGTGGATTAAACTAGGGTCAAAGTATTTCAAATCCCTATAATCCCAAGCAATTAAATAATCAAATTCATTACAAATTTCAACAAAACCTTGCCTTTCAGCTTGATCACATACCTTCCCATGTTTTAGAAATCAGCCCTGTACAATCTTCACCTCTTCATAGTGTTCTTTCTTGACTGTCATGTTCATTTTCTCTTTCTTAGGTTGATCATCAACACCAAAAATGATCTCTAAAGTGATCAATCCTCTGGGTAGTTTATTGGTCTTCAACTAAATCACTTGGGCACCATATTGCTCTTGCAATATTGACTGAGTTTTGGCAGCAAACTCTACCTCATCTTGCAAAAAATTTACAATATGCTGGTCACTCTCAAATACTTGCCAGCTCATCATATTGTCAGGCATAGCATGCCTGACAACAATCTTTACATGCTGATCTGAATTTTGTTTCACATTCTAGGGAATGTCAAACTGGGAACCAACTGTAGCCAGCCTATCAACATCTTTGTTTCTTTACTTGGGCACTGCCTAGATATTGAAGGCATCAAAGTCTTCAATCATATTCCAAACTCTATGTTTATATGACTTGAGTAAGTCATTCTTTGAAGCACTTTGTGATCTAATTTGGTGGACAATGAGCTCATTGTCACCAAATGCTTGTAAAACTTTTATTCCTCTCTTCTGTGCTAGCTGTATACCCTGAATCAAGGCCTTATACTTAGCTACATTATTGGTACAACTAAACTAAAATCTAAAAGAAGAGAAATAATTTTCCTTTTGGGGTGAAACTAACACAACCCAAATGCTTGCTCCATTTTTGCTTCTGGAGCCATCAAAATATAACTGCCATATCCCACTTGAATTCACTACTACCTTCTTAATATTAGGGATGATGGCATCCTCCACATGGATACAGTAAGTACCTAGCCTTGTTTCCTCTATTTGATCAGGAGTATCAAACTGAACACAATTTTCTCAGTCATCAAGCAATATGTTAGGGATCTCTTTGTTGAATGCACAAGACAATTGAGAGGGGGGGTGAATCAGTTGTAACATAAACTTCAAACCCTCATAAACATTCACATTCACATTAGCTTAATTAACCCTTAAACTTGTTATGATGATTAAGCATGAAAGACAAATAACACAAGCTAAATCATAACAACATCAAACACAAGACAACACTAGATTTTATGTGGAAAACCCAAGAAGGGAAAAACCACGGTGAGAATTAGCTCACAATATAAAGTAGTAGCAATACCGAATTACAAAAGGCTCACTGCCAAAAAAGAAAAGCTCACTGCTAAAGGACTCACTACCCAGAAGAAAGAGATAAAAGAGGAGGCTCACTGCCAAGGATGAACTGATATAATTACATCTAACATATGCATGGAGTAAAGTTCCAATGAAGCTCAATATTCACCACAACACAAACATCACCTTCACAGCAATATTGAAGAATAGTAGACACCTTCTTCTCACTGCATCCAATAGTCTAATGCATCACAAACATCATATATAATTCTTTCATCTATTCCCTATTATCCTTCAAACATTCAACACTTATTTATACCAACTTTAACCTTGAAACATTCTCCAAGGTCGGCAACACATCTTAACCCAGAAAATTCAAATTAGGTCTAGACCTAAATATTCCCATGGAGGAGAGGAATGAATGCAGACCACATCACATCTTAGCATAGACCTAAGACCACTCTTACACATTATTCCACTCTTCCATAATCAACGAAGCACAGCCACAATTATTGTAAACAACCAAGTTGACCAAACTTGTGTTAACACTATGAACTTTTTAAGTGCACACTTCCTCAAAACTAATAGATGACATGAAGACCATGTACCAAGCTTGAACATGTTCTAGAAACATCCACAAGCACCTGAAAAACAACAAAATCCTTTGCAACAACTTTCACCTGAAGAAAGTTCACACCGAAGCACTTAGATTATTCTATCATTAACTACAACTCAAGAAATGAACTTACAGAGCACCAAACCATGAACATCTTGAACTAAAGAAATACATAGACCTTATAAGCATAAATCTAGAACCACAAAGCTATAAAAAAATCTGTAGAGAAATGCATAGCAAAATAGTTTCTCCCAGACACCTCTGCACAACTCAGAAACATAGTCCACACATTGGTGAACATAAATTTCTCTGCACAATGAACCGAAGCACAAAAATTGGATTATAACATCTTTAAACACCTCTGAACAACATATTCAAACCACAAAAGCAGATCTTCAATAAGGAATAAATGCGGAGCAAAGCCAGAATACATATTCAACACACTGTTTCCTTTATTGATCAATTTTTCTCAAAAACACTTGGAGACCAACCATCAGGAGTATATTCCTAACATCTTCAACATCACCTTCAACAAAGCAACTCAATCAAATAGCTCATATCATTGCAACATCCTCATCTCTACTCAACCTTTTCTCTGATCTCTGCTTAACACAAATTAGTCATAGTCTTGCATCATTTCTTAACTCATACTCTTGACACAGTTGACACCAATGACAACACAAGCTTGTTGACATCAATGACAACATCGATTGCACATACTTGCAAAAATATCCCCCTTTGTCATTGATGGCAACACATAATGTGAAAAACCATCAAGACACAAAACTGCACCAACTTCTTTTCTTTCGTACTCTTCCCCTTTCTTTTATACATCTTACTCTCTCTCTCTCCCTAATCACTGATTCTTTTCTTTTTCACATTGCTCTCTCCCCCCCCTTGACATCAATGGCAAAGGGCAACACACTTCTTCTTTCATTCTTATTAGGTCACACCATCTCTTCTTTTCACTACTCTGAATATTCCCCGTTAGGAGTGTACATCAAACTATATCAACTCTTAATCCCCCTATCTGCAACAATCATCATGACCACTACCTTCTCCCCTTGATAGGTAGCCTCCAACATCAGTCCAGAAAATAATGAATCTTGAAGTCCACTGGACTGATGCATCTCCTTATGCATCTAGTTTAAAGAAGAAGGGGGAATAACCCCTAACTTCTTTTGAAGATACTCAAAAGTATCCTTAGGAAGAGACTTAGTGAATATGTCAAAAATCTGATCCTTTGTGGCCACATACTCAAGCTTCACTTCATTCTCTGCAACATTCTCTCTCAGAAAGTGATACCTAATTGAAATATGCTTTGTCATTGATTGCATCACTAGATTCTTTGAAATGTTAATGGCACTTGTATTATCACAAAAAATAGAAATTGGCTCATCATACACAACTTTGATATCCTTCAAGGTTTTTCTCATCCATAACACCTATGTGTAACATGATGCTATAGCAATATACTCTGCCTCTGCAATAGATAAAGACACCAAATCTTGTTTCTTACTTAGCAAAGACACCAATCTGCATCTAAGAAAGAATGCACCACCACTTGTACTTTTCCTGTCATCTGCATAACTAGCCCAATCTGCATCTGTATAAGCACTTAGAGTAAAGTTAGTATCTTTTGGATACCACAAGCCATGATCCAGAGTGCCCTTTAAATATCTAAATATCCTCTTCACTGCCATAACATGCGACTCTCTAGGATCTTCTTGAGATCTAGCCACAAGACAAACTGCATGCATAATATCTAGTCTAGTAGCAGTTAGATATATCAATCCTGCAATCATTAATCTATACCTACTCTGATTAGCCTTAGGAGTTTCATCATTCTTGCTCAACTTGCAACTAGTAACCATAGGGGTACATACTGGTTTAGAATCTTCCATTCCAAACTTTTTCAACATCTCTTTTACATACTTTGACTTAGAAATGAAAATACCCTCATCTATCTGATTGATTTGTAACCCAAGGAAGAAGTTCATTTCCCCACACATTGACATTTCAAATTCTTTCTACATTTCATCTGCAAAACTCTTACACATGGCTTCATTTCCACCAAAAATTATATCATCTACATACACTTCCACAATTAGAATTTGATCTTCTCTTATCTTGATGTACAAATTGCTATATGTGGATCCTTTAATGAATCCTTGCTGCAATAAATACCTGTCTAACCTTGCATACCAAGCTCTGGGGGCTTGCTTTAATCCATATAGTGCCTTCTTCAACCTATAAACCATATCTAGTTTATCTAACAACTAAAATCCTTCTGGTTGTTCTATGTACACTTCCTCTTCCAACTCACCATTCAAGAAAGTAGAATTCACATCCATTTGATATACTTTGAAATCCTTATGTGCTGCAAAAGCCAAAAATATCCTAATGGCCTCCATTCTTGCCATCGGAGCATAAGTTTCCTCATAGTCTATTCCTTCCACTTGTGAATAGCCTTTACACACAAGTCTTGCCTTGGTCCTTACCACTTCTCCATTCTCATTCAAATTGTTCTGGAATACCCACTTAGTTCCAATCACATTTTTGTTCTCTGGTCTTGGGATAAGTTCCCAAGTCTGATTCTTCTCAATCTGCATTAGTTTTTCTTCCATAGCCTTGATCCAATACTCATCCTTGCAAGCCTTTTTTATAGCACCAGTAAACTTTCCTTTTAGTAGAATACCCAAGGAAAATACTTTCATCAAACTTTCCTAGTTCTTCATCTCTTCTGATATAACATTTTCTTCAAAAAACTTTGAAATATTTAACAGTAGGAATCCTTCCATACCATAGCTCATAGGGAGTCTTTGTATCATTTGCTTTTACTTATACTCTGTTCTGTATGTAGACAACAGTATGAATCTCCTCTCTCCACTATACTTCTGGTAGGTTTGCTTCTTTTATCATTGTTCTTGCAGCCTCTTGAATAGTCATGTTCTTCCTTTCAACCACTCTATTCTTCTGAGGAGTCCTAGGAGCAGATAAATGTGTCTTTATCCCATGATCCTCACAAAACATGTTAGACTCATTAGAAGTAAATTCTTCACCTCTGTTAGATCTCAAACATTTGATTTTCATATCTAATTCATTCTCAACCATTGCTTTAAAGGCTTTAAACTTATCTAGTGCTTCTGATTTTTCATTAAGAAAAGTGACCCATGTCATTCTAGAGCAATCTTCAATAAATAACATGAAATACCTGTCACATTGAAACCTCCTTACTCTAGTAGGACCACAAAGATCTGTATGATTCAATTCCAATAGTCCAGTAGAGGATTATTCTTTGACTTTGAAGCTTCCTCTTGCTTGCTTTCCAATTTGACATTCTTTGCAAATGACATTGATAGGCTTTGTAATCTTTGGCAGATCCCTCACAACTTGAACTGAACTTATCTTTACTAGGCTATCAAAGTTGATGTGACACAATCTTCTATGCCATAGCCAACTTTCATTGATTTTATTCATGAAGCAACATTCATCAGCACCTTTGAGTTGATAAACATTTCCATCTATCCTCTTTCTAACAACAATCACTGTTTTGGATCTTTTTTTGATCTCACAGCCATCATCCTGAAACAAAAGATTGTAACCCTTGCTACACATCTGTCCAACACTCAAGGGATTATGCTTCAAACCTTTAACATAAAGAACATTATTAGTGTTATGCTTTCTATCAAAACTGATTGAACCTTTTCCACATATCTTAGCACCTGCATCATCACCAAACCTGACTACTCCACCTTCATATTTTTCAAGTTTAACAAAATTACTCTTGTCACATGTCATATGATTTGAGCATCCAATGTCAATGACCCAATCATCTTTTGCTCCTTTAGCATGAAAAGCAAACATTATAGTGCCTTCACGGTCAGTACTTGCTTATGACCCCTCTTCCTTCACACAACTTCCAGAGTTAGCAAAAATAGTTTCATCTCTTAGGGATATGAATAAGCATTCATTATGCTTATCATCCTCATAATCAGATTCATCATCAGATATGCTTACATCTTCTCTAACATAATAACTTTTCTTAACCATCTTACCTTTGTTTTCCCTACTCTTAATTCTCAGAGCTCTATCCGGACATCTTGAATCATAATGACCTATCTTTCCACAATTGAAACATTTAAAATGTAACTTACCACTAAACTTTCTAGTACCCTTTCTAATCCTTCTCAAAAAAGTTAACTTCCACTTCATCAAGGTCTTCTGGATCTGATTCCATCTCTGATTTGCCAGCCTTAAAAGCAATCTCAACCTTTGTCATTCCACTGGTTGTGCCAAACTCTCTCATTTCAAAAGAATTTATGGTGCCAAGCAACTAATCTTTGGTAAACTGATTCAAATTTGTAATTCTTCAATAGTAGAAACCTTATGATTGTAATTCTTAGGAAGAGTTATGAGTACCTTCAATATCTCTTCTTTATCATCTATACTTCCACCAAGTCCTTTGATTCCATTGACAACTTCATCCACCTTCTGTAAGTATCTTGTAATGTTTTCACCATTGTACATTTGAATGGTCTCAAACATGAGCTTTAAGTTCTATATTTTAGCTTGTTTGACCTTATCATCTCCTTCATAAACACTTTTCAACTTTTTCCAAATCTCATTAGCAGTTTTCAAATTCACAACTTTCACCAATTCAGAATTAGTAAGACCACTTAAAAGAGAATGTTTTGCGTTACCATCATTTTCATGAGCTTTGATCTCAGCATTAGTACGTATACCATTCTCAAGTACAGTGTAATTAGACTCAATGGATTTCAAGATCTCATAACCAAGAGAAATAAAAAGAGATTCCATCCTTAATTTCCATAGTGCAAAGTCAGATCCATCAAATAGAGGAACATCCTTCTTGTACGCCATCCTAGATCTACCTCAAGCTGTTAAGCTTTCTTCTAAGGAACCTTGCTCTAATACCAATTATTGAATGCACAAGACAACTGAGAGAGGGGGGGTGAATCAATTATAACATAAAATTCAAACCCTCATAAACATTCAGATTCACATTAGCTTAATTAACCTTTAAACTTGTTATGATGATTAAGCATGGAAGGGAAATAACAAAAGCTGAATCATAACAACATCAACACAAGACAACACCAGATTTTACGTGGAAAACCCAAGAAGGGGAAAACCACAGTGAGGATTAGATCACAATATAAGGTAGTAGCAACATCGAATTACAAAAGGCTCACTACTCAGGGCTCACTACCCAAAAATAAAATCTCATTGCTAAAGGACTCACTACCCAAAAGAAAGAGATAGAAGAGGAGGCTCACTACCAGGGATGAATTGATATAATTGCATCTAACATATGCATGGAGTATAGTTCTAATGAAGCTCAATATTCACCACAACACAAACATCACCTTTGCAACAATATTGAAGAATAGTAGACACCTTCTGCTCACTACATCTAGTAGTCTAACACATCATAGACATCATATATAATTCTTTCATATGTCCCCTATTATGCTTAAAACATTCAACACTTATTTATACCAACTTTAATCTTGAAACATTCTCCAAGGTCAGAAACACATCTTAACCTAGAAAATTCAAATTAGGTCTGGACCTAAACATTCCTGTGGAGGAAAGGAATGAATGCAGACCACATCACATCTTAGCATGGACCTAAGACCACTCTTACACATTATGCCACGCTTCCATAATCAATGAAGCGCATCCACAATTATTGTAAACAACCAAGTCAGCCAAAATTGTGTTAACACTATGAACTTTTTAAATGCACTCTTCCTCAAAACCAAAAGATGACATGTGGACCACGCACCAAGCTTGAACATGATCTAGAAACATCCACAAGCACCTAAAAAACTAACAAAATCCTTTACAACAACTTTCACCTAAAGAAAGCTCACACCATAGCACTTAGATTATTGTATCATTAAATACAAATCAAGAAATCAAATTGCGGAGCAACAAACCACAAACATATTGAACTAAAGAAAGATATAGACCTTATAAACATAAATCCAGAATTGCAAAACTAGAAACAAATCTGCGGAGAAATGCGGAGCAAAATAGTTTCTCCTAGATACCTTTGCACAACTCAGAAACATAGTCCACACACTGGTGAACACAACCTTCTCTGCACAACAAACCAGAGCACAAAAATTGGAGTATAAAATATTTGAACACATCTGAACAACATATTCAAATCTCAAAAGCATCTAGTCAAAATTGAATCTAGGTGACCTGAGTATTTCTTATGTTTCAACAGACGGGGATTGCCCCTTTTCATGTTGAGACCTCTGAAGTCCTCGATGATCAGTTGATCATGTCGTTAGACAAGATTTGTCACATTACTAAAGATTAATCCACAAACAACAGACAAAAAAAATGATTATGCCCCCATCATAGAATCTCTAGCTTTTGGCATCCTTGAGTAGCATAGAAAGACATAATAGTGAAAAATCCAAACTTTCTAACATAACCTTTTCACAAAATATTCTTGTATTAGATGTGCTTTCTTGCTATAGTATAGATAAAATAATTTTGATATGTTTTTGGTCCTTGTTTTGTTTTGCTTTGGATAAGTTGATGTTTTTGCGTCAAGATTTTTGGTTTGGAAGCATGTTTTTGCCATGTGTGCACTTGTCTTAGTGAAAGGTGTCCTCTTAGAATATGTGGCATTCAAGGATCCAATTCCATAACTAGGTCAAGGACGTGCCACCAGTCAGATAAATGATGGACTTATTATGGATGAACTGACAAATAGAGATGAAGAGATGGACCCTAAAAGATTGACGTAGTGCCTTAGGGGCTCATTGCTAAATGGCCTTGCCTACGTGGCAACATAGAGGCAACGTAGTTCGGGGTGAACTTGGTGGACCTAAGACCTAGGTGATGGACAAAGATTCAGATGCAGATGGAGTGCCAAGATGGAGTGGATGGGTGGAATGGATGGGGAGCCTCGGGGGCACATCAATACAAGATGGCCTTGCCTACGTGATTTCTTAGAGGCGACGTAGTTTAACAACCGTTCAATGGATTGCAAGACAGATGACACGATGGACGCAAGCCTAGATGGGTAGAAAGTGATAAGGACAAGCAAACAACAAGCCATGGTAGGCACACTGAGGTGATCAGATGGACACTTTCTTTTGGAGGTATGAATAAGGAACAAGGTTGAAAAAGATGGAGAAGGTCGTTTATCACAAGGAACGCCTATTTACCAGGGTTTCACTACTTGCTTTTATTTGCATGAAAGCTAAAAGTACACATGATGTCTGTTTGCCAAGTTTTCACCATGGTACCTATCCAAGGCACCTGTTTGCTAGGTTTTCACCATTGGATGATATATATATATATTGCTTTTCCAAATTTTTTATTTTTTTTGGTTATTTTTGCCATTTTTTTAATTTTTTTTGCTATTTTGACTCCCTTGCATTGGGGTTTAAGTGTAAAACTTTCAAAGATGCATGCTGTTGATGGGATCAGCAGATAGTTCATCTTTTGATGTGGCCAATTGATAAGCACCTGAACCATAGGCAGTAATGATGACATAGGGACCCAACTAGTTGGCTTCAAACTTGCCTTTTTTCTCTCTATCTTACTGATTTCTGGGATTTTCTCTAAGTTCTAGATCACCAACTTAAAATACCCAAGGTTTTACTCTGTGGTTGTAACTTTTGTACATCCTTTGTTGATAAGCCTTGAGATGGTTAAAGGCATGTTGCCTTCTCTCTTCTAGCAATTCCAACTCTTGAAGTCTGGATACTCGGTATTCTTCATCTGTTATGAGGCCTTTTAATGATACTCACAAGGATGGGATCTCGACTTCAATGGGCAAGATGGCTTCAGATCCATAGACCAAGGTTTATGGTGTTGCACCTGTGGGTGTACAAATACTTATGTGGTGGGCCAACTGTGTGGGATTCAATTGGACGTGCCAGTCACGACCGACATCATTGACAGTCTTTTTCAAGATTTTTAAGATGGTTTTATTTGATGCCTCTGCCTGGCCGTTTCCTTGGGGGTAATATGGGGTAGAAAAGTGGTGTTGGATATGGAATTTGTCACACAGTTCTTTGACATCTTGGTTTTTGAATGGTCGTCCATTATCAGTGATAATGGACAAAGGGATACCATAACGACAAATGATATAGTTCAGGATAAAGGAGGTAATCTGTTTGCTCGTGATATTGGTGAGGGGTACTGCTTCAATCCACTTAGTAAAGTACTCAGTGGTGGTGATTATGAATTTATGGCCACTAGAGGATGGAGGTTGTATCTTTCCCACTAAGTCAAGTCCCCATTGATAGAAAGGCCAAGGAGTCGATAAAGGCTGCAACTCCTATGCTGGTGCATGTATCAGGTTCCCATGGACTTGGCATTTCTTGCACTTCTTTACAAAATGATAGGAATCCTTTTTGATTGTTGGCCAGTAGTATCCCATGCATATGAGTTTCTTGGCTAGGGTAGGACCACTAGAGTGGGTCCTGCATATACCGTCATGCACTTCGCTCAGGGTAGTTTGATGTAGCTTTCTATCAAGACACCTAAGCATAGTACCATCGAGACCGCATCAATATAAGGTATTGGTGATAATAGCATAACAAGATGCTTGACGAATGAAGGTTCATTTTTGGTTACTTGAGAGATCTGAGGGTAGAGTATTATCTTTGAGATAGACAAATACTTTTTCGTATAGGGGAGAATCAGATCCTACAATGTGGCAAATGATATGGGATTCGAGAGAGTCATATGTAGGAGGGGAGACTGGCTCTACCAAGAACTCATAATGTGATTGGTTGTCAGGGATGTCGAGGAGAGAGGTGATCGTTACCATGGCATCGGTAGCTTTGTTCTCTATCCTTGGTATTTGTTCAAAAGAGATCTCAACAAAGTATTCCTTGAAGTCATCTACCATTCATTTGTAGGGTATTAACTTCTCATCCTTTGTTTGGTAGTCATCATTCACTTGGTTGATAACTAACTGTGATTTGCCATATACTTGAAGCTCTATGATGTTCCATTCAACTACCTGCTTAATGCCAATGACCAGGGCTTCATACTCTGCGACATTGTGGGTACAAGGAAAAAGTAGTCTGTATGACTTTGGGATGGTGTTACCATGAGGTGTGACCCACAAGATACCTGCCCCCGATCCATGCTAAGTATAGGAGCCATCAAAGTATAGTTTCCAAGTTGTCATTGTTAGATGAAAGATGGAGTCATCTAAAAATTTGAAATTCAATGGAATCTCATCTGTTAAAGGTGCTTCTGCTAGTTGATCTACAAGTACTTGACCCTTTATTGCACACCTGTCTACATATTCAATGTCAAACTCACTAAGGAGCATAACCCATTTGGACAATCTACCTGTAAGAGCAGTCTTGTTGAGCAAATATTTGAGTGGATCAATTTTTGCTACTAGATTGATGGAATGCGATAGCATGTAATGTCTCCATTTTTGTGAAGCAAAGACTACCGCGAGGCATGCTCTTTCAATTGTCATGTATTGCAACTCATAGCCAACTAATGTTCTGTTGATGTAATATATTGCTTGTTCTTTCCCTTCATGATTTTGTTGTGCAAGGAGACCTCCCAGAGCTGTTGGAGTGGCAGAGATATAAAGTAACAAAGGTTTACCCTAAATGGGTGGCATCAATACCAGTGGGTTCATGAGATACTCTTTCAACTATTGAAATGCCTGTTCGCATGAATCGGTCCATTTGAAAGGAATATTCTTATGTAGGAGGTGCGTGAATGGGTGGCACTTGTCTGCCAATTGAGAAATGAACCTTCTGATAGATTATAGTTTACCTTGTAAAGACCTTAATTGACTGATATTTTTAGGTGGTGGCATGTCCATGATATCCCTCACCTTATATGGGTCTACTTTGATTCCATTTCCTAATACGATGTACCCTAGAAGCTTGCTAGATGTGACTCCGAATATGCATTTCTTTGGATTGAGACGTACATTAAACTACTCCAATCTTGTGAAGATTTTATCTGACACTACCAGGTGTCCTCTTGTGAGTGATTTGGCCAATATGTCATCCACATAATCTTCCATGACAGTGTGCATCATGTCGTGAAAGATTGTGGTCATAGCTCTCTGATATGTTGCCCCTGCATTTTTCAATCCAAATGGCATGACACACCAACAATACGTGCCCCATGGACATGTGAATGTGGTCTTGTGTTGGTCCTCAGGTGTAATTTTGATCTGGTTATATCCTAAGAAACCATCCATTAGTGACAACATAGAGTGTCCTGCCATGAGATCCATAATGATGTCTATGTTTGGCAATGGGAAATCATCTTTTGGGCAAGCTTTATTGAGGTCTCTGAAGTCGTTACACAATTGAACTTGTTACAAGTATGGGTCTAACTGGTGTTTCCATTGATGTCAACATACTCATGTTGCAGTAATGAGAGGGATTGGATGAGCTGTGTGCTGAGGATATGGAGAAAATTAGTCTCAATTAGGAACAGTGAAGAACAATGATGACAACAAGGTAAAAGTCCAAGATAGGTTGAGGATCAGAGGATGCGGTTTAAAGGGTTTGTATATATAAGTCTTGAGATACTCCAGTCATGTTTTTAGAGGTCCGCATGAAGATCTGAAGAAGTTATGGTCACTCAAGTAGAACCGGTTCTGACAGGTGTTCAGAGGTGACAGAGTAACACAGATAGGTCTGGTGAGATCCAGAAATACATTATTCCATTCTGTGGACTTGAGGAAGTGTTGAGGACATCCTTGCAAAGTGTCAAGTAGATTGGTTTGTGGTTTGAAGGTCTGAAAGAACCTATTCCTTTGTAACAGTAATTACAGACTATGTTCTTGAGGTTCCAGATGAAGGAGAGAAGAAATCTAGTAAGCAGATGAAGTGCAGATGTTCTTGGTGATTCAAGAAAGCTTGTGGTGGTCTTTGGATAGTGTCCAGTTCATGTGGGTGGTCCGTATTGAAGTTAAAGTTTGTATTTGAATAATTACCACCGGATGTTGGTGTTCTTTCTAAGACTGGCCGACCGGATGTACTACACATCTTGTGAATGTTCTTGTAGGTGTTTTCTGACTTAGATGATTGTTCCTAAGTCGATGCCTTGTATAAATAAGGGATTGTGAAGTCATTTCAAAGTGTGTCTTTTGGAGATGAAAGTGTGGTAGCGAAGAAGAGAGCGAAAGGCAGAGGAGAAGTATTGAGCCTAATGGAACTGATTCAAGCATGGTGAAGATGCTATTCTCCAGTTCATGTACGTGATACTTATTTCTTTGTAGACAGTGTGTCTCTTGTAGGTAGTGAGCCTCTTGTGAGTAGTGTGCTCAGGTAGTAAGCCCTAATTGGCATGTGCCATTTTGTTCTTTCTATTCTTCTAACAGAGAATACATTCTTGGGTTAATCACCCCGTGGTTTTTCCCTTAATTGAGTTTTCCATGTCAAAATCTTGGTGTCTTATGTGTTGATGAGTTTCTACTTTTGATTTGAATGCATTATGTTTCATGTTTAATATACTGTTGATCACCAAGAAGATTTAAGTGTCTAAAAAGGAGAAAGTTTTGCACAACTAATTGACCCCCCCTCTCAGTTGTGTGCCCTAAGTCTAACAATTGGTATCAGAGCCAAGTTCCTCTAAAAAGAGCTTAACCGCTTGAGGAGATCCAGGATGTTGTCTTACAAGAAGGATAGTCCGAAGTTTGATGGAACCAACTTTGCTCTTTGGGAAGGTCACATGAAATGTCACTTGTAGTGTATGGGAATGGCGTACTGGTCCATGGTTACAAAAGCGTATGTACCTCCACAGGGTGGTCCGACAACCCTAAATGAAATCATAGATGCTAAAAATAATCTGCGGACCAAAGAGGCTCTTCTAAGCGCGTTATCTGACACAGAGCTCTCAAATGTTATTGACCTACCAACTACTTTTGAGATTTGGAATAAACTGGAACTTTTGCATGAAGGAGACCAATATGTTAAATGTGCAAGGTTACAGAGTCTAAAAGGGAAATTTAAAAAATTGAAGATGAGAGATGATGAAAATATTACTACTTTTATGCCAAGAGTAAATGAGCTGGTTTGTGGAATTAGAAATGTTGGTGGAGTCTTGGATGAAAATGAGATTGTTGGCAAAATTCTCATATCCCTTCCTGCCTCTTACAAAATCAAGGTTGTTGCCATTGATGAATTCAGAGCCCATACAACTATCACAAGAGACCAATTGGCTAGCAAACTGGCTACATTTGAAATGACCGAGTTTGGAGATGATCCCCCCAAGACTGAATCTGCATTCAAAGCCAGTGCCTCTGTGAAAGGTAAACACAGATTTGATTTAGGAGAGAACTCATCAAGGAAACTGTCATGGTATGAAAAAGTAAGAAAAGACTTGGAAGAAGAAGAAGTAGAAACTGCTCAACTTGAACCCCTCATTGCAAAGAGACTGCCAAGAGGATCCGGTAAGTATGAAGGAAAATTGCCTTTTAAGTGTTTTAACTGCAATAAGATTGGTCATTTTCCCTCAAGATGTTCAGAAAGATTTTCAAAGCCAAGTCCTAACAGATCAAGGTTTCAAAAGAATTGTTACTATGTTCATGAAGAAGATGATAATGAAGGAGTAATAGATGATGAATTAGAGACTGGAAACAAATCAGGAAATGAATGGGTGTTTATTGCCATCAAGGAAGAAGAACCAAAATCCTCTTCTGAAAGTCAGATTCAAATTGATCCGGTAAATCAGGAAGAAGAGATAGGTCTGAATGAGCCTGATCAAGAAGCATAAGTGCAAGAAACTCCCAAAGTTCCAAGGTATGTAAGACTGAACCACTCTGAAGATTAGATCATAGGTGACAAAAGCAAAGGTGTGCAAACTAGAAGGAAAATTGCTCAAAATTCAGATGAATATTGTCTAATTTCAAAGATTGAACCTAAGACAATAAATGAAGCTTGCAATGATGAAAAATGGACCAAAGCAATGGAGGAAGAGTTGATGCAAATTGAGAAAAATTACACTTGGGATCTTGTTCCCAGACCTAGAAACAAGAATGTGATTGGAACCAAATGGGTCTTCTGGAACAAACTAAATGAAGTTGGTGAAGTAATCAGAAATAAAACCAGATTGGTCTGCAAGGGCTACTCTCAAATAGAAGGAATTGATTTTGAAGAAACTTTTGCTCCGGTGGCAAGAATTGAAGCTGTCAAATTATTTCTTACATTTGCTTCCTTCAAGGATTTCAAGGTGTATCAGATGGATGTCAAGTCTTCTTTCTTGAATGGTGACTTAGAAGAAGAAGTGTACATTGAACAACTAGATGGATTTCAATTATCTGAGCATGGTGATATAGTCTGCAAGTTGAAGAAGGCACTGTATGGACTAAAGCAAGCCCCAAGAGCCTGGTATGAAAGATTGGACAAACATCTTTTGAAGATTGGTTTCAACAAAGGTACTGCTGACAGTAACTTATATTTCAAAATTGATCATGAAAACATCTTGATTGTTGAAGTATTTGTTGATGATATCATCTTTGGAGGAAGAGACAGTATGTGTAAAACTTTTGCAAATCAAATGAAAAGTGAGTTTGAGATGTTAATGCTTGGTGAAATGAATTCCTTTTTGGGTTTGTAAATTACTCAAACAAAGAAAGGAATCTTTATTTCTCAGACCAAATATGTGAAAAAATTGTTGAGAAAATTTGGAATGGAAGATTCAAAGCCAATGAATACTCCCATGGCAACCGGATGTAAGTTGAGTAAAGATGACGACTCTCCTAAGGCAGACCAGACAAAGTACAGATCAATGATTGGAGGATTGTTGTACTTCACTCAAACTAGACCAGATATAATGCAGGCTGTTAGTCTTGTTGCGAGATTCCAGGCTGATCCCAGAGAATCTCATGTCATGGCAATCAAAAGGATTTTTAGGTATCTAAAAGGAACAGTTGAGTATGGTTTGTGGTATCTTAGAGATCATGATTTCTCTCTTCATGCATATACAGATGCAGATTGGGCAGGAGATGTGGATGACTGGAAGAGTACCAGTGGTGGAGCATTCTTTTTGGGAAAGAGATTGGTTTCTTGGCTAAGCAAGAAACAAGAGGCAATATCTCTGTCTACAACTGAAGCAGAATACATTGCAGCAGTAGGTCGTTGCACTCAAGTTTTGTGGATGAAGCAGATGCTAATAGATATTAAAGTAGAGTATGAGAAGCCTATCACAATCTTCTGTGATAATTCAAGTGCAATAAATATTTCTAAGAATCTGGTGTTGCATTCTAAGACTAAGCATATATCTATCAAGTTTCACTTTCTGAGAGAGCAAGTGAACAAGGATGAAGTTAGACTGGAGTATGTGCCCTCCAAGGATCAGATTGCAGATATCTTTACTAAACCTCTTCCTAAGGACTCTTTTGAGTATCTCAGGGAGAAGTTAGGGGTTATTTCCCCTCCGGTGATGAACTAGGATGCACTGATGTGCATCAGTCTGGTGGATATCACAGTCATATCTTGTGATCCGGATTGATTATGGGGAGCTGCTACTCAGAGGGAGCAGCTGGTATGTTCTAAATTGATGGAGTTGCAAGTATGAGCCCTTTGCCATTGATGTCAAAGGGGGGAGAAAAGACATGTGAAAAACAAGTGGTTGATGATCAAAGGGGAGCAATAAAGGAAGAGAAGACATGTGAATAGTTGTTGCTGATAGGGGGAGCTATGACAGTAAGGAGAAGTTCTTGTCTTGATGGTTTTTCACATCATATGTTGCCATCAATGACAAAGGGGGAGATTGTTGCAAGTATGGGTCTAACTGGTGTTGTCATTGATGTCAACATACTCATGTTGCAGTAATGAGAAGGATTGGATGAGCTGTGTGCTGAGGATATTGAGAAAATTAGTCTCAATCAAGAACAGTGAAGAACAGTGATGACAACAAGGTAAAAGTCCAAGATAGGTTGAGGATCAGAGGATACGGTTTAGAGGGTTTGTAGATATAAGTCTTGAGATACTCCAGTCAAGTTTTCAGAGGTCCACATGAAGATCTGAAGAAGTTATGGTCACTCAAGTAGAACCGGTTCCGACAGGTGTTCAGAGGTGACAGAGTAACACAAATAGGTCCGGTGAGATCCGGAAATGCATTATTCCATTCTGCGGACTTGAGGAAGTGTTGAGGACATCCTTGCAAAGTGTCAAGTAGATTGGTTCATGGTTTGAAGGGCCGGAAGAACCTATTCCTTTGTAACAGTAATTACAGACTGTGTTCTTGAGGTTCCAGATGAAGGAGAGAAGAAATCCAGTAAGCAGATGAAGTGCAGATGTTCTTGGTGATTCAGGAAAGCTTGTGGTGGTCTTTGGATAGTGTCCAGTTCATGTGGGTGGTCCACATTGAAGTTAAAGTTCGTATTTGAATAATTACCACTGGATGTTGGTGTTCTTTCTAAGACTGGCCGACTGAATGTACTACACGTCTTGCGAATGTTCTTGTAGGTGTTTGCTGACTTAGATGATTGTTCCTAAGTCGATGCCTTGTATAAATAAGGGATTGTGAAGTCATTTCAAAGTGTATCTTGTGGAGATGAAAGTGTGGTAGTGAAGAAGAGAGCGAAAGGCAGAGCAGAAGTATTGAGCCTAATGGAGTTGATTCAAGCATGGTGAAGATGCTATTCTCCAGTTCATGTATGTGATACATATTTCTTTGTAGACAGTGTGTCTCTTGTAGGAAGTGAGCCTCTAGTGAGCAGTGTGCTCGGGAAGTAAGCCCTAATTGGCATGTGCCATTTTGTTCTTTCTATTCTTCTAACAGAGAATACATTCTTGGGTTAATCACCCCATGGTTTTTCCCTTAACCAGGTTTTCCACATCAAAATCTTGGTGTCTTATGTGTTGATGAGTTTCTGCTTTTGATTTGAATGCATTATGTTTCATGTTTAATATACTATTGATCACCAAGAAGATTTAAGTGTCTAAAAATGAGAAAGTTTTGCACAACTGATTCACCCCCCCTCTCAGTTGTGTGCCCTAAGTCTAATAGAACTCTCCCATCTAGTTTGTCGATAGGCATGATGTTGGAGATCCACTCAGGATAGTCTATTGGTCTGATGAACCCAACATCTAGCAACTTCTTCAATTCTTCTTTTACCATGAGGGCAACTTGTGAGTGCATCTTTCTGAGTTTTTGCTTAATTGGTTTAGCCCTTGGAGCTAAGGATAAGTGATACATTATGAGATTTGGATCTAACCCTAGCATATTTGCATATGACCAAGCAAAGTTTATTTATTTCCTTTTGAAGAATTCAATGAACTTTGGTTTCTCCTATGTAGTTAAAGATTGTGCCATGTGTATCATCCTTGGATTATCACCTGTGCTGACATTGATCTGCTCTATTGGTTCTATCAAGATTGACAATCTCTCCTGATGTGTTAGATTGGGGAGAGGGTCAAGCCTTCCATCCTTTGACGCCTTAGAAAGGTTTTCACTATTGGATACGTCTTTCATATTTTTACCATTTTCATGATCTAATACTACCGCAGAGTGGTTTTCACCATTAGATCTATTTTTCATTTTTATATTTTTAAGAATGAAAGGCTTGGCACTCTCTCCAAAATAGGCCTTGTCATTGAGTTCTATGGCATAGCAGCCCTATGATCCCTTGCGGGCATATGTTCCCTAAGCTCTAGAAAGTCTATGATGGCTTCATCATTTTGGAAGGTATCTAGCTCGGGGGTAGTATCTTGGAGGTCCCAATCTATGAGTTGTAGATATACCAGTGGTAGAGGGTCATTTGGTTTGTCTGGTTCTAGGACATTGATGGTCAAGATTGAGGAGTTAAGATGGTCATTATAAGCATTGACAATGCCTACAATGGTACTCTCCACTAGTTGATTTGTCAAGTTTGGTATCATTACTTCCTCCCGAATTTCACTATCATTATTGTGCGGGTCAAACTCTAACGGTCTAGCCCTTGGACTTTGTCCCTCATTAGTTGCATGGGTAGGGACATACTCATGGACCATATCAATATCTTTTTCATCACAAGATAGTTCAGAGAGACTATCCCATTCATACTTATTGGAGTCTGTCTCACTCCATCCTTGTAGTTGGTGAATTTGATCTACTATGTTAGTAGCAGATGTTTCTGGTTGTTTGTTTTTATGCTTTTCTCATCCTTTGGTCATTGCTTTACTGGTGTAGCCTAGCCCTATAGTGTCATGAGATGTTAATGTAAGAGGTTGGATAGGTTCAGTGATACCTTCCTTTCTCAATCTGATGGGTCCATGACCTTCATACCCCATTCTTTGTAGTATTTGGAATCCTTGACTATACTGTGCAATTTGTACTATGGAGTGATGGTCTTGTTGCTGGGGTAGATGGTCCTAATCTTTGTATAACCATTGTAGAATGTCTTTTTCATCACTCTCATCTTCAAGGCTTCCCTATTTGATAAATGGACCTTTAGTAATTGCTATTTCTTTAGGTTTGCTCATGGAAGGCTTTCCATAGGATCTGGAGGAGATATGGAGTTGTGATAAACAAAAGGATTGTACAATTGTGTATTCACCTAGGCCTTTGTCTTTGACTTTGAAGGGAGTGAAGTTGGGTCAACATGGGATGAGGATGAGGTAGAGGCATGGTTATGGGGAATCACAACTTCAAGTTTAGAGTGCATGGTGTTACAATACTGAAACAGATTAGAATCACCTTGGATGGTGATTTCTTGACCTTCAAAGGGGAATTTTATACATTGGTGGTAGGTTGAAGGTGTTGCCTTCATAGCATGTAACCAAGGTCTCCCAAGGAGAATGTTATACGCAAGCTCCATAACCAGGACTTGACACACTACATCTTTTACTACAGGTCCCACTTTGATAGGTAAAACGACCACTCCTTTTGAAGTTCTTTCCTCTTCATCATAAGTTTTGATGGTGATTTTCCTTTTTGGATCAATAGATTTCTCTGAAAACCCCAATGCAAGGATTAGCTTTAAAGTGCAAATATTTAAACCGGCCCCTCCATCAATTAGAACCCTCTTGATTTTGTGCTTGTGGATGAAGGCTTTAATGTGTAGAGAGGCATTATGAGGTTGAGTGGGAGACATATCATCCTTTTCAGTGAATGATAGGGAGTGAGGTGTGGTAATGTTACCTACCATAGTCTGGAATTTCTCTTCGGTGAGGTTTGTTGGCACGGTGGCTTCAGAAAGAGCTTGGTCTAGTATGGCTCTATGAGATGGGGACAAATGCAAAAGTTCCAAGATGGAGATATGCGTAGGAGTTTTGTGAAGTTGATCTAGGACACTATACTGATTGGACGAAGAGGACGGCCTGGATGGGACCCCCTTAAGAGTAACCTTTCCACTGGGAGTGGTCACTTTACAATTAGGAGTATTATTTAGGGTATTGATGTGTGACTCACTTTCTAAAATGTTGTTAACCACATAGTCAAATCCTACGTTCATATAATTGGCATTATTATTGCCATTGTTGTTTTGTATGGAACCCCCGCCCTACTCATAATTGGGAAGTGGATCCTTGAATGCCAAGTGATCAATGTTCGAGGCATGTTCGTTGAGTGACACCATTTTCTAGTCCAACAAGTCTTGAATGGTATGTTTGAGTGCTATACAATAGTTGGTTTTGTGTCCCTTATTCCAGTGAAACTCGCAGAAGTCGTTGTCATTCCACCAAGGAGGTTTGACCTTTGGTTCATAATCCAACGTGGTTGGAAGCATTATGAGTTGACCTGCTAGAAGCTTCCCTAGGTTGGTTTCCAATGATTCTCCTAGAGGTGTGAATTTTCTCCTAGGTTGATAGTTTGTAAACCGTGATTCAGTGTTTCACAGTTTGTTTTGTTGGGGATTGTTTTGTCGGCTTGTTAAAGTGAAAATTGGTTGTTTTTGTGCCACAGTTTTGGCATCCACCACCCCATCATTTACAACATTTTTGTTCTTGGTCCAGAAGCGTGGCTTGTTTGTGTTGGTGTTTGTACTTGGAGTGTCCTTGTACAGTTTAATTTGTCCTTTCGCTACCAATGCCTTCTCAATGATCAAGCCCATCTCAATGACTTTGCTAAAGGAAGAATGGAATTTAATCTAGATTTGGTAGTTAAGGTCAGCGTGGAGGTTATGGATGAGCATTTATAGCATTTGTTTTTTAGGTATTTGGTGTGGACATTTTATTGCCAATTATCTCCATCTTTGTAAGAATGCAGCGAATGATTCTCCACCCTTTTGCTTGGTGTTATAAAGATCTAAAATTGAGATGTCATACTCAATATTATAGGAGATGTTTAGGATGAACTTGTCCACTAGCTCGTTAAATGTTTGGATGCTAGGGGGTAGTCTAGAGAACCACTCCAATGCTTGTCCTCCCAAGCTTCTAGGAAATAGCCACATTAGGTATGTGTCATTATGGGTGACTTCTATGCATGCTGCACTAAAATCTCTAATGTGGTCTCTTGGATCACCTTTTCCTTGATATTTTTCAAATTTGGGTACCTCAAATTTAGAGGGAAAAGGTATCATGACCAAGGATTTATCAAAAGGATATGGTGAAATATCCTCTAGAGAGTAATGTTTCGTTGATGTTCTAGTTTGCATGTCTGTGAACTATTGTTGTAAGGCTTGGATTTGTTGTGTTATTAAGCCTAAAGTGTTGGTAGAGTCAATGGTTTCCTTCCCTTTGTTTGCGGTTCTTTCTTCTCATGCACTATCCTCAGGGATTCTTTCATCTTTAGTTTCCTTTAAGTCATTGACGTCAAAGTCCTTGGGAAGTTTTGCTCCTTGGCTTGCTAGATAAAGTAAGAATCTAGAAGGGTCTTGGGTGAGCACTTTATCCATTAGTCATTGGAATTTTTGGTCTTGTTGACTTTGTAGCAGCTCTTCTTGAGTAAACTCCTCATCACTGTCATGAGGGGATGAGACAATTTTTTCAGAGGTGCCTGCCATTTCTAATTATTTTTAGTGCTGGGATCTTGTTAGGACCATGTAAATGTGATTTTTGGATGGGGTGACGTTGAAGTGAAAACTTGCAATGGCGAGGCTTGAACAAGGGAAATCCTAGACCAATTATGTCAAACAAGACGGTAGATGCAAAATTATAGTCGAAGTAAGGATGTTGATATCCGATTACTTGATGTTGACTAGTCTTGCACAAGCCCCTAGAGAAGTTCTGAAGGATGATAGATCCTTGATTGTGGAGATTTTCTAGGTTTGTTTGAGATGGAATTGATCTAGAATTTGCTTTGCCCTAACTTGGTTTTGATACTTGGTACGCTTGTTGATTATGGGAACTTTTGTGAATTGTTATGGAAGTGGACGGAAAAAGTGTTTGCACGGTAAAAACTGATCTCAGAAATTGGAATATAGTTGAAATGGGTACTCAGAAGTGATGAAAGTTTGACCTCAAAAGGTGTGGAGATGCTCTCTATTTTGCATGCACATGAATCAAATGCATAGGAACAGAGGGTAAACATGCAGCAAGTCAGAACAAATGCACATAACTGGCAATTTTCAAAAGCATAGTAACAGGTTTTAGATGTGCTCATAGTCAAAGCAAATGCACAGGTTCAGAAGTTAAATGCGCAGTTCTAGTTTTCTGAATGTTTTTACAAAGTTTTTCGAGACATTTTTCAATTTTTTTGGTTTTCTTGGTTGCAGGTTGGTCTTTTGATTTTGATTTTATCAATTATAGCAAGAAGACACAGCAAACACATAGAATGATTTCATGGTTTTTTTAATTTTTTTGAAAATTTTTGGACTCTTTTTGACTGAAAAATAAGTACAATCCTAGGTTGGTAAAGACAATATTTGTTATATCCCCTAGCCATGCATATTCAAAGCAGATAGCTTTAGGATCTTGGTAGCATCGGTTCCTCTCCACGGTACACACTTCTCACGCATACCAAGATCTGGGTTTCCTAAGGCTCGTACCCCTACTGAACCTTAAGATTGTCCCTGCTATCTCTACTAAGAAGCACTTGAATCAGGGCAGCTTCAAAGGTCCCACCTTTTGCACCAACAAATAGAAGGATTTTGGTCTACTAAAACAAAGGATATGTAATGAGGGTAGCCGTTTGAGTGGTTACCCATGTGGCAGCACTACTCTCCATTGTGGAGTCTTCCAGCTTGTAACGGTTACGCCTTGGAGGGTTTTGGGGGATGTTGGCTGTTGGTGTAACAAAACTTCACTTGTTGTTTGAAGCTTTCACTCCAAACACAATTCATTTTGAGTGGCTTGGCAGGGCTTGGCTTTAGCCTATTACCACTTAGGGTCATTCCTACTTGGATGGATGGGTATCCAAGAGCAAGCCCCTCTAAAGGTTAACACATGCTAAATGACATGTCTGGCATTTTGATCAACCAAGATAGGGGAGAGCATATGCCTAATGTCATTCCAAAGACACAGAAGACAGTGGTTCTTTCAATCCTAATTAAAATGAAAAAAAAACTAGATGCACTACACTATTCAGACACACGATTTATTAACTTTGAAGTGATTACAAGATAGCAATGGTTCATTTTTAGCAAGATATCAATGTAGAAAGGATCCAATGATATGCAAGATAGCAATGATTCAGTTACACCCCTCCTAGTTAAAACTACATGGGATTTGTATGCACATCATTTTTACTTTCTCTGCTAATTAAATCTATGATGAGCTAATAGGTGCAGCTATATGTCTCAACCAGCTCTTATCCCTGCAAGTAGATGAGAAAAGAATCCTGCAAACAAGTGTTAGCGTTAGCAAAAACTAATAGCAAAACTCTAAAATCTCTATTTTAAGACAGATGCATAGCTGCAGAGTCTAAATGCACAGAAACAGAACTCAGAAGCGCAGAAATTTAAAAGTGCAAAAATAGAGGTTATATGCACAGGAACATGTATCATATGTGCAGCTATTTCAGAAGCACTGAGACAGAGGTCAGAAGCGTGGAAATAGAGAACATATGTGCAGTATTATTAGATGCGATGTAAAATCATATGCATTGTAACAGAGGTCGTATGCATGGCTTCTGATGATGGATGTGCCAAAATATTACATGTGTAGAAAGGTTGATTAGATGTGCGTCAGGATTGATCAGATGTGTAGAAATAACCTATACAAAACCTGTGTGAAACCTATCACTCAAAAACTTAGTTTTGGATTAGATTTGGGGCAAGGGCCCCATGGTGGGTGCCAAAAATGTTATCAGAAATTGTTGTTAACAATATAAAACCATTAATAAACCAATGAACATCAATAGAAATAGCGAATAACAAGATTGAACAAAAAAGCACAAACCTCACACAAACCTTGTTATCCTATGGCTTCCATTGTTTGCCTAGTCTTGATCGATCTTTTGTGATGAAAGTTTCCCTTAGGAAGCGCACTTCCTTGCTTCGTTCTTGAAGATGGCAATGGAGAAATGGCTATGATACTTTATTGATATGAAGATGAGTTTCAAAGCAATGGGAGTGATCTCAAGCAAATGTATGATAGTGGGGGTGTCAAAGGCGCATTGGTAATTCAACAGAGTAATTGTACTGAAAGATTGGATTGATGAAATGGAGGAATAAGGTTCAATTTATAGAATCATGAGAGAGAAGATCAATGGTTGAGAAAGAATGAGAAGATCGACGGTTGAGACTGGTTGAGGAATGTGCACGAATAGAAAGAGGACAAGTGTCCAAGCTCCTTCATGCAACAGGGGAGTTAAAAAAATAGATTGAAGAGTTAACAGAATAGACCAATCAGTTAGGTGAATTGATTGATTAGTGAACTCAGATGACTAATTAGTTAATTGATTTGATTGATGAGTTAACTAATTTGACTAGAGGATAAATAGGACATGTGGGTGAGGGAATATTAGCTAATTAAATATTTAAAATATTTAATTACATGTGCAACATGGTGAGGTGGAAAGGTGAGATGGATTGGTGAGGTGGATTCATGGAATTAGGACTTAGGATAGAGGAATTTAGGATTAATTAAATAATTTTAGTATTATTTAATTATGTGAGACATTAGAAGAATTTAGGGATTTCAATTAAATTAATTAATTTTTATTTAATTATGGGATAATGAACCAATCAAATAAACTTATCATATTTATTTAATTGATAGAAGAAATAAGAATTAAGATAAATATTAAAAGGTTGGGTTCTGACATATAGGACTTCCTCTGATCAGTCTTCCACCGATCGAGATTTGGAAAGGTGAAGGAGGAAACCCTAACCTTCGAAGTCTAAGAGAAGAGAAATCATCAGGCTTTGGGGGTTAGACCTTCACCATTGCATTATTCTTTGGAAGGAAGAAGAACTTGATCCCCACCTCTGCAACACTTAGTTGATTTGAGAAATCAGCGAAGATCGGGTCTTGGGCCTTCGGCCTTCCTCCTTCCTAGAGAAAAAGGAAGAGAGAAAGTCTGAGTCCCAAAAATTTGAAGACTTAGCTACTTTTGCAAAGGTTCGATGGAGTTTGGGGTTTGGGCCTTCGACCTTTCTCCTTCCAAAAGAAAGGAAGAGGGAAGAAGAAAAGACCGAAGTCTGACTCCCCAAAACACTTAGAAATATTTTGAAGGAAAAGAAGTGGAACTCATACCTTGTGCCCTCCTCCTTGGGTCTGTCCTTTGTCCACATGGTGGCCTCTCATGCTTCTACAGTCATGAGATCAAGCTGCATATGAGGGCCTATGGAACGATGGGAACACTTAAGATCATGCCACATGTCTTCTTCCCGTGGTTCTGCAAGCCCGTTGTGGGTCCACCAAAAGGCTCGACAGAATGGTGGAATGCCTTAGAATTTCTGTGAGTGCCATGTGTCTCGTTGAGAGTCAACCATCGGGCCTTCCACCTTACACCTTCTATGAAGAAGATGGAAGGCGAGAAGTTTGAACTCTGACCTCTGACATACATAGAGCATTTACTTGTCAGGCTTCGACAAGCGGACCTCTAGCCTTCGGCCTTTCAAAAGAGAACGCGAAAGAGAGAACTACTGATATTCGAAGATTGAAATAATTAGAAATATTTTGCAAAGGGAAAAAATGGAGTTTGGACCCGATTAAGATGGCATGACAAAGGGGAGGATTCCGAACTCCAAAAAGGCAAAAAACATAAGGAAAACATAGGATTTTTGGGACTTAGCCATTTTGGGTGGTTTTCTCTTGCATTTGAAAGGTTGGGAATACTAGGATTTCATGGATCTTTAGGCTATTTGGCCAGAAGGAAAAATAGTATAACATTTTGGTGACTATGTGTTGTGATGTTCACAACATGCCCCATTTTACCCCTAGTCAAAATGAGGACCGTTGCTGTGGCTGTTGCTTTTGCTTGTGTTTGTGTTGTTTTTCTTAGTGGTAAAGGGAAAAGGAAGTGAATGTTACTAACCTTGTTGAAAACAATGAAAAAATTGCATTAAGTACCAGACCAGAGTACAGGTGAATTCCTTGTCAAAAATGAGTAAGGGTTGCTTTTTGAACCATTTTAAAATTCCCTGTATTTTGCAAGATATGAGTATTTTGGTAAAATGTACAATCAGGTTTGTATGTTGCATATACAGGGTCCTTTGTATGTCAGGTCACTCATATACAAAGTCCTTTGTAGATCGAGTCCTTGTGTTAGTCACAAAATGGCTTGTCGAGTTTTCTAATTCATCGACTTGCATATACAAAGCTGATTGTATGTCGGGTTTATATACATTGTCATTTTACTTGTATGCATTTTGTTAAACATCCTATCTATACATACAAGTCGGGTCTAAAACATTTCAAAGTTTGAATGAATAAACAGTCGGGTCCAGTGAATGCATAAATTGTTTGTATGTTTAGCAAAGGCAAAACATACAAGGTAAATATACATTGCAATATACATTGCGTGGAACCGAAAAGTTTATGACGGTTGGTTAAATCGTTGTATTTTTTTGTGCTTTGTATATTGAGGACATGCATTGCACTTATACAAGCCGCAGACCTAAAAATTTATGAAACAAGGTTAAGTCCTTGTATGTATGCGGGCTTGTATGTTTCGAGACATACAAAGCAAAAGATGCATTGGTTATATACAAGCCGCGGATCTGAAATCGTTATGAAAAGGAGTTAAACGCTTGTACATTCTATACTTTGTATGTATGTTTCGAAACATACATGGCTTGATACATACAAGCCAGAATTCAAAGGGAATTAAAATTTGGTATAAACCATGCATCACGCCCGAATCAATATTGGAAGATACATTGCACTTTATACATTGTGGATCTGACAGTTAAGTAAACTATGGTTAATGAAGGGGTTGGAGTCTGAAAGTGGCATACAAGGGCACTTGTATGTATCAAGCCGATATACAAAGAAGAGATACAAGCAATAGATGCAAAAGGAAAAGTACAAGTTAAGGGTGCAACTCAGACCTGAATGGGAAGCTAAACACAGAAAACTCTTTGTATGTTTTAGCGCTTGTATGTTTACGATGTACAAGCTGATATACAAAGAAATGATATGCATTCACGAGATACAAGGAAAAAGGCAAGAATTCAAAGCGAGAGGATTTTGAATCCATTTTAGAGCCCGATGGCATGTTTTTGGTCAACGGTGGTTGACCCAACCATTTTTGACATTGTATATGCATTTGGATACACGATTTTCATAGTTTCATAACCCGATACCTGTGTTTGCACTTTCAGCCTGATTTAATGTAATGTTTAATCTTCTTGCTAGTTTATTAAGTGATGATGTTTAACTTATGTATGTTGATCGCAGGTGCACAGGTATATTGGTTATGAAGTAGTCATCGGCCATCGGTAAAGGGAGAAAGAGTTGCGTCGACGGTGGTTGTCTTGCCGATGATGGAGAAGTATACAGAACGTGAAATACAAGAAAAGCCTACAAAAGGGTTTATATGCAGAATTGACTAGCGATGTATAGGTAGATATAAAGATGGAGCTTTAATGGAGATGACATCACAGGGGGAGGATCGGATCACAAAAGATTGCAAACGATGCAAGAGGAGTAAAGGCTTTCAATGCGGAGGAGAATGTAGATGGAAAGAAGCATTATAATAAGGGAACAACAGTTATTTTGTTGACTGTTAGGGTTTCCAAAGGGCATCCTTACGCCCAGTATGGGTATGCTGCTCAGAGTTTTTTTTTGGCGAGATTTCTTTTCCACCATTTGATGTTGCACTTGAGTTGCAAACCGTTGATTAACTAGGGTTTTGGAGCTATATTGGGTATAATCAGAGCCATATATTGAGCCCCTTCATTTGGTAGAGGGGAGAGGTCAATCATTTTGTAAAAATCTGACCAAAACATTTAATATAGGAGATCAGATTATTGAGACTAATGAGGACTGAATTGTTGAAATGTCAAGGTTCTTTCTTCAGATCATTGTAAATGTACTTGTTCTTAAGCATACTGAATGGAGATGAAGCTTCAGATTACATCTTGATTGTAAACTTTACGTAATCTTCAAGTTGATTTCTGGATATGTAATGGTGAATGTTGTATTCAAATAGAAGCGCTTTCATTTTATAGCATGTTGTTGTCAACTTTTCCTTTGAAGATTTGCACTGGATCATGCAGATTTGTGGAATGTCCTGGTGAAGTATGATTCTAGTTTTCTTCCCTTCATTGCTGTATCAGAACATGTATGTGGATCAATGATCTGAGTCAAGTAATTTTGGGAATCTCATTCTCTAAACCCCTTTTTCTTTTTTTAATTCCAGTGAATCACTTCCATACTGCAAGTCATGATAAATAATAAACAGAAACAGAGAAATATGCTGACATCCCATAGATAACTGAATATCATTAGCATATTTGAGCTAAATGCATGTAGTGTTGAAAATATCATGCAAAGAATTACAAATAATGGTAGAAATCATGCAAATATCAACCTATAGACACATTATCTGAAGAAATATACTGTGCAGAGTAGCCTTTCTGTAGCATAGTTGTAGAAAACAAAATCTACTGATCAATGTAAGGCCCCTTGAAATGGAAAACAACAACACACATCAACCACTGAGTAACGTTAGTAGATTATGAACTAATCAACGGAGACTTGGGATCATGAATTCTTTGAATTCATTGTATCTTTCAAGATAAGTAAGGGTTGTTGTACAGACTTTTATTTCTGTCTTAGTGCGTGAGCAACATCATCATCAACATAGAACTGGTGCTAGGAGGGCGTTCGTTTTAAACTGATCTTCACAATAGATTGCTAATTCTCCTTAAATTTAAGAAATCCTGGTTTTCAGGCCAAATACCAGGTCTAGATCTAGTGGACTCTTTGAAGAACTACCTTTCAGGGGATTTAGATTCTAGTACATCCAAAGCTTCACCAGAGCGTGCTCCTGTAACTCCTATTGGCTTACAAACACTTACAGGACCACTTGTCACACCTCAGGTCCAACCTTAACCTGTCATACCTCAGGTCCAACCTCCACCAGTTGTAATGTCATTTTTCACAGCAGAATCACTTGTGACTTTCAATGCGTATCATGCTTTGCCTAAGAATCCTAATAAAATTTGTCCTAAGTATCATCCATATTAGGATGCTGATGATCATATCAGAAAGGAAGCCTGTTGTAGGGCTAGAATTGAGTATCAAGATGTAGTATGCAGGTTATTTCTATTTTCCTTAGGGGAAGAGGCCTAACTGGTATATTAGTCTTGGTCAAGGTTCAGTCGTTTCATAGGATGCCTTGGAAAAAGATTTCAAGGATAGGTTCAAGGTACCTATAGATCCTTCAATGAATTATCATTTGTTTGGCACAATCAAGAGATTTGAAGGGGAACCTATTGCCAATTTCAATGTAAGGTTCCAAAAGATGCTATCTAAGCTAGTTGCTCCCTATGTTGTAACAGATGAAGCTGCTAGGAGCATTTATTACTCAGCTTTAGATCCCTTGACTTCCATGTTTATCAGGAGGGCACATCCTGGTGTAACAACTTTGGTGGGAGCTTTTGGAGAAGCTATCAAAGTCAGTCAGCAATTGGCTCCTGCTCCCACACCAAATATTGCCTTCCCTACACTTCCTGGTTATCCTACATATCCTGTTCACCAACAGACCAATGGAGCCATGATACCTTCAGCTGTGATGCCAGCCCCTTTGCAAATACCTCCACTCAATATCATGCCACCACCAAATGGAAATAGCCAGATGTTACAATACCCAGGACAAACACAAGTACCTCAGGTTGTGGAACAATTAAATAATAACAATGGATCTTCCTTTTTCAAGCCTTAGACAGAGAATGTAGTGGCCAACGTTCAGGAAGAGAGAGAAGAAATCAAAGAAATATCAACACAGTTAAGGAAACTTACTACTGAGATCACTCATCTGAGGAGTCAAAACTTCCATTCTCAACCAAACTAGAGTAGAGGTTATGCCAATGACAGACCTAATTATCCTAATAAGGCATACAACAATAATTACAATAACAATAATGGAAACAATAATCTCCCTAGACAGCCTAGAGTGTGGAACACTAGGCCAAATAATGGTTCTCTATCATCACCCCTAGACAATCAGCCTCCTAGTGAACCTAAATAGACCACTAGAGTAAACCTTGCAGAGGTAGCACTTACGAACTAGTGTAGGATAGATAACACCAATGCCCATACAGAGCTGGACTATCCTCAATTCAAGATTGCTGCCAGTATTTTCCAAGCTGAAGTGTCCAATACTTCAGGTAACCCACCTCATGTAGAAGGAAATGAAGTTGTCCCCTGTGAATATGATTATGCCTTAGTGCTAGAAAGCTTCATGCACCATCCTTATCAGTAGACAATTTCATCTCATCAGGATTACACCACAACATGTGAGGAATCAGCCATGGCTTTTGAATCTAACTATGTTTTCCATTTGAGGATGAGAATGAGCCATCAATTGAGCATGAGGAAGTCAATGCTTATTAACAGCAACCTGATAATTACAACTTAAGAAATAACTCAAGCAGATTTGCTGATCCTTTGACCACATCCTTGCCTCCAAACAATTTCAACACTCCACCTGATCCCAAGGAAAGTAACAAACCTGGATTTCCCAAGGTTAATGCTCAATACTTAGCATCACCAAATACAACACCAAAGGCTGCAAATCTGCCTCTTGAGTCTGATAAGTTGGTCACATATTTGGCAGATGAAATGAAAAAGATTAAAATCAGCCTATCATTGTCAGAGTTGCTTAAAACTCCTGCTATCAAGAAAGCATTCATGAAATCATTAGATGATCCTGCTCAAAAGGAGGATAGTCATACCTCAGGCCAGTTTGGAAATAAAGATCATGCTACTAGGGATGTTAATGTTAAACATAAAGCTCCAACTACTGTTCAAGCTGCATAGACTTCCCGCATGACCCTATACAAAGACAAGAGTGAGTCACCTCCTTTCCTCCTTACCATAAGGATGTTTGGTAAAAATTTGCACAACTGCTTAGTAGAGTCAGGAGCATCTACCAATGTAATGCCCCTATCCATATGCAATGCTTTAGGGTTGCATCCTGCTAAATCATTGAAGAAAGTAACACAATTAGACAAAATAGAGGTAAGTGTGGTAGGAGAACTGACTCACATTCACATGCAGTTAGCATTAGATCCCAGAAATCAACACTATATTGATATTTAGGTAGTTGATATACCTGATACATATGGGATGTTACTCAGCAGAGACTGGTCAAAACCCCTTAATGGATACATGTCAACTGATTTTAGTCATATGTGGTTGCCCTGGAGAGGGATACCAAATCAAATAAGGATAGATGCTGAACCTCGCATGAAACACATGATCACTGAATATAACAGAACCAATGAAATCATGTATGTGGATATAGAACCTGGAGTTTACTCCATCAGACCCCAGACCATTAGCATAGAGGAGATCCTGATGTTTGATGTTCATAATCATGATGATGACCCTCAAGATGATAAAATAACTTTAGAATCTGATTGTAACCCTGAAAATGAAGTAGAGGTAGATCATTTCAAGTGTTTTGAGATGCATTTGTCTAAAGGGGTGCAATGATGCTAGTTGTAAAAATGTCTCTTCATGATATTTTGATTGAAGGATGGTGCAGGTTGCATGATGAGGCACATTCTGAGAAGACTTGTGATGCCTATTTGTACATGTTGGACTTGGAACAAGCATACAGTGAAGCATCTTCATCGTCATCCGCGGTGAGTTCTGTAGATAGTGATAGCGAAGATGATTTTTGTTTGTCTTCTGCAGGAATAGGAAAATGCACATATCAAGATGAAAGTTCTATTCAGATGACAGAAGAGATACTGGTATGCAACAAGAGTAATGCTAAAAGCAAGAAGAAAATCACCCTAGGGAGTGATTGTCTAGTCGAAACAGATTATGAGTTATCTGATGAGGATAGGGGCAGTAATCTATCCAAGTTCAAAGAGTTTTTATCAAAAGAGATTCAAAAGATGACACAAGAGCAAAAAGATCCCCACAAGATGTTTTGATTGAGGGATGGTGCAGGTTACATGAAGCACCACATTCAGAAACTACTTGTTCATTGTGTCTGCATATTCTGAAAAGGCAGATGTTGACTAGTCCAAAAGATTTTCCTTCTGATGGTAAGAGAAAAGGAGAAATACCAACTTCACATAAGGCTGATAAGGTGAAGTCTGAGAAAGCTGAGATACCAAAATTAAAGTGGATATCAAGTGGTGCAGCTGCCAGAGCTAAAAGGAAGAAGGAAGGCCCAGACAAGCCTGTAATTGAAGATAAGCCATGGATCCTCAGGTTTGATGGATCTAAGTCAAAACAAGGAGTTAGAGTAGGAGTAGATCTTATTGATCCATCTAGAAAATCCTACTTAGCAGCATACAGATTGCAGTTCCCATGTACAAACAATGTGATGGAGTATGAAGCTCTAATTCATGGGATATTATTTGCACTTAAAAAGAAAGTGAAAATTTTGCATGTCTATGGAGACTCAGAATTAGTTGTGAGACAGGTAAGAGGTATATACTCTTGCAATTACAAAAGGCTGTCCAATTATAGACATAGGGTATGGGACTTGATAGAAGATTTTGATGCATTCAACATCATGCTCGTACCCAGAGAACAAAATCATAAGGCAAATGCCTTAGCCCAGGCTGCAAGTACTTTGGAACCTCTTTCCATAGCTAATTTAAAAAGATTCTCAGTTGAATTAGTATCAGTGCCTTCTGTGCCAGATAATGTAACTAATCTTCAAGTATTTGATGATGATCAACATATATTGGACTTTATTTCCAATAGGGATATTTTTGAGGCATAGATCATAGATGAAACAAATATGAAAGATCATGTCTGGGAAGAAGAAGAAATCCTAGAGTTGCCTAGTAATAGGATTCCTAAGGGAATGATAGAGCTAGAAAGTGCGTTTGATCTAGACAACATGCTAAAATAGAAGGATCTCCCAAAGGCCGATGGAGGACAGTACTCTTAGGTCAACATTGGATAGGATGATGAGAAAAGAAACATTCTGATTGGGAAGGTCTGCATAGAAGAGGAGTTGGAAGGAATAACCCAAGCTCTCAAAGATTATATTCATGTCATGGCCTAGACTTATGACGAGCTGAAAACTTACGACACATCAGTCATCACTCATACTATACCTTTGAAGCCAGACACCAAGCCTTTTAGGTAGAAACAAAGATCCGTCAATGCTTTACTGGTGCCCATTATTTTTGAAGAGGTTAAAAGGCTACTTAACGCCAGGATTGTGTTTCCTATGAGGCATTCCACATGGGTGGCAAACTTAGTCCCAGTAAGGAAGAAAAATGGCGACATCAGATTGTGCGTGGACTTTAGAAACTTAAATAGAGCTTCTAAAAAGGATAATTATCCTTTACCTTCTCTAGATGAAGTCCTGCAAATTGTGAATGGTGCCAAGATGATGTCATTCTTGGATGGTTTCTCTGGTTATAACCAGGTGATGGTGGACAAAGTTGACAGATTGAAAACTGCATTCACCACAAAGTGGGGGATCTTTGCCTATAGGTGCATGTCGTTTGGGTTAATAAACGCTAGAGCCACATTTCAGTAAGCAATGGACATAGCCTTCAGAGGCTTGATTGGTAAATGCATAATCATATACATGGATGACTTAACAATTTTTTCTAAAGATAGAGGAAACCATGTAGAGGACCTGAGAAAGGTGTTGAAGAAGTGTGAACAATACGGGATATCCTTGAACCCTAAGAAGTGCATATTTGGGATAACCATAGGGAAGCTATTGGGCCACCTGATAACATAAAATGGGATTATCATTGATCCTGTCAGGGTGGAATCAATCATGAAGATACAGCTTCCTGGAAGCAAGAAGGAGCTCAAATCTTACTTTGGTAAGATTAATTTTGTTAGAAAATTTATTACTGGCTTTGCAGATATTGTCAGACCCTTGAATGCCATGCTCAAGAAGGATGCTAAAATTGAGTGGACACATGAAGCTAAAGCAACTTTTGAAGATATTAAGAAAGCCATATCTAATGCTCCAGTTCTAATCAGTCCAGATTATACCAAGGATTTTTACATTTACTCCATTGCTTCAGAGCATACATCTGCAGTAGTGTTGACATAGAGAAATGAGGAAAGAGAAGAAAAGCCTATAGCCTTCATGAGCTGCCCTTTCAGATATGTAGAACTCAGATACATGGATGTTGAAAGACAGGCACTTGCTCTGGTTCGATCAGTCAAGAAATTTAGGCATTACATACTAAGAAGTAAAGTGATTGTTGTAGTCCCTGATGCCGCAGTGAAGATGCTTTTAATGCAAAGTGAACTAGGTGAGAAAAGAGCTAAATAGATCACTATCCTCCAAGAGTATGATATGGACATAACACCCATGAAGTTAATAAGAGGGTAGGCATTGAGCCAGATGATATCAGAAATTGATCCTAATATCATGAGCCAGCAGTATGTTATAAATGCAAAGGATGATGGAGAATGGTACTCAAACATTAGACACATCCTGATTACTAGAAGGTGTCCCTCAAGATTGCAGGCCTCACAAAGGAGAGCCTTAAAGATAAGGTCACAGAAATACATGATAAAAGGAGGAGTCCTTTTCAAGAAAAACTACGAGGGGATATACCTTAGATGCCTAGAAAGACAAGAAGAAGACAAGGTGTTAGCAGAGTTACACGATAAGTTTGGGACTGCACATGGATCATCTTTAGCTACCACTCATACTATCCTCAGGGCAGGGTATTTCTGGCCCACTATTTTTAAAGACACTATTGGACACATCAAATGTTGTCATACATGTCAGGTTGCTACAAATAGAGAAAGATATGCTGCTCAACCTTTACAGCCAGTGATGGAGATGTGCCCATTTGCTCAATGGGGAATGGACTTCATAGGACCTATCAATCCTCCATCATCTTCAGGCCACATGTATGTTTTAAGTATTACTAATTACTGTACCAAGTGGACTGAAGCTGTCAGCAGTAAAACATGTAATGCTGAGGATGTCATCAGGTTTTTGGAAAGTAATATAGTAACCAAGTATGGGGTTCCTTACGCTTCGGTATGTGATAATGGATCTGCTTTTGCTTCAATTAAACTATCAAGTTGGGCTTTTGATTATGGGATCATCTTGAAATTCTCCTCAAATTACTATCCCCAAGGGAATGGATTAGCATAATCCACAAACAAGAACCTATTGAATATCATAAAGAAATTGATAGAAAAGAACCCGAGGGAATGGAACACCCTATTGAAATATGCCTTGTGGGTAGATAGAACCAGGAATAAGGCTGCATTAGGAAATTCTCCTTTTCATCTAGTGTATGGGGTGGATCCCATCCTCCCTGTTAACTTGAAGATTCCTACACTACAGTTTGCACAAGAATACCTGGGCATAGATAATAAACAAGAAGTTAGGTTTCTGTAGTTGATGCACCTAGAAGAAAAAAGAGGTGAAGCAATTGACCAATTTGCTAAACATCAGGCTATTGTTAAGCACTGGTTTGATATGAGAGCCAAAATTAAGGCTTTCAGAATCTTAGATCTAGTCCTGATATGGGACAAAGCGCATGAAAGGAAAGGTGATCATGGTAAGATTGCTAAACTCTGGATAGGTCCCTTTCAAATTTTTGAGATTTTAGGAGACAACACCTATAGGCTTAAGACCTTAATCGGTGAGGATGTTCCATTACCAGTTAATGGATAGTTTCTCAAACACTATTTTCAAGACTGAAGTGGTGCCATGACAGTCATGTGTATCATAGTGTACATTTTTGTATAGTTGTTTGTACAGTCTGCTTGTTTTGCTTACTTTGTTATTTCCTTAGCAGGGATGTTTATTTTGATTTAGAGTATGAAGGAGCAGACTAAAAACTACTGAAAACAATGGAAAATTCAGATCATTCAGGTTAATTATTTGAAATTTATGCATAACTTGTTGTGACTGTCGTGAATGTAGAAAGTTGTCTGACTTGTAAAATTTTGTATTCAATAATTGTGGGTTGAGTATTCAAGGAAAGTTTCTCACAATGACACACCTAAAATCCTTGGGTTCGTTGAACCTACCAGTGTAGATATTAGGTAAAAAATTAGAGGTCACCCTTGCTACCATTACAATTCTCAGCTTAATTTCAACAAGTGACCATTCCTTGCATCATGAAGTTACAACTGCAATATCTTATGAAATCTCTATCAAATATTAAAAAAATAAATGAAATAATAAAATGGATTTTACTGAAAATCTAGATTAAGCCATCTAAGTAACTCTACTGAGGCTATAGACACTCACTGGCAGTGGGGCTCTACTTAGGAGAATTGTAACGATAACCTTGTTGGGGCTATGGATACCTGCTAGCAGCAAGGCTCTATCCAGTTGGCTATGAGGGAATGAGCTCAACTACGTAGGCTAATATCAGTCACTGGTTTGTTCAACTGATCTTCAAGATGAGGATTATTAACCACGTACACCCACTTAAACTGAAAGGAAAATTCATGCACGTTATTGAATACATTGAGTCTCAAGTTAAATGATGATTTGCAGAAAAGATAGTTGAAAGTTATGAATTTATTTCATTCAATTTCCTTTAATGGTTTTAATTTGATTATTTTATTTTGTTGCTAGTTGTTGTGATGTTCACAACAAGCCCCATTTTACCCCTAGTCAAAATGAGGACCCCAGCTGTGGTTGTTGCTTTTGCTTGTGTGTGTGTTGTTTTGCTTGGTGGTAAAGGGAAAAGGAAGTGAATGTTACAAACCTTGTTGAAAATAATGAAAAAATTGCATTAAGTACTAGACTAGAGTACAGGTGAATTCCTTGTCAAAAAAGAGTAAGGGTTGCTTTTTGAACCATCTTAAAATTCCCTGTATTTTGCAAGATATGAGTATTTTGGTAAAATGTACAATCAGGTTTGTATGTTGCATATACAGGGTCCTTTGTATGTCGGGTCGCTCATATACAAAGTCCTTTGTATATCGGGTCCTTGTGTTAGTCGCAAAATGGGTTGTCGAGTTTTCTAAGTCATCGACTTGCATATACAAAGTTGATTGTATGTCGGGTTTATATACATTGTCATTTTACTTGTATGCATTTTGTTAAACGTCCTATCTATACATACAAGTCAGGTCCGAAACATTTCAAAGTTTGAATGAATAAAGGGTCAGGTCTGGTGAATGCATAAACTGTTTGTATGTGTAGCAAAGGCAAAACATACAAGGTAAATATACATTGCGTGCAACCGAAAAGTTTATGAAGGTTGGTTAAATCATTGTAATTTTTGTACTTTTTATATTGAGAACATGCATTGAACTTATACAAGCCGTGGACCCGAAAAAGTTATGAAACAAGGTTAAGTCCTTGTATGTATGCGGGCTTGTATGTTTCGGGACATACAAAGCAAAAGATGCATTGGTTATTTACAAGCCGCGGATCTGAAATCGTTATGAAAAGGAGTTAAATGCTTATACATTCTGTGCTTTGTATGTATGTTTCGAAAGATACATTGCTTGATACATACAAGCCAGAATTCAAAGGGAATTAAAATTCAGTATAAAGCATGCATCACGCCCGAATGAATATTGGAAGCTACATTGCACTTTATACATTGCGGATCTGATAGGTAAGTAAACTATGGTTAATGAAGGGGTTGGAGTCCAAAAGTGACATAAAAGGGTGCTTGTATGTATCAAGCCAATATACAAAGAAGAGATACAAGCAATACATACAAGCGATAGATGCAAAAGGAAAAGTACAAGTTAAGGGTGCAACTCAGACTTGAATGGGAAGCTAAACACAGAAAACTCTTTGTATGTTTTAACACTTGTATGTTTATGATGTACAAGCCAATATACAAAGAAATGATATGCATTCGTGAGATACAAGGAAAAAGGTGGTAAAGAAAAGCAAGATGATTTTGAATCCATTTTAGAGCCCGATGGCATGTTTTTGGTCAACGGTGGTTGACCTGACCATTTTTGACGTTGTATATGCATTTGGATATGCAATTTTCACAGTTTCATAACTCGATACCTGTGTTTGCACTTTTAGCCTGATTTAATGTAATGTTTAATCTTCCTACTAGTTTTATTAAGTGATGATGTTTAACTATGTTGACCGTAGGTGCAGGTATATTGGTTACGAAGCAACCATCGGCCATCGGTAAAGGGAGAAAGAGCTGCACCGATGGTGGTTGTCTTGCCGATGATGGAGAAGTATACAGAACATGAAATACAAGCAAAGCCTACAAAAGGGTTTATATGTAGAATTGACTGGCGGCATGCAGGTAGATATAAAGATGGAGCTTTAATGGCGATGACATCACAGAGGGCAGACAGATCACAAAAGATCACAAAATGATGTAGGAGGAGTAAAGGCTTTCAATGCGAAGGAGAATGCAGGTGGAAAGAAGCATTATTAAAAGGGAACAATAGTTATTTTGTTGACTGTTAGGGTTTCCAAAGGGCATCCTTACACCCAATATGGGTATGCTGCTCGGAGTTTTTTTTGGTAGGATTTGTTTTCCACTGTTTGATGCTGCACTTGAGTTGCAGACTGTTGATTAACTAGGGTTTTGGAGCTGTATTGGGGATAATCAGAGCCGTATATTGAGCCCCTTCATTTGGTAGAGGAGAGAGGTCAATCATTTTGTAAAAATCTTACCAAAACATTTAATATCAGAGATCAGATTACTGAGACTAATGAGGACTGAATTGTTGAAATGTCAAGGTTCTTTCTTCAGATCATTGTAAATGTACTTGTTCTTAAGCATACTGAATGGAGATGAAGCTTCAGATTACATCTTGATTGTAAACTTTACGTAATCTTCAAGTTGATTTTCAGATATGTAATGGTGAATGTTGTATTCAAATAGAAGTGCTTTCATTTTATTGCATGTTGTTGTCAACTTTTCCTTTGAAGATTTGCACTGGATCATGCAGATTTGTGGAATGTCCTGGTGAAGTATGATTCTAGTTTTCTTCCCTTCATTGTTATATCGGAACATGTATGTGGATCAATGATCTCATTGAAGTAATTTTGGGAATCTCATTCTCTAAACCCCTTTTTCTTTTTTTTTTAATTCTAGTGAATCACTTCCATAACTGCAAGTGATGATAAATAATAAGTAGAAATAGAGAAATATGTTGACATCCCATAGATAACTAAATATCATTAGCATATTTGAGCTAAATGCATGTAGTGTTGAAAATATCATGCAAAGAATTACAAATAATGGTAGAAATCATGCAAATATCAACCTGTAGACACATTATCTGAAGAAATATACTGTGTAGAGTAGCCTTTCTGTAGCATAGTTGCAGAAAATAGAATCTACTGATCAACATAAGGCCCCTTGAAATGGAAAACAACAACACACATCAACCACTGAGTAACATTAGTAGATTATGAACTAATCAACGGAGACTTGGGATCATGAATTCTTTGAATTCATCATATCTTTCAAGATAAATAAGGGTTGTTGTGCAGACTTTTATTTCTGTGTTGGTGTGTGAGCAACATCATCATCAACACTATGCAGGGGTGTTTGCCTGCTAAACACTAAGATCCAGAGGCCTACCAATCCATTGGGCATAGAGTCAAAGGGCTCAGCAACAAGAATAGGGGTTGGCCAGACCAACACAAAACTGAACACTACCTTCGGCAAACAAGATAAGGTGAAACAAACAAGGCAAACAATCTCCTAATGAGAATGATGCTTGTGCAAAAGCACTTATTGAAAGGAAACACCTAACATATTTACAAAACCCCACAACCATGCTAAAAGAAAGCTTTGAGATGAATCCCATTGAATGGGATTGGCAGAACCTCTCCATTCAGCTTGGAAAGTTGAAATGCATTGGCATGTTTGTAGCTAGTAATAATATAAGGGCCACTCCACATGGCATCAAATTTTGAATGTCTCCTAGCTTTAGCTTTGTCTACATCCCATTTCAACACCAAATCTCCCTCATTGAATGTTTTGTCAGTTGATTTTCTATCAAATGTTCTTTTTACCTGATCTTGGTGAGCCTTAAGAGTCTTCATAGCAGCGCCTCTATTTTCTTCAAGCTCCATCAACTTAGCCAACCTGACTATTATGGCATCATTTTCTAGCAGCTCCAACTATTGGGCTAGCTCAAGGGAAGGCAACTTCAATGACAATGGAACTTTTTCTTCCCTTCCATAAACAAGCATGAGAGGGGAATTACCTATGGCCCTCTTGGGAGTAATTCTATCAGCCCAGAGAGTTGTCTTCAACTTGGAATGCCAAGTTCTTTGATTAACACCCACTGTCCTCTTGATGATCTTGATCAGGTTTTTGTTTGTGGACTCAGCCAGGCCATTCCCTTGGGGGTAGTAGTTGGATGATGTCTTTAAGTTAATTCCATAGTTAAGTGCTCATTCACTAATCTTTGTGCCTACAAAAGCCTTGGCATTGTCAGAAATAATGGTGATTGGAACACCAAACTTGGTAACTATCCCCTCAAGGAAGTCTAAAATGGATGCCTCTGTGGCATCCTTTAATGCAACTACCTCTATCCACCTTGTAAAATAATCAATGCCTATTAAAATCCACTTGTGACTAGCACTAGAAGGTGGGTTAATCATCCCAATGAAATCCAAACCCCATTGGGCAAATGACTGATTAGTCTAAATTGGATGTAGGAGAAGAGTAGCCAACCTTTGTTTTCCTGCAAATAATGCACATTCTTTGTATCTTATTACCCGTCTATGGGCATCTCTGAATAAATTGGGCCAATAATAACTAGCCTGCATGATCTTGACAATAATTGTTCTTGGAGAATAATGGTCACCAACAGGGCCATTATGAAATTTTTCTAATACCCTAGAAGTTTGATTTTGTGCAATGCATCTAAAAAGAACTCCATTGATGTCTTTTCTAAACAAGACACCATCAACAAGAACATAGGGGATGGACTGGAGCCTGAAATACCTTCTTTTTGCTTGATCCAGTGCATCAAGGCATCTCCTTGATTGTAGAAATGTGACCGTGTCATGGTACCCATCATTTGGAGCATTGGAAGTAGTTGGCTGTGTATGCCCAAGGACACATACAACATCATTTCTGGCTTCAAAATCTGTGTCCATTTGCTCACATAGGCATTTGCCTTGCACCAGCTTGATGATGTTGATGTTGACATCATAGTCCATTACTTTTGTGATCCATCCAACCCTCTTCTCATTGATATCTCTACTTAAAAGAAATTCTTTAATGCCAGTGTGGTTCACCATCAATTGTATTTTGTTGTTTGAAAGCATTTGCCTAATCTTTTTGATTGCTTTCACCACAAAAAACACTTGCTTCTCAACAAAATCATAACTCATCCCATATTCCTTGAGAGGTTGGCTAAAGAAGGCAATTGGCTGTTCCAATTTCTCTTCATTCTATTACGTCTGGACTACTGATATGCCCTCCTTGCCTCTAAAGGCATAAAGGATAAAATCCTTCTCATAGTTAGGATTTATCAGCATTGGAGCCTGCGCAATGGCCTACTTGACAACTTAAAAACTGTCCCTACCTTCCCTTGACCATGTGAAGACAACATTCTTCTTGAGCATGGCTGTGAGGGGTTTTTCTATTGAAGTAAAATTAGGTATGAACCTCCTCACAAAGTTGATCTTGCCTAGGAAACTCTACAGGCCTTTCTTGGGACTAGGAAGGGGAAGAAATAGAATGGTGCTAGTTCTTTCTGGATCAATGGCCAATCCTTCCTTTGAAACTGTGTGTCCCAACAATTTGACTTCTGGGACAACAAACATACACTTCTTTGGATTCAATGATATGCCGTATTCCCTGTATCTTTTAAAGACTTTTCTCAAATGACGCAAGTGGTCAGCTGCATTCTTGGAATACCCAGACAAATCATCAAGATACACTAAAATAATATCATTGATTAGGCCTTTAAAGACCAAATCCATTTCTCTTTGGAAGGTTGCCCAAGCATTGATCAACCCAAATGGCATTTTTTGGTAAGCCAAAGTACCCCACTTGGTGGTAAAGGTTGTTTTGTATTGATCTAATTCTTTTACAGGAATCTGGTTAAGCCTAAGTAGCCATCTAGGAGTGAAAATCTTTTAGCTCTTGCTACTATCTATAAGATTTGTTCCATGGAAGGGAATGGATAGTGGTCTTTAAGGGAGGCCTTATTTAGGTCTCTAAAGTCCACACACAACCTAATTTCCCCATTCTTCTTCCTAACTAAAACTAGGTTAGCTACCCAAGAGGAATGTTTGATTGGATAAATGATTTTGGCCTCTATAAGTTTGGATAGCTCTTTTCTCATTAGCGGCTCTATTTTGGGGTTGACATGCCTCTATTTTTGGCAGACATGTTTTGCATTGGGGTCTAAATCAATGGTATGTTGGATTAAACTAGGGTCAAAATATTTCAAATCCTTATAATCCCAAGCAATTAAATCATCAAATTAATTAGAAGTTTCAACAAAACCTTGCCTTTTAGCTTGATCACATACCTTGCCATGTTTTAGAAATCAGCCATGTGCAATCTCCACCTCTTCATAGTGTTCTTTCTTGACTTCCATGTTCATTTTCTCTTTCTTAGGTTGATCATCAACACCCAATATGCTCTCTAAAGTGATCAATCCTCTGGGTAGTTTATTGGTCTTCAACTGAATCACTTGGTCACCATATTGCTCTTGCAATATTGACTAATTTTTGGCAGCAAACTCTACCTCATCTTGCTAAAAATTTACAATATGTTGGTCACTCTCAAATACTTGCCAGCTCATCATATTGTCAGGCACAACATGCCTAACAACAATCTTTACATGCTGATCTAAATTTTATTTCACATTCTGGGGAATGTCAAACTGGGCACCAACTGTAGCCAGCCTATCAACATCTTTGTTTCTTTGCCTGGGCACTACTTGGATATTGAAGGCATCAAAGTCTTCAATCATATTCCAGACTCTATGTTTATATGACTTGAGTAAATCATTCTTTGAAGCACTTTGTGATCTGATTTGGTGGACAATGAGCTCATTGTCACCAAATGCTTGTAAAAAATTTATTCCTCTCTTCTGTGCTAGCTGTATACCCTGAATCAAGGCCTTATACTCAACTACATTATTGGTAAAACTAAACTAAAATCTAAAAGAAGAGAAATAATTTTCCTTTTGGGGTGAAACTAACACAACCCTAGTGTCTGCTCCATTTTTGCTTTTGGAGCCATCAAAATATAATTGCCATATCCCACTTGGATTCGCTACTACCTTCTTAATATTAGGGACGATGGCGTCCTCCACATGGATATAGTAAGTACCTAGTCCTATTTCCTCTATATGATCAGTATCAAATTGAAAATAGTTTTCCCACTCATCAAGAAATATGTTAGGAATCTCTTTGTTGAATGCACAAGACAACTGAGAGGGGGGGTGAATCAGTTGTAACATAAACTTTAAACCCTCATAAACATTCACATTCACATTAGCTTAATTAACCCTTAAACTTGTTATGATGATTAAGCATGAAAGACAAATAACAGAAGCTAAATCATAACAACATCAAACACAAGACAACACCATATTTTATGTGGAAAAGCCAAGAAGGGAAAAACCATGGTGAGAATTAGCTCACAATATAAAGTATTAGCAACACCGAATTACAAAAGGCTCACTGCCCAAAAAGAAAAGCTCACTGCTAAAGGACTCACTACCTAGAAGAAAGAGATAGAAGAGGAGGCTCACTGCCAGGGATGAACTGATATAATTGCATCTAACATATGCATGGAGTACAGTTCCAATGAAGCTCAATATTCACCACAACACAAACATCACCTTCGCAGCAACATTGAAGAATAGTAGACACCTTCTGCTCCCTACATCCAGTAGTCTAATGCATCACATACATCATATATAATTCTTTCATCTATTCCCTATTATCCTTCAAACATTCAACACTTATTTATACCAACTTTAACCTTGAAACATTCTCCAAGGTCGGCAACACATCTTAACCTAGAAAATTCAAATTAGGTCTAGACCTAAACATTCCCATGGAGGAGAGGAATGAATGCGGACAACATCACATCTTAGCATAGACCTAAGACCACTCTTACACATTATTCCACGCTTCCATAATCAACACAGCACAGCCGCAATTAGTGTAAACAACCAAGTTGACCAAACTTGTGTTAACACTATGAACTTTTTAAGTGCACACTTCCTCAAAACTAATAGATGACATGCGGATCATGCAACAAGATTGAAAATGATCTAGAAACATCCACAAGAACTTGAAAACCAACAAAATCCTTTGCAACAACTTTCACCTGAAGAAAGTTTACACCAGAGCACTTAGATTATTCTATCATTAACTACAACTCAAGAAATGAACTTACGAAGCACCTAACCATGAACATCTTGAACTAAAGAAATACATAGACCTTATAGGCATAAATCTAGAACCACAAAGCTAGAAACAAATCTGTAGAGAAATGCGGAGCAAAACAATTTCTCCCAAACACCTTTGTACAACTTAGAAACATAGTCCACACATTGGTGAACACAACTTTCTCTGCACAATGAACCAAAGCACAAAAATTGGATTATAACATTTTTGAAGACCTCTGAACAACATATTGAAACTACAAAAGTAGATCTTCAATAAGGAATAAATGCAGAGCAAAACTAGAACACTACTCTATTAAGCCAGAACACATATTCAACACACTGTTTCCTTTATTGATCAAATTTTCTCAAAAGCACTTGGAAACCAACCATCAGGAGCATATTCCTAACATCTTCAACATCACCTTCAACAAATAAACTAAATCAAATAGCTCATATCATTGCAACATCCTCATATCTACTCAACCTTTTCTCTGATCTCTACTCAACACAAATTACTCATACTCTTGCATCATTTCTTAATTCATACTCTTGACACAGTTGACACCAATAACAACACAAGCTTGTTGACATCAATGACAACACCGATTGCACATACTTGCAACAATATCCCCCTTTGTCATTGATGGCAACACATAATGTGAAAAACCATCAAGACACAAATCTGAACCAACTTCTTTTCTTTCGTACTCTCCCCCTTTCTTTTACACATCTTACTCTCTCTCCCTAATGTCATACCCACTTTTTACGAGTGGCCACGACATGAGAAAACACATGTCATGCCACATTACCCATGTCATCATGACATGAACAACCAAAAATTTTCCCCTTACCCCTAAATCCCCATTGCATAAGGTGGGGAAGGAAGACAAGGTGTGGATGAAACATTTAGGACGCCTTGTCAGATGAACTAAACCAAGGAAAATAACAAACTAAAGTGTTGAAAACTTACAATCGATACACAATGAAGTAAGTAAGTAGAGACACCCACATTCATCTAAGATTAAAATAGCCCATAAATGAGAAGGAGATAGACACGTAATATTATCCATACACGAAGGAACAATGTGAAGATTACAAGGCATAAAGATTTATAACCAACTTGAAAACATATTGTAAGGACTTAAGTGAGAGTATGAGAGCATGGATGTATAGGTGGACAATAAGACAAATAGAAGTTATTTTTTTCCAGAATGCAATTTCCTACGATAAAAATATTAACCATAGGTGAACAAGAGATAAAATAGAAGTTGTCTTTCTTAATTCAATTTCCTACAATAAAATTATCAACCATAGGTGAACAAGAGATAAAATAGAAGTTATCTTCCTTAATTCAATTTCCTATGATAAAATTATCAACCATAGGTGAACAAGAGATAAAATAGAAGTTATCTTCCTTAATACAATTTCCTGTGATAAAAATGTCAACCTTTAAGACAAGAGATAATCCATATCATTACAAGGCAAGAGAATTGAAAACAAGTTTTAGACCCCGCATGGACTCACTAAAGAACTATAGGGATACAACATGACAGAGGCTGCACCTGTGTTTTGAATGTGCCTTGGGTTTGCTAAGGAGCCCGTCCCTACCAAGGCGGAACCCTAAGGAATGGTTGTTCACAACGCCCAAATGAAGATCACTGGGCTAGACACTGGAGTGCCACTTCCATACAACATTCAAGAGAAAATTTTACATCTAAGGACGGTATTTATTTCCCTGGCATCTGGGTTTATTCTTACATTTTAATCATTTCGCCCCTAGTCATACATTAATGGCAACCACGTGAATTTTAGACATTCTAGGCATCAACCATTCTTATCTGGTCATTCTTAACCATCACCTATTTGTGCATTCTGTTTATAATTTGTAATCTCTCCTTGCATATGATACAACCACTTGTAAATATTAAACCTCTCTATTCTTATGGTGCAATTTTCTCCTTTTCAAACAATAGTCTCTCCTTTCATATGATGCAGCTATTTAAAACAGTAATTCGCTCCTTCATATGATGTAGCCTTTAAAATAGTAAAGCGCCCTTTCTTATGATATCATTTTTTTTTGTTTTATAATTATATTACTCCTTTAATATGAAGGAGTTGGTTTGAAACATTAAAACACTCATGTCCTTGATACCGTTTTAGTTTTTATTTATACATTAAATCGCCGCTCTCTTATGATATATTTTTTTAATATATATATATATCATACTTTTGCCCTCTACTTTGGTAGTTCGGTGAGGATGGATGTTATTTGAGTTTAAGAAATCTAGGCATTTTTTTTGGCAGTTGATTTCCTTAACAAACAAAGTCCTATTCGACAGTTGTCCTTTCTGTGGAGTAAACTACTACGGCATGCTATAGTATTTAAGTAAGTTAATTTCGGGCAAAATGCCTTTCTATATCTTTTGTTATCCCAATCCTTTATAAATGTTGACAGCTGGTCCAAAGCCTCTTGTGTTAGGCTTTAGCCCCTTTTTGGGCCGTATTGAATTTTTTTAAAAATGTTTCAATTACTTGTTTTTTTTTCTTTCTCTTGCAATGTTCATTGATTCTTTTCTTTTTCACATTGCTCTCTCCCCCACCTTTGACATCAATGGAAAAGGGAAACACACCTCTTCTTTCACTCTTATTAGGTCACACCATCTTTTCTTTTCACTACTCTGAATATTCGCCTTTAGGAGTGCACATCAAACTATATCAACTCTTACTCCCCCTATCTGCAACAATTATCATGACCACTACCTTCTCCCCTTGATAGGTAGCCTCCAACATCAGTCCAGAAAATAATGAATCTTGAAGTTAATTGGACTGATGCATCTCCTTATGCATCTAGTTTAAAGAAGAAGGGGCAATAAACCCTAACTTCTCCCGAAGATACTCAAAAGTATCCTTAGGAAGAGCCTTAGTGAATATGTCAACAATCTGATCCTTTGTGGGCACAAGCTTCACTTCATTCTCTACAACCTTCTCTCTCAGAAAGTGATACCTAATTGAAATATGCTTTGTCATTGAGTACATCACCAAATTCTTTGAAATGTTAATGGCACTTGTATTATCACAAAAAATAGAAATTGGTTCATCATACACAAATTTGATATCCTTCAAGGTTTGTCTCATCCAGAACACCTATGTGCAACATGATACTGTAGCAATATACTCTGCCTCTGCAATAGATAAAGACACCAATCTGCATCCAAGAAAGAATGCACCACCACTTGTACTTTTCTTGTCATCTACACAACTAGCCCAATCTACATCTATATAAGTACTTAGAGTAAAGTCAATATATTTTGGATACCACAAGCCATGATCTGGAGTGCCCTTTAAATATCTGAATATCCTCTTCACTACCATAACATGTGACTCTCTAGGATCTTCTTGAGATCTAGCCACAAGACAAACTGCATGCATAATATCCAGTCTAGTAGCAGTTAGATATATCAATCCTCTAATCATTGATCTATACCTACTCTGATCAGCCTTAGGAGTTTCATCATTCTTGTTCAGCTTGCAACTTGTAACCATAGGGGTACATACTGGTTTAGAATCTTCCATTCCAAACTTTTTCAACATCTCTTTTACATACTTTGACTGAGAAATGAAAATACCCTTATCTGTTTGATTGATTTGTAACCCAAGGAAGAAGTTCATTTCCCCACACATTGACATTTCAAATTCTTTCTACATTTCATCTGCAAAACTCTTATAGATGCCTTCATTTCCACCAAAAATTATATCATCTACATACACTTCCACAATTAGAATTTGATCTTCTCCTATCTTGATGTACAAATTGCTATATGTGGATTCTTTAATGAATCCTTGCTGCAATAAATACCCGTCTAACCTTGCATACCAAGCTCTGGGGGCTTTCTTCAATCCATATAGTGCCTTCTTCAACCTGCAAACCATATCTGGTTTATCTAACAACTAAAATCCTTCTGGTTGTTCTATGTACACTTCCTCTTCCAACTCACCATTCAAGAAAGTAGAATTCACATCCATTTGATATACTTTGAAATCCTTATGTGTTGCAAAAGCCAAAAACATCCTAATGGCCTCCATTCTTTCCATCGAAGCATAAGTTTCCTCATAGTCTATTCCTTCCACTTGTGAATAGCCTTTACACACAAGTCTTGCCTTAGTCCTTACCACTTCTCCATTCTCATTCAATTTGTTCTGGAATACCCACTTAGTTCCAATCACATTTTTGTTCTATGGTCTTGGGATAAGTTCCCAAGTCTGATTCTTCTCAATCTGCATTAGTTTTTCTTCCATAGCCTTGATCCAATACTCATCCTTGCAAGCCTCAACCATTGTTCTAGGTTCAACTTTAGAAAGTAAACATACATTTACCTATTCTTCGACAGTTCTCCTTCTTGTCAATACAACTTTTCTCTTATCACCAATGATCTGGTCTTCAATGTGATGCCTCTGTACATAATTGGTAGTTTTATGGATTCTTTCCGGAGCATCTTGTTCTTCGACCTATACCTCTTTTTCTTTAGTTTCTTCTTCTTCTCCTCAAGAAGACTCATCTCATTCATATTCATTAATGTCTGAGATCTTATGTATATCTTCATCAACCTTAACATTATCACTTTTAATATTTTTTCTTAGCCTTTTGTTATAGCACCGGTAAGCTTTGCTTTTAGTAGAATACCCAAGGAAAATACCTTCATCAAACTTTCCTAGTTCTTCATATCTTCTGATATAACATTTTCTTCAAAAAACTTTGAAATATTTAACAGTAGGAATCCTTCCATACCATAGCTCATAGGGAGTCTTTGTGTCATTTGCTCTTACTTGTACTCTGTTCTATATGTAGACAATAGTATGAATTTCTTCTCTCCAGTATATTTCTGGTAGGTTTTCTTCTTTTATCATTTTCCTTGTAGCCTCTTGAATAGTCCTGTTCTTCCTTTCAACCACTCCATTCTTCTGAGGAGTCCTAGGAGTAGATAAATGCATCTTTATCCTATGATCCTCACAAAACATGTTAGACTCATTAGAAGTAAATTCTTCACCTCTGTCAGACCTTAAACATTTGATTTTCATATCCAATTCATTCTCAACCATTGCTTTAAAGGCTTTAAACTTATCTAGGGCTTCTAATTTTTCCTTAAGAAGAGTGACCCATGTCATTCTAGAGCAATCTTCAATAAATAACATGAAATACCTGTCAGCTTGAAACTTCCTTACTCTGGTAGGACCACAAAGATTTGTATGATTCAATTCCAATAGTCCGATAGAGGATTGTTCTTTGACTTTGAAGCTTCCTCTTGCTTTCTTTCCAATTTGACATTCTTTGCAAATGACATTGATAGGCTTTGCAATCTTTGACAGATCCCTCATAGCTTGAACTAAACTTATCTTTACTAGGCTATCAAAGTTGATGTGACACAATCTTCTATACCAGAGCCAACTTTCATTGATTTTACTCATGAAGCAACATTCATCAACACCTTTGAGTTGATAAACATTCCATCTGTCCTCTTTCCAACAACAATCATTGTTTCAGATCTTTTTTTGATCTCATAGCCATCATCCTGAAATAAAAGATTGTAACCCTTGCTACACATCTGTCCAACACTCAAGGGATTATGCTTCAAACCTTTAACATAAAGAACATTATTAGTGTTATGCTTTCTATCAAAACTGATTGAACCTTTTCCACAGATCTTAGCACCTGCATCATCACCAAACCCGACTACTCCACCTTCATATTTTTCAAGTTTAACAAAATTAGTCTTGTCACATGTCATATGATTTGAGCATCCAATGCCAATGACCCAGTCATCTTTTGCTCTTTTAGCATGAAAAGAAGACATTATAGTGCCTTCAGGGTTAGTACTTGCTTATGACCCCTTTTCCTTCACACAACTTCTAGAGTTAGCAAAAATAGTTTCAGCTCTTAGGGATATGAATAAGCATTCATTATCATTATCATCCTCATAATCAGATTCATCATCAGATATGCTTGCATCTTCTCTAACATAGTAACTTTTCTTAATCATCTTACCTTTGTTTTCCCTATTCTTAATTCTCAGAGGTCTATCCGGATAGCTTGAAGCATAATGACCTATCTTTCCACAATTGAAACATTTAAAAGGTAACTTACCACTGAACATTCTAGTACCCTTTCTCATCCTTCTCAAAAAAGTTAGCTTCCACTTCATCAAGGTCTTCTGGATCTGATTCCATCTATGATTTGCCAGCCTTAAAATTAGTCTCAACCTTTGTCATTCCACTGGTTGTGTCAAACTCTCTCATTTCAAAAGCATTTATGGTGTCAAGCAACTAATATTTGTTAAACTGATTCAAATTTGTAATTCTTCAATAGAAGAAACCTTATGATTGTAAGTATTAAGAAGAGTTCTGAGTACCTTCAATATCACTTCTTTATCATCTATACTTCCACTAAGTCCTTTGATTCCATTGACAACTTCATCCACCTTCTGTAAGTAGCTTGTAATGTTTTCATCATTATACATTTGAATGGTCTCAAACATGAGCTTTAAGTTCTGCATTTTAGCTTGTTTGACCTTATCATCTGCTTCATAAACTCTTTTCAAATTTTTCCAAATCTCATTAGTAGTTTTCAAATTCACAACTTTCACCAATTCAGAATTAGTAAGACCACTTAAAAGAGAATGTTTTGCCTTACCATCAATTTCATGAGCTTTGATCTCAACATTAGTACGTATACCATTCTCAGGTACAGTGTAATTAGACTCAATGGATTTCCAGATCTCATAACCAAGAGAAATAAAAAGAGATTCCATCCTTAACTTCCATAGTGCAAAGTTAGATCGATCAAATAGAGGAACATCCTTCTTGTGCGTCATCCTAGATCTACCTCAAGCTGTTAAGCTTTCTTCTAAGGAACCTTGCTCTGATACCAATTATTGAATGCACAAGACAACTGAGAGACAGGGGGTGAATCAATTATAACATAAAATTCAAACCCTCACAAACATTTAGATTCACATTAGCTTAATTAACCCTTAAACTTGTTATGATGATTAAGCATGGAAGGCAAATAACAGAAGCTGAATCATAATAACATCAAACACAAGACAACACCAAATTTTATGTGGAAAACCTAAGAAGAGAAAAACCATGGTGAGGATTAGATCACAATATAAGGTAGTAGCAACATTGAATTACAAAAGGCTCACTGCCCAGGGCTCACTACCCTAAAATAAAATCTCATTGCTAAAGGACTCACTGCCCAAAAGAAAGAGATAGAAGAGGAGGCTCACTACCAGGGATGAATTGATATAATTACATCTAACATATGCATGGAGTATAGTTCCAATGAAGCTCAATATTCACCACAACACAAATATCACCTTCACAACAATATTGAAGAATAGTAGACACCTTCTGCTCACTACATCCAGTAGTCTAACACATCACAGACATCATATATAATTCTTTCATCTATCCCCTATTATCCTTCAAATATTCAACACTTATTTATACCAACTTTAACCTTGAAACATTCTCCAAGGTCAGAAACACATCTTAACCTAGAAAATTCAAATTAGGTTTGGACCTAAACATTCCGATGGAGGAAAGGAATGAATGCAGACCACATCGCATCTTAGCATGGACCTAAGACTACTCTTACACATTATTCCACGCTTCCATAATCAATGAAGCACATTCGCAATTAGTGTAAACAACCAAGACAGACAAAATTGTGTTACCAGTATGAACTTTTTAAGTGCATGCTTCCTCAAAACCAAAAGATGACATGTTGACCATGCACCAAGCTTGAACATGATCTAGAAACATCCACAAGCACCTGAAAAACCAACAAAATCCTTTACAACAACTTTCACTTGAAGAAAGTTCACACCAGAGCACTTAGATTATTGTGTCATTAACTACAAATCAAGAAATCAAATTGCGGAGCAACAAACCACAAACATATTGAACTAAAGAAAGATATAGACCTTATAAACATAAATCTAGCACTACAAAACCAGAAACAAATCTGCAGAGGAATGCAGAGCAAAATAGTTTCTCCTAGACACCTCTGTAGAACTTAGAAACATAGTCCACACACTAGTGAACACAACCTTCTCTGTACAACAAACCAGAGCACAAAAATTGGAGTGTAACATCTTTGAACACCTCTGAACAACATATTCAAACTGCGAAAGTAGATATTCAATAAGGAATAAATGTAGAGCAAAACCAGAACACTACTCTATTAAGCCAGAACACATCTTCAACACATTGTTTCCTTTATTTATCAAAGTTTCTCAAAAGCACTTGGAAACCAACCATCGGGAGCATATTCCTAACATCTTCAACATCACCTTCAGCAAAGCAACTCAATCAAATAGCTCATATTATTACAACATCCTCATCTCTTCTCAACCTTTTCTATGATCTATGCTCAACACAAACTACTCATACTCTTGCATCATTTCTTAACTCATACTCTTGACACAGTTGACACCAATGAAAACACAAGCTTGTTGACATCAATGACAACACTGATTGCACATACTTGCAACACTCTTCCACTGGTGTTGCAGCCTCATGCATCCTGTTGTCATCCTCCTCCAACTCATAGATTGTGCAATTCATGTTTAAAGGAGTGGGCGTATAGGGCTCTATGTGGTCATTAGCAATGGTCTCAGCCTTAATGGTCATCTTAGTGCCATATCTAGTTCTGAACAACATGTGGGACCAATCAGAAGATAAGTACCCACCTATTTTGGCAGTGAAGTCCCTATATAGGCATATGCCAAAGTATGTAGGGAGGTCAATAACTAAGATGCCTTGTGAAATAGAACAGCCAGGGTATGGATGCAAGGTGAACTTTAAATCCTTAATCATGCCTACTGTCTTCACATCAGTGCCATCTAACTACACTACCCCCTTATTCACAGGCTCATATTCAATGCCTAACTTATTAGCTATATTTTTGGGCATAACAGAAGTACTTGCCCTAGAATCTATCATACAATTATGCAATAATTTATCGCCAATGATTAGGGAAACATAAAATGGAGGGGGCTTACTAATTTTTCTTGTGCTTGCCTCCTCTTTTGGTTGACACAGGCTTGCTGGGATGATTGCCTTTTCTTTTGTTGCCTCCACAATAGGCTAACTGAAGCTTGTCAAAGCTTCCCGCAACAAATTTCTCTATGATGGGATCAATAGAGTGTCCCACATAGTGACACTTATGTTGGTCTTCTTCATCTGATCAACTATGCTGAAGGGAATTTGACTAATCTTCTAGGGTATTTTAGCACTGACAACATCAACCTTTGCTTGTTGGGCAGCCTGGGAATGCGTTACTCGCACTAATTTCACTCACCCAGTAGTATAATCCACCTGGGCAGAAGCTGTTTCCTTTGCCATCTTTCCTTTTGTTGCATTTGCTAAGGGCGTGTGAGGTGTAGATGTGTGAGAAGTGGATGCCTGAGAAGTGGAGGCATGAGCAGCTGTAGGGACCATTGCATCCTCAGTCACCCTTCTTTTGGTTCTTGTGTTGAAAGCTATTGGTCCTCCTATGCCCTGATTGACACCACAAAAATCATCCTGTGTCTAATTCATAAAAGTAGAATTATTTTGCATTTGTTCTTTCCCTCCCACCATTTCTTGATTGGCGCTGATTTTCTGCTTTGAATTCATTGGCTGGCTTTGTACTGTTAAAGCCTGACTGATTTGTCCACTTTGGCACAAATTTTGATCATGTGGCTGATTGTATGGATAACACCAATTGTTATCTTGAGCCAAGTTGTTCTGTATGGGCACAAGAGGCCCGGATGTACTAGCAACATTGGGGTGTACATCATTCAATTGTCTGATATAACTAGGTTGATTTTGCCTTTGCACATTCCCCTGATATGGTGGTCTATTTTGATGGTAATTCTGATTGAATGTATGATATGGCCCGCTAGGCTATGCATTCTATCTTTTTAGTGCCACCAAGTCATTGCTAAAGCTTTGCAACCAAGTCTTGACTTCATGCAATTCATTTGTGGGTGTTGTAGAAGAGCTTGTAGGGGTGACTGTTGTAGGAATTGGAGCCACATCATGCTGAATGATAGGAGCCTCTAGAAATAAAGGCATTGGTTACCTTGGAGCAATCTTCCTAGTCTGAATTAGGTAGTTTTCTACCCTTATAGCTATGTTGTACGCATCTGGTAGGACAATCCCTCCCATAGATTGAATCATGACAGCAATGTCAGAATTCAGAGATCTCAAATAATATATGAATGTTGTATTTGGGGAGGGTTTTACCAAAAATAGGACCCTATCCCATGTATTTTAGAATCTATAGTTGAAATCCACCATGTATTCGTGGGGGGCTCTCTTGATTGTAGCTAGCTGCTGCATTAGTGACAGGTGGTCACTCTTGTCTTCAAAGTGATGGCATAGTCTAGTGCCCAAATTATCCCAATTGTGGATGGAATTGGCTGGGAGACCTCTATACCATTGAAGGGCTTTCCCTTTGAATGAAGAAGCCAATAGTCTCATAGCCACATTGTCTGTAGTGACATTGTGGATAGAACACACACTGGCAATGTCTTGGATATGTTCAATAGGGGTGGTGGAATTTTCACCAGTAAAAAATGATATAGCCTGTAAGGCTGAGGTAGGTATATCATCATACTAGGCTAGGTCTAGAGGGAAACCCCCATTAAATGCAACAAAAGGGAGATTCCTTGCCATATTATGGATATTTAAGTTAATTCTAGGTATACGCAAGGTTCTTCTTAAATACTGGAATCTAACTTGGAATCTAGCTGGAGGGGAGTAGACTGGGCTCCTGAAGGAGATGGAACAACACTCCTATTTCCCCTTACAAGGGACCTAGACAGTCTACTTCTTCTTCTTTATTCAGTAAATGATATCTCAATGATATGAGAATTACCTCTAGAAGAAGATTGGGTCTGCACTCTAGGCATGAAATGTTGAGTTGATATGGATACTGGGCCAACAGAGTCACCAGGTGCTTGTTGAATTCTTCCACAACAACAAATGAACTAAGAATAGCACTAAAATTTCTCAGTCCATCTCTTACTTAGAGCAGAGAGTCCCACCAGGCGTGCCAAAAACTGTTGTCACGTGAAATTACACCCTACTTGGAGGTTATCCAAGCATTCCAATGACATAATGGGATTGATCTCAAGGTGTGGGACCTTGCAGTTGAGATCAAACCTCTAGAGAAGGCTATTTCCTCTTTTTGAGCTTAAGGCTTAGAGAATTAAGCTAAATCTAATGCTACACACAGGGAAAAGGGGAAGAAAATACTAAAATTAAAGGGAGGTGATGTACCAGATTTAAGATGTTAACTGTGACTGTATTAACACAACAATGATTTCAAAAATGCAACAACTCACACAGACCCACATAAATATCACAGAGGTTCGGATAGAAAACTAAAGCTAGTAAAGCGACCGTTTTGCCCACAAGGCAAGCATATAATTCTTAAATAAACACAGTGTAAAACTTATAGAGAGAGGCAATATAATAGTTTGTATTAATCATGAAGGCTAGAAATCTATTAAAAAAGAGAGATAATGTCATAGAAAGTAGACACAAAATAACCAACTACATTCATGGGTGAACAATAAACAAGAGACAACAAAGGCTCAGAATTGAGCACAATGTATCACATCTAGCTAGTTCTTGTAGGTGTGTTACAAGGTCTATGGTGACAACTATCTAACCTATATAATAACCCAGATGAATAGCTAACCAACAAAAATACATCTCTAACACATGCATATATAGCTTTTCTAATCATACTATAGTAGCCATGGATGTGGAAAGAGAAGTCAACAAGAAAGAACATCGCCCATACTATAATAACTTTGTTCCATGTCCTTGGAACATGCCCATATGGCTCTACCCATGAAATCTACTAAAGAAGAGTGTTGACCATGCCATCAATACAAGAATTTAATGCAAATGAGGCTACAGCAGCATGGGAAAATGAGGAATCCATCTTCTACAAGAAATTGGGCTCTGAAGAAGCATAAATGGCAACTAGGAGGGTTGCTAAGCAGTCCCTTCACATTTTGAATAGTAGAAAATGCCTTTGGAAGGTAAAAATGTCAGGCTTTGACATATCAGACTTCCTTTGATTGTTCTTCCACCAGTCAAGATTTAGAAAGGTGAAGGAGGAAACCCTGACCTCTGAAGTCTGAGAGAAGAGAAATTGTCAAGCTTCGGGGGTTGGGCCTTCACCATTGCATTGTTCTTTGGAAGGAAGAAGAACCTGACCCCTGCCTCTATAACACTTAGCTGATTCGAGAGATTGATGGAAATCAGGTCTCAGGCCTTCAGCCTTCCTCCTTCCTAGAGAAAAAAGAAGAGACAAAGCCCGAGTCCCACAAATTTGAAGACTTAGCCACTTTTACAAAGGTTCAGTTGAGTTCAGGTTTCGGGCCTTTGGCCTTCCTCCTTCCAAAAGAAAGAGAGAGGGAAGAAGAAAAGACCGAAGTTTGACTCCTCAAAACACTTAGAAATATTTTGAAGGAAAAGAAGCAAAACTCAGACCTCGAGCCCTCCTCCTTGGGTCTGTCCTTTGTCCACATGGTAGCCTCTCGCGCTTCCACGGTCATGAGATCAAGTTACAGATGAGGGCCGGTGGAATGATGAGAACACTTAAGATTGTGCCATATGTCTTCTTCCTGAGGTTTCGCAAGCCTGCTGTGGGTCCACCAAAAGGCTCGACAGAATGGTGGAATGCCTTAGAATTTTTGTGAGTGCCACATGTCTCATCAGGAGTCAGCTGTCGGGCCTTCCACCTTATGCCTTCTATGAAAAAGACAGAAGGCGAGAAGCCCGAACTCTGACCTCTGACATACATAGAGCATTTACTTGTTGGTCTTCGGCAAGTGGACCTCCAGCCTTCGGCCTTCCAAAACATAATGTGGAAGAGAGAACTCCTGACCTTCGAAGACTAAAACACTTAGAAATATTTTACAAAGGGACAAAATGGAGTTCAGATCTGATTAGGATGGCAAGACAAAGGGGAAGACTTTGAACTCTGAAACTCTGAAAAGACAAAAAACACAAGGAAATCTTAAGATTTTTGGGACTTAGCCATTTTGGGTGGTTTTCTCTTGCATTTCAAAGGGTGGGAATGCTAGGATCTCATGGATCTTTAGGCTACTTGGCCAGAAGGCAAAATAGGATAACAATTACCTTCAAAAGTTCTGAATTAGCTAGCCCACTCATGATAGCATTCTTTGCCTTGGCATTGTTATCATACAACTTGACCTCAACTGAATCTGTAGGATCATCAGTAGGAGCATTGTAACCATCCTTGACAGATTGCCAAACACCAAACCCTAGAGAGGATAGATAATTTTCCATCCTTAGCTTCCAAAAGGAGTAATTTGTTCCATCAAACTTAGGTGCCTTGCTAGATCCATCATATGCCATCCCGAACCTTCCTTAAGTGGTTAAGCTCCTTCTGAGGAACTTGGCTCTAATACCAATTATTTAACACACCCAGATATTGAGAGGGGGAGTGAATCTATATTCAAATGAATCTAAACCCTCTGGAGCAAATTAAAACTTACACTTTATAGAATTAATAGAAATATAACAGATCAACACAATGCACAACACCACATAACACCAGATGTACGTGGAAAACCCCAAAGGGGATAAACCATAGTGAGAAAAGATGCTAGGAGCTACTATCCTAGCCCAACCTCACAAAAGAATCACTGTTACAACTTTGTTTTAGGGCTACAACCCAAGGAAGCTACTACTCCCTGAAGAAAGGTTTTACGGTCACTCCCAAGGAAGCTACAACTCCCTGCAAACTTTGTTTTAGGGCTACAACCCAAGGAAGCAACTACCTAAACTGAGAATAAACACAGAAAAGATTACATCATGATAGTCCTTCTACTATCTAAAACTGACAATGAAGCTCACTCCTTTTGATGATTGCAATTCTTCTTTTTCCCTCCTCTTTTGATGATTGCTCTTTTTCTTTAACTTCTGCAACTTCTTCAAATGTCTTCTCTGTAGCTTACTGACTAACTGCTTTTAGCCTTCAAGAAGTTTTTCATTTGGCTCATTGCCTCCATCAATCAGTTGGGCACACTCTTCACTTCCCTATTTTCTCAAAAATATCTTCAAGATGAATTCAGACATGATCTATCACTTATGCTCTTTCTCTTTCAGGTGCACATCATAATGCATTACACATCCACATTCTGCTTCTCACATCCATATTCACAATCACACCTCACCTAGATCAACTAGGTTTACAATATATATGATATTACATTTATTACATTACAAGTCAACTAGAGACAATAAGAATATTGCAATTACAAGTCAGCCAAAGATCAAACAACATGAAACGTGTAGGGGGCAAGCCATAAAATGAACTATAGGCAACACCAGGAGGAGGAACATGCCTTGCAAATTCTAACACATGCTTAATTTGGTCCTAAACATCCTTCATAGCATCATCCTTTATAGCATCATCCTTCATAGAATAACATCTGCACGCTTCACACAATTGAATTAGGTCACCCTTAAGCAAGAAAAAATGAATCTTGTAGCACATCGGCCATTACAACTTGGCGGTACTCTTCAAAGATTAACCATTACTTGTGTTTCTCCCAGATGAGATGGCATGATGCATACAATATCTCCAAACACTTCTTGAACTCCACACATCAAAGACTTTGAAGCGCACACCTTCAACATACCTCAGTCAGCCAAGCAAAAGAATAACCCAGCAACATCTTCATTCCGGACCACAGCCTGTTCCAGAGAAACCATAAAACACCTTATGAAGTAGAAGGAAACATCTAAAGATCATCATGATCATTCTCCATCAGCCAATTCACCATTTTATATAGTAACAAGTTGGTGCAAGACAACAAACATTGAAACTAGCCACCAGACAATATAGTCCTACACTTTGTCACTTACAACTTTCTCTGTGAAGGAATAAATGATGTGAAACTTTGGATGGAGCACTTTCACAACCCAATGAACTTAACTTTTGGACTACATGACCATATCTTCAAATGCAGAGGAATGTGGAGCATTCTCCCAAACAGTCTTCAAGACAACTTTCTGCAGCAGAAACCTTCACCAACATCCATAGACTAGAGCCTCCTTATAGCAACACATACTTCCTTAGAAACAATAGGAGAGAGCATACAACATGCTACAGACCATCAACACCAGCTTCCCAACATCAACATTACTTTTAATCCTCATCTTAATGCTTCTAATTCCCATCTTAATATATCATCATGATATCAACTCTATTGATAATAAGCATACTTAAGACATTAAATAAGGCATGACATCCAATAATGAACATCGACAACATCACAGTTAGCACACCATCAACATAAGCATCAATGACAACCACAATAGTGACAACCTTAGGTAACATATGTGCAACAAGAGGGAGATGCACATGATTGGTGGTATAATGGGATGGTTACACAAGGTCATAGCCTTATCACTACTTATGCTGATTTCACTTAGAGGCTAATAGACAGGTTTGACAAAACTAATCTTGAACAATTTTTCAGAGAGTTGGCTCAACTCAAATAGAAGGATTCAGTGGATGCCTATATATCTAAATTTCAAAAGCTTGAAGTCTTGGTTCCAAATGTTTCTAAGTGAAAATTGACTTATCTTTTCATTGAGGGTTTAGAGGAGCCTCTTCGTGGTTGGGTTAAAGCCCTAGATCCACCTTCATTGCAGGATGCTATATGAGGGCTAGAGGTATGCAATTTTTAGCACATTGCAAGCACAAATTCCAAAGCAAACCCTTCTCTTCCTCAAGAAAGGATCCCAAGAGAAATTTTTAGAAGGAATGGCCCAGAAAGATGACTCGAGACATAGAAGGTAACTATGAACTAAGGAGGTTCCACAAGGAGGAGGTTTATTTGGTGGCTATAAAAGAAAATAAAAAGCAAGTCATTTGCATCATTCTATCTTGTCATTTGCATTGGAGATTTTCTCTTGTGGCTACAACTTAGGTTCAACATATTCCAAGGACGAAAACCCTTAGGAATATTAGTGGATTGGATGAAAACCCAATTCCATCTTGAGGTAGATTCATACAGAGTTCACATTGGCACTTCATTTCTGATTCAGAGGAGAGGATTTGCAAATGTTTGGTCATGTTTGAGCCTTGAAACTTGATGAAATTTCCATTATGAGTAATATGATTTGTAGAAACAATTATTCATATTCAGAAATAAATTTTTTTTGTCATTTTGTTTACATTAGAATGGTCATATTATGTGGTAGAATATATGGTTGATGTTATCTTCACAAAGGTTCATGAATGACATATATTTGAGCAATTGACATATATATATTCGATGTCCAAAACCATTTACAAATCAGAAATAGAAAAATCATATTTCAGGCCTAGGGTTTGAAAAGATAAAAATAAAAAAATTAGGGAAGATCTGATTAGGGATCTTACATTGGTATTAGAGGAAGAGATCTTGCCAACCTGAAGGGTTTACATGATGAATGTTGACTTATGAATTTCGAGGATAGAGAATACATTACATATAGGAGAAGGCAACAATTTATTGGCTCAGATTCTGAAGAAAAAGACAACATGGGTGATAGGAATCATGAGGATCCCAACACTAGATATATCCTCAATGATATTTCTAGAGGACAATGTGACCTAATGCAACTTTTGTCCCAATTTGTGTAGCATAGCATGGCAAACAACAATGTAAATCAGAATAATAATAGGGACTATCGGCATACAAGTAGAAACAATGGAAGTAATGGGGAGGCTAGCAATTCAAGAAATAATACCAACACTCACACTAGAACCACTCAAGCTTCCATAAGTAGACCTCTCATGCCTACTTTATTGGATCAACAAGGAGCACAAAAGGGTGGGTCCACCAGGTTGTACGTGGGAGCTTTAATGATTACATGAGGGAATGGCAATCTCTAGGTGATGAGTTTCAAGCTGTAATGTCTCTACGTGCATGGATTCAAAAGATGGATAACTAGCACACTTTAAACCCTATGTTTGAGAAGTAAGCAATTCAATTTGGTACTTTACACCTGGAGGGAGATGCACATGATTGGTGGTATAATGGGATGGTTACACAAGGCCATAGCCTTATCACTACTTATGCTGATTTCACTTAGAGGCTAATAGACAGGTTTGACAAAACTAATCCCAAACAATTTTTTAGAGAGTTGGCTCAACTCAAATAGAAGGATTTAGTGGATGCCTATATATTTGAATTTCAAAAGCTTGTAGTCTTGGATCTGAATGTTTCTGAGAGAAGATTGACTTATCTTTTCATTGAGGGTTTAGAGGAGCCTCTTTATGGTTGGGTGAAAGCCCTAGATCCACCTTCATTGCAGGATGCTATTAAGAGGGCTAGAGGTATGCAATTTTCAGCACCTTCCAAGCACAAATTCCAAAGAAAACCCTTCTCTTCCTCGAGAAAGGATCCCAAGAGAAATTTTTAGAAGGAATGGCCTAGAAGGAAAACTCTAGACATAGAAGCTAAAAATGAACTAAGGAGGAAGAAATTGTGTTTCTAATGCAAGGAACCTTGGGAGCCTGGTCATAGATGCCTTAGGAAAGGCAAAGCCAATTACGTAGAGGTCACTTCCAATATTGATGATGATGGAGTCCAGATACTAGTTTGAAAAGTGAGAATGAGGAGCAACAATTAGTGCTTGATGCTATAGCTACAGGTGGCACAGTACATGGTACTATTGCTACATTATCAAGAGCTTCTAAGTATCATCCTTTTAGAGTTAGAGGAGTCCTGAAGGGATAGTGGGTCACATGTTTGGTTGACAGTGAGGCCACTCATAACTTTATTGATGAGGGCTTGGTGGTGAAGAGAGGATACATGTAGAGGAGTTTTCTGATTTTAGTGTGATGGTTGTGGATGGATTCAAGATGAGTTGAACTAAGAAGATTTCACAATTGAGTATCCAGTTGGGTGACTATACGGTTACCGATGATATGTGGTTGGGATTGGTGATACCGATGTTGTTCTGGGAATCCAATGGTTACATTCACTTGGTAGGTACATTAGTATTTTTAGAAGATGGAGTTGGAGTTTATGTCAAATGGGAGGAAGATAATATTGATAGTATTGGTGGATGGAGCGCCAGGGTAGTGACAACAAAGAGGATGGAAACATTGTTTAGACATGGTGATGTTGCATGGGCAGCCCAATGTTTTGTGTCTTCTAAATCCTCTTCTAGTAGTGACTAGTAGTATCATGTGGATATCTAGTTAGTGCTAGATAAGCACAACATGGTATTTGGAGAGATTCCTCTTGGTAGACCTCCTGATCATGGATTTGAGCATGTGATTAAGTTGGAGGAGGGCTCCAAGCTTGTCATCACCAATCCTTATCATCATCCTAGGAGATTCAAGGAAGAAATAGAGAAAATGATTAAGGCGTTATTGGATATGGGACACATTAGGCCTAGCTCCAATCCCTTTGGATCATCGATGGTCTTGGTGAAGAAGAAGGATGGCACAATGATGTGCATTGATTATCATGCATTGAATAAGAGGACCATCAAAAATAGGTACCCCATACCTAGGACCGATGAGTTATTTGATGAGTTACATGGAGAAGTATATTTTTCCAAGATTGATCTTTGTTCAGGGTACCATCAGATTAGAGTCCGTGATGAGGATATTCATAAAACTACATTCAAATGTCATTATAGGAACTATGAATTTTTGGTTATGCCTTTTGGTCTTACTAATGCTCCCGTGACTTTCCAGTCATTCATGAATCATATTTTCAATAGGCAGTTGTAGAAGTTTGTATTGGTATTCTTTGTTGATATCTTGATATACAATAAGACATGGGAGGATCACCTTAGACATATTGACGAGGTATTGGGCATCATGGAGGCATAGTCCCCATTTTCTAAGGTTTCCAAATGTGAGTTTGGGATGACCGAGATTTTATATTTGGCACATGTGATTGGCGATGGTGGAGTTAAGTTACATCAGGAGAAGATACAGGCTATTCTGGATTGGCTACCACCGAAGAACATTTCAGATTTGAGGGGTTTATTTGGGCTATGTAGTTACTACAAAAGGTTTATGAAGTGGTTTTCAGAACTGGAAGCACCTCTTATAGTCTCACTAAGAAGGGCACATATAGATGGTTGAATGAGGCTTAGGAAACATTTGATAGACTTAAGGAGGTGATGAGCACTTGTCCAGTATTGGCTCTACTTGATTTCTCTCAACCTTTTGTATTGGAGTGTGATACATCGGGTGAAGGGATAGGCACCATCCTCATGTAGAATAGACATGCCATAGCCTATGAGAGTAGGAAGTTGAGATATAGAGTGGTTATATTCCACCTATGATAAGGAGATGCTTGTCGTCATGCATGCATTGGAAAAGTTAATACAATACTTGGTGGGTGAAAAATTTGTTGTAAGGACTGACCACAACAACTTAAAATACTTTCTAGAGTAGAAGGATTTGAATGAGAGGCAACAAAAGTGGGTGAGTAAGATTTAGGCATATGATTTTGATATTGAGTATGTTAAGGGGAAGAAGAATGTTGTTACCGATGCACTATCTAGGAGACCCACACTTTTCTCTATGTCAGAGATTTCAACTGATTGGAAAGCTCACCTTTTGGTTGAGTATTCCAAGAATACATTTGCATGTGAGCTCATGGATGGCAAGATTCAGGATGATAGGTATAAGGTGATTGATGATGTGATATACTATAAGGACAATATATATTTGGTATCTGAATCTAAAATGAAGGATAAGATTTTGAGGGTTGTTCATTACACTCCTTTAGCAAGACATCCAAGGTTCTTCAAGATCTATAAGCAGGTGTGAGAGAGATTCTCATGGAAGGGTCTCAAGGATGATGTCTTGCAACATGTTTGAGAGTGTATGACTTTTTAGCAGAACAAGTCAGAGCATACTTTCCTAGCAGGTTTACTTCAACCACTGCCTATTCCAGAATAGAAGTGGGATAGTATATCTATAGATTTCATTACAGGTCTTACAAAGGTCCAAGGAAAAGATTGCATATTTATGGATGTTGATAGGTTGACTAAGTATGCACATTTCTTTGTTATTTCATCTAAGTATAATGCACCTTAGGTTGCAGAGTAATTCTTTAGAGAGGTGTTTATTAGACTTCCAAAGACCATTGTCAGTGATCAGGATAATAGATTTCTTAGTATGTTTTGGTAGGAGCTATCCAGATTGGCTGGTACAGAGTTGACCCCAAAGCACTAGCTACCACCGTCAAACAGATGGGCAGACTAAGACTATGAACAAATAGATGGAAAGGTATCTACACAATTATGTTGCGGGGCAACAGAAGGCTTGGATTGGGTGGTTGTATTTAGGAGAACATTGTTATAATACCACCTATCACATGTCGATAGACATGCCTCCTTTTAGAGCCTTGTATGAATATGATTCTATGTATTTTGTAGACTTAGCATTTGATGACACTAGAGCTCCTAGAGCTAGAGAGATGATGCAGGATAGCCAGGATATCCTTAGGGCACTTAAGGATAATCTACTCCGTGCTCATAATCAACAGAAGATGTATGTAGATAGGCATAGGGTGGAGAGGACATTTGAGGTTTGTGATCTAGTTTTCTTGTGCCTACAACCATACCAATAGTCTACATTGAAGAGGAGTGGTACAAAAAAACTAAAGCCTCAGTTCTATGGCCCCTACAGGATTGCAAGGAGAATTGGAGAGGTTGCATATGAGTTGGAGTTGCCCGAGGGTAGTTGAATTCATAATGTATTTCATATATCTTGTCTCAAAAGGGAAATTAGGTAGCACATTACATCTTCTCCAGAGGTTCCACCATTGGATGAGGAGGGGAAATTGGTACTTATTCTTGATGCTATACTAGATGTTAGGGAGTGCAAGTTGAGGAGTAGGGTGATCAAGGAGTATTTGGTTAGATGGAGAGACTTGCCCCTTGAGGATGCTACTTGGGAAGGTGAATAGATCTTGTAGCATCCAAGTTTACAATTGCTTGAGGGCAAGCAATTTCAAGAAGGGAGGACTTTAATGTCCCCTTTTTCTGAGTGATCACCCAACGAGTTGGCTAGCCTATTTTATTCTTGTAGGCTAAGTCAAGAATTGAAAGGGAATAATCCAATTAATTAAATACTATGTAATCCTAAGTCACTTTTGGATTATTTATATTTAGTTAATTAAGATGGACCTATTTGTATTCTAAAATGAATTATTTATAAAAGTGAGCCACTTGATAGAAAAAATAAAATAAAATAAAGTAATTTGCCAAGAAGGAGGTCATTCAAGAAGGAGGTCGGACAAGGAGGAGGTTTATTTGGTGGCTATAAAAGAAAGTAAAAGGAAAGTCATTTGCATCATTCTTTCTTGTCATTTGCATTGGAGATTTTCTCTTGTGGATGCAACTTAGGTTCAACATATTCCAAGGATGAAAACCCAATTCCATCTTGAGGTGGATTCATACAGAGTTCACGTTTGCACTTCATTGGTGATTCAGAGGAGAGGATTAAGCTTCAAAGATATATGTATTTCTGTAGATTTGGAGAAGAAGAACTAGGGCCAAAATTGTGAGATTTTGTGGCCAAATACAATTTTGAAGATTGAAAGATATATTCATATTTCATATCAGATTAGAGCGCCATCTTTTAAAGGATTTGATTGAATATTATTGCTAGGGTTTTACCCTAGGGTGAGAACCACTTTCCAAGGGAGGTTATTTCATTTTTGTGGAGCATTTGAGGACCAAACCCTAGCTGCCACCCTTCATTAGCATGCCATTTTCCATCTGCAAGGAGCACCACCCACTTTGGAGAAGAAATCGTTGCTTTTTTAGCCTCATCAGTGTATGATCAAGTGCCAAACCAGTTCGCCTATCTAGGGTTTGGAATAAGACATCATTCTCCACTATTTTTGGTATGTATGAGCCTTTGTTTATCAATGTAAAGGTCTTATTTTGTAACAACAAAGATATGAGTTATGTTTGGACATGTTTGAGCCTTGAAACTTGATGTAATTTTCATTCTGAGTAATCTGATTTGTAGCAGCAATTATTCATATTCGGAAATCAAAACTTTTTGTCATTTTGTTTGCATTAGAATGGTCATATTATGTGGTAGAATATATGGTTGATGTTATATTCACAAACGTTCATGAATGACATGTATATTTGATAAATTAGCATACATATATTCACTGTCCAAAACCATTTACAAATAAGAAACAGAAAAATCCAATTTTAGGCCTAGGGTTTGAAAAGATAAAAATCAGAAATTTAGGGCAGATCTGATTATGATCTTACAGTTAAACTATAGGTATTTTGTTTGGAATACCAATTTATATTTTAATAGATACTGGTGCTACATAAATCTTTGTAACACCTAGATTGCTTGATAGAATTCCTACACAAATTGCCTATATGGCTAACTCTTGGTCAGTAGAGTATGCAAACCAGTCAAGAGCTCAGGTAGAGTAGTGCCTGTTTGAAGCTGAGGTAAGATTACCTTATTTTTTGATAGAAGTCAATCTGTCTATAGCCCCATTGGGATCATATGATGTCATGCAAGGAATGAATTGGTTATGGCATCATAGAGCTAAGGTAGATTGTTTTGATAAAATAGTTGAGTACTTAGATGACAAAGGAAATCCAATCCTAATTCAGGGGATCAAACATGAGATTAATATCAGATAGGTGTTAGCAATGCAACTCAAAAGAGATAGAAGGAAGGGATGTTAATTGTTTGCAATTAAAATTGACCAAGTAGAGAAATATAAAGATCCATCAATCCAAGACTATCCTTTTCTCTATGACTTTCAAGATGTTTTTCCTTAAGAATTGCTAAGTCTGCCACCTAAGAGAGGCTTTGATTTTTATATAGATATAATACTAGTCTCTGAATTGGTGTCCAAGGCACCTTATCACATGACAACTACAGAGCTGGTTGAGTTGAAAGCCCAATTACAAGAGTTGTTGGCCAAAGGGTTGATTCAACACAGTGTGTCACCCTGGGGAGCGCCAGTGATCTTTGTCAAGAAGAAAGACAAAACATTGCGCTTGTGTATTGATTATCGTATGCTGAATAAAGCAATGATAAAGAAAGAATACCCTTTACCTCACATTGACAATCTCTTTGATTAAATGCATGGTGTAACAATCTTTTCAAAAATCAACTTGAGGGCTTGTTATCATCAATTGAGAATTAAAGATGATGACATTCACAAAACAACCTTCAAAATGAGATATGGGCACTCTGAGTTTATAGTCTTACCTTTTAGTTTGACTAATGTACCTACAACATTCATGAATTTAATGAATAGTGTCTTAAGAGATTGCTTAGACAAGTTTGTCCTTGTTTTCCTAGATGATATGTTGATATATTCTCAAAATGAAGAGGAATATGCTCATCATTTGAGATTTGTTCTATAACGGTTGAGGGAACACAAGTTATACACAAGTCAAAATGTACCTTCTTTAAAAAAGAAGTGCAGTATTTAGGGCACATCATCTCTACTAAAGGAATTACAGTAGATCCCTCCAAGATCAAAGCTATCATGGAATGGCTAGCACCCAAAAACATGCATGAGGCATGCAGTTTCATGGGATTAGTTGGGTATTACAGAAAGTTTGGTTTGAATTTTTTCAAAATTACAAACCCTGTCACTACACTCCAAAGGAAAGGAAAAAAATTTGAGAGGACTGAGGAGTGTGAGGAAGCCTTCCAGATTCTTGAGGAAAAATTGACTTTTGCCCCAATTCTCAGAGCTTCTAATTCGGAAGGTCACTTTGTGGTCATCATAGATGCATTAGGAGAAGGATTGGGAGGTGTGCTCATGCAAGATGGGCATGTTGTAGCATACAAATCCAGGAAATGATGGCCATATGAATTGAATTATGCTTTGTATGATTTAGAGTTACCGGCAATTTTGCATGCCCTGTAAGTATGGAGACATTACCTAATGAGAAATATTTTGAGCTTAAGTCAAACAACCAAGGACTTAAGTACATTTTCACTTAGCCAAACCTCAATGCTCATCAAGGACATTGGTTGGAACTATTTTTAGACTATGAATTTCATATAAAATTTATAAAGGGGAAAGAGAATCGAGTTGGTGATCTTCTTAGTCATAGAAGACATATTGCGGCAATGGCCTCAATTCAAACAACTTTTCAAGAGAAAGTGTTGACAAATTCTCCAGGAGATAAATTTTATGAGCAAGTCAAAAGTGCACTATCAGGAAATTCTCAAGATGCCAGATATGAAGGGTATCAATTTGAATCAGATGGATTAATGAGGTATAGAGATAGAATGTATATTCTAGATCAGGGTGATTTGAGAAATCATGTGTTGAAGGAAGGACATTGTGCTCCTTATTTAGGATGCCTAGGAGTAAAAAAATTGTTAGCAGATTTGAAACCAATTTATTTCTGGAAGGGTATGCAGCAATATGCTGCAAATTTTGTAGCTAGATGCTTAGAGTGTCAACAAGTTAAGGATGAACACCAACATCTAGCAGGGTTGTTATACCCTCATGATATTCTAGAATGGAAATGGCAAGTCATTAATATGGACTTTGTCCAAGGATTACCTATGTCTAGAAATTGTCATGATACAATTCTTGTGGTTGTGGATAAACTTGCAAAAGTAGTACATTTCATCTAAAGAAACCTTACAGATAGAGCACCTGTTCTAGCAAGAAGATTTGTGCAAGAGATTTTTAGACTTCATGGAGTTCCTGAGAAAATTATCTCAGATAGAGATGCACAGATGACTTCGAAGTTCTAGAAAACCTTCTTTTCAGTGCTAGGAGCTCAATTAAATATAAGTTTAGCCTACCATCAAGAAACAGATGGTCAAACTGAAAGAGTGAATCAAGTGTTAGAATATCTATTAAGGATGTATTGCATGGATCAAAAATGTAAGTGGGAGAGTACCTTCTATTAGTTGAGTTTTCTTATAATAACTCATCATTCTACTATTAAAATGGCTCCTTATGAAGCATTATATGGCAGGAAGTGCCAAATTCCTATAAGTTGGGATAAACTAGAAGATATGATTATCCTTGGGTTAGAAATGCTGATGGAAATGGAGGAGCAAGTCAAATTGATTTGAAAGAGATTAGCAAAAGAAAATGATAGGTAGAAGAGTTATGCTGATGCCAAGTGTATTCCATGACAATTTTCTGTCAGTGATTAAGTGCTTTTAAGAGTCAAGCCTCACAAAAGTTTGATTAATTTTGATAAATCCACCAAACTAACACCTAGATATGTGGGTCCATTTGAGATCCTAGAAGTAATCAACCCAGTTGCTTACAGACTAGCTCTACCACCTGCTCTTGCTCGCATACATAATATTTTTCATGTATCCTATTTGAAAAAGTATGTGTGGTTTTAATAATGTGGTTGATTGGAATGCTCTTTAGGTTTTGGATCCAAGGGTGGTCATGATTGAGCCTCTTAGAGTGCTAGAGGTTTGCAAGCTCCACTTGTGTAACAAAGAAGTTACTTAGTGCAAGGTCTAATGGGACGAATATTCGGAGGACAATGCCACTTTGTAAGACTATGAAGAATTCCACTAAAGATTTCCTCATCTATTTGATTTGGTTGATTTTAAGAAAAACTATTGTTCTTTGTTTGACACTTCTTTGAACTAAGTCATCGAGGTCAATGATGTTTTAAGGGGGAGGAGATGTCACACCCCATTTTTGGACAAATTTATTTACATTATCTTTAACTAATTATTAGATAGATACATTACCATGCCTTTTAAATTATGTTTATCAAATTGTGATTTGAGGATAATTATGATGAGATAATTCTATTTTTACCCATGATATGTAGAAAGAGAATATCAGATTTGATAATGATTAAAAGAAAGAGATATGTTTTCTAAATGTAGATAATGGATTATCTTCATGATTATTGTTTATTAAAATATTCATATGATGTTATAGATGTTTTGGTTAATGGACTAACTACTGTGTTGGAAAAATGAGGTGGATGCTAGAAACTAGTTCCCCCTCCCAGATGAGAAGGGAGAGTATCACCAGAGAGAGGGAAGTAGATCAGGGTGAATGATGAGACATCATGATTTTGAGAACTGCACACACATAGTATTTGTATCTATTTGCATATGTTATTGGAAATTCTCGTGGTTGTAAATATGATGGTACTTTACGTTTTAACATCATCATCTATATGTTAGTGTGGTCATTCTTTGTTTTATTAAGTTGTCATAATACCTTTAGCAAATCGATGTCAACTCCTTGTCTTGCATTTCTCCTTATCGATACCGTTATATGGTTGATAAGGTCTCCTTCACAAGTAGAGTGCATGATTATTATATTTGTATAAGGAATCAAATATAATATATATACGCATATATATAATTATATTGTTATAAAATTATTGCTAGATCGACATATAGTTATATCTATATTTGGATGGTTATCCAAATTCAAAATGGTAGAGGAATCTAACTCCATGAAGTGGAGGCACCTGCATTATTATAGAGGTAATGCTAAGTGTGAAGTGGAGATAAACTCCAATGAATTGCACCTTGTGTGTACTCATCTCAGTTAAGGGCATTAATGTGGAAGTGGAGTGGAATTTACTCCACTGAAATGTTGGCATTTAGGGAGGAATTCCAAGGCTTTTCACTACTAGGAATGAAGGAGTTAATAGTTAAGAAGAAGAGGGAGTTGGAAGGAAAATAGGACAATGTGGAGACAACAAGAGAGAATAAGAACTATGTAACTTGTCGAAGGGATATTGCTTGAGTTTTCCGTATGTTTATTGTGGTTGAAGCATTTGAATTAAGTTTTATTTTCTTCAATAAGTCTTTTGCAATATATAGAATAGAGGTTCATATTATTGTTTTATTATTTGAAAAAAATTCTTGTGGAACTAGAGAGTAGGGTTTATCTCTGTTGTTTTCAAAAGATATTTATTTGTTAAAATGAGTTTTTATTCTTGAATTCCTATATTCAACCTATAAGTTGGGAAATTTTTATTAATAAACTCAAAGACCATAATAGGTGAGTGGTTGATAATAATAGGTACTACAAGACCATATTCGGTATGTATAATGTTAGTATTTTACTATAAACTTGTAGACACCTAAAAATGACCTTCACATCGCATCACTTGCATACATCAATTCTTTCTAAATCACTTGCATTCAACGTTAATTAAATAATCTAATTATTTAATTAATTTCATCAATTTCATCTAACTCACCTGATTCCAACATTAATTGAATAAATCCTCTTTATTTAATTAATTTCATTAAATTCCACTTTATTCCTCTAAATTAAAGGATTTTAATTATTTAATTAAATCTTTATCCTCTTTCAATCTTTAAATCCACAGTAATTAAATAATCTAATTATTTAATTAATTTGTCATCCAAATTCCTCTTATCCACAATTAAATTTTTAATTATTTAATTAATCAATTATTCCTCTAAATTTAAATAAATTATTCAAATTTATTTAAGTTGACTTTATCTTCTAAAAATAAATAAAAGTAATATTTTATTTATATTCCTCTATCATGCAAAATAAATTAAATCAATTTATTTGTTTAATTTATATAAATATTCATATCTTATCTTTTCTTCTATCATGCATAATTAATTAAATAAATTTATTTATTTAATTCTCAATTATCTTTCAATTCTTCTTAAAATATCATTTTCTTCTATGTGCACAATAAGTCTTATTTTTAGAATTTCAAAAAGTAAATCTAAAGTTGAGTTAATTGGCTTTAATCATTATCATTTTTATCAATCAACTCATAAATTGGAAAAAAGTATTTCTAAATTTATGAAATCAAAGCCTATCTTTATCCTAGCAAGCAGTTAACTCAACAAAGCAACTTTAAATTAGCTTTTTCCTCATGACACATGGCGTGTGCACGTTCATCATGAGTTATTGATTTATGTCAACCATCGATCTCCTTGATTTATCTCCACCGTTGATCGATCTTTCTTTGAAACCTATATATACCCCCTTCACTTCATAAAAAATCCTCTTCGATCATTTAAGCTTTGGTATTCATACAGCGCTTGAGCATTCTAGCATCATTGAGCAGACATCAAATCTTTGAGCACACCAATATCATTCATCTATGTCTACTTGTTGCAACCATGGGTACACAATCAATTGAGCAATCCACAAAGAGCCAAGAGATCAATATAGTCTAGGTGATAGCTTTCTATTGTTTAATTGGCATATTCATTAATTATTGTTATTATTTAGACCAATCTTTGAAGGCTTTAGGATTGAGTTATTGTTCATTGTTCGATCTTTTATAATCTTGATTTTACCTATACACATTCTGGCAGGCCCGGTAGGACCCACTAACCTTTACTTTTTTAGAAAAATTTGATTTTTTGAAGTATAGGTATGGAAAAGTGCAAAAAGAACACAGAAAAGCGCAATTGAGCAATAGAAAAGTGCCTTTGGCTTGAATTGAAGTGCCTTTGAGTGACAGTGAAGCGCCTTTTGCACATAGTCATGCACCTTTGCACCAATTTAAAGCACCTTTGGTCTATTTTCAAGCACTTTTAGTTTTAGGAGATTTTTGACTTGTGTTGTGATTTGACAGGGATTTCTAACTTCATACTGATCTTATATTGTGTTGACAAGCTGATTTATTTGTCTAACACTCATCATAGCATACTCCTTAAGATGATTTATTTAAGGGTATTGTCATTTTTAGTTAATCCATCATCTCACAATTTATTGTTCGTTCTTGTTGTCAACGTACAAATCCCCATCATCCTACAGCATCCTGGATCATCATAGAATCAACTATCAATCTCTCGATCAAGCTTTTTTGACATAGATTCTTGTTTTTTCAGGTCTAGCATAAAAAAGTGCTTCTGCACAATAGTAAGGCACCTTTGAGAAATAGTCAGGCATTTATGCACAATAGTCAAGCACTTCTGGTAATGAAAAACATGCACTTACACAACAGTCAAGTGCCTTTGGTAATTTCTGAAGTGCCTTTGCACAACAGTTAACCGCTTTTGGTTCAATTACTTTTTGCTAACTATTTGGTTTGTGTGGAAGTAATATCACTTGTTGCAGCATCTTATCACAGATCAAGAAGGGTTTTAACATATTTTTGCAGGACATTTGTCGAAGACACCAACTTTTTCATACCAAGTCTTAGAAACACCTCAATTTGATAAAGTAATTCAATCTTGTGTGATTAGCTTAGTTGCACTTAGTTTAATCTAGGAGGATAAATGAACAAGTGTTTTCCATGTTTGTGAGGTGATAGGCATATGCTCTCTCCTTGTGCAAAAGCTTGGGTGACCAAAAACCGGACTTATCTCTTTTTACTTTTTGTTTATCCCTTAGAAGGGCTTGCCTTTTTGATTGCATTTCATCTAAGAGGGGATGACCCTAAGTGGATTTTTCCTTTGGACTACTATATAAATTGGTCAAGGCGAAATCTAAGTTCTAACCAGCATTAACCTTTTCCATACGGTGCCAATTTGAAAGGAGACATACTAACTCTTTTGTGAAAGGAATTTTGCATTTGTGTAAAGGTATATTACACTCCTAGTAAAGTTGGTTAAAGATTTTAGTGGCTTGCTGGATGCTCGCAAGGCGTTGGCCCTCCAAAAAGAAACTAGAAACCTCATAGTTAGTGACTACCTGGTCTACCTCTAAACATTGCGATAATTTTTAGTGCAAGGGCATAGAAAGTTTTGCCCCCAAGATACTCACCATAAGGCTCCCTTGAGATGAGACAAAAATACCCGGCTTCTAAAGCATAAGCTACTTGTAGCTTTTTGGGGAAAGGGTGATCAGGTTATCCTTCTAGTCCTGGAGGTCCCTATCTGTCCTCTCTCACAAAGACAAAAAAGTGTACACACCCACATTAGGTGTGATAACACTTGATCGATGGAGATTCCAAGTTGTGGGCTGATTTATAGCAATGAAGCTTTGTCCTTAGGTATAAAGTGCTTGATTTGTCTTCAATTGTTTTATACCCGTGGAAATTTGGGCTTTTTATGAGCCTTGAACATACACTTATTGTTGTCCTTAGCCATCTTGTTTACTATGTTTTTGTTCTCTTGCCAAGAAATTGTAAGGAAAGCAAAGGTGCGGAATACAACTTCCCTAATGTCAATTCAAAGGGGACAATGTAGACAAGTAATGTTCAATTCAAATACATAGATGAACACACTAGAAAAATAGAATAAACATATAAGATAACCGAGAACAACACCAGATGTACGTGGGAAAACCCTTACGGGTAAAAAACCCACCACCACAAGAGAGACAATCTTTATTTACAGTAAGCTAGAAAGATTACAACAAAAATTCTAGCCTTCTCACTCAGGTATTGATTCTCAAATCATACACACAGTTCACTTCCACTGTACATTTACAAAATGAACAATATGATCGAATCTCATTATCAACTCCAACGACATCACCAGATCTGTATATATTTTCAGTCTTCAAGAGCAAAACAATTTTTAACTTCTGCCCTAATTGTTCGTATCAACTAACCTAGCGTCGCTGCCTTCCAACCATTGCAACTGTTCACATTCATGTGAGATCTTTAGTCCCACATTCACCAATTCATGTTAGATATCCAGGTTTAAATACTTGAACACACTGTATGACTATTGTTGGTAATTTTGTTACCGACGATGCCAGTCTAAGCTTCATCATAATAGTTTAAACTATGGGCGACCACTTCACCATTCACAGTGATGAGTCCTTGTCCCACCGATGCCCAAGTCTTCATGCATACATCAGAGTAACAAAGACAGTCGGAGTGACATTTTGAAACTGCACTAAAAGTGATGATCTTGTCGATCCAAGCTTTCATCGGAAAGACACAAGACTATCGGAGTGACATCTCAAGGCTGGGCCGATAGTGGTTCTCACGCCGATGCCAACTCTTTGCCAACCCTTCATCAGAGTGACAGTAACTGTCTGAGCAACTACCACAAGCTTTGTTGATGGTCAACCTTATACTGATAGCTCATCCTTCGTCGGTGTAACTTTGCAGATCGGCCAAAGACTCCTCACTCCTGCCGATACAGAAAGTCAACCCGATAGCTCACTACCATCGGTGAGACCAAAGAGATCAGTGTAACATTAACAAGGTCTATTGATGCTCCAGTGTGATCGATGACTAAGGAATGAATGAGGTTCCAAGCAGTAACTTGAGACATTAGGTCTCTTCAATCTCCCACTTGTCGAAGAGATTACTGCTACCTCTTAATCCTCATACGGTTACTAAGAATTATGGGCCCGAAGACCCATTTCATCTAAACACCATTTGAACTTGGCTATGCTCACTGGTTTAGTCAAGGCATCTACAACATTTTCCAAAGTATCAACCTTTTCCATCTTTACCTTTTTGTCTTCCACCATATCATGAACAAGGTGATATTGGACATCAATATGTTTTGTCCTAGCGTGAAAAGTAGGATTTTTTGCTAGACAGATAGCACTTTGACTGTCACAATGAATTTGTATCTGCCCTACATCAAAACTGACATCAGAACACAACCTCTTCAACCAAATAGCTTCTTGGCATGCACGAGTAGCTGCCATGTACTCTGCCTCTGTTGTGGACAAAGTGACTACAGCCTACCACTTGTTCATCCAACTGATAGCACCACCATTTAACATGAAAACATATCCATTGGTGGCTCTTCTACTGTCAATGTCCCCTACCCAATCAGAATCAACATATCCCTGAATACTGATAGATTTTTGAGATCCAACTGAGTTTCCATGATAGAAAAGAGCATAGTCAGAATTTCCCTTCAAATACCTCATAAGTCTCTTCATAGCATCCCAATGTGATTTGCCTAAATTTGCCATAAACTGGCTCAAAAATCCCACTGCCTGGGCAATGTCTGGTCTGGTATAGACCATTGCGTACATTAAACTGCCAACAACACTTGTATAAGGCACTTTTTTCATGTCATCAATTTCATTCAAAGATTCTGGACAATCTTCAATAGATAGTTTCGTTCCCTAGAAAACTGGAACAACTAACTATTTGCAATCAGACATATTAAATTTATTTAGAACATTGATAATATACTTGCTCTGGCTAAGCCAAAGCTTTCTCTTAGATCTGTCCCTTTTGATTTCCATTCCCAGAATGTACTTCGCTGCCCCCAGATTCTTCATTTCAAATTTCAAGGACAATTGAGATTTTAAATCTAAGATCATCCCCTTACCATTGCTAATGAATAACATGTCATCCACATACAACACAATTATAAGAATTTGATCACCATCAATTTTATAATAGACACAATGATCAGATTTAGATCTCACATATCCCAAAGATAAAACATATGTATCAAATTTCTGATACCACATTCTGGGAGATTGCTTCAAGCCATAAAGAGACTTTTTAAGTTTACATACCAGATGTTCTTTACCTTTTTCCACAAAATGCTCTGGCTGGGACATATAAATTTCTTCTTCAAGGTCCCCATGAAGAAATGTTGTCGTCACATCCATCTGCACAATTTCAAAGTCATACGTTGCTGCAAGTGACAATAGAAATCTAATGGATGTCAGCTTAGCTACAGGAGAAAAGATTTCTCCATAATCTATACCTTCCTTTTGGGAATACCCCTTAGCAACCAATCTTGCCTTGTACTTTTCAATACTACCATCTGGACCATATTTCTTTTTAAATACCCACTTACAGCCCACAGGTTTTCTACCTTTAGGCAAGGGCACCAGATCCTAGGTTCCATTTTTCTCTAACGATGACATTTCGTTATCCATGGCTTCCAACCAAGAATCTAAATCTGGTAAACTAATGGCTTCTTTCACAGTCCTAGGTTCATCAGTATTAGTAAGAAAAGCATAGGCACAATTTAAATCAAGTACTGAAAATCCATACCTATCTGGTTGTCTTCTTTCACGTGTAGACCTCCTCAATGGCTAAGGTACAGGCTCAGGTTCTTGCTTTGGATATGCATCTTCGGAGCTACTTGAACTCACATCTGAATCATCTACACTTGGTGCTTGTTGTTCCTCTTTTACATGGGTCAGAGGAATATTAACAACACTCTTTTCTTTCTTCTCTTCTGTCTTCTCCGGCTGAGGATCAGTAACCAAAGACTTCAACTCTCTGAAAATTACATTCCTGTTGTAAATTACTTTTTCTATTTCAGGATTCCAAAGCTTGTACCCTTTAACACTGACTCCATAGCCAATAAAGATACATTTGACTACCTTGTAATCCAACTTAGATCTTTTTACCTCAGGAATATGAGCATATGCCTCACAGCCAAAGACACGAAGATGTCTTAGAGAGGGCTTCTTTCCAGACCACGCTTCCATAGGCATCTTATCAACCAATGCCAAAGTAGGAGAATGATTCAGCAAGTAACAAGCTGTAGCAACTACCTCAGCGTAGAACCTTTGTTTAAGACCAGCATAACTCAACATACTTCTTGCTTTCTCCATCAATGATCGATTCAACCTTTCAGCAACTCCATTTTGCTGTGGAGTATAAGGTGTAGTCTTATGCCTTTTTATTCCATGATCAAGACAAAACTTATCAAAATCTGCATTGCAATATTCACCACCATTATCTGTTCTCAAACATTTTATTTTTCTACCAGTTTGATTTTCCACAAGATTTTTAAAATCTTTAAACCGACTGAACACTTCTAATTTATTTTTCAAAAAATATATAAATGCCCTCCTTGAATAATCATCAATAAATGATATGTAGTATCTTGATTTAGATAGAGAAGGTACATCAACTGGACCAAAAACATCAGAATGCACATAGTCTAGAACACCATAAGATTTATGAGAACTAGAGTAAAAAGAAACACAGTTCTATTTTCCATATATGCAATATTCACAGAAATCGAACTCCAGATTACAATCAATCAGCCCATCTACCAGGTTTTTTTTTCAAGGTCTTTAAACCTTTTTCACCTATGTGACCAAGTCTATGATGCCAGAGCATTGTTTTCTCTATAGGAAGTTTAACTTCCATAGAGTTTGCATCATGTGTTACAATAGTAGCTTTTTCAGATTTTACAGAGACATTATTACAGCACATTGTTTTAGCATCTAACCTATACAAAGTTCCAATGCATTCACCCTTTGCTAATACAATAGAACCTCCAGTCATCTTACAGCCACCATTCACAAAAGTAGCTTGCACTCCAACATCATTAAGCTTACAAACAGAAAGTAAATTTTGAGCTAGACCTGGTATGTGTAGTACTCCATTCATTCCCTTTATTCTGCCATCCGGCAATTGGATTCTGACTCTTCCTCAGCCAACAATTTCCAGTGTTGAATCACTTTCCAGGAACACCTTCCCACCAGCATACAATTTGTACTTAGTGAACCATTCTCTGTGAGATGTCATATGAAAAGATGCTCCTAAATCCACCAACCATACATCTTTAGATGTAGGCATTACCAGGGCAACAATGAAGGCATCAGCATCACTCTGAGAAGAATTGGTGTTAGAGAAGTTCTTCTTCTTCTTTTTCTCCTCTTTGTAGTCTTTTATGATGTGTCCTTTCTGCCCACAATTCCAACACTCTACCTTGGAATTTTTGCCAGGAGATTTTGATCTCCCCTCTGATTTGGACTTAGACTTCTTGTCCTTCTTCTTGTCTCTTTCCTTTGATCTACCTCGAACAGACAGGGCTTTTTTGGCCATCTCAGATGATTTCCTCTGCATCTCTTTAGATAACAGCGAGGCAACAACTTCTTCAGTTTTAAACGTGGTTGTTGTACTTCCAATAGCCATCACAAGATGATCCCACGAGATAGGTAAGGAACACAATAAAAGCATACAGCAGTCCTCCTCTTCTATTTTTACACCTACAGACTTCAACTGTGCAACAATCATATTAAATGTGTTCAAATGGTCTGCTATAGATGCTCCTTCATCCATCTTCAGAGAGTACAAATTTTTTCTGAGGAAAAGTTTATTCACCAAGGACTTGCCCTAGTAAATATCTCCCAACTTCTTCCACAAATTGTTTGCAGTCTTCTCCTCATGGATGTTCAATAGAACAGAATCCGCTAAACTTAATCTTATCAGTCCTCTGGATTTCCTATCTACCAGGTCCCATTCTTCTTGCTTCATGCCTGAAGGTTGAACCCTAGACACAGCAACCTCGACCAGCATATCTTCAACCTTAAGTTTCCACAACTCAAAGTTTGTGCCATTGAACTTTTCAATGTCTATTTTTCCTGATGTACTTGCCATCTTATTTAATAAAATAGACCTCTACAGAACTCCCACTCACAGAACTGACACAAAAACCTAACCAACCAACAAGGATAACACAACTGGCCAGGCTCTGATACCACTTGTAAGGAAAGCAGAGGTGCAAAATACAGCTTCCCTAATGTCAATTCAAAGGGGACAATGTAGACAAGTAACGTTCAATTCAAATACATAGATGAACACACTAGAAAAATAGAATAAACATACAAGATAACTGAGAACAACACCAGATGTACGTGGGAAAACCCTTACGAGTAAAAAACCCACCACCACAAGAGAGACAATCTTTATTTACAGTAAGCTAGAAAGATTACAACAAAGTTCTAGCCTTCACGCTCAGGTATTGATTCTCAAATAATACACACAGTTCACTTCCACTGTACATTTACAAAATGAACAATATGATTGAATCTCATCATCAACTCCAACGACATCACCAAATCTGTATATATTTTCAGTCTTCAAGAGCTAAACCATTTTTAACTTCTGCACTAACTGTTCGTATCAATTGACCCAACATTTCTGCCTTCCATCCGTCGCAACTGTTCACATTCATGTGAGATCTTTAGTCCCACATTCACCAGTTCACGTTAAACATCCAGGTTTAAATACTTGAACACACTGTATGACTATTGTCGGCAATTTTGTTGCCAACGATGCCAGTCTAAGCTTCATCGGAATAGTTTAAACTATCGGTGACCACTTTACCATTCACAGTGATGAGTCCTTGTCCCACTAATGCCCAAGTCTTCATGCATACATCGGAGTAACGAAGACAGTCGGAGTGATATTTCAAAACTGCACCGAAAGTTATGATCTTGCCGATCCAAGCTTTCATCAAAAAGACACAAGACTATCAGAGCGACATCTCAAGGCTAGGCTGATAGTGGTTCTCACATCGATGCCAACTCTTCACCAACCCTTCATCAGAGTGATAGTAACTATCAGAGCAACTACCACAAGCTTTGCCGATGGTCAACCTTATGCCAATAGCTCATCCTTCGTCAGTGTAACCTTGCAGATTAGCCAAAGACTCCTCACTCCCACCGATACATAAAGTCAACCTGATAGCTCACTACCATCGGTGAGACCAAAGAGATCAGTGTAACATTATCAAGGTCTACCGATGCTCCAATGTGGCCGATGACCAAGGAATGAATGAGGTTCCAAGCAGTAACTTGAGACATTAGGTCTCTTTAGAAATCACACCAAAATCTATCCAAATCTTGCCTTGAAACATCATTGTTACAAAAAAAGCACCTTTGCATAGAGTTGAAGTGCCTTTGTGTTGATTTAAAGCACCTTTGAACCATAGCCAACTGCCTCTAGGCAACATTCAAGCACTTTTGGTCTCTGTCATTTTTACCAACCTGTCATAAAAATGCACCTTTGAGCAATAGTCAAGCACCTTTGAGCAACAGTCAAGCACCTTTGAGCAACATTCACGTACCTTTGAACAACAGTCAAGCACCTTTGGTCTCTATCAAACTATCTGTCATCTATTTATCCCAGAACACAGTGAACTTCAATTTTTGATCAAATAGACCTCTGATCTAGCATTCTATAACACTATCAGACCTATTCTAGCATCCATCAGACCCTCATCATCCATTATCATAGCCAAAATTTGGACTTTTCAAGCCATTTATCCTATTGAGATTACTATCTATCAATCCACCTTCACCAAACAAGCCTAAATCTTTATCCAGCTAGCAGAGCTTTGTAATTTGGCTTCCACCATAGAGTCTAGATCACATCAAACATCCCCTAATTTATCTCTGATTTTAGAAAGCTTTGTCTTTCTTTAGTCTTTTGGAGGTAAATTAGTATCCGTTATTGGTCTTTTATTAGCGTAGAGAATGAACTTCTCTTGAGTTGGTCTTATGCCATTAACCCTATCTACCTTCATTTGAGGTCTTTAGTCTACCTTTGTGTAAGGTCATCATTTATCCAAATCAGCTATTGATCTAGTTCTATAATCTTCCACAAGCAACCCATATCAATCCATCAAACTAGTAATCTCAACTCAGTCAAAACAGTCCAAAATCAGTCAATCCCCTAATCCTTGTTCTAGTGCATTTATGCAATCTTATGGTCACCACTAGAAAGAAATATCGTCAAGCCATGGAGGCTAAGCAAAACACCCCTCAACAGCATCCTCAAAACATCCCACAACCAAACCCCCAATACACAATTCTAAATAGTCCTCATGGTACTATCCACAATGTAATCCACCATCAAACACTCAAAACAATACTCATAATGTTGTCATAAACACTCCTCAAGGGGATAATACCACAAGGATAGGTGCTAGACAGTATACCATAGGGATATATCCTCATGATCTCCTTCCAAAGGGATATACCATTGATCAAAATCCCTCTCAAGAAGAGCAAAAATTTCAAAATGGTCAATCCTCTTAAGAAGAAGGGTCTCAAGATCTAGATGAAATCATGTAAGATCCCAAAACCATGGCAGCCATTGATAAACTCTTAAGCTCCAATCAAGATCACTACTTCCATTTGCTTACTCAAATGGGAGCCAAATTTCCTTTAGACTTTGATACATCTACTCTTAAGGATACAGATCCATTTCAAGATGTTGTTAATGCTATGGGTAGACCACAAATAAACCCCATCCAAATCATGTCTACCATATCTACACCATTTCCCAAATAAGCTTCACAAGAGGGAGTATCCAATCCTTTCACCGCTAAATATGTCAATCCTCTTTATCAAAATCAAAATCCCATGGAGAGACATCACTTGGACCTCTCCTTACTCCCATGGACATTTACAAAGCTCAACAAGAAACCCTCCATTGTCAAGCCGAACTAGCAAGACAAGCCAATCTAGTGAAACAAGCTCAATAATCAAACCCCTTCTCCACCACCTCCATGCCTGTAAATCCACAAAATCCTCCATGCACATCTCAAATTCATGCATCTATATCTAATATTGCATATACTACTCCATCACAGACATCATTTCCGCCAAATTACACACCTATTAATGCTTATGTCAATCTGCCACAAGTGTCACAAGTTCAAACATCTGAAACATCATCTCCTCAAAATCTAAACAACACCTACATCACTCCACCCCAAAACTCTTCGGATCTAAACAATACCTACATCACTCCACCCCAACATTCTTCAAACATCAACACTACCCATGTCAATCCACCCCAACATTATTCAAACATCAACACTACCCATGTTAATCCACCCCAATATTCTTCAAATCTAAACACTACCTATGTCAATCCACCTCAACCACCTCAAAACCTAAACACCACTTAGATCACTCCACCCCAATATTCTTCAAATCTAAACACCACATACACCAATCCACCTCAACCACCACAAAATTAGAATGCATACATCATTTCCCCACAACAATATCAAAATCAAAATACTATGGCTAGCAAATTCCTAGTTCAAATACCTGAAAAGCAACTTGTTAGCATCTTTGTACAAAACCGCAACCAAGAAATTGGTTTTCATCTACAAATACAAAGTGCTACCACCTTTGATGAGATCATTTACAAAGGAACCAATATCAAACAAGCCCTCATTGCAAAAGGATTAGTCAAAATCTTTAAGGAGACTAAAGACAATCCTCATCAACAATCAAATGACAAACCTAAATTTTGGAACAAAAACAAGAATGTTGTAAATGATGGTGTTGTGGATTCTAAACACATCCAAACTATCCAAACACCACTCAATCTATTCCTCAGGAAAAACAAAGACAAGAACATACACAACAAGATTATCCTCCAAGATGTAGGTTCACTCCTTTGGGTGAACTTATTGAATCCATCCTCAAGAAACTAGTGCAAAATAGACTCATCATGCTACCTGGAGCACACCAATATGACAAGCCCACTTTCAAACCTACATGGTACAAAGATAACAAATATTGTGAGTACCATAGAACAAAAGGGCACAAAACCCCGTCTTGCATGAAATTGAAACACATGATCCAAAACCTCATAGATAGAGGTGAAGTTACTTTCGACGAGCCTCCTCATCGTACCACAAACCAAGATTTCAACATATATAAGGATCCATTCTCTCAACATGGTAAATGTCAAAATATCGATAAAGGAAAGAGCGCTAACAAAGTTTCATCTTCTTATGACTCCATTGTGGGTCATTTTGAAGAAAGCTGAGTCTCAACCCTTACCATTAAAGGTAAAGCCCCAGATTGTACCATCATGACTCATCATGTTCATGTTACCCTTCATGGTCCAACACCTAATCCTACAGTTAGTTCCGATTATAATCTTTTTGAACATCTAGGGAAGACTCCCACACATATCTCTATATTAGATCTTCTAAAGTCATCACCTGCTCATAAAGCTATACTTGAACGAGCCCTACAAGAGTCATTGGTTCCCCACAATATAGCTATCAAGGACTTTCAATCCATGGTAGGTAACATTGCATCACCCTACAATGTGGTCTTTTTTGAAAAAGACCTCCCATCTCATGATCCATGTCATAATGATGCACTCCACATTGAAGTTTTTATCCATCAATGTAAAATCAAATGTATACTTATAGATGGTGGTGTTGGTCTAAACATTTGTTCTCTCAAGTTGCTAAAATAGTTAGGATACTCTGAGGATCATATAAACACTAAGTAGTCTATTACTATCAAAGCATATGATGATGCAGAGCGCCAGTCAGAAGGTGTCATACATTTGCCTATTCAAGTAGGCCCCGTCATGCTAGAAATAAGATGCCAAGTTTTAGACATTGAGCTACCATACAATATTATCCTAGGACACCCATGGATTCATGCCATGCGAGTTGTACCCTCTATGTACCATCAATCCCTCAAGTTCCCATTCAATGGTACTGAAATCACTACTCCAGGAAATCCTAATCCATTTGAATTTTTCCACGCCATGCAACGACGTTACAAGAATAGCAACCAAATACCCAATGATATTGAAGCCCCATTATCTCCATTATATGATGATCCATATACTTTGCAAAAAGCCTCTGCAGCTACATTCAATCCCCTTCCAGAAATCAAAATCCATATCAAGGACATAGTATTTGGCAAGTATGATATCTCAAAATCTTGTTGTGTGGAAAGGATGCCTGTTTCACCAAAATCTTACGACAAACCTCCCATAGCTAAAATTACCAAGAAATTAAAGATACCGGCTTCTCTCACACAATTCACTAATGGGGGCTTACTAGAAGAGGAATCTCTTGAAGATATATCATCTTGGCTATACAAAGAAAAAGAACCAGTCACACTACCTATCAAAAAGTATGGTAATGGTCTTAGAATTGTCATGGGCTATAAAGGAAAAGGTGGCCTAGGAGAACATGGTCAAGGTCAAATGGAACCAATTACTGTGACTAAGAAATATAGCCAGCAAGGGTTAGGATACGGTAAGGAGGTACCATGAGCCTCAGACATCAAGTTTATTCTCGACAAGGTAGCGAAAGCTTTTCCCACAGATTTGATCTCTAGAGAGGATACCATTGAGGACTCTTCCCTATACATCACAGACTTATTCCAAGAGACCTCGATATTTATGATATCATCCATCTCCCTCACTTCAACCATGAAAACTCAGAATCTATCCCTCATCTACCCTGAACTCATTGATTGGGACCAACAAGGGGCCCCATTCTAGACATATTTCAGAATGATGAGGCTATAGCAGAATTTATGGGACTCTGGGATAGTATTCCGCTTGGTGATCACAAAGATGGTTTTATCATGGATTTAGGTCAAGCTGCTTACTTTGGTGAGAATGCCAAATCCTCTAGTCATAAAAGAGAAAATAAAAATAGATCCCTAGGTGAAAACCATAATGTGGCACCTCTTGATCATAAAATAGTAAAAATAAAAGATGTATCCAATGGTGAAAACCTCTTCGAGGCACCTAAGGATGGAGGATTTGACCTTCCCCTACCAACTAAGTATCAAGAAAAATTAGCTCTCTTAGTAGAAGGCTCACAAGAGATGAGCCTTGACACAATACAGAATCCTAAGATCACATTCCTAGTAGCTTCCTTATTAGAACAAGAGATGAAGGATTTCATCAAATTCTTGTTGCAAAGAACAATCAATTTTTCTTGGACATATGCTGACATGCTTGGATTGGACCCTTCACTTGTGGTTCATAATCTAACTGTATCTCCAAATGCCAAGCTGGAAAAACAAAAGCTTCACAAGATGCACCCACAGATAGCACTCTTAGTCAAAGCAGAACTTGAGAATTTGCTCGATGCTAAGTTCATCCGACCTATTGATTACATAGAGTGGGTCTCAAATCTTATACCTATAGCTAAACCAAATGGGGGCATTCGCATATGCACAGACTTTAGAGATCTTAATAAGGCATGTCCCAAAGATGACTTTCCACTTCCCAACATTAATATCATAGTGGACTTAATAGTAGGTCATGAGATGCTTTCTCTAATGGATGGTTTCTCCAGATACAATGAAATCATGATAGCACTAGAATACCAACACAAAACAACTCCTACATGTCCTTGGGGTACGTACTATTGGAAAGTCATGCCTTTTGGTCTTAAGAACGCAGGAGCTACCTATCAATGAGAAATGATAGTGATATTCCATGACTTGTTTCATACTATTATGGAAGATTATGTCGATGACATATTAGGCAAATCTTCTAGGGTAGATCATCTATAGGTTCTAGGACAGATATTTGATAGACTAGAGAAGTATCAAGTGAGGCTAAATCCTAAGAAATGTGTCTTTGGTGTCACTTCAGGGAAACTGTTGGGGTACATTGTATCTTGTAGATGAATTGAAGTGGATCCCACCAAGGTCAAAGCTATCATTGAAATGCCTCCACCAAAGAATCTCAAAGCATTAAGGAGTCTTCAAGGGAGATTGCAATCTATTAGATGGTTTCTTTCATAGCTAGCAGATAAGTGTCAACCATTCCAACACTTTCTCCACAAGGATGTCTCATTTCAGTGGGATAGCAAGTGTCAATAGGCATTTGATCAACTCAAGGAATATCTAGCTAATCCTCCAGTTTTGGTACCACCAGTACCTGATAGACCTTTGATCCTATATATCTCTACTACATCTACAACATTAGGTGCTCTTCTTACACAACATGATGAGTCAGGTAAAGGACATGCTATCTACTATATCAGCCGCACCTTGGTTGGTTATGAACTCAACTATACTCCTATGGAAAGAGCATGTTTAGCAGTAGTGTTTGCTTCCCAAAAGTTATGACATTACATGTTAAACCAACACACCAATCTCATCTCTAAGATTGATCCATTGAAGTATCTTTTATCCAAAGTAGCCCTCACAAGCTGATTAACTAAATGGGTCATGATCCTGAGTGAATTTGACATAGAGTATATTGATCAGAAAGCTATCAAGGGACAAGTCCTTGCATACCAACTAGATGAAGTTCTAATAACAGATGTAAATCCTATGATCTCTAAATTTCTAGATGAAGGTATTTTCACTCTTGCTACCTTAGTATAGTGGAAGTTATACTTTGATGGTTCCTACACACAACATGGTTCAGGGGCTAGAATCCTATTTATCACACCTCATAATGATTACAGTCCAAAATCATATTGGCTAGAATTTCCTTATACCAACAATATTGCTGAGTATGAAGCACTCCTTATAGGTCTTCGTATAGTAGTAGAATGGAATATCAAAGAACTTCAAGTATATGGCGACTCTCAACTAGTTATCAGACAAGTGACTGATGAGTATCAAACAAAAGATGACAAGTTGATACCCTACAAAAAATTGATTGATACCTACAAGCCTCACTTCTCTAGTATCTCTTTTGAACAAATTCCAAGGGTACATAATAAGGCTACAGATTCTATGGCTAATATAGGATCACTTGTAGATATGCCTACCAACACTCAGCAATGTGAATTCTTAATTGAGTAACTGTTGATACTTGCCGTTGATGTTCCTACAACTGATATCATCTGCAAAATTTTTGTTCCCAATTCCCCTTGGTAAAAAGATATCTATGATTACCTCTAAAATGGTACCTTTCCCTTTGAACTATCTAAAACCCAATGTAAAACCTTCATCTGTCGAGCCTCTCGTTTCACTATTCTGGGTGACACCCTTTATCGCTAGAGTCTTGATGGTATCCTTCTTAGATGTCTTAACTCAGAAGAAGCTAATGCCACCTTAAGAGATATAAATGAAGGTGTCTATGGATCACATTCCATTGGTCCAACTCTAGCTAAGAAGATACTTTGTATAGGTTATTATTAGCCAACCATAGAACAAGATGAATTCTAATTTGCTAAGAAGTGTTTACAATGCCAGCATCATGGGGACCTTATACATGCACCAGCACATGAGCTACACCATGTTACAACTCCATGGCCTTTTTCATAGTGGGGACTCGACCTCGTGGGTAAAATCCATCTATCCTCATCTAATGGCCACAAGTTTATCATTATTGCCACTAAGTATTTTACTAAGTGGGTAGAAGCCATTCCAATGACCTATATCACTGGTAAGCAAATAGCCAAGTTTATCCTAAATTACCTAATTTGCCGGTATGGTATTCCCCAAGCCATTGTCACTGATAATGGTAGACCATTCCATAATTAAGGTGTCCATCCCTTATGCACACAATACAATATCCAACATCACTTTTCTACTCCATATAATCCTCAATCAAATGGACAAGAAGAGGCTTCGAACAAAACCATACTCAAAATCCTAAAGAAAACTATCAATGAAGTTGGTCGTGATTGACATCTGCAACTCAACCCCACTTTATGGGCCTATCGTACTAGTATCAGAACACCAAATGGTGCTACACCTTTTTCCTTAGTCTATGGCACTGAAGCCATTCTACTCATCAAGGTCGAGATCCCATCTCTCAAAGTATCTATGCAGCACCTGATTGATGGAGAGGAGTACCAAATTTCTAGATTAGCTGATCTTGAGTTACTTGACAAGAGGCATCAAACAACACTAAACCATCTTCATGTCTATCAAAATTACCTTTGTCGTAACTACAATAAGAATATCAAGGAGAGAAGGCTTCAGATAGGAGATCTTGTCCTTAAAGAAAATCAATGCAACCAATCAGATAGAGACAAGAAGGACAAGTTTGAACTGAATTGGTTGGGACCTTTTGTTATCACTCCAATCTATGGATCAGAAGCTTACACTTTGTCAACACCTAAAGGCATTCTCTTGGATGAATCCATCAATAGTCTTCATCTCAAGAGGTTTTATGCTTGATCCTCAGAGTATCCTTAGAAAATACAAAAAAATTCAAAAAATAGAAAAATCCAAAACAATTAAAAAAAAAATCCAAACAAAAATTTAAAAAAAATCCAAAAAAGAATCCATCCTCTGGTGAAAACCTGGTAAATAGGCACTTTGGATAAGTACCATAGTGAAAACCTGGCAAATAGGTGCTATGTGTAGTGTCATCATCCACCATTTATTAAGTTATACATCCATCTCATTCCATGTCAATCCGTAATAAAAACATCCATACATTAGCACTATCCATGAGTCAGTTCATCCACTAGCACTATCCATAAGTCACTTCATCCATAGTCAGTTTATCCATCATCATCCATAATAAAACCTCTACCTGAATGGGGGTAAAACCTCTACCTGAATGGTGGCAACTTTTTCCTTAACCTAGGTCTAGGAATGGATCCTTGTTCGAGGTATGATCACATCATCAATCATCACTTCATCTTATCCTACATCATCAAATCTCTTAGAACTACATATCATCATCTCATCTCAATCTTAATGTACCTTGATCCCGTGGATATGGGTATGTAGGCAGTCTGGAATACAAAGGAAGTATCCAATACTCAAGTACATAAGATGTCATCATTTCACCTAAACATTCTCCTCACACTTGACCCCATCTCATCACTCTACCCAGAACTACATATTATCATAATCATCTTCATCATAATGTGCCTTGATCCCATGGATACAGGGTATGTGGGCAGTCTAGAATATGAAGGAAGTATCTAGTACTCAGGCACATACGATTCATCATTCTTCATCCCAATCCATCTAACACTTCTGGACCTTTCTTGTCTTCCATTTATCACTCTCCATCTTACCACCTAGACTTGACTAACTCAATTAGAAAATAAACTATGCATTCTTTGAAAGCTCAAGTACCTTACCAAACTTGAAGTAAAGAGACTACTCCTAGAGCCATATGTTGTATTGCATACCCCTTGCCACATCTGCTACATCAATCCATCTATCATAGATCAGACCAAAAGCTTTTAATGGATATATCTTTCCTACAATAAGGCTTCATCTATCTATCTACCCTGAGCAACCTCTTTGGCAAGAGAATATGTTGGCTATGTGTTTACTTTATTAGTCAGTCAATTTCTTATTGGTTTATCTTTTGTTCCTTTCTAATGCTTATTCAAAGCTACCTTGATTTATCTATATCTTGGTATGTTGCAATGTATTATGGATTGGGGTATAGTCATTGCTTTCGTATACTATGTTCGTCGGATGTTCTTATCATCTTAGTAAGGCTAATATTTATCTTGTGTGTGTGTTATAACCTAGCATCTTAAATATTAATATTCTTTTGCATTTATGTATTAAGATTATTATATGTTAAAGACTATGGCTCATTCACATATCCAACAAGGTTATATTATATCTAGTAGATATAAGTTCAAACCATGTGTTTGTAGAGTCAATGTCCTTGCACCGGATATCTCAGTACCTTGGTCTTATATACCTTGGTTGTGTAACTATCCATGTGCTATATCAAAATCTAGGATTGTTCTTTATAAATATTTGCAAAACCATTGCAACAAGTTATCCATACACCCATCCATATATCCAAAATCACAATATACTTTTTATATAACAATCGATCAAGTATCTATCATTTTCTATTCTATCGCATTTCTTCTATCCATCATCAAAGTCTTCTACATACCTACAAAATCACATATGTTAGGCATCATGATTATACACATCATAAGTATGCCATCACATGAATCCATAATCATATCATAATGTCATCACATCCATACATTTATAAACAGAAAATAACATCACATAAATCCATAATCATATCATAATGTCATCACATCCATACATCTATAGGCATAAACATCATCACGAGTCCATAATCATAAGTACAATGTCATCACATTCATAGCATATAGAAATCAAACATCATCATAAGCATGGACATCCATAACATCTCATAAATCATAAGAACATCGTATATCTCATTTATATATCATCATCATAGAATGTCATCAAAAAATACATAATGTCCAGTATACAACAAGTACATAAAAAATGAATTATATAATACATCTAGGCTATCATGAGCCGTCAAAATATACATCAGATGCTCATAGGCATCGTAATCAAAATACAATACATTGATGATAAAAAAAATAGTAAAATATACATCTATACAAACATATATACAAATATGCTCTAGTGCGAGCCATGCGTCAAACTCCCTGTAGGTTGTTGTGACCCCTGCGCTCCACTTGCACTAGGTGGAGGTCCTCTAGATGATCCCCCTCCATGTGAATGATGGGGTGGACCCATAACTAATGAGCCTGATTTCCCTGTCCTCCATGAAGTCAAAGCCCCCGATCTACTCTGCCCCCTGAAGCTTGGCTTTCTTTGATCAGCCATCATAGCTCCAAAGTATAGGCCTTGGTAATACTCAGCCTCCCTACCTACTGCAGCCAGCTCACCCTGTACTCAGGTAAGCTCTCCCACTACTATCATCGTGGCCTGATTTGAACTCAAGGCCAGTCATGTTGCATCTCTTTATCTCCTCACCCTCTGAAGGGTGGCCTCTACTACCAATATCAATTGAATAGCTACATCTCGCTGGGCTATCAATCGTACAACTAGTCCGCCATCTGGTGGTGGTGGTGCTATGGCTGCTACTGCTGCTGTTATAGCTGTTGCTACCTGTGCTACTACTGCTGCCTATGCCTGTACCTATGACTAGGCCTCTACCTATCTAGATTCTTGTCTATCCCTGTCCCTCTCCCTCCTCAATCTAATAAATCAGAGCTCTATGCGAGTCCTCCTCGTTATCTCCTCTTGTAGCAGCCTCTGTGTCTTCTCTAGCATAGTCTCGACACACTATACCACTTGTTGTGGTACCTCTACCTCAACCATCTCAACGTCAGTTTGCTGTCCTCTGCCCTATCCCTGGCCTCAGCCCTGTCTCCCCTGAGTAGCTCTGCATTCTTTGGCCTCCTATCTAGGCCTTGCCATCTCTCCTACTACCCCAAGTGCTCCCAAACCTATGAATCTGATTGGCCTATGCTGTAACTAGTACGCATCATACTCTGGAGTGGTCCCTAGATCAGCCTCTCCCAGAATCCAATCCCACATGACTAGGGTAAGTCCCCATAACTCTATCAGTGCTATGGCTCCCACAATCTTAGGACCCCAATCTCCTACCTCTCTTCGAGATCGCACATGCATGGCATCTCCAACTGGCACCGGATGAGGTAGTCCAAGTTACTGTAACACCCTCTTCGGTAAGTAACGCTCAATAGTATATACACTCTGACCAAATAAGTACCTCACCTGCCTGCAATATACTAGCTTCTCAGCATCATCATCCTAAGACTCACAGTCTCTCCATGGTCTCCATATAAACATGTCCATCTCGTCAATCTGGCGCCTCCAGTATGCAATGACACCAGCTCACCTCTGTATCAAGGCACCCTCATATAGGAACACAAATGAATCGCTAGCCTCTCGGTAGTGAGAGGAGATAGGTCACATGACTGGGATGTGCTACCAAGCCCACACGTGTAGTAGATTCACCCCTGTTGATAGGCTGCTCCCCGATCTGTATGCACAATCATGCAAGTCATGGTACAATTGACCCAAAACACAAGGTCCCCATGCATATCAAATGCCATGAGTGAACATCCTAGATAACACTATGCCCCATCCAATTGATAATCCTCTCAAGCATTTATCTGGTACCAGGAATCCTGCAATCAACACCACCACAATCCATCGGATCCTATCATAGAGTCTAAGTACATGAGCCCATCGGATCTCATGATCCTGTACACCAAGGTCATCAGTCGCAAATACATCTCTCATGCCATCCTCACCCTACTATGTATCATAGTCCACTCGAGCACCATCAATAGGAATCCTGAGGATGCGCCATACATCCTCTAGTGTAATAGTGGCCTTGCTTGTAGGGAAGTGAAAGGATGATTTCTCACTGTGCCACCTCTCAACCAAAGCTATCATCAATGCTAGGTTAGCCCTAATTAGTGTAAGATGGGCTACATGCCATAATCCCATAACCTCGAGAAAGATGTCCTCCTCCCAATCTAGCTGGACCACCTCGGCTGCATCTATGAAATGTCTCTCTCTAGATTGCAATGGAGGTAAGACAATATGTGTCCACAAGATCACTTTGTTATCCTTTGCACATATTTCACTCAAAAAATACTTGCAAAAACCTAAGTCAAAACCTAGTCAATCTCAGTCAAAATCAGTCAAACACTAGGTCAAGCAGTGAAAAATCCTAAATCTACCCTAGTCAACCTAGCTAAACTTAGTCAAAATTGGTCAAAACTTTAAAATGCCAAAAGTGCTTAACTGTCTGCTAAAGGTGCCTAATTGTCTGCAATAAGTGCTTAACTATTTTGCATAGGCACCTTATTTCTATACCACAAGCGCTTGACTGTGCGCCATAGTGCTTATCTACGCGCCAAATGCGCTTCAAAATGTGCCAAAAGTGCCTTGTTCCTAGACCTACTTCCTAAGAGACCAAAAGTGCTTTATTTCTACCAAAGGTGCAGTTGCACCTTGCATATGCACTTTATTTTGCCTATGGTGCTTCAAAAAGCACCGTAGGAACCTAATTTCTAAAAAGTTGCCTTTGGCAAAAATCTAAAAACCTACAATAAATGACCTATTAAATGCATCAAAAGGCATGTTTTAGGGTACTTACCAATCCTCCTGCCCCTACCAATCTCTCGAAGGTCCTCATGCACTCACCATGGTGCTTATGCACTGGGATCGGCATCTTTGCAAATCTCAAGCTCCTCTAAGCACTGAACTCTCAACTAAGCACTAGAAAGCTAGGAGCTTTGAAATCTTTAAACTATGAGTGCACAAATGAATTGCAAGTGATCCCTTTGGCCCTACATATAGGATCCCAACCCTATGTCTTCCCACCCCTTGTCTAGTTTTTCTTCGTGTCAACTATTTTTCTCCATCTTGTCAGCCTTCATATATCCAATCTTGTCATTCTTAGCCTATTTTATGTCATGTCGTTATCCTTTCTTCTAGTCGTGAGTCAACCCAGTTCTTCTGTCGCTTCCCTATTTTTCCTCTCGAGGGGGTATCCTAAGCCAGCTACACTAGGGCATGATTGTATCATATTTTCATCACTATTTTCTTTGAAACAACGCTGTAAACTGCATTGTATCAAAGAGGGGCAAAATGTAGACATGTAAAAATGACCTTTGCATCGCATCACTTGCATACATCAATTCTTCCTAAATCACTTGCATTCAATGTTAATTAAATAATCTAATTGTTTAATTAATTTAATCAATTTCCTCTAAATCACCTGATTCCAACATTAATTGAATAAATCCTCTTTATTTAATTAATTTCATTAAATTCCACTTTATTCCTCTAAGTTAAATAATTTTAATTATTTAATTAAATCATTATCCTCTTTCAATCTTTAAATCCACATTAATTAAATAATCTAATTATTTAATTAATTCATCATCCAAATTCCTTTTATCCACAATTAAATAATTTTGATTATTTAATTAATCAATTATTCCTCTAAATTTAAATAAATTATTCAAATTTATTTAAGTTGACTTTATCTTCTTAAAATAAATAAAAGTAATATTTTATTTATATTCCTCTATCATGCAAAATAAATTAAATCAATTTATTTTTTTAATTTGTATAAATCTTCATATCTTATCTTTTCTTCTATCATGCACAATTAATTAAATAAATTTATTTATTTAATTCTCAATTATCTTTCAAATCTTCTTAAAATATCATTTTCTTCTATGTGCATAATCAGTCTTATTTTTAGAATTTCAAAAAGCAAATCTAAAGTTGAGTTAATTGGCTTTAATCATTATTGTTTTTATCAATCAACTCATAAATTAGAAAAAAACATTTCTAAATTTATGAAATCAATGCCTATCTTTATCCTAGCAAGCAGTTAACTCAACAAAGCAACTTTAAAATAACTTTTTCCTCATGACACATGGCGTGTGCATGTTCATCATGAGTTATTGATTTATCTCAACCATCGATCTCCTTGATTTATCTCCACCATTGATTGATCTTTCTCTAAAACCTATATACCCCCTTCACTTCATAAAAAATCCTCTTCGATCATTTAAGCTTTGGAATTCATACAATGCTTGAGCATTCTAGCATCGTTGAGCACACATCGAATCTTTGAGCTCACTAATATCATTCATCTATATCTGCTTTTTGCAACCATGGGTATGCAATCAATTGAGAAATCCATAAAGAACCAAGAGATCAATATAGTCTAGGTGATAGCTTTCTATTGTTTAATTGGCATATTAATTAATTCTTGTTATCATTTAGATCAATCTTTTGAAGGTTATAGGATTGAGTTATTGTTCATTGTTCAATCTTTTATAATCTCAATTTTACCTATACACAAAACCCATTTGGGACTATATTTTGGGAAAATCGTGGCATGTTAAAAGACCACGATTGGTCTATAATTTTTACTATATATTGTTTTTCATATGAATGGACCATTTGCGGTCTAGAGATTATTATTTATTTTCTAGTGTTAAATTGAATATAGAAACAAAGACCATATTCAGCCCAGTCTTTGTTATGAATATAGATAATAGTAACTAGTCTGTGAATAGGTCTATTAATGAATGAGATTTGTTAATCTCTTGTCTACTTCTCATAGGTTGATAATGAGAATAAGTTTAGTTCTCAGATTTGGTAAATCCTTTGTTCTTTTATATTCTACCAATATACAAAAGTAGAGTTAAATTTTCCTTAACTTGAATCATAGCTTGAAATTCGACCTTATTCATGCCTACAATCGATTATGAGTCTTTATATATTAGTCTTTCGATCATATATAGATCTATCAAAGAAATGAATTTGTGTTCATTTATAAACAAACTTCTTCAGGTCTGCAAATGATATGAAATTATGTTCTTAAGCATTCGGTCATTTATAAGTCTGCATTTTATATGAGATGTGAATACTTAACTTTTGACCATCTATGGGCTTGTATTGAGAGCCAGTGTAAATATATAGATGGTTTGCTCATTTTTTGATTTATTTACTTATGGTTAGAAGCAAGGGATAGGTACTTGTTTGTCACAGCCTTATACAGGCTGATTGTCTGAGAACCTCCTTATTTATATTAAAAGTTATTATACGTTTAATATGGGTTTTGAGATATACGAAGGATCTTCAGTTGCATATAGATCTTTTCGTTGATTCAAAATTCATATTATTTGGGAGGAAATTATGATTATGCTTCATTTTCGATGGATTATGACTCATTATTTCATTTCTATATTGGATATTTAATCTAGGAATTCTTCAGATTGGTTTTTATTTATGAATCATGAGAGGAACTCATAGAACAAACCAACAAGCAGAAGTTTATTTTATTCATTTGATACTATTGTTCTATCCTATAGTTAATTGTGTGTATGTGTGTATATATATGCATCTTTACTTCTCAAAAAGAGAATTTAAGTATTTTAATCAGTTCAAGATATGCTTAGGATAGAGTAAAGTGAGAGTTTTGGATTTTTTCAAACATTATATATATTTTTAATGCCTGCCTATGTTGACCCTTGTCGTCTAGTGTGATAGGTGATTATTTGTGCTTTGATCTTGATGTTGGGTCTTATGAGATTTATATACATTGATGTTTCAGCTTCACTGTTTTCATTTAAATGATATGCTGGGTGAGTAGAGTTAGTTTCCTTCGCTATTATTGTTATATGTGAGTATTTGTTCTTTGATCGTATTACTTGATGAATGATTTAATTAAAATGTGCATATTAGTTGGTTAATATTTAATTGTGTAATTTATGTTAGTTGCTTCAACTATTGTCACATATTGGATAGATGCCCGTGACATTTGCATTGAGTGTGCAAGAAATTATAGGTTATTGACCAATGGATGAAATGTGAAGAATGTTGACATGGGATACTTAGCCATCTCACCTTCATCCTTATGTTGTCGATACCCACGAAAACCCATCCAAATCGATTTTAATTCTAGATCCCCCTTGTGATAGACTAGTAAATGTCTTCTTAGGTCCATTTAATTTTTCGCTTATGCAATTTTGTGTATGCTTGGTATTTGTGAAATATCTTATGGTATTTTTGAAATCGTTAATTGTGCTTTTATTTCCTAGCGTAGAGGAAAGGTAATTTAACTTATTTAATTGAGTTGTGAAGTGTTTAATTTCAAAAAGGAATTGTATTTTATTTAAATACGTTTTGGATATAATGTGTTTGGCATGAAATGCATTCCATTGTGAAGTTAGAATTATTATGCATGTTAGGAATATCTCGTGTTTGGGAAAATGAATTATTTAGATTTTTACATTATTGAAATATTTAATTGTGAAAGGTGTGTATCTTATTGCCTTGTGCTCGAAATGGATTAATTTATGTTTAAAAGAAATATTTGATTTTTAAGGATTTTTCTTTTATGGTAAAATGGAAAAAGGTTTCATTTATTATTGAAATAGAATGATATAAGGGAAAAAGTGCTTTGTTTTTATTCATTATGAAATCTTTGAAAATGGAGAGCAAATATGGACTTTGGAAAACCGTCTTTTGGAAGAAATTAGATTTGCTCATACTGGGAGATCGCTTGGTTGGAGCGGATCATGTCAAGAACAAAAAAGATTCCCCTCCTCCATACCTTTAGTTTGAGTCAGGTATTTCCCTTGTTGGTTTTGTATTTAATTTTATTTAGTAATTTTTATTTCGTAGGAAATGAATTTTTTGGAAAATTGAATTTCCTACTAAAACTCTGTCAAACTTTTTGGAAATCCTATTTTTATTTGAAAAGTGTCTTGTTGGGTAGATTAGACACAAAAGGGTATGCTTGAATTTTTTAAATTTACATTTCTCGAAAAACGTGAAAATTATCTAATTTTTCTGATTTTTCCTTGCTTAAATGTGTTGAAAAGTTTATGCGATGTTAATAATGTAATGTTGGGATATTTGGGATCAAAAGGGTATTCTTAGAATTTTGAAATTCATTGTCATTGGAAAAAGTGAAAATTTGGGTATGGTTTTGGGAAGGATGCTTCAAGATCCGTCAATGGCAGATTTGAATTATTTTTAAAAATATTTTATTTATTTTGGTGGAATTTGGAATTTTAAATATTTCTTGATATGTGGGATGGTTGATTTCCCCATGGGTTTGATTTTGGAAGTGCATTGGGAAGCATGTTTTTGTTTTTTTGGGTAAACCGCTCTTTACCTATTTTCGGGTGCCTTGAGAAGGTTGACCCTAGTTTGTGTAGGATAAGAGTATTCGTAGGAGGCTTGTGGTAGCCAAATCCTAGGTAAGTGTGTATGTCTTGCAATTGACCCCATGTCATGTGGTGAGTGGGTACAACTTGCAATTGATTACCTTTACCTATGGATGAGATGTATTTTGGGGTAAGTAGGTATGTCTTTCAATTAACCCATGACATGAGGTAGGTTGAGGTGCATCTTGCAATTGGCCCTTTTTACTTGAGGTAAGTGGAGGCATGTCTTGAAATTGACCCTTTGTACTGAGATAGGTAGAGGCATCTTGTAATAGACCCTCAGTACCTCTGAAAAGCATCCACTGGGTGAATGCTTACATGAGACCTTTGTGGGTGCTTTGGGACTTTGGTGTTTGAGTTTATGTGACCTTGTGTTGAAAGGAACTATGCTTTCAAGAATATTCATGTAAACAGAGGATGCTATCCTAGATCTGAGTGTGTTTGCCTATTCTAGTATTGTGTTGTTCTATTTGATTCATATGTATGTGTGATGGTATTATTTCTTGTGTGTTGGCTTATGTGAGTCACCCATGCTTGTATGTATTTGATTGGCATTTGTGCCACATGTTTCATATATTGGTGTATGTTGATTGGCATGAGTGTTGCCATGTATTCCTTGGATGTGTGAGAGTTATGGCTTGGATAGTGGTGTTGCCATGATCTTCTTCTCTATAGCTCAGGGGTTGCCTAGAGTGGCATAAACATCTATTGCACTCGATGATGGTAATATGGTAGGTAGGTGGGCAACATTTTCTCCGTTGGTCCTCATGTTGATATTGCAGGAGCTAGATGTTTCTTCATTCATTTCAAAACATTTGACTATATTGTACTATGTGCCTATGAGGCCATTTTGGAGGTGGTTTATTATGATGTATATTTGATCTTTGTATTAGTTTATTCTTTGGAGTGTGATCCTTCCATGTTTAGGAAGTAGCCTCCATCATGTTTTATTTTTATGATGTTGTTTGGTTGGAAAATGAATCATGAATTGGATGGAATTTATCATTTTGTATCATTATCTCTTGTGTTGGAAATGGTTAAATGGGGATGTTGGAGTCCTTAGTTTTATATGTTGTACTTATATTATACTATGTTTATGGATTGGGTTGTATTGTTCTCACATTATGATTGAGATTTCCATGATTGGTTTTGGCCCAATTTGACGTTGGTGTCAAATGAGAGTGGCATTCCATTTGGAGTTTCTCTTATTTGGCATGTATGTTAGCATTTTGGAAAATGGTTATATTTCTATATTTGTGTTATTTCATGCTTTGGTTTTAGATAGCATGTTGTTTAAGGTTGTTGATTGGATTCCATATGATTTGGATCCTTTTAGATGTATTGTTTTTGTGAGGTGTCATAGTCAATCCCTCCTTCCGCTTGTAGCCGTTTGACGACATCGCTTGGCTTGTGGGCCATTTGTCGATGTTGTTCTCTTCTAGTTGAGAAACATGTGTCTTATTCCACCTTCTCTCTAGTGCCTTTGTGTGGCACTTGGGTGATTTTTCATGCTTGAGTGTGCAATTGTGACATGTGGGTGTTACACTTGCATCACAAAAAATTGGTTTGTCCTATGTTTGTCCATTAATGTCCTGGTGTTAAAGCTGGGGCATTGTAGCTAGTATCAGAGCCCATGTTGTAGCATTGGGAGCTCTGAGTTTTTTTTTTGTGTGTGTGTGTTGGGTCATTATGGAATGGACTTGAGGTGGTTGATACCCTCATCCTACTACATGTGTTTGTGAGAGAGCGAGGTCATGGAGTGGCATACAACCTATGTTTTGGAGGAAGCTCCATCCTCTCATGTGGTTATCATGGTCTCTTTGTCACATGATTAGTGAAGTCTTCTACTAGTGGTTTTGTTATGGTGTACCTTGGTGCTTGTCTTGGCTTGCGTGTCGATCTCCATCCTTGTTGGAGAGTGTTTTTGACATGCATGTTCTTTATGCTCTTGAGTGGCTTTTCAGGATCTTTTTTGGCTTCTAGTTGGTTTGTAGGTGTCCTTGTGTGTTTCTGGGGTTTATAGTGGCCTTGGGAAGGCGTGTGCATTGTTCCAGAACCCGTGCCTTTGATAAAACTCTATTTAGGCACTATTCAAGGACACTAGTGCCTAGACTAGACACTAGCACCTAGAAGGGATAACAACGCCTAGCACTAGAGTCCCAATTTATTGCTAGAGTCCCAGTCTAGCACTGAAGTCCTTGTGTGTGCTTTGGTCCTTGAACCTCAGACAACGAGCACTTCCTGACTTTTTACAAAAAATCTTTCTATACAAAAGATGTTCCTCTTGGTCCTCTGAGTCTTCCCATGTGTTCATCTTGTTTGGACATGATGTATTTTGGGAGATATGACTAATTTTTGTCTTGGGAAACATATCGGATGCAGAGTCGACTGGTTTTTATTGTTCTTGGTGGGAGTCGTGATCCCCCTAGTGGACCCTCTTCTTGGTGAGGTTGCTCCTTGTGTTTGGAGGTTGTGTGGGCCTTTTCTTGGCCTTGTGTTTATGTAGAGTGTGATGTTATTCCCTGGTATGCTCTCCATGTGGTTGGGATTGGAGGTTAGTGTCTTGGGAATGGTTAGGCCTATGTTGTACATTTTTGTTGTGTTTCCCTTATGTGGTGGTTCTTTTTGCTTCTTGATGTGTGATGTGATTTTATGTATCAATTGGGGATGCCCTATGATGATTCATGTGCTTGTATGGGTTATTTTCCCTCTTCTCCCTTTTTGGTGAGTAGAAATGGCCACGTAGTGAATGTAAATGTGCAATTTTTGAGATTGTGAACTTAACTTTCAGTTATTGGTGAGTTTTATTTTGGCTTGTGAAGACCAGCATTGATTATTTTATCTTTGATTGTGACTAGCTTAGCCACAAATATTTGATTTTTATTTTCACGTGACTCTTGTGGTTATGTTTGATTCATTGTTGAAATTGCATGCATTTATTTACCTTATTGTTGGAATTAAGATTTCTTTCTCTTTGGTATTCTTGAGAGTGTTGTGGCTAAGCTATTTTCTAGTTGTTTGGACTTGCTAGTCCTATGTTGTTAATTTTCTTCTCTACCCTATCTAGTGTTAGATGTTGGGTGGAATGTTATGAGGGATTTGAGATGGAAAATGTATGGCTAGAAGTAGATGTGGATCATTATGCAACGATCATTATCCTTTTATTTCCATGTGTGTGTTGTGGTGAGCCATGTGTGCTAGAATATCCATGCAAAACATGAATGCTATCCTAGATTTAGTTTTGTTTACCTATTCTAGTGTTGCATGACTCTAGTGTGATTGAGGTGGTCAACCTTGAGTGGTTGAAGGTGTATGCCATTTTCTTTGGTTTGGGTGAGCTTAGTGGTGTGGTGGTCCTACCTTGGATGACTTCCAGAAGGAAGTCCATTCTAAGGGGGTGAGGATATAATGCCCACCTATGTTGACCCTCGTCATCTAGTGTGATAGGTAATTATTTATGCTTTGATCCTGATATTGGGTCCTTATGAGATTTATATGCATTGATGTTTCATCTTCACTATTTTCATTTAAATGATAAGCTGGGAGGGTAGACCTAGTTTCCTTTGATATTGTTGTTATATGTGAGTAATTGTTCTTCAATTGTATTACCTGATGAATGATTAAATTAAAATGTGCATATTAGTTGGTTAATATTTAATTGTGTAATTTCTGTTAGTTTCTTTGACTATTGTCACATATTGGATAGATGCATGTGACATTTACATTGAGTGTGCAGGAAATTATAGGTTATTGACTAATGGACGAAATGTGGAGAATGTTGACATGGGATGCTTAGCCATCTCACCTTCATCCTTGTGTTGTCAATACCCATGAAAACCCATCCAAATTGATTTTGATTCCAGATCCCCCTTGTGATAGACTAGTAAATGTCTTCTTAGGTGAATTTAATTTAACACTTGTTTGATTTTGTGTATGCTTGGTATTTGCGAAATGTCTTGTGGTGTTTTTGAAATCGTTAATTGTGCTTTTATTTCCTAGCATAGAGGGAAGGTAATTTAACTGATTTAATTGAGTTGTGAAGTGTTTAATTTCAAAAAGGAATTATTTTTTATTTAAATACATTTTGGAAATAATGTGTTTGGCGTGAAATGCATTTCGTTGCGAAGTTAGAATTATTTTGTATGTTAGGAATATCTCGTGTTTGGGAAATGAATTATTTAGATTTTTGCATTGTCGAAATATTTAATTGTGAAAGGTGTGTATCTTATTGCCTTGTGCTCAAAATAGATTAATTTATGTTTGAAAGAAATATTTGATTTTTAAGGATTTTTTTTTTGGCAAAATGGAAAAAGGTTTTATTTATTAGTGAAATAGAATGAAATAAGGGAAAAAGTGCATTGTTTTTATTCATTATGAAATGTTTGAAAATGGAGAGAAAATATGGAGTTTGGAAAACCTTTGTTTGGAAGAAATTAGATGTGCTCATATCAGGAGATCGCTTGGTTGGATCGGATCATGTCAACAACAAAAATGATTCCCCTCCTCCATACCTTCAATTTGAGTCAGGTATTTCTCTTGTTGGTTGTGTATTTAATTTTATTTAGTAATTTTTATTTTGTAGGAAAAATAATTTTTGGAGAATTGAATTTCCTACCGAAACTCTGTCAATTTTTTTGGAAATCCTATTTTTATTTGCAAAGTGTCTTGTTGGGTAGATTAGACACAAAAGGGTATGCTCAAATTTCTGAAATTTGCATTCCTTGAAAAATATCTGATTTTTCTAATTTTACCTTGCTTAAATGTGTCAAAAATTTTATGTGATGTTAAAAGTGTAATGTTGGGCTATTTGGGATCAAAAGGGTATTCTCAAAATTTTGAAATTCATTGTCATTGGAAAAAGTGAAAATTTGGGTAGGGTTTTGGGAAGGATGCTTCAAGATTTGTCAATAGCAGACTTGAATCATTTAAAAAAATATTTTATTTACTTTTGTTGCATTTGGAATTTTTGAATATTGCTTGATCTGTGGGATGGTTGATTTCCCCATGGGTTTGATTTTGGAAGGGCATTGGGAAGCGTGTTTTCTGGGAAAACTGCTCTTTGCCTATTTTCAGGTGCCTTGATAAGGTTGACCCTAGTTTGTGTAGGATAGGAGTATTCATAGGAGGCTTGTGGTAGTTAAATCCTAGGTAAGTGTGTGTGTGTCTTGTAATTGACCCTATGTCATCTGGTGAGTGGGTATGTCTTGCAATTGATTACCTTTACCTATGGATGAGATGTATTTTAGGGTAAGTAGGTATGTCTTACAATTGACCCATGGCATGAGGTAGGTGGAGGTGCGTCTTGCAATTGGCCCTTTTTACCTGAGGTAAGTGGAGGTGCATCTTGAAATTGACCCTTTGTACCGAGATAGGTGGAGGCATCTTGCAATAGACCATCAGTACCTCTAAAAAGCATCCACTGGGTGAGTACTTAATTGAGACCTTTGTGGGTGCTTTGGGACTTTGGTATTTGAGTGTATGTGAGCTTGTGTTGAAAGGAACTATGCTTCCAAGAATATTCACACAAACGAAGGATGCTATCCTAGATCTTAATTTGTTTTCCTATTCTAGTATTGTGTTGTTCTATTTGATTTATATGTATGTGTGATGGTATTATTTCTTATGTGTTTGCTTATGTGAGCCACCCATGCTTGTATGTATTTGATTCATAAATTGGCGTATGTTGATTGGTGTGAGTGTTTCCATGTATTCCTTGGATGTGTGAGAGCTATAGCTTGGATAGTGGTGTTGCCATGATCTTCTCCATAGCTCGGGGGTTTCCTAGAGTGGCATAGACATCTATTGCACTCGATGATGGTAATATGGTAGGGAGGTGGGCAATATTTTCCCGATTGGTCCTCATGTTGATCTTGCAGGAGCTGGATGTTTCTTTGTTCATTTTAAAACATTTGACTATATTGTACTATGTGCCTACGAGGCCATTTTGGAGGTGGTTTATTATGATGTATATTTGATCTTTGTATTAGTTTATTCTTTGGAGTGTGACCCTCCCATGTTTAGGAAGTAGCCTCCATCATTTTGTACTTTTATGATGTCATTTGGTTGGAAAAAAAATCATGAATTGAATGAAATTTATCATTTTGTATCATTATCTCTTGTGTTGGAAATGGTTAAACGGGGATGTTGGAGTCCTTTGTTTTATATGTTGTACTTATCATATGCTATGTTTATGGATTGGGTTGTATTGTGCCCACATTATGATTGAGATTTCCATGATTGGTTTTGGCCTGATTCGACGTTGGTGTCGAACGAGCATGGCATTCCATTTGGAGTTTCTCTTATTTGGCATGTATGTTAGCATTTTGGAAAATGGTTATATTTCTATATTTGTGTTATTTCATGCTTTGGTTTTAGATATAATGTTGTTTAAGGTTTTTGAGTGGATGCCATATGATTTGGATCCTTTTGGATGTATCATTTTGGTGAGTTGTTGTCGTAGTTGACCCCTCCTTCAACTTGTAGCCATTTGACGACATCGCTTGGCTTGTGGCCCATTTGTTGATGTTGTTTGTTCTCGTCTATTGGAGAAGCATTTGTCTTATTCCACCTTCTCTCTAGTGCCTTTTTGTGGCACTTGGGTGATTTTTCATGCTTGATTTTACAATTGTGACATGTGGGTGTTACACTTGCATCGCAAAAAATTGGTCCATCCTATGTTTGTTCATTAATGTCTTGGTATAAAAGATAGAGTATTACAACATTCATATAGAAGAAATGACCTATATTATTAGCAGCGTCTTATACATTCATTTTGAGTGGGGATATCTCTGAGTTATGTATAAACTTGATATACTTAATTACTTAAAGCTAGATTTATACATGCTTGAAATAGATTGGAAACATAGAAAACTGAAAATGGGAGCAACAAAGAATTTTTAACTCTGTGAACAACTGATAGTTCTTATTTCATCAGTTCTAAAGGTGAACTTGAATAATTGATAATAATGGCATAAACCTCTGATAAATGTTGGAGGTAAATTTTCCTATGTATTTGATTATTAAATACATGAGTTTAGAAATCTATGATAAGACTATCAGATTGACTAAATGCTAAGAATGCAAGGTAATGCACAACAATGTCATCAGTATATAATTGTTCCAGTTAGAATTCTATCATATACTTGACTAGGTGGGCTTGTAGTTGACATAAACTACTTAAATCAACTAGCCAAGCCTATGATAGAAGGACTATTTTCTGATACAGATATGCTTATATTTGGGATAATATACTATTATGTATGCTTGTAAATGAAATAAATGATTTCTATTAACAAGTTTGAGATAGAGGTGTGTGAACATATGACACACATCTCCATCCTGAAATGTGTATTTGATTTATCAAAACTTTAGACAAAGTAATGCAAAATCACCGCTTGAATTGTCAGTTCATAATGTCTATCTATTTTTATAACAATCAGATTGTATCATACTTAGCTAGAGGGAATCTAGAGTCATATGGAAGATTGTTTGTGATTAGACACAATACTAGTTCTCAGATGTCATGATGTTCTTACATATCTCCTTTATCTACTACCCTCGTGAAGGGTAGGGCCACTTCATGTTGGAAGGTGTGCGGGGGACTGTTGGTCTGTGGTTGGAGGTAAAGAACTTGGGTGATGCTCTCCCTCTTATAGTTGAAGAGCACCGAAGACTTGGTTACTCAAAGATATTATTTGTATTTCACATGATAAATGTATTATTGAAAGTTTGTAAATTTGTAAAATTGAGTATCATGTTGTGGATGCTACTTTGTAATATATAATGGTTGATTGTATATTTATTTGTTGACTTATGAAATGAAATTAATCTTTATGATTCTCTTAGATGTAATTATGAGTTAATAATTATGTTTTATTAAAAAAAATATTTGGTGTTTTTCTTGGTAAAATTTTATTATATTTTTAAGGAATAGACAGACATTCGTTACACATTTTTTGATGTTGGTCATTCTTGTCAAGTAGAGATGTGTGTGTTTCCTTGTTTCTACCTTCTCCTTGTGCCTTAGTGTTGTTGTGTGGTGTTTTTCATGCTTGAGTGTGTAATTGTGACATGTGAGTGTTACAATTGCATAATGAAAAATTTGTTCATCCTGTTTGTGTCTGTTAATGTCCTAGTGTAAAACTTGGGGCATTACATTTGGTATCAAAGCTAATGTTGTAGCATTGGGAGCTATCAGGTGTTTGCATGTGTTTGTTGGTTCATCATGGAATAGATTTGAGGTGGTTGTTGTTGTCATCCTACTCCATGTGGTTGTGAGAGAGCAAGGTTGTGGACTGACATCCAGCCTTCGTTGTGGAGGAAGCTCCATCCTCTCTTTTGGTTATCATGGTGGCCTTGTCACATTATTTGTGAAGTCTTTTTCTTGTGTTTTTTTGTGGTGTGCTTGACCTTGCTGGTGCTTGCACTTAGTCTCTTTGTTTATCTCCATCCTTATTGGAGAGTGTTTTTGACATGCGTGTGTGTTGTCAATCTTGTGTGGCCTTGGGGCCTTGGTTTTGTCTTTTGAGTGTTTTCTAGGTGTTCTTGAGTGTTTCTAGGGTTTGTAGTGGCCTTGAGGTGGCATGTGTGTTACTTCTGAGTTTGTGCCTTTGAGAAAATTTCATTTAGATACTATTTAGGGACTACAATGCATTAGGAGGACTACAATGCCCATAAAGCACACTGGTGCTTAGAAGGACACTAGCACCCCAAAAGGACACTAGCACCCAGGAAGGACACTAGTGCCTAGAGAGAACACTAGAGCAAAGTGCTAGTTCTAGAAAGCACTAGAGTCCTAGTTTTGCATTGTCGTCCTATTCCATGTTGTGGTCCTTAAGCCTATGGACAACATGCATTTCCTGACCTTTTTCGGTGAAACTTTGTATACATAAGATGTTCCCCTTGGTCTTTTGAGTCCTCCCATATATTCATCTTGTTTGGATGTGCTGTATTTTGGGAGTTATGACCTCTTTTGCATTGGGAAGAGTGATTTGCTTGCAATTGGCTTGTGGTTGTGCATTCTAGTTGTGGTCGTGTCCCTCCTTGTTGATCCTCCTCTTGAGTAGGTTGGTCTGAGAGTTTGGAGGTTGGGTTGGTCCTTTTAATTGGTCTTATGCTTTTTGTGAAATGTGTTGTTCCTGTTAGCCTCATTTTTAACTTGCCAATTTTCAAACTTTTTGCGTCAAAATCCCTAATTTTAAATCATTCCCAAGTCACAAGTGGTCTAATTATCCCAATGTGTCAAGCCATTTGCCAATTTGAAGGAGGAATTGTTTGCCTGTTTTAGTCAAAGTCTCAGAAGTGGTTTTGTAGTATGGAAAATCACGAAAATAATTAAATTTAAAAATTCGTCAGAGATGATGTAAAATCCTTTTATGGAGATGTTCCTATTTGCTTTTTACCTAATTTGGAAAGTTTTTGTGTCAAAATGCCTTCAGTATTAAGAGATATTAAAAGTTTAATTTTCTGTTGGGCAATTTGCGGAAACTATTAAATTGAGTGTTTTATGTAATCTAGAGAAAAATGATCTGGTAGGGAGATTTATAATGCTATTATAGACAATGTGGCAAGATTTCATGAGAAAATATTATCTCTGTCAAAAGTTATGTGTGTTTTCCTTCTCCATTGCATTTGCAGGCTTGATGAGCAAGTGTTATAAATTTTCATGAGGTTATTTTCAACAAGTTATACTTTTTCACAAGTTATGAATTGCACTCAATAGACCAATGGAGGTTTTGAAAAAGTAGAAGCTCTAGTCATAAAGTTTGCAAATAAAGAGAAGTGTTTAAAAAGCTACTAGTCCATGAAAATTTTAACTTTTGAAATTTCCTAATTTGTGAGAAAAATGAGCTACTTAGAAACTTTCACAAGTGGAGAAGTTAGTCTAACTTATTCATTTGGCAATTTTTACAAGAAAATCAGATTGTGCTTTTTATGAACTCCAAAAATAAGAGCCTGCGCTTTTAACTAACTAAAAAGAAGGTGTGGGTTTTAATTTTTAATAACTCTTGGGAAGTTGCACTTTTTCAAAACCTATCGAGTTGTACCTTTTAAGGACCCATGAAGTTGTAAATTTTTTTAACTTGTGAAAAATTAAAAGTTTTGAATTGGAAGTTTTTTAAAAAGTTAATTATAAATTATAATTGAAATACCAATGAAGGTTTGTGAAAAGAGCAAGTTAGAAAAATTTAGTAGTTGAGCTTGTGAAGTGGTCACAAATTGTTGACAAGCAAAGGAAAGGTAGTTATTATAACTACTTAAAAACTGAAACTTGCACAATATGGCTTTGTTGAGAAAGGTTTGGAAACTTGTAGATCTGCAAATGCCATGAACAAAGAGTTTTCGAAGCATATGTAAGGCATGTGAGCTATTCAACAAAAAGCCTCAAAGAAAAGGTCTTATGGACTGCAATGATTGCAAGATATACACAAAATGGATTTGTTATAAGGCTTTAGAAACTTTGAAGCAACTTCCAAATTGCACAACCTTACCCAACATACTACTGGTGCGCAAGGGTATGGACAACCATCAAGGCATAATTTAAAATGCATTTTTGTCAGATGTCACGGTTGCAAGTGCTCCGATAAACATATATGCAAAATGTAAAAATGTATTTATTGAAAAGTCTTTAGAAACAATTCAAGCATATGCTTTTAGCGGATGCAAGGATGAACTCCAAAACTAAGTCATACAACCCTTATGGAGGCACTATAAAAGGACACTTGATCAGTTTCTATTTGAATGATCTTGGTGATTCTCAGCATAGGCTTGCGCAAAATGAGTGAGATTAGAGCAAACCATTTGTGTCTACAAATTCTATTCCTTAAAAAGACTAAATACACAAATGGCTTGGTTTGATTCACTAAATGCTACCATGCTTTCACAACAAGTGGAAGAATATGAGTGGAACTATAGTGACAGTTATAATTCTCTTTTTGGCAATGAATGCTATTATAATCCAGCATTTGGTGCAAGGATCCCTAGAGGATATTTTTGGACCTTCTCTAGCTCACCCACCAAGCTTAATTATCTCAATAAGAAATAATATTAATGGGGTATTGAATGTTGTGGGAACCTTGAATGATGAGGCCTCCTTTGCATTGACGTTTCAAGGTTTGGAAGCTTCTTGCATTGATGGTGCTAAGCACAAACAGAAAGGAGATGGAGCTAAGTGTGAATTAGAATGAAAATAATGGAGAGAAATGTGTAGAGAAACGAAATGTGAATAAGTACTCCATCTATGCTAAAGTTGGTGTTGCAGATACTCCAACAAATAGTATTGATTCTGGTGAAGTTGGTCTTGTTGTGCCTGTTAAAAATGATGACGGGAAGAAGCATATCTATGGTTTTCTTGCAAAGAATCTAATGGTAGAGAGGCATCAAGGGGAGGCAAAATCACATGTGAATGTACAATTTTGAGAGTGGGTAGTAGGGATGAAGTTCAAGTAGGAAGGAATTTGTTAAAAGAAAGAGGAATTAAAAAGAAACCTAGAATTAGTTGGATTGAATTCTAGGAAATAGTACATGATTTTTGTGGAGAACACAGATTAAGAGGAGTTGGCTTGGGAGATGATGATAGTAGCATTTTGTGACTATATTAGAGCATGAAAATGTGCAATTGTTTCTTCGTCCACTTTTTGCATGCACAAACACAGGAGTCTAAGATTTAGGTATTCAGAAGAATTTTCAAGATCTAGCAATGTTTGACCCACCAAAACGGAGCATAATAAGAAGTAACTTAACAAAATCCATAACTTGAAGGTTACAAGTTCTAGTTACCTTTTTGTAAAAGTGACTTAAGTCACTCTTTGTAATGTAAAGTTAGGAAATGAAACTTATTTTGAGAAAAGTTATGAAAAACATAACCAAAAATAAGGTTGATTATTTTAGTTTTCAAAAAGGTAGTTATTAGGTGGTTACAAAGTAGTTATCGGGAAAAACCTATAAATACAAGGCTATTTCGAATGTAAAAGGGACTTTTCAGGAAACTTTTAGGAAGGGAATGATAGAGAGACTGTTTGGAGGACTTTTGGTTTGATACTTTGTACATGAGAGTTTTTGGAGTTGTATAATTCCACAAAGATAATAAAGAGAACATTAGTTCATATGTTCTTAATGTATTTCTAAGTTATTATTACTAATTTCTCATATGTTAAATTAGTAATCCATCTATGTCACTGTGTAAACCATTGTTCATCTTTTGAAACATCAAACCGTGCAATTGATGTAAAGAACACAATCATTTCTCGGTATCTTGATTTGAATGTGTCAATAAGCGATCTCTTCGTGTGTTGAGATCTATGTGTTATCTTTCTTTCATTGATGTTGCATTTTAAAACATATATTGTTGTGAAATTCATCATATAAGTTTAGGAACGTAGTTTCTAGATTTTGTGGTGAAACCCCCTCATAATTTGTCATAAGTTTATGAAATCCAAACCAATATTTGTGTGTCTACTGTTAGGGTTTCAGTTAATCATCTTTCTTGTTGGTTTTCATTTTCCTCCTTTTTGTACTTTTAGGTTAAAAGTACACAAAAACTACAAAAATACGCAATCATACAAGGGAGATGCCACTCTCAAATGCAAAGGAAAGTTGTTACTCCAGTAACAACTTATCCAATTGTTGGAACATTTGTCATTGCCCATTGGACGAGTCACTTTTAAATTTGCAGTGATAAATCTATTTACCAATAGTTCCCTAGTATTCCCTCCTGGTGGTTGGGATTGGAGGTTAGCATCATGGGAATGGTAGGGCCTATGCATGCCTTTTGTTATGATTATCTTTGTGTGGTGGATCTTCTTGCTTATTGGGGTGCAAGTGAGAAGGATCCTTGGATGTGTGCTTTTTTGTGATTGACCTTTGTGTGGTCTTGAATGCTTTGGTGTAGTTGTGGTAGAAAGTATTTATGAATTGTGATAGTTTAGAGATATTAATGATATGGATGAGTTGTTATGCTCTCTCCTTGTGAATGATGCATTCTGTTTGTTGAAAGAGATGATGCCTTATTCATATGTTTTGTATTTAGAATTAGTAAAATTGACTCTTTTGTATGGTGACTAGGAATGCTTGCATACAGTGCATCTTGCAATTTCCTTCTATTAATGCATGTCTTTGTGTGTGAATTGAATATGTAGTTGTATGAAAGAAAAAGGGGGTGTAAATGAGTCATATGCATGGTGATTTTAAGGAATAATGTATGTTTTTAAATGAGAACAATTGTGAATTGTATGTCTGGTGACTACATCTATTTGTTATCATTTTACATTGCAAGTATGCAAGTGCATGGATAAAATTATTTATTAGGAGTTACTTTTGGGCTAGATTGGGAATTCCTAGTCATAATTCCCCTTTTGTATGAGGTTTGAGTGTTTGTGTGTATGGTGTTGTCTATTTGATTATGTACTTCCATGATGTGGATTTTATATTTTATACTCTTGATCTTGTGTGGATCTTATGGAAAATTATGCATTCCATCATGTGGAAGAAATTTTTGACATTGTTATGGTAGAATGTTTGGGTAAAGACTTAAGTCCCCAATTTAAATTCTCCTTGTTGTGTGTCATTATTTAATGAATTTTGTTGTTGAGTATGTTTATCGTACTTGGTGTTTTTTTAGTACAATGTTGGTCTATAGAGAACTTCATGTTGTGTGTTGTGTTGTGATGCACCACCTTGCGAGTTGAAATATTATCATTTTGATTCATTTATGGCCTATATACAAATACTAGTATGTTGGTGTACTTGTTGGGATGCATTGTGAGGCCTTTATATGTGAAATTATGGTTAGATTATATTTATATCTTAGAAAGGTTAATTCTAATTAATGTTTGGGTAAACTTCTTAGAAAACCTTATGGTAATTATTATGTAATTTTGTGTATGAAATTTGTTCTTCTACACTAAGTAATGAATGGCAAAAGGAATTTATGTTTTGCATTCACTTGTGAATGTGATTACCTCGTTATGAGTGTACATGTGTGTTGTGAACATCTTGTACATGATTTTTGTACCCATGAGCTTGTGACATTGGGTATCCATCCATGGTTTGTGTGCATAGCCATAAGTATGGTGGATTCATGCTTGTTTGTACACCTTGTTTAGAGCCAACCTTGGAGTTGATGACCTCAACCTATGTGGAGTTAAAGTAGTGAGTAGGAAAACATAGGAAGCTATGGGCACATTTTGTGGCATTATTTTTGGGTAACCCAACTAACCTTAGCTTTCTATGAGGAGTACCTCCTACTTCTCCTTATTGAATGGATCCATGATGGATTCATAAGTGCTAGCCTATCATGCATTGTTTCCCTAATGGTACTATTGGCATCCAACTTGTGATCTTGGTATGGTTTGGTATGGGCATGTGATTCATCAGAGACCATGATTCCTAGTGCATGTTTTCTCTTACTTCTAGTATATTATATTCTGAGTTTGGATGTCTTGTACTCTTGATACATTGGTATTATGATAGAATTAGCATTTAAACAAAGAATTATTCATTTTCTAGCATATTAGATATTAATTGTGTTGTATTTGACTTGTTCTATGTTATGGTACTTACTACATCTGCACATGTTATGACATGATGTGAATAGATGTGATGCCACACTACACTGATGTTCTGACATAGTGTAGGTGATGATGACATGTTGCTCTATTGAGGAAATGATTCCACGCATCATACGTGAAGGTGCATTTGGTACTACCCTCCTACATGATGCTAGTATGTTTACATAGCATATGCAATAGACTACATGATGCTACTATGTCTACATAGCATATGTAGTGATCGTGACTTCCCTTCTTCCTTATTAGTGACTTGATGTTAGTCATATAGTGACGCAATATGCACTTTCATGGATTGTGATCATTTCTTTTGGTTATTGGTGACCTTTTTATCTTGCTTGTGTGGTCCAACAATGTTATTTTATCTTGTCTGGAAGTAGCTTAGCCACAAATCTTTGAGTTTTCCTTTTTCACATGACTCTTGTGGTTACATTTAATTTATTGTTGAAATTGCACACATTTATTTACCTTATTGTTGGATTTTTTTTTTTAAGATAATGTACCTGGTAAACTTTTTAATGTGACTGGTGACGCTGGTCCGACATGCCCTCTAGCTCCACATAATGCTTTTGCCCGGAGCTATGAATCGGTGAGGCCACAACATGGGGGACCTCATCCCCAAGAAAGAACACTTCAAACCCACAAGCTCGTTGGCCCAGTGAAGGCATAACACCTTGCGAGCTTGTTGGCCCAGTGAGGGTTTAAACTTTGGTGGCCGCCACTACAACCGAGTGACTTAACCCCCAAACCACGCCCTTATCAGCACCTTATTGTTGGATTTGAAAACTCCTTTCTTTTGTTATTTTTAATATTGATGGTGGCTAAGCTAGATTCTTTTTGTTTGCAAGTGTTGGTCCTATGTTGTGATGTTCTTATCGCCATGTTGAATGAGAGATCCCTGGTTGAGTGTATTTAATGAAGTAGATGCAGAAAACTTTTGAGGATGGGGGTAAGTGTGGGTTGGTATGGGACAATCATCATCCACTTACCTTCCTAGTGATATATGATCTTATGTTGAATATCTCTTGGAGGCTAATCCCCTTATACAAACAAGAGGTAGGTCACTTGTCGAAATGTATGGAGGGGTCCCCAGGTGCATGGCCTTGAGACCATTATTCCACCTAGTTCTTAGATATTTGGTTACTTGGCACTAGTTCTTGGTTACTTGGTACTATGATGTGATTGTGGCATCCCTGTGGACCTATATGTGAACCTTATTTTGTTTTCCCTGTGATGTGGATGAATGAAAATATGCATTAGGATGTAAACTTTGCATTGGGTGTATCTACATATGAGTTGATGTTTTGACATAAGGGTAAGTGCACAAAGAAGAGGGACCAAAAGGGGGTCTTAAGATGCCAATTTTTTTCTGAAATCAGGAAATGTTGATGTTGGATGAGAAATTGAAGATAGTTACAATCAAAATTTGAAGATACAACAAAAACAAGAGTCGTAGTGCTCCGAATCTAGTTTCTAGACTACTATTTTTTTCAAAAATGGTTGAGATTAAGGGGTTCAAAAAGGGGGAGCACACAAATTGGTCCTATTTTTCCTAAAAAAACATAACATAGCATCTAGTGTGCTCCCCCTAAAATGTTAGCTTTTTTTGAGTATTTCAAAAATCACTTTAGTGAGAAATTAGCTAACACCATGTAGTTTATCCCTGATTTTTGTAATAATTTTTTCAAGAATAATTGATTTTTTTGTAATTTTCAAAGTGGACACATCCTAAAAAAATAGAAAATTGAGTGTACTCCCCCCTAAAATTCTTGAAAACTAATCAAAAATCAATTTTTTTTAATACATGTAGAATGGAGTCTAGTTTCTAAAAATGTAACTTATTTGAAATTTTGATGAATGGTTAAAAAAAAAGTCAAAAATACTAGATACTAATTTTTGACAAAAAATGGATACACTAACAAAAGAAATTAAAGATGAACCCTTAATGTACTCAAAATTTGGAAACAATTATATGGTTAGATACCTAACAGAGAGCTTAAGATTATGGTGGTATTTTTTTGACTTTTCATTGAAAAAAGTGCAATCATGATGGGAAGCACGCTCTAGATTATCTAAATTTTGTTAGAAACTGGAAAAACATGTCCTTGGATGACCTGTACACAGTCCAAGCCTTTGGATTGGAAGCCCAAGGCAAATCCAAGCCTTAGGCTTGGTAATTACCAAGCATAAGCATAACACGAGCACGTTATAATGTGCTTGCATTATGCTAAACTAAATCACTCCCTTCCCTCCTCTCTCCCTCCCCTCCTCTCTCTTTCTCACCTCTACTACGCTCCTCTCTCTCTCTCTCACTCTCTACTTCCCTCCCCTCCCTACATCCTACCCTCTCTATCACTCTCTACTTCCCTCCCCTCTCTACCTCCTACCGTCTCTCTCATTATCTACTTCCCTCCCCTCTCTACCTCCTACCCTCTCTATGAGTCTGCTTCCCTCCCCTCTCTACCTCCTACCTTCTCTCTCACTCTCTTCTTCCCTCCCCTCTCTACCTCCTACCCTCTTTCTGATTCTCTACTTCCCTTCCCTCTCTACCTCCTACCTTCTCTCTTCTTTCCTCCCTCTCTACCTTCTACCCTCTCTCACTCTCTACTTCCCTCCCCTCTCTACCTCCTAGCCTCTCTCACTCTCTACTTCCCTCCCCTCTCTACCTCCTACCCTCTCTCTCACTATCTTCTTCCTTCCCCTCTCTAACTCCTACCCTCTCTCACACTCTCTACTTCCCTCCCCTCTCTACCTCCTACCCTCTCTCTCAATCTCTTCTTCCCTCCCCTCTCTACCTCCTACCCTCTCTCTCACTCTCTTCTTCCCTCCCCTTTCTATCTCCTACCCTCTCTCTCACTCTCTACTTCCCTCCCCTCTCTACCTCTTTCCCTGTCTCTCACTCTCTTCTTCCCTCCCCTCTCTACCTCCTACCCTCTCTCTGAGTCTCTACTTCCCTCCTATCTCTACCTCATACCTTCTCTCTCACTCTCTTCTTCCCTCCCCTCTCTACCTCCTATCCTCTCTCTCACTCTCTACTTCTCTCCCCTCTCTAACTCCCCCCTCTCTCAACCTCTACTTCCCTCCCCTCTCTACCTCATACCCTCCCTCTCACTCTCTTCTTCCCTCCCCTCTCTACCTCCTACCCTCTCTCACACTCTATACTTCCCTCCCCTCTCTACCTCCTACCCTCTCTCTCTTTCACTCTCTTCTTCCCTCCCCTCTCTACGTCCCACCCTCTCTCTCACTCTCTACTTCCCTCCCCTCTCTACCTCCTACCTTGTCTCACTCTCTTCTTCCCTCCTCTCTCTGCCTCCTACCCTCTCTCTGAGTCTCTACTTCCCTCCCCTCTCTACCTCCTACCTTCTCTCTCACTCTCCACTTCTCTCCCCTCTCTACCTCCTACCATCTCTCACTCTCTACTTCCCTCCCTTCTCTACCTCCTACCCTTTCGCTCACTCCCTTCTACCCTTTCTCTCACTCCCTTCTTCCCTCCTCTGTCTACATCCCACCCTCTCTCACTCTCTACTTCCTTCCCCTCTCTACCTCCTACCTGATGATTTGGTTGTCATTGATGTCAAAGTGATGAGGAGTTGATCACCTTAGTGTTGGTGTTGATATCTATTGTGTTGATATCTATTCATGAAACGTTTGACATTGGAATCATCGTTTCATTAGGAGTTGTGTGGAGTTGTTGATAGGAGTTTTACATTATCATATGTCTCAGATGTCATCATGTGTCTCTCAATTAGATATCTGCAAGTTGTGTTATTGTTCATATGTTTTTAGTTTAGGAGATAGTCATTAGTTGTTGGGTTGAGTTGAAGTTAGCTGAGTTGTCATGTCATCCTCAGGTGTGGAGTAGTATTTTCATGCAATGATGAGGTGGTTGATCTTTGTTCATTCATTCTATGGGAAATGCCATTCATGCAGTGTTAAATTGTTGATCATTTCATAGCATTCATAGTTTGGTGTTGGATTGAGTTGATTGCAGTATGAGAAGTAATGTGCTGTTGTTGATTACAGTACTGATAATCTTATTGATGAACTTGTTAAGAGATGCCATCACCATTAGGGATTTCCATCAGGAGATAGGTTGTTCATAATGTTCTAAGTTCAAATGAATGACCTCAATTGATTTTCTATAGGATAAAAGTTAATGCTTTTGCATTTGTCATCTATGGTCACTATGCTTTATAAGGATGTTGAGTTAGTCTCATTTGTTTCTTCTTATTTTCTCATTGATTTAGTATGATTAGCTTGAGGTCTAGCATTCACTCAGAGAACTATAAGTTGAGTTGCAAGTTGGAGTACTTAATGCAAAATCAAGGATCATACAAAGGGTTGTTTCATTGAGTTAGAGTTTATAGAATTAAAACCCTAAAGTGTATGGTTGAGGGAACAAATTAGCCCGTATTCAAAGGAATGCACTTTTGATCTATTTTGATGTTGACCCTTTGTTATAAGTCAAGTCACTTAAAGTGCCTTACTAAAGGGTCCTTATAACATGATATGTGACCGGTCCCTTGCAAAGTTACCAGCCCATCAGGTCACTTGGGTGCCCAAAAAGAAATTGAGGACTGTGGTTTAAAATAACAAAGGCACAAAGTTCTTCATTGAAAGGTAGAAATTTAAAGTTGATTCAAATTCCAACAGTTCTTCTTCAGCAATTAAAATTGATGGCAATCACCTAATTAGAAGTTACAACTGCTTTGTAACTATTCATATTTAGTTTCTCAATGACTAAGAGGGCCAGAGAATTAGATTTAAGACTCTGTATGATGTTTAGTTATGTGTGGTTGGCAATATGGGTTTCTAAGAGCTATGTCAACAAGCTCATGCCAATTTTCTAATGGTTTTGTTATATATAATGCATATTATAGATGTAAAAGTATACAAAGTTTTCGTGTGTGAGAGAAAGTGAAACATAGAATTAGAAGTTTCAAAGATGCAGTGGTTTATTGTTAGAACTTTGATGAAATAGGGTTGGAAGAAGTGTTGGTTGGTGATCTATGATGGAGGCTGTCAATCCTTGATGGGAAAGTCTCATGGAGTCTACATTATATGAGGGGTTTGTAATGATGTCATTGTATTATCATCTCTTGTATTATCATATGATACTGATAGGTTGTTCATTTGATGTATGATGTATTAAGCCTTGTTTTGTGTGAAGATTTGTGTGAAGACAATATGACAGATCTACAAAGAGACAGTTGAAGAGTGAAACATATGTCAAGCGTGTTTGAGGAAGGGTGTAAAAAGAAGTAGCAGAGATGCTGATAGTAAGTGATGTTGTATGGTTAATATGTATTGATGCAAGACACTGAAATAGAGTATCCCTATGTATCTTTTATTTCCATTCATATCTGAGTTTTTGCCAGTGAGGCACCTATATTTTCTGGTGAGGCTATAACCAATGAGGTTCTCTTGCCAGTGAGGCATGTTTTTGATTAAGCCAGTGAGGCATTTTTTGAGTGGTTTTTCATTCCTATGAGGGTTTTCCACTCATGAAAATATTGTGTTATGGTTAATGTTGATTATCTTCATGTTTTGTACCCTAATGTCTTTGTTTAAGGTATTGATCATATCATTTGTCATTATACTTGTGCATACATGTTTGGTGAATCTTTGAGATCTTTCTCTTCTTCTATTCAGGGATTAAAAGTGTGAAAACTTGTTAAAATTGTTGAAACATTAATTTACCCCCCCTCTCAGTATTTCCCATACTCCAACAAGTGGTATCAGAGCATAGGTTCCCTATAAAAGTCTTACAGGCTTGGGTAGGTCCTGATAGTGGAGTACGATGGGAAAGTGTAAAATAAATAGAGAAAAGAAAGATACCAAGCAAAAGGTTGTACAACAAACCCCAGTCAAGTTGCATGAGTTTCCCCTGAATGATGATATAAAGTGTGATAAAAAGAATGATCTTGCAGTTGAGAGTTTTGATAAAAAGGAAGACTTCATTGTAAGTGTAGATGAACAAAAACTTGATGAAAGAAAAGATGATTTTGTTGTTGAGATTGATGACGAAGAAGGAGACCTCTTTGTGGATGAAGATGAACTTGAACATGAATATGATGAAGATGATTGTGAGGTTGATTTAGAAGGTGAACTCTTGTGTGCTCTTGATACAATCAAGCAACTCAGAAAAGAGAATAAGAGACTAGAAGACCAACTTCAACAAGAAAAAGAATCCAAGGACAAGGTATGTTTAGATTGTGCAAAAGTTTCTTTAGAACTTGAAGAGGCAAGAAATCAGATTGTAGACTTAAAGAGTCATGTTGATGAATCTGACAAATTGATTATTAGTCTAAAGATTGAAATTGAGGAAGCCAAAAGAATAATAGATGTAACAAAATCTGACCTTGAGGTGAAAAGAATTGAATGTCTGAAATTAGAGCTGAAATTGTTAATCTGAGAAAAGATTATGAAGGTCTCAAGGTTCTGTCCAAGAAATATCAGGAGTTTGAAGAAAGCACAAACAAGTTGCATGAAATGTTGGGTAAACAAAAGCATCATAAGGACACTACTGGTCTAGGTTATGAAGAAGGAGAGTGTTCCAAAGTCATAAATGCTCCTAGGCAGAAGATAGACCTGCATAAACATTCTACTACTCCTGAGGAAGACAAGAAGAAAGCAAAAGATAAAGTTGCTGAAGTTGAAAGAGAAAGGACAAGTAAAACCTTAAGACCTCCACCTATCAGGCAATACCATTCAATAAGGTACAACTACTCTCAGTTTCATGGTTATTGCTATTCTTGTCATGTTTATGATCATAGAGCTAGAGATTGTAGAACTCACTCAAGAAATGGTCTTGGATGGAATAAGGATAAGAGTTCTTATAGTTTGACAAATTAGGACTATAACAATCTTTGTTATAACTGCAATAAATCTGGTCACATAGCAAGGAATTGTTTGATGAATAAAAGTCATGATCATGTGAGAAATGACAATAGAGGTTCATAGAACATGCCTAGAAGAAATTATCCTTTCTTTGGTCTAGACAACAACATTATATGTTATAGGTGTAATGAGTTTGGACACAAAGCACAATGGTGTATAAAAAGTTTGATGAAGCCATCTAGGGACTACATGTTCAAACAAAAGCAAAAGAATACCTTGAGTAAGGAGAAGAAAAAGCCTATACAAGTATGGAGAAGAAAATAATGTCTAGGAATTTAGCAAATCCTAATCTTGTGCACTCTACACAAGAGACATCTTTTGTTGCCTAAATACCATCATGTAGTCAGGGGAGATGTGTAAGGTCTTATCATTTATCCCCATGAAGATATGTTTGTATAATGTGCATTAAGTAACCATGTTTATGTTCAGCTGCTTCTATTTCCCATTAATGGTCAGCAAAAATTGAATGGTTGCTATCAAGAGAAGATGTTTAGTACATATTTCTATTTGCTTTTGGTGCCTCTGCATTTGAAGGTAAGGCTTCTCGTGTGATAATGCCAAAGAAAAGTAGTCAGTGGTCTTCATACTTGATGTGACTGTACCTTCCTTGCTTGATTAGTGGTATGCAGTGATTTCATGTTCTTATGTTAGTTTGACAATAGACGGTGCAGATGCAGTCTAATCTCATACTGCTAACAGTAATAATTGATGACATCTTATTTATAACAGTGACATGCTAGCTGCACAATGCTTTTGTTTTTCCAACAAATTTACATATGGTTGTGATCATTGTATTTACTTGAAAACACAGAGTAGTATGATCACAGAGAAATGACAGTGTGCTACTTGAATCTTGGTCATGATATGCAGTTGTTAGTGCATTAATGTTTTGGTAGGTTGAAGGGACAGTTCTTGAGAGAATAGTGTTTTTGGAATAGTACCTTGTTGGTTTTGGTCAATATACTCTCGGATAGAATCTTTGCCAGTGTTTAATTGAGTTGGTACATGACATGCTAAGCTTGAAGACAATGATCTACAACTTTCAAGTATCTTTATCTCTACTCTCTTGACTCCTTTGAATGAGTATGCACATTCTTGATGTAAGGCAACTTTTGAAGTCATTCATGTGTTGGTTTGTTTTACCAGTAATGGTACTCTTGATGGTTAGCCATTCTTTGCTAAGTTGAAGTGATGTTTATCTTGCTTGACAATATGTTTCAACTTTGTTTGGAACACTTACTTGAATAGTGGAAGCCTTGATGTCTGAATTTGCATGAACATAGGCAATGAGTTTATTTCAAGGATGCTCAGTCATTGATAGTGATAAACTATGCTTTGACTGTGGTAGTTTGCAGATATCTTTTGTGATAATAACAACTAGTTGAAAGGACAATGATAGTAAATGTTTACTTATTTGCTAATGTAACCTTGTTGTTCTTGAGATAATGATCTTATAATAAGGAATTCATTTGATCAAATTTTTTAGTATGCTAGAGAAGGTTAATAAGCAAAGTCATTGATGTCAAAGTAGCAAAGTTTCTTCTAATGATCAGGGTTAGTGGAAGCATGGATGAGGTCTAAGGTGATATCATTCAACCTTATAATCAATCTCAAAGAGGTTGTAAATATCAATGAGATCTTAGAAAGATGAATTTTATGAGAATTAGTTGAGACAAGTGTTTCAAAGGAAATCATACTTTGATTGGTATATATTGGTTGTGTCTTCACTCAGACCTATGATGCTAGATGTTAGTGCTCAATGATCCTTGACAGTGTTCAATGCATCTTGTAAATGTTGCCAATTTAGTGGACTTTGATAGGGAGACAATGTTTTGAGTTTGAGAATCTGACTTGTCATGGTCTTTAATAGTGCTTTCTTGAGGACAGTCTTTCTTGATAGAGTGGATTTATCATGCATGGTTGCCAATGAATTAGAGGATAGTAAAAATGAAAGGATTTGACAAGATAGAGTGATAGTGCTAAGACTGTATTTGATTTCAAAACAAGGGAGGACAATGGTAAAGAACTATTGTCAAGTGGAGAAGTTGCAAATTGTTCTAGTAAACATGTATACTAAGTAATATGGGAAATTCAATAAATAGTTGGGAAAGACAACAATCAAATAAGCAGTTAATGACTGTGCAGAAAACATGGATAGGGCAGATAGGCAGAAGACATCAAGATTACCACATATTTTGATGGAGTATGATGGATTAGAGATGATGTAGCAGAGATTATAGATGTTGTTACAGATGTAGCAGAGATCAGAGATGATGTAATAGACATGTGACATACTTTCATAGGTGCAGAATTTTGTACAACTATTCTTGAATGATTTAGCAATTGTGAATACAGTTTTGATAGGAGGACAATAGTGAGAGTGATGTTTAACACAAGGATGCAGAGTTGAAGAGTAATGACTGTTTGAAGACAAAGAGTTTGGTGCAATTTGCATATTCTTCTTTAAGTCAGGGGGAGCTACTTTGTCATCTGATGTCAAAAAGGGGGAGTGAGAAAGTAATGGATTTATTTTGCCATCAATGACAAAGGGGGAGACTGATGATTTGGTTGTCATTGATGTCAAAGTGATGAGGAGTTGATCACCTTAGTGTTGGTGTTGATATCTATTGTGTTGATATCTATTCATGAAAAGTTTGACATTGGAATCATCATGACATCAGGAGCTGTGTGGAGTTGTTGACAAGAGTTTTACATCATCATATGTCTCATATGTCATCATGTATCTCTCAATTAGATATCTGCAAGTTGTGTTGTTGTTCATATGTTTTTGGTTTAGGAGATAGTCATTAGTTGTCAGGTTGAGTTGAAGTTAGTTGAGTTGTCATGTCATCCTTAGGTGTGGAGTAGTATTTTCACGCAGTGATGAGGTGGTTGATCTTTGTTCATTCATTCTATGGGTAGTGTCATTCATGTAGAGATTATTCATGTAGTGACAAATTGTTGATCATTTCATAGCATTCATAGTTTGGTGTTGGATTGAGTTGATTGCAGTATGAGAAGTAATGTGCTCTTGTTGATTGCGGTACTGATAATCTTATTGATGAACTTGTTAAGAGATGTCATCACCATTAGGGATTTCCATCAGGAGAGAGGTTGTTCATAATGTTCTAAGTTCAAATGAATGACCTCAATTGATTTTCTACAGGACAAAAGGGAATGCTTTTGCATTTGTCATCTATGGTCACTATGCTTTATAAGGATGTTTAAATTGGTCTCATTTGTTTCATCTTGTTTGACATGATCATCTTATTTGTCTCATTGATTTAGTATGATTAGCTTGAGGTCTAGCATTCACTCAAAGAACTGTAAGTTGAGCTGCAAGTTGGAGTACTTAATGCAAAATCAAGGATCATACAAAGGGTTGTTTCATTGAGTTAGAGTTTATAGAATTAAAACCCTAAAGCGTTTGGTTGAGGGCACAAATTAGCCTGTATTCAAAGGAATGCACTTTTGATCTATTTTGATGTTGACCCTTTGTTATAAATTAAGTCACTTAAAGTGACTTACTAAAGGGTCCTTATAACATGATATGTGATCAGTCCCTTGCAAAGTTACTGGCCCATCAGGTCACTTGGGCACCCAAAAATAAATCAAGGGTTGTGATTTAAAATAACAAAGGCGCAAAGTTCTTCATTGAAAGGTAGAAATTTAAAGTTGATTCAAATTCCAACGGTTCTTCTTTAGCAATTAAAATTGATGACAATCACCTAATTGGAAGTTACAACTGCTTTGTAACTATTCATATTCAGTTTCTCAGTGACTAAGAGGGCCAGCGAATTAGATTTAAGACTCTATATGATGTTTATTTATGTGTGGTTGGCAATCTGGGTTTCAAAGAGATGTGTCAACAAGCTCATGCCAATTTTCTAATGGTTTTGTTATATATAATGCATATTACAGATGTAAAAGTATACAAAGTTTTTGTGTGTGAGAGAAAGTGAAACATAGAATTAGAAGTTTTAAAGATGCAGTGGTTTATTATTAGAACTTTGATGAAATAGGGTTGGAAGAAGTGCTAGTTGGTGATCTGTGATGGAGGCTGTCAGACCTTGATGGGAAAGTCTCATGGAGTCTACATTATATGAGGGGTTTGTAATGATGTCATTGTATTAGAAGCTCTTGTATTATCATATGATGCTGATAGGTTGTTCATTTGATGTATGATGTATTAAGCCTTGTTTTGTGTGAAGATTTTTGTGAAGACAATATGACAGATCTACAAAGAGACAGTTGAAGAGTGAAACATATGTCAAGCATGTTTGAGGAAGGGTGTAAAAAGAAGTAGTAGAGATGTTGATAGTAAGTGATGTTATATGGTTAAGATGTATTTATGCAAGATAGTGATACAGAGTAACCCTCTGTATCTTTTATTTTCATTCAGATCTGAGTTTTTGCCAGTGAGGCACTTGTATTTTCTAGTGGCACTGTAACTAGTGAGGTTCTCTTGCCAGTGAAGATTTTTTGTGTAGCCAGTGAGGCATGTTTTTGATTAAGCCAATGAGGTATTTGCTGAGTGGTGTTTCATCCCTATGAGGGTTTTCCACTCATGAAAATCTTGTGTTATGGTTGATGTTGATTGTCTTCATGTTTTGTGCCCTAATGTTTATGTTTAAGGTCTTGATCATATCATTTGTCATTATACTTGTGCATACGTGTTTGGTGAATCTTTGAGATCTTTCTCTTCTTCTATTCAGGGATTAAAAGTGTAAAAACTTATTAAAATTGTTGAAACACTGATTCACCCCCCTCTCAATGTTTCCCATACTCCAACACTACCCTCTCTCCCACTCTCTACTTGCCTCCCCTCTCTACCTCCCACCCTCTCTCTAATTCTCTACTTCCCTCTCATCTCTACCTTATACCTTCTCTCTCAGTCTCTGCTTCCCTCCCCTCTCTACCTCCTACCCTCTCTCTCACTCTCTACTTCTCTCCCCTCTTTACCTCTACCGTCTCTCACTCTCTACTTCCCTCCCCTCTCTACCTCCTACCCTCTCTGTCACTCTCTTCTTCCCTCCCCTCTCTACCTCCTACCCTCTCTCACTCTCTACTTCCCTCTCCTATCTACCTCCTACCCTCTCTCCCACTCTCTACTTCCCTTCCCTCTCTACCTCCTACCCTCTCACTCTCTTCTTCCCTCCCCTCTCTACCTCTTACCTTCGCTCTCACTCTCTTCTTCCCTCCCCTCTACCTCTTATGCTCTCTCACTCTCTACTTCCCTCCCCTCTCTACCTCCCACCCTCTCTCACTCTCTACTTCCCTCCCCTCTCTACCTCCTACCCTCTCTCTCAATCTCTTCTTCCCTCCCCTCTCCACCTCCTACCCTCTCTCCCACTCTCTACTTCCCTCCCTTCTCTACCTCGTATCCTTTCTCACTCCATACTTCCTTCCCCTCTCTACCTCCTATGCTCTCTCTCACTCTCTTCTTCCTTCCCCTATCTACCTCCTACCCTCTCTCACTCTCTACTTCCCTCACATCTCTACCTCCTATCCTCTCTCTCTCACTCTCTACTTCCCTCCCCTCTCTACCTCTCCTCATCATTCTTCCCATCCAATGAAATTTCATAAATTATCTTGTTTCCATTTCATCATCCCAATGTATATCCTCATCCCTCTTTGCATGTCCTAGTTTTCTTGTTTACATGTTCTTTGTTGATAAGAGAGAGGAAGAGGGAGAGAGGGTGGAGAGAGAGGGGAGAGAGAGGGGAGAGATAGGGTGATAGGGAGAGAGAGAGAGTCATAGTTTTCTTGTTTTGGAGAGAGAGAGGGGGTTGGTCAGGTTTATGAGTTTAGGGTTGCTTAAGTTTAGGGTTTAGGGGTTAGGGTTTAGAGGAATTATTTAGGGTTTATGGGTTTAGGGTTGCTCAGGTTTAGGGTTTAGGGTTTAAGGGTTTAGGGTTTAGGGGTTAGGGGTTTAGGGTTGCTTGGGTTTAGGGTTTAGGGTTTAGAGAGAGATAGAGTGAGGGGATCGATAGAGATTGGGAGAGATAGGGAGATAAAGGTTTAGGGTTACTTCGAGGGTTTATGGTTTAGGGGTTTAGGGTTTCTCAATTTTAGGGTTTAGGGGCATTATTTAGGGTTTAGTTTTTATGGTTTACGGGTTAGGGTTTAAGGTTTAGAGGTTTAGGTTATGGTTTAGAGATAGAGAAGACCGATAGGGAGATATAGAGGAGACCAAGGGGAGAGAGGGTGAGGGACATGGCCAGAGACATAGGCAAAGAGATTGAGAGGTAGAGGGATGATAGAGACAAGGAGATATGGGTTTAGGGTTGATCAGGTTTAGGGTTTAGGGGTTAGGAGTTTAGAGAGGGAGAGATAGGGCTCGATAAAGGTTCAGGGGCATTATTTAGGGTTTAGGGGTTTAGAAAGAGAGAGGGAGATAGAGAGATAGATATATGCTTATACATAAAAGTTTGCATAGATATATACTTACAAACATATACTTATAGATATAAACTTATAAATATATACTTAGACACAGAGAGAAAACACTAAAATACTTGTTTACATGCATGAAAGCATAAAGATTTCATGCTTCCCAAAATGCGGTCGTGTTATAATGCGAGCACGTTCTAGGAAGCAAAAAAATGGGAAAAAACATGTGGGATCCGTGTTCAGATCCCACATGTCTGTTATTCCCTAATTTTCATGCATGCTATCAGACAAGAAAATTCTTTTTTATGGTGTTTGACATTTTAAGAATCATTGTTTGATCAATCCACCACCTTTTTTGTATTTTCAACATAGAAGACTAGTTTTGCATGTTTTTGGACAAAATTTGATTATTTAAATTAAAAGTTTCATGTTTCATATTGTTTCAAAGCTAATTACCATTGATATAGATTGAATTTGATGATATATGTTTGTTTTTTCATAAATTTCACTAATCCTATTCTAGAGTTATATAGAATTCATAATCAAACTTGCCAAAAAGATCAATTTGAGGATTTTGAAGCCAAATTTTGGAGGATTGGTCAACTCGAATATCAAATTCTAAGTATATTATTTATATCCAATTTAATTCACTTTATGTTGTTTAGAACACTCACAATCACTAAACTTGGAACTATCTAAGTTAAAAAAGTCATCATTATGTGTATTAATAGAATTAGAACCATTAAAATATGATATATACATGATTTTGTTGTATCTTGAATCATTAATAGAATTTGTTGTATCTTGAATTTGAACTATGTCATAGATACCTCCCTATCACAAAGTATTATCATCATTCTCTCTATCATCCTCTTGGCCATTCAACTCATGCTCATCATTGGGACTAGGTGTGCCATCATACTCAATATCTTCTTTATTGCCAATTGACTAATTTGTATTAATTGATTGTGATAATTCAACACTTTCAGTGCTTACAAGAGTACACCATACTTAGCTTGTTTGTCATACTTGTCTTCATACTTAGTCAAAAGTTGTTGACCAAAACACATGAACTGTGTATGTATGTCTTCCTACACTGCAACCAAAATCAAACTATGGCTTGCGATAACAAAGACAAACTCTCAATTGCTTCTTATCACTTGTGATACCTCAAAACATTCTTTGCAACATATATATGTTCTCAATTATCACTACACGCACTCCAACACTACCACATGTGCCCTTGCACTACCATACATGCTCTAGCAACTCACTTAGCTCATGATGCAATAGCGAGTTCTTCACAAATTTGTTGTTTCTATTTATCCCTCTTAGATATTCATTAAATATTCTTCCTTCTCATCTTCTCATCATTATATTCTTCTTGAATAACCTATCTCACCATTTATCCTTCAATGATCTTGTGATTTCCCTTGTAATTCCAATTTACTTATGAAAGTCCTAGGGTTTGATCATTTTTATTTTGGACTACTATTTGAACAATGTCATGTGATATTCCTAAGGTTACAATGACTATCCTATACATTTATGATTCCTAGAAAACCCCTCCTTTACACCTTGACAAGATATTAAATTATCTTCATAGGGTTTGACGTTCCTATTGACTATCATGATAGTCCTAGTTGTGTTGATAGTCCATTTAAGGTGCTTGACAATTCTAATCTGTATATAATCAGTCCTTTTCATCATTGTCATCTCTTACCTTGTAATCCTAAGGAGTACCATACAATATAGGTGACCATGCATTGATATCCTCATAATCATCCAAAATTAGTAGAAAAATAACTATCCATAAACCTAGGCATGATAGAAGTTAGCAAGTAGTTTGTTTCTAGATGTTCTTAGGTAACTAGGTATTTTGCATATAATTGGCAATATTCTTAGGATTTGATACAATCTATCAGGGATTTATTCTTAGGGTTATCTTTTCATGATACATAACAAACAATTTCAAATGAGGAGAACTCAACATGACAGTTATTGATAGTGTGCATTTGTTCAACTTACAAACTATGATTGTATTCTCCCAAAGTGCCAATACCTTTGCATTTGATGTATTAATCTTTCATGTGAATAGGGTAGTGAGAGCCTATTGCATATTTTGAATATTTGACCTTAATTGTGATCTAGAGTTTCATGATAGTGTTCTATGTTTATGATGTGACAATCTATGTGGTTGTTTGTAATAGTCATAGCACAATTTGATAGTCTTTTCCCTCAACATCACCTCCATAAGCAATTTATCTATCATTGTATGATAATGTTCACATACATTGGGATATACTCAAAATATAGTTTAGGACAACTTGTACATGAAATGATGATCTTCAATCAAGTATATCATGATAATCCTAAATACCTCCAATAATTTTTATGATAGTGGTGGCTATCTTTTCATCATGGGACAATACCTTTGCATCATAGGGTGATGGTTATGTATTACTTGTGATAATTTATCTTGGAAACCTTGCACTAATGATCTACCTTCACCTTATTGATACCTATAGAAAAATATCAAAGATATATGGACAAGGCATTATAATCAACTTCATGATAGTCATGGTTGATAGGATAGTGCTAAAACTCACAAAAGATCCTCCTTTTTCATGTTTGGTCATGAGCACTTCTGGTACAACATTTTCCATCATGATTTTTATCAAAACATTTACAAGTAGGTCATCATGAAACAAAAATCTAAATTATTTTAAATAAGCTAACCTATAGTCAATAAATTATTTACAAGTAGGTTATCATGAAACAAAACTTTGCCCTAAATTTTTACACCTTGTTATTCTGCCCTAACCCTAACTCTACTAAAAATTAGACTTGTAATGATGACAATTGATAAAGGATAGGCTCTGTTGTTATGAATTGGTTGTTATGAATTAGCTGTTATGAATCAGGATCTACTGTTATGAACCAAATTACATATATAAGGATCTGCTGTTATGAATCAACACATGTGTACATACCAAATTATGCAAGCATAGGCTCCAATGAGGGTTGATAAAGGAAGAATAAGTCTTCTATTACAATATGCCCAAACTCCTCTATTAAAAAAGAATTGTCTACCATTTTTATTATTGGGAATTGTCAAGAGTTGTTTCTTCCTTCTCCAATTTTGGCGTTTGTTGCAAAAGCCCCCTCAAAGTTCTAATTATCATTGTCTTATTCATCATGCTTATAGAAATCATCATCATTCTGAGGAAACAAGCAAATACTCTAACACTAGAAAAGTGTGAAGCTGAGAATGAGAGGAAAAGAGAAAGAATGAGGTGAATTCGCGAAAGTAGGAAATTGTCAACCATACAAGAAGACATTCCACCATTGCCAATTGAAGAGGAAGATGACACATCTAATGAAGCTAAGAGAGAGATGGAATTGGCGGCACAAAGGGAATGAATGCAAAACCTTTGTTCAATGAGGAAACTGAATCTCCAAGTTGGAGGCACTCCATTGTCCACAGGTCAAGTTGAAGGAACACCATCATTAGCTTCTTGAATTGGAGGCACTCCATCTTTCACAAGTGAAGTTGAAGATACATCTTCATTTTCTTCTCAAGTTGGTGGCACGCCATCATTCAAATGTCAAGTTGAAGGTACACCATCTTATCCATCTCAACTTCAAGCCTTTTCATCTTTTTCATCTCTAATTGAAGGTATGTCATCTATCCCATCTCAAGTAAATATTGAAGAAATTCCTAATGTTGAGTCAACTTTACCAATGAAAATGTCTCCTAGAATTTTGCATAGGAAGCCTAAGTTTCTAATCGATATCGATGAGAATGTGCTAAAGCCCATGCAAGATAAGATTCCTAAGCACACTTGCCAAAGATATGTGAATAAGATATGGAAATCATTTTTTGAGAATTTAAATGAAACTAGAAGATGTCAACTATTTGTTGAATTAATGAAAAATCTAAAATTTAGGCCCACTATGAAGATTCTTGGCCTAAGAACATTGGATGCCTCAAGTGAAAAATCAATTGTCAAGAATCTAATGAGTGCATATGAGAGTGTGGGTTCCACCTCACGCACGCAAGGATAGTAATGTCACATGACGTGTCATTACATTGACAATAGTAATCCAACAAACAAAGAAAGCTCTCCTCATTAGAAAGACAAGTCAAGAATTGAAAATAAGTAGAAAAACTCTAATGAGAGCCATTGGAAGACGTGAAAGAGTTGAAGACCCAAACACCAACAAATTGTGGGCATTCTCTGGGAGACTCCCATGGAAAGACAAAGTTGTTGAAGCCTTGAGATTCCTCATCAAAGAATTTTGGAAAAATAACACAAGGGTATCTCCTAATGCAAGAGATGTTGTGAGAAGGAGAATTGGTTGTTGAAACCGTGAGCCACATCCAAAGTATTTTTTGGATGTGACTCAAACATAATTTTTCAAGAAATTTCAAGAGATATATCCTCAAATTAAAATTTGTCAAAGATATTTTGAAATTCTAAAACCTTTCTATGTCAAAATAATTCACACACGCACTAGTTGTCGTTGTAGATTACATATTGAATTTTCTAACCATTTTGATGTTTATCGGTCTATATGTTTAGATTTGTATACTAACAATGTTTTGTAGGATTGTGGCATACATGCCCCACCAACATCTTCAAGAGATTTCATATCAACAATCTTATGTGAAAGAGAGGAAGGTCAAATATTCTACAGGAAATTATGCTTGGATAGCACATGTCATCATTATGCTGGCTTGCAATGTATGCCAATATGTGAACATATGGAAAGCACACATGTGGTTAGAAACGAACTAGTAGAGTTCAAAAAGTATAAAATAGTGGCCTACAATACAAAAGATGGTAAAGAAGCAAAGAGGTGTGATTTGGTTATTCAAAAGATTCTAGTATATCAGTTTATGTCTACATTTATTGATAGTATAGTGTACGAGTATGCAAGGCATACCCATAGAGCTCAATGGTTGGACTTGCAATTCAAGTTATGCAAGAACACATTTCCACTTGGTACCATCATTTTAGTTGTTGACTTTGTAGAGAACTACACACTACAACAATAGAATGAGGTGCAATCATAGTATTACAACTCATGCAGGTTGTTATATTTGTGCAAATAGTATTCATTCATGCAGAAGATAGTATAGAGCATGACAGGAAGATTTTGAGGGAATATCATTTTTATATTAGTGATGGTTAGACAGATTCTATGGAGTTCATGCAAGGTTGCTTTTAGGTGTTCTACTGTGATTTGGCTAGCAGGAGCATATCATCTCTTCAACATCTCAAATGGTCAGATAATTGTGCATCACAATTCAAGAATGCACGAATGTTCTATTAGTTAAGCAGGATGCATACGATGAATGGTGTTCAACATATGTAAAATTTTTGTGAGGCCGAGCATGGAAAGGGGAGCATGATGGTGTAGGAGCATGTATCAAAAGAGCATTGACACAAGAAGAGTTGAAGTACAAAAACAATGCAAAGTTGACAGATGCGAGATCTATTGTCAAATGGTGTAATGCTACAATGGGTCCAGGTAATGAAGGTAATTCTACAGTTCATAGATATTTTTTGTTGGTTGATGATACTAACATTTCAAAATATGAGGACTATTGTACATTGACATGATCGAGTGAGATACACTCCTTTAGAAGCTCTAATGTAGGTTCATGGAGTGTTCATACACGATGGATGGCATGCTTTTGTTCTTCATGTACATATGAAGCTTGGTATGATTGTGAGTCAAAGGAGTGGGTCGATGATTGGTGTACAAGAGGCCTAAGCCCAATTGACATGTATCGACTATTGACAACACTACAAATGACAGAGATTGAATCATCGGTTGATTTTGACCATGTTTCGAATCTAGTTCAACTAGGTATTATCAGCATTCAAATTTAATAAAATTCAATATGCCATCTTATTTTGTAGTTTTTCTTGTATTATTGACTATATTCATCAAACTAAATGCACGTATCAATGTAGGGCATGTTTATACAGTTATTGCAGCTGAAGACAATGAAGAAGGAACATATTATTATTTGTGTCACTGTGTTGAGGCAAAAAAAAATTAGATTCCCCTATTATAGATGGAGAAATCATTGAGTACCCTATAGGATCAGTGGTTGTTACTGGAACATGGCTTAGAAGGTACCCAGTGAAGAAGTATGATGTGTGGTTGTTCAAGGACTTTGACACACATAGGAAGATTCTTCATTATTCTAACCTTGTGGCATCAAACATTCATTTGATCAAGTATGGGGGTAGACCATTGAACAAGACCTTGTGGAAGGTTCGTGAGTCTGATCACAAGGCAATACTCGACACAATAAAGAGTAGAGAAGACCTTGATAGTTCATTGGATTAAATTAGTGGAATGACAGAAAGGTGTGTTATTTTTCTTTGCTATCCTCATTTCACCTTGTATATTTTAGCTACTCATTTTAGCTAAATAGTGCAATTGCATTTGCATGCAGGATTTTAGTATGATGGAGGTAGGCATAATCATTATGAAGTTGCCTTTGGAAGGAAAGTAAGGTTTTTATGATTATTTCATGATTATATGTCCTTTACTTTCTATTTCATAATGAGTTTTAATGAGTTTTAACGATGTTACTATGAGTTTTAATTCATTTTAATGATGTTACTATTTCATAATGAGTCTTAATGAGTTTTAATGACAATCAATTGAGAGCAGTGGTAAGGGTAGCATCAATTGATGCCTTACAAGACATTGGATCAAATGAGAACACCTTTATAGTACTAAATTTTCATCTACAAGAAAGGTATTATGATTGAATTTTTACATTCGGCATCTCCTGGGGCCAAACGGATGGTGCCAACACATCCGGCTGGGTGGGTAAATGCTAGGGGGATGTCTTTTTCGTGGTAAAGCCTCATGGTCATTCTTGGCTATATCTAATGTAGGCAATCTCTCAAGAGCCCTAAGGAAAAAAAGGTGACAAACTTTGGATCGACTGTTCCATCAAACTGTGACACCTAGGAACATCTTCTTTGCATGTATAGGTGGATGTTAGGTCCACCTACAAACACCTATCTTGATTTTTGCTAAATCAATTTCATTTGCCTATGGTGGCAAGGAACACATTGTTCCAAAATGCTTCAGTTTCATGTAGTGGAAAGGTCCTAGGAGTGACATTTTGTATTCCATAGCTCGTGGGGCTGAACAAACTTTGGCAATGTGTTAGGGTGGGTGGGTAAATGTCAGGGGCGGTCTTGTTTCATGTGCCAAGTGCCCCAGTCGTTTGGGGCAGCAGGCTACCGGCAAAGTCCCTTAAGATCCTTAAGACCAAAAAACTGCCAAACTATGATGGAGTAGTTCTCAGAATTTGTGGAAGTTAGGAATATTTTGTTTGGACCTACAAGTGCACATGGGGTCTCTCCACAATAACCTCTCTCAGTTTTGGTCAACTCCAATCCGTTTGACCATGCTGAAATCAAATGCATTCTTACAAAATGCTTCAGTTTCATGCAGTGGAAAGGTGCTAGGAGTGGCATTTTGCATTCCATAGCTCGTGAGGTCAAACTGACTGTGCCAACACATCTAGGTGGGTGGGTAAATGCTAGGGGAGATCTTGTTTCATGCGCCAAGTGTCTCAATCATTCCGGGCTGTAAGCTACCAACAAAGTCGAAAGGTGATAAGAGTGACATTTTGCATTCCATAGCTCGTGGGGCCAAACAAAATATGCCAACGCATCGGGGTGGGTGGTTAAATGCCAAGGGAGGTCTCATTTCATGTTCCAAGTGTGTATGAGGAAAAATTGATTAAATCTAAACTAATAAAACCAAAAACCAATCACATAAAGCGAACCAATCTAAGTAAAAGCCATTATCATAAAATCAAAAACAAATGAAAGCTCTTACCAAAACCTGTATTGTTCCCTTTTGCAGAAGTGTGGATTGCTCAATAAAGTTGCGAAACCATAGCTGCAACAAGCAAGTAGTGTGCTCAAGAGATCAATATTAAGAGATCGTAAAGTTGCTCAATCGATGCGATGTATGCTCAAAGCGCTATTAAGTATGCCTGAGAATATGATCAAAGAGAGAGGTAATGAAGGAGATGAGGGGGGTTTATATAGGTTTCAACGAGGATCGATCAACAGTCTAGATAATTCAAAAGAATCAACGGAGGAGAACAGTTGAGGAACGTGCAACGAATGAGAAGAAGCCAAGTGTCCTGCTTTCTTTTGCATGAGAGGAGTTATCAAGAATAGAAGAATGAGTTAACTGAAGAGATAAATCAATTAAAAGAATAAAACAATCAGTTAAGTGATTTAAAATAAGAAGAAGAGATTTGCATGAGAAAAGAAGATATTTTGCTTTATTAAATATAGAAAACTTGAGTTATTTTAGAGATAACTCAAATTTAGAAGAAAAAACAACTTAAATAAATAATTGATTTATTTAAATTTAGAGGAGATATTTTGGAAGAAATAATTAAATAATTAGAATTATTTAATTTAGAAGATTTAAAAGCAAATTAAATAAATAAATTTATTTAATTGTTGTGCATGATTTTGGAAGAATGATTTTGATTTAATTAAATAATGTAAATTATTTAATTATAGTTAAGATAGAATTTGTGATGAATTAATTAAATAATTGGATTTGATTTTTGGAAAGAGAATAATGATCTAATTAAATAATTAAAATTATTTAATTTTGGAAGAATAACAGAGGAATTTAATTTAATTAATTAAATAAAGAGGATTTATTTAATTAAATGTCAAAAGTATGTGATTTAGAAGAATTTGGTGAAATTAATTAAATAATTAGATTATTTAATTAACGTTGTGATGCAGGTGATTAGATAGATGACGAAATGCGAGCAGTGTGACGACTTGGTCATTTTAGGGTGTCTACATTTTACCCCTCTTTGATGCAATGTAGCGTGTAGCATTGCGTCAAAGAAAATGATTGTTGAAGATGTTACAATTTTTTCATGCCCAGTGTAACTAGTTGCCCCAGCGTATGCCCCCTCGAGCGGGAAGATGGGGAAGTGGTAGAAGAACAATGTTGATGCTCGACCAAAAGAGTACGCGACCAGGTAGGAGGAAAAGCAGAAAAGACAGCTATGATGAAGACCAGAAGCGCAACACAATAATACCAGGAGTGTTGAAAAGTATCCAGAAGCGTGGAGTTGTGTTACCGAAAGCATGATACTATATAGCCAAGAGCGCTGCACTGTCTCAGATCACAAAAGGTTTGCTTTTGTGAAAATAACCAGATCCAAAATAAGATTCCATGATTGATTGAGTGTTCTGGGAAGTAGTAGCTGAGAGATTTGTGTCCTGAAATCCAGAAAACTCAGAAGCTGTAACAACACAAAAGATTAACACAAAAATCAAAGATACTCCTAAATAAGTCAGCTTAGGAAGTACAAAAAGTAGGTTTGACAAACAAATACAACAGCTTGTTTGACAAATTAATAAGATAGATAACGCAAAAAATCCTGCAAGACACTGAACAAAGTCAGAAACCTAATTTAACCAAAAGCGCTGCACGATACTACCGGACGCGCCATTTGGTTATGCCAAAAGCATCTCTCTGTTCTACTAGAAGCGCTACAGTGCCCCCAAGGGCGCTGAACTGTGCCTCCAATAGCGCTTAATGATGCTGCCAGAAGTGTTGTGCAATGTCGTTTGCGCTATACCGTACTGTGACTTCAAAAACAACAATTTCTCAAAGAAACAAAGGGATTAGTGGGTCCCACCGGGCGTGCCAGAATGTGTATGAGGAAAAATTGATTAAATCTAAACTAATAAAACTAAAAACCAATCACATAAAGCGAACCAATTTAAGTAAAAGCCATTATCATAAAATCAAAGACAAAATGAAAGCTGTTACCGAAACCTGTATTGTTCCCTTTTGGAGAAGTGTGGATTGCTCAATCAAGTTGTGAAACCATAGCTGCAACAAGCAAGTAGTGTGGTCAATGTGCTCAAAGATCAATGTTAAGAGATCGTAAAGTTGCTCAATCGACGCGTTTTTGTATGCTCAAAGCTCTGTTAAGTATGCCGGAGAATAAGATCGAAGAGAGAGGTAATGAAGGAGATGAGGGGGGTTTATATAAATTTCAACAGAGATCGATCAACGGTCCAAATAATTTAGAAGAATCAATGGAGAAGAACAGTTGAGGAACGTGCAATGAATGAGAAGAAGACATGTGTCTTGCTTTCTATTGCATGAGGGGAGTTATCAAGAATAGAAGAATGAGTTAACTGAAGAGATAAATCAATTAAAAGAATAAAAGAATCAGTTAAGTGATTTAAAACAAGAAGAAGAGATTTGCATGAGAAAAGAAGATATTTTGCTTTATTAAATATAGAAAACTTGAGTTATTTTAGAGATAACTCAAATTTAGTAGAAAAAACAATTTAAATAAATAATTGATTTATTTAAATTTAGAGGAGATATTTTGGAAGAAATAATTAAATAATTAGAATTATTTAATTTAGAAGATTTAAAAGCAAATTAAATAAATAAATTTATTTAATTGTTGTGCATGATTTTGGAAGAATGATTTTGATTTAATTAAATAATGTAAATTATTTAATTATAGATAAGATAGAATTTGTGATGAATTAATTAAATAATTAGATTTATTTAATTAATGTAGACTTGTAATTTTGGAAAGAGACAATGATTTAAATAAATAATTAAAATTATTTAACTATGGAAGAATAATAAAGGAATTTAATTTAATTAAATAACGAGGATTTATTTAATTAATGTCGAATTTAGGAGATTTAGAAGAATTTGATGATTTTAATTAAATAATTAGATTATTTAATTAATGTGTGAAATGCAGGTGATGCGACAGAAATGTTGAAATGCGAGTGATACGAGACAACGAGGAGAGATGCCGATTCCAACGCACAGACATCGGGCAGAGCTGGTGCGGACCTACAGGAGGCCAGCAGGAGCTCTGGCAGTGGTAAGTGATCGAAAAACCCCTTTGAATTAGTCATTTGAGGGTAGATTAGGGCTAGGTTTAGGGAGGGTTAGCATGTCAGCCAAAAGCACTGTAGGAAGTCGTGGCCCGTATAGTAGTCGTTTACAGCACTTTCAGCACGCTGCAGTGTGGCTGGTAGGCAGGTGTAGCGCGCTTGGCAAAATTAGCGTGCGTTTGGTAGTTTGGATCAGTGCCACAGCGCGGTTGGCAAAATGCCGCAGTGCTTATGGCTAGGTAGTGGAGCGCGGTGGGTAGGAAAAGTTAGCGCAATTGGTGGGGAAGTGGGAAAATCGCGTCACTTCTGGTAGTGCAGAATGACGCGGTTGGTAGGTAGGTGCAACGCTTGTGGAAAACAAGGCACATTTGGAAAAAAAAATGACAGCGCATCTGGAGAAACAGTTTGGCACGTTTGGCAAGGAGGTACAGCGCTATTGTATAAAACAAAGCGCTTTTGGTTAAGTAGCAGAAAAGTTAGGGTTTAAGTAGAATGGAGGGTTTAGAATAGGAATGTCTAGCCTAGCTGATAAGAGGGGAAAGGGATGGTTGGGGATTACATAGCATAGCCCATGGGTAGAGAGGATTTTGAGGGATTGGTTAGATTTGGTAATGAAAAATTGACAAGTGATTTGCTTATGGATGCAGAGGATTTTGCCACCGCTGATGTCGCGAGAGCGACATCACGCGATTGCACATGAGGTTGTACAGTTGACATGGGAGGAGGACGCATTCTTGGAGCATGCAGGACTATGGCACGTGGTGCATTTGATACACATTAGGGTGAATCTCGCCCTAGTGACAGCCGTTGTGGAGCGATACCATAGCGAGACCTCATCTTTCCACTTTCTGACAGGGGAGGCGACAGTGACACTGGAGGACGTATACCAGATCCTGCGGATTCAGATTGATGGAGAGGTAGTGGACTTTGACCCAGCGCGGGGTGAGGCTGACATGGTGGAGGTCTTCTGCATAGATGACCTGTGGATAGATGATGGGGAGATCTGATGGGCAGACATCCCGAGACTCTGCAACAGGATCAGATGGATAGTGGCATCATTGATTAGCGGCTTCCTGTGTCCAGATAGGAGATCCAGAGGTTTATCTGTTGGCTGGGGGATAGTGCTATCAAGGATGTTCACACACGACAGACAGTATGCGTGAGGCCCCTGTGTGTTGGGATAGTTATACCATGACATGCACAACTGCGTGTACAGGAGAGGCAGGAGCCTCTCAGCAGGGGTGACCTTGTTACAGGTATGGGCATGGGAGCATATTCCAGTGATCCAACCCATGGCACAGCGCCATCGAGACAGAGGCGAGCCCTATGCATTTTTATATGATGGGGTGATTACACACCGGAGGATGGGGTCAGTGAGCCACTGGAGGCGGCAGATTGATGAGATGGACCTGTTCATATGGAGGCCTTGGCTATTATGTGAGGAGTGGGATGACAAGCATGAGTAGCTCATGTATTGCAGACAGGCTCGCTATCTGTTCGGGAGACGGACAGATATGATAGAGAGGTACTTGCCCGAGAGAGTTCTTAGACAGTTTGGATTACCAGTGGGGGAGGTCACACATGCCAGGATGTGGAGGGAGGTTGGAGACTGGGACACTGAGATCCCAGTGGCGACAGCATTAGCGGAGGTGTAGGGACTTGTCCCCGTGAGATGGGTTTGGGATTCAGGGTTGGCAGACCCAGGGATGCTGCCAGAGTACGATCAGTATTGGCAGACTCATAGGCCGATCAGATTGACTACACCAGGTGTAGCAGGGGTAGTGGGAGAGGTACTAGTCCTCGGAGGGGAGGCTAGGATGAGACGACAGGCCAGGGCAGCCAGGTAGCACGCAGTGGGAGAGGGTAGTGGTCAGCAGGCTGATGTGGAGATGGCTGAGGCAGTGGGTCCGATCGTAGAGACCGATTTATAGAGAGCCGAGTGACTGCTGCAGGAGGAGATAGCTCGGAGGACTCGATTAGAGCTCCGGATGGTACGATTGAGGAGAGATAGAGATACAGCATGGGTAGAGGCGAGGCAGGTAGAGGCCATAGCCCAGACACAGACACAGGCAGCCTCAGTAGCATAGACAGCCCTAGCACAGCTACAGGCCAGTATGCAGGCACAGGTACAGGCTCAGGTGTAGGCACAGCTACAGGTAGTAGTGCAGACAACACTACAGGAACAGGCATAGGCAGCACCCGCACCGGCAGGGGATGATGGGCAGCTAGCCCAAGCTAGACGGGAGAGGGATGCAGAGGTGCAGCTGCGGTTGACAGCAGAGGCCACACTCTTTAGAGTGAGGCAGGAGAGAGAGGAGGCACGTTGTGCACTGGGTGCAGATCAATGGACTTTATACAGCGAGCTCATCCGGGTGCAGGGAGAGCTAGTATCAGCTGGCTGGGAGGCAGAGTATTACAGGGGTCTATATGTGGGTGCAGTGCCAGCAGCTCAGCAAGAGTCAAGCTACAGAGACAGGAGTAGATCTGGGGCATCTGGATCCTGTAGGACAGGGCAGTCAGTGTCCTCAGTTAGAGGACCATTTTTGCCACCAGGGGGAGGAGGAGGAGCAGCAGGGGGACCTCCACCGAGCACCGGGGGAGGATAGGGGCCACAGCAGGAGGGTAGCTCTACACACTAGGGCATGTTCCTGTATATTGTATCATATTGTATCATTTTGGATAGATGCCTGCATGCATTCTGATGCATATTTTGCGGGCTCTTGATAGCCTTGATGTACTATTTTGATGTATATTTGGATGTATACACACTTTGTATTATTGATGTAGACACAGATATTTTGTATTATGATGACCATTACATGATATATATGATGATCGATTCAGCTCATTATTGTTCATGCTTTTGTGTATGCATTCCTTGATGTCATGGATGTGATGATATGTATGTACGATTATGGATTCAGATGATGACATATGTTGCTTATATGATGCTTATAGATGTATGATGATAGAGATATATGATGATATAGATGTGATGACTAGTGATATCTGACATGTGGGTTTTGCAGATATGCACCAGAGAGAAGAATAGGAGGAGATGGAGACAGAGACTGTTGATCGATTACTACAATGAAAGCGATATAAAGGTCGTGGGAATGGATGAATGAGCTTGTTGCAATGCTTTCGCATTTGTATATAAAGAGCAATCCTTATTTTGATATAGCACTTGGATAGTTTGCCACTAAGGTATAAAAAACCAAGGTGCAGTAATATCTGAGTGCGTGGACGTTGACTCTGCAAGCAAGCGGTTTGACCTTAGATCCTTTAGACATAATATAACCTTGTTGGAACATGTGAATAAGCCATAGTCTTGAACATAAAATAAACTTCAATACATGTAAATGCAAGAAGAATATTAATATGTAAGATGCTAGGTCTTAACACACACAAGATAAATAGAATGCTAAGAAAGATACTAAAGATCATTCCTCAAACACGGCACACAAAAAAGCAATGACTATGCCCCCAATCTATACTGCATCGTAACATACCAAGATTATAGCTAAATCAAGGTAGTCTTGAGTAGGTAATGGATAAAGGAACAAAAGATAAACCATAACACAAATTGACTGACTTACAAAGTACACATACAGCCAACATATTCTCTTGCCAAAGAGGTTGCTCAGGATAGATTGGATAGGGAAGATAACAGCCTTATCGTAGGAACTCTGTGTCCATTAAAGGGTGCTATCTACCTAAAAAGACAATATCTTGCTGCAGGAAATGCCACATGTCGCAGGAGATGCCTGTGTTGGTCTCGATCATGGAACACTTTGCAGAAGACAAGCTTGTTGATTTGGTGCTTTGGTTAAGCTAGAATTAGCTGATGTTGGCAATCGAAATAGTATGATAGTAGATGACTCTGGAAGTAAGCTACTTTGCTTCAGGTTTGTGAAGAACTTTTGCTTTGAAAGGATGCGCTAGCTTGCTGCTTGAGTTAGTCAAGTTGGGGTGAATGGATTTTGAAAAATGGAAGACTAGAAAGGTGACAGCGTTAATGGATTGAAACGGGCGGAGAATGATGGATCGTGTGTGCCTGAGTACTAGATACATCCTTCGTATTCTAGACTGCCTACATACCCTGTATCCACGGGATCAAGGCACACGACGATGAAAGATGAAAATGATCAATATGTAGTTTTGGATAGAGTGATGAGATGGGTCAAGGTGAAAGGGGGAGATCTTATGTACCTGAGTACTGGATACTTCCTTCGTATTCCAGACTGCCTACATACCCATATCCATGGGATCAAGGTACCTTAAGATTGAGAAGATGAAAATATGTAGTTTTGGATGGTGTGATGATGTGGGAAAAGTGTTGAGAAGATAACATCCTTATCGTAGGAGCGATGTGTCCGTTAAAGGGTGTTACCTGTGGAAATGAGAAAAGATTGAAGTATGCACTACGAACCACGAACAAGGAACCTCCCCTAGACCTAAGTTAAGGAAAGAGTTGCCCCCATTCTGGTAGAAGAAACTGTATGGGTGACTGCCGAAGAAGACACAGAAAGCTTTGACCTAGGACAAGACAGTGTTAACTGTAGACACAGATCAAGACATGGGGTGACGATGATGGACATTGACAAATGTCCAAGCTATACTAGATAGGGAGATGGAAATGCAAACAAAGTCAATGGTTTTATTATGGATGGATGGAAAGTGCACTGCGAATTGGACAAGGAGTGGACAGGACTCGATAGACGATGGATGCTGACTCTACACATAGCGCCTGTTTGCTAGGTTTTCACTATGGTACTTATCCAAGGCGCCTGTTTGCCAGGTTTTCGCTAGAGGACGAATTTTTTTGGATTTTTTTTTTTTTGTTTTTTTTTTTTGGAATACTCTGAGGATCAGTTATAGAACTTCTTGAGATGGACACTGTTAAGTGGCTCATTTAGAGGAATGCCGTCAGGTGTAGCTAAAGTATAAGCTCCTGATCCATATGCTGCTGTGACAATAAAGGGACCTAACCAGTTAGGCTCAAACATGCCCTGCTCTGCTTGATTTCTCTGATTCTCCTTAAGTACAAGATCACCAACTTGAAACCGTCTTTCTTTGATCTTTTTGTTGTAATTACACCGGAGGCAGTTTTGATAGACATGGAGATGATTAAGTGCGGCAAGGCGCCTCTCATCCTTTAGTTCAAGCTCAGCTAATCTAGAAGTGTGATACTCCTCTCCATCGATCAGGTCTTGCATGGATACTCTGAGGGATGGGATCTTGACCTCTATAGGTAGGATGGCTTCAGAGCCAAACACCAAGGCATATGGTGTGGCACTAGTTGGTGTTCTGATACTAGTGCAGTAGGCCCATAGGGTAGGATTGAGTTGCAAGTGCCAATCACGACTGGCTTCAGTGACTATTTTCTTGAGGATTTGGAGAATAGTTTTATTGGAAGCCTCAGCTTGGCTGTTACTCTGCGGATAGTAGGGAGTTGAAAAGCGATGTTGGATATTGTATTGTGTGCATAAGGCACAGACATCTTGGTTTTTGAATGGTCTCCCATTATCAGTGACAATGGCTTGGGGAATACCATACTGGCATATGAGGTAGTTTAGGATAAACTTGGCTATTTGCTTACCGGTGATATAAGTCATAGGAAGAGCTTCCACCCACTTCGTGAAGTACTCAGTGGTGGTAATGATAAACTTGTGGCCATTGGAGGAGGAAGGGAGGATTTGTCCTACGAGGTCGAGACGACATTGAGAAAAAGGCCATGGAGTTGTCACAGGTTGTAATTCATGAGCTGGTGCGTGAATCAAATCTCCATGCTGCTGGCATTGTAGACACTTCTTAGCAAATTGTGCAGCATCTTGCTCTATTGTAGGCTAGTAATAACCTGTTCTGAGTATCTTCTTAGCAAGATTAGGACAGGTAGAATGCGCGCCATAGACACCTTCGTGTATGTCTCGTAAGGTAGCTTCGGCTTCTTCCGTGTTCAGACATCGTAAGAGGATACCATCGAGACTCCAACGATATAGTGTATCACCCACAATGATGTAACGAGAGGATCGACGGATAAAGGTTTTGCGTTGAGTGGATGATAGGTCAGGGGGAAAGGTATTATGTTTGAGGTATTCATAGATATCCTCGTACCATGGGGAATTGGGACCAACAAGTTCGCAGATGATTTTAGTAATGGGAACATCGACGGCTGGTATCAACAATTGCTCGATCAAAAATTCACACTTCTGTGTGTTTGTAGGCATGTCAATCAGTGACCCTACAGAAGCCATAGAATCTGCAGCTTTGTTATGCTCTCTTAGAATTTTCTCAAATGTGATGCTAGAAAAATGTGGTTTGTAGGCATCCATTAGTTGCTTGTAGGGGACCAACTTTTCATGCTTTGTTTGGTATTCATCTGTGACTTGGCGAATGACTAGCTGTGAGTCTCCATATACTTGTAATTCTGTGATGTCCCATTGAACTGCTGTATTGAGACCTATAAGAAGTGCTTTATACTCAACTATATTGTTGGTGCAAGGGAATGCAAGCCGATATGACTTTGGAATGTAGTCATTCTGAGGTGTAACAAATAAGATGCCGGCTCCTGATCCATGTTGTGTGTAGGAACCATCAAAGTATAACTTCCACATTATGGAGTTAGTAAGAGTGAATAGATTTTCATCAGGGAAGTCTGCTACCATAGGATGTGTATCTTTCATAGGTGCTTCTGCTAGTTGATCCACGAGGGCTTGTCCTTTGATTGCTTTATGATCCATGTACTCAATATCAAACTCACTAAGGATCATGACCCACTTAGCTAGTCTGCTTGTAAGAGCTGCTTTTGCTAGTAAATATTTCAAGGGATCAATCTTAGCTATTAGATTAGTGTGTTGGTTTAGCATGTAATGCCGCAACTTTTGGGAGGCGAACACTACTGCTAAACAAGCCCTTTCCATTGGTGAATAATTGAGCTCATATTCCACCAAGGTTCTACTAATGTAATAAATTGCATGCTCCTTTCCTGATTCATCATTTTGTGCTAGTAGGGCCCCTAGGGCCGAGTTTGTGGTACAGATATATAATATCAAAGGTTTGTCAGCAACTGGTGGAACCAATACAGGAGGTGTAGCTAGATACTCTTTAAGTTGATCAAATGCTGCCTGACACTTGTTGTCCCATCGAAATGAGACATCCTTGCGGAGTAAGTGTTGAAAGGGTTTACATTTATCTGCTAGCTGTGATATGAAACGCCGAATGGACTGCAACCTTCCCTGAAGGCTCCTTAGTGCTTTAAGGTTCTTGGGTGGAGGCATCTCCACTATAGCCTTTACTTTCACTGGATCCACTTCGATGCCTCTACGAGATACAATGTATCCCAATAGCTTCCCTGATGTTACACCGAATACACACTTCTTTGGATTGAGTCTTACTTGGTATTTTTCAAGTCTGTCAAAGATCTGTCCTAGAACCTATATGTGATCCACCCTAGAAGATTTAGCCAATATATCATCCACGTAGTCTTCCATGATGTGATGAAACAGATCATGGAAGATCACTGTCATTGCTCTCTGATAGGTTGCTCCTGTATTCTTCAGACCAAACGGCATGACACACCAACAATAATTGCCCCAAGGACAAGTAAAGGTTGTTTTATGTTGATCTTCCTCTGCTATCCTTATCTGATTGTAGTTAGAGAATCCGTCTATGAGAGAAAGCATCTCGTGACCTGCTGTCAAGTCCACTATAATGTCAATGTTTGGTAGTGGAAAGTCGTCTTTGGGACATGCCTTATTAAGGTCTCTGAAATCATTACACATGCGGATGCACCCATTAGGTTTAGACACAGGTACAATGTTTGAGACCCAATCTGAATAGTCAATGGGTCGTATGAATTTTGCATCTAATAATTTCTGTATTTCCACTTTCACCAAGAGAGCTATATGTGGGTGCATCTTTCTCCACTTTTGCTTGACTGGTTTCACCTTGGGATCAATTGTGAGATAATGAACTACTAGCTTAGGGTCTAACCCTGGCATATCGGCATAGGTCCATGTGAAGTTGATGGTTCGTTGCAAGAAGAAGTTGTTAAGATTCCTGTGCTCTGTTTCAGATAATGATGCTGCTAGGAATGTGGTCTTTGGATTTTGCTCTGTGCCAAGGTTTATCTCTGTAGAATCTTCCACTAGGAGAGCGGATTTCTCTTGATACTTAGATGGCAGGGGAAGGTCAAATCCTCCATCCTCAGGTGCCACAGTTGGGTTTTCACCTTTGGATACGTCCTTTGTTTTTACTATTTTTTGATCAGAAGGTGCCACAGTGTGGTTTTCACCTAGAGATCTTTCTTTATTTGTACTTTTGCGACTGGAGGATTTGGTATTCTCACCAAAATAAGCTGTTGGCTCTAGTTCCATTACAAAACCTGCTTTATGATCGCCCAGAGGAATACCTTCCCGAAGTCCCATGAACTTAGGTAAAGCTTCGTCATTCTGAAATACATCTATAACGGGGGACCCTTGTTGGTCCCAATCGATAAGTTTAGGGTAGACAAGTGTTACATTCTGGGTGCTGGTAGTGGAGGTTAAGGATACGGAGGATAGTGTAAAAATGGAGGATTCTACGAATAGGTTGGTCATGTGGAGGGAAGAGTCATCGATGATATCCTCTATAGACGTCGAATCAGCGGGAAAAGTGTCAGCTACCTCGTCGAGGATATACTCGATGTCCAAGGCATGCAGTACCTTCTTACCAAATCCTAATCCCCTCTTGTCTAGCTTCTTTGTTACAACAATGGGTTCCATAGTTCCTTGATTTTGTTTCCCAAGGCCACCTTTGCCTTTATAGCCCATGTTTTTTACTATCCTTAAACCATTGCCATATTGCTTGACTGGTATTGTGACTGGTTCTTTCTCCTTATAAAGCCAAGAAGAAATGTCCTCAATAGTTTCCTCTTCCAATAACCGTCCATGTTGGAATTGGGTTAGGAATGTTGGGGGAGGAATAGCTGCTTTTTTGGTTACTTTGGCAATGGGTGGTTGGCCGTAAGATTTTGGAGATAAAGGCATCCGCCCTACACAACAAGATTCTGAGATATCATAAGTGCCAAAGCCTATATCCCAGATGCGAGCTGTGATTTTGGGGAGGGGTATAGATTCACTTGTAGAGGCTTGCGTCAGAGTTTCAGGATCAACATATAGTGGGGATTCAAGGGCCTTTTCATTTTTAGGCACCTCGTTGCAATTCTTATAACTTCCTTGTAAGACACGGCAAAATTTAAAAGGATTAGGGTCTCCAGGGATAGTTATCTCCGTACCATTGTATGGGAACTTTAGAGATTGATGGTACGTGGAGGGAATAGCTTTCATTGCATGGATCCACGGGCAGCCTAGGATAATATTGTGAGGCAGCTCAATATCAAGGACTTGACACCTAGTTTCAAGCATGACAGGGCCCAGTTGTATAGGCAAGTGAATAACACCTTCTGAATGGCGTTCTGCATCATCATACCCCTTGATTGTAATACTATGATCGGTGTTGACATGATCCTCAGAGTATCCCAATTGCTTGAGTAACTTTAAAGAATAGATGTTGAGACCAACACCACCATCTATGAGGATGCGTTTGATTTTGTGCTTATGGATGAAAACTTCAATATGAAGGGCATCATTGTGACATGGATCATGGGATGGGAGGTCTTTCTCAGAGAAGACCACATTGTAGGGCGAAGCAATGTTACCTACTATAGCTTGGAAATCTACGACCGCTATGTTGTCAGGAACGGAAGACTCTTGGAGGGATTTTTCTAGCACTACTCTATGTGCAGGTGATGACCGTAGAAGGTCCAAAATAGAGATCTGTGCTGGCATTCTCCCTAGATGTTTGACAAGATTATAATAAGATTGAGCTGGAAGACTGGGTGTAGGACCACGAATGGTGATACGACCATGGCGCGTAGTAACAGCACAATCCGTAGATTTGCCTTTGATTGTGAGGGTAGACACTTGACTCTCTTCAAAACGACCTACAATAGAATCGAAGGATGTAGAAGCATGATTGATACCTTTACCTCTGTCCTGAGGAGGAGGTGGACAATGGTGAGGGAATGGTTCCTTGTATATGTCGAGATCTTTGTTGGTGTGTTGAACTGGTGATTCATTCTCAAAAGTGATTTGATTACCGTCAATGAGGTTTTGGATGAGGTGCTTAAGTTTCATGCAAGATGCAGTTAAATGCCCTTTGCTCCTATGGAACTCACAATATTCATTGTATCATTAACGTGTAGTTTTGAAAATAGGCTCGCCATATGGGGGAGCATCAGGTAAAGTGATGAGCCTTTTTTGTAAAGCTTGCTATAAGACTGATTCGATGGGCACTCCCAAGGGAGTGAATTGACGTCATGGAGGGTAATCTTGTTGGGGCCGCTTTTGTTGTCATTGTTGTTGGTTTTGATAAGGCTGCCTTTGTTGCTGCTATTGTTGAGGTGGAGCTTGACTTGGTTTGGAGAGCTGCAGTGGTGTTTGCAACGTTTGGACATGTTTAGTATCGACCTCCCCATCATTGACCACGTTTTTTGTTTTTGTTCCAATATTTGGGTTTATCGTTCGATTGTTGATGAGGAGCGCTATCTTTCATTTCTTTAAAGATTTTGACCACACCCTTAGCAATAAGGGCCTTCTCAATATTTATTCCCTTGTATGTGATTTCGTCGAAGGTTGTAGCACTAAGAATTTGCAAATGGAAACCTAACTCTTGGTTGAGGTTCTACACAAATATGCTAACAAGCTGTTTCTCCAGAATCTTGAAAGGGAATTTGCTAGCCATTTGTCTCCATCGTTGAAGGAAAGAAATGAAAGTTTCACCATTTTTCTGTTTATTGTTGCATAGATCAGTCATGGAAATCTCATGCTCTGCGTTGTAAGAAAAGTGGGTGGCAAACTTCTCTGCTAGGTCCTTGAAAGACTTGATACCCGTGGGTAAGTGTGAGAACCATTCTATTGCTTGACCTCCAAGACTGCGAGGAAAGAGACACATAAGATATGTGTCGTTATGTGAGACCTCGAAGCAAGCAAGATAGAATTCCCTAAGATGGTCTTTTGGGTCACCTTTTCCTTTGTATTTATCAAACTTGGGAATAGTGAAATTTTGAGGAAAATTGATCATTGGTAATGACTGATGAAAAGGATAAGGACACACTTCTTCTAAAGAGAAGGTCTTCTTGGTGTGGCCAAATGTAAGATTAGATAGCTTTTGTTGTACTTCTGTGATCTTTAGCTCCATAGTCGTGGGAGGGGTTGGCAATATCTCCTGTTGTCCAAAAAGTGGTTGGTGTTGCCCCATACGGAAGATTATAATGTAAGCCATGCACACTAGTGTTATACGGGTCGTAAGATTAATTGGGATCATACAGGTTGTATGTTTGGTTCATATTGGGTTGGAATTGGAGGTTTTGATTTGGCAGAGGTGGAGGTGGCACTAGGTAAGAATGTTGGCTTTGTGATGGTTGAAGAAAAGAATTGGGTGGAGGAAAGTTAAAGTGCATTTGATTAGGTTGTGATGGCGGCACATAGCTTTGGGAAACTTGATGTTGGGAATGTTGAGAGTGGCTAGGCAATGTGTGAAAGAAGTTGAGCGAGGATGAACGTTGTGGAGGAGGGACATAGGTAGATGTGATTTGCGATGGTTGGGGTTGATTGAGGATGAGAGTAGAAGAATGTTGTGGTTGGGGTTGCTTAAGGACAAGAGTAGAAGAATGTTGTGGTTGGGGTTGCATGACTCTAATTGGTTGAGAGACATGAAGGCGTGATGATATAGGAGGTGGTATTTGTTGAGACCCTTGTTGCATGGCTACATAATTGTTCCCCGGATTGTAATTTGGTGGGAAACCTTCACATGATGGGGTAATCAAGATTCCACTTGCGACCAATGTGGACACTTTAGGAGGTGGTTGCATATTTGATTGAGCTAAGGTGGCTTGGTTAGCTAACTCTGCTTGACGTTGGAGAGTTTCTTGTTTGTTTTTATAGATCTCCATAGGAGTCAGAAGCGGTGATATGGGTCTCTCTCCTGTTGGATTTTGAAAAAGGGGATTCCTATACTGCGAGCCTTGTGTAGGTAAGGGCGTAGTCACTGTTGACATGGTTTGCACCGCTTGTATGGTATCTTGGGCATTGTTGTTCTCCTTGAGAGTGGATAAATCAAAATCTTGAGGTAACTTGGCACTTTGCTCTGCAAGCAAGTGAAAGAAATGATCTTGGTTCTCACTAAGGATTTTGTCAAAGGCGGCCACGACTCTAGGCTCTTGTATGATTTCATCAAGATCTTGCCCATCTACTTGAGAGGATTGACCTATTTCAAAGTGTCGCTCTTCTTGAGATGGGACTAAATCTATAGTATAACCTTAAGGGACAAAATCCGGAGGCAAGCCCGTGGTGTATTGGGAAATGCTTTCCAAAGGAACCCTACCTTCTTGAGGTGGGTTTTGCTCAATAGTATATCCTTGTGGCACAAAATTTGGAGGCAAGCTGGTGGTATATTGAGGTGTTCTTACCAAAGGGACCCTACCTTCTTGAGGATTGCTTGGTTGGTCAATGTGCGGCATGTTCGGAGAGCTGATTGGTTTTGCTGCGGGTGTACTAGGAGTAACCTTGGGGGTAATGTTGAGATGACCTGATTGTGGTGTGTGAGGAGGCGACTTGCGCTTCTTAGGGACAACTTGCTTGGACTTCATAGTTTGCTGGAGCCTAGTGGTTACCATGGAATACACTAGGACAAGAAAGGTAATGCTGGGTTTCTGTGAGATGCTTTGAGAAACAGACAAACTCTGATGCACAAAGTACTGGACCAAAAGCGCTATACTGTTTGACTAGAGGCGCAGGACTGTGCAACCAAAAGCATGCTACTGTGATGCAAAAGGCGACAGACTGAGCTACCAGAAGCGAGTTACTGCTATGCCAAAGGTGAGCTACAGTGACCAAAAGCGAGCTACTATTATACCAAGGGCGCTGAAGTAGAGTTTTGCCAGAAGTGAATTACTGTTATGCCAAAGGCAATATACTGTACTACCAAAGGTGAGCTGCTGTAATACCAGGGGCGCTAAAGTAGTGTCTGATGTTTCAAAAAAGGCAAAAAGTTGATGGATTGTTTCTATTTCTGATTGGATTTGTTTGGCAAGAGAAAACATAGCAAACAATGTTGGCACAAACAAGGGACTGACACAATAGATAGTGTATGTTCAAGGATCCAAACAAGCCCAATGTTTCCACAGGTATAAGACAATTGCAATTAATAACAAGCACTTTTTATCCCTAGAGACAAGGTTTCATTACAGTAGATCAGCTCACAGCTTAATAATCTGTCAATAAAAATATCATTCCATAAAGGTGTCGGATATTTAGTATCTTTGCGAGAGATGATAGGTAGGGATATCTCACCCTCCCCTTGGAAAGCTCAAGTATGTCACAAGAGCTTTATGTCCAAGGGAATACTATCTCTTCTCAAGGGAGCCAATGGTGAGTATCTTAAGTGCTTAAATCGATTCCCCTTGCACTGATGATTACCGCAATGTTCGGAGGTAGGTCAGGTAGTCTCTATCTAAAATGGTTCTTAGTGACTTTGAGGGACCAACGCCTTAAGAGCAATGCAATAAGCTACTAAAAGCTTTAACCAATTCTACTAAGAGTATCAAACACTTCACTCAATGTGAAAATCGTTTCCACAAAGAGCTAGTACACCTCTTTTCAGTTTGGCACCACAAGGTAAGACTGACATCGGCTAGGACTTGGCTTTCGTATTATCCCTCTTATATAGCAGTTCAAAGGAAAACTCTGCTTAGGGTCATCCCTTTTGGATGAAGTGCAATCCAAAAGTAGGCCCTTCTAAAGGAAGTACAGAGAAGTAAGAGCAAGCACGTCAAACAAAGGTTTAATTGTCCCGTTATAAGAAAAATAAGGTGCAACTAACCTAGGCACACACACGTTTGTAGTTGTAAATTGTCCCTTATGAAATTGAAGTGTTTGGCATTCATGTCCATTGTCCCTTAGAAAATTGAGGTGTTTGTGCATACATGTCCATTGTCCCTTAAGAAAAGCAGTATGTTCCTAAGACTTAGATTGCAAAGAAAAGATTTGTTCAATTGTCCCTTTAAGCATGCAATGTGTTTCTAAGACTTAGTGAGATAAATCAAGAGGTCTTCGATGCTCGTCCTGCATGAACATGTTAAAAACACCTATTGGCTTTGTGTGAGTAATAAGAAGCTGCAACAAGTGAGTTAGTTCCACCAAAGATTCACAAGTTAGCAAAAATAAATCAACTTTGACCAAACGCGCTGCACTGTCTTACCGAAGGCGACTTACTGTATTTCCAAAAAGTGCTGTAAAACAGACCAGAAGCATTAGAGAATATTACTAGAAGTGTTGACAAATAACCAAAAGTGTTGTACTGTGTTTTTGAAGGCGCTATGATGAAGACCAGAAGCGCAACACAATAATACCAGGAGCGCTGAAAAGTATCCAGAAGCGTGGAGCTGTGTTACCGAAAGCATGATACTATATAGCCAAGAGCGCTGCACTGTCTCAGATCACAAAAAGGTTAGCTTTTGTGAAAATAACCAGATCCAAAATAAGATTCCATGATTGATTGAGTGTTCTGGGAAGTAGTAGCTGAGAGATCTTTGTCCTGAAATCTAGAAAATTTAGAAGCTGTAACAACATAAAAGATTAACACAAAAATCAAAGATACTCCTAAATAAGTCAGCTTAGGAAGTACAAAAAGCAGGTTTGACAGACAAATACAATAGCTTGTCCGATAAATTAATAAGATAGATAACACAAAAAATCCTGCAAGACACTAAACAAAGTCAGAAACTTAATTTAGCCAAAAGCGCTGCACGATACTGCCAGATGCGCCGTTCGGTTATGCCAAAAGTGTCTCTGTTCTACCAGAAGCGCCGCAGTGCCCCCAAGGGCGCTGAACTGTGCCTCCAATAGCGCTTAATGATGCTGCCAGAAGCGCTGTGCAATATCGTTTGCACTGTACCGTACTGTGACTTCAAAAAAACAATTTCTTAAAGAAACAAAGGGATTGGTGGGTCCCACCGGGCGTGCCAGAATGTGTATGAGGAAAAATCAATTAAATCTAAACTAAAAAAACCAAAAACCAATCACATAAAGTGAACCAATCTAAGCAAAAACCATTATCATAAAATCAAAGACAAAATGAAAGCTCTTACCGAAACCTGTATTGTTCCCTTTTGGAGAAGTGTGGATTGCTCAATCAAGTTGCGAAACCATAGCTGCAACAAGCAAGTAGTGTGGTCAATGTGCTCAAAGATCAATGTTAAGAGATCGTAAAGTTGCTCAATCGACGCGTTTTTGTATGCTCAAAGCTCTGTTAAGTATGCCTGAGAATAAGATCGAAGAGAGAGGTAATGCAGGAGATGAGGAGGGTTTATATAGATTTCAATAGAGATCGATCAACGGTCCAGATAATTCAGAAGAATCAATGGAGAAGAACAGTTGAGGAACGTGCAACGAATGAGAAGAAGACATGTGTCTTGCTTTCTTTTGCATGAGGGGAGTTATCAAGAATAGAAGAATGAGTTAACTGAAGAGATAAATCAATTAAAAGAATAAAACAATCAGTTAAGTGATTTAAAACAAGAAGAAGAGATTTGCATGAGAAAAGAAAATAGTTTGCTTTATTAAATATAGAAAACTTGAGTTATTTTAGAGATAACTCAAATTTAGTAGAAAAAACAATTTAAATAAATAATTGATTTATTTCAATTTAGAGGAGGTATTTTGGAAGAAATAATTAAATAATTAGAATTATTTAATTTAGAAGATTTAAAAGCAAATTAAATAAATAAATTTATTTAATTGTTGTGCATGATTTTGGAAGAATGATTTTGATTTAATTAAATAATGTAAATTATTTAATTATAGATAAGATATTGTGATGAATTAATTAAATAATTGGATTTATTTAATTAATGTAGACTTGTAATTTTGGAAAGAGACAATGATTTAAATAAATAATTAAAATTATTTAATTATGGAAGAATAATAGAGGAATTTAATTTAATTAAATAACAAGGATTTATTTAATTAATGTCAAATTTAGGAGATTTAGAAGAATTTGATGATTTTAATTAAATAATTAGATTATTTAATTAATGTGTGAAATGTAGGTGATGCGACAGAAATGATGAAATGCGAGTGATATGAGACAGCGAGGAGAGATGCCGATTCCAGCGCACAGACATCCAGTGGAGCTGGTGCGGACCTACAGGAGGCCAGCAGGAGCTCCGTGTTGGTTTTTTCCTAGACTGGATGCTTATTCCCAGATTTCCCTACAAGGTAGCCATCAATGATCAACAAGATCTCTGGGCCAGGGGCCAACAGTGTAGGAGATAGACTCTATATTTTATCTCCTCTTCTTCTTCAGGCTCTGCAAAACCTAGGGGGTATTCCCTACTCAACATCCATGATAATGTGCATACTAAGGTTGGGATGCTGACAGAAAGCAAATGAGTCCTCCTGTAAGTAGACCAAAACTGTAGGATAAGAGCAAAGGGGCTAGCTTTGGGCCTATTTGCAGTTGTAGACAGAGGACTAAGGATCCTAAAACTAATTCTAATGTCCTAATGGTTGTTTTAGATTTAGATTTTGATTTTAAGTTTGGATGCAGAGCTAGACATGGTTGTAACACAAACACAAAGCAAGATTGGTGCCTATCCAGGGCCTGGAGTCAGTAGACATACACTTGTGAATGATATGCATGAACAACTAAAACTGGATTTCAGGGGGATACATATGATACCTACCTTACAGATATCTCCCAATACAGAGTGTCAAGCTATCTATACTTATGGCATCCCTACTGCAGTATACCCTTCCCAATGTTCAATCTAAAAATAGTTTAATCTACCCCTTGAGCAGAAGTTAAAAGATCAGACATTCAACACAGGAATTCTATGTTCTAGAGTCTCAGACATTGCTTAAATATCCAGACTCAGAAGAAAGATACATGCAATACTGGAGACAGAATTAACAAAACACATGCTAACATAGCATTTCTCATATAGAATTAACCATGAAATTAGTGGATTCATGCAAAAACGTACAACAAGAGATACATAAACTCATAGGTTTAACTGTACAGAGCAACCAAAACAAACTGTATTGTGTTACAGAGCCAAATATTCAACTTTCAACAACCTAAAAATGAGTAACACTTCCTGCTTATAACAGCCAGGTAGTGTACCATAAGCAATTAATTACATGGATTTGACAAAAATTCTGCCAGATACAATCCTCAGAAGGAATGGCGCTCAGAAAATATTAATGCAACAGACAAAGAGGGGCCTCGAGCCATGCGCCGCCATCTGAAAGTCTTCATCCCCGATCAGGCAACTTCACTGTTTGTACCGTCGCCCATACCCTTGCACTGTCGCCATTGATGGCTCAACTACCTGCAACCACCAGGAAAAACACCGCAGTGTTCAAAAAGAAATTCCTGCCAAAACATGCTTCGCTCAAAGTTTGAAAATATACAGGGGAATAATCCCACATGCATGGTGAGGAGATCACATCAGTAGTTCATAAACATGGTCGCACACATGATAGGTGTCGAGCATTTTGCCACGCTCGACACACAACCTTTCACCAAATACCCATCGCTGTGATACAAACCATCGGCCAACTCCATAATTCTCCTGCCGACCATACTAGTCTCACCGATGCAAAACTACATACTCCACCATCATCGGCCAGACCAGAACTGTCGGGCAAACATCTCAAACCTACGCTGACACCTCCCATCATGCCGATGAACTATGGCCTCATCCTTCCATCGGCCAAACACACGCTGATGATACCATCCTCCAGACACCACCCCATCGGTGAACCCCTCGCCGTCTTCCCCGATAGCCCCCATCATGCCGATGGCAAATCTCCATCGGTGAGAACAACACAAAAGTCACCCCGACATGCCGAACATCAATTCCCCTATCAGCCAGACCTCCCCCTGTCGGCCTAGCATAAAATTACCTCGCCGATAACATAAATCACATCGAAGGCACCATCAGTAAGAACAAACCCGTTGGGGAACTAGAAAAAAGACATGCCGATGATGAACGTTACGCCGATGGCACATCACTACCACCAACCTGATCGCCAAGAAGCCTGCGAGGTCATGCCGATGGGCAAGAAAATATAGGGTTTAAATGAAGAAACCCTTTAAACATGCAAAATCAACCTCCAGGTCAAAATGAGTGCCAACACTGGCTCCGAATGGGGACGTGCAGGTGCAAAACCTGCAGCGAGAACCAGATCTCTGGGCAGACTAGGCAAAAACCAAAAAGGCACGAACATTCACAATATATACATATTTTTACACATGTGCACAGAGACAAGTCATCTATGCAAAATAGAACTTAAGGAATTGGCCATGCACAGGCAATTCTAGAATTTCACCATCTAGGGCCTGGAGGAAATAAGAGTCCTCCCCATGAGTACTGCAAATTTGATATGGGCCCATCCATAAGGGTTCGAATTTACCATGTTTACCCTTTTCTTGACCTTTTGCATTCCATATGAGCACCAGATCATTGACTTGAAACTTTCTTTTTGTAGCTCTCCTGTCAAACTGATATTTCATATCTTGTTGTCTCTTGAGGTTAATCTGGTGTGCTTTCCTTCTATTCTCATCCAATGCAACTAGCTGATTCACTCTTTCTGTCATGGAGTCTTCAATCTCCTCATCATTTTCCTAGATGAATCTATACATTGGTAGGAGATTGTTTATGGGCAATCTGGCTGATGCACCATATACTAGCTCAAAGGGTGACATTCCAATAGCCTTTTTTACTGTCACTCTGTCAGCCCATATTGCTAACTTTAATTTTGAGTCCCAAGCTCTCTTGTTCTTGTTTAGTATCCTCTTGATAATTTTCATGATGCTCTTATTGCTTGATTCTACTTGACCATTTCCTTGTGGGTGGTATGGTGATGCATATGATAGATTGATCCCATATTTGTTGCAAAAATCAACAAATTCACCTGATCTGAAACACATAGCATTATCAGTGACTATCTTGAATGGTACTCCAAACTTGATGATAACATTTTCCAGTATGAAATCCATCACCACCTTACTTGTAGCTCTCTTAGTTGGAATGGCCTCAATCCTTTTGGTAAAGTAATTAGTTGCCACCAAAATCCAACTGTGTCCCCCACTTGACTTGTCTGCAATTTCCCCTATGAAGTCAATTCCCCATTGCTGAAATGGAGCATCCACTGTTACAGTTTTGAGGGGTAAAGCACCATCATATCTCAATTTTCCTGAGAATCTTTGGCAAGGGTCACACTTCCTCACTAACCTTTGTGCATCTGAAAAGAGAGTGGGCCACCAATATCCTGCTCTGAGAGTCTTATGAGCTATTGTTTGGGCAGTATAATGTCCACCACACAATCCTTTATGCATATCAATTAAAACATTGTTAGCCATATCCTCATCCACACATCTCAGCAGCATACCATCAGGGTTTTTCCAGTATAGCTCACCTTGAACAATAACATACCTGATTGCATGTAACTTTAAAGTCCTCTTTTGACTGTCACTGAAATGGGAAGGACAGTTCAGATTTTACAAGTAGTAGATAATATCCTTGTACCATTCAGATCTTGATACATTTACACTCTCATTTTGGACTGCATTAACTTGGCATGCTTCCAAGTTTGACTGTGCCATCATCTTAGCTAATCCTTGTCCTCTTACCAACTTGGTAATTTGTATGTCTATGTTGAACTCTTACAGTTTGTTTATCCATCTGCACCTTCTTCCGGTCACCTCCTGTTGAGTGAATATGTCTTTGACTGCTGCATGGGGTACATATGCAATTATATGTGATCCTACCAGGTATGGTCTGAAACTTTTGATGGCTCTGACTAGTGCATATGCCTATTTTTCCATAATATCATACTTCAACTCAGAAGCCTGCAAAGACATACTGAAGAAAGCTATGGGCTGCTCAAAACCATCTTCATTTTTCTGTAACAAACATGCAGCAATAGTGTGAAAGGAAGAAAATGAAAATACTTGGAATGGCCTAGAAAAATTAGGAGATTTAAGAACAGGGGCCATCTTGATTGCCTCTTTGATACTCTAAAATGATTCTATTGCTTCACTTTCCCAGTTGACAGTTGCATCCTTCTTCATCATCTTAGAAATGTTCCTTGTAGTTTCTGCAAAGTTGGGAACAAATCTCCTAACAAAATTTATCTGTCCAAAGAAGGACTGAACTCCTTTTACAGTTTTTGGCATTTGAATTCTGTCAATAGCAGCCACTCTCTCTGGATCTATCCTAACTCCATCCTTGGAAACAATGTGCCCCAGAAGCTTTCCTTCAACTACCCCAAAAGCACACTTCTTTGGATTTAAAGAAATGCCATACTCTAGTGCTCTTATGAAAATATGCTCTAGATGCAAACAATGTTGCTCTTCTTTCTTTGAATAAGCAGTCAGATCATCTTGATATACAGCCAGGATTGAATCAATCAACCCTGCAAAAGCAACATCCATTGCTCTTTGAAATGTAGCACCTGCATTTGTTAATCCAAATGGCATTCTAACATATACATAAGTTCCCCATGGAGTGGTGAAGGCAGTCTTATACTGTTCTGATTCCTTTACCTTCACCTGATTATAACCTGAAAATCCATCCATCATGGATAAGAGTTCACAACCAGTCACTCTCTGCAACATAGCTTCCATATTAGGCAGGGGATAGTTATCCTTTAAAGAGTTCCTGAAATCAACACAAAGCCTAATATCACCATTCTTTTTCCTGACTGGGACAAGATTAGACACCCAAGTTGAATGTTTGATTGGCACAATTATTCCAGCTTCCCTAAGCTTTTTAAGTTCCTCTTGCATCTTTGGAGCTAAGGTAGGATTAATAGGCCTTTGCCTCTGTCTGAATGGCTTAGCTCCAGGCTTCAATGGGATCTCATGCTGGAATAGATCTTCCCTATAGGCTTTTAGGTCCTCATATGACCAAGCAAAAACATGTTTATACCTTTTCAGTAATGCAATCAACATACTCCTGATGTGTGGTTTGAGCTGCTTACCAATATATACCTTCTTAGGGGCCTGAGATGTTCCCAAATTTATCTCTTCTAAATCTTCCTTATTTGTGGGAGATGTCCTTGTGACCAATTTGTCTCTACTGTCAAAAGCTCTTTCCAAAGCTACTAACCCTCTAGGGATTTTATTAGTCTTCAATTGAATTATCTCTTTTCCCACAAGAGTTTCTTTTCCATCTATAGTCTCTACAAAAGCTTGGAAATCAATTTCTTGATTCTCATATTCATCTATGCAGTGCAAAAATTTTAACAAGTCCCTATCATCATTAAACACTTGCCAACTGCATATATTTTCTGGTACTGTAGGCCTGATTTTAACTTCTACATTTGTAACATCTGACAGAGTGATGTCATCTGGCCTTATTGCAACATTAGCTAAGAAATCAGCCATAACATTCTTTGATCTCTCTACCCAGCCTATTGAAAATGCATCAAATAGTTCAATGGTATCCCAAACAGCATGCTTGTATTGTTTCAATCTTTTGTTTTTTGAAACATACCTATCTCTAATTTGGGATACAATTAGCTCAGAATCCCCAAATACTCTTAGCATTTTGATTCCATGTTTGAGAGCTATATTTAGGCCTAAGATTAAAGCCTCATATTCTGCAATGTTGTTTGTGCAAACAAACCTCAGCAAGAAAGAAAATTTGAGGAGCTTACCAGTTGGAGACAGGAAAACAACTCCAGCTCCAGAGCCTTCTTTTGCACAAGCTCCATCAAAAAACATAGTCCATAAACCTTGCTGGTCCAGCTCTTTAATGCAGACATTTTTCTCTTTATCTTCTCTATCATCTGAGACAACCTTGAAGTTATCACAGTCAGTGTTTACAAAGCATATCTGTTCCTCTGCTTCTTGGTCTTCCACTGTCTCTGATGATCTTTGTTCTCTGATTAGTTTAACATCCCTGCCATTCATTGGAATCATGGCATATGACAGGTCGAGCTGCATACTTCCACCAATTAGTGCTGCCCATCTTCTTGACAGCAACATACCATACTGTGGCTTGATGTCAACACTGTTATATTCATTTTATATCTTTTCTCAAGAAATGCTGCCAGTTTGAAATCCACATCCTTCATGATTCCAATAACTGGTACCTCTCTGGCATCCATAGCATAACATTTCCCACATGCCTTGTCAATTTTCAATCCAGCTTGTTGCATGACGGCTAAAGGCATGACATTTGTAGATGCTCCAGAGTCAAGCATACAATTTCTGATTATTTTTCCATTTATAACCAGGGATACATAAAATGGTTCCACTTGTGAAGGACACTTTGTCATAGTCACTCCTAAATAGACTTCAGGAGCCTCATCTTCTTCATTACATATGACATGTTTCTCACCCTGGATCTGAACATTTTGTTTAGCTTGAAAAGGCACCCCTGAAATTAGGGATATTGTCCTATTCTTGATTTCTTCAACTTTCATCAGTTCCATAAGTGGAACAGAGACTTTTACCTGGGAGAGGACTTGAGCTATATCAAATGGAGCATAATTTTGTATAACAGTTGTAGCTTGCTCCACAATCTTGTTTCTATCCTGAGCTGATTTAGCTTTTACTTTCATAGTTCCTTGATCATCATTCTTATCTTGGGAACCTTTACTTTGATCTTCAGCCTGAGGGATTATGTTTTCTGGTCCTTGAGATTCATGACCTGTTCTATGTCTAACATTCTGTTTATTATTACCCCACTGCCTTTTTTGTGGTTCCATCCCCTTATGACCATGTACTGGCTGGCCTGCAGAAATACCTTCTAGCTGATGTGGGTTGCTTATCTGAGCTTTACCTCTGAGATTGTAGTTGCTCTTGACTTGGGCCACTGTTGTAGCTGTGAGGGCCCTAATTTCTTCATCAGAGGGTCAATGTATGTTACTCAAAAAATTATGTGAACTCTGAGCATACACATAGTTTTCTTCATTATTTCCATCATTAGAATCCTGTTGACAGGCCTGAAATCCATTACCTGTACTCTCACCAGCATCATAAAGAGGGTATCCATTGCTTATGGACATCATATTAACATCATCATCTTGCACATAGTGTGGCTCGTTGCATTCATTACAAGATGTAGCATTATCACACAAGGACTGGGCAATCATACACTATGACTGTGAATGTGGCATCTGACAAATTATACACCATGGAGTATCATCAACAATATTTACAACTTTCTTTAGAGGATCAGGAGTTTCTTTGACATGTTGAGTCCTCTGATTTGTGCTATTATGTGGGAATATAGGCTTACCATTATGCCAATTGGTATTATACGGCATGTCATGCAATGATGGCATCTTTTCCTGCCTTTGATAGACTTGCCTATCAGGACCTATCCCTTTTTCACTTCTAGCTAGTATGTAACTTAGGTCCTTAACAACATTTTCCAATTTGTCTATCTTATCTTCAGGGGCAGATGTATTACCTTGAGTGTTCTGAGGCTTGTTTGGATTCTGTAGAATTTTCACATCATCCCTTCTGTTAGTCTTGCTTGATGCTTTCCTGTTGTTCTCAATATTTACTGCAATTCTGAAAGCATCCCTGATAGTAGTAGGACTTTTATCTCTTAATCCATATGCAGTTTTTGCATCAAAGGCATTGATATACAATATTATGCACATAGGTTCATTTGGCCTCATGTGATGTGGCAATTTGTTTAACACTTTAGTAAATCTTGCATTAAAATTTGCAACCTACTCATTTGACCCTTTAGTGATACTGGTAAACTCATTTACAAAAAAACTGGGGTCAGTCTTGTCACCATATTGCTCCTTAAATAGCCTTTTAAAATCATCCCATGATGAAATACTCCTGTCAGGCAGATTCTTGTACCATTCCCTTGCCTCATCTACTAAAGATTGCATGAATGATTTCATGAAAACATCCTCATGTTCAACCTCAAAGTTATCCATGACATTTTGAAAAGCTTTTAGATGATCCTCTCCTAACACTATGTTGTTTCCTAAAAATTTAGGCACGTGCAGCCTCAGATGCTTGTCAATGGGGTTAGGATACCCAGGAATACCATCAAATACCAGCTGCCTGAATCTATCTAACTACATGGGCTGTCTGTCAAACTAATTAATATTAACATTTCTGTTTGCATTCTGGTTTCTTACCTTGTTCAGTGGTATCCTAGCATCATTCACATTTTGTCTCTCATCATTATGCTGATGTTGCACTTCATTTCTCTATTGATGTCTTTGCACATTTGCATTCTCAAGGGTAGGAATTGAATTATTTTGGGCAGCCCTTAAAGCTTGCACTTTCTGCCTCATGTCATCTCTGATTTTCATGGCTTGCAGATACTCTAATTCTGCTCTCAAATTTCTGATTTCTTCAGCTAACTGTTCTTCCTTAGGCATGGAGGTAGATGGTCTCATACTATTCTGGTCATCATCTTCATCATCCCTCAAAGACTCTGCCTCTTCAAACCTTTCACTAGAGTCGAGAAATGGGCGTTCCTGGAACACCTCTGACCTCATTCTCACGCTACCACCCTATTGCCTCTCATATGCACCCTGAATATCAGCTTTTGCATTTGAAAAGTAAGGCACATGATGGCCTAGGGTTATCTTGCGTATCATCACTTTTTCTGGGGGAACCCTCATGACTGACTGAGATAGCTCCCTTTCTTCTGTACATCATTCTTCTTGTTACTGGTAACTCTTCAAATAAAGGATTTTGTTGGGATCTTCTCCCCTGCATATAAATTTTACTTTGACCGGTTGGGAGATTACTTTGGAGTCGCCACCTATTACTAGGAACTGTTTTCTTTTTGTAAACCAGGGTTCTTTCACAAATCCCCAATAGAGTCGCCAATTTCTGTTGGTGACTCGGATGGGTCACAAATACATCACTGGAGATGATTAGATAGCACTTTTACTTCGTAGTCCCCAGTGGAGTCGCCAATTTCTGTTGGTTTTTTCCCAAACTGGATGCTTATTCCCAGATTTCCCTACAAGGTAGCCATCAATGATCAATAGGATCTCTGGGCCAAGGGCCAACAGTGTAGGAGATAGACTCTATATTTTATCTCCTCTTCTTCTTCAGGCTCTGCAAAACCTAGGGGGGTATTCCCTACTCAACATCCATGATAATGTGCATACTAAGGCTGGGATGCTGACAGCAAGCAGATGAGTCCTCCTGTAAGTAGACCAAAACTGTAGGATAAGAGCAAAGGGGCTAGCTTTGGGCCTATTTGCAGTTGTAGATAGAGGACTGAGGATCCTAAAACTAATTCTAATGTCCTAATGGTTGTTTTAGATTTTGATTTTGATTTTGAGTTTGGATGCAGAGCTGGACATGGTTGTAACACAAACACAAAGCAAGATTGGTGCCTATCCAGGGCTTGGATTCAGTAGACATACACCTATGAATGATATGCATGAACAACTAAAACTGGATTTCAGGGGGATACATATGATACCTGCCTTACAGATATCTCCCAATACAGAGTGTCAAGCTATCTATACTTATGGCATCCCTACTACAGTATACCCTTCCCAATGTTCAATCTGAAAACAGTTTAATCTACCCCTTGAGCAGAAGTTAAAAGATCAGACATTCAACACAGGAATTCTATGTTCTAGAGTCTCAGACATTGCTTAAATATCCAGACTCAGAAGAAAGATACATGCAATACTGGAGACACAATTAACAAAACACATGCTAACATAGCATTTCTCATATAGAATTAACCATTAAATCAGTGGATTCATGCAAAAATGTACAACAAGAGATACATAAACTCATAGGTTTAACTGTACAGAGCAACCAAAACGAACTGTATTGTGTTACAGAGCTAAATATTCAACTTTCAACAACCTAAAAATGAGTAACACTTCCTGCTTATAACAGCCAGGTAGTGTACCATAAGCAATTAATTACATGGCTTTGACAAAAATTCTGCCAGATACAGTCCTCAGAAGGAATGGCGCTCAGAAAATATTAATGCAGCAGACAAAGAGGGGCCTCGAGCCATGCGCCGCCATCTGAAAGTCTTCATCCCCGATCAGGCAACTTCATTGTTTGTACCATCGCCCATACCCCTGCACTGTCGTCATTGATGGCTCAACTACCCGCAACCACCAGGAAAAACACCACAGCGTTCAAAAAGAAATTCCCGCCAAAACATGCTTCGCTCAAAGTTTGAAAATATACAGGGGAATAATCCCACATGCATGGTGAGGAGATCACATCAGTAGTTCATAAACATGGTCGCACACATGATAGGTGTCGAGCGTTTTGCCATGCTCGACACACAACCTTTCGTCAAATACCCATCGCTGTGATACAAACCATCAGCCAACTCCATAATTCTCCTGTCGACCATACTAGTCTCACCGATGCAAAACTACATACTCCACCTCCATCATCGGCCAGACCAGAACTGTCGGGCAAACATCTCAAACCTACGCCGACACCTGCCATCATGTCGATGAACTATGGCCTCATCCTTCTGTCGACCAAACACACGCCGATGATACCATCGGCCAGACACCACCCCATCGGTGAACCCCTCGCCGTCTTCCCCGATAGCCCCCATCATGCCGATGGCAAATCTCCATCGGTGAGAACAACACAAAAGTCACCCTGACATGCCGAACATCAATTCCCCTATCGACCAAACATCCCCCTGTCGGTCTAGCATAAAATTACCTCACTGATAGCATAAATCACACCGAAGGCACCATCGGTAAGAACAAACCCGTCGGGGAACCAGAAAAAAGACATTCCGATGATGAACGTTATGCCGATGGCACATCACTACCACCAACCTGATCGCTAAGAAGCCTGCGAGGTCATGCTGATGGGCAAGAAAATATAGGGTTTAAATGAAGAAACCCTTTAAACATGTAAAATCAACCTCCAGGTCAAAATGAGTGTCAACACTCCGGCAGCGGTAAGTGATTGAAAAACCCCTTTGAATTAGTCGTTTGAGGGTAGATTAGGGCTAGGTTTAGGGAGGGTTAGCATGTCAGCCAAAAGCACTGTAGGAAGTCGCGGCGTGTATGGTAGTCGTTTACAGCACTTTCGGTGCGCTGCAGCGCGGCTAGTAGGCGGGTGTAGCACGCTTGGCAAAATTAGCGTTCGTTTGGTAGTTTGGATCACCGCCACAGCGTGGTTGGCAAAATGCCGCAGCACTTGTGGCCAGGTATTGGAGCGCGGTGGGTAGGAAAAGTTAGCGCGATCGGTGGGGAAGTGGGAAAATCGCATCGCTTCTGGTAGTGCAGAATGACGCAGTTGGTAGGTAGGTGCAGCGCTTGTGGAAAACAAGGAGCATTTGGAAAAAAAAAGACAGTGCGTCTGGAGAAATAGTTTAGCACGTTTGGCAAGGAGGTATAGCGCTGTTGTATAAAACAAAGCGCTTTTGGTTAAGTAGCAGAAAAGTTAGGGTTTAAGTAGAATGGAGGGTTTAGAATAGGGATGTCTAGCCTAGCTGACAAGAGGGGAAAGGGATGGTTGGAGATTACATAGCATAGCCCATGGGTAGAGAGGATTTTGAGGGATTGGTTAGATTTGGTAATGAAAAACTGACAAGTGATTTGCTTATGGATGTAGAGGATTTTGCCACTGCTGATGTCACGAGAGCGACATCACGCAATCGCACACGAGGTTGTACAGTTGACATGGGAGGAGGACGTATTCTTGGAGCATGTGGCACTATGGCACGTGGCGCATTTGACACACATTAGGGCAAATCTTGCCCTAGTGGCAGCCGTTGTGGAGCGATACCACAGCGAGACCTCGTCTTTCCACTTTCCAACAGGGGAGGCGATAGTGACACTGGAGGATGTATACCAGATCCTGCGGATTCAGATTGATGGAGAGATAGTGGACTTTGACCCAGCGCGGGGTGAGGCTGGCATGGTGGAGGTCTTCTGCACAGATGATCTGTGGATAGACGACAGGGAGATTCAATGGGCAGACGTCCTGAGACTCTGCGATAGGATCAGATGGATAGTTGCGTCACTGATTGGCAGCTTCCTGTGTCCAGATAGGAGATCCAGAGGTTTATCTATTGGCTGGGGGACAGTGCTATTAGGGATGTTCACACACGGCAGACAGTATGCGTGGGGCCCCTGTGTGTTGGGATAGTTATACCATGACATGCACCACTGCGTGTATAGGAGAGGTAGGAGCCTCTCAACAAGGGTGACCTTGTTACAGGTATGGGCGTGGGAGTATATTCCAGTGATCCGACCCATGGCACAGCGCCATCGAGACAGAGGTGAGCCCTATGCATTTTTATATGATGGGGTGATTACACACCGGAGGATGGGGTCAGTGAGCCACTGGAGGCGGCAGATTGATGAGATGGACCTGTTCATATGGAGGCCTTGGCTACTATGTGAGGAGTGGGATGACGAGCATGAGCAGCTCATGTATTGCAAACAGGCTCGCTATCTATTTGGGAGACAGACAGATATGATAGAGAGGTACTTGCCCGAGTGATTCTTAGATAGTTTGGATTACCACAGGGATTACCAGTGGGGGAGGCCACACATGCCAGGATGCGGAGGGAGGTTGGAGACTGGGATGCTGAGATCCCAGTGGTGATAGCGTTAGCGGAGGTGCAGGGACTTTTCCCTGTGAGATGGGATTGGTATTCAGGGCTGGCAGACCCAGGGACACTACCAGAGTACTATCAGTATTGGTAGACTCACAGGCCGATCAGATTGACTACACCAGGTGTAGCAGGGGTAGTGGGAGAGGTACTAGTCCTCGGAGGGGAGGCTAGGATGAGACGGCAGGCCACGGCAACTAGGCAGCAGGTAGTGGGAGAGGGTAGCGGTCAGTAGGCCGATGTGGAGATGGCTGAGGCAGTGGGTCTGGTCGTAGAGACCGATTTGCAGAGAGCCGAGCGACTGCTGCAGGAGGAGATAGCCCAAAGGACTCGATTAGAGCTCTAGATGGTACGATTGAGGAGAGATAGAGATACAGCGCGGGTAGAGGCGAGGCAGGTAGAGGCCACAGTCCAGACACAGACACTGGCAGCCTCAGCAGCACAGACAGCCCTAGCACAGCTACAGGCTAGTATGCAGGCACAGGTACAGGCTCAGGTGCAGGCACAGGTACAGGCAGCAGTGCAGACAGCACTACAGGCACAGGCACCGGCAACACCCGCACCGGTAGAGGATGATGGGCAGCTAGCATAGGCCAGGAGAGAGAGAGACGCAGAGGTGCAGCTACAGTTGACAGCCGAGGCCACACTGTTTAGATTGAGATAGGAGAGAGAGGAGGCATGCCATGCACTGGGTGCAGATCATAGGACCTTATAAGGCAAGCTCGTTCGAGTGCAGGGTGAGCTAGTATCAGCCGGCAGGGAGGCAGAGTACTACAGGGGTTTGTATGTGGGCGCGGTGCCAGCAGCACAGTGAGAGCCAAGCTACAGAGATAGGAGCAGATCAGGGGTATTCGGATCCCGTAGGACAGGGTAGTCAGTGTCCTCAGTTAGAGGACCGTTTTTGCCACCAGGGGGAGGAGGAGGAGCAGCAGGAGGACCTCCACCGAGCACAGGGGGAGGACAGGGGCCACAGCAGGAGGACAACTCTACCCACTAGGGCATGTTCATGTATATTGTATCATATTTGTCATTTTGGACAGATGCCTGCGTGCATTCTGATGTATATTTTGCGGGCTCTTGATAGCCTTGATGTACTATTTTGATGTATATTTGGATGTATACACCCTTTGTATTATTGATGTAGACACAGACATTTTGTATTATGATGACCATTACATGATATATATGATGATTGATTCAACTCATTGTTGTTCATGCTTTTGTGTATGCATTCCTTGATGTCATGGATGTGATGATATGTATGTACGATTATGGATTCAGATGATGACATATGTTGCTTATATGATGCTTATAGATGTATGATGATAGAGATATATGATGATATAGCTGTGATGACTAGTGATATCTGACATGTGGGTTTTGCAGATATGCACCAGAGAGAAGAATAGGAGGAGATGGAGACAGAGACTGTTGATCGATTATTGCAATGAAAGCGATATAAAGGTCATGGGAATGGATGAATGAGCTTGTTGCAATGCTTTCACATTTGTATATAAAGAGCAATCCTTATTTTGATATAGCACGTGGATAGTTCGCCACCAAGGTATAAAAAACCAAGGTGCAGTAATATCTGAGTGTGTGGACGTTGACTCTGCAAGCAAGCGGTTTGACCTTAGATCCTTTAGACATAATATAACCTTGTTGGAACATGTGAATAAGCCATAGTCTTGAACATAAAATAAACTTCAATACATGTAAATGCAAGAAGAATATTAATATGTAAGATGCTAGATCTTAACACACAAGATAAATAGAATGCTAAGAAAGATACTAAAGATCATTCCTCAAACACGGCACACAAAAAAGTAATGACTATGCCCGCAATCCATACTACATCGCAACATACCAAGATTATAGCTAAATCAAGGTAGTCTTGAGTAGGTAATGGATAAAGGAACAAAAGATAAACCATAACACAAATTGACTGACTTACAAAGTACACATACAGCCAACATATTCTCTTGCCAAAGAGGTTGCTCAGGATAGATTGGATAGGGAAGATAACAGCCTTATCATAGGAAATCTATGTCCATTAAAGGGTACTATCTACCTAAAAAGACAATATCTTGCTGCAGGAAATGCCACATGTCGTAGGAGACGCATGTGTTGGTCTCGATCATGGAACACTTTGCAAAAGACAAGCTTGTTAATTTGGTGGTTTGGTTAAGTTGGAATTAGCTGATGTTGGCAATTGGAATAGTATGACAGTAGATGACTCTGGAAGTAAGCTGCTTTGCTTCAGGTTTGTGAAGAACTTTTGCTTTGAAAGGATGCGCTAGCTTGCTGCTTGAGTTAGTCAAGTCGGGGTGAATGAATTTTGAAAAATGGAATACTAGAAAGGTGACAGCGTTAATGGATTGAAACGGGCGGAGAATGATGGATTGTGTGTGCCTGAGTACTAGATACATCCTTCGTATTCTAGACTGCCTACATACCCTGTATCCACGGGATCAAGGCACATGACGATGAAAGATGAAAATGATCAATATGTAGTTCTAGATAGAGTGATGAGATGGGTCAAGGTGAAAGGGGGAGATCTTATGTACCTGAGTACTGGATACTTCCTTCGTATTCCAGACGGCGTACATACCCATATCCATGGGATCAAGGTACCTTAAGATTGAGAAGATGATAATATGTAGTTCTGGGTGGTGTGATGATGTGGGAAAGGTGTTGAGAAGATAACATCCTTATCATAGGAGCGATGTGTCCGTTAAAGGGTGTTACCTATGGAAATGAGAAAAGATTGAAGTATGCGCTACGAACCACGAACAAGGAACCTCCCCTAGACCTAAGTTAAGGAAAGAGTTGCCCCCATTCTGGTAGAGGAAACTGTATGGGTGACTGCCGAAGAAGACACAGAAAGCTTTGACCTAGGACAAGACAGTGTTAACTGTAGACACAGATCAAGACATGGGGTGACGATGATGGACATTGACAAAAGTCCAAGCTATACTAGATAGGGAGATGGAAATGCAAACAAAGTCAATGGTTTTATTATGGATGGATGGAAAGTGCGCTGCAAATTGGACAAGGAGTGGACAGGACTCGATAGACGATGGATGCTGACTCTACACATAGCGCCTGTTTGTCAGGTTTTCACTATGGTACTTATCCAAGGCACCTGTTTGCCAGGGTTTTGCCAGAGGAAAGATTTTTTTGGATTTTTTTTGGATTTTTTTTTGGTTTTTTTTTTTTGGAACACTCTGAGGATCAGGCATAGAACTTCTTGAGATGGACACTGTTAAGTGGCTCATCTAGAGGAATGCCGTCAGGTGTAGCTAAAGTATAAGCTCCTGATCCATATGCTACTGTGACAATAAAGGGAGCTAACCAGTTAGGCTCAAACTTGCCTTGCTCTGCTTGATTTCTCTAATTCTCCTTAAGTACAAGATCACCAACTTGAAATCGTCTTTCTTTGATCTTTTTGTTGTAATTATGCCAGAGACAATTTTGATAGACATGGAGATGATTAAGTGTGGCAAGGTGCCTCTCATCCAGTAGTTCAAGCTCAGCTAATCTGAAAGTGCGATACTCCTCTCCATCGATTAGGTCCTGCATGGATACTCTGAGGGATGGGATCTCGACCTCTATAGGTAGGATGGCTTCAGAGCCAAAGACCAAGCCATATGGTGTGGCACCAGTTGGTGTTCTGATACTAGTGCAGTAGGCCCATAGGGCGGGATTGAGTTGCAAGTGCCAATCACGACCGGCTTCATTGACTATTTTCTTGAGGATTTTGAGAATGGTTTTATTGGAAGCCTCAGTTTGACCGTTACTCTGCGGATAGTAGGGAGTTGAAAAGCGATGTTGGATATTGTATTGTGTGCATAAGGCACAGACATCTTGGTTTTTGAATGGTCTCCCATTATCAGTGACAATGGCTTAGGGAATACCATACCAGCATATGAGGTAGTTTAGGATAAACTTGGCTATTTGCTTACCGGTGATATAGGTCATAGGAATGGCTTCCACCCACTTCGTGAAATACTCAGTGGCGGTAATGATAAACTTGTGGCCATTTGAGGAGGAAGGGTGGATTTGTCCTACGAGGTCGAGACCCCATTGAGAAAAAGGCCATGGAGTTGTCACAGGTTGTAATTCATGAGCTGGTGCATGAATCAAATCTCCATGCTGCTGGCATTGTAGACACTTCTTAGCAAACTGTACAGCATCTTGCTCTATTGTAGGCCAGTAATAACCTGTTCTGAGTATCTTCTTAGCAAGATTAGGACCGGTAGAATGCGTGCCACAGACACCTTCATGTATGTCTCGTAAGGTAGCTTCCACTTCTTCTGCATTAAGACATCGTAAGAGGATACCATCGAGACTCTGGCGATATAGTGTATCACCCAGAATGATGTAACGAGAGGATCGACGGAAAAAGGTTTTGCGTTGAATGGATGATAGGTTAGGGGGAAAGGTTTTGTTCTTGAGGTATTCATAGATATCTTCGTACCATGGGGAATTGGGACCAACATGTTCTCAGATGATTTCAGTAATGGGAACATCGACGGCTGGTATCAACAATTGCTCGATCAAGAATTCACACTTCTGTGTATTTGCAGGCATGTCAATCAGTGACCCTACAGAAGCCATAGAATTTGCAGCTTTGTTATGCTCTCTTGGAATTTGCTCAAATGTGATGCTAGAAAAGTGTGGTTTGTAGGCATCCACTAGTTGCTTGTAGGGGACCAACTTTTCATCCTTTGTTTGGTATTCATTTGTGACTTGGTGAATGACTCGCTGTGAGTCTCCATATACTTGTAATTCTGTGATGTCCCATTAAACTGCTATATTGAGACCTATAAGGAGTGCTTCATACTCGGCTATATTGTTGGTGCAAGGGAATGCAAGCCGATATGACTTTGGAATGTAGTCATTCTGAGGTGTAACAAATAAGATGCCGGCTCTTGATCCATGCTGTGTGTAGGAACCATCAAAGTATAACTTCCACATTATGGAGTTAGTAAGAGTGAATAGATTTTCATTAGGGAAGTCTGCTACCATAGGATGTGCATCTTTCATAGGTGCTTCTGCTAGTTGATCCGCGAGGGCTTGTCCTTTGATTGCTTTATGATCCATGTACTCAATATAGAACTCACTAAGGATCATGACCTACTTAGTTAGTCTGCCTGTAAGAGCTGCTTTTGCTAGTAAATATTTCAAGGGATCAATCTTAGCTCTCAGATTAGTGTGTTGGTTCAGTGTGTAATGCCACAACTTTTGGGAGGCGAACACTACTGCTAAACAAGTCCTTTCCATTGGTGAATAATTGAGCTCATATCCAACCAAGGTTCTACTAATGTAATAAATTGCATGCTCCTTTCCTGATTCATCATTTTGTGCTAGTAGGGCCCTTAGGGCCGAGTTTGTGGTACATATATATAATATCAAAGGTTTATCAGCAACTGGTGGAACTAATATAGGAGGTGTAGCTAGATACTCTTTAAGTTGATCAAACGCTGCCTGACACTTGTTGTCCCATCGAAATGAGACATCCTTGCAGAGTAAGTGTTGAAAGGGTTTACATTTATTTGCTAGCTGTGATATGAAATGCCAAATGGACTGCAACCTTCCCTGAAGGCTCCTTAGTGCTTTAAGGTTCTTGGGTGGAGGCATCTCCACTATAGCCTTTACTTTCACTGGATCCACTTTGATGCCTCTACGAGATACAATGTATCCCAACAGCTTCCCTGATGTTACACCAAATACACACTTCTTTGGATTGAGTCTTACTTGGTATTTTTTAAGTCTGTCGAAGATCTGTCCTAGAACCTATATGTGATCCGCCCTAGAAGATTTAGCCAATATATCATCCACGTAGTCTTCCATGATGTGATGAAACAGATCGTGGAAGATCACTGTCATTGCTCTCTGATAGGTTGCTCCTGCATTCTTCAGACCAAACGACATGACACACCAACAATAATTGCCCCAAGGATAAGTAAAGGTTGTTTTATGTTGATCTTCCTTTGCTATCCCTATCTGATTGTAGCCAAGGAATCCGTCCATGAGAGAAAGCATCTTGTGACCTGCTGTCAAGTCCACTATAATGTCAATGTTTGGTAGTGGAAAGTCGTCTTTGGGACATGCCTTATTAAGGTCTCTGAAATCATTACACATGCGGATGCACCCATTGGGTTTAGACACAGGTACAATGTTTGAAACCCAATCTGAATAGTCAATGGGTTGTATGAATTTTGCATCTAATAATTTCTATATTTCCACTTTCACCAAGAGAGCTATCTGTGGGTGCATCTTTCTCAACTTTTGCTTGACTGGTTTCACCTTGGGATCAACTGTGAGATAATGAACTACTAGCTTAGGGTCTAACCCTGGCATATCGGCATAGGTCCATGTGAAGTTGATGGTTCATTGCAAGAAGAAGTTGTTAAGATTCCTGTGCTCTGTTTCAGATAATGATGCTGCTAGGAATGTGGTCTTTGGATTTTGCTCTGTGCCAAGGTTTATCTCTGTAGAATCTTCCACTAGGAGAGAAGATTTCTCTTGATACTTAGATGGTAGGGGAAGGTCAAATCCTCCATCCTCAGGTGCCACAATTGGGTTTTCACCTTTGGATACGTCCTTTGTTTTTACTATTTTGTGATCAGGAGGTGCCACAGTGTGGTTTTCACCTAGAGATCTTTCTTTATTTGTACTTTTGCAACTGGAGGATTTGGCATTCTCACCAAAATAAACCGTTGGCTCTAGTTCCATTACAAAACCTGCTTTATGATTGCCTAGAGGAACACCTTCCCGAAGTCCCATGAACTCAGCTAAAGCTTCGTCATTCTGAAATACATCTATAACGGGGGACCCTTGTTGGTCCCAATCGATAAGTTCAGGGTAGACAAGTGTTACATTCTGGGTGCTGGTAGTGGAGGTTAAGGATATGGAGGATAGTGTAAAAATGGAGGATTCTGCAAATAGGTTGGTCATGTGGAGGGAAGAGTCATCGATGATATCCTCTGTAGACGTCGAATCGGCGGGAAAAGTGTCAGCTACCTCGTCGAGGATATACTCGATGTCCAAGGCATGCGGTACCTTCTTACCAAATCCTAATCCCTTCTTGTCTAGCTTCTTTGTTACAACAATGGGTTCCATAGTTCCTTGATTCTGTTTCCCAAGGCCACCTTTTCCTTTATAGCCCATGTTTTTTACTATCCTTAAACCATTGCCATATTGCTTGACTGGTATTGTGACTAGTTCTTTCTCCTTATAAAGCCAAGAAGAAATGTCCTCAATAGTTTCCTCTTCCAATAACCGTCCATGTTGGAATTGGGTTAGGAATGTTGGGGGAGGAATAGCTACTTTTTTGGTTACTTTGGCAATGGGTGGTTTGCCGTAAGATTTTGGAGATAAAGGCATCTGCCCTACACAACAAGATTCTGAGATATCATAAGTGCCAAAGCCTATATCCCAGATGCGAGCTGTGATTTTGGGGAGGGGTTTAGGTTCAATTGTAGAGGCTTGCATCAGAGTTTCAGGATCGACATATAGTGGGGATTCAATGGCTTTTTCATTTTTAGGCACCTGGTTGCAATTCTTATAACTGCCTTGTAAGACACGGCAAAATTTGAAAGGATTGGGGTCTCCTGGGATAGTTTTCTTTGTACCATTGTATGGGAACTTTAGAGACTGATGGTACGTGGAGGGAACAACTTTCATTGCATGGATCCATGGGCGGCCTAGGATAATGTTGTAAGGCAGCTCAATATCAAGGACTTGACACCTAGTTTCAAGCATGACAGGGCCCAGTTGTATAGGCAAGTGAATAACACCTTCTGAACGGTGTTCTGCATCATCATACCCCTTGATTGTAATACTATGATCGGTGTTGACGTGATCCTCAGAATATCCCAATTGCTTAAGTAACTTTAAAGAATAGATGTTGAGACCAGCACCACCATCTATGAGGATGCATTTGATTTTGCGCTTATGGATGAGAACTTCAATATGCAGGGCATCATTGTGACATGGATCATGGGAGGGGAGGTCTTTCTTAGATAAGACCACATTGTAGGGCAAAGCAATGTTACCTGCTATAGCTTGGAAATCCGCGACCGCTATGTTGTTAAGAACGAAAGACTCTTGGAGGGCTTTTTCTAGCACTACTCTATGTGCAGGTGATGACCGTAGAAGGTCCAAAATAGAGATCTGTTCTGGCATTCTCCCTAAATGTTCGACAAGATTATAATCAGATTGAGCTGGAAGACTAGGTGTAGGACCACGAATGGTGATACGAGCACGGTGCGTAGTAACAACACAATCCGTAGATTTGCCTTTGATTGTGAGGGTAGACACTCGACTCTCTTCAAAACAACCTACAATGGAATCGAAGGATGTGGAAGCATGATTGATACCTTTACCTCTGTCCTAAGGAGGAGGTGGAACATGCTGAGGGAATGGTTCCTTGTATATGTCGAGATCTTTGTTCGTGTGTTAAACTGGTGATTCATTCTCAAAAGTGATTTGATTACCGTCGATGAGGTTTTGGATGAGATGCTTAAGTTTCATTCAAGATGCGGTTCAATGCCCTTTGCTCCTATGGAACTCACAATATTCATTGTATCTGTAACATGCAGTTTTGAAAACAAGCTCACCATATGGGGGAGCATCAGGTAAAGTGATGAGCCTTTTCTACAAAGCTTGTTGTAAGACTGATTCGATGGGCACTCCCAAGGGAGTGAATTGACGTCGCAGAGGGTAATCTTGTTGGGGCCGCTCTTGTTATCGTTGCTGTTGGTTTTGATAAGGCTGCCTTTGTTATTGCTATTGTTGAGGTGGAGCTTGACTTGGTTTGGAGAGCTGCAGCAGTGTTTGCAACATTTGGACATGTTTAGTATCGACCACCCCATCGTTGACCACGTTTTTGTTTTTGTTCCAATATTTGGGTTTATCATTCGATTGTTGATGAGGAGCACTATCTTTCGTTTCTTTAAAGATTTTGACCACACCCTTAGCAATAAGGGCCTTCTCAATATTTATTCCCTTGTATGTGATTTCGTCGAAGGTTGTAGCACTAAGAATTTGCAAATGGAAACCTAATTCCTGGTTGAGGTTCTGCACAAATATGCTAACAAGCTGTTTCTCTAGAATCTTGAAAGGGAATTTGCTAACCATTTGTCTCCATCATTGAAGGAAAGAAATGAAAGTTTCCCCATTTTTCTGTTTATTGTTGCATAGATCGGTCATGGAAATCTCATGCTCCGCGTTGTAAGAAAAGTGGGTGGCAAACTTCTCTACTAGCTCGTTGAAAGACTTGATACCCTTGGGTAAGTGTGAGAACCATTGTATTGCTTGACCTCCAAGACTGCGAGGAAAGAGATGCATAAGATATGTGTCGTTATGTGAGACCTCGAAGCAAGCAAGATTGAATTCCCTAAGATGGTCTTTTGGGTCACCTTTTCCTTTGTATTTATCGAACTTAGGAATAGTAAAATTTTGAGGAAAAGGGATCATTGTTAATGACCGATCAAAAGGATAAGGACACACTTCTTCTAAAGAGAAAGTCTTCTTGGTGTGGCCAAACGTAAGATCAGATAGCTGCTGTTGAACTTCTGCGATCTTTAGCTCCATAGTTGTGGGAGGGGTTGGTAACATCTCCTGCTGTCTAAAAAGTGGTTGGTGTTGCCCATACGGAAGATTATAATGTAAGCCATGCACACTGGTGTTATAAGGGTTGTAAGATTGGTTGGGATCATACGGGTTGAACGTTTGGTTCAGATTGGGTTGGAATTGGAGGCTTTGATTTGGAAGAGGTGGAGGTGGCACTAGGTAAGAATGTTGGATTTGTGATGGTTGAAGAAAAGAATTGGGTGGAGGAAAGCTAAAGTGCGTTTGATTAGGTTACGATGGCGGCACATAGCTTTGGGAAACTTGATGTTGGAAATGTTGAGAGTGGCTAAGCAATGTGTGAAAGAAGTTGAGCGAGGATGAACGTTGTGGAGGATGGACATAGGTAGATATGATTTGCGATGGTTGGGGTTGATTGAGGATGAGAGTAGAAGAATGTTGTGGTTGGGGTTGCATGACTCTAATTGGTTGAGAGACATGAAGGTGTGATGATATAGGAGGGGGCATTTGTTGAGACCCTTGTTGCATGGCTACATAATTGTTCCCCGGATTGTAATTTGGTTGGAAACCCACGCGTGATGGAGTAACCAAGATTCCACTTGCGATTGGTGTGGACACTTTAGGAGGTGGTTGCATATTCGATCGAGCTAAGGTGGCTTGCTTAGCTAACTCTATTTGACGTTGGAGAGTTTCCTGTTGGTTTTTATAGATCTCCATAGGAGTCAGAAGCGGTGATATGGGTCTCTCCCCTATAGGATTTTGAAAAAGGGGATTCCGATACTGCAAGCCTTGTGTAGGTAAGGACATAGTCACTGTTGACATGGTTTGCACCGCTTGTATGGTATCTTGGGCGTTGTTGTTCTCCTTGAGAGTGGATAAATTAAAATCTTGAGGTAACTTGGCGCCTTGCTCTGCAAGCAAGTGAAAGAAATGATCTTGGTTCTCACTAAGGATTTTGTCAAAGGAAGCCATTACTCTAGGCTCTTGTATGATTTCATCAAGATCTTGCCCATCTACTTGAGAGGATTGACCTATTTCAAAGTGTCGCTCTTCTTGAGATGGGACTAAATCTACAGTATAGACTTGAGGGACAAAATCCTAAGGCAAGCCAGTGGTGTATTGCGATGTACTTATCAAAGGGATCCTATCCTCCTGAGGATTGCTTGGTTGGTCGATGTGTGGCATGTTGGGAGAATTGATTGGTTTTGCTACGGGTGTACTAGGAGTAACCTTGGGAGTAATGTTGAGATGACTTGATTGTGGTGTGCGAGGAGGTGACTTGCGCTTCTTAGGGACAACTTGCTTGGACTTCATAGTTTGTTGGAGCCTAGTGGTTAGCATGGAATACACTAGGACAAGAAAGGTAATGTTGGGTTTCTGTGAGATGCTTTGAGAAACGGACAAACTCTGATACACAAAGTACTGGACCAAAAGCGCTATACTGTTTGACCAGTGGCGCAGGACTGTGCAACCAAAAGCGTGCTACTGTGATGCCAAAGGCGACGGACTGAGCTACCAGAAGCGAGTTTCTTCTATGCCAAAGGTGAGCTACAGTGACCAAAAGTGAGCTACTGTTATACCAAGGGCGCTGAAGTAGAGTTTTGCTAGAGGTGAATTACTGTTATGCCAAAGGCGATCTACTGTACTACCAAAGGTGAGCTGCTGTAATACCAGGGGCGCTGAAGTAGTGTCTGATGTTTCAAAAAAGGCAAAATGTTGATGGATTGTTTCTGTTTCTGATTGGATTTGTTTGGCAAGAGAAAACACAACAAACAATGTTGGCATAAACAAGGGATTGACACAACAGATAGTGTATGTTCAAGGCTCCAAACAAGCCCAATGTTTCCACAAGTATAAGACAATTGCAATTAATAACAAGCACTTTTTATCCCTAGAGACAAGGTTTCATTGCAATAGATCAGCTCACAGCTTAATACTCCGTCGATAAAAATATCATTCCATAAAGGTGTCAGATATTTAGTATCTTTGCGAGAGACGATAGGTAGGGATATCTCACCCTCCCCTTGGAAAGCTCAAGTAGGTCACAAGAGATTTATGTCCAAGGGAATACTATATCTTCTCAAGGGAGCCAATGGTGAGTATCTTAAGTGCTTAAATCGATTCCCCTAGCACTGATGATTACCGCAATGTTCGGAGGTAGGTCGGGTAGTCTCTATCTAAAATAGTTCTTAGTGACTTTGAGGGACCAACACCTTACGAGCAATGTGATAAGCTACTAAAAGCTTAAACCAATCCTACTAAGAGTATCAAACACTTCGCTCAATGTGAAAATCGTTTCCACAAAGAGCTAGTACACCTATTTTCAGTTTGGCACCACAAGGTAAGGCTGACATCGGTTAGGACTTGGCTTTCACCTTATCCCTCTTATATAGCGGTTCAAAGGAAAACTCCGCTTAGGGTTGTCCCTTTTGGATGAAGCGCAATCCAAAAGTAGGCCCTTCTAAAGGAAGTACAGAGAAGTAAGAGCAAGCACGTCAAACAAAGGTTCAATTGTCCCGTTATAAGAAAAATAAGGTGCAACTAACCTAGGCACACACACGTTTGTAGTTGTAAATTGTCCCTTATGAAATTGAAGTGTTTGGCATTCATGTCCATTGTCCCTTAGAAAATTGAGGTGTTTGTGCATACATGTCCATTGTCCCTTAAGAAAAGCAGTATGTTCCTAAGACTTAGATTGCAAAGAAAAGATTTGTTCAATTGTCCCTTTAAGCATGCAATGTGTTTCTAAGACTTAGTGAGATAAATTAAGAGGTCTTCGATGCTCGTCCTGCATGAACATGTTAAAAACACCTATTGGCTCTGTGTGAGTAATAAGAAGCTGCAACAAGTGAGTTAGTTCCACCAAAGATTCACAAGTTAGCAAAAATAAATCAACTTTGACCAAACGCGTTGCACTGTCTTACCGGAGGTGACTTACTGTATTTCCAAAAAGTGCTGTAAAATAGACCAGAAGCGTCGGAGAATATTACCAAAAGCATTGAAAAATAACCAAAAGTGTTGTACTATGTTTTCGAAGGCGCTGTGATGAAGGCCAGAAGTGCAACACAATAATACCAGGAGCGCTGAAAAGTATCCAGAAGCGTGGAGCTATGTTACCGAAAGTGTGATACTATGTAGCCAAAAGCGCTGCGCTGTCGCAGATCACAAAAAAAGGTTAGATTTTGTCAAAATAACTAGATCCAAAATAAGATTCCATGATTGATTGACTATTCTGGGAAGTAGTAGCTGAGAGATCTGTGTCCTAAAATCTAGAAAACTCAGAAGCTGTAACAACACAAAAGATTAACACAAAAATCAAAGATACTCCTAAATAAGTTAGCTTAGGAAGTACAAAAAATAGGTTTGACAGACAAATACAACAACTTGTCCAACAAATTAATAAGATAGATAACGTGAAAAATCCTGCAAGACACTGAACAAAGTTAGAAACCTAATTTAGCTAAAAACGCTGCACGATACTGCCGGACGCGCCGTTCGGTTATGCCAAAAGCATCTCTCTGTTCTACCAGAAGCACCGCAGTGCCCCCAAGGGCACTGAATTGTGCCTCCAATAGTGCTTAATGATGCTGCTAGAAGCACTGTGCAATGTCATTTGTGCTGTACCGTACTGTGACTTCAAAATAAACAATTTCTCAAAGAAACAAAGGGATTAGTGGGTCCCACCGGGCATGCCAGAATGTGTATGAGGAAAAATTGATTAAATCTAAACTAATAAAACCAAAAACCAATCACATAAAGTGAACCAATCTAAGTAAAAGCCATTATCATAAAATCAAAGACAAATGAAAGCTCTTACCAAAACCTGTATTGTTCCCTTTTGGAGAAGTGTGGATTGCTCAATAAAGTTGCGAAACCATAGCTGTAACAAGCAAGTAGCGTGCTCAAGAGATCAATGTTAAGAGATCGTAAAGTTGCTCAATCGATGCGATGTATGCTCAAAGCGCTATTAAGTATGCCTGAGAATACAATCGAAGAGAGAGGTAATGAAGGAGATGAGGGGGGTTTATATAGGTTTCAACGAGGATCGATCAACAGTCTAGATAATTCAAAAGAATCAACGGAGGAGAACAGTTGAGGAACGTGCAACGAATGAGAAGAAGCCAAGTGTCCTGCTTTCTTTTGCATGAGAGGAGTTATCAAGAATAGAAGAATGAGTTAACTGAAGAGATAAATCAATTAAAAGAATAAAACAATCAGTTAAGTGATTTAAAACAAGAAGAAGAGATTTGCATGAGAAAAGAAGATATTTTGCTTTATTAAATATAGAAAACTTGAGTTATTTTAGAGATAACTCAAATTTAGAAGAAAAAGCAACTTAAATAAATAATTGATTTATTTAAATTTAGAGGAGATATTTTGGAAGAAATAATTAAATAATTAGAATTATTTAATTTAGAAGATTTAAAAGCAAATTAAATAAATAAATTTATTTAATTGTTGTGCATGATTTTGGAAGAATGATTTTGATTTAATTAAATAATGTAAATTATTTAATTATAGTTAAGATAGAATTTGTGATGAATTAATTAAATAATTGGATTTATCTAATTAATGTGGATTTGATTTTTGGAAAGAGAATAATGATCTAATTAAATAATTAAAATTATTTAATTTTGGAAGAATAAAAAAGGAATTTAATTTAATTAATTAAATAAAGAGAATTTATTTAATTAAATGTTGAAAGTATGTGATTTAGAAGAATTTGGTGAAATTAATTAAATAATTAGATTATTTAATTAACATTGTGATGCAGGTGATTAGATAGATGACGAAATGCGAGCAGTGTGACGACTTGGTCATTTTAGGGTGTCTACACCAAGTGTCCCAATTGTTTCAGGCCGCAGGCTACCGGCAAAGTCCCTTAAGATCCCTAAGACCAAAAAATTGCCAAACTTTGATAGAGCAGTTCTTAGAATTCATGGCAGCTGGGAACATTCTATTTGGACCTACAAGTTTACATGGGGTTCATCCACAATAAACTCTCTTAGTTTTAGTCATCTCTAGTCCGTTTGACCATGTCGAAATCAAATGCATTCTTTCAAAGTGCTTTAGTTTCATGCAGTGGAAAGGTGCTAGGAATGACATTTTGCATTTCATAGCTTGTGGGGCTAAATAGACTTTGCCAATGCGTTGGGGTGGGTGGGTAAATGCTAGGGGAGGTCTCATTTCATGTGCCAAGGGTCCCAATCATTTGAGGTAGCAGGCTACCAACAAAGTCACTTAAGATCCTAAGAGCAAAAAATGCCAAACTTTGACAAAGTAGTTCTCAGAATTCATGGCAGCTAGGAATGTTGCGTTTGGACCTACAGGTGCACGTGGGGTCCATCCACAATAACCTCTCTTAGTTTTGGTCAACTCCAGTCCATTTGACCGTGCCGAAATCAAATGCATTCTTAGAAAATGCTTCAGTTTCATGTAGCACAACCTTGCCAAGTGCCATATTTTTTGTTCTGCTTGTCATGGGGCTGAACCTACTGCGCCAACACATTTGGGTGGGTGGGTAAATGCTAGGGGAGGTCTCATTTCGTGTGCCAAGCATTCCAGTCATTCCAGGCTGCAAGCTACCAATAAACTAGAAAGTTGCTAAGACTGAAATTTTGTATTCCATAGGTCATGGGATTGAACCAACTATGCCAACATGTCTGGGTGGGTGGGTAAATGCTAGGAGAGGTCTCATTTCATGCGCCAAGTGTCTCAGTCGTTCTGGGCTGTAAGCTACCGATAAAGTTAAAAAGTGCTAGGAGTGGCATTTTGCATTCCATAGCTCGTGGGGATGAACGGACTTTGCCAACATGTCGAGGTGGGTGGGTAAATGCTAGGGGAGGTCTCGTTTCATGTGCCAAGCATCCTAGTCATTCGGGGCAGCAGGCTATCGGCAAAGTCCCTTAAGATCCCTAAGACCAAAAAACTGCCAAACTTTGATAGAGCGGTTCTCAGAATTTGTGGTAGCTAGGAATGTTATGTTTGGACCTACAGGTGCATGTGGGGTGTGTTCACAATAACCTCTCTCGGTTTTAGTTAACTCTAGTCCATTTGACCGTGCCGAAATCAAATGCATTCTTGCAAAATGCTTCAGTTTCATGTAGTGAAAAGGTACTAGGAGTGACATTTTGCATTCCATAGCTCATGGGGCCAAGTGGACTTTGCCAACATGTTGGGGTGGGTGGGTAAAGGCCAAGGGAGGTCTCGTTTCATGTGCCAAGGGTCCCAATCGTTCGATCGGCAAAGTCACTTAAAATCATAAGAGCAAAAAATGCCAAACTTTGACGGAGCAGTTCTCAGAATTCATGGTAGCTAGGAACATTTTGTTTGGAGCTATAGGTGCACATGTGGTCCTTCCACAATAACCTCTCTTAGTTTTAGTCAACTCCAGTCCATTTGATCATGTCGAAAGCAAATGCATTCTTGAAAAATGCTTCAGTTTCATACAGCACAACCTTGCTAGGTGCCATATTTTTTGTTCTGCTCATCATAGGGTTGAACCAACTGTTCCAACATGTCTGGGTAGGCAGGTAAATTCTAGGGGAGATCTAGTTTCATGTGGCAAGCATCCCAGACATTTTGGGCTGCAAGCTACTGATAAAGTAGAAAGTTGCTAAGACTAAAATTTTACATTCCACAGGTCAGGGGGTCAGACCAACTACACCAACACATCTGGGTGGGTGGTTAAATGCTAGGGGATTTCTCATTTCATGCACCAAGTGTCTTAGTCGTTCCAGGTTGCAAGCTACCGGTAAAGTCGAAAGGTGCTAGGAGTGACATTTTGCATTCCATAGCTCATGGGGTTGAATGGACTTCGTCAACACGTCAAGGTGGGCAAGTAAATGCCAAAGGGAGGTCTTGTTTCATGTGCCAAGCATCCTAGTTGTTCAGTGCAGTAGGCTACCAGAAAAGTCCCTTAAGATCCCTAAGACCAAAAAATTGCTAAGTTTGATGGAGCAATTCTCAGAATTCATGGCAGCTGGGAACATTCCATTTGGGCCGATAGGTGCATGTGGGGTCCTTTCACAATAACCTCTCTTGATTTTGGTCAACTCAAATCTATTTGACCGTGCTGAAATCAAATGCATTCTTGTAAAATGCTTTAGTTTCATGCATCACAACCTTGCCAGCTGCCATATTTTTTGATCTATTCATCGTGAGGTGGAACTGAATATGCCAACACATCCGAGTGGATGGGTAAATGCTAGGGGAGGTCTCGTTTCATGCGCCAAGTGACTTTGTGGTAGCTTATAGCCTAGAATGACTAGGACCCTTGGCACACAAAATGAGACCTTCCCTGGCATTTACCCACCCACCCTGACGTATTGGCACAGTTAGTTCAGGCTCATGAGCTGTGGAATGCAAAATCTCACTCCTAGCACCTTTCGACTTTGTTGGTATCTTACAGCCCGGAATGATTGGGACACTTGGCACATGAAACGAGACCTCCCCTAGCATTTACCTACCCATCCTGATGTGTTGGCCTAGTCAGTTCAGCGCCACGATGAGCAGAACAAAAAATATGGCACCTAGCAAGGTTGTGCTACATGAAACTGAAGCATTTTGCAAGAATGCATTTAATTTCAGCAAGGTCAAACGGATTGGAGTTGACCGAAACTAAGAGAGGTTATTGTGGATAGACACCACATGCACCTTTAGGTCTAAATGGAACATTCCCAGATGTCATGAATTCCAAGAACTGCTCTGTCAAAGTTTGGTAGTTTTTTGGTCTTAGGGATCTTAAGGGACTTTAATGGTAGCCTGCTACCTGGAATGACTGGGACCCTTGGCACATGAAAAAAGACCTCCCCTGGCATTTATCCACTCACCTTGATGCATTGGCATAGTTCGTTTGGCTCCACAAGCTATGGAATGCAAAATGTCACTCCTAGCACTTTTCCATTGCATGAAAATAAAGCATTTTGCAAGAATGCATTTGATTTCGGCATTGTCAAATGGACTGGAGTTGACCAAAATTGAGAGAGGTTATTGTGGATGGACCCCACATGCACTTATAGGTCCAAACAAAATGTTCCCAACTACCCCAAATTTTGAGAACTACTTTGTCAAAGTTTGGCATTTTTTTGGTCTTAGGGATCTTAAGTGACTTTGTCGGTAGCCTGCTGCTCAGAATGACTAGGACCTTTGTCGCAGAAAAGAGACCTCCCCTAGAATTTAACCGCCCACCCCAATGCATTGGCATAGTTGGCTCAACCCCAGGATGAGTAGAACAAAAGCTATGGCACCTGGCAAGGTTGTGCTGCATGAAATTGAAGCATTTTGCAAGAATGCATTTAATTTTGGCATGGTCAAATGGACTGGAGTTGACCAAAATTGAGAGAGGTTATTATGGTTAGACCCCATGTACACTTGTATGTCTAAGCAGAACATTCCCAGCTGCTACAAATTTTGAGAACTGCTACGTCAAAGTTTGGTAGTTTTTTTCTCTTAGGATCTTAAGTGACTTTGCTGGTAGCTTGCTGCCATGAATGATTGGGACCCTTGGCACATGAAACGAGACCTCCCCTAGCATTTACCCACCCACCCCAATGTGTTGGCAAAGTTTTTTTTGCCCCATGAGCTATGGAATGCAAAATGCCACTCCTAATACCTTTCCACTGCAAGAAACTGAAGCATTTTGCAAGAATGCATTTGATTTTAGCACGGTCAAACAGATTGGAGTTGACCAAAACTGAGAGAGATTATTGTGGATGGACCCCACATGCACCTGTAGGTCCAAACGAAACATTCCCAACTACCATGAATTCTGAGAACTGCTTCGTCAAAGTTTGGTAGTTTTTGGTCTTAGGGATCTTAAGGGACTTTGTTGGTAACCTACTGCCCTGAATGATTGAGACGCTGGCACATGAAACGAGACCTCCCCTAGAATTTAGCCACCCACCCTAACACATTGGCATAGTCTGTTCGGCCCCACGATGAGCAGAACAAAAAATATGGCACCTGATAAGGTTGTGCTGCATGAAATTGAAGCATTTTGCAAGAATGCATTTGATTTCGGCACTGTCAATTGGACTGGAGTTGACAAAAAATGAGAGAGGTATTGTGGACAGACTCCATGTGCACCTATAGGTCCAAACAGAACATTCTCAGTTGCCACAAATTCTGAGAACTGCTCCATCAAAGTTTGGTAATTTTTGCTCTTAGGATCTTAAGTGACTTTGCTGATAGCCTGCTGCCTCGAATGATTGGGACCCTTGGTACATGAAATGAGACCTCCCCTGGCATTTACCCACCCACCCCGATGTGTTTCTGAAGTCCATTTGGCCTCACGAGCTATAGAATGCAAAATGTCACTCCTAACACCTTTCCACTGCATGAAACTGAAGCATTTTGCAAGAATGCATTTGATTTCAGCATGGTCAAAAGGATTGGAGTTGACCAAAACTGAGAGAGGTAATTATGGATAGACCCGATGTGCACCTGTAGGTCCAAATAGAATATTTCCATTTGCCATGAATTTCAAGAACTACTCCGTCAAAGTTTGGTATTTTTTGGTCATAGGGATCTTAAGGGACTTTGTCGGTAGCCTACTGCCCAGAATGACTGGGATGCTTGGCACATGAAATGAGACCTCCCCTAGCATTTACCCACCCACCCTGACACATTAGTGAATGAGAACATGATATGACCATTCTATCAATCAAGTAGTCCTTAGGTTGATATGCCCATTCTAAGCTTGACACCATGATTGAAGTAGAGGGCAGCTGATCAAAGAACTGAAACTAATACCTAACACACAAAGCCATGTAAAGCAGCCCCACTCTTGGAATTGACATTTAAAATTATTTATGAAAAAAATAACACTAACTGATTAAGAAATATAACACACCCATTGCACAACGGCGTCGAAAAACTTTATTTCGTCATTGCTGGAATAGGAAGCGCAAATGCTCATGCCTTCCTTCACTTTCCCACAATAGTAATCTTGATGTTGCTTCAATGAGAATCAAAACTTTGACCTTAAATCTTGTATGCTTTTAAATTCTTCCACAACTAGCTCATGGTCCTCTTCTTTTGGAAATTTAAGGTAATGCATAGTTAGTCATGCATTCTTTAATTCTAGAGACACATTATACCACGTGTCGTCAAAAGATTTGAAGTCTAACTATACTGGTTCCTTATTTTCCACTGCCATTGCTCATGCAAATCTTTCTGTAGATATTAGACCATTTAATGAAGCCTTAGAAGTGTTCTAGGTTGGACATTTTGCCAGATAACTAAAACCATAACGGAACGACATAATTATATATGGTGTTATCATTGCCCTGAGGATTCAATCAACTAGTCCTTAGGTTGATATGACCATTCTAAGCTTGACATATGACTGCTACCATTTGCATATAACTATACATTTATAAGATGAGTGTTCTAAGATCTTTATAATAGCCTTCTCTGTTTTACTGGGATAGCACTATCCTAGCAATCATATGACTAGTTTTTTAACTGCTAGATCCCCCCAAATGGAAGCTTTGCTCGTCATATAACAATCTCACCCTCATATTCGATCATCATAGTAACATGGCAGCGTGGCATTTGACTATCCCATTATGTCAATTAAGTCACTTGAATGCATTACTAATGTAAAATTGTAGCATTCCTTTGTACATACCCTTGGTCTGAGATATAAAACAATAATCTTTTCTAATAAGGACAATTTTATGTACCGAGGACTAAATTGACATGTGATTTGGCTCCCCATTACAGTCCACACTGTCCTATGGCTATTACCTTACATGATATGTGAGTGAGTTCTGATTATCATGAATATCCATTCCTTGATGAACAAGTGACTAGGTTTGGGAGAAGACTTTAATGTCGTGATAACAGTCCAAAAGCTAAGTGATTGCCTTCTTGCTGATGAGTGTCACATTCTTGACTTTAAGACTAATTCATGATTGAATTCTTGTCCATAAGTGTACTATGTCATAGTTGGTCTATTGACCTTGCTAGGGTTGTCTTTATGTGGGAATGACATGCTTGACTTGATGGGATTGTCTTCCCTTCTTAATTTAGGATTTCTACTCTCTGATTACCAACACAGCTATCTTTTCATTATGATAGTCCTCTTCTTTCTCTCTTCTATGCTCCCTACTTGTAGACTTCACATTCATAACACCAGGGTATAAGTACCCTCTAGCAAGTCAATAATACCTTTGATACATGATAGTCAACCTAGGGTTGTCTTTGTTCTTTGTATGACAAACACCTAATTAATTCTGGCTACTTGTAGTACCTCTAAGCGTCTCCTATAATATCACCATGTTCATGGTCATTATCATGTGTCCTCCAATGACAATACAAGTGTACCTACACTATAATAAATACTTAAAATGACATACCTACAATTATGCAGTTGTGAGTTCTCCTTCAAAATGGCTTGAAGTTGGAAAATAACGACATTAGATTTATGTAAGTTTCCATGCTAAAATGCAATACCTAAAACTCATTGCTACCTTCTATAGCTCACTACAATTGTTTGCTATTCTACCAGATAACTATTAACATAAACCTAGAACAAAGTCCATCAACTTCTTTCATGAGAAACCTTACTAGGAACTTTATGTAGGTGAACAAAGCACCAAAGTTCCAATAGTAAAATTAAAAGTTTTAAAATATTGAATTGCTTAGAATTAGAAGATGAAGTTTTCTAGGAGTTTAGAAGGTCATGTAAGTTGATTTGTTTATTTAACACCTATTCTAGTAGCCTAGTCCACTAGGGAGCAACCTAGTCTAGAGAGTTTCTATAGGTATAAAAAATTATAAGAGGTCAAGAATGGTATGTACAAGATTCTATTAGATGTAAAATTGTCAACATGTAGTGGAAGATGTGAAACCAACTAAAAACTAGAAGCAAGTCATAAAAGCCTTTATAAGAAATAATGAAAAAGAAAGTAAATGGACAAGTTTCACTTGGTTTTCAAGGCCTGAAATAGTGGATTTGGAAAGTGACCATATAAAAATAAATATTAGAGATTTTTGGATGTTAAAAGGTGTAAGGACAAGGATGTCATTTATAGGGGTGCCATGTATGAAGATCATGAAGATCAAACCCATTTCTGTCCTCGCAATGCTCCTGATTGAAAAGATGTATGTTGTCTTGATTCCTTCAAGTATCCACTTAGATTTATCATGAAACTTTCAAGAAAATGCAATTGGCACATGTAAATCCAAATTCCACAACCTTTGCCAGCATCCTCCCTATCTGTACCAACATAGGGTCTTTGGAACAACGTATAGACAACCAATGAAAGCATAAAGGATATAGGATTTTTGTCACATGTTGTAATTCCAACTTCCCTTGTAGACATGTATGCAAAGTGTGGAAGCATAGACAAGGCATGTGGATTGTTTGATAGAACACCACAAAGAGATATCCTCTTGTGGGATGAAATGATTGCAAGATATGAAAAAAATGGATTTGTTGAAAAGACTTTAGAAACTTTCAAGCAAATGCAATTGGCACGTGTAAAGCCAAATTCCACAACCTTTGCTAACATCCTCCCTATCTGTACCAAAATAGGATCTTTGGAACAGTGCATGGACAACCATCAAAGCATAAAGGATATAGGAATTTTGTCACATGTTGTAATTGCAACTTCCCTTGTAGACATGTATGCAAAGTGTGGAAGCATAGACAAGGCACATGGATTGTTTGATACAACACCACAAAGAGATGTCCTCTCATGGGATGCAATGATTGCAAGATATGTAAAAAATGGATTTATTGAAAAGACTTTAAAAATTTTCAAGTAAATACAATTGGCACGTGTAAAGCCAAATTCCACAACCTTTGCCAGCATCCTCCCTATCTCTACCAAAAGAGGATCTTTGGAATAGTGTATGGACAGCCATCAAAGCATAAAGGATATAGGAATTTTGTCACATGTTGTAATTGCAGCTATCCTTGTAGACATGTATGCAAAGTGTGGAAGCATAGACAAGGCATGTGGACTATTTGATACAACACCATAAAGAGATGTCCTCTCATGGAATGCAATGATTGCAAGATATGCAAAAAATGGACTTGTTAAAAAGACTTTAGAAACTTTCAAACAAATGCAATTAGCACGTGTAAAGCCAAATTCCACAACCTTTGCCAGCATCCTCCCTATCTCTACCAAAATGTAACTACCCTTATAGACATGTATGAAAAGTGTGGAAGCATAGACAAGGTACGTGAACTATTTGACATGATGCATTGAAATGAAATGCCATTTCATGGAATGGAATGATTGCAAGATATGCAAAAAATGGATTTTTTTTTATAAGGCTTTATAAACTTTCAAGAAAATACAATTGGCGAGTGTAAAGCCAAATTCCACAACCTTAGCCAATATCCTCCTTGCCTATGCTAAAATGGACATCCATCAAAGGATAAAAGATATGGAAATTTTGTTAGATGTTGTAGTTGCAACTACCCTCAAAGACATGTATGCAAAGTGTGGAAGCATAGACAAGGCACTTGAACTGTTTGGCATGATGCCTCATGTTAGGGGAAATTTGGATTCAACAATGAATATGTAATGATAAATAATATCAAATACCCAAAACTCAATAGAATAGTGAACTAAGGAAATCCAATAACAATGAATCAAATAACAAAGCGAACCTTCCTTAGATCGAAACTTCCATTGATTGCCTATCAAAATCATCCTTGCGTGTATGAAATAGGGCCCTCAGAAAGTGCACTTCTTTGCTTTGTCAAGAATGTCGATTGAGAATGGCAGTGATAATGTCGTAGTGAAGAGAAGCTTCACAACGAGGGTTGTAGTGTGTAGTAACAAAAAGTGTGATCACAAGCAATGAAGGAATTGGTGCCAAAGGCACGTTGTAATTCCTGCAGAGTAACAATACTTAAAGCTTGGATGAATAGAATGGAAGAATGAGGTTCAATTTATAGACTTGGAAGAAATAAGATCAATGGTATAGAAGACTTGAGAAGATCAATGGTTGATAATAGTTGAGGAACGTGCAACGAATAAGAAGAAGACAAGTGTCACACAAAAACTATTTTATTTGAGTTAATCACTTTCTTTTCTAAAGATAAGACATGCTTTTCATAAATTAGAAAGCTTTTTTCTAATTTAAGAGATATTGATAAAAACAAGGTTGATTGAATAGATAACTCAACTTAAGATTTGCTTTTGCATGATTTGAGAGAAATTAAATAATAAATTATTTAATTGTGTGTGCATGAGGAAGAAGATTTATCTTTAGAAGATTTAGAAGATATTTGAAGAATTAGAAGATAAGAAAGCAAATTAAATAAATAAATTTATTTAATTGTTGTGCATGATTTGGAAGAATAAATAAAATATTTTATTTATTTTATTTTTGGAGATTGGGAGAATTTAAATAAATTTGATTTGATTTATTCAAATTTGGAAGAATGAATTTGATTCAATTAAATAATTAAGAATTATTTAATTGTTTGGAAGAATTGAATTAAATAAAGGATTTTATTTAATTTTGACTTTAGAAGAGATAATTAAATATTTTGATAGTTAATTAATTTAGAGAAATATGAATCAAATAAATAAATTTGTTTATTTATTTATTGACAGAGGAATTAGAAGGGAATAAATATTAAGAATATTTATTTAGACTAAATCGTGTCATTTTTAAGCGTATACATTTTACCCCTCTTTGAAGCAATGCAGTTTACAGCGTTGCTTCAAAGAATAGATAGTCTGACAATGATACATGCCCTAGTTTGCCCCTAGTACAGGTTATGACGATAGGATGCCCCCTCGGGAGATTGGATGAGAAGAAGATAGAAGGGCGAGAGACAGACAATCTCATGAAGATGAAGGAAAATTGGGTTAGGTTGGAAGGAAACATGACACATTTCAGAGAAACGGGAAGAAAAACTTGAAGAAATGGGTGTGGGAAGTAGTCGTAGTCACCACATAGCCAAATTAGGGTTTGCAAGCTATAAATAGGAGCTGGGTCCACAAGACAATTCATTTGCACACTTGTCTTAGCTTGATTTGCTTCAGAGAGCTCAGAGCAACATGGCAACTAGAGAGGCAGATATTCCACGCGAGGAGCATTGATTCGAGTGCGTTTGTCGATTCAATCGACCAGCAGAGGTAGGACCCTCGGTATGTATCCTAAAAAATTTCTCCTAGGGGCGATTTAGGTAGCAATAAATGCTAGGAGAAACTTAGGTAGATAGAAGCGCAAAAATGCAGAACAGTGCATATGTAGCGCGAAACGGGGCATGCATTATTTTGCAGTGCATATGTGGAATTTAACAGCGCATATGCAAAATTGGCACATACATAGAAAACTACAACGCATGTGTAATCCTGCGGCGCATATACAGCATGTTGTGGTGCATGCGTGAAAGCAGCGCATTTGTAGAATGGGACGGTGCATACATAGGTTCTTGCAGCGCATTTGCCAGGAACGACGCATAGGTCCAGAAATGACACTTTTGTTAAAAAATGACACATTTACCACTTGTTGTGGTGCATATGCCATAGATAGGCAGATTACTTAGCGAAATTGACTCGATTGGTGTCCTGTTTGACACGTCAATCGATAAGCTATCTCTGAGATTGTAGGAATCTAGTCAAGAGATGTAGTTTGCTATTTTAATCAATTTGAAATGCTAAGTTAGTTGACATGTTTCTATAGATATCCTGAGTATGGTACTTGTAGCGTTAGGTTGATGCATTGCTTTGCGTGCTTGCAGGAGGAGATACAGGATACGCTGTAGTCTAGGGAGCAGTTCCCTATGCCTTTGTTGCAGAGATATATGCTGACTGAGATAGATAGAGAGGCACTTGGCGCTATGGGACTCGATTACATTTGCTTCATGCCCAAGGTGCGGGTGAACCGTGGCTTGCTGACTATTGCTGTGGAGAGGTTCCACAGTGAGGATGGGACATTCCACTTCTTGACTGGAGAGATGGCCGTGACACTGGAGGACATCTATCAGATTTTGCATTTGCCAATTGATGGCGAGCTTGTGGAGTATGATCCACAGAGAGGTGTGGGACTCGCTAAGTGCAAGCAAGTGTTCGATGACCCAGAGCTGGTTGGACAGGTCATCCCTTGGCAGGATATTCATGATTACTACGACTACTTCCCAGGGATTGTAGCGGGATTGATCGGAGGCGTTGTATGCCCTGATAGGAGATCACATGGGTTCCCCATTGGATGGGGTAGGATCATGGAGAGGATGGTGACAGAGGGCACTTGATATGCTTGGGGTGTCTGGATGCTTACCCATTTATACCACGATATGCATCAGGTGGTGTATCACAGGAGCACGAGCCTTTCGGCAGGTGTGTCACTATTATAGTTTTGGCTATGGGAGCACATAGAGATCACGAGACCGATTTGTGTTTTTGCGAGACAGAGGGGAGAGCTATACAGCTATGGTTACGCAAGGGTGATTTCCCAGCATAGGCTCGGGAAGCTGGAGTATTAGAGACATGCATTGGATGGGGTAGATGTGGTCACCTGGCGACCATATCTAGACTGCGAGCCGTGGGATGACAAGGAAGACGAGCTACCTTACTATTTTCAGATGAGATGGCTGATAGGGCGGACCCACCACATACTAGAGAGGCAGATTATTGGCAGAGTATTGAAACAGTTCGGCAGGAGGTAGGGCATGCCACAGGGGCAGGCTTAGTTTACATGGACACATGCGGAGAGGGTCAGATGGGGACTGATGGCATCCTACGAGGAGGCCCTGGCAGAGTTTCGACAAACACCTTATGTCACCTGGGACATGAGGAGGGAGATAGCAGATGTTGGGACATCACAGGATTATGAGGATTGGTTTGCCGAGCACCCATTCCTAAGATATTCAGGACCTGGGGTGTTGGTACCTCGCATAGATGAGGCAGACTCAGATGATGAGGGCCAGGTTGGCCGAAGGAGGAGGGGGAGAGGGAGAGGATAGAGAGGGGGCAGAGATGGAGGAGATGATGGAGGAGGGGGAGGAGGTGGTGACGATGGTGGTCGACCCAGACAGAGGCGGAGGGTTGCGGAGGACAGAGAGGGGGCAGAGATGGAGGAGATGACAGAGGAGGGGAAGGAGGTGGTGACAATGGCGGCCGAACCAGACAAAGACGGAGGGTTGGGGAGGGGCCAGAGGTTGCACAATAGATACCACAGGAGATACCGCAGGTACAACGAGGACAGATGCCACCACCTTAGCAGGTGGCACAACAGCAGGTGGCATAGTAGCAGGTACCACAGCAACAGGTACCATAGCAGTAGGTGCCCTAGGGTCCAGCATAGGCAGATGTCCATGAGAGGACCATAGCCACACTAAGAGGGCAAGTTAGACAGCTACAGGCCCAGCTCAGGAGGGTTGAGGCTCGACGAGAGACAGACACAGAGTACATTGTGGGTCTGGCTAGAGAGAGGGACATGGCAGATGTCTAGATATGAGTTATCTGGGTGGAGAGGGATACTACAGTGGCAGCCCTGGGAACAGATGTGACAAGTAGCTTTTTGGTTGGGTAGGTGCAATAGGCACAGGTGCAACTAGCACAGGTACAGGGAGAGCTGGCACAGGTGCGAGGATAGCTAGCACAGGTACAGGGAGAGCTTGTGAGAGCATAGGCCCATACGTAGTATTACTGGGGATTATACCATGGTGCAGTGCCTATTAGTTAGAGGGCTCTAAGCTATAGGAGTCAGTCGATGGCCTCACAGAGAGCAGGTCCATCGAGGTCAGGGGCCTCTGTTATGGGCCCACAGCAGTCTGAGGCTGGCAGAGGAGGAGGAGGAGACACTGCCGGCAGCAATGGTCCTCAGCAGCAGGAGTAGAGATTTATAGAGTTTGGATCCTATGTGTTACCTCCTAAATCGGCAGAGGGTTTGCCAGCTCCAATGCACAGGCAGATTTAGTCAATAGATACGGGAGGTTGCGTGAGCTGCCTCCCCTTCACTTCTGATTCTGCCACACCAATGAGGGTATCCCTATAACTAAAGGTGTAACATTGACTAGCTCAATGACAGGAAGATTTAGCTTGACAACAACATGCAGAATACTCTTATTTCAGGACCAAGATCTGAATGATAGATCACAAGTTTGGCAACTTTCTTGGACATATGTGTCTGGTTAGGTATGAGAGTATGTAGGGGTTCCTAATCCCACTCCTACAACTAACAGGTTAAAATTATGGAAAGGTTTGAATTGATGGTTTGGATGCAAGACAGAGGATTTTGGATCATGACTACTTCACAAGGGTAGACCGGTGCCTATCTCAAGGCAAGGAGTCAAATAGACATATACATGAGGATGGCTTGCAATTGGCATTCGAGTTTCAAGGGGATGGATTGATGCTTGCCTTACAAACATCACCCAAGGATGGGTATTTAGCTGCCTCTACTTACAGATATCCTTGCTGACATACAACCTTCTCCATGCTTGACCTAAAACAGTTTAATCCACTCCTTGAATGGAAGTTAGAGATGAAGCATGTGATACAGAAACTTGTATCCCCGAATCTATGAAACCCTTAGCAATCAGATTCAAAAGAAGAAATTGCATGCAACAAATGGAGACAAATAGATAAATACATGCAACAAGCATTTTTCATATAACATCAACATTGAAATTGAACATATGTGCAAGATACATCACAGATGAAATACATAAACTCCAAAATGAGATAGAACCGCCAGGAAAATGCTCTATTTTTCATTATTCACACAAAAAATTGCCCAAGTCTTCAACAACAACAATGAGTAATACAGTTTGGCATTTATATCAAAATTGTGTACTCAGCCAAAATTACAATGGTCAACTCAAAAATCATCAGATACAATGCATCATGAGAAATGGTGCTCAAAATTGAATGCAGTCGAGAAGCAGAGGAAGAGAGCAAGTGGGCTCCAGATCTGAGCCGCCGCTCAAAGACTTGCATCTTAAAAAAGGTGGTTGACCTATCCATCATCGACCCATACTGTTGCGTTTCTGCCATTAATGCTTCAGCTACCCGTAGCCTCTTCTGGAATGCAGTAGCAGACACATCTAAAATTTTCCTGCTAAAAAAAATGACTTCAAACACTCAAGAAAAAACCTTCGCTGCGGTCTCAAAGCATGGCCGTCGATCACTTCCCATCGCTGAGATCCACGGCACTCAAAAATGTTGAAAAGTCGTCAGCCAGTGAAAACGTACCACGTAGGCATCCCATGATTCTATCGTTGGCCTTTCCAATCACCATTTTGCCACTTTCGCCCTTGTATATGCAAAAAAAAACATATGCATATACAATCGCCACTGTTCACCTTTCAAAAATCCTTTGTATATGCAAAATGCATATACATGCAAAAATTTAATATACAAGGTGGACCCCAAAATATTATGAAGCAGATTGGAAACTTATTCGGGTCCGGCTTGCATCTTGACCTTTATATCTTTGCTTGCATATCAGCATATACAAGCACGATATACAACCCGCGGACCTAAAAATCTATCTATTGCAGCTTGATTTCCAATTGGGTCCGGAATGTATGCCTTTGTTTTGTATATTTCAAATGTATACTTCACATACATTCACCTTTGTATGTCCTGTCCACGGGTCCCACCATTTGTATATCGGTCATTGTACATCATTCCTTTGCACATACAAACAAGGAATCTTCTCCAGAATATTCCTGCAATGTATCTAACCATTGTATGTGCGTCCAAATGTATATTGCATATACATTCCACCTTGTATATCCACGGGCCCCACCACATGCATCTTTGTCTCGCCACTGTAGCAAATGTATATTTGCACCTCGTATATTTTGCTTTGTATATAACCTGATATACAAAGCAGGAATATTCCCAAGAATCTACGAAAGATTCCCCCTTTGTATATGCACCTTTTAGAGCCCGATATACATTCAGAAATGTGTCTAACTCAATTTTTTAAAGGGCGATAGAGATTTTTTGACCCACCAATGCACATTTTGACCTGAATGTATATACAAACACCTTTGTATATACAAAGATACATGCATATGACTGATTTTTTTGCATTTTTTAGCACAGCAGAGGCCGAAAGTGTTAGAACTTTGGATTTTTTGGGAAGGGGCCTGCATATTTAAATGCTTGAAACCGGACTGCTCATGCAGGCAGTAACACTATGTACCTTTTTGATGGCTCAAATAGCCAGATAGACTTGTACCACTTTTGTATTTTTAGACATGTATCACCATCCGTTGGGATGTACTTATTGTATATGACACCAATTTAGAGACAGACATTTGGATATTGTACATTTGGACATACTTTATGATATTTATATGACGATGCAGCTATTTTGATTCTCTCTATATGGATGAGTCTATGATGCACTTTTTATTGCATGATGTGATGTATGTGTTTATCTAATGCAGACTTAGATGTTTTACTTGATGTTATGAGATGTTATCTGATGTAGATTTTTGATATGATGCTATGTGATGCTATATGACCTTATGCAGACTTAGATGCTTTTACTTGATATGTTTCTAACGTGTGTGAATGCAAAATGATATCTATATGATTATGCAACTTATGTGATGCACTTTATCTATGTTTTTGATTTTTTCTGTTTCGACACTATATGATGATTGTATATGGATGACCTAATGCACTCTATTATGTATGCAACTGATTTAATCATGTAAATGACTATCTCATATGATATGATATGCAACTATATGCTCTGTTTTTGTGATGTACAAATGTACTCTATCAACACAAAAATGACAGAATGACAGATAGAAGATTGATTGACAGAAGAATGAGTTGAGAGAAAGATTCACAAGTTTCACTTTGTATTGTTACTTTGCATTGATTGGATCTTTTATTGCATGGATATGGATGTGTAAATGGATGTATAATGGATGGATTTGATTTTGACATCTTGACGGTGCAAGTATTTTGAAGTGCTTTATTTCCTCATTGGGCGATTTTTTTTTGGTACTTTTTCTGAAATGTTGTAAGTTAACACAAGCATCTAGGTATAATTGAACTAAGATGACCTGAGCATTGCTTAGATGGATTTTGATTTAGCAAGTTAATACAAGCATCGAGGTATAATTAAACCGAGATGACTTGAGTATTTCTTGCATATCAACAAACAAGGATTGCCCCCGTTCATGTTAGACCTTGGATGTCCTCAATGATCTTTTACCGATCATGTCCTTAGACAAGGCTTCACATTACTAAAGATTAATCCACAAACAACAAACAAAGAAATAATCATGCCCCCATCCTAGTATCTCTAGCTTTTGGCATCCTTGAGTAGCATAGAAAGGCATGATAGCATAAATCAAGACTCTGTAAGTTTAACCTAACCAATCCAAATCATTCTTGCATTTAGATGTGTTTGTTTCTTGTCATAATTTGAGTAAAATCATTTAGAAAGCCTTAGGTGTTTTTCTACTTTGCTTTGGATAGGTTAAGGTGTTGCATCAAAATTTCTGCTTGAAGAGCGGTTCTGCCTATGCTTGCTTGCTTGGTGAGAAGATTTCACAATCCTTATTGGTGAGACGGACCCTAAGGGACTGACCTAGTGCCTCGGGGGCTCATTGCAAAATGGCCTTGCCTATGTGATGACGTAGAGGTAATGTAGTTCGAGGTAAACCCTAACGGACCTAAGACCTAGGCGGTAGAAAGTGGAGGTAGAGTCAGATAGATAGAAGGACTAGACATGGCATGGATGGGATAATGGAGCCTCAAGGGCGCATTAGAATAATGGCCTTGCCTATGTGACGATGTAGAGGAAACATAGTTCATGGGCTTGGACCATGGATAGACTAGAAGACAGACGACAAGATATGGGATGGACGAAGAAGGCCTCAGGGATGCATTGGACTAATGGCCTTGCCTACGTGGCAGTGCAGAGGTAATGTAGTTCATGGACTTGGACCACGGATACCAACGAGAGACACTATGCTAGGCTGACACGGTAAGTATGATATGGGACAAAACCTTGGTTGACAAGGTCAACAAAGAGATAGAGTATCAAGCCACAATAGGTTACTATTAGGATTTTATTATGGGATAGACATGGGTCAAATGGGATAGTGGAGAATGGACTCAAGGTGATTGGTTTCCCAAAGATGGAGAAGGCAGTTTATCACAAGTAACACCTATTTACCAGGTTTTCACCACTTGCTTTTATTTGCATGAAAAGCTAGAAAGTATACATGATGCCTAATTACCAGGTTTTCATCATGATACCTATCCAAGGCCCCTGTTTGCCAAGTTTTCACTAAAGGATGATTTTTTTGTACTTTTCTTTTTTTTTGATTTTTTTGTATTTTTCTGATTTTTTTGTATTTTATGTCCCCCTTATATTGGAGTTCTCCTAGGTATAGAACCGGCAAAGATACATGCTATTGATTGGGTCATTGAACAACTCACCCTCTGTGTTGCTAACTGATATGCCCCCGATCCATAAGTAGCTACAATTACATAAGGCCCAAGCCAATTGGGTTCGAACTTGCCCTTCTTTTCCCTATCCTGTTGATTGCGGGGATTTTCCTTAAGGACCAGATCTCCAACTTTGAAGACTCTTGGGTGAACTCTGTGGTTATAGTTTCGTGACATCATTTGTTGGTATGCTTTGAGGTGGTCAAAGGCTTTCTGTCTCTTTTCCTCTAGCAACTCTAGTTCTTGCAATCTAGAGACTCTGTATTCTTCATCTAATATGAGACCTTTTAACGACACCCTGAGAGATGGTAATTCAACCTAAATGGGAAGGATAGCTTCTGAGCCCTAGACAAGGGCGTAAGGTGTAGCACCTGTGGGAGTGCGTATACTGGTTCTGTAGGCTCATAGAGCGGGATTGAGTTGGATATGCCAATCACGGCTAGCATCATTGACTATTTTCTTGAGGAGTTTCAAGATGGTCTTGTTGGATGCTTCATCTTGACTGTTGCCTTGGGGGTAATAGGGTGTAGAGAAATGGTGTTGGATTTTGAATCGATCACAGAGTTCTTGGACATCCTAGTTTTTGAAGGGTCTTCCATTATCCATGATGATGGACTGTGGAATTCTGTATCTGCAAATGAGGTAATTCAGGATAAATGAGGAGATTTGCTTACCTGTGACGGTGGTGAGGAGAACGGCTTCAATCCACTTGGTAAAGTACTCAGTGGCGGTTATGATGAATTTATAGCCATTGTATGAGGGTGGATGGATCTTTCCCACAAGATCAAGTCCCCATTGGCAAAAGGGCCAAGGTGTCGTTAAAGGTCTCAACTCTTGAGCTGGTGCATGTATTAGGTTCCCATGTATTTGGCACTGCTTGCACTTCTTGACAAACTGATATGAATTTGTTTCCATGTTCGACCAGTAATAACCCAAACACATGAGTTTCTTAGCTAAGGAAGGACCGCTAGAGTGTGTCCCGCAAATCCCTTCATGTACATCTTGTAAGGCGGTTATTGATTCTTTTCATTCTAAACAATAGAGTAAAGTACCATCTAGACCATGTTAGTATAGGGTATTGGCAATAATGGTATAGCGAGAGGTTTGGCGTATAAAGGTTTGTCATTGGTTTGAAGATAGGTCAAGTGGGAGGGTGTTGTCCTTGAGGTAAGTATAAATCTTACCGTACTAAGGTGAATGAGATCCAACTAAAAGGCATATGGTATGGTTCTCCGGAAGATCATAAGCTAGTTGTCGAATAGTTTCTACTAAGAACTCGTACCGTGACTCATTCTTTGGTATCTCAAGAAGAGAGGCAATGGTTGCCATGGCATCTACTACTTTGTTCTCAATTTGAGGTATCTGCTCAAAAGAGATGATCACAAAGTGTTCCTTAAATTCATCGACCATCCGCTTGTAAGGGACAAGCTTTTCATCTTTGGTTTGGTAATCATCATTGACCTAATTTATCACTAGTTGAGCATCACCATAGACATGTAGCTCTTTGATTTTCCATTCTGTTGCCATTTTGATACCAATGACTAAGGCTTCATATTCTGCTATGTTGTTAGTGCATGGGAATAACAAACGGTAAGACTTCGGAATGGTGTCGCCTTGACGAGTTACAAACAAGATACCTGCCCCCGATCCATGGTTTGTGTAGGACCCATCAAAGTATAGTTTCCAGGAATGTGTTGAGATAGTGAATAAGGATTCATCTGGAAACTCAAATTGCATTGGTGTGGAGTCTTGTAGTGATGCATCTACTAATTGATCAGCAATGACTTGCCCCTTGATAGATTTTATGTCTACATACTCAATGTCGTATTCACTTAGGAGCATTACCCATTTGGCTAGGTGACCTGTGAGAGCTACTTTGCTTAGTAGGTACTTCAGTGGATTTATTTTTGCAATAGGTTTGACTGGATGTGCAAGCATATAATGTCAGAGTTTTTGGGAAAAAAAACTACCACAAGACATGATCTTTCTATCTGTGAGTATTGCAACTCATAGCCCACTAATGTTCGACTGATATAGTAGACGGCTCTTTCTTTATTCTCATAGTCTTGTTGTGCTAGAAGAGCCCCAAGAGCTGTAGGTGTAGCAGATATGTATAGTATCAATGCTTTCCCTTGGATATGAGGCATGAGAATAGGTGGATTCATAAGGTACTCTTTCAGTTTGTTGAATGCCTCTTCACATCTCTCATCCCATCTGAATGGAATGTTCTTGTGAAGGAGATGACTGAATGGTTGACACTTGTCTGCCAGTTGTGATATGAATCTACGGATTGCTTGTAGCTTGCCTTGTAGCGATCTTAGTTGTGTAAGAGTCTTGGGTGGTGGCATGTCCATGATAGCCTTGACTTTGGTGGGGTCCACCTCTATTCCATTTGCTGATACAATAAAGCCTAGAAGCTTGCTTGAGGTGACTCCAAACACACATTTCTTTGGGTTCAACCTGACTTTGAATTGCTCTAATCTCTGAAAGACTTTCTCTAACACATCCAGATGTGATTCCCTTGTGAGTGACTTTGCTAGGATATCATCTACGTAATCTTCCATTGTCACGTGCATCATGTCATGAAATATAGTGGTCATAGCATGCTGATATGTTGCTCCTGCATTCTTTAGTCCAAATGGCATGACATTCCAGCAAAAAGTGCCCCATGGACAAGTAAAAGCTATCTTGTGTTGGTCTTCAGGTGCTATCTTGATCTGATTATATCTTGAGAAGCCGTCCATGAGAGATAACATGGTATGCCCTGCTGTCAAGTAGACTATGATATCTATATTTGGCAACAGAAAATCATCCTTGCGGCAAGCTTTGTTTAGATCTCTAAAATCATTGCATAATTGGACTCTGCCATCTAGTTTGGACACTGGTACAATGTTGGATATCCACTTTGGGTAGTCTATTGGTCTGATAAATCCCACATCCAACAACTTCTTCAGTTCTTCTTTGACCAATAGTGCTATATGCAGATGCATCTTTCTAAGATTTTGTTTGACTAGTTTCACACCTAGAGCTAGTGGAAGATGATGCAGGATCAAGTTTAAGTCTAGACCTGGCATGTCTACATATGACCAAGTGAAGTTGCCTCTCTTTTTCTTGAAAAATGGTACAAACTTGGTCTTTTCTTGTGGAGTAAGAGATTTAGCAAAGTGAATGATCTTAGGCTGTTCCTCTATTCCAATGTTAACCGACTCTGTAGGTTCCACAACAATCTGAGACCTCTCCTGGTGCATGTCATTGGGGAGAGTGTCAAACCTTCCATCGTTAGGTGCCACAGTTGGGTTTTCACCTTCGGATGCGTCCTTTCTTTTTACTGTTTTGGGATCTGACACTGCCGCAGAACGGTTTTCACCGTCAGATCCAGTTTTGATTTTGATATTTTTGCAACTGGAAGGCTTGGCACCCTCTCCAAAATAAGCCACAGTATTAAGTTCAATAGCGAAACCAACTTTATGATCTCCCTTGGGTAGGTGGTCCCTAAGTTCCATGTAGTCAATATAAGCATCGTCATTTTCGAACATATCTAGTTGAGGAGTTCCTCGTAGATCCCAGTCAATGAGCTCAGGATGCACAAGGGGGAGGGAGTCGGAGGATAGATCTGATTCGTTAATAGTTTGAATGGATATACTAGGAGTATTGGGAGGGGGAGTGTTCAGGATGGTACTTTCCTCCAAATTGTTTATTGTGATAGAACTCAAACCTTCCTCGAAAGTTGTATTCTTAGAGATAGGCAAATCAGACTCTAGTGGTATGTTCGGTAGCATTTGTCCCTCATGATAGGGGCTATAAGTTTGAATGGTATCACATTCTTTGTCATCGTAGGAATGCTATGTCAGATCATCCCACTCATATTCATTGGAATCTATGTCACTGTCCACTTGGAGTGTATGTATCATTTCTACAAGACAAGAATTTTCCTTAGCTTTGTCCTTACCTTTATATCCTAGGCCATTTGTATTTCTAGCCAATGATGATGAAGAAGGTTGAATGGGTTCTACGATTCCTTCTTTTCTTAGGCTGATGGGGCCTTGTCCTTCGTAACCCATTCTATGTAGGATGGCTTCTCCTCGTCCATAGAGTTTTGTTGGGAGCCTAGGAGGTTCCTATTGTATGTTCTCTTCTTCTTCGGTATAAAGCCATTGTAGGACATCTCTTTCCTCTGTCTCATCTGATAAGGTCCCCCATTTTACAAAGGGAGCTGCGGGAGCTATAGGAGGAGTAGATGGCTTTGGAAACTGCTTGGGTCGACCAAATGATCTAGGAGATACAGGCATCTTGGCTAGATTGAGGCTGTGCTCAATGGAGTATTCCCCAACTCTAGTTTCTTTGATAGTAACTTTCTACTCTCTGGGCCTTGATGAGGAAGCTTCAGAGGTATGGTCTTGCTGTGGGGTAGGGGATGTAGATGCTCTATTGTTTTGTATGATGCAATCAGGTTTGGAAAGGACAAAGTTGCAATGCTGGAAGGGGTCAGGGTCTCCTTGGATGGTGACTTGTTTGCCATTATGTGAGAATTTAATGCATTGGTGATAAGTAGAGGGCACAACTTTCATGGCATGAATCCATGGTCTCCCTAGGAGAATATTATAGGTAAGCTCCCTATCTAGGACTTGGCACACAACATCTTTTATGATAGGTCCCACTTGTATCGGTAATACCATTGTTCCCTTTGTAATTCTCTCCTCTTCATCATAGGCTTTGATAGTAATCTTCTTCCGGCTTTAACGTGCAAATATTTAAACTGGCTCCCCCATAAATGAGAACCCTCTTGATGTAGTGCTTGTGGATGAAGGCGACAATATGTAGAGGGGTGTTATGAGGTTGAGACACAGAGAGGTCATCTTGCTCGGTAAATGATATGGTACTTAAGGAGGTCAGATTACCTACCATGGCCTGAAACTTCTCTTGGGCCAAGTTAGTGGGCACGGTGGTTTCCGCTAAGGCTTTATTGAGAATCTCCTTATGGGAAGGAGATAGACGCAACAACTCCAAGATAGAAATGTGAGCCGGAGTCTTCTGTAGTTGGTCTATGACATTATACTGACGGAAGTTGGACTGAGAAGGTGACAACCTTGGAGGGACGGCATTCAACGTGACTTTACCACTGCGGGTAATGATACTACAACCATTATGGTTAGGCTCTGATTGCTGATTGGGCATGACGACATTGATTTGTGGGACATTCTCAGATAGGCAATTGATGGTATAGTTGAATGGCACACTTGCATAGTTGGCATTACTATTCCCACTATTCTGATTTGGCCTGTTGCGGTTGTTGTTGTTGTTACCATTGTTGTTATTGCCATGGTTGTTGTCGTTGTTGTTGTTATTGTCATGGTTGTTATTGTTGTTGTATGGCCTGTCGTGATTGAGAAGTGGGTCCCTGTAAGCCACATGCATCTCATTGGAGGTATGTTGTTGGGTTCCTCCTTGATTTTGATCAAGCACATCTTGGATAACATGTTTGAGATAGATACAATTGTTGGTAGTATGTCCCCTTCCTCTATGATACTCACAATAGTCAGTGTCTTTCCAATAGGGAGGTTTGACGATAGGTTCATAATCACTTGTTGGCGGTAGAGAGATTTCATTGTTAGCCAATAACTTCTGTAATGCAGATTCTTGAGACTCACCCAGCGGTGTGAACTTTCGCCTTGGATTTGTGCTAAACCATGGTCGTGGCTCCCGAGAGAATTGTTTGTTGGGCGTAACATTACTTGCTTCTCCTTTGAGAGTGAATATGGTTGTTGCTTGGGAGCCGCCACCTTGGCATCAACCACTCCATCATTGACAACATTCTTATTCTTGGTCCAAAACTTTGATTTGTCAGTCGTATAGTTGGAGGTAGGTGTGTCCTTGTATAACTTGATTTGCCCCTTAGCGATCATAGATTTTTTGATAAACAATCCCATTTTGATGACTTTTGAGAATGATGTAGGGCATTGTATTTGTATTTGATAGCCAAGATCGGTGTTGAGGTTATGGACAAACATCTCCATTAGTTGCTTCTCAGGTACATCGTATGAGCACTTGCTTGCTAGTTGTCTCCATCGTTGTAGGAAAGTGGAAAATGATTCACCACCCTTTCGTTTGGTGTTGCATAGATCAAGCATAGAGACTTCATGTTCGATGTTGTAAGAGAAGTGAGTGATAAATTTGTTGACTAGCTCATCAAAAGTTTTGATGCCCGGTGGAAGTCATGAGAACCACTCCATAGCTTGACTGCCTAGAGATCTAGGGAATAGCCTCATTAAGTAAGTCTCGTTGTGAGCTACTTCTAAACATGTTGTGTTGAATTCCCGGATGTGATCTCTAGGGTCCCCTTTCCCTTTGTATTTGTCAAACTTAGGAACTTCAAATCGATAGGGAAATGGTTTCATGACCAAGTTTTTATCAAATGGGTACGGTGCAATATCTTCCAAGGAGTAATTTTTGGTGTTAGTACCCATTTGGAGATCTGACATTTGTTGCTTTAGACCCTCGAGTTCTTTCTTCATTTCTTCCATAGGAGTGCTTTGGTCTATGGTTTTCTTTCCTTTATCTTCCACATTTGTGTCTAGGGTTTTCTTTCCCTTTTCACGATCATCCTCTATGTTTTCTAGGATTGAGTTTATATTGAAATCAGTGAGCAGTTTAATTCCAAGACTAGCAAGATGATAGAAATACTTGTGAGGGTCGTCGTGGAGCACTTTCTCCACTAAGTGTTGAAATTTTTGATCTTGGATGCTTCCTTGATAGTCTTCGTTAGAGATTTCCTCATCACTATCCTGAGGTGAGAAGATGTGGTTGGATGACTCGGCCATTTCAAGTTGTTTTTTGTATTGAGATCTAGTAAGAACCATGCAAGGTGACGTGGGATGAGGTGGAATGGGACTAGAGATTTTGGTGAGGTGCTGATGGAGACTGTTGAGAATAGGATAGTTAAGAGAAGATTTTGACAAAGGACTTTCTCGATCAATGATTCCAAGTAAGACGGCCGATACAAGACGATAGCCACTAGTAAGGGTACTTAATACCTGTCTTACTGTGTAGGGACTAGTCATGCACCAAGATCTACTAGCAAAGTTCTGTGACTAACTAGGTTTACTTGAATCCACAAGTGATATGAAAAGGGGGCCTATGCTGACCTAATATGGGATAGTTTTGACTTTGGACTAGAAAGACCTGATAGAAGGTGAATGGGATGACCAATGAAAGAGAGATTTTGATGTGAAATGGATGGAAAACTAATTGCATGGTAGGATTTGACCTTTGATCCTGAAACTAAATTGAAATGGGTACCCATAACTGGTGAAATTTTTCTCTTGAAAACTATGCAAGTGCTCACTGTCGTGTATGTGCCGAAACAAATGTGTTGTGGAAATGGATAAATGCACTGGAAGTCAGAATACATGCGTCGGACTAGTAAAATGTATATGCACTAGAACAATCAATGAAAGTGCTAAAAGTCACTACAAATGCACCGAAAGTCAGCACAGATGCGCAAGAACAGAGGACGAATGCGCCGCTCTGGATTTTCTTAATTTTTTTTTGCAAATTTTTGGAATTTTTTTTGTGTTTTTGGTACTTTGGTTGCAAGAATGTTTTTCTGATCTAATTTTCTAAATTTATGGCAAGAAAACACAGCAAACACAAAGAATTTTTTATGGTTTTTTTACTTTTTTGTGATTTTTCTGACTCTATTTGGACTAAAAGAAAAAAACAAGTACAAAATCCTAGGCTCGAAATGGATTATAAGGGTTTTTGGCCACTAGAACAAAAAGGTGTTTAATGAGGGCAACTGTTCGAGTGGTTACACATGCGGCAACACTACTCTCCATTATGGAGTCTCCCAGCCTACAAGGGTTGCGCCTTGGAGGGTTTTGGGGGAGGTTGGCTGTCGGTGTAACACAACTTCACTCATTGTTTGAAGCTTTCACTCCAAACACAATTTGTTTATAGTGGCTTAGAAGGGCTTGGCATCTAGCCTGTTACCACTTAGGGTCGTTCCTACTTGGATAAGCGGTATCCAAGAGTAGGCCCCTCTAAAGGAAAAATACATGCGAAAATGATACTTCTAGAATTTTGGTCACCCAAGATAGGGGAGAGCATAGGCCTGGTATCATTCCCAAAAACACAATATACATTGGTTCTTTTTCCCCTAGTTAAAATAGTAAAAACTAGATGAGCTATCTACTTGGGCAAGCACAGAACTTTGAAGTGATTAGCAAGATAGCAATGGTCTAGTTTTAACCAAGATAGCAATGGTGAGTTTAGTTTTAATCCACGTAGCACGAATAGTTAACTTTGAAATTTTGGTCAATCGAGATAGCAGTGGTTCAGTTTTAACCCGGATAGTAATAGTGAGTTCAGTTTTAATCCATGATAGCACGAATTGTTAACTTTAAAATTTTGGTCAATCAAGATAGCAGTGGTTTAGTTTTAACCTAGATAGCAATAGTGAGTTCAGTTTTAATCCAGATAGCAATAACTTTGAAAAGATAGCAATGTTGCAATGCAAGATAGCAAAGGTTCCGTTACTACTTTCCTAGTTAGACTATGTGAGACTTTGCATGAACATTTGTTTTACTTTCCCATTTTAGAAATCAAAGTGTGATCTAGCAAATGCAACTATATGAATCTAAACCAGTACCTAGCTTGCAAAATTGATAAGAGAATCCCTGCAAAGATGTCAACGTTAGCAAAATCTTCCTAGAAAACCCTAAAAATCACTGTTCAAACAAATGCACCGCTTCAGAGACTAGATGCGCAGAAACAGTCTACAAAAGCATGGTAATATGTATGCGCCATAACAGAGCTTATAAGTGCCGTAAGAAAGTGTATATGCGTAGTAAGAACAGAAGCACCGTGACAAGTTGTAAATGCGCTGAAACAGTGAACATATGCGTAGTAGAAATAGATGCGCCGTGACAGGTTGTAAATGTGCTGAAACAGTGAATGTATGCACAATAGAAATAGATGCGCCATGATAGTTAACAGATGAGTGTTAGGAATTGACGTATGCGTTGTTTCCTCCTGTGTACGACTTTCTAAACACAAAAAACTCAATTTTTGGTTAAATTTGGGGCTAGGCCCCACTGTGGGCGCCAAAAATGTTAGGGAAAATTTGGATTCAACAATGAATATGCAATGATAAACAATATCAAATACCCAAAACTCAATAGAATAGTGAACTAAGGAAATCCAATAATAATGAATCAAATAACAAAGCGAACCTTCCTTAGATCGAAACTTCCATTGATTGCCTATCAAAATCGTCCTTGTGTGTATGAAATAGGGCCCTCAGAAAGTGCACTTCTTTGCTTTGTCAAGAATGTCGATTGAGAATGGCGGTGATAATGTCACAATGAAGAGAAGCTTCACAACGAGGGTTGTAGTGCGTAGTGCGTAGTAACAAAAAGTGTGATCACAAGCAATGAAGGAATTGGTGCCAAAGGCGCGCTGTAATTCCTACAGAGTAACAATACTTAAATCTTGGATGAATAGAATGGAAGAATGAGGTTCAATTTATAGACTTGGAAGAAATAAGATCAACGGTATAGAAGAATTGAGAAGATCAACGGTTGATAATAGTTGAGGAACGTGCAACGAATAAGAAGAAGACAAGTGTCACACAAAAGCTATTTTATTTGAGTTAATCACTTTCTTTTCTAAAGATAAGACATGCTTTTCATAAATTAGAAAGCTTTTTTCTAATTTAAGAGATATTGATAAAAACAAGGTTGATTGAATAGATAACGCAAATTAAGATTTGCTTTTGCATGATTTGAGAGAAATTAAATAATAAATTATTTAATTGTGTGTGCATGAGGAAGAAGATTTATTTTTAGAAGATTTAGAAGATATTTGAAGAATTAGAAGATAAGAAAGCAAATTAAATAAGTAATTTTATTTAATTGTTGTGCATGATTTGGAAGAATAAATAAAATATTTTATTTATTTTATTTTTGGAGACTGGGAGAATTTAAATAAATTTGATTTGATTTATTCAAATTTGGAAGAATGAATTTGATTCAATTAAATAATTAAGAATTATTTAATTGTTTGGAAGAATTGAATTAAATAAAGGATTTTATTTAATTTTGACTTTAGAAGAGATAATTAAATATTTTGATATTTAATTAATTTAGAGAAATATGAATCAAATAAATAAATTTGTTTATTTATTTATTGATAGAGGAATTAGAAGGGAATAAATATTAAGAATATTTATTTAGACTGAATTGTGTCATTTTTAGGCGTATACGCCTCAAAGAAATGTCGCCTCATGGAATGCAATGATTGCAATATATGAACAAAATAGATTTTTTTTATAAGGCTTTAGAAAATTTCAAGCAAATGTAATTAGCGGGTGTAAAGCCAAACTCCAAAACCTTAGAAATGGTATATTTGGAACACAGTATAGACATCCATCAAAGCATAAAGGATATAGGAATTTTATCAAATGTTGTAGTTACAACTACCCTGCAAGACATGTATGCAAAGTGTGGAAGTATAGACAAGGTACGTGAACTATTTGACATGATGCCTTGAAATGAAATGCCATTTCATGGAATGCAATGATTGCAAGATATGCAAAAAATGGATTTTTTGATAAGGCTTTATAAACTTTCAAGAAAATACAATTGGTGGGTGTAAAGCCAAATTCCACAACCTTAGCCAGTATCCTCCTTGCCTATGCTAAAATGGACATCCATCAAAGGATAAAGGTATGGGAATTTTGTTAGATGTTGTAGTTGCAACTGCCCTTGGAGACATGTATACAAAGTGTGGAAGCATATACAAGGCACGTGAATTGTTTGGCATGATGCCTCAAAGAAATTTTTCCTCATGGAATGCAATGATTGCAAGATATGAACAAAATGGATTTTTTGATAAGGCTTTAGAAACTTTCAAGCAAATGAAATTGGTGGGTGTAAAGCCAAATTCCAAAACCTTATAAATGGTATCTTTGGAACACAATATAGACATCCATCAAATCATAAAGAATATAGGAATTTTGTCAAATGTTGTAACTTTGCAACTACCATGCGAGACATGTATGCAAAGTGTGGAAGCATATACAAGGAACGTGAACTATTTGACATTCTGCCTCAAAGAAATGTTGTCTCATGGAATGCAATGATTGCAAGATATGCACAAAATGGAGTTTTCATAAGGCTTTAAAAATTTTCACAAATGCACAAAAGAAAATTTCAACCAAATGCAATTGGCAAGTCTAAAACCAAATTGCACAACCTTATCCAACATTCTCCTTTCCTATGCCAAAATGGGATCTGGGGAAAATAATGTGGACAACCATCAAAGCATAAAGGATATAGGAATATTGTCACATATTGTATTTGCAGCTACCCTTGTAGACATGTATGGAAAGTGTGGAAGCATAGACAAGGTGCGTGAACTATTTGACATGATGCCTCAAAGAAATGCACAATCTCATGGAATGTAATGATTGCAAGATATGCACAAAATGGATTATTTGAAAATAAATTATAAACTTTCAAGCAAATGCAATTGGCACATGTAAAACCAAATTCCTATAATGATAATTGATCATCATATTAAATATTTAATATAAACTATCATATGCATAATGTCATGAACATAACGTCTAGTCTATATACAAAGCCATGTAGGCATGTCCAAACAAAGCCATACAGGCATATACAAAAATATACATCGATAACATACAAAAGTATGTATACAAAGCCATCTAGGCATATAGAGAATGTCCCAAAAACTAGTTTCCTATGGACTTTCATCAAATAATCGGCAGCCCTTGCTTGACCGGTAAGATGGAGAGCCAATCAGTGACTCATCCTCTCTCTGTCGTCGAGTAGACCTCCTCGACAAACATTCTTGCAACTCCACCTATTAATACAATCAAACAATATGCACATTAATATAGAAAACATGAAATATATAACATCACATATGTAATCAATCACTTACTGCTATCCGATGATCACTCACGATCATCTTTTCTCTCTCTTCGTCCGTAGTTGGATGAGTTGGAGTTGTGACCTCCTGTGAGAAGCATCAAGAAGCAAAATTGACTAAACATAATATCATTTATGTACATCAAATGACATGAGATAAAATAAGAAATACAAAATTATGACATTTTCATGTTATTGGCTCATACCTCGGTCAAAGGATTTGAAGACATCATGGCTGTAACAATGCCTACCTGTGCTGACTCACGGAGATGAGGAGGAGTCTCCATATTCAGCATCTGAAAATAGAGTTCAAGATTATTCAACCAAAATAAATACATAACATTATTTAAATGCATAATGATTAGAAATGGTTAAATTTACCTCCGTATAAGTGGTTTTGCATCGAGGGGACCAAGGAAACTGTGGAGGTGTTAGTGAAGCTCCCTATTGAAGTCATCAAATTGTCACAAAATAATATTACCATTAATATATGTACAATATTATGATCATGTGATAAATTACATACCTGCTGACTTGACCTCCTCTCATAACCCACTAATGGATGGCTAACAAAGGCAAGATGAAGACTCTGGCCCTGGAATTTCATTGCACAGACAATTACATACATTATTTTTTGACTTATAATATAGATAGGACCATATAAAATTAATTAAAAATTTCAAATAAGAATATATTAAATCAAGATGAAACTTGTAAAAAATTACCTGAGAGTCAATACCAAATGTACGCTATATGACATCATCGGTGAGAACAATCTCATCCAATATGGATGTGTCCATCATTGGATGCTGCCCCTATGTCGCATCATCCTACTGAGAGTCCTGTTGTGAGTCTTGCATCCCATAATCACATAGGTTCCCACATGAACTGCACAAATGTGGGGACAAATGACACCTATTGCTCTCACCCTCATTGGCCTAGGTAAGATCACCAGCATGCTGTGCTAGAGACTGTGTGAGAGTAGTCAATGAATGTAATGTCTCCACCTCAGCACTCTCCTTCAAAGTCAAAGGGAGTGACACATGTTCTGGCCTCAACAGGGGTCTAAGTACAGCCACCACCTCGCTGAGCCCCCTTTGTATCTTGGGCAAAGCCACCACCTCTGCCCTGGAACTCTCAAATGTCAAAATAATTGGGAATCTTCTTGAGGATGAACTCACAATGGAGTTTCCTCAAGAAATATTATGGTACCTCATTGTTGTTGCATGGGCGCTCACTGAAGACCATGTACCATCTATCTCAAAATTTTTGGGATATATCTTGATTCCTACACCAATGAATAGGGAACCGTTTGCAAATTTCTTCTAATCTTTGACTAGTTTTGGGATTAATAAAGTGTGCACATAATTGAGATTTTGTAATTTTTTCATTCTTCACTTGTTCATAAGACATTTTTTTGACATAGTATTGCTGACACCTCTCCCTATAGTCTTGAAATTCGGTGATTTGTTTTGTCACTAATTTGGTGTGGGAAACAATCTCCTCTAATGGCTTCACAAGTGCTCTCCTACAATTAGTGCTTGCACTTGGATTGTTTAACATTTCAGTAAGAGTTTGAAGATGTCTTTTGTTTTCTTCTATTTGCCCTAGGTAGTTTTCTTGAGTATCCCTTACATTGTGAGGACGTGAAGGTGGGTTTTGAGGGTTTGGAGGGTTTTGAGGGTTGTTTTGACCCTCCTCAGTTGGATTTGTGTTTTCTCTTGCCTCATTAACTATAAATGCAATAAAAAAACTAATCCATACCAAAGTCAAAAATTCTTTTCAAACTAATAAAAATGAATCAAACCCTACCTTCTTCAGCTACTAGACCCTTGATATTTGCTTCATGCCATCGTCCAGAGCGGGTTTGGTGAGGTGGCATCATGAAAACATCGATTTCTCTCTTGCACTTGCTTGGTTTCACCTTCCTTGAGCTCACTTGCGCTATATTGTTTATTTTTTTTGTAAACTAACTCTTTTGGCCGTGGGTAATGGGAGAAATGGCTATTTTTTGCACTTTTTAAGAAAAAAATAATGTGAGCGCATTATAACACGCTCACATTTTGATGTGTATGGGACCAAAAAGTTGCCTTGGCAACTTTTTGGTTCCTCATCTTTGTGCATATACCCATAAACATGTTGTAGGATGTGTGGATTCCTCTATGCATGTGTGAAAATGATTGATGATCATGGAATTCTATTATGTATTGAATTTCAATCAATAGAATGTGTTTTATGAAAAGATTTATGTTTTTATGGCATTTAGTTTACCATGCTTTATATTCTAGTCAGTAGCTCTATATTGCATGGGTTATTTTTTTCATTTTATGGGTGTTTGTCATCTTGCTTCCCTTGTTTGGTGTGAAGTGGTTTTGGTGTTGTGCTTCTATCCTTATCTTGATGAATTCCAGGAGTAAGTCAATCCCTAGAGGGGGAGGATGTAGCGCCTACCCATGCATAGCTCTTATCGTGTCTTATGATTTATTATGGTTAGATTAAAGGATATATTGAATTAGTTATTAAATGATGTAATTGCAAGATGGTTATGTGCCTTGCTAGATTTTGCATCCTCATTGGTCATTATATGTTGCTTTAGCTATGATCTCCATTGTTGGATTTGATGCTTCTCCTTGAGTGTGTATGATATATTTTTACAGGTGTTGACCAATGAGTGGGATGTGTAGAAGTTGACATGGGACGTTTAGCCATCTCTCCTTACCTACTCCCAGTGGTCAGGTTGTTGACCCTATGTTTCTTGTGGTAGGTTGGTTGCTTAACCCATCCTATTTAGTTGAGAATTGAAGGATGTTTCTAGTGTCTTTGCAGTTTGCCTCTAATCTGAATCTATTGTGATTATGGACCCTTGTGTTGTGATTAAACCTGTAAATTGTGAATGAGTCCTTTGCATGTGTTTCTTCTAGATTTTTGCATTATATTTTAATTTATTTTGAAAAGTGTGTTTTCCATGTTTTCAAAATATTTTATTGGTTGGATCGAAAAGGATTAAATCTACCTTATTAGAAGATTTTATTGCATTATATTATGTTAGAAGAAGGAATTTAAAGAAATTTTAATTCTTTCTTTGAAATGACAAATTTTGTATTATAAAGGTGGAATTACGTTTTTAATAGAAATTTGAATTAATTAACGAGTGTTTAGAATTTTTGGAATGAGATCAAATTATATTGCAATTGGCTTATGGAAGTAGTTGCACTAATTTAATTTGGTAAATTGCCTATTCTCTTATGCCATTTTTGGAAAGGTAATTCGAAAAGAGCTAAGTTAATTTCTTTACTTAATATATTAGCAATGCTAGTATTTTCCTAAGCTTTATTTAATTTTTGTTCAAAAAATAATTATTTTTGTAAAAGTTCATTTTAAAATAATTATTTATGCTATTTGAGAATGGGAAATAAAGAAAATAAAAGAAATAAGAAAAAAAGGGTTTTGGGAGCATATAAGGAAAATAGAGTTCTAGTTTCTTTTTTATGTGTTTTTCTTGTATTTTCTCCCTCTCTCCTTCTTCTCCTTGGAAAGAAAAATTTATGGAGGTGGCTATAATTGGATTCTGCTTATGGGTGGGAGTGCATTGGAATGGTCTTGGGATTGTTTTGTTGTAGAGGAAATTCATATTGCATTCGTGCCTCTTAAGAAGAGATTTTTCCATTTGAAAGCTTGCTTGGAATGAGGTATTTTTCTTGTGGTTTCATGCTTTTTGAATTTAAATTTTGCATTTACCATGCCCACAATAAGTGGATGTTTATGGCCTCTTCATTGTAGCAATGAATGGATTTTAATTATGTAAATAAAAATTAGATTTAATTTTTTTTGAATTGCATTCAAATTTAATTTTGAAAATGCATGAAAAGAGGCCAAGTTATGCAAAATTTTTATTAGAATGGTCTCTTCCAATTTTTATTTGAGATGTGCATGATAGAATCATAAGGGTGCTCTCAGATTTTTAAAATTTTGTGTATTATGGAAAATAGAAATTTTAGTGTTCTTGAGGGAGGTCTCCAAATGGTTGATTTGGGGATTTTATGGTTTTTTTCCCTCTTTTTGAAAAAAGAAAATTGTAATTTAAACCTTAGTTTTTAGTATTATTTTGTGAGGTGAAAAGTCTCATGAGGGAAACAAGATTCCCTACTTATTGGATATGAGTGTCGATGTTTTGACCTTGTTTTCTGTGCTTTAACTTTTTGGTCAAAGTTGACTCTTTTATAGGCCTTATGCTAGAATTGTATACTTCTAGTTACGTGGATATGAGTGTTACATGTTTTGACCTCATTTCCCCATGTTTTGACCTTTTTGGTCAAAGTTGACTTTTGAATAGGAATGTATACTTAGTCTTCCTATGGATTGCCTATAGAAGGCCATAATCCCATTGCATCATTGTTTGATCTTGATGATTATATATGATTATTTATGTGATGATGTCACACCTTGTTTTCCATGCTATTTCCATTTTGAGAAAATGATGTTTTAACATGTATTGATGGATGAATTGTATTATGGATTTAGAGTGTTCCCCTTCTCTTATCCATTGCATTGAAATTGTATGGTTAGTGATGATGAATAGAAGAAGGATGTTTATGAATTTAATATTGATGCTCTTGTGTTAAACTCTTTCCCTTATTTTTCTTGGTTGGGTCATGAGTAACCTTGTGGTGAATTATGCATTGGACCGTGATATGCGTGTATTCATGTCTAGGTTTGCATTGAATTCTACTAGTTATTTGATCCCCTTGGTGTTGTGTTGGTTGGGTGTGGAACCCATGTTCAACCTTGTGTGGATTACCTTGGAGTCTTTTTGATACCCTTGTTTGTGTGAGATGGCTTGATAGTGGTATGGCCTGGATCTTCTTCTCTGTAGCTTGGGGGTTTCCTAGAGTGGCATATCCACCTATTGCACTCGACGATGGAAATATGGTAGGGTGGTGGGTAAGATTTCCCCATTGGTCATAGAGGAAGATCTCTTGGGAGTTGGAAGAGTTCCTTGTGTATTATTTACTTTATGACCATGTTGTATCTCATACATATTCCAGAGCACTTTGGAGGTGATTTATTAATGTTGTATTATTATTTGTGTAATTTAATTATTGGAGTACATGATCCTTCCATGTTTGGGAAGTAGCCTATGTCATATAATTGCATTATGATTTCATTTGGTTGGAGAATGAACCTCATTTGGAAAGGAATTTATCATGTTCTAGCATAGTTTCTTTTGATGGAAATGGTTAAATCAGGATGTTGGAGTCCTCTATTTATTGTTGTAATTATATCTTATGTCATGCTTATGTTTTACATTGTAATGTGCCCACATTATGGTTGAGATTCCCATATTTGTATTTGGACATCTTGACGTTGGTGTCGAACGAGCATGGCATTCCGTATGACTTTTCTCATATTTTGCATGTATGTTAGAATGATTGAAAATTGTAGATTACCTTTACTTGAATTATTTTCATGCTTTTGGTCAATTAGCATGTTGATTCATGGTTAGCAATTGGATGCTTTTTGCTTGGATCCATGTTGGACATTTTTTTCTTGTGAGGCTTCATGATCGATCCTCCTTTGGCTTGATAGTCATTGTCCACATTTCTTGGCTTATTGACAATTTGTTGATGTTGGTCATTCTTGTCAAGTAAAGAAGTGTGTGTGTCCCTTTTTCCACCTTCTTGTTGTGCCTTAGTGTTGTCATGTGGTGGTTTTAATGCTTGAGTGTGCAATTGTGACATGTGAGTGTTACAATTACATCACAAAAAATTTGTTCATCCTATTTGTGTCCATTAATGTCCTAGTGTAAAAGCTAGGGCATTACATGTTTCATATCCTTTAGGAAAAAATTGTGATGGAATTAGAATTAGTGACTTCTATAGCAATATGAGCTATCTTTACTTTTCTCATTTGAAAGGCTAAATGGAGGAAGAAAATGTCAAATATCTTCATATTACAGTTGAATCTAAATCAGATGTGTATGTGTAAACAAAATATGGAGTTAAAATGGATGCTTGAAAACCATTTGACAAAATGCCACTCTACAATATATTGGTTGTGGAATAAATTTTAATGGAGTTTGGGAATATATATTTTCTCCAATGGATAAAATGAATGCAGAGGGTTTGGGTGACCATTGAGAGGAGACTTCAATTTCTAGATGTGTGCGAAATTACAAAAATACCAAAGCAGAGGTAGATTGAATACAAATGTAGGCAAAAATTGAAGGTAAAATGATTGCATGCCAACTATTTGATGAAATGTATTAGTTGGCTATAGGGGAAACAAAGGAGTCTTGGAGACCAAATACTTGATATTGAGCAAGTTTTCACTTGTAGGTGAAAGGATAGACGCTGGAGGATAAACTTTTTTACCTATAGGATGAAAATGGAGCTTGAAAATCACTTTTACTGCAAGGTAGAAAAGTTGGACGTGGATGTGAAAATTTGGGAAATACTTTTCAGTCACTAAGTGAGGACAAAAATATAAGACATCTAAAGATACTATTGTCCTATTCTCTTATGCCCATGTGTAGTTGCAAATCAGGGATGCAACTTGTGACATGTGTCATTCTTCTTGTAGACACCCTAAAGTGACCGAGTCGTCACACTATTCGCATTTCAGCATTTCGGTCGCATCACCTGCATTTCACACATTAATTAAATAAATTCTCTTTATTTAATTAATTAAATTAAATTCTACTATTCTTCCACAATTAAATAATTTTAATTATTTAATTAGATCATTGTCCCCTTTCCAAAATTCAAATCCACATTAATTAAATAAACCTAATTATTTAATTAATTCAACAAATTCTATCTTATCTACAATTAAATAATTTACATTATTTAATTAAATCAAAATTTATTCTTCCAAAATCATGCACAACAATTAAATTTATTTATTTAATTTGCTTTCAAATCTTCTAAATTAAATAATTCTAATTATTTAATTATTTCTTCCAAAATATCTTCTCTTCTTTAAATAAATCAATTATTTATTTAAATTGTTTTTTCTTCTAAATTTGAGTTATCTCTAATATAACTCAAGCTTTCTATATTTAATAAAGCAAAATATCTTCTTTTCTCATGCAAATCCCTTCTTCCTATTTTAAATCACTTAACTGATCATTACATTCTGTTAATTGCTTTAACTCATTCTTCTATTCTTGATAACTCCTCTCATGCAAAAGAAAGCAAGACACATGTCTTTTTCTTATTCGTTGCATGTTCCTCAACTGTTCTCCTCCATTGATTCTTCTGAATTATCTAGACCATTGATTGATCTCTGTTGAAACCTATATAAACCCCCTCATCTCCTTCATTAAGCCTCTCTCTTCGATCGTATTCTCAGGCATACTTAATAGAGCTTTGAGCATACAAAACGCGTCGATTGAGCAACCTTACAATCTTTTGACATTGATCTTTGAGCACATTGAGCACACTACTTGCTTGTTGCAGCTATGGTTTCACAACTTGATTGAGCAATCCACACTTCTCCAAAAGGGAACAATACAGGTTTTGGTAAGAGCTTTCATTTGTCTTTTGATTTTGTGATAATGGCTTTTACTTAGATTGGTTCACTTTATGTGATTGGTTTTTGGTTTTATTAGTTTAGATTTAATCAATTTTTCCTCATCCACATTCTGGCACGCCCGGTGGGACCCACTAATCCCTCTTTTTCTTTGAGAAATTGATTTTTTTTTAAGTCACAGTATGGTACAGTGCAAATGACATCGTAAAGCGCTTCTGGCAGTACCATTAAGTGCTATTGGAGGCACATTACAGCGCCCTTGGGGGCACTGCGGTGCTTCTGGCAGCATAGAACGACGCTTTTGGTATCGCAGAACGACGCGACTGGCAGTATTATTAAGCGCTTTTGGCTGATTAGCTTTTTCTGACTTCATTTGGTGTTCACAGGGTTTAATTCATTGCATATCTGTTGATTTGTCTGACAAGCTATTGTATTTATCTTGCAATCCACTTTTTGATACTTCCTATGCTGACTTATTTAGGGGTATCTTTGATCTTTGAGTTAATCTTTTGTGATACTACACTTTTTGAGTTTTCTAGATTTCACTATACAGATCTATCAGATACTACTTCTCAGAATAGTAGATCAATCATGGGATCCCATTTGGATCTAGATATTTTGACCAAAGCTAACTTTTTTCTGATCTAAGACAGCACAGCACTTTTGGCTATACAGTATCACACATTCAATTACATAGTACAGCGCTTTTGGTTATTGTTCGACACTTCTGGTATTATTGTTTTACGCCTCTGGTATGCATCATAGCGCTTTTGAAAACACAGTGCAACGCTTTTGGTTATTGTTCGGCACTTCTAGTACTATTCTTTTATGCTTCTGATCTATATCATAGCGCTGTTGAAAACATAGTTTGGCACTTTTGGTATTAGAGTGATGCGCTTTCGATGAGACAGTAGCTCGCTTTTGGTCATATTGATTTATTTTGGCTAAACTTATTAGTTTTTGTGGAACTAAACTGACTTGTTGCAGCCCCTTACTACTCACACAGAGCAAATAGGTCTTTTTAACATGTTCATGCAGGATGAGCATCGAAGAAATCTTGATCTATCTCACTAAGTCTTAGAAACACATTGCATTGTTAAAGGGATAATTGAACAAATCATTTTCTTTGCAATTTAAGTCTTAGGAACATACTGCTTTTCCTAAGGGATAATGGACATGTATGAGAAAACACCTTAATTTTCTAAGGGACAATGGACATGAATGCCAAACACTTCATTTTCATAAGGGACAATTGACAACTACAACCGCGTGTGTGCCTAATTTAGTTGCACCTTATTTTTCTTATAACGGGACAATTGAACCTTTGTTTGACGTGCTTGCTCTTACATTTATGTACTTCCTTTAGAAGGGCCTGCTTTTGGATTGTGCTTCATCCAAAAGGGATGACCCTAAGCGGATCTTTCCTTTGAACCACTATATAAGAGGGATAAGGCAAAAGCCAAGTCCTAACTGACATCAGCCTTACCTTGTGGTGACAAACTGAAAAGAGGTGTACTAGCTCTTTGTGGAAATGATTTTCACATTGAGTGAAGTGTTTGATACTCTTAGTAGGATTGGTTAAAGCTTTTAGTAGCTTATCACATTGCTCGTAAGGTGTTGGTCCCTCATAGTCACTAAGAACCATTCTAGATAGAGACTACCTGACCTACCTCTGAACATTGCGGTAATCATCAGTGCAAGGGGAATCAATTTAAGCCCTTAAGATACTCACCATTGGCTCCCTTGAGAAGAGATAGTATTCCCTTGGACATAAAGCTCTTGTGATCTACTTGAGCTTTCCAAGGGAAGGGTGAGATATCCCTACGTATTGTCTCTCGCAAAGATACTAAATATCTGACACCTTTATGGAATGATATTTTTATCGACGGAGTATTAAGTTGTGAGCTGATCTACTGCAATGAAACCTTGTCTCTAGGGATAAAAAGTGTTTGTTATTGATTGCAATTGTCTTGTACCTGTGGAAACATCGGGCTTGTTTGGAGCCTCAAACATACACTATCTATTGTGTCAGTCCCTTATTTGTGCCAAAATTGTTTGCTATGTTTTCTCTTGCCAAAAAAATCCAATCAGAAACAGAAACAATCTATCAATATTTTGCCTTTTTGAAACATCAGACACTACTTCAACACCCCTGGTATTATAGCAGCTCACCTTTGGTAGTACAGTAGATCACCTTTGGCATAGCAGTAACTCGCCTCTGGCAAAACTCTACTTCAGCGCCCTTGGTATAACAGTAGCTCACTTTTGGTCACTGTAGCTCACCTTTGGCATAGCAGTAACTCGCTTCTGGTAGCTCAGTCCGTCACCTTTGGTATCACAGTAGCTCACTTTTGGTCACACAGTCCTACGCCTTTGGTCAAATAGTATAGTGCTTTTGGTCCAGTACTTTGTGCATCAGAGTTTGTCCGTTTCTCAAAGCACCTCACAGAATCCCAGCATTACATTTTGTCCTAGTGTATCCCATGGTAACCACTAGGCTTCAGCAAACTATTAAGTCCAAGCAAGTTGGCCCTAGGAAGCACAAATCACCTCCTCGCACACCACAATCAGGTCGTCTCAACATTACTCCCAAGGTTACTCCTAGTACACCCGCGGCAAAACCAATCAGCTCTCCAAACATGCTGCACATTGACCAATCAAGCAATCCTCAAGAGGGTAGGGTCCCTTTGGTAAGTACACCCCAATACACCACCGGCTTGCCTCCGGATTTTGTCCCACAAGGTTATACTGTAGATCTATCCCCATCTCAAGAAGAGTGACACTTTGAAATAGGTCAATCCTCTCAAGCAGATGAGCAAGATCTTAACGAATTCATACAAGAGCCTAGAGTCGTGGCTGCCTTTGACAAAATCCTTAGTGAGAACTAGGATCATTTCTTTTGCTTACTTGCAGAGCAAGGAGCCAAGTTACCTCAGGATTTTGATTTATCCTCTCTCAAGGAGACAAACAACACATTGAGTGCCATACAAGCGGTGCAAACCATGTCCATGGTACTATGCCCTTACCTACACAAGGCTCGCAGTATAGGAATCCCCTTTTCAAAACTCAACAGGAGAGAGGGCCGTATCACCGCTTCTGACTCCTATGGAGATCTATAACAACCAACAAGAAACTCTCCAACGTCAAGCAGAGTTAGCTAAGCAAGCCACCTTAGCTCGATCAAATATGCAACCACTTCCTCAAGTATCCACACCAATCACAAGTAGAATCTTGGTTACCCCATCACGGATAGGTTTCCCACCCAATTACAATCCAGGGAACAATTATGTAGCCATGCAACAAGGGTCTCAACAAATACCACCTCCTATATCATCAAACCTTCATGTCTCTCAACCAATTAGAGTCATGCAACCCCAACCACAATATTCTTCTACTCCCATCCTCAATCAACCCCAACCACAACATTCTTCTACTCTCATCCTCAATCAACCCCAACCGTCGCAAATCACTTCTACCTTTGCCCCTCCTCCACAATGTTCATCCTCGCTCAACTTCTTTCACACATTGCCTAGCCACTCTCAACATTCCCAACATCAAGTTTCCCAAAGCTATGTGCTGCCATCACAACCTAATCAAATGCACTTTAGCTTTCCTCCACCCAATACTTTTCCTCAACCATCACAAAGCCAACATTCTTACCTAGCGCCACCTCCACCTCTGCCAAATCAAAACCTCCAATTCCAACCCAATCTGAACCAATCGTACAACCCATATGATCCCAATCAATCCTACGACCCTTATAACACCAGTGTGCATGGCTTACATTATAATCTTCCGTATGGGCAACACCAACCACTTTTGGGACAACAGGGGATGTTACCAACCCCTCCCATGACTATGGAGCTAAAAATTGCGGAAGTGTAACAATAGCTATTTGATCTTACGTTTGGCCACACCAAGAAGTCCTTCTCTTTAGAGGAAGTGTGTCCTTACCCTTTTGATTGGTCATTACCAATGATCCCTTTTCCTCAAAATTTCACTATTCCCAAGTTCGATAAATACAAAGGAAAAGGTGACCCAAAAGACCATCTTAGGGAATTCTATCTTGCTTGCTTCGAGGTCTCACATAACGACACATATCTTATGCATCTCTTTCCTCGCAGTCTTGGAGGTCAAGCTATAGAATGGTTCTCACACTTACCCATGAGTATCAAGTCTTTCAATGAGCTAGCAGAGAAGTTTGCCACCCACTTTTCTTACAACGCAGAGCATGAGATTTCCATGACTGATCTATGCAACAACAAACAAAAAAATGGGGAAACTTTCATTTCTTTCCTTCAATGGTGGAGACGAATGGCTAGAAAATTTCCTTTCAAGATTCCTGAGAAATAGCTTGTTAGCATATTTGTGCAAAACCTCAACCAAGAGTTAGGTTTCCGCTTGCAAATTCTCAGTGCTACAACCTTTGACGAAATCACATACAAAGGAATCAATATTGAGAAGGCCCTCATTGCTAAGGGTGTGGTCAAAATCTTCAAAGAAACGAAAGACAACACTCCTCATCAACAGACGAATGATAAACCCAAATACTGGAACAAAAATAAAAATGTGGTTAATGACGGTGTGGTTGATTCTAAACATGTCCAAACTTTGCAAACACCACTGCAGCTCTCCAAACCAAGTCAAGCTCCATCTCAACAATAACAACAACAGCGACAACCATATCAAAATCAACAACAATGACAATAGGAGCGACCTCAACAAGATTACCCTCCACGACGTCAATTTACTCCCTTGGGAGTACCTATGGAGTCGGTCCTACAAAAGGTTTTACAGAAAGGACTCATCACCTTACCAGATGCACCCCCATATGGTGAACTGGTTTACAAAACTCCGCAGTATAGAGAAAATGAATACTGTGAATTCCATCGGAGCAAAGGACATAGAATTGCGTCATGCATGAAACTCAAGCACCTAATCCAAAATCTCATCGACGGCAACCTAATCACTTTTGAGAATGAACAAGCGGCTCAAAACACAAACAAAGATCTCGATATGTACAAGGAACCATTCCCTCATCATGGTCCACCTCCTCCTCAGGATAGAGGTAAAGGTATCAATCATGCTTCCACTTCCTTTGATTCCATTGTAGGTCATTTTGAAGAGAGTCAAGTGCCTACCCTCACAATCAAAGGCAAATCTACGGATTGCGCTGTTACAACTTGTCATGGTCATGTCACCATTCGTGGTCCTACACCCAGTCTTCTGACTCAATCTAATTATAATCTTATCGAACATCTTGGGAAAATGCCAGCACAAATCTCTATCTTGGACCTTCTACGGTCATCACCTGCACATAGAGTAGTGCTAGAAAAAGCCCTCCAAGAGTCTTCAGTTCCTAACAACATAGCGGTCGCGGATTTCCAAGCTATAGTAGGTAACATTGCTTCGCCCTACAATGTGGTCTTCTCTGAGAAAGATTTCCCATCCCATGATCCTTGTCACAATGATGCCCTTCATATTGAAGTTCTCATCCATAAGCGCAAAATCAAACGTATACTCATAGATGGTGGTGCTGGTCTCAACATCTATTCTTTAAAGTTACTTAAGCAATTGGGATACTCTGAGGATCATGTCAACTCTGATCATAGTATTACAATCAAGGGGTATGATGATGTTGAACGCTGCTCAGAAGGTGTCATCCACTTGCCTATACAACTCGGCCCTGTCATGCTTGAAACCAGGTGTCAAGTCCTTGATATTGAGTTTCCTTACAACATTATCCTAGGCCGCCCGTGGATCCATGCAATGAAAGCTGTTCCCTCCACGTACCATCAGTCTCTAAAGTTCCCATACAATGGTATGGAGATCACTATCCCAGGAGACCCCAATCCTTTTGAATTTTGCCATGTCTTGCAAGGAAGCTATAAGAATTGCAACCAAGTGCCTAAAAATGACAAAGCCATTGAATCCCCACTATATGTTGACCCTGCAACTCTCACGCAAGCCTCTACAAGTAACCCAAATCCTCTACCTGAGATCACGGCTCGCATCTGAGATATAGGCTTTGGCACTTACGATATCTCAAAATCTTGTTGTGTAGGGCGGATGCCTTTATCTCCAAAATCTTATGGCCAACCACCCATTGCCAAAATAACCAAAAAAGCAGCTATTCCTCCCCCAACATTCCTAACCCAATTCCAACATGGATGGTTATTGGAAGAGGAAACTATTGAGGATATTTCTTCTTGGCTCTATAAGGAGAAAGAACCAGTCACAATACCAGTCAAGCAATATGGCAATGGCTTAAGGATAGTAAAAAACATGGGCTATAAAGGCAAAGGTGGCCTTGGGAAACAGAATCAAGGAACTATGGAACCCATTGTTGTAACAAAGAAGCTAGACAAGAGGGGATTAGGATTTGGTAAGAAGGTACCGCACGCCTTGGTGGGCTATGAGCTCAATTATTCACCAATGGAAAGGGCTTGTTTAGTAGTAGTGTTTACCTCCCAAAAGTTGTGGCAATACATGTTGAACCAACACACAATTCTTATAGCTAAAATCAATCCCTTGAAGTATCTACTAGCAAAAGCAACTCTTACAGGCAGACTAGCTAAATGGGTCATGATCCTTAGTGAGTTTGACATTGAATATGTGGATCGTAAAGCAATCAAAGGACAAGCTCTAGCAGACCAACTAGCAAAAGCATCCATACAAGATACACACCCTATGGTAGCAGACTTTCTGGATGAGAATCTATTCACTCTTTCCAACTCCATAATGTGGAAGTTATATTTTGATGGGTCCTACACACAGCATGGATCAAGGGCCGGCATCTTATTTGTCACACCTCAAAATGACTATATTCCTAAGTCATATCGACTTGCATTCCCTTGCATCAACAACATTGCCAAGTATGAAGCACTCCTTATAGGTCTCAATACAGTAGTTCAATGGGACATCACAGAATTACAAGTATATGGAGACTCACAGCTAGTCATTCGCCAAGTCACGGATGAGTACCAAACAAAGGATGAAAAGTTGGTCCCCTACAAGCAACTAGTGGACGCCTACAAACCACACTTCTCTAGCATCACATTTGAGCAAATTCCAACAGAGCATAACAAAGCTACAGATTCTATGGCTTTTGTAGGGTCACTGATAGACATGCCTGCAAATACACAGAAATGCAAATTCTTGATCGTGCAATTGTTGATACTAGCCATCGATGTTCCTGTTACTGAAATCATCTGTGAACTTGTTGGTCCCAATTCCCCATGGTATGAAGATATCTATGAATACCTCAAACACAATACCTTTCCCCCTGACCTATCATCCACCCAACGCAAAACCTTTATCTGTCGATCCTCTTGTTATATCATTCTGGGTGATACATTATATCGCCGGAGTCTCGATGGTATCCTCTTACGATGTCTTAATGCGGAAGAAGCTGAGGCTACCTTATGGGACATACACGAAGGTGTTTGTGGCGCACATTCTACCAGTCCTAATCTTGCTAAGAAGATACTTAGAACAGGTTATTACTAGCCTACAATAGAGCAAGATGCTGCACAGTTTGCTAAGAAATGTCTACAATGCCAGCAGCATGGTGATTTGATTCACGCACCAGCTCATGAATTACAACCTATGACAACTACATGGCCTTTTTCTCAATGAGGTCTCAACCTTGTAGGACAAATCCACCCTTCCTCTCCAATGGCCACAAGTTTATCATTACCGCCACTGAGTATTTCATGAAGTGGGTAGAAGCCATTCCTATGACCTATATCACCGGTAAGCAAATAGCCAAGTTTATCCTTAACTACCTCATATGCTGATATGGTATTCCCCAAGCCATTGTCACTGATAATGGGAGACCATTCAAGAATCAAGATGTTCGTGCCTTGTGCACACAATACAATATCCAACATCACTTTTCAACTCCCTACTATCTGCAGAGTAACGGCCAAGCTGAGGCTTCCAATAAGACCATTCTCAAGATCCTCAAGAAAACAGTCAATGAAGCTGGTCATGATTGGCACTTACAACTCAATCCCGCCCTATGGGCCTACCGCACTAGGATCAGAACACCAACTGGTGCCACACCCTATGCCTTGGTCTTTGGCTCTGAAGCCATCCTACCTATAGAGGTCGAGATCCCATCCCTCAGAGTTTCCATGCAGGACCTGATCGGCGGAGACGAGTATCGCACTTCCAGATTAGCTGAGCTTGAACTACTAGATGAGAGGTGCCTTGCCGCACTTAATCATCTCCATGTCTATCAAAACTGCCTCCGGCGTAATTACAACAAAAAGATCAAAGAAAGACGGTTTCAATTTGGTGATCTTGTACTTAAGGAGAATCAGAGAAATCAAGTAGATCGAGAAAAGAAGGGCAAGTTTGAGCCTAACTGGTTAGGTCCCTTCATTGTCACTGTAGCATATGGATCAGGAGCTTATACTTTTGCTACACCTAACGGCATTCCTCTAGATGAGCCACTTAACAATGTCCATCTCAAGAAGTTCTATGCCTGATCCTCAGAGTATTCCAAAAAAAAAACAAAACAAAACAAAACAAAAAATCCAAAAAAAATCCGTCCTCTGGTGAAAACCTGGCAAACAGGCGCCTTGGGTAAGTACCATAGTGAAAACCTGGCAAACAGGCGTTATGTGTAGAGTCAGCATCCATCATCTATCAAGTCCTGTCCACTCCTTGTCCAGTTCGCAGCGCACTTTCCATCCATCCATATCGAGTCCTGTCCACTCCTTGTCCAGTTTGCAGCGCACTTTCCATCCATCCATATCGAGTCCTGTCCACTCCTTGTCCAGTTCGCAGCTCACTTTCCATCCATCCATAATAAATCCATTGACCTTGTTTGCATTTCCATCTCCCTATCTAGTATAGGTTGGAAATTTGTGAATGTCCCTCGTTGTCATCCCACGTCTTGATCTGTGTCTACAGTTAACACTGTCTTGTCCTAGGTCAAATCTTTTTGTGTCTTCTTTGGTAGTCACCCCTACAATTTCCTCTACCAGAATGGGGGCAACTCTTTCCTTAACTTAGGCCTAGGATTGGTTCCTTGTTCGTGGTTCGCAACGCATACTTCAATCATTCTCCTTTCCACAGGTAACACCCTTTAACGGACACATTGCTCCTACGATAAGGATGTTATCTTCTCAACACTTTTCCCACATCATCACATTTACCAGAACTACATATTATGTCTTCTCAATCTTAAGGTACCTTGATCCCATGGATATGGGTATGTAGGCAATCTGGATTACGAAGGAAGTTTCCAGCACTCAGGTACATAAGATCCCCTCTTCTCAACCCTTTTCCCACATCATCACATCAACCAGAGCTACATATTATCTCATTTCAATCTTAAGGTACCTTGATCCCATGGATATGGGTATGTAGGCAGTCTAGAATACGAAGGAAGTTTCCAGTACTCAGGTACATAAGATCCCCTCCTTTCACCTTGACCCATCTCATCACTCTCTCCAGAACTACATATTTATCATTTTCATCTTTTCATCATCGTGTGCCTTGATCCCGTGGATATAGGGTATGTAGGCAGTCTGGAATATGAAGGATGTATCTAGTACTCAGGCACACATGACCCATCATTCTCTGCCTGCCTCAATCCAGTTGCATGTCATCCTTCTAGTCTTCCATTTATCAAAGCCCGTTCACCCCGACTTGACTAACTCAAGTAGCAAGCTAGTGCATCTTTTCAAAGCAAAAGTCCTTAACAAACTTGAAGCAAAGTAGCTTTCTTCCAGAGTCAACTACTGTCCTACATACCGATTGCCAACATTAGCTAAGTATCGCTTAACCCAAGCCCTAGATCAACAAGCTTGTCTTTTGCGCAGTGTTCCATTGTCGAGACCAACACACGTGTCTCCTATGACATGTGGCATTTCCTGCAGTAAGATATTGTCTTTTTAGGTAGATAGCACCCTTTAATGGACACAGAGTTCCTACGATAAGGCTGTTATCTTTCCTATTCACTCTATCCTGAGCACCCTCTTTGGCAAGAGAATATGTTGGCTGTATGTTTACTTTGTAAGTCAGTCAATTTGCTTTATGGTTTATCTTTTGTTCCTTATCCCTTACCCATTCAAGGCTACCTTGATTTATCTATAATCTTGGTATGTTGCGATGCAGTACGGATTGGGGGCATAGTCATTGCTTTCTGTGTGCCGTGTTTGAGGAATGATCTTTAGTATCTTTCTTAGCATTCTATTTATCTTGTGTGTGTTAAGATCTAGCATCTTACATATTAATATTCTTCTTGCATTTACATGTATGGAAGTTTATTTTATGTTCAAGACTATGGCTTATTCACATGTTCCAACAAGGTTATATTATGTCTAAAGGGGTCTAAGTTTAAACTGCTTGCTTGCAGAGTCAATGTCCATGCACTCGGATATTACTGCACCTTGGTCTTTTATACCTTGGTGGTGAACTATCCACGTGCTATATCAAAATAAGGATTGCTCTTTATATACAAATGCGAAACCATTGCAACAAGCTCCTTCATCCATTCCCACAACCTTTATATCGCTTTCATTGCAGTAATCGATCAACAGTCTCTGTCTCCCATCTCCTCCTGTTCTTCTCTCTGGTGCATATCTGTAAAACCCACATGTCAGCTATCACTAGTCATCACATCTATATCATTATATATCTCTATCATCATACATTTATAAGCATCATATAAGCAACATATGTCATCACGTGAATCCATAATCATACATACATATCATCACATCCATGACATCAAGGAATGCATACACAAAAAGCATGAATGACAGTGAGCCGAATAGATCATCATATATATCATGTAATGGTCATCATAATACAAAGTGTCTGTGTCTACATCAATAATACAAAATGTGTATACATCTAAATATACATCAATATAGTACATCAAGTCTATCAAGAGCCTGCAAAATATACATCAGAATGCACGCATGCATCTGTCCAAAATGATACAAATGGTACAAAGTACAAGTGTCTATCGTGATACAGGTATGGTACAAATATGATACAATATACAAATGTATGTGCCCTAGTGGGTAGAGCTCCCATCCTGCTGTGGTCCCTATCCTCCCCTTGTGCTCGGTGGGGGTCCCCCTGCTGGTCCTCCTCCTCCCCCTGGTGGCAAAAATGGTCCTCTCACTGAGGACACTGACTGCCCTATCCTACGGGATCCGGATGCCCCAGATCTACTCCTATCTCTGTAACTTGACTCTCGCTATGCTGCTGGCACCGTGCCCACGTAGAGACCCCTGTAATACTCTGCCTCCCTGCCGGCTGATACTAGCTCTCCCTGCACCCAGACAAGCTCACTGTATAAGGTCCTCTGATCGGCACCCAGTGCACGACATGCCTCATCTCTCTCTCACCTCACTCTAAACAGTGTGGCCTTTGCTGTCAACCGCAGCTATACCTATGCATCCCTCTCCCACCTAGTCTGGGCTAGCTACCCATCATCCCCTGCCGGTGCAGGTGCTGCCTGTGCCTGTGCTTGTAGTGCTGCCTGCACTACTGCCTGTACCTGTGCCTGCACCTGGGCCTATACCTATGCCTGCATGCCTGCCTGTAAGTGTGCTAGGGCTATCTATGCTACTGCAGCTGCCTGTGTCTGTGCCTGGGCTGTGGCCTCAGCCTGTCTCACCTCAGCCCACGTTGCATCCCTATCCCTCCTCAATCGCACCATCCGAAGCTCTAATCGAGTCCTCCGGGCTATCTCCTCCTGTAGCAGTTGCTCAGCTCTCTACAAATCGATCTCTACGATCGGGCCCACTACCTCCACCATCTCCACATCGACCTGCTGGCCACTGTCCTCTCCACCTACCTGCTGACCGCTGCCCTCTCCACCTACCTGCTGCCTGGCTACTAGGGCTTGGCGTCTGATCCTAGCCTTCACACCAGGGACTAATACCTCCCCCACTACCCCTACTACACCTGGTGTAGTCAGTCTAATCGGCCTATGTGTGTCTGCCAATACTGGTCATACTCTGGTAGCGTCCTTAGATCTGCCAGCCCTATGTCCCAATCCCATCTCATGGGGACAAGTCCCCATACCTCTGCTAAAGCTGTCGCCACTGGAATCTCTGCATCCCAGTCTCCTCTCTCTCTCCATGTCCGGGCATGTGTGGCCCACTGGCAGTCCCTGTGGCAATCCGAACTACCTGAGTACCTGCTCTGGCAGGTACCTCTCTATCACGTCTATCCGTCTCCCGAACAGATACCGCGCCTGTTTGCAGTACATAAGCTGCTCGTGCTCATCCTCCCACTCCTCACAAAGTAGCCAGGGCCTCCACACAAACAGGTCCATCTCATCGATCTACCACCTCTAGTGGCTAACAGACCCCATCCTCCAATGTGTAATCACTCCATCATATAGGAATGCATATGGCTCACCTCTATCCTGATGACGCTGTGCCACGGGTCAGATTACAGGGATATGCTCCCGCGCCCATACCTGTAACAAGGTCACCCCTGCTGAGAGGCTCCTGCCTCTCCTATACACGTAGTGATGCATGTCATGGTACAATTGTCCCAACACACATGGGCCCCACGCATACTATCTGCCATGTGTGAACATCCCAGATAACACTGTACCCCATCCAACTGATAATCCTCTGGATCTCCTGTCGGGGCACAAGAAGCTGCCAATCAGTGACGCCACTACCCATCTGATCCTGTCGCAGAGTCTCAGGATGTCTGCCCATTGAATCTCTTCGTCATCTATCAAAAGGTCATCTGTGCAGAAGACCTCCACCAAGCCTGCCTCACCCCGCACCGGGTCAAAATCCACTATCTCTCCATCAATCCAAATCCTTAGGATGCGGTATACATCCTCCAGTGTCACTGTTGCCTCCCCCGTCGGAAAGTGAAAGGACGAGGTCTCACTATGATATCGCTCTACAACTGCTGTCACTAGGGTGAGATTCACTCTGATGTGTGTCAAGTGGGCCACATGCCATAGTCCTGCATGCTCCAGGAATGCATCCTCCTCCCATGTCAACTGTACTACCTCATGCGCTATCAGATAGTGTCGCTCCTGCGACATCAGTGGCGGCATAATCCTGTGCATCCACAACAAATCACTTGTCAGTTCTTCTATACCAGATCCCTCCAGTCCTATCTACACCTATGCTATGCTATGCAACCCCCAACCATCCCTTTTCTCAACCCACAATTCTAATTTTCTTTTACTTAACCCCGCAATTCTAATTTTCTGTTAACAAGCCAAAAGTGCTTTGTTCTCTACAAAGGCGCTGTACCTCCCTGCCAAAAGCACTGCACTGTCTATCCAGAAGCGCTCCATTTTCTATACCAAGTGCGCCTTGTTTACCAAGTGCGCCACTTTATGCTACCAACCACGCCGCTCTGTCCTACCAGAGGTGCTTCAATTTCTTCTATCCCCTGCCAACCGCACTATTCTACCCTACCAAGGGCGCTTCACTATCTAGCCATAAGCGCTGCAGCATCCTGCCAAACGTGCTGCGGCGCTGACCAACATACCATATGCACTGCATTTTTACCAAAAGTGCTGCAACCCCCTACCAACTGCATTGCGGCACGCTAAACGCGCTCTAACCGACTACCAAACGCGTCGCAAAAACTTAAAGCACTTTTGGCTGACATGCAAACCCTACCTAAACCTAGCCCTAATCTACCCTCCAAATGACAAATTACAATGAAGTTTTCAAGCACTTACCAATGCCAGCGCTCCTGTTGGCTTCTTGTACGTCTGCATGAGCTCTGCTTGATGTCTGTGTGCTGGAATCAGCATCTCTCCTCACTGTTTGCTCAACTCTGTCACCCTAGGTTTGGAGGCTCTACTCTCTAAATTTAGAAACTCCTAGGGTGCAAATGAGGATTGCGGTCCCCATGGGACCTATTTATAGCATCCCTCCCTCATGTTTTCTTCTCTTCCCACCCCTTTCTGCTTTTCCTCCTACCTGGTCGCGCAATCTTCTTGTCGAGCGTCAACACCTTTCCTCTGTCGCTTCCCTGTCTTCCTGCTCGAGGGGGCATACGCTGGGGCAACTACCTACACTGGGGCATAAAAAATTGTATCATCTTCAACAATTGATTTCTTTGACGCAACGCTATAAACTGCATCGCATCAAAGAGGGGCAAAATGTAGACACCCTAAAGTGACCGAGTCGTCACACTGTTCGCATTTCAGCATTTCAGTCACATCACCTACATTTCACACATTAATTAAATAATCTAATTATTTAATTAATTTCACTAAATTCTTCTAAATCTCCTAAATTCGACATTAATTAAATTAAATTCTACTATTCTTCCACAATTAAATAATTTTAATTATTTAATTAGATCATTGTCCCCTTTCCAAAATTCAAATCCACATTAATTAAATAAACCTAATTATTTAATTAATTCAACAAATTCTATCTTATCTACAATTAAATAATTTACATTATTTAATTAAATCAAAATTTATTCTTCCAAAATCATGCACAACAATTAAATTTATTTATTTAATTTGCTTTCAAATCTTCTAAATTAAATAATTCTAATTATTTAATTATTTCTTCCAAAATATCTTCTCTTCTTTAAATAAATCAATTATTTATTTAAATTGTTTTTTCTTCTAAATTTGAGTTATCTCTAATATAACTCAAGCTTTCTATATTTAATAAAGCAAAATATCTTCTTTTCTCATGCAAATCCCTTCTTCCTGTTTTAAATCACTTAACTGATCATTACATTCTGTTAATTGCTTTAACTCATTCTTCTATTCTTGATAACTCCTCTCATGCAAAAGAAAGCAAGACACATGTCTTTTTCTTATTTGTTGCACATTCCTCAACTATTCTCCTCCATTGATTCTTCTGAATTATCTAGACCGTTGATCGATCTCTGTTGAAACCTATATAAACCCCCCTCATCTCCTTCATTGAGCCTCTCTCTTCGATCGTATTCTCAGGCATACTTAATAGAGCTTTGAGCATACAAAACGCGTCGATTGAGCAACCTTACGATCTTTTGACATTGATCTTTGAGCACATTGAGCACACTACTTGGTTGTTGCAGCTATGGTTTCGCAACTTGATTGAGCAATCCACACTTCTCCAAAAGGGAACAATACAGGTTTTAGTAAGAGCTTTCATTTGTCTTTTGATTTTGTGATAATGGCTTTTACTTAGATTGGTTCACTTTATGTGATTGGTTTTTGGTTTTATTAGTTTAGATTTAATCGATTTTTCCTCATCCACACTTCTATTCAATCTAGGTTCTTCCTTCTTCCTATAAATTGCATTTTCTTGGGTGTTGTAAAGGGTTGGTATTTGTTCATGCTTGTAGGAAAAGCCTGAAGTATTGGGGCCAATTTGGGTTATGCCTTCAAGCTGCAATGTATTGGATGTTTAATCTATGTATGTACAAGTCTAATTTGTGCTAAATTCTATAATGGATTTGTATTTACTTTTAGTAAATCAATGTAAGACCACACTTATATTATCATTTATACATTCCACTTCTATTTGAGTACTTCAGGGAATTCAAGTAGTTCCTAGGTTCACATTTGTTGTTCTTTATGTCAGGGCTTAGTTAGTTTGCATTCAAGGAATGTAGTAAAAGTGTTCTACTCAAATGATTTATGTAGAAACTCTTTCAAGATTGATATGTGGGGCATTTAGATTTGTTGTGGATAACTAAGAATGTGTTTATTTCTAGGAATGGGAGGGCAATTGAGGGTCTAATGTTTCTGCAAGGAAAAAACCTAGTCAATTAGGCTTATCTAAATATTATGATTTACTTGGTCATTGTAGTTTTTAATCTAGATCTGACTTTGTTGCCACAAGATTAGACACTTGTCTAGTAATTGAAGATGACCCTACACTTTTTCATATTGAATGCAAATCATTCACCTAGCTCTTATAAATTATTTATAAGTTATTGTTGTCATAAAATGTCCCCCTAGGACTTTTACCTCCTAAGTTTAGCTCTTGGGTCCCTTGTTTTTCATCATGCATGTTAAATCTGACTCCCGAGACAAAATGGCATGAAACTCATGTCAAATGGGGCTTGAGGGACATCTGTGAGCTTAACCCTATCCCAAAATAGGTCCCAAGGCTTGGGCACTCATGCCCTTGCCCTGCCCTATTTTGGCAGGGTCCCAAATTTGAATGTCAGTTTTGTGATCGTTAAAAGGTTCCCTTGCCGACATATTAAGTTTGAATTACAAAATTAGAGTGGGAATGCATATATAATCATGTTTAGGACTTCATTTGTAATTAACTAAAAGGATAATGTGAACTTGTGATCTTATGCTAAGGATATTTGAAAGGTGTTTGTTGTGTTGCAGAGCATTCTTGTGTTGTTATTGTGTTTGTTTGTTACAGATTTGGCTTCATTAATACATCTCCTCATGGCGTGAAAGAGCTTCATCCTTCCATGAGAGTTACACCTCCGAGGTGATATCTATTTATGTTTGAATCAATCATTTATCAATTTGTTTTGCCTCTATCCTGCAAGGATACACACTCTTTATCAAACAACAATGTTGGAAGGCTTGAATGCCATTCTGGGGCTTGACTTAGGCAAGCTCCTAAACACCACAACCCCCAACCCCTCTCCTTGTGATTGTAGGTGACAGGTATCAGATCGCGAAGAGTGGAGTTGCAGAGGAGTGTTGCAGAGTATAAGGATTCTAGATCTAATGGAAAGAAGTAGAAAAGAGCATCATTAGGGCTTGGGCACTAGTCCCTTTGCCCTCTGAATTTGCAAAGGAAAAAATCTCTGGAACAAGGATAATCAGTGATGGAAGAAGTCTGAAAACCCCTGAAGAAAACACTGCACTGGGCCTGGGCACGAGTCCCTTGTTGGGAATTAAGGTGTCTCAACCTTGGTAATTCTTTGCATTTGTAATGTTTGTATTTTTAATTCAATTGCCTATGTTGTAAATAATTAGAAATTCCACTTTGTCATATTGTGGGATGTGGCACGGTGATGTGTCAATCCTACATGGATTATGACAACTTGTTATTTTGTCCTCACATGAGGAGATAGACATCCCACTTAGTGGTAGGAATATTCTGCCATGTGTCGGCATCTTCTATGTTGTGTAAGGAATGTTTGACCAAAACGGTTATGATAGATTCCTATAACGAATCTATGGCATGTAAGAGTCGAGAATAGAACGTTGTAAGACGGGTAATGACATGTGTCATGTAGCATCTTTGAATGAGGCATATTTGGGTGCCCCAAGGTGGAATATGATGTTTTGTAAGGGAATATGCTATTTATAGCATGTGTATGATAGATTCTCTTACAGCTGTAAGTTGTAACCGCTATGATAGATTCTATGACGGTCGTAAGTGTCGTAAGAGCATCTGTCATAGCCCATTTTAGAAAGTGGTGACCTCTTTGGAATGGGAGCTATGGACAAGTGTCAGATACATTCTACAATGTTGACCAAGTGTCCCTATGCGTGGGTTTTGGTCCAAGATGCCATATTGGACGCCCATTCCAAGAAAGGTCCAAAATTGCCTTGTATGTTCTATTTAAACAGGTGCTTGGAGATGGAGTTTGTATCACAGGTTTACAAGTACTATTATTCTACCAGATTGACTCCAGACACGAGTGTCAAAGACCATTGAATCTTGCATTGCAAGTGTACTGTAAACATTCTTTCAGATTTGTTAATACATTGTGCAGGTTTCTGAGTGTGGGGTTTTTCACTCGATAAGGGTTTTCCCCACCGTAAGTCTCTGTCTCTCTTCTTCTGTCTTCTTTCTGGCTCTAGTGTTTTGCTTCTATATCTCATGATAATGGTTTAACATTTCTGTAATAGTTAGGATAAAGTTTAATTTGTATAGCCCTCTCCTTAATAGATTAGTGTAGGAAGCATTTTCGCACACCTAGCTTCCTTTCAGTTGGTATCAGAGCTTGATCACCTTTGGTCCTAGTTGTAGGCTAGGGGTTTTTTGAGCTAATCTTATGTTGAGTGGGAGTCTGTGTAGAGCATTCTGTATCTTATTGCAACAAGGAGATGGCAGGCACATCAGGAAGGTTTGAAGTAGAGAAGTTTAACGGCACTAATTTCGAGCTGTGGAAGCTCAAAATGGAAGACATGTTAGTTAACCAAGACCTTTGGGAAAGTGTGAATGGAACTAAACCAGCTACAATGACACAAGATGATTGGGATCTCAAGGATCAGAAGGCTAAGGGTCTCATAAGACTTAGTCTTGCTGATTTTGTGTTGTTAAATGTCCATGAAGAGACCACTGCAACACTCCTTTGGAAGAAGTTGGGGGATGTGTATCAAGCCAAATCCCTTGTCAATAAACTTTTCCTGAGAAAGAAGTTGTATTCTCTTCGAATGGAGGATGGAGGATCTGTGGCTAAGCATATGAATGCCTTTAACATGCTAGTTGCACAATTAACATCTATTGGTGTAAAGATGGAGGAGGATCGGTGTATGACCCTGCTTTGTTCTCTGCTGGACTCATGGGATCATCTTGTCATGGAAATTGGAAGCACCACATCCACATTCAAAATGGAAGAGGTGGTTTCTTCGCTGTTATCTAAAGAGATGCGAAGAAAGTCTTCTGAGGCAGCCAAAGAAGCCCTTGCAATTCGTGGAAGACCCAAGGAGAAAGGGAAGAAGAAGGACAAGAAAGCTGAGAAGGGTAGATCCAAATCCCCTAGGAGATCCAAATCTCCTGGAAAGTCCAAGGCTCTTTGTTGGAACTGTGGAAAGACTAGGCATTTCTGAAAGGAATGCAAAGAGGAGAAGAAGAAAAAGAAGAAAGCTCCTGATTCAGATTCTAACAAATCACAAGATAACGGTGATGCCTTCATCACAACCCTGGCAACCCATGCATCTGATGATGTGTGGCTAATCAACTCTGGTGCATCATTCCACATGACCTCGCATCGAGAATGGTTCACTGAGTATGAGGAGTTTGATGGTGGAAAGGTGTATCTGGGTGATGACTCTCATCTGAAGATCATTGGTCGTGGAAGAGTCTCTATCCGATTCCTTGATGGTTGAGTGAAGGGGATCTCTGGGGTTATGCACATCCCAGGCTTAGCATAGAACCTGCTTTCTGTAAGTAGTTTGAATGATGCAGGTGTGCAGGTTGTCTTTTCGAAAGAAGGATGCAAGATGACTAGAGGATCTATGGTGCTTGCTAAGGGTACTTGAAGAGGTACTCTATTTTAGCTGGAAGCATGCATTGCACAATGCAATAGTTCTTTTGACTCAAGGGAGAGGGCAGTAGTCACTTCATCCCCACCATTTGAACGAGCAGTGAAGAAATCTGTTGTTTCTAATCTTGATGGTTATAATCATGCATTGGAAGTTAAACTTCCTATAGAAAAGATAATGTTATGTCATAAGAGATTTGGCCACATTGGTGAGAAGGGTCTGTGTACCCTAAAAAATAAGAACCTCGTTGAGGGGTTAGATGATTGGAATATTGAGTTCGACTTTTGTGAACATTGCATTTATGGAAAACAAAACCATGTTCAATTTTACTCGAGTTCTCATAAGTCTTCTGGTGTGTTGGACCTTATTCATTCTGATGTGTTTGGTCCTGTTAATATTCCTTCGTTATCAAAATCTGTATACTTTGTATCTTTTATAGATGATTACAGTAGAAGGACATGGATTTATTTTCTCAGAAGCAAATCTGAAGTCTATAGAAAGTTTAAGGAGTTTAAAGCCTTTGCTGAAAATTAGACTAGTAAAAAGATTAAATGCTTGAGAACTGACAACGATGGTGATTTTTATTCTACAGAATTCAATAAGTATTGCAAGGAACTTGGGATTGAAAGGCACAAGACAACTCCATACACTTCATAGAAAAATAGAGTTGCAGAGAGGATGAATAGGACACTGATGGAGAAGGCTAGGACTATGCTTAGTGGAGCTAGTCTAGAATAAAAGTTTTGGGCTGAAGCTGTTGCCACTGCTTGCTATCTGGTAAATAGATCTCCTACATCAGCTCCTATTGGAAAGCCACCTATGGAGGTGTGGTCTGGTAGAAAGCCTTTAGTAAGGCATCTCCATGTTTTTGGTTGTGGGGCATATGCACATGTGCCTAAGGAGAAGTGGTCAAAGTTGGAGAACAAAGCTGTTAAGTGTATCTTCATTGGCTATTTTGTTGGTGTGAAAGGATACAAGATTTGGGACCCCATGGCTGAAAAAGTGTTGTATAGTAGAAGTGTCATCTTCAGAGAGCTTACACCTTCTTCCACTATTTTACAGCTAGAAGGAAAAGAAAACAAAGAGGATGTTCAGTTTCCTCTCACCCCTGAGAAGATTGAACAGAAAGACAATGTTGGACCTGATGATGAGGAGAGTTCTAGCAGCTCTGAAAGCTCAGATGAAGAAGCTGAACCTCAACCTCAGCTCTTGAGGAGGTCTACATGGATAAGGAAGCAACCTGAAAGGTTTGGTTTTACATTGCTAGATTCTAGTTGTGCTTATGCTTTAATCACTAACAGTGATGAACCTAGAACTATATCAGAGGCTTTGGATATGAAGGATGCAGGTTCCTGGAAGGAGGCCATGGAGGAAGAAATGGCTTCTTTGGATAAGAATCAAACTTGGGACTTGGTGCCTTTGCCTCCTGGATGGAAACCCGTTGGATGCAAATGGGTGTTCAAGAAGAAGATTGGTGCAGATGGCAGTATTGAGAAGTATAAGGCTAGATTGGTTGCGAAGGGGTATTCACAAGTGGAGGGTATAGATTATGTTGAGATTTTCTCTCCCATTGCAAAGATGACATCCATTCAATTCCTATTGTCACTTGCAGCAGCTTATGACTTAGAGGTAGAATAGATGGATGTGAAGACAACTTTCCTTCATGGTGACTTGGAGGAGGAAATCTACATGTCACAGCCAGAGCATTACATGGTAAAAGGTAAAGAAAATTTGGTTTGCAAACTTAAGAAGTCTTTGTATGGTTTGAAGCAATCCCCTAGGAGATGGTACTTGAAGTTTGATGCCTTTGTGTTGTCAATTGGATTTGTGAGATCAAAATCGGATCACTGTGTTTATTATAAGTTTGATGGTGAGCGTATTCTCATTGTTGCACTATATGTTGATGATATGTTGCTCATTGGGAAGGGTAAAAATATGATTTTTGATTTTAAATCTCAGTTGTCAGCTCAGTTTGAAATGAAAGATTTAGGGGCAGCCAGGTACATTCTAGGAATGGAAATTAGAAGAGACAGAACCAATAGAAAACTTTGGTTAAGCCAGAGTAAGTATGTGAAGTCTGTGTTGGATAGATTCAGCATGGCAGATTGTAGACCATTGTGTGTTCCCATTTCTTTTGGGACAAAGTTGTCTGTTGAGGATTGTCTAAAATCTCCTAGTGAGGTGGAGAACATGAGCAGAGTACCTTATGCTAGTGTTGTTGGCAGTTTGATGTATGCTATGGTCTGCACAAGACCAGACATTGCCCAAGCAGTGGGAGTCCTTCGTTGATTTATGGCTAATCTTGGATGGGTTCATTGGGATGTCGTTAAGCGAGTGTTCAAATATTTGAGGGGTACTTCTGAGTATTCCATTTTCTATCATGGTAATGTTTCAGGACCTCCGCATTCTATTCATATTCATGGATTTGTGGATTCAGATTGGGTAGGTGACATTGACAGTAGGAGATCCACCAGTGCTTATGTTTTACACTGTTTGGTGGTGCTATTAGTTGGATGAGTAAGCGACAACTAGTTGTTGCTTTGTCCATGATAGAAGCTGAGTATATGGCAGCAACTCATGCTTGTAAGGAAGCCATTTGGCTTAAGAGATTGTGTTCTGATATTGGTGTTGATGCAGGTCAGATCACGATCAGTTGTGACAGTCAGAGTGTAATTTGCCTCCAACTTTCCATGCTAGAACCAAGCACATTGATGTTTAGTTTCACTTCGTGAGGGACATGGTTGAGGATGGAAAGGTAAATTTGGAGAAGGTAGATACTTTGAAGAATGTTACAGATGCATTGACGAAACTAGTGGGCATAGAGAAGTTCAAATGGTGTTCAGAGTCTATGGGCCTCTTGGCCTATAGCAGTTAAATCTTGTTTTTCTATTGGCTCTTACAAGGTGTTTGACAAGTGGGAGAATGTTGGGAATTAAGGTGTCTCAACCTTGGTAATTCTCTACATTTGTAATTTTTGTATTTTTTATTCAATTGCCTATGTTGTAAATAATTGGAAATTCCACTTTGTCATATTGTGGGATATGGCACGGTGATGTGTCAATCCTACATGGATTATGGTAACTTGTTATTTTATCCTCACATGAGGAGATAGGCATCCCACTTAGTGGTAGGAATATTCTTCCATGTGTCGGCATCTTCTATGTTGTGTAAGGAATGTTTGACCAAAACGGTTATGACGGATTCCTATGACGAATCTATGACATGTAAGAGTTGAGAATAGAAGGTTGTAAGACAGGTAATGACATGTGTCATGTAGCATCTTTGAATAAGGAATATTTGGATGCCCCAAGGTGGAATATGATGTGTTGTAAGAGAATATGCTATTTATAGCATGTGTATGACAGATTCTCTTACAGCTATAAGTTGTAACCGTTATGACAGTTCTGTGACGGTCGTAAGTGTCGTAAGAGCATCTGTCATAGCCCATTTTGGAAAGTGGTGACCTCTTTGGAATGGGAGTTGTGGACAAGTGTTAAATACATTCTAAAATGTTGACCAAGTGTCCCTAGGCGTGGGTTTTGGTCCAAGATGCCATATTGGACACCCATTCCAAGAAAGGTCCAAAATTGCCTTGTATGTTCTATTTAAACAAGTGCTTGGAGATGGAGTTTGTATCACAGGTTTACAGGTACTGTTATGCTGCTGGATTGACTCCAGACACGAGTGTCAAAGACCATTGAAGCTTTCATTGCAAGTGTATTGTAAACATTCTTTCAGATTTGTTAATACATTGTGCAAGTTTCTGAGTGTGGGGTTTTTCACCCGATAAGGGTTTTCCCCACCGTAAATCTCTGTCTCTCTTCTTCTATCTTCTTTCTAGCTCTTATGTTTTGCTTCTATATCTCATGTTAATGGTTTAACATTGCTGTAATAGTTAGGATAAAGTTGAATTTGCATAGCCCTCTCCTGGTGTGTATTTTATCTTCATTTACCATCTCTATGTACGAGTATTTGTCAGGATTCAACTGTTTGTTTACGATTTTGCATAATTAGGGTTTTGAGCATAATTAGGCATTGAATTAACACATTAATCATCAATTTCCAAATTTCCCTATCATTATAAGTGATAGCCAACCTGTAGGTGAATCCTCTTGCAAAAGTTGTGATTTAACTCAGTTAATTGTCCTTGAATGTGTGTAGTGAAAGGAGGATCTAGGCATATCATTCATCAAACCCTCCTGCCCCTTTTTCTACATAACAGTTATGTTTTACTAGTATGCATGAATTCAATGTTATAAATCTCTATTGGACCTTTGGGGATCTTGAATTTGTGAGTTATTTTTAGGGGATTATGCATACTATTAGTTTTTAGATCAATGATGATGTAAATTGTTGTGAGAAGTTTCATCCACAGGAATCTAAATTATTCATATGTCTTGTGTTGCATCATGGTTTGCCATAATTTTTTCTTATGAAGAGACCTATGGCTTGTAAGCCAATGGAGTAGTATGAAGACATGGTGTGACAATCATTTTATGGAGTGTCTTTATACATAAGGTTTGGTATGATTGTGATCATTTAGCCTATTATCATTCTGTAAAGGTCTCTAGGATTACCCTCTTGAGCTTGGTAGGGCTCAAAGTGTAGAAGAGCTATCCCACTCTTGTCTAATTAGCTTTTTCTTGTCCTTGGTTTGATCATATTTTTTCCACTCTACTTGGATCAACTTGAATCCTTGATTCTAGGTGTTGTGCCATCCCTTAGAGTTGAGGGTAGCAAGAAAAAACCCCAACAAATTAGTGCCATTACCGGGGAGTGTTGATTTGAGGTTTTTAAAAAGTCTTCAAATCTTGGTGTTGCTTGGGTTATGTATTGATGGATTTCTTTGAGGTATTTGTTAATGTTTCTCAAAGCATTTGAAGGCTATCTTGCAACATCATCAGTGCATCTTGTGTCTTGTTGAACATAAACTTGTGTGCCAACAAATGGTGCCATTTCCAAGGATATAAAATTCTAGTTCATATGTTGAAGATCTCTACAACTTAGTGAAGAAGTTGTTTGTAACAATATCGAATTACTTGGCCTACCAATCTGAGCCAAGATAGCACCATTGATCAATTTGTATGAGAAGACTCTAATTGAGATTTAAACTTATAAGTTTATTTCAGCTTTGAAGAATGAAGATCTATCCAAAATTTAGTCCTCTTTGAGAGGTGGTGACTCTACTATTAAATTGTTGAAGATTTGTTCTTAAATTATGCAAAGATGTTGCATAAACCTACAAACTATTCAGTTAGAGAAAGAACTTGTGTGAAGATTGATATACTTTCCAATTATTCTATTTTTCCTTCATACTTTGTCTTGAAAAGGATGAAAGCATTACTATATAAGAGTCTTGGGTAAAATTACTTTGAGAAGAAATTTTATTTACCTGTTATGTGTGGATTTATATTGAAAGAAGGGAGTTAAGCATTGTGTACCCTGTGTGTTCTTGCAAAAAGTATGGCAATGATATGTACATGGTTGGGGAATATGCATAGTAAATGAGAAATAGAGGGATTATTCAAGTCTATATATGCATATCTTATGAGAATGTATCAATTTCTTATGGATATGCAATCCTTTTATAGCTAGAAAAAGGGTGTGAATGCCTCATATGTTAAAGTTCAATAGAAAAAAGGATACAAAAGTAGAAAAGAAAAGGAGTAGTGTTGTCTAATCCTAAAGTCTTGTAAGAGGATAGAAGTTGTGAAAGAATGGTGACAAGGGACGTTGATTATCTTTGAGAATAGTTCTGAAAATGAAATACCACCATGACCCTTCCCTTACACATTTAGGTATAGATCCTCTTAAGATGCAATTCCTTAAATCATGTCCTAGGAGAATGGTTTTGATTGTCAAAAGGTATAGACCACTTGATTTCACTAGTATCCCAAATTATCCAAACCCCATCATAAATGAAGTTAGAGATTACTTTCCCAAATTTAGTGGAAATAGCTTTGAATTAGCTAACAAACATATTAAAACATTAAGTGATTTAATAGAGGATTATGAAGTTGACGATGAGGATGTCATAATGAGACTCTTTGTCCAGTCCTTAAAAGAAGATGCAAGGGATTGGTTCACTGATTTTCCAATGTGTACTATTTCTTCATGGAAAGATTTTAAGGTAGTATTTTTATAGATTAGTTTGGTGAGAGAGTTGATGTAGATTTGTTGATCAATGAACTCACTAATATTCAAAAGGGTGAAAAATAATTGATTCATGTTTTTAATATAAGATTTGTAAAGGACATGAGGGATATTCTAGATAGTGTAAGACCAAATGATTTAATGTGTGAGCACTTGGTTCTATATTTGTGTGCATTTGATAAGAAAATGGGCTTCTTATTAAGAGATAAAATTTTTGCAACACTTCAACAAGCATACACCATGGAAATAGATATTGAGGATAACCTGACATTTTTAATGTTAAAAGGTGTTAAGTCTGTAGGTGTTGACCGTGTTCATACATTTACTTTGAATGAACACTCTATAGAAGGGAATGAAGATAATTGCCATGGTAGAAACAAATATACAATTATAGTCATATCATATTTAGAGGGTTCAAGTCCTAAAAGACTCCAAGAAAAATGTGAAAAGGAATAGCTCTTGACTAAAAATGATGAGTATGATGTAAAATTGGAGGTGGAAGTTAGAGCATACAAAATTAGAATAGAAGTTGAATTCAGTTGCAATATGGTGGAATGTGAGACATGTTGCTATGAAGATGAAATAGTAGAAGAAGATTACAAAGAGCTCTATGATTTAGGGAATGCCCATGCACTTGAGTGTTATGACAATTATGCTTCATCACCTAAGTCAGAACTTATATACCCTATGACTAGGGAAGTTTATAGTCAAATGCATTAGCTTAGTGCACATGTTGGTTCATAAGGAGATACTCATATTCAAGCATTTTCAAATTTCATGGAGTAGTTCTAGTTTGTTGATGAGGATATGTGGATGAGATATTTTACTAAATCCTTGTATGATGAAGCTATGGAGTGGTTGGAAAGTTTCCCTGGACACTATTTCTCCACTTGGATCTATTCTACCTCTAAGTCATAAGCTGCTGCGAGTGACAATAGGAATCGAATGGATGTCATCTTTGCAATGGGAGAGAAAATCTCAACATAATCTATACCCTCCACTTGTGAATACCCCTTCGCAACCAATCTGGCCTTATACTTCTCAATACTGCCATCTGCACCAATCTTCTTCTTCTTGTAGTATTTAATGAGCAATATATGTGTATTGTTGATCATGCATTTCTTATTCAATCATTGTTTGATATTAAGAAGCATGACGGAGAATCACCATCTAACTTTTATGCAAGGTTTAGGTATCCTTTGTATGTAGTCCTTGAGTGTCATAAACCTAAAAAATCAATATGCATTGATTTGTTTTGTGAAGCTTGTGAGTCAAGTTTGAGTGCGATAACAAAAGAATTGAAACCTACTAGGCTTGAGCACATATGTGACTAGGTTATGTTTCTTGAGGAAATAAGAAAAGAATATAAAAAAACCATAATATCTTCTATTGGTCATGGTAGTAGTCAAGCTATCCCAATTGAGAAAAGGAAAGATACAACCTATGTGGGTGAATCATGCAAGGTAGTGAATGGAAATATCTACTATGATGAAACAATCAGAGCAAGTGATTAGCTTGTGGTGAGGATATGTGTCAATAAAGTTTGTAAAGGGATAGTCCAAGTACTAAGTATGATGAAGATGTTGAGGTATATGAAAGTACACCTCATGGTATGCTTCATTAATCAAAGACTAAATGTATACTCAGGTGTTTAGTATGGTGAATCAGCTCCCGTGACAAAAGATAGTGAAGTAATTTGTGAAAATGTTTAGTCAAAAGAGCAAGAACTTGAATACTTGCTTGGTGTACTCCCAGGCTTCGATTCTTTTGAAGACTATATCTACACTAATCATTCTATTGTAGACATCTACTTACATGAGGATGAAATGAATAGATATGTACTTTTAAGTGATTATACTAATAAGGAAAATATTGTGGATACTAGTTTGCAACTTGCTAATGATACTACCAAGGAGAGATGCGCAGGTATTTAGCTTAAGGAGTGTGAAAGTAATTTCATGCATGATGTGCTTTCTTGCTATATTGAAACTGATGACAATGATTTTAATGAGTTTTTGATGTGTCTAATTGCTCTTGTAATGATGAGATGGAGGTTTCTACTTGAAATGAAGAGTGCACTAATATGAATGTTAATAAGGATGTATGCTTGCCTATAACTAAATAAGTTTTCTGTCTGGGTGACCTTTTGGAAGATGGTTTGGAGATGTTAACAATTGATAATGAAAATGATTTTGAGAACCTATTTTTAAATCTATCAACTAAATGTGTAGATTCTAAACATGTTGATTCTAAGAAGGGTTTAGATCCATATGCTAAGGAAGAAGAGGACACAATTATTCATCAATTTTGTTGCAGCAGTGGTCCTGTTATAGTGGTTTTCTATGAAGAAACTGAAACAAAGAAACAATATGAGGGGTGTATTCCTTCTGTAACGCCCCGCCAAGGAACCCAGAGTATAATATAACTAAACTTACAAAATAAATAAATAAATATTTTTTATTAAGTGAAAGAAATAACAACAATCATATATTTATCCATAACATTTAAATTAAGCTTTATCCTCTAGGGTTCCATGGTTGCATTACTAATGAACTAAAACAAGATCTAACCAACATTATGAATTAACTAACAACCATGGTTCATTTATATCTAATTGCATAAGATGAATAAACACATATAATTCCATATTATATTATCAGATAAATAAGCATCAAGATCCTGCACATAGGATCACAAGTACATAAACAAGTTCCTTTACAAGAGAGTACAACATTACATTGTTTACAATATCGCTATCTAGATTACATTGGAGTACATACATCAAGATAATAGTACATGATTCAACTGATATACAAGACTGGAACATGATCATAAGTATCTGTCTTCTCAAGCTAGAGCAAGATCTGAAATCTGCCATACAAGGTACATCCTTCTTGTACATGATCAACAAGGGAAACCAATGGAGAGAAAAGCACAACCACCCGACCATGTGGAACCCTAAGGTCCACCCCCATGCTTGGAGATAACAATAAGGTCCCACTAAGAAAACAATCAAGAAAGATAATAGACTAACAGATGCAAGGACTACACATGGATCCAATACAACATGGGTCAATATGAACAACACAAGTAACTCAAACATCACTTCCAGAGGCAACCATACAATGAATGGGAAGAGTACAACTAGGGAATGCTAGACTACAGTAGGGAGAAATGTCATCACATAGCTTGTCATGAGTTGTCCTGGTAGGCCTTCCTAGGCCCCGACCCCCATCTTGGGTTATCCTGGTAGCCTCTCCCAACCCCCGGCCCCCATACAAACTCATGCGGAATCAACATACCTTTCATGAGGACAAGGTAGTTCATCTTGCCATTCTAGGCCTTCTCATCTCATCTCAAGCCTAAATGAGCACTCGAGCCATGAGTGAGGCATCCACTTATCTTGTTTAGTGTGATTAACTGCCCAACCCCTTAATTCATTAATTAGGTTATCACTGAGTTAAGAAACTCCCACATGGGTTGTCCTGGACACCACTTTGGGCTCCAACCCCCATTGAGAGCCACTCCCCTACCTGCAACTAGAAGACCCTACTCATCAAGCATAGCAATTATCATCATAATAACAAGTATATATGAACCATGCAAGGCATTAACCCTCTTGCATACCAACTTAATCACAAGGGCAATTTTCACAAAACATTTCCCATAACTTCCATGTGAAGCAAACCATAACCAACATATTTCTTTTATGTTATCCAACATTTCCCCATTCACAAAATTTGACACACTACTTAATGCATAATCAACACCATAGTTAACCATATCATCCTTGCAAGACTTTATTCCACATCATGACACTTTTACAATCATAGCATATACATGAAAACAAAACATTAAAACCTATGCCTCTGGAAACAACTTACCGAAATGATACAACACTTGACACCATTAAAAACACAATAGTTTCACATCACGTTCACTCTCAAAGCACATCATAAACTAATAACCTTCAACAATATTTTAAGGAATGTAACATTAATCCAAGCATGATCAATCATCTAACAATTATAAAGTGAATCTATCTCAATAATACAGAACTATAACTTTCTAATCACTAGTAGCAGTTATAATATGATCATAAGATATAAGTATCCACGAGTATCAATATTTTAACTAATAATTCTCAAGACTTATTTTTAATTTCATTTAATTAAAGTAATTGCAAACAACATGCAAATAACCCTAAGGCATACGAATTAAACACAATAGTTGTTTACACTATTTACACTGATGTATATTTGATTAATAAACAGAACAATTTTGTAAATACTATTAAATATAACTATATAAGCAAGATTAAAAGCCTATAATATTAGAATGCTATAAATATCTTACACTAGTTAGAATCACAAGATACAAAACCTGAAGCTACAATGAAAGAACCTTGTTCTAAGGTTAGTTTGAGAGGAAAACAATGCAAAACAATAAAACATTCCTATAGATCTAACATCTTCATCAAATATACCACACTTTTAACCACATGCATATGATAGGATCAACACAAAATGAATTTGTTGAGAAGGCTTTAGAAGCTACCAACAATGCAAAATGTGAAAGCATAGACAGGGCACGCAGAATGATTGGTAGAATGTCTCAAAGAGAGCCATATGATGAAAAGCAATGATCATAGTATATGCATAAAACAAATTTGTTGAAAAAAATCTCAGAAAAACCCAGTTCAAAAATATAGAGTTATTGGTGACGCAACTAACAGTTTTAACAGAGACGAAATGGGTGAGAGGTAGACAATCACAAAATATTCATATCTCAAAAACAACAAACTGGGTATGGCTGATTTTTGGATATGATTTAGATATCCAGGTCATGCACTATATATAAACAAATTAGAGAAACCTAGTTTGTAAAATTAGGGTTATGGCTAATGTAACAAACTACTAAAATATAGACGAAATGAGTGAGAGGTAGACAATCACAAACTATTCATATCTCAAAAATGACAAACTGGGTATGGTTGATTTTTGGATATGATTTAGATATCCAGGTTGTACACTATATATAAACAAATTAGAGAAACCCAGTTTGTAAAAATAAAGTTATGGCTAACGCAACAGACTGGGTTTAGAAAATATAGAAGAGAATTCACAGAATATTTTACTAAATCTAATGCAACAATAAATTAGATTCATATCTCAATCCATACCTGGTATATTACTTCTATCACATCTTCACAAAATCCCTAGCTTGCATCCATTTTCCCCCAAGTCTTTTCTTCTGGAAACTATGGTTTATGGTGCTAAAAGAAAAAATGAAAACTTCCTGAGAGAGAGATAATGAAAACATAAAACATATTCTGCTATTTGAAATGCATGCTTCTCCTCCCAATTATGTTTTTTTTTTGAGATTTCCAAATAAAGTTGAGCATGCATAACCACCCTCATGATTTCTTCCAGAAGATTCTCCTTTATTACTTTCTTACAATTTGCTATTTTTAACCAAACAATAATTTCTCTCTGATTTTATTTATTTTAGAATTTGCTATTTATTTCATTTACAACTAGACAAGATTCATTTATGATTTTATCTACTTTAGTATTTTCTATATATATGACAACTTACAAATATTATCTATTTTATTGCCATTAACGCAACATTAAATTATATTAATTTATTTATTTATCTCTAGTTGGAATTACATTTATTAGTATTATTATTATTTATTAACTTAACTTCTAGAATAATATATTTTTCATAAACTAAATTTAAATAAGGACATTTATATATTTATTTATTTAACAAAAATGTTTCATAACTAATTATTTTATTTTAAGGCAACAATAACCAAAACAATACCAACAAAATAACCCAACTGTCAAAACATACCTGAATACTATGCAAGATCGGAAAACAAAACCACCACAACAATGACTGACTATCATGACCAAACTGACAACACTGATAGGGTACACAACCGGATACTCATCCTCTTCAAGGATGATTGCTAGGATAGGGGACCATATGTTATCTCCACTCAACAACTTCCAATGATATGAAGGAACGCTCAGACCTGCCAATTCAGGTGGAGTCGATGCCTAGTACCTACAACCTGCAGCAAACAAAAGTGTCAAATACATACATATAATCATCCAAGCAGGCACATAGTGACAGGGAATCACAGCGTAGTAGGGTACTCATTATGAGTAATACTACATTGTCCCTTCACAAAACACATCACAAGTATCCACATTAAACAAATTCATTAGTAAATAAACAACCAGATAACACATAGACAAATAATCGCATTAATCACATAGTAAAACTAATCTACATAATCAATTAACCTATAACTAATCACAACATAAGCATAATTTACTAATCATAAAGTATCAACAGTGTCATCATAATAAACATCAATGAGTGTCATCAACTACATTATAACAGTAAGCCTACCATCAACATGTCTATCATACCCTAAGTATTCTAAGTATTTTACCTTCTTCATGCTCCTTAGCCCGACCACCTTCTCATCCAAAGTGAGAATGGAGGAGCACTACACCTTCTCATGAAGTGTCCCATGATGAAGTGTGTGTTGATGGTTTGAATCATAGTCTAAATCATGTTTTTGAGTTAGAAATGGAAATATATACTAGCTTGTGGAATGATAATACACATTGGCAACCCTATGTTCAAGAGTTTAATGAGCATACAGTTCATAACAAAGTTGTCCATTCTTGTGAAGGCCATGACTTACGTATTTATAGGGATCTTGTTATATTTGGAGTTGAGTCTTCTCTGTAAAACATTGAAGCATGTGATGAATTTATTAAGCTACAAAACTTGAATGAAGATGAATGCAAGTTTGGTATAGTTCAAATTGAAGAACTGCCTAAACATGAATCTTTTCATCTAAGTGTGCTTGAGGATTGTTTCTTATGTGTAAAGAATAATTTACATTCTGTGTACCTCCTTGTGCCTAATGATCATGAGAAATTTATAAATGGCTGTATTGCTGATCTGAAGAGGAATGGTGAAATGCCCTGTTATCATGAGCAACAAAATTTAGTTTGTAAGGCTTAAATGTCCCTAACTTATCCTATCTTTATTCCTTAAACTTGGAGCTAAATTATGACTTTAACAAGCTAGAACAAGTGCATGCAAAGGTATTCTTCAAACATACTACATATGAAGGTTTTGAATTTTATGTGAAAGTGTCAAAAGAGGAAATGATCAAGATTTGTTCTATTAAGAGACTACCAATGCTTTCATTTTTTAGGCCAACTTGGTGAACCTATGGAAATATACAACTCTGAATCTCTTGATGTGAGTTCTTGCATTGAAAATAGATATGATATATCTAACAAATACAATTTGAGGATTCCACATAGTGAGATGTTTCATCCAGTATTGGGTTGTGAAATCCAAACAAGCTTGGTAATTTTTGGTAATGATAGATTCAGGAGTATGGTAAGGTGTATTCGCATTATTATTATTGTTCAGCCAAGCTATGACAATATTTTTGGGTTAGTTTTTAAGTAGTCATCAAAGAACAAGATTTTTGATAGAGGAAAATCATTAGGTTTACTTTTCTTAATGGCCTTGAGCCACTAAGATGTGATAAAAGATGATAAATTTATAGGGTTGGAAGAATGATCAATTTGAACACCTAATCTACAAGGTATTGGTCTACACACTTGGAGATAGCTTCTGGGATCTCACTATGCCTACAAGGGGAATACATTTTCAAATAAGAGCCAATGTTGGCACTTGATTTTGTGCTTGATATTCTTGATAGTTGACCCTCAGTTTGATGGAGAAGTCCTCTTTTTAGCCCTCAAAATGGCAAGCTAGATTAAAACTTTTAGCATTAAAATATTGAAATCTAGAGCTTGTATTAAAAATCTTTTTTGTAGAAATTTTTGATAACTCAAAAACTCCTCCCAGTTTCATTTTCATGGTGATCAGATAAGATTTGAGCCCGAAATTAAAGTCTCAGTAGTTAGTAGCATGTCCGAACAACATGGGTGAAACGATAAGGTTTATTAGTTCTAGAAATTAGCTAATTTCAAATAGTTCATAATAAGCCTCCAGTTTTAGTTTCATGACCATTGAGTAAGATTTGAGGTCATGGCATAATCTCTATTAACTCCCCACTAACTGATCACTATTAGAAAAGAATTCTTGAAAGGTAGATGATTCTCCAAATAAGAATGATACACGGGAACAAGTTTGTTGTCTTATATTCCATATTGGAGGAATAAGGCACCACTTTAGATGTTAATTTGTTATATAAATCTACAAAAGTTATTAAAATGAAATGAGGCACTGATGTAGGAGCATCGATAGGTGTAGAGCAAACTTGCATCACCAAAAAAAATGATTTTCTTTTCTATTTATTTCAATTTTGGTTTTTGTGGATACCCATTTGCTTGAGTAATGATTCAGAACCTTCAAAGTTTCCAAAAAGGCTAAGAATACCAGGAGTTACTATTTTTAATAACCTTTTCAAAATATTCAAACAAACATTTTGGGTAAATTTCAGCCCAAGATCATGTCTGGATTTCAATATATTAAAGTTTTCATTTTTGAGGTTTATGGAAAAAGTTTCAGAATCAATTTTGAGGTGCTTAGAGGTACCGTAACAGCCCAAAAATTGGCCAAAAATCAAAATGTCCCTAAATGGGGTATTTTGTGGAGCTTCAATTTTTTGCGAGCTTTCCAATGCATCAAATGGTTCATTAATCAAACGCCTGATTCAAAAGTTATGGCTCCTAGAAGTTGCGCTACCTAGTTTCTCAATTTTAATTTTTTTTCTTGGGAGAGAAACCAGACAATTGGGTTCATTTTGGCACCCAAATGGGAGTCACACATTTCAAAGCAAGCCGACATTGGGGTGAATTTCACTAAGTGGTTTCGATGTGTATCTATAGCCTATTTTTAATAGTTCTAGGGCATTGGGATATTGGGAGTTATTGGCAAGTCCTGTTCATGCGAATAAGGAGGTCAGGTAGATATCAAAAGATATCTCTAGAAGTTTCTATAAGCCAGATATTTCTATTGTAAGACAACCCATATTGTTGTAATAAGAGGGAATATGACCTTGGTGATTGTATTTTAGATTTGTAGTCTTTTATAGGTAAGTTTAATGAAGAAATTATGAAACAAATTGCAACTTGTTTAATTAATCTTTCTTGAGATTTTGTTCTTGTCTATTTGAAATCTATAAATTATTGTTGTATGTGTTTTGGGTGGAGTCCACCCTCATTAGGCACCATGTTGGGAAGGTAGCAGAGAGCTAAAATCAATAAAATTATGCAATAAATATTCCCCAAAATAAGGCACCATTCTCCTACAAGCTACAATTGTAGCTAATTTCATTAAAATGTAATGAATACTCTATAAAGAGAAACACCCAAACTGAAGGTTTTTAATGTTTAAAATGCACATTTTAAAAGCAAGTAGAAACATCATTTCTCTAGTGGATCTTTGCAATAGGAAAACTAGGGAATATGCAACAAAAGAGGTGCAGAAATGAGGTTCTTCAAGGTGGTGATTCGTGTCAATTGGTTCTGAAATAGTGCATTATAATCTAGCACAAATACAAGAGCTAAAGGGAAAACCTGTAGAGATAGAAGTGTATGAAATTTATAAAACATAAAAAAGCAAAGAATAGTTTGCATGGAATCAACCATTCATGGTTATTTTGTATTTGGATTGGCAAACTTCTAGAAAGGGAGAACACCATAAAAGTTTGGATGGATGTGAAAGGGAGATGTACATGAACTATTTGACAAAATTCCCGTGTCTAAATGGTTTTTTGTGCATCCTTTAGGCCAAATTTGTGATGGAATTGAAATTAGTGACTTCTGGAGAAATATGAGCTATCTTTCCTTTTCCCATTTGAAAGGGTAAATGGAGGAAGAAAATGTTGAATATCTTTATATTGTAATTAAATCTAAATCAGATGTGTATTTGCAAGAAAAATATGGAATTAAAATGGATGCTTGCAAACCATTTGATAAAATGCCTCTTTGCAATATATTGATTATGGGATAAATTTTAATGGAGTTTGGGAATAGATATTTTCTCTAATGGATAAAATGAATGTAGAGGGCCTAGGTGATTGCTAAGAGGAGCCTTCAACTTTTGTATGTGTGCAAAATTATAAAAATACTAGAGTAGAGGTAGGGTTTATGCAAATGTAGGCAAAAATTGAAAGTAAAATGATTGCATGCCAATTGTTTGACGAAATGTCTCAGTTGGCTATAGGGTGAAACAGAGGAGTTATGGAGACCAAGTTCTTGATATTGATCAAGTTTTAACTTGTAGGTAAAAGGATAGAGGATGGAGGATAAAATTTTTCAGCTACAGGGTGAAAATAGAGCTTGAAAATCACTTTTAATATAGGGTAAAAAAGTTGGACGTGAATGTGAAAATTTGAGAAATATTTTTTAGTTTCCAAATGAGGACAAAAATATAAGAGGTCTAAAGATACTATTAGAATATTCTCTTACGCCTATGTGCATTTGTAAATCAAGGACCCAAGGTGTGACATGCGTCACTCTTCTATTCAATCCGAGTTTTTCCTTCTTCCTATAAATTATATTTTTTGGGTGTTGTAAAGGGTTGGTCTTTGTTCATGCTTGTAGTAAGGCCTAAAGTATTGGGGCCCTAGGTTATGCCTTCAAGCTATAATTTATTGGATGTTCAATCTATGTATGTACAAGTCTAATTTGTGTTAAAATTTTGTAATGAATTTGTAATTTCTTTCAGTAAATTAATGTAAGACCACACTTCTATTGTCATTTCTAAATTCTGTCTCCACTTCTATTTGAGTGCTTCAGGGAATTCAGGAGTTCTTGGGTTCACATTTGTTGTTCTTTATTTCAATTCTTAGTTAGTTTGCATTTAACGAATGCAATAAAAGTGTTTTACTCAAATTATTTAAGTAGAAACTCTTTCAGGATTGATATGTGGGGCATTTAGATTTATTGTGGATAACTAAGAATGGGTGTATTTTTGGGAATTGGAGGGAAATTGAGGGTCTAATAGTTTTGCAAGGTAGAAACCTAATCAATTAGTCTCAACTAAATATTATGATTTACTTGGTCATTGTAGTTTTTAATCTAGATCTAACTCTCTTGCTATAGGATTAGGCACCGGTCTAGTAGTTGAAGTTGACCCTGTAGTTTTTGATATTAAATGCAAATCATTCATAGCTCTTATAAATTATTTATAAGTTATGTTTTACTAGTATGCATGAATTCAATGTTATAAATCTTTGTTGAACTTTTGGGGATATTGAATTTGTGAGTTATTTTTAGGGGATTATGAATAGTATTAGTTTTTAGGTCATTGATGATGTAAATTGCCATGAGAATGTTTTTGATGTAAATTGCTATCAGAAGTTTCATCCATGGGAATATAAATTGTTCATATATCTTGTGTTGCATCATGGCCTACCATAATTCTACCTTATGAAGAGACTTATGGCTGGTAAGACAATGCACCAGTATGAAGACATGGTGTAACAACCATTTTGTGGAGTGTCTTTATGTATAAGGTTTGGTCAATCTGTCATCATTTAACCTATTATCATTTTGAAAAGATCTCTAGGATTACCCTCCTAATATTGGTAGGGATCAAAGTGTAGAAGAGCTATCCCACTCTTGTCTAATTATCTTTTTCTTGTCTTTGATTTGATTATAGTTTTGCCACTCCACCTAGATTGAATTGAATCCCAAGGTCTAGGTGTTGTGCCATCCCTTACAGTTGAGGGTAGCAAGAAAAAACCCCAATAGACCCAAAAGGTTGAAGCTCTAGGAAGTGGCTAAAAAAATAAAAATAGAGTTTATAAGCAAAGCACACACATGCACAAACTAGGGTAATTGAAGAGTCTCTTGTATTATAGGGCCAAGCCTTACTAAGTGATGAATCTTTACCTAGCTTTTTTCACCATCTTTGAATCTAAGTCTAGCAAGTACCCATAAAGTTTGTTGACTTGTCTGCATTGAAAACTAGTTTATATTTTTGGTCTAGATATGGATAAGTGTTTAGCCTTTTGTGAAAAATAATCTAAAAGTTGTTTCTTCTCCCTTCCCCATTCCCACATGATTCCCTAAATCCTATCCCATAAATCTTTAGTAGGTCACCCTATGCTAAGTCAACCAACAATCTTCTAGGTTAAAAATCCTACTAAAGAGCAATCATAGTGTTTGTTTTATTTGTATACATTCTAAAAGTACAAAATAATAAAACCTATCATTACATCATGGCATTCATAACATCAAGTAAACATAGTAATTCTCATTTTCATATGGGAATCAAATGCATCCATACAAATGGAATACATTATAAATAGAAAAGATAACAAAAACAATATCATCATCATCGTATGTGATCATCATAGGTGTACATAAACATGAGCATCTACATAAACATGAATAATAAGTCTTATCCAATCATGTGCACCAAGAGGGAAAGAAAAGTATAAGATGTTGACTAAAACTAAGAATAGATCTCAACCAATCAAGTCACAACAATAGATGCATAACAATGTTTGAGTACAAGTCACTCCTCCAATAGAGTCAAAAGAGCAAAACTATGCACTCAAGTGTGCAAGTATTCCCATGTAAGGGGGTAAGAAGAAAATATCTATAATAAACATAGGTCCCACAAAGACCTCAAGGTGTCCTAAATAGAAGAGGTTGTCAAGTCAGATCATCACAAAATCTTCAAAAAACCCCTAAAAAAATAGAAAATAAAAAAACTTAAAAAATTGTAAAACTCATCAAAATCCCTAAAAATCAAATATGTTCTTCAAAAATCAGCAATAAAAGGAGAATTTATTCCTCTCTTCTCTATCTTATCATGTTTTTGTGATTTTTTATTTTCTTAGTCTAGGATTTTGTCTTCTTTATCATCATTACAGGTTATTGTGACAAGGCAAGATGACTCAAGTAAACTCAACATCTATGGTACGTTCTCTTGTCTTCCTTTCTGTACTTAATTTGAACTTATCATAGATCAAACTTACACTTGAATAAGTTTTCATTATAGGTCTATATGCAAGAAAATGACAAAGGTAAGAGCCATGCTTCAGGAATGGTACCTACCTTTCATGTAGACTACCATCCTTGAGGGGGGGAATATGTAAGTACCAAAATCACATTAGGCCTACATGGTAGTCTGATGATGATATAGAGGTTTTAATCATAGAAACATAGGTGTTAATTATACTCCTCTCAGGAATTTCAGTCTTAGTGACATGTCCCTTATGTTTCCCCTCTCCTTGACCATCTTCTTCAACCCCCAAATTAAGCTTTCAAACCACACATTTTCCTAATGAACCATTTCAGATCCTATTCTTAGAGTTGACACTTTGACCTTTAGGGTCACCTGAGTGACCCATTCGTAAGTTGTATTAGGGTCTCTCATGTGGCCCTACCTAGAAAAAGGGGTGAACCTCTTCTTGAAAGGGGCAACCCTATCATTTTTGGAAGTTTGAAATGACTCTTTGTTTTAACTTTTCTTCTTGATTTTTAGCCCATTTTTGTTGCAAGTATGTGCTAATAGGTATTGTCATTGATGTCAACATGTTTGTGTTGTCATTGGTGTCAACTATGTTCTCTACTGTTACTGTTGTTATTTAATTAATTTGTTGAGTTAATGATGATGTGATTGCCTTGAAGAAGTGCTAAAGGTGTTAAGAATATGTTCCTCTTGCTGGGTTTCCAAGTGCTTTTGAGAAAATTTGATTAATATTGGAAACAGTGTGTTGAAGAAGTCTTCTGGCTTACTGAATGTTGTTTGAGTTTTTGCTCCGCATTTATTCTATGTTGGATATTTGAGTGTGCGATTTGGATATGTTGTTGAGAAGTGTGTGAAGATGATAAATCCAAATATTGGCACTCTAGATCATTGTGCAGTGAAAGTTATGTTCACCAGTTTGAAGACGGTGTCTGACAGTATTTGCAGTGTGTCTAGGAGAAAGTATTTTGCTCCGCATTTCTCCACAGAATGGTTTCAGGTGTTGTGGTTCCAGATATATGCTTATAAGGTCCTTATCTATCTCCTATCCAAAATATTTGTGATTTGGTCCTCCGATAAGCAATTTCTTGTGTAACAGAGTTTGACAGTGTTGTTTGTAAGCAGACTGTGAACTTCCTTCAGGAGAAAGTTGTGTTTGAATTTGTTGGTTTCTAGGTGACTTCAAGGTGTTTTGGGATCTTTCTAGATTGTGTTAAATCCTTAAGCAAGGTGTGATTATCTTTGAGGAAGCATGTTCTTAAAAGTTCTTGGTGTTAACACAAGTTTAGTCAAGTTGGTTGTTTTCACTAATTCCTATTGTGCTTCGTTGATTGTGAAAGCGTGTTAGAGGGGATTCAAGTCCGTGCTAAGGCATGATGTGGTCTAAATTCATTCCTTTCCTTTGAGGGAATGTTTAGGTCTGGACCTAATTTGAATTTTATGGGTTAAGTCATGTTGCCAACCTTGGAGAATATTTTCATGATTGATGATGGTATAAATAATTGTCAAGGAGTCATGGATGGGGTGTATGCAAGGGATATGATGTTTATGATGCAAATTTAATTAGTGTAGCAAGAGATTTCATGTGTTAGGCTACTAGATGTAGTGAGCAGAAGGTGTCTACTATTTTTAGTGATGTTGTGAAGATGTTGCTTTTGTTGTGATGGATATTGAGTTTCATTGGAATTGAACTCCATGCATAAGTTAGATGCAACTATATCAGTTCAAAGCATGGTAGTGAGCCACTCTCCTCTTCTTTCTTTCTTCTAAGTGGGTAGTGAGTCCACTTGCAGTGAGTATTCTCTCTTTTGGGCAGTGAGCCCTTTGGCAGTGAGCCTTTGTAATTCAGTATTGCTACTACATTATATTATGAGCTAATCCTCATTGTGGTTTTTCCCTTTTAGGGTTTTGTACATAAAATTTGGTGTTCTCTTGTGTATGGTGATGTGTTTAAGTTTTTGTTATTTACTTCTCATGTTTAATCATCATAACAAATTAAGGGTTTAAGTGAATTGATGTGGATATGAATATGTTTGTGAGGGTTTGAAATTTATGATACAACTGATTCACCCCCTCTTAGTTGTCTTGTGCATTCAATAATTGGTATCAGAGCTAGTTCCTTTGAAGAAAGCTTAACAACTTGAGGTAGATCTGGGATGGTGCAAAAGAAGCAAATTCCCTTGTTTGATGGATCAAACTATGCACTCTGGAAGATAAGGATGAAATCCTTTCTAGTTGCTCTTGGTTATGATGTCTAGAAATGTGTCAAGTCTAATTACACTATACCTCATAATGGAATAAATATTGAAGATGAAATCAAAGCTGCTGAAATTGATGGTAAGGAAAAGCATGCTCTATTAAGTGGTCTTACTAATTCTGAATTGATAAAGGTTGTGAATTTGAAAACAGCTAATGAGATTTGGAAAAAGTTGGAAAGTGTTTATGAAGGAGATGATAAGGTTAAACAAAATAAAATATACAATTTGAAGCTCACATTTGAGACCATGCAAATGTCTAAAGATGGAAATATTACAAGCTACTTATAGAAGGTGGATGAAGTTATCAATGACATCAAGAGACTTGGTGGAATTTTAGATGATAAAGAAGTGATATGAAGGTAATCAGAACTCTTCCTAAAGCTTATAGTCATAAGGTTTCTCCTATTGAAGAATTACATAACTTGAATCAGTTTTCCAAAGATCAGTTGCTTGGCACCCTAACTACTTTTGAAATAAGAGAGTTTGGCACATCTAGTGGAACTACAAAGGATGAGATTGCTTTTAAAGATGGCAAATCAGAGAAGACTGTTGAATCAGATCTGAAATATTTTGATGAAGTGGAAGCTAACTTTGTGAGAAGGATGAAAAAGGGTACTAGAAAATTCAGTGGTAAGTTGCCTTTTAAATGTTTCAGTTGTGGAAAGATGGGTCATTATGCTTCAAGATGTCCAGATAGAGCTCTAAGAATTAAGAATAGGGAAAACAAAGGAAGGATGGTCAAGAAAAGTTACTATGTTAGAGAAGATGAAAGTATTTTTGATGATGAATTTGATCATGAGGATGATAATAATGAATGCTTATTTATTGCCTTAAGAGATGATAATGGTTCTGCTAACCCTAGAAGCTATGTAAAGGAAAAGGGTCTGAAAGCAAGTACTAACCTTAAAGGCATTGTAATAGCTGCATTTGATTCTAGGAGTGAAAAGGATGACTAAGTCATTGACAGTGGATGCTCAAATCATATGACAGGTGATAAGAGTAACTTTGTTAAACTTGAAAATTTTGATGGTGGAGTAGTTAGGTTTGGTGGTGATGAAGCTGCTAAGATTTGTCAAAAAGGTTCAATTAGTTTTGATTGAAAGCATAATACTGATGATGTTCTTTATGTCAAAGGTTTAAAGCATAATTTATTGAGTGTTGGACATATGTGTAGAAAAGGTTACAATATTATGTTTTAGGATGATGGTTGTGAGATTATAAAAAGTTCTAGAATAGTAATTACTACTGGAAAGAGGACAGATGGAAATGTTTATCATCTCAAAGGTGGTGTTAGTTACTGCCTTATGACTCAAATCAGTGAGAGCTGGCTATGGCATAGGAGATTATGTCACATAAATTTTGATAGTCTGGTAAGGATAAGTTTAGTTCAAGCTATGAGAGATCTGCCAAAGATTACAAAACCCTCCAATGTTGTCTAGAAGGAATGTTAGTTTGGAAAGAACACAAGAAGAAGCTTCAAAAGCAAGGATCAGTCATCTACCAGACTATTGGAATTGGTGCATACAGACCTGTGTGGTCCTACCAGAGTAAGGAGTTTTCAAGGTGATAGGTATTTTATGTTATTTATTGATGATTGTTCTAGAATGACATGGGTCACTTTTCTTAAGGAAAAATTAGAAGCCCTAGACAAGTTTAAAGCTTTTAAAGCAATGTTTGAGAAAGAATTGGATATGAAAATCAAATTTTTGAGGTCTGACAGAGGTGGAGAATTTACTTCTAATGAGTTTAACATGTTTTGTGAGAATCATGGGATAAAAATACATCTATATGCTCCTAGAACTCCTCAGCAGAATGGAGTGGTTGAAAGAAAGAATAGGAATGTCCAAGAAGCTACAAGGACAATGATAAATGAAGCAAACCTACCAGAAGTCTACTGGAGAGAAGCAATTCATACTATTGTTTACATACTGAACAAAGTACAGGTAAAATAAAATGACACAAAGACTCCCTATGAGCTATGGTATGGAAGGATTCCTACTATTAAATACTTCAAAGTTTTTGGAAACAAATGTTATATAAGAAGAGATGAAGAACTAGGAAAGTTTTATGCAAGATGTGATGAAGGCATTTTCCTTGGGTACTCTAACAAAAGCAAAGCTTACCAGTGCTATAACAAAAGGCTAAGAAGGATTGTTGAAAGTATGAATGTCAAGGTGGATGAAGACACACAGAAGATCTCAGAAGTTAATGGATATGTATCAGACTCAGATGAGTCCTCTTGCAGAGAAGAAAATGTTGTTGAAAATGTAGTACAGACTGGAGAAGTAGAAACTAGAGAAAAAGGAGTGCAAAATGAAGAACAAGAAGCTCTAGAAAGAATCCCTAGAACACCCAAGTATGTGCAGAGGCATCACACTGAAGACCAGATTATTAGTGATAAGAGCAAAGGTGTATTAACAAGAAGCAAAGCTACTGAAGAATAAGTAAACCTATGTTTAATTTCTAAAGTTGAACCTAAAACAATGGTTGAGGCATGCAAAGATGAGTATTGGGTCAAGGCTATGGAAGAAGAACTAATGTAGATTGAGAAGAATCATACTTGGGAACTTGTCCCAAGACCAGAGAATAAGAATGTGATTGGAACTAAGTGGGTATTCAGGAACAAATTAAATGAGAATGGAGAAGTGGTAAGGAACAAAGCAAGACTTGTGTGTAAAGGGTACTCACAAGTGGAAGGAATAGACTATGAGGAAACTTATACTCTGGTGGCAAGAATGGAGGCTATTAGACTGTTTCTATCTTATGCAGCATATAAGGATTTCAATGTGTATAAAATGGATGTGAAGACTACTTTTCTAAATGGTAACTTGGAAGAGGAAGTATACATAGAGCAACTGGATGGATTTCATTTGTCAAACAAACTAGACATGGTATGCAGATTGAAGAAGGCATTGTATGGACTGAAGCAAGCTCCCAGAGCTTGGTATGCAATGTTAGACATGTATTTGTTGTAGCAAGGATTCAGTAAAGGGTCTACAGACAGTAATTTGTACATCAAGGTAAGTAAAGATCAAATCCTGATTGTTGAGGTCTATGTGGATGACATAATCTTCGGTGGAAATGAAGGTATGTGTAAGGACTTTGCAGATTAAATGTAAAAAGAATTTGAAATGTCAATGTGTGGAGAGATGAACTTCTTCCTTGGGCTACAAATTAATCAGACAGATAAGGGCATTTTCATTTCACAATCAAAGTATGTGAAGGAATTGTTGAAGAAGTTTGGAATGGAAGATTCTAAATCAATTTGTACCCCCATGACAACTAGTTGCAAGATAAGAAAGAATAATGAATCTCCTAAGGTTGATTAGAGCAAATATAGATCAATGATTGGAGGAATGCTATATCTAATTGCTACCAAATTGGATATCATGCATGTAGTTTGTCTTGTGGCAAGATTTCAAGAAGATCCTAGAGAGTCACATGTCATGGCAGTGAAGAGGATATTCAAGTATTTGAAGGGCACTCTGGATCATGGTTTGTGGGTTCCTAAGAACAATGACTTTACCCTAAGAGCCTACATAGATGCGGATTGGGCCGGATGTGTAGATCATAGGAAAAGTACAAGTGGTGGTGTATTCTTTCTTAGAGATAGAGTTGTGTCTTGGCTAAGCAAGGAGTAGGATTCAGTGCCTTTATCTACTATAGAGGCAGAGTATATTGATGTAGCATCATGTTGCACACAGGTGTTATGGATGAGACAAACGTTGAACGACATCAAACTTGTGTATGATGAGCCAATTCATATCATTTGTGATAATACAAGTGCCATTAACATTTCAAAGAATCCAGTGATGCATTTAAGGACAAAGCATATTTCAATTAGGTATCACTTTCTAAGAGAGAAGGTTGCAAAGAATGAAGTGAATCTTGAGTATGTGCCTACAAAGGATCATGTTTCTGACATATTCACTAAGGCTATTCCTAAGGATACATTTGAGTATCTTCAGGAGAATTTGGGGGTTATTGCCCCTCCTTCTTTGAACTAGATGCATAAGGAGATGCATCAGTCCAGTGTGCTTCAAGATTCATTCTTCTCTAGACTGATGATGGAGGCTACCTCTTAGGGGGAGTAGGTAGTGGTGTTGATGATTGTTGTAGTTAGGGGGAGTAAGAGTTGATATAGATTGGTGTATACTCCTAAGGGGGAGTATTCAAAGTAGTTGAGAATAGTGCAAGTATGTGCAGTGTCATAATCAGGAGAGAGCTTGAAAAAGATGTGTCACCCTTTGCCATTGATGTCAAAGGGGGAGAGAGTTCATGTGAAAAACAAAGGGAGAGAAAGAGAGAAAGATGTGTAAAAGAAAGGAGGAGAGTGAGATTAGTGTAGTGTTGTGTCATGATGGTTTTTCACATCATATGTTGCCATCAATGACAAAGGGGGAGATTGTTGCAAGTATGTGCTAATCGGTGTTGTCATTGATGTCAACATGTTTGTGTTGTCATTGGTGTCAACTGTGTTCTCTACTGTTACTATTGTTATTTGATTAAGTTGATGAGTTAATGATGATGTGATTTCCTTGAAGAAGTACTGGAGGTGTTAAGAATGTGTTCCTCTTGTTGGGTTTCCAAGTGCTTTTGAGAAAATTTAATTAATATTAGAAACGTGTTGAAGAAGTCTTCTGGCTTACTGAATGTTGTTTGAGTTTTTGCTCCACATTTCTTCTGTATTGGAGATCTAAGTGTCCAGTTTGGATATGTTGTTGAGAAGTGTGTGAAGATGCTAAATCTAGAATTTGGCACTCCAGATTGTTGTGTAGTGAAAGTTATGTTCACTAGTTTGAAGATAGTGTCTGACAGTGTTTGCAGTGTGTCTAGGAGAAAGTATTTTGCTCCACATTTCTCTGCAGAATGGTTTTAGGTGTTGTGGTTATGGATATATTCTTATAAGGTCCTTATCTATCTTCTATCTAGAATATTTGTGATTTGGTGCTCTAGAAAGCAATTTTTTGTGTAGCAGAGTTTGACAGTGTTGTTTGTAAGCAGACTGTGAACTTCCTTCAAGTGAAAGTTGTTGTGATTGAATTTGTTGGTTTCTAGGTGACTTCAAGATATTTGTGGATCTTTCTAGATTGTGTTAAATCCTTGTGTAAGGTCTGCAAGGTGTGATTATCTTTGATGAACCGTGTACTTAAAATTTCTTGGTGTTAACACAAGTTTGGCCGACTTGGTTGTTTTCACTAATTCCAGTTGTGCTTCGTTGATTGTGAAAGCGTGTTGAAGCATGTTAGAGTGGATTTAGGTATGTGCTAAGGCATGATGTGGTTTGCATTCATTCATTTCCTCCGTGGGAATGTTTAGGTCTAGACCTAATTTGAATTTTATGGGTTAAGTCATGTTGCCAACCTTGGAGAGTGTTTTCATGATTGATGATAGTATAAATAAGTGTCAAGGAGTCGTGTGTGCAAGGGATATGATTTTTCTGATGTGAACTTGATCAGTGCAATGAGAGATTTCATGTGTTAGGCTACTCGATGCAGTGAGCAAAAGGTGTTTACTATTTTCAGTGATCCTGTGAAGATGTTGCTTGTGTTGTGATGGATATTGAGCTTCATAGGAACTGAACTCCATGCATAAGTTAGATGCAACTATATCAGTTCAAAGCATGGCAGTACGTCACTCTTTTCTTCTCTTCTTTCTTTCTCAATGGGAAGTGTGTCCACTTGCAGTGAGCATTCTCTCTTTTGGGCAGTGAGTGCTCTAGTAGTGAGCCTTTATCATTCGGTATTGCTACTATATTATATTGTGAGCTAATCCTCACCATGGTTTTTCCCTTTTAGGGGTTTCCATGTAAAATCTAGTGTTCTCCTGTGTATGGTGTTGATGTGTTTAAGTTTTTGTTATTTAATTCTCATGTTTAATCATCATAACAGATTAAGGGTTTAAGTGAACTGATGTGGATATGAATATGTTTGTGAGGGTTTGAAATTTCTGATACAACTGATTCACCTCCCCCCTCTCTCAGTTGTCTTGTGAATTCAACAATTTTAAATCATGTTTTTCCATGCTAACTCATTCTCTTCTTGTTTTCTTTCCATTGTGAACTCATGATCAAATATTATCTCTACTAAATTGTTTCCATTTTCGCTTTGAGTTCACTCTTGTTTTCTTTTAGTTTTCTCTAATTTTCTTCTTGTTTTCTTCTTATCTCTTCATCTATTCATGGAATTGTTTCCATTTATTCTTGATTTAACTACTTCTTTTCATATTATCTCTTCTTCCCTTCCCTCTCATTTCTACCTATAAATATCCCTTCATTCTTCACTATTTAACATCTTCAACACACATCTCTCACACATGTTTCTTGAAGCTTCTTCATAGGACTTCAAGAACCTCTTAGTTTATTTCTTTTAATTTTAGTTTTAATTTTTTAAACTTCAAATCTTTCCCTTTAGGAGCTTGTTTTCATGTATTTTTGCCTTATCTAACCTTCTACATAGCTTCCCCTCTAGATTTTTATGCTCACACAAGGATCACGTGTTCCTTCTTTCAAATTTGTTATTACTTCTATGTCAATCATGATTTACTCACATCCCCATTTTTATCCTTGTCACCAAGAGGACCCCACTTCTATAGAGGAGGAGGCAGTTGCCACAAGACCTCTGAGGACATAGCCTATCATTGGTACCCATTATTATAGGTTCTTTATTTCTTTACTAGTAATTGGCTCACATCTTGTTCTTAAGGAAGTAAAACATTGTTTTCTTTTCTCTTGATAGGATATAATAGAGTTACTTACTTTCCTTAAATTTTTTGTTTTTCTTAGAGTAATCATAGATTTGTTTAATCAGATTGGAAACTTTAAAACTCCAAACACAAAAAAACATAGTTGCATTGCATTAGGAAAAATCATATAGAATTGCATACATGTTTCCTTTAAATATTAATTAGATCATCAAAAATTGGGAAAATAAAGAATTGCATTCATTTAGTCTTAATTACATTAGAAATTCATCAAAACATTCAAAAACACAAAACATCAAACAAACCCTCGATTTTACCATGAGGCATACAACACAAACATTCATACATTCAACTCTTTAACTTTAAAACATTTCAAATATTGAAGAATCCCTTGGTTTCATCATGAAGCACAACAATTCAAACACAAAACTCCACTATCACTTGCAATACTCTTATGCCACATAAAGAGAGTAATTAGTCCTATTCACTGCTGCCTAGCTAGCCTTCCTTGAAAAGGTAGGAGTGATTCAACCGATGCCCTTAGCCATGTGTTTTCTGGAGTCTAACTAACCCATGTTATATCTAATTCACATTCTAGTTATCATAGATACAACATGATGACACACCTAACATACTTATCAATGTAGTACACATGGTGACACAAGTGGAAAAATTGATTAATTCTAAACTAATAAAATCAAAGAACCCAATAACATAAAGAAAATGAATTTAAATAAAAGCCATGACAAATAATCAATGAAATAAAGACTTTTACCAAAATCTGTATTGTTTCCTTTGGATTGAATGTAGATTGCTCAAAGAAGTTGCGAAACCATAGCTGCAACAAACAAGTAGTGTGCTCAATGTGCTCAAAGATCAATGATAAGAGATCGTAAGATTTGCTCAATCGACGCGTTTTGTATGCTCAAAGCTTTGTTAAGTATGCCTGAGAATACGATCGAAGAGAGAGAGGTAATGAAGGAGATGAGGGGGGTTTATATAGATTTAAATGAAGATCGATCAACGGTCCAGATAATTCAGAAGAATCAACAGAGGAGAACAGTTGAGGAACATGCAACGAATAAGAAGAAGACATGTGTCTTGCTTTCTTTTGCATGAGAGGAGTTATCAAGAATAGAAGAATAAGTTAAAGCAATGTAATGATCAGTTAAGTGATTTAAAACAAGAAGAAGAGATTTGCATGAGAAAAGAAGATATTTAGTTTTATTAAATATAAAAAGCTTGAGTTATTTAGAGATAACTCAAATTTAGAAGAAAAAGTAATTTAAATAAATAATTGATTTATTTAAATTTAGAGAAGATATTTTGGAAGAAATAATTAAATAATTAGAATTATTTAATTTAGAAGATTTGAAAGCTAATTAAATAAATACATTTATTTAATTGTTTGTGCATGATTTTGGAAGAATAAATTTTGATTTAATTAAATAATTTAAGAATTATTTAATTGTAGATAAGAGAGAATTTGTGATGAATTAATTAAATAATTGATTTATTTAATTAATGTAGATTTATTTTTTGGAAAGAGGATAAAGATCTAATTAAATAATTAAAATTATTTAATTTTGGAAGAATAACAGAGGAATTTAATTTAATTAATTAAATAAAGAGGATTTATTTAATTAATGTCGAAAGTATGTGATTTAGAAGAATTTGGTGAAATTAATTAAATAATTAGATTATTTAATTAATGTGTGAAATGCAGGTGATTTGACAGATCACGAAATGCAAGTCGTGCGACGACATGGTCATTTTAGAGTGTCTACATTTTGCCCCTCTTTGATGTAATGCAGTTTACGGCGTTGCGTCAAAGAAATCGATTGTTGAAGATACAATTTTTGATGCCCCAGTGTAGCTAGTTGCCCCAGCGTAGTTAGTGTAGGGTGCCCCCTCCAGAGGAAAGACATGGAAGTGACAGAAGAACTGTGTTGACGCTCGACTAGAAGATTTTCTTGGAGACAGATAAGGTTGGGTTGATGATGGATAGAAGAAAATGGACATAGAAGAGAACATGATAGAAAAGACTATTGATCGATCTTTGCTGGAAAACTATATAAGGCCATGGGTAAATTGATGGGTAAATGGATGAGCTAGTTGCAACGGTTTCACAAATGTTTATAAAGAGCAATCCTTATTTTTGATATAGCACGTGGATATTTTGCCACCAAGGTATAAAAGACCAAGGTACAGTAATATCTGAGTGCGTGGACGTTGACTCTGCAAGCAAGCGGTTTGAACTTAGATCCTTTAGACATAATATAACCTTGTTGGAACATGTGAATAAGCCATAGTCTTGAACATAAAATAAACTTCAATACATGTAAATGCAAGAAGAATTATTAATATGTAAGATGCTAGGTTGTAACACACACAAGATAAATAGAATGTTAAGAAAGATGCTAAAGATCATTCCTCAAACACAGCACACAAAAAGCAATGACTATGCCCCCAATCCATACTGCATCGCAACATACCAAGATTATAGATAAATCAAGGTAGCCTTGAATAGGTAATGTAAAAGGAACAAAAGATAAACCAAAAAGCAAATTGACTGACTTACAAAGTAAACATACAGCCAACATATTCTCTTGCCAAAGAGGTTGCTCAGGATAGATTGGACAGGAAAGATAACAGCCTTATCGTAGGAACTCTGTGTCTGTTAAAGGGGGCTATCTACCTAAAAAGACAATGTCTTGCTGCGGGAAATACCACATGTCGCAGGAGACGCTTGTGTTGGTCTCGACAATGGAACACTTCGTAGAAGACAAGCTTATTGATCTAGGGCTTGGTTAAGCGAGACTTAGCTGATGTTGGCAATCGGTATGCATGACAGTAGATGACTCTGGAAGAAAACCTCTTTGCTTCAGGTTTGTGAAGGACTTTTGTTTTTGAAAGGATGTGCTAGCTTGCTGCTTGAGCTAGTCAAGTCAAGGCGAATGGATTTTGACAAACGGAAGACTAGAAGGATGAAGTGCAACTGGATTGAGATGGGCGGAGAATGATGGATCGTGTGTGCCTGAGTACTGGATACATTCTTCGTATTCCAGACTGCCTACATACCCTGTATCCATGGGATCAAGGCACACGCCGATGAAAGATGAGAAATGATAAATATGTAGTTCTGGTTGATGTGATGATGTGGGAAAAGGTTTGAGAAGAGGGGATCTTATGTACCTGAGTACTGGAAACTTCCTTCATATTCCAGACTGCCTACATACCCATATCTATGGGATCAAGGTACCTTAAGATGGAGAAGAAATAATATGTAGTTCTGGTTGATGTGATGATGTGGGAAAAGAGTGTTGAGAAGATAACATCCTTATCGTAGGAGTGATGTGTCCGTTAAAGGGTGTTACCTGTGGAAATGAGAAAGAGATTGAAGTATGCGCTGCGAACCACGAACAAGGAACCAATCCTAGACCTAAGTTAAGGAAAGAGTTGCCCCCATTCTGGTAGAGGAAACTGTAGGGGTGACTACCGAAGAAGACACAGAAAGCTTTGACCTAGGACAAGACAGTGTTAACTGTAGACTGAGACCAAGACATGGGGAGACGACGAGGGACATTGACAAATTTCTAAGCTATACTAGATAGGGAGATGGAAATGCAAACAAAGTCAATGGTTTTATTATGGATGAATGGAAAGTGCGTAGTGAACTGGACAAGGAGTGGACAGGACTTGATAGACGATGGATGCTGACTCTATACATAGCACCTGTTTGCTAGGTTTTCACTATGGTACTTGTCCAAGGCGCCTGTTTGTCAGGTTTTCACCAGAGGACGGATTTTTTTTTTTTGAAATACTCTGAGGATCAGCCATAGAACTTCTTGAGATGGACATTGTTAAGTGGCTCATCTAGAGGAATGCCGTCAGGTGTAGCTAAAGTATAAGCTCCTGATCCATATGCTGCTGTCACAATAAAGGGACCTAACTAGTTATGCTCAAACTTGCCCTTCTTTTCTCCTTCGGCTTGATTTCTCTGATTCTCCTTAAGGACAAGATCACCAACTTGAAACCGTCTTTCTTTGATCGTTTTGTTGTAATTACGCCGGAGGCGGTTTTGATAGACATGGAGATGATTAAGTGTGGCAAGGCGCCTCTCATCCAGTAGTTCAAGCTCAGCTAATCTAGAAGTGTGATACTCGTCTCCGCCGATCAGGTCCTGCATGGATACTCTGAGGGATGGGATCTCGATCTCTATAGGTAGGATGGCTTCAGAACCAAAGACCAAGGCACATGGTGTGGCACCAGTTGGTGTTCTGATACTAGTGCGATAGGACCATAGGGCGGGATTGAGTTGCAAGTGCCAATCACGACCGGCTTCATTGACTGTTTTCTTGAGGATTTTGAGAATGGTTTTATTGGAAGCCTTAGCTTGGCCGTTACTCTACGGATAGTAGGGAGTTGAAAAGCGATGTTGGATATTGTATTGTATGCATAAGGCACGGACATCTTGGTTCTTGAATGGTCTCCCATTATCAGTGACAATGGCTTGGGGAATACCATACCAGCATATGAGGTAGTTTAGGATAAACTTGGCTATTTGCTTACCAGTGATATAGGTCATAGGAATGGCTTCCACCCACTTCATGAAATACTCAGTGGCGGTAATGATAAACTTGTGGCCATTGGAGGAGGAAGGGTGGATTTGTCCTACGAGGTCGAGACCCCATTGAGAAGAAGGCGATGGAGTTGTCATAGGTTGTAATTCATGAGCTGGTGCGTGAATCAGATCTCCATGCTGCTGGCATTGTAGACACTTCTTAGCAAACTGTGCAGCATCTTGCTCTATTGTAGGCCAGTAATAACCTGTTCTGAGTATCTTCTTAGCAAGATTAGGACTGGTAGAATGTGCACCATAGACACCTTCGTGTATGTCTCGTAAGATAGCTTCAGCTTCTTTCGCGTTAAGACATCGTAAGAGAATACCATCGAGACTCCGGCGATATAGTGTATCACCCAGAATGATGTAATGGGAGGATCGACGGATAAAGGTTTTGCGTTGGGTGGATGATAGGTTAGGGGGAAAGGTATTGTTCTTGAGGTATTCATAGATATCTTCGTACCATGGGGAATTGGGACCAACAAGTTCGCAAATGATTTCAGTAACAGGAATATCGACGGCTGGTATCAACAATTGCTCGATCAAGAATTCACATTTCTGTGTATTAGCAAGCATGTCAATCAGTGACCCTACAGAAGCCATAGAATCCGCAGCTTTGTTATGCTCTCTTGGAATTTGCTCAAATGTGATGGTAGAAAAATGTGGTTTGTATGCATCCACTAGTTGCTTGTAGGGGACCAACTTTTCATCCTTTGTTTGGTATTCATCTGTGACTTGGCAAATGACTAGCTGTGAGTCTCCATATACTTGAAATTTTGTGATGTCCCATTGAACTGTTGTATTGAGACCTATGAGGAGTGCTTCATACTCGGCTATGTTGTTGGTGCAAGGGAATGCAAGTCAATACGACTTATGAATATAGTCATTCTGAGGTGCAACAAATAAGATGCCGGCTCCTGATCCATGCTGTGTGTAAGAACCATTGAAATACAACTTCCACATTATGGAGTTAGCAAGAGTGAAGAGATTTTCATCAGGAAAGTCTGCCACCATAGGATGTGTATCTTTCATAGGTGCTTCTGCTAGTTGATCTGCGAGGGCTTGTCCTTTGATTACTTTACGATCCATGTACTCAATGTCAAACTCACTAAGGATCATGACCCACTTAGCTAGTCTTCCTGTGAGAGCTGCTTTTGCTAGTAGATACTTCAAGGGATCAATCTTGGCTATCAAATTTGTATGTTGGTTCAGCATGTAATGCCGCAACTTTTGGGAGGCAAACACTACTGCTAAACAAGCCCTTTCCATTGGCGAATAATTGAGCTCATATCCCACCAAGGTTCTACTAATGTAATAAATTGCATGATCCTTTCCTGTGTCATCATTTAGTGCTAGTAGGGCCCCCAAGGCCGAATTTGTAGTGGAGATGTATAATATCGAAGGTTTGTCCGCAACTGCTAGAACCAATATAGGAGGTGTGGCTAGATACTCTTTAAGCTGATCAAATGTTGCTTGACACTTATTATCCCATCGAAATGAGACATCCTTTTGGAGCAAGTGTTGAAAGGGTTGACATTTATCTGCTAGCTGTGATATGAAACACCGAATGGACTGCAACCTTCCCTAAAGGCTCCTTAGTGCTTTAAGATTCTTGGGTGGAGGCATCTCCACTATAGCCTTTACTTTCACTGGATCGACTTCGATGCCTCCACGAGATACAATGTATCCCAATAGCTTCCCTGATGTTACACCGAATACACACTTCTTTGGATTGAGTCTTACTTGGTATTTTTCAAGCCTATCGAAGATCTGTCCTAGGACCTGTACGTGATCCGCCCTAGAAGATTTAGCCAATATATCATCAACATGGTCTTCCATGATGTGATGAAACAGATCGTGGAATATCACTGTCATTGCTCTCTGATAGGTTGCTCTTGCATTCTTCAGACCAAACGGCATGACACACCAACAATAATTCCCCCAAGGACAAGTAAAGGTTGTTTTATGTTGATCTTCTTCTGCTATCCGTATCTGATTGTAGCCAAAGAATCCATCCATGAGAGAAAGCATCTCGTGACCTGCTGTCAAGTCCACTATAATGTCAATGTTTGGTAGTGGAAAGTCATCTTTGGGACATGCCTTGTTGAGATCTCTGAAATCATTACACATGCGGATGCGTCCATTAGGTTTAGACACAGGTACAATGTTTAAGACCCAATCTGAATAATCAATGGGTCATATAAACTTGGCATCTAACAGTTTCTGTATCTCCACCTTCACCAAGAGAGCTATTTGTGGGTGCATCTTTCTCAACTTCTGTTTGACTGGTTTCACTTTGGGATCGACTGTGACATAATGAACAACTAGCTTAGGGTCTAACCCTGGCATATCGGCATAGGTCCATGCAAAGTTGATGGTTCGTTGCAAGAAGAAGCTGTTAAGATTTCTGTGCTCTGTTTCAGATAATGATGCTGCTAGGAATGTTGTCTTTGGATTTTGTTCTGTGCCCAGATTTATCTCTATAGAATCTTCCACTAGGAGAGCTGATTTCTCTTGATACTTAGATGGTAGGGGAAGGTCAAATCCTCCATCCTCAGGTGCCACAGTTGGGTTTTCACCTTTGGATATGTCCTTTGTTTTTACTATTTTGTGATCAGGAGGTGCCACAGTGTGGTTTTCACCTAGAGATCTTTCTTTATTTGCACTTTTGCGACTGGAGGATTTGGCATTCTCACCAAAATAAGCCGTGGGCTCTAGTTCCATTACAAAACCTACTTTGTGATCACCAAGAGGGATACCTTCCCGAAGTCCTATGAACTCAGCCAGAGCTTCGTCATTCTGAAATACATCTATAACGAGGGTCCCTTGTTGGTCCCAATCAATAAGTTCAGGGTAGACAAGTGTTACGTTCTGAGTGTTTGTGGTGGAGGTTAAGGATACGGAGGATAGTGTAAAAATGGAGGATTCTGCGAAGAGGTTGGTCGTGTGGAGGGAAGAGTCATCGATGATATCCTCGGTAGACGTCGAATCAGCGGGAAAAGTGTCAGCTACCTCGTCAAGGATATACTCGATGTCCAAGGCTCGTGGTACCTTCTTACCAAATCCTAATCCTTTCTTGTCTAGCTTCTTTGTCACAACAATGGGTTCCATAGTTCCTTGATTCTGTTTCCCAAGGCCACCTTTGCCTTTATAGCCCATATTTTTTACTATTCTTAAGCCATTGCCATATTGCTTGACTGGTATTGTGACTGGTTCTTTCTCCTTATAGAGCCAAGAAGAAATGTCCTCAATAGTTTCCTCTTCCAATAGCCGTCCATGTTGGAATTGGGTTAGGAGTGTTGGGGGAGGAATCGCTGCTTTTTTGATAACTTTGGCAATGGGTGGTTGGCCGTAAGATTTTGGAGATAGAGGCATCCGCCCTACACAACAAGATTCTGAGATATCATAAGTGCCAAAGCCTATATCTCGGATGCGAGCTGTGATCTTGGGGAGGGGTGTAGATTCACTTGTAGAGGCTTGCGTGAGAGTTTCAGGATCAACATAAAGAGGGGATTCAAGGGCTTTGTCATTTTTAGGCACTTGGTTGCAATTCTTATAGCTTCCTTGCAAGACACGGCAAAATTCAAAAGGATTAGGATCTCTTGGGATGGTGATCTCCGTATTGTATGGGAACTTTAGGGACTGATGGTACGTGGAGGGAACAGCTTTCATGGCATGGATCCATGGGCGACCTAGGATAATGTTGTAAGGCAGCTCAATATCAAGTACTTGACACCTGGTTTCAAGCATGACAGAGCCCAGTTGTATAGGCAAGTGAATAACACTTTCTGAACGGCATTCTGCATCATCATACCCCTTGATTGTAATACTATGATCAGTGTTGACATGATCCTCAGAGTATCCCAATTGCTTTAGTAATTTTAAAGAACAGATGTTGAGACTAGCACCACCATCTATGAGTATACGTTTGATTTTGCGCTTATGGATGAGAACTTCAATATGAAGGGCATCATTGTGACAAGGATCATGGGATGGGAGATCTTTCTCAGAGAAGACCACATTGTAGGGTGAAGCAATGTTACCTACTATAGCTTGGAAATCCGCAACCGCTATGTTGTTAGGAATGGAAGACTCTTGGAGGGCTTTTTCTAGCACCACTCTATGTGCAGGTGATGACCATAGAAGGTCCAACATAGAGATTTGTGCTGGTGTTCTCCCTAGATGTTTGACAAGATTATAATCAGACTGAACCGGAAGCCTAGGTGTAGGTGCATGGATGGTGACATGACCACGACGAGTAGTAATAGCACAATCTGTAGATTTTCCTTTGATCGTAAGGGTAGACACTCGACTCTCTTCAAAATGACCTACAATGGAATCGAAGGACATGGAAGCATGATTGATACCTTTACCTCTATCCTGAGGAGGAGGTGGACCGTGATGAGGAAATGGTTCCTTGTACATATCAAGATCCTTGTTCGTGTATTGAGCTGGTGATTCATCCTCAAAAGTGATTTGATTACCATCGATGAGGTTTTGGATGAGGTGCTTAAGCTTCATGCAAGACGCAGTTCTATGACCTTTGCTCCTATGGAACTCACAATATTCATTGTCTCTGTAACGTGCAGTTTTGTAGACAGGTTCTCCATATGGAGGAGCATCAGGTAAGGTGATGAGACCTTTCTGCAAGGCTTACTGTAAGACCAATTCGATGGGCACTCCCAAGGGAGTGAATTGACGTCGCGGAGGGTAATCGTGTTGGGGCCGCTCTTGTTGTCGTTGCTGTTGGTTTGGCTAAGGTTGCCTTTGTTGCTGCTGTTGTTGAGGTGGAGCTTGACTTGGTTTGGAGAGCTGTAGCGGTGTTTGCAACATTTGGACATGCTTAGTATCGACCACCCCATCATTGACCACATTTTTGTTTTTGTTCCAATATTTGGGTTTATCGTTCGATTGTTGATGAGAAGTGGTATCTTTCATTTCCTTAAAGATTTTGACCACACCCTTATCGATGAGGGCCTTCTCAATATTGATCCCCTTGTATGTGATTTCATCGAAGGTTGTAGCACTAAGAATTTGCAAATGAAAACCTAACTCTTGGTTGAGGTTCTGCACAAATATGCTGACAAGCTATTTCTCCAGAATCTTGAAAGGGAATTTGCTAGCCATTTGTCTCCATCGTTGAAGGAAAGAAATGAAAGTTTCACCATTTTTCTGTTTATTGTTGCATAGATCAGTCATGGAAATCTCATGCTCTGCGTTGTAAGAAAAATGGGTGGCAAACTTCTCTGCTAGCTCGTTGAAAGACTTGATACCCGTGGGTAAGTGTGAGAACCATTCTATTGCTTGACCTCCAAGAATATGAGGAAAGAGACGCATAAGATATGTGTCGTTATGAGAGACCTCGAAGCAAGCAAGATAGAATTCCCTAAGATGGTCTTTTGGGTCACCTTTTCCTTTGTATTTATCAAACTTGGGAATAGTGAAATTTTGAGGAAAAGGGATCATTGGTAATGACCGATCAAAAGGATAAGGGCATACTTCCTCTAAAGGAAGGTCTTTTTGGTGTGGCCAAACGTAAGATCAGATAGCTGTTGTTGCACCTCCACAATCTTTAGCTCCATAGTCGTGGGAGGGGTTGGTAACATCTCCTGTTGTCCAAAAAGTGGTTGGTGTTGCCCACATGGAAGATTATAATGTGAGCCATGCACACTGGTGTTATAAGGGTCGTAAGATTGATTGGGAACATATGGGTTGTACGATTGGTTTAGATTGGGTTGGAATTAGAGGTTTTGATTTGGCAGAGGTGGAGGTGGCGCTAGGTAAGAATGTTGGCTTTGTGAGGGTTGAAGAACCGAATTGGGTGGAGGAAAGCTAAAGTGCATTTGATTAGGCTATGATGGTGGCACATAGCTTTGGGAAGCTTGATGTTGGAAATGTTGAGAGTGGCTAGGCAATGTGTGAAAGAAGTTGAGCGAGGATGAACGTTGTGGAGGAGGGACATAGGTAGACGTGATTTGCGACGGTTGGGATTGATTGAGGATGTGAGTAGAAGAATGCTGTGGTTGGGTTTGCTTAAGGACGAGAGTAGAAGAATGTTGTGGTTGGGGTTGCATGACTCTAATTGGTTGAGAGAAATGAAGGTGTGATGATATAGGAGGTGGCATTTGTTGAGACCCTTGGTGCATGGCTACATAATTGTTCCCCGGATTGTAATTTGGTGGGAAACCTTTGCGTGATGGGGTAATCAAGATTCCACTTGTGACTGGTGTGGACACTTTAGGAGGTGGTTGCATATTCGACCGAGCTAAGGTGGCTTGCTTAGCTAACTTTGCTTGACGTTGGAGAGTTTCTTGTTGGTTTTTATAGATCTCCATAGGAGTCAAAAGCGGTGATATGGGTCTCTCCCCTGTTGGATTTTGAAAAAGGGGATTCCTATACTGTGAGCCTTGTGTAGGTAAGGGTGTAGTCACTGTGGACATGGTTTGCACCGCTTGTATGGTATCTTGGGCATTGTTGTTCTCCTTGAGAGTGGATAAATCAAAATCTCGAGGTAACTTGGCATCTTGCTCTGCAAGCAAGCGAAAGAAATGATCTTGGTTCTCACTAAGGATTTTGTCAAAGGCTCCCACGACTCTAGGCTCTTGTATGATTTCATCAAGATCTTGCCCATCTACTTGAGAGGATTGACCTATTTCAAAGTGTCGCTCTTCTAACCCTTGAGGGACAAAATCTACAGTATAACCTTGAGGGACAAAATTTGGAGGCAAGCCCGTTGTATATTGGGAAATGCTTTCCAAAGGAACCCTGCCTTCTTGAGGTGGGTTTTGCTCAATAGTATATCCTTGTGGCACAAAATCTGGAGGCAAGCCAGTGGTATATTGAGGTGTTCTTACCAAAGGGACCCTACCCTCTTGAGGATTGCTTGGTTCATCAATGGGCGGCATGTTCGGAGAGCTGATTGGTCTTGCCGCGGGGGTACTAGGAGTAACCTTGGGAGTAATGTTGAGACGACCTAATTGTGGTGTGCGAGGAGGTGACTTGCGCTTCTTAGGGACAACTTGCTTGGACTTCATAGTTTGCTGGAGCCTAGTGGTTACCATGGAATACACTAGGATAAGACAGGAAATGCTGGGTTTCTGTGAGATGCTTTGAGAAATGGACAAACTCTGATGCACAAAGTATTGGACCAAAAGCACTATACTGTTTGACCAGAGGCGCAGGACTGTGCAACCAAAAGCGTGCTACTGTGACGCCAAAGGCGACAGACTAAGCTACCAGAATGGGTTACTGCTATGCCAAAGGTGAGCTACAGTGACCAAAAGCAAGCTACTGTTATACCAAGGGTGCTAAAGTAGACTTTTGCTAGAGGCGAGGTACTGCTATACCAAAGGCAATCTGCAGTACTACCAAAGGTGAGCTGCTGTAATACCAGGGGCGCTGAAGTAGTGTCTGATGTTTTTCAAAGGCAAAATTTTGATGGATTATTTCTACTTCTGATTGGATTTGTTGGCAAGAGAAAACACAGCAAACAAGTGGTCAAAAAATAAGGGACTGACACAACAGATAGTGTATGTTCGAGGCTCCAAACAAGCCCAATGTTTCCACAGGTATAAGACAATTGCAATCAATAACAGGCACTTTTTATCCCTAGAGACAAGGTTTCATTGCAGTAGATCAGCTCATAGCTTAATACTCCGTCGATAAAAATATCATTCCATAAAGGTGTCGGATATTTAGTATCTTTGCGAGAGACGATAGGTAGGGATATCTCACCCTCCCCTTGGAAAGCTCAAGTAGGTCACAAGAGTTTTATGTCCAAGGGAATACTATCTCTTCTCAAGGAAGCCAATGGTGAGTATCTTAAGGGTTTAAATCGATTTCCCTTGCACTGATGATTACCACAATGTTTGGAGGTAGGTCAGGTAGTCTCTATCTAGAATGGTTCTTAGTGACTTTGAGGGACCAATGCCTTACGAGCAATGCGACAAGCTACTAAAAGCTTTAACCAATCCTATTAAGAGTTTCAAACACTTTGCTCAATCTGAAAATCATTTCCACAAAGAGCCAGTACACCTCTTTTCAGTTTGGCACCACAAGGTAAGGCTGACGTCGGTTAGGACTTGGCTTTCACCTTATCCCTCTTATATAGCAGTTCAAAGGAAAACTCCGCTTAGGGTCGTCCCTTTTGGATGAAGTGCAATCCAAAAGCAGGCCCTTCTAAAGGAAGTACAGAAAAGTAAGAGCAAGCACGTCAAACAAAGGTTCAATTGTCCCGTTATAAGAAAAATAAGGTGCAACTAAACTAGGCACACACACGTTTGTAGTTGTAAATTGTCCCTTATGAAATGAAGTGTTTGGCATTCATGTCCATTGTCCTATAGACAATTGAGGTGTTTGTTCATACATGTCCATTGTCCCTTAAGAAAAGCAGTATGTTCCTAAGACTTAGATTGCAAGAAAAGATTTGTTCAATTATCCTTTTAAGCATGCAATGTGTTTCTAAGACTTAGTGAGATAAATCAAGAGGTCTTCAATGCTCATCCTGTATGAACATGTTAAAAACACCTATTGGCTCTGTGTGAGTAATAAGAAGCTGCAACAAGTGAGTTAGTTCCACCAAAAATTCACAAGTTAGCAAAAAACAAATCAACTTTGACCAAGAGCGCTGCACAATCTTACCAGCAGCGACTTACTGTATTCTAAAAGAGCTGTAACACCGACCAAAAGCATCACATAATATTACCAGAAGTGTTGAAAAATAACCAGAAGTGCTGTACTGTGCATCCAGGAGTGCGACACTATTATGCCAAAAGCGAAGTCGTGTATAGCGGAAGCGCTGTAGGATACCACCAGAAGCGCTGAAAAATAACCAGAAGCGCTGTGCTGTTATGCTGAATGCGCCGCACGGTCTTAGATCATGAAAAGATTAGCTTTTGTCAAAAGGACCAGATCAAAATGGGATTTCATGTTTAATCTACTGTTCTGAGCAATAATATCTGATAGATCTGAATAGTGAAATCCAGAAAACTCAGAAGGTGTAGCAATACAATAGATTAACGCAACTACCGAAGATACCCCTAAATAAATTAGCTTAGGATGTATCAAAAATAGGTTTGAAAGGCAAATAGAACAGCTTGTCAAACAAAACCATAGATCTGAAATGAGAAAACCCTGCAAAAACCCCGAATGAAGTTAAAACTGAATTTTGACCAAAAGCGCTTAACAAGGCTACCGGTCGTGCTGTTCTGTGTTGCCGAAAGCACCGCTCTGTGCTACTAGAAGTGCCGCAGTGCCCCCAAGGGCGCTGAACTGTGCCGCCAAGAGCGCTCAAAGATACTGCCAGAAGCGCTGTGCAATATCGTTTGCGCTGTGCCGTACTGTGACTTCAAAAAAAAGAATTTCTCAAAGAAACAAAGGGATTAGTGGGTCCCACCGGGCGTGCCAGAATGTGTATGAGGAAAAATTGATTAATTCTAAACTAATAAAATCAAAGAACCCAATAACATAAAGAAAACAAATTTAAATAAAAGCCATGACAAACAATCAATGAAATAAAGACTTTTACCGAAATTTGTATTGTTTCCTTTGGATTGAATGTAGATTGCTCAATGAAGTTACGAAACCATAGCTGCAACAGGCAAGTAGTGTGCTCAATGTGCTCAAAGATCAATGTTAAGAGATCGTAAGAGTTGCTCAATCGACACGTTTTGTATGCTCAAAGCTCTGTTAAGTATGCCTGAGAATATGATCGAAGAGAGAGAGGTAATGAAGGAGATGAGGGGGGTTTATATAGATTTCAATGAAGATCGATCAATGGTCCAGATAATTCAGAAGAATCAACAGAGGAGAACAGTTGAGGAACGTGCAACGAATAAGAAGAAGACATGTGTCTTGCTTTCTTTTGCATGAGAGGAGTTATCAAGAATAGAAGAATAAGTTAAAGCAATTAACAAAATGTAATGATCAGTTAAGTGATTTAAAACAAGAAGAAGAGATTTGCATGAGAAAAGAAGATATTTAGATTTATTAAATATCAAAAGCTTGAGTTATTTAGAGATAACTCAAATTTAGAAGAAAAGGCAATTTAAATAAATAATTGATTTATTTAAATTTAGAGAAGATATTTTGGAAGAAATAATTAAATAATTAGAATTATTTAATTTAGAAGATTTGAAAGCTAATTAAATAAATACATTTATTTAATTGTTTGTGCATGATTTTGGAAGAATAAATTTTGATTTAATTAAATAATTTAAGAATTATTTAATTGTAGATAAGAGAGAATTTGTGATGAATTAATTAAATAATTGATTTATTTAATTAATGTAGATTTATTTTTTGGAAAGAGGATAAAGATCTAATTAAATAATTAAAATTATTTAATTTTGGAAGAATAACAGAGGAATTTAATTTAATTAATTAAATAAAGAGGATTTATTTAATTAATGTTGAAAGTATGTGATTTAGAAGAATTTGGTGAAATTAATTAAATAATTAGATTATTTAATTAATGTGTGAAATGCAGGTGATTTGACAGATCACGAAATGCAAGTCGTGCGACGACATGGTCATTTTAGAGTGTCTACAGCTACACCATAGACCTAAAACATTATGGTTGAATCAAGCAACAAGAACCTAAGGATAATTATGATTCCCATGCCAAAGGACAAACCCCTACACCTTGGTCAATGACCCACTTCTCAGACATCTCATGATTTAGGAAGATGAAGACCAATCCACACTAAATTGGACTTTACATTGAAATTTGCATAATTTTAGACTTGAGAGTCTGAGATGCATGATCCCATACAAACTCAAGGTTTGGCCCCTAGTTCATACAATTTGTAGCTTACGTTGACTACTTAGCCTTCTAGGTTGAGGTTGTAAGAACTCAAACTTCAAAGTTTGACCTGCAATGAGTCACTTCTTAGAAATCTCATGATTCAGAAAGATGAAGACTAAGCCACACTAAATTGAACTTCAGGAGGAAATCTACACAATTTTAGACTTGAGATTCTGAGATACATGATCCCATACAAACTCAAGCTTTGGCCCCCAATCCCTATAATTTATAGCTTACATTGACTACTCAAACTTCTAGGTTGATGTTGTAGGAACTCAAACTTCTAGCTTACAAATTCACATGCAAGATAGGTCCCTTTAGACCTTGGAGTTTGACTTACATTGAGCACCTCAAACTTTAAGTCTAAATGACACCACACAACTAAGAAAGAACCACTTCCTCTGCTAAACACTAAGAACATTGACAACCTACTACTCAGACTTCAGAGCTTGAAACATAATTGGCACCACATGCAATTTCAAATGCAATTCCAAACTCCTTCATAAAGATAATTCAAACTTTGGAGTCTGATCTATAGCATGCACTTTGCACTTTAGGGTATCAATTGCACCTAACCAACATTTACAACCCAAACACAAGCCTAAACTTTTTTACAATGGCCATCAAATGTTAGGGTCTAATTTACAATGTGGATTTCAAACTTTGGGGTCCAAGATGCACCTAGCAACACATAGACTCCAAGCTAAGTCTAGAGTTTTGAAAGCCTACAAATTGATTTAAGACTATAATATTTTTTCCTAAGGTAGGGACAACATGCTAGTCTTTTTTGATTGATGGGTCATAATTCCCTCATTTTGAGTGTTGTGTGAAAATGGTCCAAACCATCCACTCTGGCACACATGGGTCCCAAATTAGTAAAGCATGGAGTTCCCAAATGCCTAAAAAATTGGACTAATCCCCCATGACAAAACTCTCTTTCTCTCAAGAACAAGACAGAAAAGGAAATGGAAAATTTCACAAGGGAACAACCAAAGGAGGTGTCAGAATGCTACTAAACATCATAACAACTTTACAAAATTACAAAAGGGGTATAAATCCTTGATAAGACCATAACAAGAATACATGTAAACTATAAAAAAACATACTTATAAATCACATTTATAAGCCAATCATACATGATAAATGGGTGAAAGTTCAAAGATGTGTCACACTTTTATAAAGGAGTCAACCAACACTAATCTAACATTTTAACTTGAATCACTACAAAGTGACATATATGTTTTGAATTTTAAAATGATGTAAACTAGTAAAATGTATATTTTTTAGCGTATTTTACGTTTGTATTTTTTAAAATTAAAAAATTATTTAAATGTAGTATTTTATAAAATTGAAACTATAATTTAGTTGTTGATAGAATGCTGAAAAATAAGGTTGAATGGGACGTCACACTTTATATAGTAAATTTCATTTATTTTCCTTCTTTTTTTTGTGTATTCATAACTCAAAACTTTAGTTCATGGATTAATTTTTCCCCATTTTGATAAATATATATTTTTAAATAAATCTTGGAAGTTGTGTGTAATGAAAACACAACTTTTTGGATGGGACGCCAATTTTTTTATTAAATATTTATCCAAAATAGGAAAAAAATTATATCATTTCAACATGGAATATCTTCTCTAGTGCATTATATTTTTTCAATTTTTTTTGATAAAATTAAATACTATTTTTTATTGAGAGGACAATCAACATCATATTTTGGTGCTGATGACCTACTTTTAGTAAAAAATAAAAAATAAAACATGAACACTAATTAAAATGTTTAAAAAATTATATTTTTACAAAGTAGACTTATAGATCTACAAAAGGGTATTTTTGGATTCTTTTAAAATGATTATTTGCACAAGTAGGAGTTGTTAGAACATCAAGTTTTTCAAATAATTTCATTTTTTTGGTAAATTATCCCCAAATTGAAGCTACATATGTTTTTAGTGGATGGTTCCAATTGGAAAATTTGTGGCCTAGATGCAATTTAGCTAGAATGAATCCAAATAGAACATATGTTTCACCAAAATTAACTTTTAGTTAGAAATACTTAAATTCATTTATGCTTATGAGTTGGCCAAAAGTGTGACACAGCTTTGAACTTTTACACAAACTCATTTAGGACATAGTCATACACATTTTGACTTCAAGGTTAGTTACACCATAGTAAATAATAGAGTTACATAACCTCCATGGGTGGAACATAATATAGTATACCATTCTCCAATAATAACATATACAATTTACAGATGAGGACATTGAAGGTCTTGAATTTACACATTTCTACAAAATCATGGGAATAACATAATATCAAAATGAGAGATAATGGAGTTTGTGTACACTCCCAAAGATGCTCCAAGTAATCCACATGTCCCCAATGGTAGTTTAGTGCCATCCAACCATGTGGAACCCTTAGGCCCACTCATCTGAACTAGGAGACAATTGACTTAGATAGTCCAACAAACTCACAACCAAACATGGGGTTGGACAAGCATGCAACCACCACCACACATACAAGGACTCAAAAATGAAGCATACAAGAGGTGTAAACATCCATCACTTAATGTATACACATGCCAAATGCATTATCATGTTATTACACCAAGTAGACACATAATGAGGAGATCATCCGACATTATCAAGTATGCAGATGAAACATCATACAAACAACAAGATACATTCAAACACAAGATTGGGATGAACACAACAATCCACATATACAAGAGATCATGAACACCTATTGGACATGCAATTCAAGGCACAAAAGGAAAAGAAGGTTATCCTAGGTACTAGCAATGGATTGTCATCATGAGTATCCACCACATGGAAGTTGAGGATCATGCCCCACCCCATGGAGGTCCTAAATGACACTAGTATCAATACCTAAGTTCATCCCAAGATCCACGGCCTTAGAAATACCAAAGTATTCCACTTGTCCTTCACAGTCCTTTCCATGTGTCCTCTTGGGCATATAGAAGTTTATCGCAAGTTATCTTTCTTTAGTGTTTACTTGTGAGATTCCCCATTTATTTTAAATACATCTTATTTAAACATATCCTTGCCTCATTATCACTCAACATACAAGTAGATGGGTGTGAGAGTCCACTCCATCCTAGCCTAGATTCCTCAAATCCTATAACTTTGTAAAAAAATCCTAAAATCACATCACATGAAGAATATAATACATGACAAGGATCACATAATACATTTCATTCACCATGCATCATTTCATCTTCATAAATGAAGCATACACTTTTCCTTTGACATTTTTAAGGTTTGCAATGCAAGTTTTGTCAAATTTTTAAACATCAAATTTTAGAAACACAAGCATGCCCTTTTGGAGTCAAGGGCATGGAAAACATTCTTTTCTAAGAACATGCAAATTTGGAAGAATTGTTGCCATAGTTTCAACATAAAATGTAAATTCTTCAAATGCATACAATGAGGATTATTGAATTCATTCTCATCAATTCAAAAATCCATCTAATCAATCATTCCTACAAAATAGAAATCCATTGCATCCACTTAAGGTGGGCATGGTGAACATACAAGAAATTTAAGCACACAAAAATTCTAAAACCACACAAAATTTAGCCACTTACCTTGTAGTCATGCACAAGGAAATGAATGAGTAAAATGGTTAGTTGAATGAGCATCTTTCTCCCCTTTTACCACTCCAAACTTAGTCCAATTCAAACACTGAATATTGCAGTGACTTCCTATCCCTAAGGCTGTAGGAAAACGAAGAGAAAACATGAAAAAAATGGCTACCTCCAAACCCTCACACCCAAAAATTCTTCCCTCTCATTTTCCCATGCCCAAGAAACACTAAGGAGAGGAAAGAACAAGGAAATATATTGTTTTAAGATTCCCCAAGGTTCCAAAACAATCCTTCCCCAAAACCAACACCCAAAAATAAGGAGATCAATACCCCAAAATCAAGCGAAAACTCTTCCCTAATTTTCCAACACCCTAAATGGGCTTTCTTTTCTTGTTTTTATCCATAAAATAATTTTTAAAAACTATTTTTCATTTCAAAATAATAATAATAATTATTAACATAATGAAATTCACTTCATAGTCTTTTAAAAACACATATATGTCTATTTAAATTTTCCTTTTCAAAATCAAGCAATATTCAAAACATACAAATTTTGTGTAACATAATAATATCATTTTTTTATTACAACATAGATTTCCTTGAACCACATGACATTAAAATACATTTTAGAACATAAAAAATTATAACTTTGAATCAATTACCAACATGCAATAATTATAGAAAACATTAAATAAATTAAATAACGGAAATAAGACAAATTACAAAAAATGATTAAATAACACAAATCACAAGACTCGAACCATTATGGAAACCATGAAAACATATTTACTAGGATATTTAAATGACTTAAGAATCCATAATCAACGAATTTGGATTTTGGATCCTAGGGCCACACAAGACCCATCTCGTAACTCAATTCAAGCAAGATAGGATATGGTAAAATATAACACATTTACCTAAGCTGACTGACTCCAATTTATCACTGTTGGGGATAACCTACATTTGCACACTCAAGGGAAACACCAAGCATACTTGACCAATACAAAATAGCTAAAGCACAATACAAATATCCTCTAACAAGATAACATAGATAAAATAATATTAATAAACTACACCAACTAAAAATCATCGTATGGCTGCATGATCCAAAAGCACCATTGTAGAAATTGATAATCATTGTGAACATAATATTGAACTAGATCATCATAATCAAATCACATAAAATAGTTATAGTAAAAATAGTGACGTTGAAACATTGAAATAGTCCAACATATACAAATCCACATGTACATGAATCCAAAATACATGATCCATACCCCTTGATGGCAATTCCACAAGGAACCTCATCAGGAAGTATGGTGTAGTATTAGAACACAAAATGAATCCAAGCATATAATATCATGGCATATGCATACCATAATACATAGTCAAACCATAGATGCATATATAAAACCTCATCGATAACATACATCAATGAAAATTCAAAGCATCACATATAGTGACAAAACACATCAAATTATGGCATAAGTGTCTAAGGTACATAATCAGAACACCTCAATGAAAATAAAAGACATCATCAAAACGTTTGGTATAGAGGATCATAGCATATGCTAGTGGGCATTACATCCTCCACCACCAAGATTATGCTTACTCTTGGAAGCTAGCTAAGAGATAAGGATAAGGTACCCTAGGCACACAATCATTCAAACATGTTGTTGTTCCCAAGGCATACATCCAAGGAGAGAACACTCAAATATAGGAGCATGGATTCATTCCTACTCCACCCTAATGCTCCACTACTCTAATCCAAAAAATTACACCACACATTATGATCAATAATCCGTAATCTAGACAAGGCACATGAACTTCATCACAAATTATATACCAAGAAATCAAAACATAGAATGTGCAACATAAAAATATCCTTCCCATGTGCATTGCATCACATCTATCATCATGTAAGGGACTCTCTAAAATCCTAAGGAGAAACTTCTTTCAACAACTAGATTCATAAAATGAGCAACAATGCAAGAGTAGATAGATAATTATAATATGTGAAATATAAATAATATGTGCTAATACACTCACTAATGCACCACCATACCCTACACTATGTTGGAACTATTATCACGTGGAATTGCACCCTGCTTGAAGGTTGTTCAAGCATTCCAATGATAATGGGACTAATCTCAAGGTGTGGGACCTTGCAGATGAGATCAGACCTCCAAAGAAGGCTGGTTCCTCTTTCTAGACTTAAGGTCCAGAGAATGACAACTAAACCTACACTAGTGATCACCAAGAAAAAGGGGGAGAGGGAATGCAGAAAAGAAAATGGTGATGCACCAGATTTGGGATGTTTGGCTAGAATTGACATAACACAATAGTGATTTCAAAGGCCGAATAAACTAACACAGACTCATTTGTTCTCTATCAGAGGCCAAAATAGCATACTAGAACCTATAAAGGGACCATTCTATCCATAAGATAGGTGAAAAACATTCAAATAGACACAGTGAAAAAGAAATAAGAGAGGTAGAATTAGTTGCTTATATTAATCATAGAGGCTAAAGAGCCATTACAAAGATAGAAGAGCTAAATACAGATTAGGAATGTGTATATGGAAAAATGGATTAAATCTAAACTAATAAAAACCAAAAATCCAATAACATAAAGAAAACGAATTTAAATAAAAGCCATGACAAATAATCAATGCAATAAAGACTTTTACCGAAATTTGTGTTGTTTCCTTTGGATTGAATGTAGAATTGCTCAATGAAATTGCAAAGCCATAGCTGCAACAAGCAAGTGTAGTGCTCAAGAGATCAATGTCAAAAGATCGTTATAGTGCTCAATTGACGCGTTGTGTATGCTCAAAGCTCTGTTAAGTATGCCTGAGAATACGATCGAAGAGAGAGAGCTAATGAAGGAGATGAGGGGGGTTTATATAGATTTCAAGGAAAATCGATCAACAGTCCAGATAATTCAGAAGAATCAACGGAGGAGATAAGTTGAGGAATGTGCAACGAATGAGAAGAAGACAAGTGTCCCGCTTGCTTTTGCATGAGAGGAGTTATCAAGAATAGAAGAATGAGTTAACTGAAGAGATAAATCAATTAAAAGAATAAAGCAATCAGTTAAGTGATTTAAAACAAGAAGAAGGGATTTGCATGAGAAAAGAAGATATTTTGCTTTATTAAATATAGAAATATTTAATTGATGAGCAAGAAAGCTTGAGTTATTTTAAAGATAACTCAAATTAGAAGAAAAAACAATTTAAATAAATAATTGATTTATTTAAATTTAGTGAAGATATTTTGGAAGAAGTAATTAAATAATTAGAATTATTTAATTTAGAAGATTTGAAAGCAAATTAAATAAATAAATTTATTTAATTGTTGTGCATGATTTTGGAAGAACAGAAGATTATAAATAAAATATTTGATTTTATTTATTTTTAGAGGATTGAGATAATTTAAATAAATTTGATTTGATTTATTTAAATTTAGAAGAACAATTGATTTAATTAAATAATGTAAATTATTTAATTGTAGATAAGATAGAATTGTGATGAATTAATTAAATAATGGGATATATTTAATTAATGTGGATGTGAATTTTGGAAGGAGGATAATGATCAAATTAAATAATTAAAATTATTTAATTGTGGAAGAATATAGAGGAATTTAATTTAATTAATTAAATAAAGAGGATTTATTTAATTAATGTTGAATTTAAGAGATTTAGAAGAATTTGGTGATAATTAATTAAATAATTAGATTATTTAATTAACGTTGTAATGCAGGTGATTAGACAGATAACAGAATGCTAGTGATTTGACGACACGGTCATTTTAGGGTGTCTACATTTTGCCCCTCTTTGATGCAATGCAGCTTGTAGCGTTGCGTCAAAGAAATTAATTGTCGAAGACGTGATACAATTTTTGATGCCCCAGTGTAGGTAGTTGCCCCAGCGTAGCTGGCGTAGGGGCCCCCCTCGAGAGGAAAGATAGGGAAGTGACAGAAGAACTATGTTGACGCTCGACTAGAAGATTTGTTGGAGACAGATAAGGTTGGGTTGAATAGAAGAAAGTGGAGATAGAAAAGAACATAAGAGAAAGACTGTTGATTGATTCTGGCTGGAAAACTATATAAGGCCATGGATGAATGGATGGGTAGATGGATGAGCCTGTTGCAATGGTTTCACATTTGTTTATAAAGAGCAATCCTTATTTTTGATATAGCACGTGGATAGTTTGCCACCAAGGTATAAAAGACCAAGGTGCAGTAATATCTGAGTGCGTGTACGTTGACTCTGCAAGCAAACGGTTTGAACCCAGATCCTTTAGACATAATATAACCTTGTTGGAACATGCGAATAAGCCATAGTCTTGAACATAAAATAAACTTCAATACATGTAAATGCAAGAAGAATTATTAATATGTAAGATGCTAGGTCTGAACACACACAAGATAAATAGAATGCCAAGAAAGATACTAAAGATCATTCCTCAAACACAGCACACAGAAAGCAATGACTATGCCCCCAATCCATACTGCATCGCAACATACCAAGATTATAGATAAATCAAGGTAGTCTTGAATAGGTATTGGAAAAGGAACAAAAGATAAACCATAACACAAATTGACTGACTTACAAAGTAAACATACAGCCAACATATTCTCTTGCCAAAGAGGTTGCTCAGGATAGATTGGATAGGAAAGATAACAACCTTATCGTAGGAACTCTGTGTCCGTTAAAGGGTGCTATCTACCTAAAAAGACAATGTCTCGTTGCAGGAAATGCCACATGTCGCAGGAGACGCGTGTGTTGGTCTCGACAATGGAACACTTCGTAGAAGACAAGCTTGTTGATCTAGGGCTTAGTTAAGCGGTACTTAGCTGATGTTGGCAATCGATATGCAGGACAGTAGATGACTCTGGAAGTAGGCCTCTTTGCTTCAAGTTTGTTAAGGACTACTACTTTGAAAGGATGCGCTAGCTTGCTGCTTGAGTTAGTCAAGTCGAGGTGGATGGATTTTGACAAACAGAAGACTAGAAGGATGAAATGTTAATGGATTGAGATGGGTGGAGAATGATGGATCGCGTGTGCCTGAGTACTGGATACATCCTTCGTATTCTAGACTGCTTACATACCCTGTATCCACGGGATCAAGGCACACTTACGATGGAAGGTGAACGTGATAACTATGTAGTTCTGGATAGAGTGATGAATGGGTCAAGGTGAAAGGAGGGGATCTTATGTACCTGAGTACTGGATACTTCCTTCGTATTCCAGACTGCCTACATACCCATATCCATGGGATCAAGGTACCTTAAGATTGAGAAGAGATGATATGTAGTTCTGGTTAGTGTGATGATGTGGGAAAAGAGCGGAGAAGAGGTGATCTTATGTACCTGAGTAGATGTAGAACAAGTGTTGAGAAGATAGCAGCCTTATCGTAGGAGCGAAGTGTCCGTTAAAGGGTGTTACCTGTGGAAATGAGATAAGGTTGAAGTATGCGCTGCGAACCACGAACAAGGAACCAATCCTAGACCGACACTAAGGAAAGAGTTGCCCCCATTCTGGTAGAGGAAACTGTAGGGGTGACCGCCGAAGAAGACACAGAAAGACTTGACCTAGGATCAGACAGTGTTAACTGTAGACACAGATCAAGCCGTGGGATGACGATGATGGACATTGACAAATTTCCAAGCTATACTAGATAGGGAGATGGAAATGCAAACAAAGTCAATGGTTTTATTACGGATGGATGGATGAAGCAGGTTGCAAACTGGACAAGGAGTGGACAGGACTCGATAGACGATGGATGCTGACTCTACGCATAGTGCCTGTTTGCCAGGTTTTCACTATGGTACTTATCCAAGGTGCCTGTTTGCTAGGTTTTCACCAGAGGATGGATGTTTTTGTATTTTTTATTTTTGTATTTTTTATTTTTGACTTTTTTGATGTTTTTGATTTATTTTGATTTTTTTGATTTATTGTGGGAATACTCTGAGGATCAGGCATAGAACTTCTTGAGATGGACACTGTTAAGTGGCTCATCTAGAGGAATGCCGTTAGGTGTAGCTAAAGTATAAGCTCCCGATCCATATGCTGCTGTGACAATGAAGGGACCTAACCAGTTAGGCTCAAACTTGCCCTTCTTCTCTCGATCTTCTTGATTTCTCTGATTCTCCTTAAGTACAAGATCACCAACTTGAAACCGTCTTTCTTTGATCTTTTTGTTGTAATTACGCCGGAGGCGGTTTTGATAGACATGGAGATGATTAAGTGCGGCAAGACGCCTCTCATCTAGTAGTTCAAGCTCAGCTAATCTGGAAGTGCGATACTCATCTCCGCCGATCAGGTCCTGCATGGATACTCTGAGGGATGGGATCTCGACCTCTATAGGTAGGATGGCTTCAGAGCCAAAGACCAAGGCATATGGTGTGGCACCAGTTGGTGTTCTGATACTAGTGCGGTAGGCCCATAGGGCGGGATTGAGTTGCAAGTGCCAATCACGACCAGCTTCATTGACTGTTTTCTTGAGGATTTTGAGAATGGTTTTATTGGAAGCCTCAGCTTGGCCGTTACTCTGCGGATAGTAGGGAGTTGAAAAGCGATGTTGGATATTGTATTGTATGCATAAGGCACGGACATCTTGGTTCTTGAATGGTCTCCCATTATCGGTGACAATGGCTTGGGGAATACCATACCGGCATATGAGGTAGTTTAGGATAAACTTGGCTATTTGTTTACCGGTGATATAGGTCATAGGAATGGCTTCCACCCACTTCGTGAAATACTCAGTAGCGGTAATGATAAACTTGTGGCCATTGGAGGAGGAAGGGTGGATTTGTCCTACGAGGTCGAGACCCCATTGAGAAAAAGGCCATGGAGTTGTCACAGGTTGTAACTCATGAGCTGGTGTGTGAATCAAATCTCCATGCTGCTGACATTGTAGACACTTCTTAGCAAACTGTGCAGCATCTTGCTCTATTGTAGGCCAGTAATAACCTGTTCTGAGTATCTTCTTAGCAAGATTAGGACCGGTAGAATGTGCGCCACAGACACCTTCGTGTATGTCTCGTAAGGTAACTTCGGCTTCTTCCGCGTTAAGACATCGTAAGAGGATACCATCGAGACTCCGGCGATATAGTGTATCACCCAGAATGATGTAACGAGAGGATCGACGGATAAAAGTTTTACGTTGAGTGGATGATAGGTCAGGGGGAAAGGTTTTGTTCTTGAGGTATTCATAGATATCTTCGTACCATGGGGAATTGGGACCAACAAGTTCGCAGATGATTTCAGTAACAGGAACATCGACGGCTGGTATCAACAATTGCTCGATCAAGAATTCACACTTCTGTGTATTTGCAGGCATGTCAATCAGTGACCCTACAGAAGCCATAGAATCCGCAGCTTTATTATGTTCTCTTGGAATTTGCTCAAATGTGATGGTAGAAAAGTGTGGTTTGTAGGCATCCACTAGTTGTTTGTAGGGGACCAACTTTTCATCCTTTGTTTGGTATTCATCTGTGACTTGGCGAATGACTAGTTGTGAGTCTCCATATACTTGTAATTCTGTGATGTCCCATTGAACTGCTGTATTGAGACCTATGAGGAGTGCTTCATACTCGGCTATGTTGTTGGTGCAAGGGAATGCGAGCCGATATGACTTTGGAATGTAGTCATTCTGAGGTGTAACAAATAAGATGCCAGCTCCTGAGCCATGCTGTGTGTAAGAGCCGTCAAAGTATAACTTCCACATTATGGAGTTAGCAAGAGTGAATAGATTCTCATTAAGAAAGTCTGCGACCATAGGATGTGTATCTTTCATAGGTGCTTCTACTAGTTGATCCGCGAGGGCTTGTCCTTTGATTGCTTTACGATCTGTGTACTCAATGTCGAACTCACTAAGGATCATAACCCATTTAGCCAGTCTGCCTGTGAGAGCTGCTTTTGCTAATAGATATTTCAAGGGATCAATCTTGGCTATCAGATTTGTGTGTTGGTTCAACATGTAATGCCGCAACTTTTGGGAGGCAAACACTACTGCTAGACAAGCCCTTTCCATGGGTGAATAATTGAGCTCATATCCCACCAAGGTTCTACTGATATAGTAAATTGCGTGCTCTCTGCCTGAGTCATCATTTTGTGCTAGCAGGGCCCCTAGGGCCGAATTTGTAGTGGAGATGTACAATATCAAGGGTTTGTCCGCAACTGGTGGGACCAATACAGGAGGTGTAGCTAGATATTCCTTAAGTTGATCAAACGCTGCCTGACACTTGTTGTCCCATCGAAACGAGACATCCTTTCAGAGCAAGTGTTGAAAGGGTTGACATTTATCTGCTAGCTGTGATATAAAACGCCTGATGGACTGTAACCTTCCTTGGAGGCTCCTTAATGCTTTAAGGTTCTTTGGTGGAGGCATCTCCACTATAGCCTTTACTTTTGCTGGATCTACTTCGATGCCCCTACGAGATACTATGTATCCCAACAGCTTCCCTGATGTGACACCGAAGACACACTTCTTAGGATTAAGTCTTACTTAGTATTTTTCAAGCCTGTCGAAGATCTGTCCTAGGACCTGTATATGTTCTGCTCTAGAAGATTTAGCCAATATATCATCCACATAGTCTTCCATGATGTGATGAAATAGATCGTGGAAGATCACTGTCATAGCTCGCTGATAGGTTGCTCCTGCATTCTTCAGACCAAACGGCATAACACACCAACAGTAATTGCCCCAAGGACATGTAAAGGTTGTTTTGTGTTGATCCTCCTCAGCTATTCTAATCTGGTTGTAGCCTGAGAATCCATCCATAAGAGAAAGCATCTCGTGACCTGCTGTCAAGTCCACTATAATGTCAATGTTTGGTAGTGGAAAATCATCTTTGGGACATGCCTTATTGAGATCTCTGAAATCATTACACATGCGGATGCGCCCATTAGGTTTAGACACAGGTACAATGTTTGAGACCCAATCTGAATAGTCGATAGGTCGTATGAACTTTGCATCTAACAGCTTCTGTATTTCCACTTTCACCAAGAGAGCTATCTGTGGGTGCATCTTTCTCAACTTCTGTTTGACTGGTTTCACCTTGGGATCAACTGTGAGATAATGAACTACCAGCTTAGGGTCTAGCCCTGGCATATCTGCATAGGTCCATGCAAAGTTGATGGTTCGTTGTAAGAAGAAGTTGTTAAGATTTCTGTGCTCTGTATCAGATAATGATGCCGCTAGGAATGTTGTCTTTGGATTTTGTTCTGTACCTAGGTTGATCTCTGTAGAATCTTCCACTAGGAGAGCAGATTTCTCTTGATACTTAGAAGGTAAGGGAAGGTCAAATCCTCCATCCTCAGGTGCCACAGTTGGGTTTTCACCTTTGGATACGTCCTTTATTTTTACTATTTTATGATCAGGAGGTGCCACAGTGTGGTTTTCACCTAGAGATCTTTCTTTATTTGCACTTTTGCGACTAGAGGATTTGGCATTCTCACCAAAGTAAGCCATGGGCTCTAGTTCCATTACAAAACCTGCCTTGTGATCACCAAGAGGGATACCTTCCCGAAGTCCCATAAACTCAGCTAAAGCTTCGTCATTCTGAAATACATCTATAATGGGGGCCCCTTGTTGGTCCCAATCGATAAGTTCAAGGTAGACAAGGGTGACATTCTGGGTGCTGGTGGTGGAAGTTAAGGATACGGAGGATAGTGTAAAAATGGAGGATTCTACGAATAGATTGGTCATGTGGAGGGAAGAGTCATCGGTGATATCCTCTGTAGATGTCGAATCGGCGGGAAACTTGTCAGCTACCTCGTCGAGGATATACTCGATGTCCGAGGCGCGTGGTACCTTCTTACCAAATCCTAATCCTTTCCTGTCTAGCTTCTTTGTTACCACAATGGGCTCCATAGTGCCTTGATTCTGTTTCCCAAGGCCACCTTTGCCTTTATAGCCCATGTTTTTCACTATCCTTAAGCCATTGCCATATTGCTTGACTGGTATCGTGACTGGTTCTTTCTCCCTGTAGAGCCAAGAAGAGATGTCCTCAATAGTTTCCTCTTCCAATAACCGTCCATGTTGGAATTGGGTTAGGAATGTTGGGGGAGGAATAGCTACTTTTTTGGTAACTTTAGCAATGGGTGGTTAGCCGTAAGATTTTGGAGATAAAGGCATCCGCCCTACACAACAAGATTCAGAGATATCATAAGTGCCAAAGCCTATATCCTGAAAGCGAGTTGTGATTTTGGGGAGGGGTGTAGGCTCACTTGTAGAGGCTTGCGTGAGAGTTTCAGGGTCAACATAGAGAGGGGACTCAAGGGCTTTGTCATTTTTAGGCACTTGGTTGCAATTCTTATAGCTTCCTTGCAAGACACGACAAAATTCAAAAGGATTAGGATCTCCTGGGATGGTGATCTCCGTACCATTGTATGGGAACTTTAGGGACTGATGGTACGTGGAGGGAACAGCTTTCATTGCATGGATCCATGGGCGGCCCAGAATAATGTTGTAAGGCAGCTCAATATCAAGGACTTGACACCTAGTTTCAAGCATGACCGGGCCTAGTTGTATAGGCAAGTGAATAACACCCTCTGAACGGCGTTCTGCATCATCATACCCTTTGATTGTAATACTATGCTCAGTGTTGACGTGATCCTCAGAGTATCCCAATTGCTTTAGTAACTTTAAAGAACAGATGTTGAGACCAGCACCACCATCTATGAGTATGCGTTTGATTTTGCGCTTATGGATGAGCACTTCAATATGGAGGGCATCGTTGTGAAAAGGATCATGGGAGGGAAGGTCTTTCTCAGAGAAGACCACATTGTAAGGCGAAGCAATATTACCCACTATAGCTTGGAAATCTGCGACTGCTATGTTGTTAGGAACGGAAGACTCTTGGAGGGCTTTTTCTAGCACCACTCTATGTGCAGGTGATGACCGTAGAAGGTCCAAAATAGAGATCTGCGCTGGTGTTCTCCCTAGATGTTCGACAAGATTATAATCAGACTGAACCGGAAGCCTAGGTGTAGGTGCACGAATGGTGACATGACCTCGACGAGTAGTAACAGCACAATCCGTAGATTTGCCTTTGATGGTGAGGGTAGACACGCGACTCTCTTCAAAACGACCTACAATGGAATCGAAGGACGTGGAAGCATGATTGATACCTTTACCTCTATCCTGAGGAGGAGGTGGACCATGATGAGGGAATGGTTCCTTGTACATATCGAGATCCTTGTTCGTGTGTTGCGCTGGTGATTCATTCTCAAAGGTGATTTGATTACCGTCGATGAGGTTTTGGATGAGGTGCTTAAGCTTCATGCAAGATGCAGTTCGATGACCTTTGCTCCTATGGAACTCACAATACTCATTGTCTCTGTAACGTGCAGTTTTGTAGATAGGTTCTCCATAAGGAGGGGCATCAGGTAAGGTTATGAGCCTTTTCTGCAAAGCTTGCTGTAAGACCGATTCTATGGGCACTCCCAAAGGAGTAAATTGACGTCGCGGAGGGTAATCTTGTTGAGGCCGCTCTTGTTGTCTTTGCTGTTAGTTGGGATAAGGCTGCCTTTGTTGCTGCTGTTGTTGAGGTGGAGCTTGACTTGGTTTGGAGAGTTACAGCGGTGTTTGCAACGTTTGGACATGCTTAGTATCAACCACTCCATCATTGACCACGTTTTTGTTCTTGTTCCAATACTTGGGTTTATCGTTCGATTGTTGATGAGAAGAGCTATCTTTCATCTCTTTAAAGATTTTGACCACACCTTTAGCAATGAGGGCCTTCTCAATGTTGATGCCCTTATATGTGATTTCATCAAAGGTTGTAGCACTAAGGATTTGCAAATGGAAACCTAACTCTTGGTTGAGGTTCTGCACAAAGATGCTAACAAGCTGTTTCTCCAGAATCTTGAAAGGGAATTTACTAGCCATTTGTCTCCATCGCTGAAGGAAAGAAATGAAAGTCTCACCATTTTTCTGTTTATTGTTGCATAGGTCCGTCATGGAAATCTCATGCTCTGCGTTGTAAGAGAAATGGGTGGCAAACTTCTCTGCTAGCTCGTTGAAAGACTTGATACCCGTAGGTAAGTGTGAGAACCATTCTATTGCTTGTCCTCCAAGACTGCGAGGAAAAAGACGCATAAGATATGTGTCATTGTGAGAGACCTCAAAGCAAGCAAGATAGAATTCCCTAAGATGGTCTTTTGGGTCACCTTTTCCTTTGTACTTATCGAACTTTGGAATAGTGAAATTTTGAGGAAAAGGGATCATTGGTAATGACCGATCAAAAGGATAAGGGCACACTTCCTCCAAAGAGAAGGTCTTTTTGGTGTGGCCAAACGTAAGATCAGATAGCTGTTGTTGCACCTCCGCAATCTTTAGTTCCATAGTCGTGGGAGGGGTTGGTAACATCTCCTGTTGTCCAAAAAGTGGTTGGTGTTGCCCATATGGAAGATTATAATGTGAGCCATGCGCAGTGGTATTGTAAGGGTCGTAAGATTGATTGGGATTGTATGGATTGTATGATTGGTTCAGATTGGGTTGGAATTGGGGGTTTTGATTAGGCAGAGGTGGAGGTGGCGCTAGGTAAGAATGTTGGCTCTGCGATGGTTGAAGAAACGTATTGGGGGGAGGAAAGCTAAAGTGCGTTTGATTAGGTTGTGAAGGTGGCACATAGCTTTGGGAAACCTGATGTTGGGAATGTTGCGAGTGGCTAGGTAATGTATGAAAGAAGTTGAGCGTGGATGAACGTTGTGGAGGAGGAACATAGGTAGAAGTGTTTTGCGACGGTGGGGGTTGATTGAAGATGAGAGTAGAAGAATGTTGTGGTTGGGGCTGTGTGACTCCAATTGGTTGAGAGACATGCAGGTGTGATGATATAGGAGGTGGCATATGTTGAGACCCTTGTTGCATGGCTACATACGTGTTCCCCGAATTGTAATTGGGTGGGAAACCTACGCGTGATGGGGTAACCAAGATTCCACTTGCGCTTGGGGTGGACACTTTAGGAGGTGGTTGCACATTCGACCGAGCTAAGGTGGCTTGCTTAGCTAACTCTACTTGATGTTGGAGAGTTTCTTGTTGGTTTTGATAGATCTCCATAGGAGTCAAAAGTGGTGATATGGGCCTCTCCCCTATTGGATTTTGAAAAAGGGGATTCCTATACTGCGAACCTTGAGTAGGTAAGGGCGTAGTTGCCGTGGACATGGTTTGCACTGCTTGTATGGTTTCTTGGGTCTTGGTGCTCTCCTTGAGAGTGGACACATCAAAATCTGGAGGTAACTTGGCACCTTGCTTTGCAAGCAAGCGAAAGAAATGATCCTGGTTCTCACTAAGGATTTTATCAAAGGCAGCTATAGCTCTAGGATCTTCTATGAATTCGTCAAGATCTTGCCCATCTTCTTGAGAGGATTGACCTATTTCAAAGTGTCGCTCTTCTTGAGATGGGGGTTGATCTATGACATAACCTTGTGGGACAAAATCCGGAGGCAAGCCTGTGGTATACTGCGGTGTATTTAGCAAAGGGGTTCTATCCTCATGAGGGTTGCTTGGTTCATCTATGTGTGGCATGTTTGGAGAGCTAATTGGTCTTGCCGCGGGTGTACTAGGAGTCACTTTGGGAGTAACATTGAGACGACCTGATTGTGGTGTGCGAGGGGGTGACTTGTGCTTCTTAGGGACAACTTGCCTAGACTTCATGGTTTGTTGTAGCCTGGTGGTGACCATGGGTTTCACTTAGGCACAATGTAATGCTGGGAATATGTGAGATGCTTTGAAGAAACAGACAAACTCTGATGCACAAAGTACTGACCAAAGGCGCTATACTGTTTGACCAGAGGCGCAGGACTGTGCTATCAAAAGCGTGCTACTGTGGGCCAGAGGCGACGGACTGAGCTACCAATAGCGAGTTACTGCTATGTCAAAGGCGAGCTACAGTGACCAAAAGCGAGCTACTGTTATACCAAGGGCGCTGAAGTAGAGTTTTAGCCAGAGGCGGGTTACTGCTGTACCAAAGGTGATCTACTGTATGGCCAAAAGCGAGCTTCTGTAGTACCAGGGGCGCTGAAGTAGTGTCTGATGTTTTTCAAAGGCAAGATTTTTCTGTTTCTGATTGGATTGGTTTGGCAAGAGAAAACACAGCAAACAAGTGGTCAAAAAAGGCACAAGGACTGACACAACAGATAGTGTATGTTCAAGGCTCCAAACAAGCCCAATGTTTCCACAGGTCAAATACAGTTGCAATCAATAACAAGCACTTTTTATCCCTAGAGACAAGGTTTCATTGCAGTAGATCAGCTCACAGCTTAATACTCCGTCGATAAAAATATCATTCCATAAAGGTATCAGATATTTAGTATCTTTGCGAGAGACGATAGGTAGGGATATCTCACCCTCCCCTTGGAAAGCTCAAGTAGGTCACAAGAGCTTTATGTCCGAGGGAATACTATCTCTTCTCAAGGGAGCCAATGGTGAGTGTCTTAAGGGTTTAAATCGATTTCCCTTGCACTGATGATTACCGCAATGTTCGGAGGTAGGTCGGGTAGTCTCTATCTAAATTGGTTCTTAGTGACTTTGAGGGACCAACGCCTTACGAGCAATGCGACAAGCTACTAAAAGCTTTAACCAATCCTACTAAGAGTTTCAAACACTTCGCTCAATGTGAAAATCATTTCCACAAAGGGCTAGTACACCTCTTTTCAGTTTGGCATCACAAGGTAAGGCTAACGTCGGTTAGGACTTGGCTTTTGCCTTATCCCTTTTATATAGCGGTTCAAAGGAAAACTCCGCTTAGGGTCGTCCCTTTTGGATGAAACGCAATCCAAAAGCAGGCCCTTCTAAAGGAAGTACAAAAAATGTAAAAGCAAGCACGTCAAACAAAGGTTCAATTGTCCCGTTATAAGAAAAATAAGGTGCAACTAAGCTATGCACACACACGATTGTAGTTGTAAATTGTCCCTTATGAAATGAAGTGTTTGGCATTCATGTCCATTGTCCTTTAGAAAATTGAGGTGTTTGTTCATACATGTCCATTGTCCCTTAAGAAAAGCAGTATGTTCCTAAGACTTAGATTGCAAGAAAAGATTTGTTCAATTATCCTTTTAAGCATGCAATGTGTTTCTAAGACTTAGTGAGATAGATCAAGAGGTCTTCAATGCTCATCCTGCATGAACATGTTAAAAACACCTATTTGCTCTGTATGTGTAATAAGAAGCTGCAACAAGTGATATGAGGTCCACACAAACTCAAAAGTTAGCAAGTGCTTGAAGTCAGAGATTGAGAATAGGCCAATGAGTGGTCTTAAAAAATAGATCTCAGAAAATCTTTGAAAAAATATTACCACTATGTAGAGGACAGAAAAATACCAACTTTCAAAAAAAACATCACCTGAATCCGAGTCCGTTTGTGAAAGTTATGAAGCTTGAAAAGTCAAAAAACTGTGACGAGACAAAGACAGCAGTGAGAAAATCAATTTTCTGAAAAATAAGAGAATCTTGAGAAAAAACCAATTTCACCACGATGTAGATCACGAAATTCTAGCCTATTTCAAAAAAAAAAACACTGAAATACGTGTCCGTATGACCAAGATAATGAGGTTTGAAAATCGCCTATTCATTTAAAAAGCTCATTGAAGAGGGGTCTGTCTTAGCCCCCTGTGACTGGCTCCTGGTCACTGATGTGACCTGCTGCTGGGCTGAAGGTGCTTTATTTTTTTTCAAAAAATAAAAAGAAAAAAGAAAAAAGATTCTCTTTACTTTGTTTTACTTTCTAAAAGAAATAAAAACTAAAAACACTTCATTTTTTATTTGTTTTATTTGTTTTTTTTTTTGGTTTTTGTTTTTGCTTTTTTATTTTTGGATTTTTTTTGCTTTTTCTTTTTGCTTTTTTTTTTTTTTTTTTTTTTGAATTTTTTTTTTGAAAAAAGATTTTTTTTTTTTTTTAATACTGTACCTCACAGTGGTTGTATGGCCTCGGGTTGCGTGCCAGAGGTGAAAAAATTTTACCTTCACCGAAATAGGTCAAATTTTATATTTTTCTTCGTCCCTTGACCCTTCCGAACACAACCGTGACCTCCGTTTTTGCCCAGCAAGCTTCCTTTAAATTTCCTTTTTCAGATCTCTCCAAAAAAAGAGTTAAAAAACCTATGAAATCAAACTAAAAATTCCACAAATTTGATATTAAATCAGGACCAATGGGTCCCACCGGGCGTGCCAGAATGTGTATATGGAAAAATTGATCTATTCTAAACTAAATAAAACCAAAAGAATCCAATAACATAAAGAAAACGAATTTAAATAAAAGCCATGACAAATAATCAATGCAATAAAGACTTTTACCGAAATTTGTGTTGTTTCCTTTGGATTGAATGTAGAATTGCTCAATGAAATTGCAAAGCCATAGCTGCAACAAGCAAGTGTAGTGCTCAAGAGATCAATGTCAAATGATCGTAAGGTTGTGCCAAGATCAATGTTAAAAGATCGTAAAGTGGCTCAAGAAGATCTATGTCAAAAGATCGTAAAGGTGGCGCCAAGATCAATGTTAAAAGATCGTAAAGTGGCTCAAGAAGATCAATGTCAAAAGATTGTAAGAGTGCTCAATCGAATCATTGTATGCTCAAAGCGCTGTTAAGTATGCCTGAGAATAAAATCGAAGAGAGAGAGCTAATGAAGGAGATGAGGGGGGTTTATATAGATTTCAAGGAAAATCGATCAACGGTCCAGATAATTCAGAAGAATCAACGGAGGAGATAAGTTGAGGAATGTGCAACGAATGAGAAGAAGACAAGTGTCCCGCTTGCTTTTGCATGAGAGGAGTTATCAAGAATAGAAGAATGAGTTAACTGAAGAGATAAATCAATTAAAAGAATAAAGCAATCAGTTAAGTGATTTAAAACAAGAAGAAGGGATTTGCATGAGAAAAGAAGATATTTTGCTTTATTAAATATAGAAATATTTAATTGATGAGCAAGAAAGCTTGAGTTATTTTAAAGATAACTCAAATTAGAAGAAAAAATAATTTAAATAAATAATTGATTTATTTAAATTTAGTGAAGATATTTTGGAAGAAGTAATTAAATAATTAGAATTATTTAATTTAGAAGATTTGAAAGCAAATTAAATAAATAAATTTATTTAATTGTTGTGCATGATTTTGGAAGAACAGAAGATTATAAATAAAATATTTGATTTTATTTATTTTTAGAGGATTGAGATAATTTAAATAAATTTGATTTGATTTATTTAAATTTAGAAGAACAATTGATTTAATTAAATAATGTAAATTATTTAATTGTAGATAAGATAGAATTGTGATGAATTAATTAAATAATGGGATATATTTAATTAATGTGGATGTGAATTTTGGAAGGAGGATAATGATCAAATTAAATAATTAAAATTATTTAATTGTGGAAGAATATAGAGGAATTTAATTTAATTAATTAAATAAAGAGGATTTATTTAATTAATGTTGAATTTAAGAGATTTAGAAGAATTTGGTGATAATTAATTAAATAATTAGATTATTTAATTAACGTTGTAATGCAGGTGATTAGACAGATAACAGAATGCTAGTGATTTGACGACACGGTCATTTTAGGGTGTCTACAAGGAATACATAGAATGATAATTTCCCCTCATTGTTGAACTAGAAATGAAGATAGAGAGGCCCAAGACAGGACACAGTTAATCAGATTCATTTGGTTTTGGAAAAAATTATGAGGTCAAGATCAAGCATCAAGTGCTTCAGTTTGAACAATAGCCCAATGGCCAACCAACAACCTTTTACATATTTTACATATGCATATATATCATTTTCAAATCAATATAGTAGCCTTGGGCATTGGATTTTGGTCAATCGACTTGATGTATGCACCCATGCTGCATTCAATTCTAGCCCAGAGGCCCTATCAGAAGATATGTGGAATTTGAGGAATGCCCATGCTTGGCGTGTTGAAAAATACGCAGCCTGGAAGGCCGCCCATAGCTTGTGCACTAATTTGTCCTTGGAAATACCTACAAAATCATGGGTGTAGGCATGCCTCATCTGATTCATTTATTTTAGGTACTTTTGTATTGAAGTTCTCTATTGTTCCAGCTACCTAGATGATCTAGCCTACAACAATGGCGTCACCTAGAAGCGTGTCTTTGGAGCACTTAGAAAAGTTGTACTTTTAAAAGATTTTACAACACTTTAAAATATTTTAAACTTACTTTAAAATATTTTAAAGCACTACATTATATTACATGCTTTAATATTACATTGATTTTCACTTTTTTGGCCTTTATTTTGCCTTATCGGCAAAATCTTTGTTTTCTGAACTCGACTTCCGTGTCTTTTCTTCTTTCTTATTTGCCCTATCGTCCAAATCTCACTTTGTATAACTATCTCTCCTTGGCACTTTATCTGATATTTTTCCTTATCGGTAAATCTCCACTTTCACAAACCATGCCTTCTTTCTTCTCTTCAGTCAGCGATTTCTTCATTTCCTGAACTTTCAGCTCTTGGTTGGTGAAACCCCATCTTTTCTAACTTGACAGCTTTCCCTCCCATTTTTCCTTATCAGCAAAATCTCTATTTGGTGAACTTTACTTTTATGTCACCTTCTTCTCTACCTTTGGTTCTCTTATCACCTTATCAGCCAACTTTCGCTTTTGTGAACTTTTCCATGCCTTAGCTGATTCTTCCTTATCTTTCACCCTGTCGGTGAATCATCAACTTCATGAATCACTCATGGCCTTGGTTTTGTCTTATCGGCAAAAAATGCCATTTCAAAACTAACCTCCTTTGTTGCACATCTTTTAGCTTTTCACCTTATCGGTGATCTTTGAAAAATTTGAACCTATCAGTATGTTGGCCTTTTTACCGATTCACCGACGAGCCAGCCTTTTATCATTTTTTTGCCTTATCGGTGAACTCCTTTTCAGAACCACTAAGCCAGACCCCTTTTCCTTTAGTCAGTGAATTTTCCATTTTATGAACTACCCATGCCTTAGCCACTTTTCGCCTTGTCGGTGAAATCTCCACTTGGTGAACCATCACCTCCACCTCTTGGGCCTTTCTTCCTTGGGGCTTCTTTGTCAGCAATTTGCCTTATCAGTGAACCTTAGAAAGTTTGAACTAATGGATGAGTTTGAGCTTTCACATTGACAAGGCCTTTATTTTCTCCCTATTCGCTTCCTTCTTAATGAAGATCTCCCTGCTGCCTTGCTTCCTTAGTCAGCGAATTACCCGATCGGTGAACTTGTTGATCGATGAACCAAGAGGTTCACAAACCTTAAGGTTTGCTGACTAAGTGCCCTTCAGTTACTTCTTTTGCTTGCCTTAGATTGTATGCCTTATATTTTCTGGCCTCTCCTTCACTCAGTTGGCAAATCGCTAAACCACTGAACCAAGGTTTGCTAAATCAGAAATTTTCCAACTAAGGCAAAAGAAAGGGGAAAAACTTGGAATTTTCTGGAGATTGTTCTGGGCTTTTCTAAGGAGAAAAATTCTTCCATCTTAGGTGTCTCAGATCAGATATTTTTGATGGAAAAAAAGTATTTTTGGGATATTTTTGGTTTGGGCAAAATATGACAATAGGAACATCTGTGTATCTATGGAATGATAACCAAACAACATGATGTGTGCATTTATGTTACATCATAAAATGGCCCTTGTGTCTAAAACAAAACATCATACACTCCACTAATGTCAAAACATTAGGAAGCATAGTAACATGACCAAAACAATACATCAATGGTATAAGAAAGACACATTCCATACTAAAAATTCAAGCATATCTCATTGTGAAGATGATCTATTCACATAAGAATACAACTAAGCTCATTCTAGAATTCAAAATACATAATTCACTTCCATGCATACATGACATCAAAACCAACTTGGATTTTCTCACACATTAACATATCCATATGAATATAATTACAAATCATAGTTGTTCACAAACACTTCATATAACATTCACTCACATCCCAAGGAGTACAAAATATTTACAACACCATAGTTCCAACATAGGAATCAAGAACCAATACATTATCCTTGTTCCACTCCCTTATAAACTTGACTAGAAGCCTATCTTGGACATGATAGATAAGACATTACATGATGCTTGACTAGAAACTTAAACATTTTAGCATTATCACATAACACCAAAGTTGAATAAATATCAATTCCAACAATAAAGCAAGTATGATGATAATAGTCACAAGATAAGAAATTATCAAACTCTGGTGGCTAAACTACTCATAAACAAGATAGTTAAAGCAATGCTGGTCCTTATCGAGAAATAGAAAATTAATCAATGATTGAAAGAAAGTATTGTAAGAGTTACCAATGGACTTAAGGAAGCCCAGGATCACCTACAACCAAAACAACTTTCCACAACAAGAGAGAAAAACAATAATAATTCTTTATATTTCCAAGAATAATGATGCATAAAATATACAAGGTGCAAAGCTTGACTTGATACTTATGTACAATGAGGTACCTTGCTTATATAGGCAAGGTTGAGAGGAAGGACTACCTAGGATGATGACAAGTGTCTTAATCCTATGGCATGGGACATAAACATTTAATGTGTGCCACAAATATTAAATGTCCTAACTACCTAAGTAAACTTAACCTGTGAACATGTATGAATAGGTTCTAACTATTGATTAGTTAGATAATGTGCCTTGTTCACACAACAAAGGGGAAAACTAGATAGGAAACACCCCCGTTCACACCAACACCCCCCTTAAGTACAACATGGGAAGAAGTAGACAAATGTAAGGATGAAAAGATAAGTCCCAGATACAAGGCCATGTTAGGTACCCATGTACAAATAATCTATCATAAACAAAGAAAAGGAGAAAAACCCATAGGAAAAAACCCCTCTCCAAAAGAGAGAAAACAAGCAGACAAACATGTACAAGTGATGGAGTGATGGAAGAAGGACTCACCATCAATGCCCTCCAAGTACACCATACATAATGAATATACAATCAAAATCCCCCCATAAGAGGGAAAGAATGAGACAAGATGTCCCCCCCAGAATGAAGTAGCTCTTGTGCCAATGGTGAATGCTCGAAGAGGAATACCAAAAAGAATCCAAAACTGGCAAACAACATTTCTCACCTTGGGAAAAAACTAATCCACTGGTGTATGCAAAAGAAACTCCAACTCCAAAACAAGAGATGAGGGAAGAAGTCTCATGAAGTATGATGTTTCTAAAAACTGCTCATGTGTCTCCATGTCGATGCCAAAAGATGCCACAACCAAATCAGGAGTCCCAAGCCTAACTGATGAAAGCAAAAATCCAAAACCAAGTGGAAAATAATGTAGAAAATGATCCAAAGATAAAGAAGAGTCCTCCGAATATTGCTCAAGATACTCCAACTCAATGCCAAACTGTGACAAGTGAAGAGGAGAAGAAAGAACAAGAGGGTATGAAGGTTCCCTCATCACATCTGAAGAAGATGCAACTCCATAAGAGCTAACATAAAAGAGGATATGAATGTCCTCGATAGTGTCCTCCAAGTCTACAAGATGGGAGTCACAATACAAATATAAAATACCTGTCAAATACTCATCCCACAAAGTTGTATCTAAAAGATAATAAACATCCCACTGAGCTAAATCATGGAACTTTGAAGAAGTAGGAGGTGGAGGAGATGGAAGTGTAGCACAAGTCTTAAGAACTGAAGAGGATGAAAGAATACCAAGGTTCAAGTGACCAAAGTTCTCCTTAGAAATATGATTCACACAAGGAGTGTGAATATCAGCTAAAAGATCTGAACCATCATTAGGAGAGAAACCAAAAAAGGTGTATAACCAAGATGCATGATCAACCACCCCTGTAGCAATAATCTCTATGCTTTTTAAGTCTATGATAATAACTAAATCAGGTGTGAACCCCATAGTCTTTCTTGCACCACTGTGAGTAATCTGATATATGGAAAGAAGATTATTGGTCAAAGAAGGCACACAAAGTACATCATTGAAAGTACCTTCACCAATATCAATATTTCTCTTCCCAATGACATTCATATATGTGTTGTTACCCATCAATATATGTGGCATACTACAAGGCTCAAATGAAGAGAACATATCCTATGAAGAAGCCATATGATGAGAGGCTCCAGAATCAAGAAGCCATTTACCTGATCCAAAACTTGTACTTGTACAAAGTTCTTTACCTTTGTATTTGTGTTTCTTATTAGTTATGCATGCATGTCCTATATTAGAAGATCCTAACTAATTAGATGAAGAAGAAGGAAACAAAGAACCAGGCATTTGAATATTGTTCTTTTGAAAAGATGCTTCAATTCATCAATCTATTTCTTATAACAATTATGTTCATCATGCCTTGATTTCTTACAATAAGCACAACTAAGTTTCTCCTTATTAGACAAGTCCTCTTTTGAAGAGGATTTATTTTTTGTTGGATCTGTGTGTGGATTTTTCTTAGATTTCTTTTGTTTCTTATCAGAAGGACCTAACGCCTTAGGTTGACCAACCAAAAAATCCTGATTCTATGATGGCTTGATGCAACCCATAGAAAGAAGCTTAAGTTGTTCATGCATTAACATCTCATAAAAATATGCAAATGAAGGCATAGTGTATGCAGATCCCATAGTTAGCTTGTGATTGTGAAATCTAGAAATAAAAGTTGCATATTTAGGACCAAGTTTATTTAGTACATTATAGATTAATTGAATGTCCTTTTTCTCAATATCACATACTTTACATTGTGCTCCTAGATCATTAACCTTAGTTATATAATCTTGGATGTTGCCAAAATTCTTAGGATCAAGGCTCATCAGTTCATTATCAATTTGATAGCCTTTAACTTCATCTGTTGTGCCATATAATATTTTCAAATTTTCCCAAGCATCACATGATTTTTTACATGCCTCAATATGAAACATAAGATCAAGGGAAACAAAGTTATGAAGAAATCCAAGAGCTTTTGTATGTTTAAGCATCCATTTTATCTTTTCCTTATCATATGTGGGTTCATCTACCTTATCTTCAACATAGGGAGTGTGTATAGGTAAAATCAAGTTTAGGATAAATCAAAACAATGATAATAAACTCAATCCTATAACATCAAAAGATCGATCTAAGAGATAACCAAATCAATGAATAATGCAAATTACGAACAAAGAAGCTATCACCTAGATTGTATTGATCTCTTGGATTTATGTGGATTGCTCAATACATCATGTACCCATGGTTGCAAAAAGCGGATCTAGAGAAGTGCTCAAAGATTCGATGTGCTCAATGATACGATGTATGCTCAAGTGTTGTAGGAATGTAAAAGCTTAAATGATTGAAGAGTGCTCAAAGTTGAATGATTGAAGAAGATTTTTGAAGAGATGAAGGGGGTATATATAGGTTTTAGGGAAGATCGATCAACAATGGAGATAATTCAATGAATGAATGGTTGAGATAAATTAAGAGCTCATGATGAACATGCACACAACATGTGTCATGCTTTAAAGCTATTTTATTGAATTAACTACTTTTTGGCTAATGATAGGATTTGATTTCATAAATTTAGAATGCTTTTTTCCAATTTATGAGTTGATGATAAAAATAATATTGATTAAAGCCAATTAACTCAACTTTAGATTTGCTTTTTGAAGTTCTAAAAATAAGACTGATTGTGCACATAGAAGAAAATGATATTTTTAGAAGAATTGGAGGATTAAATAAATAAATTTATTTAATTAGTGATGCATGGAAGAATAAAGGATAAAATTAAATATAGAGAATAAATTAAACAAACAAATTCATTTAATTTATTTTGCATGATAGGGGAAAAAATAATATATAAATAAAATATTTATTTTTAGAAGATTGAGTTAACTTAAATAAATTTGAATAATTTATTTAAATTTAGAAGAATAATTGAGCTAATTAAATAATTAAAATTATTTAATTGTGGATAAGAGGAAATTTAATGATGAACTAATTAAATAATTAGATTTATTTAATTAATGTGGATTTAAAGATTTAAAAGGAGAAAATGATTTAATTAAATAATTAAAATTATTTAATTTGGAGCAATAAAGAGGATTTTGATGAAATTAATAAAATAGAAGAAATTTGATGAATTTGATGAAATTAATGAAATAATTAGATTATTTAATTAACATTTGAATGCAGATGATTTAGGAAGAAATGATGTATGTAAGTGATAGTGATGTGAATTTGATGAATGCAAGTGATATAATGCGAAGGGTCATTTTTAGGTGTCTACATTTTGCCCCTCTTTGATATAATGCCATTTATAGCTTTGTTTCAAAGAAAATAGTGATAAAAATATGATACAATCATGCCACAGTGTAGCTGGTGTAGGATGCCCCCTTGAGAGGAAAGACATGGAAGTGATAGAAGGACTGGGTTGACTTGTGACTAGAAGAAAATAGGCTAAGACAAACAAGATTAGAAATATAAAGGCTAACACAATGAAGACAATAGGTTGAGACGAGAAAAATAGGAGAAGGGGTGGGAAGAATTAGGGTTGGGATGTTACAAATAGGGCCCAAGGGGTCACTCTTAGTTCATTTGCACACTCCTAGTTCATAGCAATCAGAGCTCTTAGTTGTCTAGTGCTTAGTTAAAGGAGTTGTGCTTAGAGGAGCTTAGATAGTTTTAGAGATGCTGATTCCAGTGGATAGACATCGAGGTGAGTGCGTACGGACATATGGGAGCCCTGTGGGAGCAGAGGCAATGGTAAGTACCTGAAAACTTGCTTTTTGTTGCATTTATTAGGGTTTTTAGAATTTTGGCCAAAAGCATGCCACTAGGAATTAGGCACATATGACATGAATTAATGCACATATGGTAAAAAATGTGCATATGCAGTCGATTTAAGCGCATATGGTTGAAAATTAGTGCTTTTGGCTGCTCAGAACAATGTATGGTTTCGAAGCACAAATGGTGTGATTTTAAGCGCATGTGGCATGTTTTAAAATGCAAATGGCATTTTTCAAAGCGCCTATGGTTACTTTTAAAGTGCATGTGAGGCTATTTGAAGTGCCTGTGGCATTACTTTAAAGTGCAAATGGAAGACAGTCAAGTGCTAATGGAGCACAGTCTAGCACTTATGGAGCGTCGTTAGGTGCTTTTGGTTTTGCCCCTGTTTGACTAGGATTGACTTAATGTGGACTAGGTTGGCTAAGTTTATGTCATGCTTGACTTAGCGTAGAGTGCGTTTGAATAGGATGTAATGTGTTTACAAGTAGTTTTTCAAATTTTAACACAGTTGATCATGTTGATGCAAGTTATTTTAACGTCACTGCAATCGAGAGAGGCATTTTATGATTGCCGACCTAGTGATCTAGCTTGGTTGGGAGGAGGAGGTCTTCTTGGAGGTAATGGGTCTTTGGCATATTGCCCATCTTACACCGATTAGGGCTAATCTAGTCCTGATGACTGCTTTGGTCAAGAGGTGGCACAACGAGACCTCTTCTTTCCACTTCCCGACAGGCGAGGCAATGATGATGTTGGAAGATGTATGGTGCATCTTGAGGATCCCTATACATGTAGCCAGAGTAGACTATGACATATAGCAAGGCAAGGATGGTATGAGAGAGGTGTTTTGCATAGATAACATTGGTGCACAATTTTTTGAGATCAGCTGGAGTCACATGCCAAGCCTCTACAACAGGATCTGATGGATTGTTGTGGCTCTAATCGAAGGCTTCTTATTTCCTAACTGACACTCCAGACGTTTATCTATTAGATGGGGCATTGTACTTTTAGGGATGTTTACACATGGAGTTAGATATGCCTGGGGGCCATGTGTTCGTAGACAGCTATATCACGATCTTCACGACTGTGCATAAAGAGAGGGGAGTAGCCTATTAGCAGGGGTTACTCTACTTCACGTGTGGGCTTGGGAGCACATCCCAGTCATGCAACTTGTCTCTCCCCTCCACTGAGAGGATGGAGAACCATATGTGTTTCTTTATGAGGGGTTCTTACACCACAATGGGTTGGTGCTATTGCATTCTGGCGACGCCAGATTGATGAGATGGATATGTTTGTATGGAGACCATGGCGGGATTGTGAGTCATGGGAGGATGACGACGTTGAGCAGCTGGTATACTGCCGGTAGGCTAGATATTTGTTTCGATGGAGCATATACACAATTGAGCGCTACTTACCTGAGAGGGTGCTTCAGCAGTTTGGACTACCCTAGGGGGAGCCAGTGGGAGATGTAATGCATGCACGTTCAGAGAGGGAGATAGTAGATTGGGGTCCTGAGATAGTTAGGGTGACAACACTTGTAGAGTTACAGGGACTAACCCTAGTTATGTGGGATTGGATTCTAGGGGAGGTGGACCTGAGACTACGCTAGAGTATGACACCTACTAGTGAAAACATAGGCCAGTGAGATTTATAGCTCGAGGAGTACTTGGAGCAGCCGCAAACCTGGTAGGGCCTATACAAGAGGCCAGAGTACACCGACAGGCTAGAGGGAGAGGCAGAGGACAGGGATAGGGGGATGGGGATGAGGAGATTATGGATGTAGGGTAGAGATAGCTAGTGCTGCAGGCTGAGACAACATTAGAGAGGACACAAAGATTACATAGAGAGGAGATGGCGAGGAGGACTCGTCTAGAGCTCTAGTTTGTTAGATTGAAGAGAGAGAGAGAGACAGGGCCAGACAGGAGACTCGGTAGGCCGAGGCCAAGGCATAGGTGCATGCACAGGTAGCAGTGGCAGTACAACCACCACCACCACTAACCCCAGCATCAGTAGATGATGGTGCCTTAGCCAGAGTTACTGTAGAGAGGGATGCCATCGTTCAGGCGAGACTATTAGCTGAGGCTCTAGTACAGAGGTTGACATACGAGACAGACACATTGAGGAGGGCACTAGGGACATACCAGGTGATAGTGATACTGGCCTTAGAGTTGATCTAGGTGCATAGTGACTTGGCATCCACTAGACGTGAGGCAGAGTATTACAAAGGTTTGTACTTCGGGGCTATACCACTAGAGTAATGATAGCCTAGCTATAGGAGAAGGTCGAGATCAGGGGCCTCCTCTTCATGGAGGACTAGGAGATTAGGTTCATCTGTCATGGGTCCCCCCTTCATTCACATGGTGGAAGAACAGCTGGAGGACCTTCACCAAGTGCAGGTGGAGCACAGGGGTCTCAGCAGGCTGGAAGCTCGACGCATGGCTCACACTAGAGAATGCTTGTATATATTGTATCATATGGGTGTATATTGTACTATTTTGATGTATACATGATGTATCGCATTATGATTATGATTCCTGTAAGCATCCGGTGTACATTTTGAGGGCTTATGATAGCCATGGTGTATATACGATTCATTTTTTGATGTACATGATTTATATATGGACATTTGTATTCTTTTGATGACCTTGATGATATATGATATATGCGATGATCTTTATGATGTATGATGATGTTTATGGATGTTCATGCTTATGATGAGTATTCCTATATGCTATGGATGTGATGATGTTGTACTTATGATTATGGATTCATGTGATGATGTACTTATGCTTATAGATGTATGTATGAGATGACATTATGATATGATTATGGGTTTACATGATGATGTGTATGCTTATAAATGTATGGATGAGATAATATTATGATATGAGTATGAGTTTATACGATGATGGACTAACATATGTTATTTTACAAATATACAGAAGGCCTTGATGATAGATAGAAGAAAATGAGATAGAATAGAACATGATAGAGAGAAAATAATAGATTATTGATCGATCCTTCTATGAAAACTATATTGTGATTTTGGATATATGGATGGATAAATGGATAACTTGTTGCAATGGTTACACAAATATTTATAAAGAGCAATCTTGGATTTTAATATAGCACATGGATAGTTATGCAACCAAGATATATAAGACCAAGGTACCGATATATTCGGTGCAGGGACATTGACTCTGCAAAGAAATGGTTTGAACTTATATCTACTAGACATAATATAACCTTGTTGGATATGTGAATGAGACATAGTCTTGAACATAAAATAATCTTAATACATAAATGCAAAAGACTATTAATATGTAAGATGCTAGGTTGTAACACACACATGTGAATGAGCCATAGTCTTGAACATAAAATAATCTTAATACATAAATGCAAAAAGACTATTAATATGTAAGATGCTAGGTTGTAACAGACATACAAGATAAATATTATCTATAGTAGGATAATAAGAACATCCCACAAACACATCATACGAAAGCAATGACTATGCCCCAATCCATACTGCATCGCAACATACCAAGATATAGATAAATCAAGGTAGTCTTGAATAGGTAATTAGAAAGGGACAAAAGATAAACCAAAAATAAAATTGATTGACTTACAAAGTAAACACACATCCATCATATTCTCTTGCCAAAGAGGTTACTCTAGGTAGATAGATAGATGAAGCCTTATTGTAGGAAATATATATCTGTAAAGGTTGTTGGTCTGATCTAGGATAGATGGATTGAATATAGCAAATGTGGCAAGTGGAGATGAGGGACAACATATGGCTTTATAAGTAGTCATTTTGCTTCAGGTTTGGATAAGTATTTTAGCTTTCAAAGGATACATAGTTTGTTTTTTGCTTGAGTTAGTCAAGTCTAGGTGGATGGATGGATTGTGATAAATGAAAGATAAGAAAGGTGAAAGTGTTGAATGGATTGAGATGAAGAATGATGGATCATATATGCCTGAGTACTAGATACTTCCTTCGTATTCTAGACTGCCTACATACCCTGTATCCACGGAATCAAGGCACATTATGATGAAATATGATTATGATAATATGTAGTTCTAGGTAGTGTGATGATATGGGTGAAATGTGATGAGAATGGTTAGGGGAAATGATGACATCTTATGTACCTAAGTACTGGATACTTCCTTCATATTCCATACTGCCTACATACCCTATCCATGGGATCAAGGTACATTAAGATTGAGATGAGATGATGATATGTAGTTCTAGGAGATTTGATGATGTAGGATAAGATGAAGCATGGTGGATGATGTTGTCATACCTTGAATAAGGACCCATTCCTAGACCTAGGTTAAGAAAAAAAGTTGCCCCCATTCAGGTAGAGGTTTTATTATGGATGACGATGGATGAACTGACTCATAGAGGAATTGACATAGGATGAACTAACTTAGGATGAATTGACTTTAGGATAGTGCTAAAGGATGAACTGACTCAGAGATAATGCTAAAGGATGAACTGACTTAGGGATAGCTAACACTAACGATTTCCAAGCCATGATAGATAGGGTAATGGAAATGCAAAGGTCAATGAGTTTATTATGGATTGATATGGATAAGACAAATGCACGATTTAATCAATGGTGGATACTGACTCTACACATAGCACTTGTTTACCAGGTTTTCACTATGATACTTATCCAAGGTGCCTGTTTACCAGGTTTTCACCAGAGGATGAATTAATTTTGGATTTTTCTATTTTTTTAATTTTTTTTAATTTTTTTATATTTTTCTAAGGATACTATGAGGATCAAGCATAAAATCTCTTGAGATGAACACTATTTATGAGTTCATCCAAGGAAATGCCTTCAGGTGTTGACAAAGTGTAAGCTCCTAATCCATAGACTGTAGTGATAACAAAAGGTCCCAACCAATTAGGCTCAAACCTACCTTTCTTGTCTCTATCTGGTTGGTTCCTCTGATTTTATTTAAGGACAAGATCACCTATCTGAAACCTTCTCTCCTTGATCTTCTTATTGTAGTTACGACGGATGTGATTTTGATAGACATGAAGATGGTTTAGTGTTGTTTGACACCTCTTATCAAGTAACTCAAGATCAACTAATCTAGAAATTCAATACTCCTCTCCATCAATCAGGTGCTACATAGATACTCTGAGAGATGAGATCTCAACCTTGATGGGCAAAATGGCTTTAGTACCATAGACTAAGGAAAAAGGTGTAGCACCAGTTGGTGTTCTGATACTAATCTGATAGGCCCATAAGGTGAGGTTGAGTTGCAGATGCCAATCACGACCAACTTCATTAACCATTTTCATTAGGATTTTGAGTATGGTTTTGTTTGAAGCCTCAGCTTGGCCATTTGACTAAGGGTAATATGGAGTAGAAAAGTGATGTTGGATATTGTATTATGTGCATAAGGCACAAACATCTTGATTCTTAAATGGTCTACCATTATCAATGACAATGGATTGGGGAATCCCATATCGGCAAATGAGATAATTAAGGATAAACTTGGCTATTTGCTTACCGGTGATATAGGTCATTGGAATAGCTTCTACCCACTTAGTAAAATACTTAATGGTGGTAATGATAAACTTATGGCCATTAGATGAGGATGGATGGATTTTACCCATGAGGTTGAGTCCCCATTGTGAAAAAAGCCATGGAGTTGTAATAGGTTGCAGCTCATGTGCTAGTGCATGTATCAGGTCCCCATGCTATTGACATTGTAGACACTTCTTAGAAAATTGAACTACATCTTGCTCTATGGTTGGCCAATAATAACCTATTCAGAGTACCTTCTTAGCTAGAGTTGGACCGGTGGAATGTGATGCACAAATACCTTCGTGTATGTCTCTTAAGATAGTGGTAGCTTCTTCTGAGTTAAGATATCTAAGAAGGATACCATCAAGACTCTAGTGGTAAAGAGTGTCACCCAGCATAGTGAAATGAGAGGCTCAATGAATGAAGGTTTTGCGTTGGATTTTGGATAGGTCAAAGGAAAGGTATGATTTTTGAGGTAGTCATAGATATCTTCGTACCAAGGGGAATTGGGACTAACAACTTCGCAGATGAATTCAGTTGTAGGAACATCAATGGCAGGTATCAATAGTTGCTTGATTAAGAATTTAAATTTCTAAGTGTTGGCATGCATGTCTACAAGTGACCCAATGGTAGCCATAGAATCAACAACCTTATTATGCACCCTTGGAATATGCTCAAAAGTGATGTTAGAGAAATAAGGCTTGTAGTTATCAACTAGTTGCTTATATGGTATCAACTTGTCATCTTTAGTTTGTTACTCACTAGTGACTTGTGATCTGATAACTAGTTGAGAGTCCCCATAGACTTGTAGTTCCTTGATATTCCATTCTACTGCTATATAGAGACCCATGAGAAGTGCTTCATATTCAGCTATATTGTTGGTGCATGGGAATGCTAGTTGATATGATTTTGGAATGTAGTCATTCTATAGTGTGATAAACAAGATTCCTGCCCCCAAACCATGCTGTGTGTAGGAACCATCAAAGTACAACTTCCACTCCACTGAGGTAGCTAGAGTGAAGAGACCTTCATTGGGAAAGTCAGAGATCATAGGATTTACCTCTGTGATTGGAGCTTCAGCTAGTTGATTTGCGAGAATCTGTCCCTTGATATTTTTAGATCAACATACTCTATGGTAAATTCACTCAAGATCATGACCCATTTAGCTAGACGGCTTGTGAGTTCTGCCTTAGACACAAGATACTTTAAGGGATCGATCTTAGAGATAAGAATGGTTGTTTGGTTTAACATATAATTTCATAACTTTTGGGAAACAAACACTACGATTAAACGTGCCCTTTCCATAGGAATATAGTTAAGTTCATACCCAACCAAGGTGCGATTGATAAATTAGATAGCATATTCTTTGCCTGACTCGTCATGTTGTGCAAGAAGAGCACCTAACACTACAGATGTAGTGGAAATATATAGGAACAAAGGTCTATTAGGGACTGGTGGTACCAAAACTAGAGGATTAGCTAGATATTCTTTAAGTTGATCGAATGCCTATTGACACTTGTTATCCCACCGAAATGAGACATCCTTGCGGAGCAAGTGTTGGAATGGTTGACACTTATCTTCTAGCTGTGAAATAAAGCATCTGATAGATTGTAACCACCCTTGAAGACTCCTTAGTGCTTTGAGATTCTTAGGTGGAGGCATGTCTACAATAGCCTTGACCTTTGCTAGATCCACTTCAATTCCTCTGCGAGATACAATGTACCCCAACAATTTCCCTGAAGTGACACCAAAGACACATTTCTTTGGATTTAGTTGTACTTGATACTTCTCTAGTTAATCAAAGATCTACCCTAGAACCTAAATATGATCTATCCTAGAAGATTTTGTCAATATGTCATCGACATAGTCCTCCATTATAGTGTGAAACAAGTCATGGAATATCACTATCATAGCTCTTTGATAAGTAGCTCCTGCATTCTTGAGATTGAAAGGCATAACTACCCAATAGTAAGTACCCCAAGGACACGTGAAGGTTGTTTTATGTTGATCTTCTTCTGCTATCCTGATTTGATTGTAACTTGAGAATCTATCCATAAGATAAAGCATCTCATGACCTGTTGTCAAGTCCACTATGATATCTATGTTTGGAAGTGAAAAATCATCCTTAGGACATGGATCTCAGAAGTTTGTACATTTGTAGATGCCCCCATTCAGTTTAGAAACAAGTACAAGATTTGAGACCCACTCTATGTAATCAATTAGTTGTATGAACTTAGCATCTAGCAATTTCTCAAGCTCTGCTTTGACCAATAGGGTTATCTGAGGGTGCATCTTGCGAAGCTTCTGTTTGACAGGCTTGTGTTTGGAGAGACAACTAGGTGATGAACCACAAGAGAAGGGTCAACCCAGGCATGTCAACATATGTCCAAGAAAAGTTAATTATCCTTTGTAAAGAGAATTTCACAAAGTCTTCCTGCTCTTGTTTTGATAACGATGCTACTAGAAATGTGACCTTTGGATTCTGAACTATTCCTAGATTCATATCTGTTGAGTCTTCTACTAAGAGAGCTTATTTTTCTTGATACTTAGATGGTAGGGGAAGGTCAAATCCTCCATCCTTAGGTGCCTCAAAGAGGTTTTCACCTTCAAATACATCCTTTATTTGTACTATTTTATGATCAAGAGGTGCCACGTTGTGGTTTTCACCTAAGGATCTATTTTTATTTTCTATTTTGTGACTAGAGGATTTGACATTCTCACCAAAATAAGTAGCTTGATCTAATTCCACGATAAAACCATCTTTGTGATCACCAAGTGGAATACCATCCCAGAGTCCCATGAATTATTCTATAGCCTCATCATTCTGAAAGATGTCTAGAATGGGGGCTCTTGTTTGTCCCAATCAATGAGTTTTGGGTAAATGAGGGATAGATTATGGGTTTTTGTGGTTGAAGTAAGGGAGACAGACGATATCATAAATATCAAGGTTTCTTGGAATAAGTTTGTGATGTAAAGGGAAGAGCCCTCGATGGTATCATCTTTAGAGATCGAATCTGTGGGCCAAGCCTTCACTACCTTGTTGAGAATAAACTTGATGCCTGAGGCTCGTGGTACCTCCTTACCATATCTGAACCCTTATTGATTGTATTTCTTAGTCATAGTAATTGGTTCCATTTGACCATGACCATGCTTTCCTAGGCCACCTTTGCCTTTATAGCCCATGTTTTTAACGATTCTAAGACCATTACCATACTTTTTGACAGGTAGTGTGACCATTTCTTTCTCTTTGTAGACCCAAGAAGATATGTCTTCAATAGTTTCATCTTCTAGCAAACGCCCATTAGTAAACTTTGTGAGAAGAGATAGTATCTTTAATTTCTTGGAAACTTTAGCTATGGGAGGTTTGCCATAGGATTTTGGTGAGAGAGGCATCCTCCCCACACAACAAGATTTTGAGATATCATACTCACCAAATCCTATATCTCTGATATGGGCTTTGATTTCTGGGAGGGGATTAGATGTATCTACAATGGCTTTATGTAAGGTATCTAGATCAATATATAGTGGGGATGGCTGGGATTGTTGGGTACTTGGTTACTATTCTTGTAACACCCTTGCATGGTGTGACAAAACTCAAATGGATTAGGATCTCCTAGGATAGTAATTTCAGTACCATTAAATGGGAACTTTAGGGATTGATGGTATGTTGAAGGCACAACTTTCATGGCATGAATCCATGGGTGTCCTAGGATAATATTATATTATAGCTTGATATCTAGGACTTGGCATCTTGTTTCTAACATGACGGGGCCCACTTGAATAGGCAAATGTATCACACCATCTGTCTTGCATTTGGCATCATCATATGCTTTGACAATAATAGACTGATCTTCATCTATGTGATCCTCAGAGTATCCTAATTGTTTCAACAATTTGAGGGAACAAATGTTAAGACCAGCACCACCATCTATAAGTATGCATTTGATTTTACGTTTATGGATGAAAACTTTGATGTGAAGGGCATCGTTGTGACATGGATCGTGAGATGGGAGATCTTTTTCAGAAAAGACCACATTGTAAGGTGACACAATATTACCTATAATGGCTCAAAAATCTATGACAGCTATATTGTAGGGAACGGATGACTCCTGTAAGGCTTTTTCAAGCACTTCTTTATGAACAGGAGATGACTTGAGAAGGTCTAATATAGATATATGTGCGAGGGTCTTCCCTAGATGATCGACAAGATTATAATAAGAAGTGACTATAGGAATTGGTGTTGGTCCACGAAGGGTAACACGACCATGATGAGTTGTGACATCACATTCAGGATTCTTTCTATTAATGGTAATGGTAGATATTTGACTTTCTTCAAAATGGCCCACAATGGAGTCATAAGAAGAAGAGGCTTTGTTAACTCTCTTGCCTTTATCAGGATTTTGACCTTTACCATGTTGTGGGAATGGATCCTTGTATACATTGAGGTCTTTGTTTGGTGTATGTTAAAGAGGTTCGTCAAAGGTGACTTCACCTATGTCTATGAGGTTTTGAATCAAGTGTTTCAGTTTCATGCAAGATGAGGTTCTGTGTTCTTTTGTTCTATGGAACTCACAATATTCGTTATCCTTGTACCATGTTGGTTTGAAAGAGGGTTTATCATATTGACATGCTTCGGGTAGCGTGATGAGTCCATTTTGTATTAGTTTCTTGAGGACATATTCAATAGGTTCGCCCAAAGGGGTGAAACGATGTCTAGGAGGATAGTCTTGTTGTTGTTGTTGGTTTCGTTGTTGTTGTTGTTGTGGTTGTTGTTGTTGTTGTTCTCTAGGAGTAGATGGGGTTACTTTTGATAGATTGAGTGGTAGTTGGAGAGTTTGGACATGTTTAGAATCCACAACACCATCATTTACAACATTCTTGTTTTTGTTCCAAAATTTAGGTTTTATCATTTGACTGTTGTTGAGGAGGGTTGTCTTTGGTCTCCTTAAAGATTTTGACTACACCTTTTGCAATAAGGGATTTTTTGATATTAGTTCCTTTGTGAATTAGCTCCTCAAATGAGGTAGCACTTTGTACTTGTAAAGGAAATCTAAGATCGGTATTAAGATTTTGTACAAAGATGCTAATGAGTTGCTTTTCAGGTATTTGAAAGGGGAATTTGCTAGCCATACTTCACCATCTTTGTACAAAGGAGGTAAAGGTTTCACCATTTTGTTGTTTGTTGTTACATAAGTCCATCATGGGAATCTCATGTTCATTATTGTAAGAGAAATGGGTAGCAATCTTGTTGATCTTGTTGATCTTGTTGATCATCTATGGAAGACTTATGTTCTTATAGGAAATCTTGTTGATCATCATGGAAATCTCATGTTCTTATTAAAAGTTTTAATACCCATGGGTAGGTGTGAGAACCATTCGATTGCTTGTCCTCCAAGACTACAAGGAAAGAGGCACATAAGGTATATGTTGTTATGAGCAACCTCGAGGCAAGCAATGTAGAACTCTCTAAGATGGTCTTTAGGATCTCCCTTTCCTTTGTACTTGTCAAATTTAGGTATGTCAAAGTTAGGTGGAAAATGGGTCATTGTTAAAGATGTTGGCAACATAGTCAAGGGACACTGCTGATTGGGTAATGTTGTCATTGATGGAAACAAGGAAAACATAGCATAATGGAGCTAAGGATGATTGGGAACTCAACTTGGAAACAACCTACACATAAGGATCTGGTCCAGACACAAAAGATTAAGGCAGAATGGCTAAGTAGTGACAACACAGAGTTAGTAGCAGACTCAAGTGGTATTCCTCCGCAGTTGATGGTCAAGGTATGCCGTTTAGGTATGTTGTTCATAGTTACTTGAAGGTGAAATATCCAATGTTGCAAGTTCTGAAGATCTCCGGAAGACATACCATGATTTAGCTTAGTCCAGGTGAACATAGTTAAGTCAGGAACAACGCACAGTGCCTGAGAAAAAGGGTCCACATTCCTCTGTAGTTGCATACTTTGTCTTGCAGTTCTAAAGATATGTTAAGAGGTCAAAGATGAGTGTTGGATGTGATTCTTAGAGTCGTATATTAGCCATAGTGAAAGTTGTGACAGTTGAACTGGTTAAGTGTGCTCTTAAGAGATAAGCCGACATGCATGGAAAATTTATATGTGGAGAAGATATATTGTTTAAAGAATAAATATAAGTGGTTGTATGATTTGTTCCGACCTGTAGGAAGATCATTATATGTTTGTCTTGGTCCGCATTGTAGATTGTACACAAGTTCAATCTGACAAGATGTAGTATTTGTGTACACGGTTTATGTTTTGCTTGCCGCCCTGATTATGAGTTAAATCTTGTAGCGAATATATATAATCAATGGAATTCATTGTTGGGTGGTGAAGAAGTGATGTGTAGTGTGCAAATTTGAAGTATATAGGTTTATGAGCAGAGTGCAGAATAGAAAAGTTGAACAAGGACATAAAATAGAGTAGATGTAGTTGAGTTGAGAAGTAGGGCAGAACAAATGAAGACCTTTGAATCTATATATTGATCCTTCAATGGAACTATGATCTAGCATGTGGTAGATACATGAACAATAGTTCATCTTCTAGCAGTGAGCCAATTCTTCTTCTTTCTTCTTTTCTCTTGGTAGTGAGCCTTTGTGTAATAAGCACTTCTTCATAGGGCATTGAGCCCTGTGCAGTGAGCCCTAAGGTAGTGATCCTTCTTGTAATTTGGTATTGAGATATCATAATATATTGTGAGCTAACACTCACTATGGTTTTTCCCTTTTTGGGTTTTCCATGTAAAAATCCTAGTGTTCATGTGTTATGTCTTTATGGTTTTTGTTCTTATGCTTATTCTCCTTTTATGTTATTGAGTTTAGAAATTGGATTAATAAACAAGTTAAGAAGTGGTTTTTTGAAATACTAATTCACCCCCCCTCAGTATTCCTTATATTCAACAAAAGATCGATCAAATGGATATGGACAAACCTCCTCCAATGAGAAGGTTTTCTTGATGTGATTGAATGAAAGAGCGTCTAGTTGTTTTTGCATTTTGGCAAACTTAAGCTCATAAGCTGATGGGGGTGTTGGTAAAACCAAATTTTGTTGAGTTTGGGGTGGTTGTTGCAGCCCATAAGATGTATTACAATAAGTATTAAGCTTGTATGGGTCATATGAGGTTTGGGGGTTATTTTGGGTAGGATCAATGAAGAAAGTTGGAGGTTGTTGATTTGGTGGAGGTGCTAGATACGAGTGTTGAGGGGGATTGTGATATTGTTGTGGAGGAATGACGTATGTGTTTTGATTTTGAGGCGGTTGATGTTGATTGACATAAGTGATGTTGTGATTTGAAGAATATTGGGGTGGATTGGTGTGAGTATTATTAATGTTTGAAGAATGTTGGGGTGGAGTGACATGAGTGGTATTGATATTTGAAGAATGTTGTGGTGGTGTGACATGAGTGGTATTGATATTTGAAGAATGTTGGGGTGGAGCAACATGAGTAGTATTTATAGTTTGGTTGGGAGATGGATGGAGTGTTTGAACTTGTGACACTTGTGACGGAGTGACATAAGCATCCATAAGTGTATAGTTGGGAGGCAAAGATGTCCATGGTGGGGTAGAAAATGTGAGATTAGATATGGTCATATGAATTTGTGATGTGCGTGGAGGATTTTGGGGATTAGTAGGTATGGATGTGTCTAAGAAGGGGTTTGTTTGTTGAGCTTGTTTTTCTAGTTTGGCTTGTCTTGCTAGTTCAGCTTGATTAGCTGCCTCATGTAGGGCCTTTTGTTGGGCATTGTAAATTTCCATGTGAGTGAGTAGAGGTCCAAGTGATGTCTCTCCCACGGGATTTTGATTTTGAAAAAGAGGATTGACATATTCTGATGTGAATGGATTAGATACTTCCTCTTGTGAAGATGATTCATGAATTGGTGTAGATATGGTAGACATGGTTTGGACGGGGTTTACTTGTGGACTAACCATAGCATTAATGACATCTTGAAAGAGGTCTTTCTCTTTAATATTAGATGTATTAAAGTCAAAAGGCAATTTGGCTCCTTTTTTAGCAAGTAAATGGAAGTAGTGATCTTGATTAGAGCTAATGAGTTTGTCAATAGCTGCCATAGTTTTTGGATCTTGCATGATTTCATCTAGATCTTGATACCCTTCTTTTGCCAAGAGACACACTGTAGCTTCATGATTGTTTTCATTGATGGCAACAAAGTTCATCCCACACATCCGCAAGACATGGTGTGCCTATACCAGAAGTCAGATTGAAGAATGTTGTGGTCCGGTAAGCAAGAACAGAGCACGTGGCAAGGTCTGATAGTCAGGTCTGGATCTCTCAGAGGAAGTATCTTTGGAAAGTGCAGACTTAGGGAAGTCAAGAGGAGTACCTTGACTGATAGATTCTAGGAATTGAGCCTCCAGTGATGAAAGAGTGAAGAGATATGAGCATTCAAGTATTGGGATCCTGTTTGGCGGAGCAGACAGAGGAAGAACTTACCGGCACAGCTTTAGACATTATTCTGGATGAGATGTTGATGGTGATCAAGATTCTTAAGGTATCATTTATGATTGGCCAACTTGTTAGATGACTTTTATAAGTATCTATTTGATTCGTATCACTTAGTAAGCAAGGATTCAGTCGACAGACTAGAGTTTGGGAAACACTGACTATTCTGGATGCCGTCTAGAAAGAGGATGAAATCCTTTATGCAGATATATATACCAAATGGATTTTGATAAGAAGGTGTGTGTGGTGTAATTGTGAAGTGCAAAGAAAAGCAGAAGATCAGTGTGGAAGCAGTAAGGCAGGTCCGGTATGTGAAAGGACAGTAGCTCTAAAGAAGAGAAAGGATGAAGTGTAGTAGATCAGTATACTGAGCCTAACCGGAACTGAACTCCAGCATATGTGGATGCTTCTCATCAGTTCAAGTATCTTGTTACTCTCTTTATAACTTGTAGGTAGTGAGCCTCTTGTGAGCAGTGTGCTCGAGCAGTGAGCCCTAATTGGCAAGTGCCATTTTGTACTTCTATTCTTCTAACAGAGAATACATTCTTGGGTTAGTCACCCTGTGGTTTTTCCCTTAACAGGGTTTTCCACGTCAAAATCATTGTGTTATGTGTATTGACTTTGTTTCTACTTTCATGCTTGTTTGCTTTGATGCTACACTAATTATTAAAGAAGAATAGAAAGTTGAATAAATTAAGATAACTGATTCACCCCCCCTCTCAGTTATCAACAATTGGTATCAGAGCTAAGTTCCTCCAAATAGAGCCTAATAGATTGAGGAAGATTTGGAAATTAAAATGGATGTGTATGGTATGAGGGAGCAACTTCAGTCTGCCCTAGATGATCTTGAGCAATCTAATTCTAAAGTCAATGAATTGAAGGAAAGACTCAAACAGGCTGATGATTTCATAAATGAACTAAAAGGCAAACTAAGTCTCTCTATGAAAAAGAGAAAGGATCTACTTCAGCAATTGGCAAGTCAAAGTGAAGCAAATGATACAAATGGAGATCTGAAGGAGAAAACCAAGTTATGTGAAAAGTTATCAAAAGAGATCATTATAGTAAGACATGAAATGGAATCAGGAGTTATGAAGTTTACCCAAGAAATTGAAGAGAAAAGAAAAACTAAAGATGATCTAAGACAATCTCTCAAGGAGAAATCAAAAGACTGCCACAAGATGGATAGAATAATCAGACATCTTGAATCTGATCTTGAAGATGCTAAAGATAATGAAGAAAAACTTGAGGACCAAATTGTCTCTCTTAAAAGGGATCTTCAAACAGCAAATGAATACAAAGAGAAATTCAAGATAAGTTCTACTCAAATTGAAGTTCTTCTTGAAAGCCAAAAGAGGGTAGATGACAAGTGTGGCTTGGGATATGAGAAAGGTGAAAGCTTTGGATCCGGTTAGAAGAATTTTGGATCAGAAAATATAAGGAACAGGCCTAGAAGACCTCCGATAAGGTAGCCTAATGCTCAAAGGTATCCATCCTTCAATGGATACTGCCACAACTACAATAACTTTGGTCATAAAGCTAATCAGTGCAGAAAGAGAATGAATTAGACTAATACATCCTTCTTCAGACAATGTTTCAACTGCAAAAGGTATGGTTTCAAATCTCATGAATGCAGAAATATGCAAATGAACAATTCATTCAATGGTAGATGCTTTGCATGCAATAGAATGGGTCATATGGTTAATCAATGTAGATCAAAAGGACATCAATCAAATATGCAAAGAAATGTTGTTTGCCACAATTGCAATAGATCTGGTCATTTTGCCAAATTCTGTAGAAGCAAGAATCAGGACAAAAGAGGTCTGGTACATCATAATCAGAATCAAGACAAGGGAAAAAGAAAAGTGAATGCGGATGAAGTTTAAAGTGAGATGAACAAGATTTGGGTGAAGAGAAGTACATAAAATATAGGGATGGATCCGCACTAGAATCTGGTGCTGATATTCCTTCCAGAAATTAAAAAGTGAGCTTTGGCTTAGGGGGAGACACAAGGAAAAACATTTTCCCCCAGCCAATTAATTGGTGTCGGAACTAGCACAAGGAGAGTTGTGGATTAAAGGGTTCATAAGAGAAACATCTACATAAATTGTGGTTAAGATATGGAAGATCCGCAAGATGTTTAGAACAAGATTGATCCGGTTCATCAAGTCATCCTAATAAGGAAAACAAGGCAAACCGGAATGACTTAATTGAGCATTTATTGTAACTTGGTATTAGGGTTTGCAGAATAATATAAGGGTTTTCTTATCAAACACTTGTTCATTCTGCATTCAAGAAGAAGTGAAGAAGAGCTCAGTAACAAATCTCCTCAAGCCCATCAAAGATCATCTACAGAAATTGATTCATCCAGCAATCGATCCGGCTCACTCCGTGAAACCTAGAAGCATAAAAGGTATTCTCCGTTCTTAATATCTCTCTGTAAATCCTTGAAAGATGGCTACTCCAAATGTGGTGAAGATTTCTGATAGGCCACGTCCTAAATTTAAGAAGCACCCATACAAATCTCTAGAAGTAGATCCCTTAGGTGCATTTTCCAACATTCCACATGGTATTTTGCATGTAAAAGATGTTAGGGTTTACATTCATGTGAACATTGAAGATTTTGGGGAATCCAAGCTAGCAGATATCTATCACAATCAGTTAATAGATGATGCTTTTGAACTCAAACCACAGTACCAGGCCATCCGGGATAAACATTTTGGTCAATGCATTCATTTCCCCTATTTTGAAGAGGATGAATGGGTCCGGTATGTGTTGAGTGGAGTACATGATAACTTCTTATGGTTGAATAGACCATTTAAGATCACTAAGGATGCGATTAGGGCAGTAACCGGTTTGCACTCTTCTGGAGGGATACCAGTTCTCAAATCTATCAAAAACCAAACTGTGAGTGAGGCTACTAGATCAAAATTTGATAAGAGAGCAATGACCATAGAAGATATCTCTGATCTGGATATCAAGTTTACATCTATGATAATTGGTTATAAGATATATCACTCCAGTAGGGAGAATTCAGTACCCGGAACTACTGTGTATACTACTTATGAAATGTTGAGAAAGAATGCAGATTATGATCTCTATGAACTCCTAAGCCAACTGATGGAAAACTTACAGAAGATCAAGAAGGACAAGAAGAACTCTTTTAAGTATGGTGGACTGATATTGTGTTTGTTTTTCTACTTTACGAATGAGCTGCCCGGATCCAGTGGTTGGGTATGGGAGAATGACAAACCTGTTGCCATTCAAATCAGAGACTACCTGCATGGGCTTGGGAATACTAAGGCAAGAAATACAGCTCTGTGGGGTTATTTCAAGAACTTTCAGAGTATGATGCAAGCAAGGGAGAGAATTCCCAAATCTCTAGTTGAAAAGTATAAGGATACAATTTGCTTTATGGTAGAAACTGATCAGTGCCTAATGGAGCTTGTGGAGCCAAGGATAGTCTGGATCATGCCAATGGGATATGAAGTAGATGAGAAAATTGTAGAGCTACATATTCAACATATGCTTAGTCAACCCAAGGATCCCATGGTAGAAAGGTTTGGAACCTTTGAAGAGTTGAGTATAAAGATTCATGTGGAACTTAGACAACCGGAGATAAAGAGGAAAGTGAGAAGGGAAGTTGAAGAAGTCGCTAAGAAATTTGGAATATCCAAGGAGGCACTTGATGCAAACAAAGAAAAGAAAGAAAGGGAAGAGAAAGAAAAAGCAAAAGCAGAGAAAGAAGGTGCTCCAGTGGAAGTCCCCTCCTGGACCAAATTCTCTAAGAGATCTACACCTACCACTGACAAGAGCTCAAAGACATCAAAATCGGAAGCAAAATCATCCGGTAGAGCAGAGAAAAGAACTAAGACAAAGGCCACAAGGTCTTATATCAGTTAGAAGGATGAAGAAGAGATAGAATCTGATGAAGATATCAAGAAGATGAAGAAGAAGAAGAAAGTATCTGGTGAAGATAAGGAGGCAGAGGTAGAAGAGTTTGTTGAAAGACCCACTCTATCCTTAGACAATGTAGTTAAAGCAGTCACTATGTATGGGAACCTGCAACCAATAACAAAATTCTATGATGCATACAATGATGCAAATAAAAAGATTCTGGAGGAAGCCACAGTTAAGTATTTGAACATATACAATAAGGCTTTTATTGAAATCATATCTCTCATTCCCAAAAGCCTAGAAAAGGAATTAGAGATAAGAAAGAATAATGCTAGGGCAAAGGATCTTGAGATCTAGGAACAAATAGCCATTCAGCTCTTTCCTTCAATCACTCTGAAGCAAATGAATATGATCTTCAAAGATTGCAAGGATGAGTTCCAGAGCAAAGCCAGAATGAATCAACTTATGCTCGGGGAAACTGACAAAATAGGAAAAGAAACAAAAGAGATTCTCTGGAATGCTTACAAAAGATTCAACATTCCCATTGTAGAGGACTTAGGTGATGATCCCTCAGTTACAGATGAATCTACTGAGACAGTGGTAGAAGAGGTAAAGGAGATAGGAGAAGAAAAAGGTAAGGACTTAGATTCCTCTACTTCGGAAGAGGAGGCCCGTGATCGAACAAACATCTCTCCTCCGGTTTCCACTGCTGACTTCGGATCTAAAGAAGAGGAAAGAGTAGAAGAAAATGAAGCAGAAGAAAAAGAAAAACAAGATGACAGTAATAAGGGTGCAGAAGGAGAGAAAATTCCAAAAACCACAGATGATAGTGGTAAGGCTGAAAAAGGGGACAAAACCCTGTCACCAGCAAGAGACACAGTAGAAGCAGTTGAGGAATTCTTAACCAAGGAGATTATAGAATTTGGTGAACTGGAACTTCTTCAAGGACCATTCAATTTTGACTCCCTCTCCCCATTTCAAACCATGAAGCTAGCATCTTTTACTTCAACAAAGGCAAAAGAAAAACTTCTGAAGTCTCACATGGAAGAATGCAAGCTCATAGAAACTACATCCAGTGTATTAGAGAAGATCATGCCATCTTTTCAGAAGGATCCCTCAGTCTCTTCATCCGATAATCTCAAATCTCTAGTAAATAATGTTAGCACTCATTTTGAATCTTTAGAGAAATCAGCTGAGGTAAAGGTCCAGAAAGAATTTTTGGATAAGAGATTCTCTGAGTTACAAGGACTTATAACCAATGATAGGAGAAATATGGATATTGGGATAAAGAGATTAGAAAATGCTCTTAAGGATGGAGGAGAAGTATATAAATTTTGTATATCCTAGACTAAAGTAACAAAGGATATTGAGAAGAAAGTGAAAGAACAAGAGGATAAACTGTCAAGCCTCTCTCATAATTTTGATCCTCTCACTGTATTCATAATAAACCAAGAATGCCAAACTATTGCAATCATGAATGAGATTAAGAAGCTTGAGAAGGAGAGGAAGAACATATTAAGCAGAATGGGTGAGCTTAGAGGGGTGATTATCCCCAAATTAGAGGCCATGCATGAGGCCCTAACAGATTCCCAGACCACAGCCCAGACCAGTGATCTGACAGACCTCAAGAGGGCAGAATCCTTTGCATTCCTGTTGAGTGGTCACATCTCAATTTTGGACAGGATGAAGCAGAGTTGGGCAACAAAACTTGTCTAGTTGAAGACAACGTTTGCAGACATACTACAGTATATGTACATATAACCTGTTTATATACTTATGCAGCTAAGTATAGTTGAATTTTTTTGGGAAATTTTGGTGTGCGGACCCCACCCTTTGCCATTGATGTCAAAGGGGGAGTGAGGAACACTAAAAAATGTGGAATCCAACTAAGGGGGAGCTCCAGTAAAGTGTACTTTAGAACAGAGCATCAGCCAAGGGGGAGTATAGTATAACACTTAGTCATTTTTCACTAAGTGTTGCCATTAATGCCAAAGGGGGAGATTGTTGGCAAGAGACACATTGTAGCTTCATGATTGTTGTCATTGATGGAAACAAAGTTCATCCCACACATCCGCAGGACATGGTGTGCCTATACCGGAAGTTAGATTGAAGAATGTTGTGGTTCGATAAGCAAGAACAGAGCATGTGGCAAGGTCCTACAGTCAAGTCTGGATCTCTCAGACGAAGTATCTTTGGAAAGTGTAGACTTAGGGAAGTCAAGAGGAGTACCTTGACTGATAGATTCTAGGAATTGAGCCTCCGGTGATGAAAGAGTGAAGAGATATGAGCATTCAAGTATTGGGATCCTGTTTGGCAAAGCAGACAGAGGAAGAACTTACCGGCAGAACTTCAAACATTATTCCAGATGAGATGTTGATGGTGATCAAGATTCTTAAGGTATCATTCATGATTGGCTGACTTGTTAGATGACTTTTATAAGTATCTATTTGATCCGCATCACTTGGTAAGCAATGATTCAACCGACAGACTAGAGTTTGGGAAACATTGACTATTCTGGATGCCGACTAGAAAGAGGATGACATCCTTTGTGTGGATATATATACCAAATGGATTTCAATGAGAAGGTGTGTGTGGTGTAATTGTGAAGTGCGAAGAAAAGTAGAAGATCAGTGTGGAAGCAATAAGGCAGGTCTGATATGTGAAAGGACAGTAGCTCTAAAGAAGAGAAAGGATGAAGTGCAGTAGATCAGTATATTGAGCCTAACCAGAACTGAACTCCAACATATGTGGATGCTTCTCATCAGTTCAAGTATCTTGTTACTCTTTTTATAACTTGTAGGCAGTGAGCCTCTTGTGAGCAGTGTGCTTAGGCAGTGAGCCCTAATTGGCAAGTGCCATTTTGTACTTCTATTCTTCTAACAGAGAATACATTCTTGGGTTAGTCACCCCATGGTTTTTCCCTTAACAGGGTTTTCCACGTCAAAATCATTGTGTTATGTGTATTGACTTTGTTTCTACTTTCATGCTTGTTTGCTTTGATGCTACACTAATTATTAAAGAAGAACAGAAAGTTGAATAAATTAAGATAACTGATTCACCCCCCCTCTCAGTTATCAACACCTTCTTCTTGAGAGGATTAACCTTCTAGAAAGATTCACTCTTCTTGAGAGGGGTTTTGATTAATGGTATACTCTGTTGAAAGGAGATCATGAGCATGCAATCCTGTGGTGTATTGTCTAGCTATCATCTTTGTGATATTATCTTCTTGAGGGTAGATTGGGACAGCGTTGTGAGGACTAGTTTGAGTGTTTGATGATGGATTGTTTGGAATGTTTTGACGGTGTTGTTTAGGGGTGTTTTGCTTAGCCTCCATGGCTTGACAATATTGTTATCTAGTGGTAACTATAAGATTGCTCAAATGCACTAAAACAAAGATTGGGGATTGACTAATTTTGGACCAATTTAATTAAGTTGAGATCACTATGTTGGTGGATTTGAGGTGGGTTGCTTGTGGAATATTATAGGACTAGATCAATAGCTGATTTGGATGATTGATTACCTGTCACAAAAGTAGACTAATGACCTCAAATGATGGTGGATAGGATTAATGGCATTAGATCAACTCAAGAGAGGTTCATTCTCTAAGCTAATGCAAAACCAATAACGGATACTAATTACTCTTCAAAGAGCTAAGAGATGTAATCACTCTCAAATAAAAGATGAGCTAAGGAATTGATGTGATCTAGAGTCTATGGTGGAGACCAAATTATGTAGCTAGATAAATCGTGTAAGGATTTAGGTCTGTTTGGCGAAGATGGAGTTGATAGATAGTAATCTCAAGAGGATAAATTGTTCAAAAAGTCCAAATTTTGGGTATGATAATGGATGAAATGGTTCGATGTTTGATGGAATAAGTCTGACAGTACTGTAGGATGCTTGCTCAGAGGTAAATTTGATCAAAAATTTGAGTTTGTTGTGTTTTGGGCTAAATGGATAATGGACAGTTTGTCAGAGACCAAAAGCGCTGGACTGTGGTTCAAAGGAGCATTACTATTTGCCAAAGGCACTGGACTATGTTGCAAAAGTACTTTATTACAATGTAAAGGCATGGGACTGTATTTCAAAAGTGGTAGACTATGGTTTAAAAGCGCGGAACTATGTTGCAAAAGTGTTGTTTTTGTGACAGTGATGTTGTAAGGCAAATTTTGATAGATTTTTGGTTGGATTTTGATAGGATTTGCTTTGACAAGAGAACAATCATAGTAAACAAAGTGGTCAAGGACTGACACAACAAATAGTGTATGTTCGAGGCTCACAAAAAAGCCTAAGTTTCCACAAGTATACCACAATTGACAAATAAATCAAGTACTTTTTATTCCTAAGGACAATCTTCATTGCGATACATCAACCCTCAACTTGGAATCTCCGTTGACTCAAGCATCATCACACCTAATGTGGGTGCGTACACTTTTTCATCTTTGCAAGAGAGGACAGATAGGGACCTCTAGGATTGGAAGGATGACCCAATCACCCTTTCCCTGAAATGCTACAAGTAGCTTATTCTATACCAGGGATTTCTGTCTCATCTCAAGGGAGCCTTATGGTGAGTAATCTTGGGGGAAAAACCTTCTATGCCCTTGCTCTAAAAATTATCACAACATTTGGAAGTAGATTAGGTAGTCACTAGCTATGTGGTTTTTAGTTACTTTGGGAGACCAACGCCTTGCGAGCATGTGGCAAGCTACTAAAAGCTTTTACCAACTTTACAAGGAATGCAATATACCCTATACAAGTGCAAAATTTATTTCACAAGAGTGTTACATACAATTCCTTTCGATTTGGCACCGTAAGGCAAGGCTAACGCTAGTTAGGACTTGGCTTTCACCTCAACCAATTTATATAGCGGTCCAAAGGAAAGATCCACTTAGGGTCATCCCTTTTGGATGAAACACAATCCAAAAGCAGGCCCTTCTAAAGGATAAACTGAAAGTAAAAGATAGATGAGTCTAGTTTTTTTATTATCCAAGTCCTCACAAGGGGAGAGGATATACCTATCACCTTACAAGCACATAAAATAGTTATTCATTTATCCTATTTAGTAAGAAAAATAACTAAGTGCAACTACCTAACCACACAAGATTGCAAATGATAGATGTAGATTTCCTTTAAGAAATTTAAGTGTTTTTAAGACTTAGTGAAAAAGATTGCAAATCTTCAACGTTCGTCCTGCAAATATATGTTATGAAACCTATTTGCTATGTTTGAGTGATAAGATGCTGCAACAAGTTGATTAGTTCCACAAAAACCAAGTGATTAGCAAAAATAAATCAATGGACCAAGAGTGCAGTACTGTGGCTCAAAAGCACATTTAAAGTTACCAGATGCACTAAACTGTGGTGCAGAAGTGCTTGATTTCATAACAAAAGTGCATAGATTTAGTGTAGAAGTGCATTTATTCTGACCGGAAGTGCAGGACTGTGTTGCATATCCATGTCAGAAAACTAGAAGCACTTGATATTGGTGTAGAAGCACATTTTTACTACAGACCTACAAAAAACAAGGTTTTATCAAAAAAGCAAGATTGAATGATGAATGAATGATTGTTTTGATAACCCAAAATGTTGGTGAAATATGAGATCTATAGCCTACAATCGAGAACTCAACACAAACACCGTGAAATGATAGTCTAGCTCAAAAAATGTAAATACTCCTAAATAAATCAACTTAGGAAGTATAATGGAGGATTGTAAGGCAAATAAATCAGCTTGCCAAACAAGATAAGATCAGAAATATGTGTAAAAGACCCTGCAAAACCAGCAATAACACTTAGAAAATCAAAAAGCTAGAAGCGCATTAATTCAGTGCAGAAGCGCTTGAATGTTGACCAGATACACACCTAAAAATGAACCATTGCATTATATCACCTTGCATACATCAATTCTGCTAAATCATTTGCATTTAACGTTAATTGAATAATCTAATTATTTAATTAATTTCATCAGTTTCTTCTAATTCCCCTAATTCCCCTAATTCCAACATTAATTGAATAAATTCTATTTATTTAATTAATCTCATTAATTTCCTCTTTTATCTTCCAAATTACATAATTTTAATTATTTAATTAAATTATCTTCTTCCAATTTTCAAATCCACATTAATTAAATAAATCAATTATTTAATTAATTCATCATCAAATTCTTCTTATCCACAATTAAATAATTTTTAATTATTTAATTAATCAATTATTCCTCTAAATTTAAATAAATTATTCAAATTTATTTAAGTTGACTTTATCTTCTAAAAATAAATAAAATTAATATTTTATTTATATTCCTTCATCATGTAAAATAAATTAAATCAATTTATTTGTTTAATTTATTTAAATCTTTATATCTTATCTTTTCTTCTATCATGCACAATTAATTAAATAAATTTATTTATTTAGTTTCAAAATATCTTCAATTATCTTCCAAAAATAATCTTATTCTTCCATGCACAATTAATTAAATAAATTTATTTATTTAATTCTCAATTATCTTTCTAATTCTTCTAAAAATATCATTTTCTTCTATGTGCACAATCAGTCTTATTTTTAGAACTTCAAAAAAGAAAATCTAAAGTTGAGTTAATTGGCTTTAATCTTATTGTTTTTATCAACTCATAAATTGGAAAAAGCATTCTAAATTTATGAAATCAAATCCTATCTTTATCCTAGCAAGCAGTTAAATCAACAAAATAGCTTTTTCTTCATGACACATGTTGTGTGCACATTCATCATAGCTTCTCAACTCATCTTGATCATTGATTTCATTGATTTATCTCAATCATTAATTGATCTTTTCCTAAAACCTATATATACCCCCTTCATTGTATCAAAAATCCTCTTCAATCATTTAATCTTTGGGCATTCTTAAGCACTTTGAGCATTATATCTCATTGTTGAGCCCATTGTATCTTTGAGCATATTATCATCATCTACGTCCACTTATTTCAACCATGGGTACGTAATCAATTAACAATCCACAAAGAACCAAGAGATCAATACAGTCTAGGTGATAGCTTCATTGTTCTTAATTAGCATATTCATTGATTTGGTTATCATTTAGATCGATCTTTTGAAGGTCATAGGATTGAGTTATTGTTCATTGTTTGATCTTTTATAATCTCAAGATAATATAATAAAGAGATCAAACAATGATAACAATAACTCTCAATCCTATAACCTTCAAAAGACCGATCTAGATGATAACCAAAATCAATGCGAATTAAGAACAATAGAAAGCTATCACCTAGATTGTATAGATCTCTTGGTTCTTTGTGGATTGCTCAATACATTGTGAAACCATAGTTGCAACAAGTGGACATGATGAAGATAATAGTGCTCAAAGATTCAATGTGCTCAATGATCTAGTATAATTCTCAAAGCGCTTAAGAATGCCCAAAGCTTAAATGATCGAAGAGGATTTTTGATACAATGAAGGTGATATATATAGGTTTCAGGAAAAGATCGATCAATGGTTGAGATAAATCAATGAAATCAATGATCAAGATGAGTTGAGAAGACATGAGGAAATGTGCACATGACATGTGTCATGAAGAAAAAGCTATTTTGTTGAGTTAACTACTTGCTAGGATAAAGATAGGATTTGATTTCATAAATTTAGAATGTTTTTTCCAATTTATGAGTTGATGATTAAAAAAATAAGATTAAAGCCAATTAACTCAACTTTAGATTTGCTTTTTTGAAGTTCTAAAAACAAGAGTGATTGTGTACATAGAAGAAAATGATATTTTTAGAAGAATTGGAAAGATAATTGAGAATTAAATAAATAAATTTGTTTAATTAATTGTGCATGATAGAAGAAAAGATAAGATATAAAGATTTAAATAAATTAAACAAATAAATTGATTTAATTTATTTTGCATGATGAAGGAATATAAATAAAATATTAATTTTATTTATTTTTAGAAGATAAAGTCAACTTAAATAAATATGAATAATTTATTTAAATTTAGAGGAATTATTGATTAATTAAATAATTAAAAATTATTTAATTGTGGATAAGAAGAATTTGATGATGAATTAATTAAATAATTAGATTTATTTAATTAATGTAGATTTGAAGATTGAAAAGGATGATTTAATTAAATAATTAAAATTATTTAATTTGGAAGAATAAAGGAATTTAATGAAATTAATTAAATAAATAGAATTTATTCAATTAATGTTGGAATTTGGAGAATTAGAGAAAATTGATGAAATTAATTAAATAATTAGATTATTTAATTAATGTTGAATGCAGGTGATTTAGGAGAATATTGATGCATGCAAGTGATGCGAAGGGTCATTTTTAGGTGTCTACATTTTGCCCCTCTTTGATACAATGCAGTTTATAGTATTGTTTCAAAGAAAACAATGATGAAAATATGATACAATCATGCCCCAGTGTAACTGGCGACATAGGATGGCCCCTCGAGAGGAAAAATAGGGAAACCACATAAGAACTAGGTTGACTCGCAATTTTAGAAGAAAGGATAGTGACACAAGAGAAACAATCTTAGAAAGACTAGATTGGAAATTTGAAGGCTGACACGATGGAGAAAATAAGCTGACATGAAGAAAAGGTGAATAAGGGGGGAAGACATAGGGTTGGGAGGCTATAAATGGGGCCCAAGGGGTCACTTTCAATTCATTTGTGCACTCAAAGTTTAGAGATTTCAGAGTTTGTAGCTTTCTAATGCTTAGTTGAGAGTTTAGTGCTTAGAGGAGCTTTTGACTTGTAGAGACGTTGATTCTAGTGCATAAGCACTGAGGCAAGCATGTGAGGACCTACAGGAGACCAACGGGAGCAGCAGGAGCAGTAAGTACCCTAAAATGTGCCTTTTGATGCATTTAATAGGTCATTGATTGTGGGTTTTTAGATTTTTTCCAAAGGCAAGTTTTTAGGTTCTAGGCACCTTTGGTGTGTTTTGAAGTGCCTTTGGCAAAATAAAGTGCATATGAGGCAGGCAACTACACCTTTGGCAGAAATAAAGTGCCTTTGGTCGCTGTTAGGTAGGTCTAGGTTATGAAGCACAATTGGTCTATTTTAAGGTGCCTTTAGCCGACAGTTAGGCGCTAATGGCATGTAGTCAAGCACATTTGGTTTTGAAACAAGGTGCCTTTGTATAACAGTTAAGTGCATATGGAGAACAGTTATGCGCTAATGGTAGATAGTTAGGTACTTTTGGCTTTCTAAAGTTTTTACCCACTTTGACTTAGTTTGACTAGGTTTAGCTAGGTTGACTAGGGTAAACATAGGATTTTTCTCTGCTTGACCTAGGTGGACAAGGATTTGACTTAAGTTTTTGCAAGTAGTTTTGAGTTAAACATGTGCAAAGGATAACAAGGTGACTTGTGGATGCAGATTGTCTTACCTCCACTACAATCTAGAGAGAGACATTTCCTGGATGCTGCCAAGGTGGTCCAACTAGAGTGGGAGGAGGACATCTTTCTTGAGGTTATGGGATTATGGCATATACCCCATCTTACACCGATTAGGGCTAACCTCGCATTGATGATAGCTTTGGTTGAGAGGTGGCATAGTGAGACATCTTCCTTTCAGTTTCCTACAGATGAGGCCACTATTACACTAGAGGATGTATGGTGCATCCTTAGGATTCTTATTTATGGTGCTCGAGTAGATTATGACACTGAGAAGGGTGAGGATGGCATGAGAGAGGTATTCGTGACTGATGACCTTGGTGTGTAGGATCATGAGATCAGATGGGTTCGTGTACCTAGACTCTGCGACAAGATCTGATGGATCGTGGTGGCGTTGATCAGAGGATTCCTGGTACCAGATAGATGTTTTAGAGGATTATCAGTTGGATAGGGCATGGTGCTATCTAGGATGTTCACACATGGGATCAAATATGCCTAGGGACCTTGTGTTTTGGGTTAGTTGTACCATGATTTACATGACTGTACCTACAGATCAGGGAGCAGCTTATTAGTAGGGGTTACTCTACTACACATGTGGGATTGGGGGCATATCCCAATCATGCAACCTATCTCTCCTCACCGTCGAGAGGATGGTGAGATATTTGTGTTTCTCTATGAGGGTGCCTTGACGCAGAGGTGACTTGGAGCTATTACCTATTGGAGGTGGTAGATCGATGAGATGGACATGTTTATCTGGTGTCCATGGCAGGACTGTGAGTCCTGGGGTGATGATGCAGAGTAGCTGGTCTACTACAGGCAAGCTAGATATCTGTTTGGGAAAAGCATTTATACTATTGAGCGCTATCTACCAGAGAGGGTACTATGGTAGTTTGGACTGCCCTAGCCGATGCCAGTTGGAGACGCCATGCATGCGTGGTCACAGAGAGAGGTAGGAGATTGGGGGCCTAAGATTGTCAGAGCCACTGCACTGACAGAGTTATAGAGACTTGCCCCAGTCATGTGGGATTAGATTTTTGGAGAGGCTGACCCTGGGACCATTCCAGAGTACAATGCCTACTAATTACAGCATAGGCTAGTCAGGTTCATAGGTCCTGGAGCACTTGGTGTAGTAGGAGAGATGGTGGGCCCCTAGATAGGAGGCCAAAGCACACAGAGCTTCTAGGGGGAGACAGGACAGAGAACAGGCACAAGGCTGAGGATAGGGGTAGCATCTTGATGTGGAGATGGTAGATGTAGAGGCACCACTAAACCATGGTGCAACATGTAGAGATAGATCTAGAGCAGGCTCAGAGGTTATTATAGGAGGAGATAGCAAGGAGGATTCACGTAGAGCTCTAATTTATTAGACTAAGGAGGGAGAGGGATAAGGCCAGATACGAGGCCAGACAGGCAAAAGGCCAGTTACAGGCTCAGGCAGTAGCAACAACAACAGTGCCACCACCACCACCAGCTCCAGTACCAGTAGATGATGGTGCTATAGCTAGACTTACAGCTGAGAGGGATGCCGCCATTCAAGTGAGATTGGAAGCTGAGGCCATAGTACAAAGACTAACACAGGAGAGAGATGCAGCGAGGGTAGTGTTGGGGACCAACCAAGCTATAGTGATTTTTGTGGGAGAGTTGACCACTACCACCTGTGAGGCTGAGTATTATAGGGGACTTTACTATGGGCAATGCCAGCCTAGCTTCAGAGAGAGGAGCAGGTCAGGGGCTACCTCATCACATAGATCAGGGAGATTAGGGTCTTCTATTATGGGTCCACCTAGATAGTCACATGGAGGGGAACCATCTGGTAGGGGACAAGGATCACAATAGCCTGCAGAGAGCTCTATGTACAGATCAGGCTAGACCATGTTTATATATATGCACATTGTATCATTTTGTATCAGCTATGTATTTATTTTGATTGCGATGCTTGTGAGCATCTGATGTATATTTTAATGGCTCATGATAGGCATGATGTACTATATGATTCATTTTTGATGTACCTGTTGTATACACTAGACATTATGTATTTTTTTATGACCTTCAATGATGATATATGATATATGTGATGATTTATGATTCATGAGATGTTTATGGATGTTCATGCTTATGATGATGTTTGATTTCTCATTGCTATGGACGTGATGACATTGTACTTATGATTATGGAATCATGTGATGATGTTTATGCCTATAGATGCATGGATGTGATGACATTTTGATATGATTATGGATTTATATGATGACATGTCTTATGCTTATAGATTCATGGATTAGATGAAATTATATGAGGATCATGGATTTATGTAATGACATACTTGTGATGTGTATAATCATGATGTCTAACATGTGTGATTTTGTAGGCATGTGGAAGACTTTGATGATAGATAGAAGAATTGAGATAGAATAGAAAATGATGGATAATTGATCGATCTTTGTATGAAAACTATATTGTGATTTTGGATGTATGGATGGATGTATGGATAGCTTGTTGCAACGGTTTCACAAATATTTATAAAGAAAAATCCTAGATTTTGCTATAGCACATGGATAGTTATGCAACCAAGGTATATAAGACCAAGGTGTCGAGATATCCGGTGTAAGGATGTTGACTCTGCAAACACATGGTTTGAACTTATATTTACTAGACATAATTGTTATCACCCAGATTTGCACCCTTTGCATGCAGCTGTGAAACCTCATGCGACCTGGAGTAACATTGGAATGATCTTGAAGTGTGGGACCTTGCGTTTTGAGATTAGACCTCCAGAGAAGGTTGGTTCCTTGCTCTAAGCCTATTACTGAGAGAAGTGATACTAAACCTAGTGCTAAACAACTTGCAGGGGAAAGAGTTAGAAGGAAAACTGAAAGGGGAGAAAGGTGATACACCAGATTTAGTGAGCGATGGTGATCATGGCGTGGACACAACAATGATTCTTTTGCTGCTGAATGGAGATTCACACAGATTTAGGACTAGTTTGAGGCTTTGGTGTGAAGGTTATACTTGTAGAGGGGCTATTTTACCTATAGAATAGATTACAACTTTCAATCAAAACACATAAATCTAGAGATAAAAGAGGCAAGAAGTCAGCATCTATTAATCATGAAGGCCCAGAAAACCATTACAATATAGAAATATTTCATAGTAGGGGTATACCAACATAGCTAATTACATTCATTGATGGATAAAAGGAAGACAACAGAGGCCAAATTCAGGCACAATGAGTCACATTCCCATACCCTTGCAATTACACTAAGAGGTCTGACTACAAAAGAAAAATCGACAGGATAATAGTCCAAACATCAACCATCCTCTGTAAAAGAGCTTTTTACCAGTCTTTTATAAGCCAGACCCTTTCCAGAAGGGCAAGGAGTCACTGAATCGTAGAACCGAAGCCATAAATGCCAGAAGCAGGAAAGTATGGATAGAGGCATGGTGAAGGGGCATGGACCATGTTGTCGCCAGGAGAAAATGTGGGAGATGACAGCCATGATGCGAGATAGGACAGGGGATGGAGAAGCAACCTCCAAATTTGTCATCCAACACATAGAAATTTGGTTCTGCAAGACAAAGAGCCCATACGCCATGAATGCACCTGTAGAACCTCACCAACCCGAGCCACTGTGAGGAGAAAAACCCCTCAAAACTTCAAGACGGCCGCTGAAATGTCCAATCAGCCCAAACATGCAAAGCCAGATCTGAAAAATGGAAACTGGAAAATCCCCTTAAAACCTGCTCAAATGAAAGAGGAGGCAAAAAAAAGCCTTTTTACCTCTTACAACATGTCGAAATTCGCTGAAATGAGGGAGATATAGGTGGTCAAAGTTCTAGTCAACTACCTATATATATCACTTTTGCATCTGTGTATATATCGGCCTCTAAAGATACCTCTGATCCTATCTTTGCATGTTTTGAAAACTTTGTATGTATTTCTACTTTTTGCACCAAAAGGCCTCTACAATCACTCTCAGAAAATGCATTTGAAATTGCCTTGTATATGCAAGAGCCTTTGTATATGCATCGCTACTACCACGTGGCACCCCCTGATTTGCTGTTGAGCTGGTCTGAGAAGTGGCGCTCAAAAGTTGCACTTTCCCTTTGTATATCGCATTGTATATGCAGATATTCAACCGCATATACAATGCACTGTGGACTTGAAACCGCAAGAACTACATTTGAACCTTACCTGAAATCTGGCTTGCATATGGAAATGCATCCTCTGCTTGTATATCAGCACATACAACACTGATATACAAGTGCGGACCCGAAAATGACCTTTAGCTACTTTTCATTGCTCTATAGGGTCCACCTTGTATCACTTCTTGTATATTTCTTTGTATGTGTGAACATACAAACATTGTTGTATATACAAACCAGACCTGAAGCCTGAATGTGCCAGAATTGATATTCATTTGAAATCTAGTTTGCATATCACCAATGTACATTTAGCCTTGTATATGTGTGATATACAAGCCACTTTTCACGTGATCCTTTGTATGTAGAAACATATAATCCTCTTTGTATATGGGCGGGCCCCACCTCTTGTATGTTGGCGATATACAAATGTTCTTGTATATTTTCCCTACGGCACTGTAGCAAATGTACATTTGCACCTTGTATGTTAAATATGCAAACACAATATACAAACCCCTTTCACATACAAATAGGGAATCTTTATGGAATATCTGATTGTATCTTCACTTGTATATCTGAATATACAAGCCCCTACATACATGCAGACTCGATATACATTCAGCGAATATTCTGGGGATCTACGATGTATATACCATCCTTGTATCTGCCCTTGCATCCTTCCAGTGAATGTATATTTGCTTGTATGTCGAAAATACAAAGGCAAATATACAAGCCTCCCAAACATACAAATGGGGAATCTTGATAGAATATGCGATGAATGCACAATATACTTTGTATGTTTCACTTGCATCTCCTACTTGTATATCGCTGATATACAAACCGGGAATATTCCCGAGGACCTGCGAAAGATTCCCTAAATGTATATGCACCTTTGGAGCCCGATATACATTCAGAAAATGCATATAACCTAATTTTTCCATCATTTTCTAAGGCTGATGGAGATTTTCAAGCCCGCCAAATGTACATTTGATTTGTATGTTGACCAAAACTTTGACCATGAATAACTTCTTTGTTTGGTCAAATTTTAGGGTGATGTAAAAAGCAAACCTACCTATTTTTTCAAGCTCTTTCCAATGGTAAGGTTTTTTTAGCCGAGGTTCCTAGGAAATTTGTCACTTTAAGCTTTATAGGAACATTTCCAAAAGGTTTCCAAGAAAACACCAGATTAACTATTTAGCTCTGAGCAGAGGAAAATAGGATAACATTTTTGGTGACCTCTATGGGGTGTTTGCTTGCCTAAACAAATGTTCAGTGGCCTGGTATTCATTGGGCATGGAGTCAAAAGAAATTGTAAGTGACTTGACAAACATCTTGACCCCAAAACCCAGCATGACAACGATGAAGGACACAGGAAGACTAGGGGGCCAAACAAAATGCTGACAACAACCCGCGAACTGCGCTAGATAGCACTTAGGGAAAATGAAAGGGCATCTAAACTAATGTGCAGCAACACTTATTGAGAGCATAGAGACCTAATCTACTAATTTACAAAGTACTCATACCTTGAAACACCTCTTCAGGTGTATCCCATTGACTAGGATAGGCAAATTTTGTCCATCCATATTTGACAACTGAATTGCATTGTGCTCCTTGCATTCAGTGATGAGAAATGGGCCACTCCACATGCAATTGAATTTGGAGTGCTTCCCTGGCCTACTCTTTAATTCATCCCACTTGAGCACCAAATCCCCTTCCTTAAAGATTCTGGGAGTGGCCTTCTGATCAAAATTTCTTTTGGTCTGAAGCTGATGATATTCCATAGCCTTCTTAGCCTTATCTCTTATCTCTTCAAGTTCCATGAGCTGAGCATATCTGACTGCCATGGGATCCTCCTCCTCAAGCATCTCCAGCTGGCTCATGATGTCTAGAGCTGGCAGCTCTGTAGATATAGGCAACCTTGCCTCTTTTCCATAAACAAGCATGTATGGAGAGTTCCCAATGGACCTCTTGGGAGTGATTCTATCTGCCCATAAAGCAGATTTCAAATTAGTATGTCAGGTCCTCTGGTTATCCTTCATGGTTCTCTTGATGATCCTTATGAGATTTTTATTTGTGGACTCAGCTAGGCCATTACCTTGAGGGTAATAATTTGATGAAGTGCCCAACTATATCCCATTCCTCACAGCCCAATCAGTTACTTTTAATCTGACAAAAGCCAAGGCATTGTCTGAGATGATAGATTCAGGATATATATATATATATGGTTGTTAAAAATTAGTAGTTTCATTTAAACAATATTTATATATATCATTGATAAATTCATGCTTATAATAAACATTTTTTTTTCATATATGTATTACTTATCGATATTATGTAAAAAGGAAGCCTTATAAAACAAAATTAGTAGGGGATTATAGATCCTTGTCGATATTATATATCTTTATTAAATTGATAAAGGTGAACCTATATTTGTATATATTCTAGAACGTAGAGTAAAATTGTGAATTCAGAGTTATATCATTTAAATATTTTTTTACCAAGCAAGAGTACTATTCATAACAGAAGTATAAACCCTTATGTTAACTAAAATTAAGTCTTCTTACGCATGTTATTAGCAGCTAACCAAGTCAAACTTATAGGATGAGAAAACGTCCGACCGGGAAAAGAGAGAAATTATTTTAACGCTGAACCCCGTTAACGTCACCAAAATACCATAGTTAATCCTGCATAGCGACCTGGCTTACCAGGTAAATAGAGAGCTTAACCAAAATAGGCAAACTACGCAACCAGGTCAAGCGAAAGGGTAATAACTTCCACCCACATCGATGACGCGTTATGCTGCCAAAATTTTGTGAGAATTTTAAGGTTGATTCGTGTGTTGTGTTATTTAATCTTTTAATCATCTTGTCATCATAATCAATCATATATCAATCTGAGACAAGCTAGGGTTGAATTTGAAATCACTTCGCCTAGGAAACTAGGGTTTAGTTTTTAACGGTCAAACCCTAGGAGTGACACCTTACTTGTCGCATACACCCTTGTCGGCCTTCACCTTCATCGATTGTGTTGTCCTATTTTCACCTCTGGCATGTTGCCACCGAGCATGCAAGCACGTGTGAGGTGGTTCTTAGGGTTAGGAGAAAATTTTTTTCGTGGTTTGTGTCATGACCACATGGCAAATGTGGGCATGACACGCATGTTTGTGTGTCGTGACCGCATGGGAAATGCGGGCATGACATTAACTGCTCGAACCAGAGAAAGTGCTTGTCTTTCAACATCCATGTATCTGAGTTCTGTATCCCTAAAAGGACAACTCATGAAGGCTATAGGGTTTTCTTCTTTAGCCTCATTTCTCTGTGTTAATACTGCTACATGATGTATGCTCTAAAGCAAATGAATAAATGTAAAAATCCTTGGTATAATCTGGACTGATTAGAACAAGAGCATTAGTTATGGCTTTTTTGATATCTTCAAATGTTGCTCTAGCTTCAGGTGTCCACTCAATTTTGGCATCCCTTTTGAGCATGGTGTTCAAGGGTCTAACAATTTCTGTAAAGCCAGTAATAAACTTTCTAACAAAATTAATCTTACCAAAGTAAGATTTGAGCTCCTTCTTACTTCCAAGAAGTTGTATCTTCATAATTGATTCTACCCTCTTAGGGTCAATGATGATCCCATTCTCTGTTATCAGGTGGCCTAATAACTTCCCTATGGTTACCCCAAATATGCATTTCTTAGGGTTTAGGGATATTCTGTAATGTTCACATTTATTTAGCACCTTCCTGAGGTCTTCTATGTGATTTCCTGTCTCTTTAGAGAAAACTATTAAGTCATCCATGTATATGACTATGCACTTACCAATCAGCCCTCTGAAGGCTATATCCATCGCTCGCTAAAACGTGGCTCCAACATTTATCAATCCAAAAGGCATGCACCTGTAGGTAAATATTCCCCACTTTGTGGTGAATGCAGTCTTCAATCTATCTTGTCTACCATCACCTGGTTGTAACCTGAAAAACCATCCAGAAATGACATCTTTGCACCATTTACAATCTGCAAGACCTCATCTAAGGAAGGCAAAGGGTAATTATCCTTTTCAAAAGCTCTATTTAAATTCTTGAAGTCTACACACAATCTGATGTCACCATTCTTCTTTCTTATTGGGACCAAGTTGGCCACCCATGTGGAATGTCTCACAGGAAATATGATCCTGGATTGAGCAATTTCTTAACTTCTTCAAAAATGATGGGCTTTAGCAATGCATTAATAGGTCTTTGTTTCTGCCTGAAAGGCTTGACATCTGGTTTCAAAGGTATACTATGAGTGATGATTGATGTATCATAAGTCTTCAACTCATCATATGTCTAGGCGATGACATGGATGTAATCTTTAAGTGCTTGGGTTATTCCTTCCAATTCTTCTTCTGTACACACTTTTCCAATCAGGACATTTATCTTTTCATCATCATGTCCAATGTTAACCTGTGAATACTCTCCTCAATCTGCTTTGGGGAGATCTTTTTGTTTCAGCATGTTGTCTAGATCAACTGTTCTTTCCATCTCTATCATTCCCTTAGGAATCTTGTTACTAGGCAACTCTAGGATTTCTTCTTCTTCCCAGATATAATATTCCACATTTATTTCATCTATGATCTGTGCATCAAAGACATCCCTATTGGAAATGAAGTCTAGAATATGTTGATCATCATCAAATACTTGAAGGTTAACCACATTATCTGGAACAGATGGTACTGATACTAATTCAACTGAAAATATCTTTAAACAAGATATGGACAGTGGTTCCAAAGTGCTTGTGGCTTGGGCCAAGGCATCTGCCCTGTGATTTTGTTCTCTAGGTACATGGGTGATGTTGAATGCATCAAAATCTTTTATCAGGTCCCATACCCTATGTCTGTAATTGGACAGTTTCTTGTAATTACAAGAGTATATACCTCTTACCTGTCTTACTACTAATTCTACGTCTCCATAGACATGTAGAATCTTCACTTTCTTTCTAAGTGCAAACAATATCCCATGAATCAAGGCTTCATACTCTATCACATTATTTGTGCATGGGAATTACAATTTGTATGCTGCTAAGTAGGATTTACCAGATGGATCAATAAGATCTATTCCTACTCTAGCCCCTTGTTTTGATTTGGATCCATCAAACCTGAGAATCCATGGTTTATCTTCAGTCAAAGGCTTGTCTGGGCCTTCCCTTTTCTTTTTAGCTCTAGCAGTTGCACCATTTGATATCCATTTCAACTTTGGTATTTCCATTTTCTTGAACTTCACCATATCTGGCTTATGTGAAGCTGATATCTCTTTTTTTTCTTTACCATCAAGAGGTAAATTCTTTAGACTAGGCAACATCTATCTTTCTAGAATATGTAAACATAATGAACAAGTAGTTTTTGAATGTGGTGCTTCATGCAACCTGCACCATCCCTCAATTAGAACATCTTGTGCAGATCTTTGTTGCTGTATCATCTCTTGAATTTGCTTTGATAAAAACTCTTCAAACTTAGATAAATTACTGCCCCTATCTTCATCAGATAGTTCGTAATCTGACTCTACCAAACAATCACTTCCTAGGGTGATTTTCTTGTTACTCTTAGCATTACTCTTGCTACATACCAGAATCTCCTCTGTCCTCTAAATAGGACTTCCAGCCTGATGTATGCATTCTTCTATTCCTACAGATGACAAACAAAAATCAGTATCACTATCACTATCTGCAAAACCTACCATAGATGATGATGATGATGCCTCACTACATGCTTGCTCCAATTCCATCATTCCTAGCAAAGCATCACAAGTCTTTTCAGAATGCGTTTCATCATGTAACCTGCACCATCCTTCAATCAAAATATCATGAACACGTATTTTTAACAATTGACAACATTGCACTTCTTTGGACAAGTGCATCTCAAAGTTCTTGAAATGATCTACCTCACTCCCATTTCTTGGATTACAATCAGACTCTAAAATTGTTTTATCATCCTGGAGATCACTATTATGAACATGAACATTATACATGAGGATCTCCTCTATTTTGACTATCTGGGGTCTGATGGAGTAAACTCCAAGTTCTACATCCACACACATGATCTCATTGGTCTTATTATATTCAGTGATCATGTGTTTCATGTGAGGCTTAGCATCTATCCTTATTTGATTTGGTATTCCTTTCCAGGGCAACCACATGTGACTAAAATCAGTGGACATGTATCCATTAAGTGTCTTTGACCAATCTCTACTGAGTAGCATCTCATAGGTGTCAGGTATATCAACTACCTGAATATCAATGTAATATTGGATTCTGGGATCTGATGCTAACTGCATATGAATGTGAGTTAGTTCTCCTACTACACTCACCTCTATTTTGTCTAATTGTGTTACTTTCTTCAGTGACTTAGCAGGATGCAACTCTAAAGCATTGCATATGGACAGGGGCATTTCATTGGTAGATGCTCCTGAATCTACTAACCAATTGTGCAAATTTTTACTAAACATCCTTATGGTAAGGAGAAAAGGAGGTGACTCACTCTTGTCTTTGTAGAGGGTCATGTGTGAAGTCTCTGCAGCCTAAACAATAGCTGGATCTTTGTGTTTAACATTAACATCCCTAGCAACATGATCCTTATTTCCTGTCTGACCTGAGGTATAATTATCTTCTTTTGGAGCAGGATCATCTAAAGATTTCATGAAGGCTTTTTTGATAGCTGGGGTTTTAAATAGTTTTGACAATGACAAGCTGATTTTGATCTTTTTCATTTCATCTGCCAGATAAGTGACCAACTTATTAGACTCAGGAGGTAGATTACCAGCTTTTGGTGCTGTATTTTGTGGTGTTAAGTACTGAGCATTGACTTTGGGAAATCTAGGCTTATTGCTTGCCTTAGGATCAGGAGGAGTGTTGAAATTATTTGGAGGCAAGGATGTAGTCAAAGGATCAGCAGGTCTGTTTGAATTATTCCTTAAGTTGTAGTTATGCCTACCCTGATATTGCTGTTGATAAGCATGTACTTCTTCATGTTCAATTGATGGTTCGTTTTCATCCTCAAATGGAAAAACATAATTAGTCTCAAAAGCCATGGCTGACTCCTCACATGCTAAGGTGTAATTCTGATGAGATGACATTATCTATTGATGAGGATGATGAATGAAACTTTCTAGCACTAAAGTAAAATCATATCCACAGGGGACAATTTCATTTCCTTCCACACAAGGTGAATTACCTGAAGTATTGGACACTTCAATTTGGAAAATTTTAGCAGCAATCCTGAACTAAGGACAATCTAGCTCTACATGAGCATTAGTGTTATGTATCCTACACCAGTTTGTAAGGGCTACCTCTACCAAGTTCACTCTAGTGGTCTGCTTAGGTTCACTAGGAGGCTGATTATCTAGGGGTGATGGCAGAGAACCATTGTTTGGCCTAGTGTTCCACACTCTAGGTTGTCTAGGGGGATTATTGTTACCATTGTTGTTATTGTAATTGTTGTTGTATCCCCTATCAGGATAATTAGGTCTGTCATTGGCATATCCACTATTCTGGTTTGGTTGAGAGTAGAAATTCTGACTCCTCAAATGAGTGATCTCAGTGGTTAGCTTCCTTAACTATGCTAATATTTCTTTAATTTCCTCCTCTTCCTCAACTTTGGCTACTAAATTTTCTATTTGAGGTTTGAAAAAGGAAGATCCATTGTTATTGTTGTTAGATTGTTCGACAACTTGAGGTGTTTGTGTATGTCCTGGATATTGTAACATTTGACCATTTCCATTTGGAGGTGGCATGATACTAAGTGGAGGTACATGCAAAGGACTTGGCATTACAGCTGGAGGTATCATGGCTCCATTAGTCTGTTGTTGAGCCAGATATGTAGGATAAGTAGGGAGTGTTGGAAATGCAATATTAGGTGTTGGAGCAGGGATTAGTTGCTGACTGACTTTGACAGCTTCTTCAAAAGCTCCTGTCAAGGTTGTGACACCAGGATGTGCTCTCCTGATAAACATAGACGTCAAAGGATCCAAGGCTGAGTAATATATGCTCCTAGCAGCTTCATCTATTACAGTATAAGGAGCAACTAGCTTAGAGAGCATCTTTTGAAATCTTGCATTGAAATTGGCAATAGGTTCTCCCTCAAATCTCTTGATTGTGGAAAACAAATGATAATTCATTGAAGGATCTATAGGTATTTTGAACCTATCCTTAAAGGCTTTCTCCAAAGCAACCCATGAACCGACTGAACCTTGACCAAGACTGAAATACCAGTTATAGGCCTCTTCCCCTAAGGAAAATGGAAATAACCTGCATACCACATCCTGATGTTCAATTCTAGCCCTACAACAAGCTTCCTTGAAAGTTCTAATGTGATCATCAGCATCCTGATATGGATGATATTTAGGACAAATCTTATCAGGATTTTTAGGCAAAGCATGATATGTATTAAAGGTCAAAGGTGACTCTGCTGTAAAGAATGACATTGTGACTAGTGGAGGTTGGACCTGAGGTGTTACAGGTGGAGCTATAGGTGTTTGCAGCCCAATAGGAGTTATGGGAGCACGTTCTGGTGAAGCTCCTAACGCACTAGAACTAGGAGAATGATGAATATCTACTGTTCTAGGCCTAAATCCCTGGATAGGTAATTCTTCAAAGAGTCCACTGGATCTAGACCTGGTATTTGGCCTAAGAGCCAGGATTTCTCAAATTTAAGGAAAATTGGCTTGGTTACTATAAAGATCAGTTGAAACACCCTAGCAAAGGTTATTTTTATAATCAAGATTTGAAACTGACTGGATATTTATGCAATATTTGCAGGAATGATGCAAATATGAGGTGATATGAGGCTTCAAGACACAAGCAACCAGATATCAGGTTCCTCAAGCAGGTTACCTCAAAGCTTTCAGCAAAAAGACCTGAAACAAAGCCTATCTTGAAAATTCACAGTGATCAACCACAAATCTTGCAATATTTATGCTTAATTTTGAAAACTTCAAAAAGGATTAGCGTGCACAAACTTAAAACAACAAATCTTTGCATATGACTTGAAATACAGGGCATCCTGAGTGTTACCTTTCTACTTGCATCATCAAATCAGACAAATCTACTGATGAAGGCCCTCCTTCTAGCGCTAATTTATGTTGATGATGATGATTAGTCATAACAACATGCATAAAAATTTGTACATCAAACCTTTATTATCTTGTAAAGTACGATCAACTTAGGATAAGTTGATGACTCCAAGTCTCCGTTAATTAGGTCATGATCATCTGACATTACTCAAAGGTTGATGTGACATGTCATTTTCCATTTCAAGGGGCCTTACGTTTGTCTGGATGATCAGTATTGTTTTGTTTCCTATAAATTTACTCCACAAAGAGGTTATTTCTACTCTACTTCCAAAGATAGCTGATGTATTTGCAAGTTTGATCAATTATTCAAATTATTGATCATCATGAACCTATTCTTTCTTTCACACAGTATATTTACTCAAATAATGTATCTGTAAGTGGATATTTGCATGTATCCCTTGAATTTATGTATGAATTTGCATGATATTTGTCAATTTAACATGCTTTACTCTAAATATGCTATGCATTTCCAATTATCTACAGGATATTAGCATATTTCATGTTTCTTATTTTTAATTCTTTGTTATTTGCAATTATGATGGTGAATTGTTATGAAATTGAAAGAAATTTAAAAGAATGTTTCTAATTTTGGTGAATCTTTAGCCATTGAACCACATACATACAAGATACATTCATGAGGAGAAGAAATCAAACCATATTGTCACCAGGATGTTCCATAGCTAGATACAGATGATGCTAACTTCAAAGGATAAGGGATGAAAACAACACATGTAGACTGACAAGCACTCTAAGGGACGCAGCTGATCAATGCATGTATCAAGATTTCAAACACAGATTACTCAAGATTTATGATGATATTGTAATCAAATTGTCTTCTCTTTCATTCAGTATACATAACATGTACATTTACAACAACTTTGAAATAAGTCTTGATATTTCAGCAATCAAATTTCAATTAAGTTTCAAATAATCAAAATATGGCACCCCTGCACCTTTTATAGAATAAGGTGAGGGAGCCATTACAAAATGACCTATGGTCAAGATTTGTCAATTAAAATCAATGATAGATAACCCTTATTTGACCTAGTCAACCTTTCTTTGTGGCACATGTTGCCAGCTGGCAACCATCTAGATGACTGATTATCTCATGAGTACCTGATGCATATGTCTTCTTTGTGGTGCATCTCCATTCATTCTTCAGGTTCCTCCTCTTTATCTTCTTCTTCATCATGATCATGTTCTTCATTACTTTCTATATTGCTATCACCTTGATGAACATCATCCTGTATATGGACCTTCATTGTCATCCTGATATTCTCATAAGCCTGTACAATTCTATCTACCTCCCCACCATCTTGGATTTTGGCTTTTGTAATGGTGTGCTTATGAGACTGGAATTTATCTTTGATTGCCTCCAGCTTATCTTTTCTACTATTCAACGTCTCATTGTAATTCTCCACCCTGACCTTGATCCTCATGATCTTATTCATCACCTCCTCTGTCAGGTGGGTGAGGGGGTCATCAGCCACTAGCTGGAAATTATCATGCAGAGCTTTGATAACAAAGTCTGCATCTTGATTTTCTATCTTACCTTCTACTTTTCCTTCTAATGCTTCAAGGATCTCTGCCTCATGTGCCATCATGCTATGCAGCTTTATACTGATATCCCTGAGCTTGCCATTGCATTTCTTTAGTACATCACATTTGAACCTAATGTCTTCATACCATATGTTGATCAGCAGGGCATTGTTATTATTCAATACTTGGTTATTTATTAGGATCCGAAGATCAATCCTCTTCATCTCACTCAAAGCAGTTAGGTCCTTTTACAATTGGAATGACCATCTTCCTATTTCATTTTGCATTTTATCCACTTTTCTCTTCAAACTGATTAAAGAATTCCACCTCTGTAAAGAGGTTCTCAATACATCCTCAGCTCCTGTGAGGGCTAATAGCATCAACTTATCCATGATCATGGCCTAATGCTTCATGAGGTCTAGTTTATTAACCTCCTCCTGGGATATGGCAATTAATGGGACTGCCAGATCCACTGGTGTACTATCAGGGTTAATCAACCCCTTTATATATGCATGCAGTTGGGCAATGTGCTCCTTATGCTGCTTATTTTTCTCTTTCTCCTTCTTTATCCTTTGGGTCAAAGAATCAATGATGTCCTTCCCCTCTTGACCTTCTTGATCTTCATTGGCAAAACCCAAATCCATAGTTGTGATTTGGAACTCTTCAAGGGTGATTTTTCCCTTTTATTTCTCTACAGTGGGAAGTGCTACCTGGGTAGTCCTTCTGCCTGTAGCAGGATCTCTTCTGATAGCTGATGTCAATCTGGCTTTCCTCTTTGGCTTCATGATTATCTCCGCAAACAAGGTGGAAACATCAAATTTTTGAATTTCAAAACCTTGTTCCGTACCTATTTCCTTTTCTAGCCACTAAGACACTTCATCTCCAAATCTCTGTTGTCCTTTGTCATCATCATGTCTGCCATGATCTCTAGTATCTGTCTCTATTCTGGGTGGAGAAGGTGACTTCCTGATTTCTTCCTCATGCTGGTCCTCGTGAGGGGAATCTTGTTGCATCTCTTCTTGCTGAGGGGCTTCTTTCTATAGTGGAGGATCCTGTGGAATGTCCACATGATGATTCTGTGCTTGATCTTGTACTCCCTCTTCCTGAGTTTTATCCACCTTAATATTTTCCTCATCTTGAGGCATATTAATATCCATGGCTATCTGTGTGTCTAAGCTTGGTGCATCACCCTGATATTGGGTCACATTTTGTTCTACACCAGATGCATTGATATCTTGTGTCTTAAGGTCCTCATGACCTGATTTATCCTCTTCTCCTATATCTCCTAGAGTCCGGGCAACATCATCACCTGATGTATCTCTATCACCCTTGCCCTTTTGTTGGACTTCAACTATCTTTGGCTCAGCAGGTATCTCATGTTATTGCTGGCCTATACCTAGAGCATTGCTCTCTACATCTGCCTGCTTGGCTACTTCAATGTTTTTTGTTACATCAGGTGCACCTTCTTTGTCTTTAGGGATCACATCCTCCCTGTATGTCAAATCTATAATTACAGGGTTGGTCACCTAATCTACCAACTTATCGAGCCTGACTTGTTGGGCTGCCCTTTCTAGGCTACTTTCCTTCTCTTCTTGAGCTGTTTACTTCAACCCTTCCAATCCCACCATTTGTGCCAATGGGGTCTGATGTGGGGTTATGCGAGTACTGGAGGCAAGGGTTTCCATCTTCTGAGAAGCCACATTCTGCACAACTTCATCATCTGATAGGTCCACGGTGTCTTCCAAGGAGAAAGGACCACCATGACCTGCTTTGGAAGCTTCTTTTGTCTGTTCTTCTACTCTCTCAGTCTTGAACTTGATAATGGTGGAAAGTGGCACATCATGCTGCATCTCCTTCCTAAACACTTCACCACCAGCTTCTCTTAGTACTATAGGATTAGCCCTGATATCACCCCGTATGGATGTTCTTTGCTTTTTGGGAGGTGATGTCAATGGCGCTGCCCTTCTCTTCCTACTGACCATCATCAGGTCATCACCTGTAGGCTCTTTACTTACCGGCTCTTCTTCTGACAGGATATCCTCCTCTATATTCTATTGTAAGGTTTGGCTCTCATCCTGTACTTCTTTAGTTTCTACAGCTGGCCTTAGGATCCTCTTTGTTTTAGGCTTATCCATTAGAGGCAGTACAAATGAGGCAAATGCCTGTCTTGATGTGGACGCACTTGTAGCTGGTATCACAATTCTTTCAATTATCACCCCTTAAGCTCATTCTCAGTTTTCTTTCCTCTGGGGGGTCCTTTCCTTTGTTTCTGGGTAGGCAGCCTTTCTTTGTTTGACTTCCTTCTCTCATTGAGGCAGTCATCATACTCCTCATCAGTTAGCTCCTGCCTTTTCTTGTTGGGATCAATAGTAAGTGCCACCCCCTTTTTTCATTCTGTTTATCTGTTCATCCACCTAAGCTTGGGTTAACTGTAGCACTCCACCTGTAAACTAATCCAAGGAAATGTCCTCTGGCTATGTTAGATCAGGGGCTGAGATAGTGTCATTGTAGACCTTGTCTTCATATTCATTTGACATTGTTTTACCATCATCTTTCTTCAGTTGTGTTGGTATTGGGATGCAATCATATGTTCTTATCTGGTTCAGGGTGAGCCTTTGGTATTTTCTTCTTCTCACCTTAGTTTCATCCTCACAATCTATCCAGAAGTCCTCCAAATGCTTCTAATGTATAGGCTTCCCCATTATTTTTTGGATCTTGCCAATGGAAATGGTTGTAGATACATCAGTTTCAAACCTCCCATAACATGTTTTATGCTTTACAAATCTTAGCACATATACCAGCCCATAAATATTGGAAATAGTACCGGGGGTATCTTCTTCTATGCTTTATATGCCTCTACTATGGTAGATACTTGTCTCAAAAATTCCATCAGGACCACCCCATCAGTAGGGTACCTGGGTAGCATAAGGGGTTGGTCTTCAAATCCCTCCGCTCTTATATATGAAAAGGTGGCATACTAGATGAACCAGGCCCCATGTCTATAAACAACTTCCTGAGCCTCCATGCTCAGTCTCTTGGTTCTGTCTTACTCCATGGTTCTAACTAGATGCATAGAGAATGCATCATTCACCAATTTGTAATCCATGAGGTAGTTCTTTCTCTATATCTAAGGATAATGATCCCATATGTGGGCATCATCTACACCACCACTAACCTTACCCACTGTAGTTAGGGCATCAAATGCTCCCTTGTAAGCACATGAATACACAACATATGAGGTCATATGGAATGAGCATTCCTGACCTCCCAGGTTTCTCATCTCTTCATCCAATGCATCACTAATGACCTTGGCCCATAATGTCTTGTTATCTGTATAAATGACCATCTAGATGATTCCAAACATCTAATTCTTAAAATTTCTAGCATGAGGCTGACCTGTCATCTTGCTAAGCAGGGCAATCATATATTGATGCTCATCATCAAAATCAAATTTATACAGGTGGATGGGCAACTTAGCAGAGGCAGTGTAGGTGCTGCTCTTAGACCTCCATTGGCACATCCTATTCCTTGCATTCTTCTTATTGTTATTCTACTATGTCTATAGTTTCTATAGATCCACACTGACCACCTTCTTTCCAACTGGCAAATTGAAAGTAGATGCGATACCCTTAATTGAAAAGTCAGCATAAACCCTTCCATGCTTCTCCACCTGCCTGGTCTGAGGGTTATAGTTCCTGGCACATATTACTACCATTTTTGGGGTTTCCATGGCATAGGGGAATCTGGCTACATGCCACATTCCTAATACATATATTGAATCCAGGAGGGTATTGTCTTTATCATGATCTATTCTAGATGACCATATTGCTAGATCTGTATCTCCCTGGTGAGTGTCCCCAATGGTGCCATACTTGAATTGTAGCCCTTCGGGCTAAACAAACATGGGCTTAAGAAATTCTGCATCAAACCTAATTCATTTGAGGTTGGCCATGGATTCCTGCAATAAATATACCTTGTCTTGCTTCACAATATTCATATGCATTTACACAACATTGTATATATCCCTACAACATCATGCACACTATATTCATTATTCTTTACTTCATCATGATATGCACATTTACAGATTTAAACCATAAGAAGGAACACACTACCTGAACATGCAGAAAATGACAACAGGAGGGTTTTTAATTACTTACCTGATAACGCTTTACTCCATGGTTAGATGGGTGATTATGGAAAAGGGCTACAAATGCTGATGATCACCCGTTCCGTTATGCTAGAAGATCTTGTCCGTTCACAGGTAGCTCGTATGGGGTTTGACTTCTCTACTTTGTAATTTCTTTTTTTTTCGCAAGGTAAATGAAAATAACCTTGGAAAGTTACCTTTAAACACATCCGTAGGGCAAAATTAGGGTAAAACTAGGTTAAATCAATTAAATCCATTGATCCTCTATAGAGAATCCATGGATGATTCTAAGTCTTTGAATTGTATTTGCAACCGGCGGGAATACATCTACCGCATTTATGTCCATTTAATGTTAGGAAACAAGGGGAGGGGGGTGATCTTCGAAAGATTGGGTGATGTTCAAAATATGACCCCCTCTGGATAAAATGACCTTCCGCCTTTGAGCGGCAAAACTAATGCAAAAGAATCAGGTGATGTGGTCAAAGGTTGACCATATGTAAACCGAGTCACGAATTTAAAATTAGGGGATGCTCGAAATATGACCCCGCATAAAAATGACCCCCCTCAAAAGATCAGGATGACGTCACCATGTTGGTGACCTTGTTTTAGCATTGTGTTGTAATGATGTCATTGTCATGTTATTGAATATGGTGGGGCATCGGATATATACCTCCGTGGGGTAAAAATGAAATGATGACTTCATCACTAGGGTGATATTCTTTGTCATTGGGTTTAGATGATGTCATCATGATATTGGCATAGGGTGATGTTTTGTGACAAGGGTGATATTTGTAAGATGACGGATATTAAAAATATGACCCCCCAGAAAATATGTGAAGTTGTTGGATGGGTAGATAACAGCTATCACGTAAAATTGACGTCCGTACCTCACGAACCAAGTGATTACCAGGTGATAAACTTATATCAGGGTGATCTTTCATAATGTGACTGATGTTTTAAATATGACCCCACAAAATATCAGGTTTGACCAGAACTTTGACTTAACATAACTTTCTCCCCTTAGAGAATTTCGGGGTGATCCAAAAGGCAAACCTGCATGGAATTTCATACACTTTCCAACCATGAGGTTAATGATGTGAAATACTGACTTTGACAACTGACCTCATCATGGTGACCTATCTACCCCCTACAAGGTTACCTGCATGACTTATTTTACCAAATTGTCCAAAGCAGAAAAACAACAAGACAAAGCAACAAAAAGAGTTGGATCCCTGTTTTGTCAATTCAAAATGGGGCGTGTTGTGTAACCACACAACACTTATCCAAGGCACCTGTTTACTAGGTTTTCACCAAAGGACAGATTATTTTTTGGATTTTTCTATCTTTTTAATTTTTTTTGGATTTTTCTATTATCTATTATTATTATTATTATATTTTTCTATTTTTTGGATTTTCTAAGGATACTCTGAGGATCAAGCATAAAACCTCTTGAACACTATTGATGGGTTCATCCAATGGAATACCTTCAAGTGTTGACAAAGTATAAGCTCCTGATCCATAGACTGTCATGATAACAAAAGGTCCCAACCAATTCAGTTCAAACTTGCCCTTCTTGTCTCTATCTGATTGGTTGCGTTGATTTTCTTTAAGGACAAGATCACCTATCTGAAACCTTCTCTCCTTGATCTTTTTATTGTAGTTACGACGGAGGTGATTTTGATAGACATGTAGATGGTTTAGTGTTGTTTGATGCCTCTCATCTAGTAACTCAAGCTTAGCTAATCTGGAAATTCGGTAGTCCTCTCCATCAATTAGGTGCTACATAGATACTCTGAGAGATGGGATCTTGACCTCGATGGGTAAAATGGCTTTAGTGCCATAGACTAAGGCAAAAGGTGTAGCACCAGTTGGTGCTCTGATACTAGTATGATAGGCCCATAAGACAGGGTTGAGTTGCAGATGCCAATCACAACCAGCTTCATTGACATTTTTCTTCAAGATTTTGAGTATGGTTTTGTTCAAAGCCTCGGCTTGGCCATTTGACTGAGGATAATATGGTGTAGAAAAGTGATGTTGGATATTGTATTGTGTGCATAAGGCATGAACATCTTGATTCTTGAATGGTCTACCATTATTAGTGATAATGGCTTGGGGAATACCTTACAGGCAAATGAGAGAATTTAGGATAAACTTGGCTATTTTCTTACCAGTGATATAGGTCATTGGAATAGCTTCTACCCACTTAGTAAAATACTCAGTGGCAGTAATGATAAACTTATGGCCATTAGATGAGGATGGATGGATTTTACCCATGAGGTCGAGTCCCCATTATGAAAAAGGCCATGTAGTTGTAACAGGTTGTAGCTCATGTGCTGGTGCATGTATCAGGTCCCCATGTTGTTGGCATTGTAGACACTTCTTATCAAATTGGAATGCATCTTGTTCTATGGTTGGCCAATAATAACCTGTATGGAGTATCTTCTTAGCTAGAGTTGGACCAGTGGAATGTGATCCATAAACACTTTCGTGTATATCTCTTAAGGTAGTGTTAGCTTCGTCCAAGTTAAGACATCTAAGAAGGATACCATTAAGACTCTAATGGTATAGGGTGTCACCTAGAATAGTGAAATGAGAGGCTTGACGTATGAAGGTTTTGCATTGGGTAGATGTAAGATTGGAAGGAAGGGTGTTGGTATGGAGATAGTCAGTTTATCCATCATCATCCCTAATAAAACCTCTACCTGAATGGGGGCAACTTTTTCCTTAACCTAGGTCTAGGAATGGATCCTTATTTGAGGTATGATCACATCATCAATCTCACTTCATCTTATCCTACATCATCAAATCTCGTAGAACTACATATCATCATCTCATCTCCATCTTAATGTACCTTGATCCCTTGGATACAGGTATCTAGGTAGTCTAGAATATGAAGGAAGTATCCAGTACTCAGGTAGATAAGATGTCATCATTTCACCTAAACATTCTCATAACACTTCACCCCATCTCATCACTCTACCTAGAACTACATGTTATCATAATCATCTTTCATCGTAATGTGCCTTGATCCCATGGATATAGGGTATGTAGGCAGTCTAGAATACGAAGGAAGTATCCAGTACTCAGGCACATCTAATTCATCATTCTTTATCCCAATCCATTAACACTCCCATCTCTCTCTTCTTCCATTTATCATGCTCCATCCTACCACCTAGACTTGACTAACTCAAGAATAAAATGAACTATGCATCCTTTGAAAGCTCAAGTACTTACCACACCTAAAATAAAAGACTAATCCTAAAGCCATATGTTGTCCCACATACTCCTTGCCACATCTGCTACATCAACCCATCTATCCTAGATCAGACCAACAACCTTTAACATATATATCTTTCCTACAATAAGGCTTCATCTATCTATCTACCTTAAGCAACCTCTTTGGCAAGAGAATATGTTGGCTATCTGTTTACTTTACTAGTCAGTCAATTTCTTTTTGGTTTATCTTTTGTTCCTTTCTAATGGCTATTCAAAGCTGCCTTGATTTATCTATATCTTGGTATGTTGCGATGCAGTATGGATTGGGGCATAGTCATTACTTTCGTATGATGTGTTTGTGGGATGTTATTATCATCTTACTATGGCTAATATTTATCTTGTGTATGTGTTACAACCTAGCATCTTACATATTAATATTCTTTTGCATTCTATGTATTAAGTTTATTATATGTTAAAGACTAAGGCTCATTCACATATCCAACAAGGTTATATTATTGTTATCCTATTTTCCTCTACTCAGAGCTAAATAGTTAACCTGGTGTTTTCTTGGAAACCTTTTGGAAATGTTCCTATAAATCTTAAAGTGCCAAATTTCCTAGAAACCTCAGCTAAAAAAAACCTTACCATTGGAAAGAGCTTGAAAAAATAGGCAAGTTTGCTTTTTACATCACCTTGAAATTCGACCAAACAAAGAAGTTATTCATGGTCAAAGTTTTGGTCAACATATAGTTCAAATGTACATTTGGCGGGCTTGAAAATCTTCATCAGCCTTAGAAAATGATGGAAAAATTAGGTCATATGCATTTTCTAAATGTATATCAGGCTCCAAAGGTGCATATACATTTAGGGAATCTTTTGTAGGTCCTCGAGAATATTCCCGGTTTGTATATCGGTGATATACAAGCAGGAGATGCAAGTGAAACATACAAAGTATATTGTGCATTCATCGCATATTCTATCAAGATTCCCCATTTGTATGTTTGGGAGGCTTGTATATTTGCCTTTGTATTTTCGACATACAAGCAAATATACATTTGCTGGAAGGATGCAAGGGCAGATACAAGGATGGTATATACATCGTAGATCCCCAGAATATTCGCTGAATGTATATCGGGTCTACATGTATGTAGGGGCTTGTATATTCAGATATACAAGTGAAGATACAATCAGATATTTTGTAAAGATTCCCTGTTTGTATGTGAAAGGGGTTTGTATATTGTGTTTGCATATTTAACATACAAGGTGCAAATGTACATTTGCTACAGTGTCGTAGGGAAAATATACAAGGACATTTGTATATTGCCAAAATACAAGAGGTGGGGCCCGCCCATATACAAAGAGGATTGTATGTTTCTACATATAAAGGATCACGTGGACAATGGCTTGTATATCACACATATACAAGGCTAAATGTACATTGGTGATATGCAAACTAGATTTCAAATGAATATCAATTCCGGCACATTCAAGCTTCAAGTCCGGTTTGTATATACAATAGTGTTTGTATGTTCACACATACAAAGAAATATACAAGGAGAAGTGATACAAGGTGGACCCAGCAAAGCAATGAAAAGTAGCTAAAGGTCATTTTCGGGTCCACACTTGTATATCGGTGTTGTATGTGCTAATATACAAGCAAAGGATGCATTTCTGTATGCAAGTCAGATTTCAGGTAAGGTTCAAATGCAGTTCTTGCAGTTTCAAGTCCACAGTGCATTGTATATGCGGTTGAATATTTGCATATACAACGCGATATACAAAAGGAAAGTGTAACTTTTGAGCACCACTTCTCAGACTAGCTCAACAACAAATCAGGGGGTGCCACGTGGCAGTAGCGATGCATATACAAAGGCTCTTGCGTATACAAGGCAGTTTCAAATGCATTTTCTGAGAGCGATTGCAGAGGCCTTTTGGCGCCAAAAGCAGAAATACATACAAAGTTTTCAAAACATGCAAAGATAGGATCAGAGGTATCTTCAGAGGCTGATATATACACAGATGCAGAAATGATATATACAGGCAATTGACCAGAACTTTGACCGCCTATATCTCCCCCATTTCAGTGAATTTTGACATGCTGTAAGAGGCAAAAGGGCTTGTTTTTGCCTCCTCTTTCATTTGAGTAGGTTTTAAGGGGATTTTCCAGTTTCCATTTTTCAGACCTGGCTTTGCATGTTTGGGCCGATTGGATGTTTCAGCGGTCGTCTTGAAGTTTTGAGGGGTTTTTCTCCTCATAGTGGCTCGGGTTGGTGAGGTTCTATAGGTGCATTCATGGCGTATGGGCTTTTTGTCTTGCAAGACCTAATTTCTATGTGTTGGACGGTGACTTTGGAGGTTGCTTCTCCATCCCCTGTCCTGTCTCGCGTCAGGGCTGTCATCTTCCATGTTTTCTCCTGGTGATAGCATGGTCCACGTCCCTTCACCATGCCTCTGCCCATACATTCCTGCTTCTGGCATTTATGGCCTTAGTTTTGTGATTCAGCGACTCCTTGCCCTTCTGACAGGGGTCTGGCTTATAAAAGACTGGTAAAAATCTCTTTTACAGAGGATGGTTGATGTTTGGATTGTTATGCTGCCAATTTTTCTTTTGTAGTCAGACCTCTTAGTGTAATTGCAAGGGTATGGGAATGTGACTCACTATGCCTGAATTTGGCCTATGTTGTCTTCCTTTTATCCATCAATGAATGTAATTAGCTATGTTGGTATACCCCTGCTGTGAAATATTTCTGTATTGTAATGGTTTTCTAGGCCTTCATGATTAATAGATGCTGACTTCTTGCCTCTTTTATCTCTAGATTTTTGTGTTTTGATTGAAAGTTGTAATCCGTTCTGTGGGTACAACGACCCCTCTGCAGGTATAACCTTCACACCGAAGCCTCAAACTAGTCCTAAATCTGTGTGAATCTCCATTTAGCAGCAAAAGAATCATTGTTGTGTCCATGCCATGATCACCATCGCTCACTAAATCTGGTGTATCACCTTTCTCCCCTTTCAGTTTTCCTTCTAACTCTTTCCCTTGCAAGTTGTTTAGCATTAGGTTTAGTATCATTGCTCTCAATAATAGGCTTAGAGCACAAAACCAGCCTTCTCTGGAGGTCTGATCTCAAAACGCAAGGTCCCATACTTTGAGATCCTTCCAATGTTACTCCAAGTCGCATGAGGTTTCACAACTACATGCAAAGGGTGCAAATTTGGGTGATAACAGTTTCTGGCACACCTGATGGGACTAGAATTAAGAATTCCAAATCAAGTAATACATTTTGGTTATTGGTTTTGATGTGTAGCTAGTGATATCTAGATCTGTAAGAGGTTGAAACTTTGCATATCTGGTGACTCCAACTTTGGTCTAACAGAACCGTTGTATCCCTGCTTATGAGAAGAATACCTACAAGGAGCAGTGCTTCACCTTTCGAGTATCTACAATTATCCCCACCCAGGAGATGAGGGGTAGTAGCTGAGAAGCACAAGAAGACTCGTGCATAGTCTAGGAGAGCCAAGTCAACTCCCCCTGCCATTGGAACTCACACTACCTCAAGGCCTTCAGTCATAATGATTCCTGCGGCAAGAAATCAACCTTTTGTGGCTTTCAATCAAGGTGGCCCATTGAATCTAGCTCAGCATGATGACATCCTTGTCGCTGCCCTGAAGAGTCTACCGTTCTTTCATGCTGAAGATCAGACCACTCTAGCTAAGCATATCAAGGACATCACAAACCTATGCACCATCCACCATGTGACAGAAGAAAATGTAGCAATTAGGCTACTTGCAGCATCCCTGAAAGGCAAAGCCCTGCAATGGTTCAGAAGTCTGCAGGTGAATTCCATAGATTCCTGGGATCGCTTGGGGGAAGAATTGTATAGTTTCTTTGAGGACAAATCAGACCATCTGTCGCTGATGGAGTAGCTGTCCACAATCAAGAGAGCCCCTCACGAAGTAATGTCAGACTTTAACCACCATTTCCAAAAGCCGTGGGATAGAATCCCCCCAACGGTAAGGCCTATAGCTGACCACACATTTCTATATTTTTTGAGAGCATTAAATAGTGACATCTCTCTCATGATTCAATCCATGGGAGGATTCTCCCTACCACAAGCTTATACCACAGCCATTAGGGCTGAAAACAACCTCATTCAGGCTGGCAAAATTGCACCTAAGCCTCCTTTGCCTATTTTCCCTACTATTCAGCCACCTTACCCAACATATGTGCCTCCAATATCTGTTATACCTGCTACGCCAACATTACTAGCAGCTAATGTGCAGCCAAATAGGTCAGAAAGTGCTACTCCAAATCAGTCTTTTGAGCTGCAAGAGATCAAGGGATTATTACAATCTTTTGGTAATGAGCTGACAAATATGAAGAGGTAGCATTTCCAGAATAGACAGCCATATCAGCCACATAGTCAGGGACAAAACCAACCTTGGTAGGCCAATAGACCACCTTACCAGAACAATTATCAAGGGGCTAGGCAGAACATTAATCAGTGGCCTTTCCAGCCTTACAATCCTGCATCCACCAGTGCCGTTAGCAACATTGTCCCTATTCAGAACAACCTAGCATCCTAGTATGAATGGTGCTCTCCAAGTAGTCAGCCGCACAGTCAAGCAACATGCCCAAATGGAGCCATAAATCAAGCTCTGACAGTACAAAATGTTGCAATTTTGTAGCCAAGCACATCTAATGAGGGGACTGTGCAGCCTATTGAACAACCCCAGCATGATACTGCCTTCATGAATTGGCAAGAAAATGAGTTTTGTGGCATGAATAGAGACTACACTCCAGTTGCAGCAAACACGAGAGCCAAAAGGGGGAGTCATGAGATGGATCAGGTGACAAGTAAAGGAAGAGGACTTGATGATCCATCTACATCCCAATTTCCCCATGTGTTACAAAGAAATACTCAAGCAACTACCAGGGAGTAGCCTCATTTACAGGCCGATATTGCTGCCACCAAGTCGCATCAGAAGGTAAATGTTGCTGCACCTTTCAATATTATTGAGAATATGAAAAAGGCAAATGTGATAATGTCCATGTGGGATTCCTTGGCAATTCTGGGCCAAAAAGACATATTGCAATCTGCTTTGTCTGGTTCAAAATTGTCAGACGATGCTACCGCCGACCCAACTAGAACTGTCCTTACCAACTCACCCCAGGATAGCAGCGAATAGTCAAGCCAGAATGTCAAACCACTTCCATTCTATGTGTCATTAATAATAGGAGATAAGCTAGTGCACAATTGTATGGTAGATAGTGGTGCAAGTAGTTTTGTTATGCCAAAACAGATTGCAGACCAACTGGGATTGAAATACCAGCCCCTAACTAAGGGTGTGCTCTAGCTAGATGGCACAGCTGTCAACACTGTAGGTGTCATAAAGGACCTAAGCCTCACCCTACATACCTTTCCAAACATTTCAATCACTCAGGAAGTGTTCATTGTAGACCTACCTCCCCATTTTGCCATATGTTTGTCAAGGGAGTTCATAGCTAAGATAGGAGGATATTTATCCTTAGACTGGTCCCACATGTTTTTCAGGACCAGATATGGCACCAAAGTAACCTTGAAATCTGAATTGATTTCAAATCACCACATAGAGCCCTACACTCCAAGTACCGTTAATGCAAATTGCCTTATCTCTGATGATCCTGAGCTTGTGGCTGCTCAGCAACTACAGGTTGAAAGTATACCAGAGGTACTGTTAAGGGAATGGGCCTGGGAAAATGCTATTGATGGTCCTGAGGAACACATTCAAGAGACTGGTATGGGAGTGTACATACTGCATGAGCTAGAATTAGAGATTCTGAGCCTTGTAAAGAGTTCAGAGCTACAAATGGAGGAGCAAGATCAAGTATGGGAGATGTACTTCGACGGCTCTAAAAGTAGGAATGGGTCTAGTGGCGGTGCAATGCTGGTGTCTCCTCTTGGTGACACATATTATTTTGCCTTCCATTTTGCCTTTTCATGTACCAACAACACTGTCGAATATGATGGGTTAATCTAGGGTTTGCAGTGGGCAAGAAAGAGAAAGATTAGTTGTTTACAGGTGTTCGGGGATAGTGAACTCATTGTAAATCAAGTAAGAGGATTGCATGCTACAAAAAGTAATGCCTTGAAATACTACAAGCATAGGGTGTGGGACATGATTGAAGAGTTTGATGCTTTCAATCTGGTCTCTATTCCCAGAGGTCAGAATTACCAAGTAGATAGGTTAGCTGCAATTGGGGCTCAATTTGACATCCCCAGTGATATCCAAAGGGAGAAAGTGTAGGCTCATGTAAAAATAGTAGATAGACCCTCTATCCCTGACAATGACATTCATTGGCAGGTTTTTGAGAGTGATGAGCAAATCCTACATTTTTTATTAGAAGAGGACAAATTCTCCATGGTGAACCAATATAAGCTCAGACAGCAGTATGGCAATGATCAAATTGTCCAGCTGCGAACAAACAAGCTACCCAAGGGACTGGTAGCATTGGAGTCTATCTTTAGCATTGATGATCAGATGAAGAAGACCAGAATTGGCATGCAGATAAAAGAAGAGCATTACGAGGAGCTGGAAATTTTTAAGGGTAGGCTCCTTAAAATTGGTAAAATCTGCTCAGCTAAAGACAGAAGGGCTTTTATTGCTATGTGCCATGAATTTGAAGATGTGTTTGCCTAGGATTATTCAGACCTAAAAGGTTTTGACCCTCATATTTCCTAGCATACCATAGAATTAGAGCCAGGGGCAAAACCTGTAAGACAAAAGCAAAGACCCCTAAATCCAAAGCTGGAGCCCCTGATGATTAAAGAATTAACCAAGTTGAACGAGGGAAAGATCATCTTCCCGATCAAACATACTTCTTGGGTCTCCAACCTTGTCCCTGTTAGAAAAAAGAATGGGGAGATCAGACTGTGTGTTGATTTCAGAGATCTAAATAGGGCCTCCCTGAAGGACCACTACCCATTGCCCTCTATGGAGAAAATTCTGCAGGTAGTGGTTGGCTCAGAGAGATTCTCCTTACTTGATGGTTTTTTTGGGTATAATCAAGTGTTAGTCAAGGAGGATGATCGGTATAAAACCGCTTTTACTACCAAATGGGGCACCATGGCCTATAAAAGAATACCTTTTGGTCTATCAAATGCTGGCTCAACTTTTCAGAGGGCTATGGACATGGCTTTCAAAGGTTTGCTGTATAAATTGGTGTTGGTGTACCTTGATGACATAACAGTCTTTTCCAGGAATGTGTTTGAGCATTTATTTCATTTAAGGCAAGTGTTTGAGAGATGCAGAGAGTTCAAAATATCTCTCAATCCCAAAAAGTGCATTTTCACTGTGCATGAGGGCAAGCTGTTAGGGCACGTTGTGTCAAAAGAAGACATTACCATTGATACAGAAAGGGTAAAAGCTATTCTGGAATTGCCTTTACCTAGCCACAAGAAGGGACTTCAGAGCTTCATTGGCAGAATTAATTTTCTGCGAAGGTTCATACCAGACATTGCAAATCTTCTAAAGGCCTTGATGTCCATGTTAAAAAAGAACGCAATTTTTGGTTGGACGAAGGAGGCCAAGCTAAGCTTCGAGTCCATAAAAGAAGCGTTATCAGTTGTGCCAACCTTGGTGAATCTTGATTTCTCCAAGGATTTTATTTTGTATGCTTATGGCGGTCTGGATACCATTTCTGCAATCTTGGTACAACAACAGAGCAAAGGATTTGAACAACCAATTGCTTTTTTCAGCCAGAGCTTAGAAGAGTATGAACAGAGATACAACTTCATTAAGAAGCACGTCCTTGCAGTAGTGAGGAGCCTCAAAAAATTTAGGCATCTTATTTCTAATAATAAGATACATTTAATGGTCACTCACCTTGGCATGAAAGAGTTCCTATTGACTAAAGACATTAATGAGAAAAGAGCTGGTTGGATCACCAGGGTCATGGAGTACGATGTTGACATCAAAATAACCAAGCTCGTTCGAGGAAGAGGACTCAGCGAACTCCTTGCTGCTCGTTCAAAAATGAAGCAAGCAAGGAAGAAGCAACGTTTCTGGCCATAGAAAAGGAGCATCAAACAAATATAGCAATAGTGGGTGCCTGTTGGGTTCACAATATGGTCCATTTTTTGCAGACTGGTGAATGTCTAGTAGGGTTAGATAGAGCCAAGAGAAGGTACTTTAGACTACAGTCTATCCTGTATGTCCTAACCAATGGCATCCTTTTTCGGAAGGATTTTAATAGCATATTATTAAGATGCATTGATGAAACTCAAACTCACAAAGTGTTGCGGGAGTTCCATGATGGAACAATGGGGGGTCATTTTGCCCCCAGGACTACTGCTTGGAAGATTATGAGAGCTGGATATTATTGGCCCAGCTTATTCAAGTATGCTCACACATGGTCTAGAAAGTGTATGAAGTGTGCCCTTTTTGCAGACAAATCACAGCTGCTAGCCCTGCCTCTGCGGCCAATTCAAATAGAGCAGCCCTTCATGAGGTGGGGTATCGATTTCATAGGCCCCATCAATCCACCATCTAGTGTAGGCCACAGATGGGTGCTTACGGTAACTAATTACTTCACAAGATGGACCGAGGCAGTGGCCCTAAAGGAATCCAATGAAGATGTTGTGTTGAACTTTTATAGTGATCTGGTAGCTAGATTTGGGGTATACATATATTATATTGTTTATATACATATATATATATATATATGTATGTATGTATAGGGTTTCATTTGTTTGAAATTTAAATGTGATGTATTTTTCTTTGTATACTATGAGCATAGAAAGGTTCATGTGAGGTTTGTGTTAAAAATTAAAATTTAAAATCTCATTATTAAAAAAAATAATCATCCCACCAAAAAATGATACCATTCTAAACTCCAAATTTCAAACTAACCCTAAACCTATTGTTTTTATTTATACTTCTCCTCCTTTTATTTTTATTTCTACTCCATAAGCAAGTTACCCTAACCCAATTTCTCTTTCTATTCCCAAATGCCCTAATCTTATATTCTTGTTTTATGTTTGTTTTGTTATCTTTTTCTAGTGCAGGGTTTTGAAAATGCCATGGCGGAGGCTTGAGACAGCGGCGCCCATAGTATAGTGGGGCAGAGGCAACAGTGGCGGTGTGGTGGAGGTGCCACTGTGAAGGAACAGTGGATAGGACACTGCCCAGTGGAGGGGCATGGATGGCGGCGCAGCCGTGGTGGGGAGAGTGTCGGCGGGGAGAATCCGCAGGGTAACGGTGTAGTTTGGAGGAAGAGTGGCGTCGACCGAGAGAGGTGAGGGGTTTCAGACGGGGGAGAAGGTGTGTAGAGCATAGTGTGTGGTGTGGGGTGTGGCTGCGAATAGGGTGTAATGTAAGTGGGGGTGTGGGGTTACCGGGGGTGGCAGATGTGGGGAGAAGGGAGCTGTTGGAGTGAGCGGGGCACCGATCGGTGGAGGAACGGAAGGGGACCCGCGGGCGGTGAAACGAAGGTTTGGGGGGGTGTGGGGGAGGCGGTGCCTCCAACGACACCGCGGGTGTGGGTGGAGGCACCGCCTCCCCCACACCCCATTCTATTATACGAACTGTGGGCTGTGGGCCTCGACCCACAGTCTGTTATTTTTTTGTTTGTTTATCACTTTTTTTGTATACTTTTTTTTTAATCCAAAACATATAACATATATCTAAAATGAGTCTACCAGTATTTAACAATAATTTTTCTCTCATACATTATACATTATATATATATATATATATTTTTTCATGAGGTATAAACAGTTTGAAACACACGCAATACACAGTATATTTACTTTGTCATTTAATACAATTTTTTTTTTCTATCTCTATAAATACATAGACAATGTTCAAACTTCAGTAAACTTTTTTTTTAAATTCATAGCATGTATACAAAAGGGAAATAAAAGCAGTAACTAGGTAAAACTAACATTTCTGTGAAATAGATAAATAGCCTAAAATCAACTCTTTTTTTTTGTATAACAGATAAAAATAGAAAGTATTATATTCTTCCATTGCCCAGTAAAAACAGGAAGCAACCATTTCCATAAATTTCTAACAGTTCTTTCCTTTACTAGCTACCATTAAGATTCCACTTCCAATGTAATAGAGATAAGAAATCCAACATTTTTTTCTATATCACTTTCTTTAAAGCATTAAGAATTAAACAACAACCCATGCATTTTTTTTTTTTGAAAGTACAGTAACAACAAATGTTTTTAAACCTTCCCTTTCATTCAAAGGAAACAATAAAATTTTATTCATATCTTTACATCTATATTTTTCTTAAAAGAACATTGATAGAAATATAAAAATAACACCACATGCATTTCACAAAACCCTTTATGTCCTCACAAATAGGGAAGAAATAACAACATTAGATAGAATACAAAATGTTATGTATCACTATATGTCACAGCCATTTCCATGGCAAATAAGGCAACAGTCTTTTCATACATAGAATTACAATATGGCCATAATGGCCATGGATCCAACAGCCAAATCAAGGAGACTAACAGAATACCAACATGAGCTCCATAACTACTTCATTTCACCACTCAAAAACCTGCAAGCTACACAACCACAAGACAACAGAAAACCAGCCACTAGAAAAGGAAAAGCGCTCCTCCCTACCGTAGACCCGCTAGTGGGTCACCCCCGAGCTAGGGAGGTAGGGAATTCACACAGGGTTCCATTCCACAATAGAATCAAATGCTAAACACAAACACCCCATAGGATTAACACAATACTTAACTCATGTAAATGAGTTTGGTGAGGGTAGGGAATAGACCTCTCAACTTAAAGGGGCTCCCAAATGATAGAGAAAAAACTCAACACAAGGCCTCAAGCCCAAAATTTCCAAAACACCACAATCCACAAGAATCATAACAACTGCATGGCACTCTTGCCTTTCAGATATCTCCTCCTCAAATGGTGATAAGCCCTCAAGGCATAAACACATATTGTGGGAGAGCTCCCAAGGATTGTTCCTCTCCCCTACCCATACAAGTTGAGCATTACCTACATTGGAGGTGCTCTCACCATAACACCCAACCCAACATCAAATGCACCACATCACATTGCAACACAAACTTACAACCAAAATCCAAACATAGAACATCATGCAAGCAAAGTAAGAAACAAGTTTAGAGGCCTACCTTCAAGGCCTTGACAATGGAAGTAGAGTTGGTGAAGAGCTCCAAGCCTTCCCAAGCCTTCCAACTTTCAGATTTTCTCCAACCTTCTCTAACTCCTCCCAACTAGCAAGGAAAATTAAAATTGCAAAGAAGTCTCCAATTGCAAAGAAAAAATAATAGGAAAGAAGAACCCCCACTCCTCTACGAGAGGAGCTATTATAGGCCATCAACTTGGCCTTGAGGGAATGAGAAGGTGACATTTGTCACCATCTCCTCCCTCCTCCAAAACCACTTGTAAGAGTGAGAAGGTAAGAGGATGACAAATGTCCTCCTCTCACTCCACCTCCATCTCCACCTCATCCATTTGTGCTTCCACACAAGTGGGAGGGGGACAAGTGGTGAGTTGGATTCCCACTCACACCTCAAGAAGACAATGGCCTTGAGTGGTGCTCCCACGCACTTGGGAGTTTGGGAGGACTCTTGGAGACCACCCTAGTCTTCCTTGGGAATGCTTCCCAAAACATAGGGATGGGAGATGGGTTCTTCCCAAGACAAGGCCCATCCCTCATCTTCCCTCTTCCCAAATTCGTCACTTTTACTCAACCATGGTTTAGGGTGACCTAAGGTGAGTCAAAACTAGGGTTAGGTGGTCCAAGTTGACCCTAGACCCATGGTTGACCACCTAGGGTAACTTTTGGGACCCTAGGGTTCATGAAGGGGTCAAAAATCCACATATACATGGCCCAAAATAAATAATAAAAATACCAAGTGGCATAATCAAATACAATTTTACAACACTTAATATTAATCAAAAATAAGTAAAAGAGAGGGTACTAAGGCTAAAAATAATTAAAATTAAACCAAGCACAATAAATCATCATTCAATTACACACGAGATCCTTATACCTCTTGGGAACGGATCAGCTTAACAGGGAAATAACATGGTGTGAATCCTACCTCCGATTTCCCATGGCTAGGGAACGTAAAACCTGCACATCTCGATCAAGTGTCAGTCCTGTCATGGAAATTCATAGCCGAAGCAACTAAAATTAACTTCACGCAATCAAAATAAACATCAATACATAACTACAATTTAAACTGTGTTTTCCATCACATGTCAAATAGTTCATATCACATAAGAAACTAGAACCTCATATCAAAATAACATCTAATATAAATCCCATATATCGAACCACAACATATCATCCAATTATGACCGAATCAAATCACATATATCAAATCAGTGAGATAAAACATCAAGTCTGCATAATGAAACATAGTCACTACTGAATAGCACAATGATCAAAATATGGGAAGTACAATAGTCGGCCTCACATCCTCCCCCCTAAGACTGAACTTCCTCCTGGAAGTTGTGAAAAAGGTGAGGATAGAGTGCCCTCAAACTAGTTGCATCCTCCTGAGTCACCGTGACCTCATCATATCGATCCCACTAGACCCTAACCTAGTCCAGCTCTCGACCTCGAAGGCCCAGCATCTGACGAGCCAATATGCGAATTGGCTCCAGCACCAACTGCCCGCTTGCCTCTACCTATAAAGCACTCCAGTCCAGTATGTGAGATACATCAGATATATATCATCTCAAAACAGAAACATAAAAGACATCATGGATCCATGATAGGCTAGGTGGCAATGCTAGACAATAGGCAACTGGTCCTATCCACTCCAAAATCTCAAAGGATCCTACGAATCGAGGTGCGGACTCGTGTGTGGCCGCACCCTAAGGAATACCCTATCTCCCACTGAGAATCTCTGATCTATCCTCTTAGCATCGACATACTTCTTCTACCTATCATGTGCCTCCTGCAACCTCTATCTAATCAGTGTGACTTGCTGCTCCATATCCTATACCAGCTCTGGACCAATGGCGACTCTATCCTCAGTCTGATCCCAACTCAATGGTGTCCTGCATGGTCTACCGTATAAAGCCTGAAAGGGAGGCATACCTAACGAGTTGTGATGCCCATTATTGTAGGCAAACTCAACTAGATAAAGATACTCCTCCCATCTAGACTGATGGTCCATAACATACATCTGAAGCATGTCCTCCAACAGCTGATTCACCCGCTCTGTCTGTCCATTTGTCTCGGGATGATAAGCGGAGCTAAAATTGAGTTGTGTGCCCAATGCCTGCTGTAAGGCTCTCTAGAATGCTGAAGTGAACACTAGATCTCTGTCTGAGATGATACGATGAGGTACCGCATGTAGTCTCACAATGTCATCCAAGAATACCCTCGCCACAGCTGGCGCATTGTACGTCATGTACACAGGAGAAAAATGAGCCACCTTGGTCAACTTGTCGATTGTCACCATGATGGCATCATGGCGACGCAAAGACATAGGAAGACCAATAATAAAATCCATGGAAATGGTGTCCCATTTCCACTCAGGTATATCATGTGGGTATAGGAGACTTGCTAGATGCTGATGCTTAGCCTTGACCCTCTGGCACTCAAGGCAACGAGCAACAAACTTTTCTATATCTCGTCTCATACCCACCCAATAGTACAGCTGTCAAAGATCGACATGCATTTTCTTCACCCCCGGATGTGCCGCATATGGTGCTCTATGAGCCTCTGATATCACTATAGTACGCAGGTCACCTGCACGGGGTACATAGATGCGCTATCGATGACGAAGTAAACCATCTGTATCAAGTGTATACCCTACAAACTTGCCCACAAGGGCCCTCTGTGAACTGATCTCCTACTAGACCTCAAGGTACCACTCATCCTCTAGCAAATGCTGAAAAATGTAATCTCTCAAGTCCACACACAAAATCAAGGTTAAGAGCTCGTGGCGCCTCCGGCTCAATGCGTCAGCAACCATGTTCTCCTTCCCTTTGATGTAGTGGACATCAAAGTGATACTCGCATAGGAACTCCATCCAACACCACTGACGGGCATTCAGATTCAGCTGTGTAAAGATATACTGGAGGCTATGATGATCGGAATGGAGGTCAAAACGACGACCCAACAAGAAATGTCTCCAACGGATGAGAGCATGAACCACTGCTGCTAACTCCAAGTTGTGTGTGGGGTAGTTCAGCTCATGAGTCTTGAGCTTTCACGACTCATACGCGATCACTCTACCACCCTGCATAAGTACAGCTCCCAATCCCTCAAGTGATGCATCTGTGCAAACCATGAAATCTGCTACAGGATCAGGAACTGCTAAAATAGGAGCGCTGGTAAGATGCTCCTTGAGGACCCCGAAGGCCCTCTCACACTGCTCAATCCAAAGAAAGCTCTTCCCCTTCCGCTGGAGGGAAGTGATGGGGTGCGCAGTCTGAGAAAAGCCCTGAACAAAATGACGGTAATAACCAGCTAACCCCTTGAAACTCCTGACCTCTATCACACTAGTGGGTGCTGGCCAATCCCTAATAGCCCTGATCTTCGATGGATCTACTGAGATTCCATCGCTGGAAAGGATATGCCCTAGATACTGAACCTCTGTCCTAAAAAATACACACTTCGCCAAATTCCCATAAAGCTTCTGCTCTCACAAACACTGTAGAACCTGACGAAGGTGCTCCTCATGCTCCTCCTCGTTCCGTGAGTAGATCAAAATGTCATTGAGAAATATGATCACGAACCGATCTAAATAGGTATAGAACACCCCGTTCATGAGACTCATGAACACTGCAGGGGCGATCGTCAAGCTGAAGGGAACCACTGTAAACTCATAGTGCCCATAACGAGTCCGGAAGGCAGTCTTATGGATATCTACCTCTGTGATGCGTAACTGATGATACCCAAACTTCAGGTCTATCTTGGAGAACACCCTGGCTCCGTGCGTCTGGTCGAAAAGATCATCAATCCTAGGCAGCGGGTAACGATTCTTCACCGTCACCTTATTCAACTACCTGTAGTCCATGCACAAGTGAAGAGACCCATCCTTCTTCTTCACGAAGATGACAGGAGCGCCCCAAGGTGAAATGCTCGGTTGGATGTGCCCCTTCTCGAGCAAGTCCTCCAACTGTAGCTTGAGCTCAGTGAGCTCATGAGTGGTCATCCTGTAGGGTGCACGAGACACTGGCTCGGCACCCGGCACTAAGTCTATGTGAAAGTCCACCTCACATTGGGGAGGCATCCTTGGTAACTCTACTGGGAAAACATCAGCAAACTCTCTAAGGATGGGATGATCATCCAAAGATGCCTCTGGCTCGTCATCTGATCTGTCGCTCATTGTGATAGTGAACATCTGACATCCCTTCCGCATGTAGTGCTTAAGCTGCTAAGCAGATATCATACGCACTGCGATGGGCTTCTGCATGCCCACAATCTCAACTAAAGTGCCGTGATCGTCCAAACAGTTGATCACCTTTTGACGACAATCTAGCTTGGCTCGATGAGCCGCAAGCCAATCCATCCCCAACACCACATCATAGGATCCTAATGTCATGACTCTAAGGTCACATACTGTAGTGAAGGGTCCAAAAGCAATCTCACAGTCATGGACTAAGGCATCTACTGTCAGTTTGGCTCCTGAAACCAACTCAACTACCCACCTATCACCCTGCCTAGAGGCCACCAGCCTGCAACGCTCCACTAACGATGGAGATATAAATGAATCAATAGCACCTAAGTCAAAAAGAATAGAAATGGGGTTACCCCCAATCATACCTGACATCTCAATCACTGACACCTGAAAATCTACCTGGCGGTTATCTACCACTGCAAACATATGGTGGGATCTACCCACATCACCCACTGTCTGCTCGGAACCTCCTGGACAAGGCTGTCCCCTTGTTGTATAACCCTGTGGACACTCTCTAGCTAGGTGTCCTACTCCACCACATACATAACAAGGGCCCCTAACCTGCACCTGTATAGTCTAAATCCTACCTGACTGCTCTTGTCCTGATCTGCCAGTAGACCCCTATGAACCCCTATAAGATTGCTATGACCTTGCGGATCCAGCAGGTGGTCCCTGCTGTCTCTAATCTCTATGCGGACCCTGCTACTGCCAACCCCTATTATGTCCCCCTTGTGACTTCTATTGTGTCCTAGCTCTCTGCTGCTGCTGTGGCTGTTGCTACTATGAGGGTCTAGGAGGTAAAGATGTTGAACTAAATCCACCTCTGTGAGGTGGCTGAGATGGCCTACAGAAGCTCTGCTAATACTGCTACTATCCCTGATCCTAAAACTAAGGGTGAGAACTCTACCCTCGTCCCTGAATCTCCTCCGTAATGTATGCCTTCTCGGCAGCATCACTCAAGGTCTGGGGGTCTGCCATCTGAACAGGCCCTGCTATGCTATGATTAAGCCCTCTGGTAAACTTATGCACCAGGAGTTTCTCATCATGGAGATACTCTGCATATCTAGATAGCTCTATAAACCTAGCCTGATACTGAGCCACTGTAAGTCCTCTCTACTGGAGGTCATGAAACTCGTCTAGACGACGCTGCCTGTAGTGGTCTGATAAATAGCGTGCATTGAAGCGCTCAATGAAGGTCTCCCATGAGAGAGTGTCTAAAGAAAGGTGGCGCTTGCACTCCTCAATGCACCACTAGGTAGCTGCTGTGTCTCGCAATAAGTGAACTGCCACATGGGCCTTCGTGTTGCCCTCGTAAGGACGCAACATGAAGCACCTGTCTAGACTGATAAGCCAGGCCTCTGCCTCAACTCCCTCTATGGTCCTGATGAATGTAGGAGGGTTCAACCTCAGTATGTCCCTAATGGGATCTCCTCTATCTCTATGCCCCCTGATAGACTCATCTGCATGATACTCATAAGGCCTGTGACGCAAGTGCTCTACACGCACTGTCTCGTCCTACCTAGCCCAATGTGGGGGGCTCCTACTACGGGCCCTGTTGGTCGAACCAACCTCCTTTGTCTCTGGTAGCTCGACGTAAGGCTCCTCACGTGGCACCCCTCACGGCTCTACACGGGGCTCCTCTCGCAGATCCTCGCGGGGCTCGACACGTGGCTCTGTGCATGGCTCAACTACAGCTGGTGGAAGCCTACCTAAGATTGCCTGTAAGGCCTATAAAATCTACGGTCCCATATCTGGTGGGGCCGGTGGTGCCTGCGGTGCCTGAGGAACTGGCTGTGGCTGTAGGAGTGGCTATACCTGTGGATATGGCTATATCTGTGGCTTTGGCTGACCCGGACCTACAACTGATGAATTAGTGTGTACCTCTAGGGGTGGAGTGCGGTGGGTCTGCGCACGCCAAACTCGTCTGGGAGGCATCCTACAAAATGAGGTAGCCACAAGTCAATCATAGTTGTGGAAACAATAATGTGCCTAAAACAAGCCTAGTGTTTTTAAAAAAAACCTGGCTCTGATACCAAATGTCATGCTTGCATTTCCCATGTGGTCATGACACACAAACATGCATGTCATGCCCACATTTGCCATGTGGTCATGACATGAACCATAAAAAAACTTTTTTCTCCTAACCCTAAGAACCACCTCGCACGTGCTTGCGTGCTCGGTGGCAACATGCTAGAGGCGAAAACAAGACAACACAATCGATGAAGGTGAAGGGCAACAAGGGTGTATGCGACAAGTAAGGTGTCGCTCCTAGGGTTTGACTGTTAAAAACTGAACCCTAGTTTCCTAGATGAAGTAATTTCAAATTCAACCCTAGCTTGTCTCAGATTGATATATGATTGATTATGATGACAAGATGATTAAAAGATTAAATAACACAACGCATGAATCAACCTTAAAATTCTCGCAAAATTTTGGCAGCATAATGCATCATCGACGTGGGTGGAAGTTATTACCCTTGTGCTTGACCTGGTTGCGTAGTTTGCCTATTTTGGTTAAGCTCTCTATTTACCTGGTAAGCCAGGTCGCTATGCAGGATTAACTATGGTATTTTGCTAATGTTAACGGGGTTTAGCGTTAAAATAATTTGTCTCTCTTTTCCCGGTCGGACATTTTCTCATCCTATAAGTTTGACTTGGTTAGCTGCTAATAACATGCATAAGAAGACTTAATTTTAGTTAACATAAGGGTTTATAATTCTGTTATGAATAGTACTCTTGCTTGGTAAAAAAATATTTAAATGATATAACTCCGAATTCACAATTTTACTCTACGTTCTAGAATATATACAAATATAGGTTCACCTTTATCAATTTAATAGAGATATATAATATCGACAAGGATCTATAATCCCCTACTAATTTTGTTTTATAAGGCTTCCTTTTTACATAATATCGATAAGTAATACATATATGAAAAAAAAAATGTTTATTATAAGCATGAATATATCAATGATATATATATATTGTTTAAATGAAACTACCAATTGTTAAAAACCATATATATATATATATATATATATATATATATATATATATATATATATATATATATATATATATATATATATATGTATAGGGTTTCATTTGTTTGAAATTTAAATGTGATGTATTTTTCTTTGTATACTATGAGCATAGAAAGGTTCATGTGAGGTTTATGTTAAAAATTAAAATTTAAAATCTCATTATTAAAAAAAAAATCATCCCACCAAAATATGATACCATTCTAAACTCCAAATTTCAAACTAACCCTAAACCTATTGTTTTTATTTATACTTCTCCCCCTTTTTTTTATTTCTACTCCATAAGCAAGTTACCCTAACCCAATTTCTCTTTCTATTCCCAAATGCCCTAATCTTATATTCTTGTTTTATGTTTGTTTTGTTATCTTTTTCTAGTGCAGGGTTTTGGAAATGCCATGGTGGAGGCTTGAGACAGTGGCGCCCATAGTATAGTGGGGCAGAGGCAATGGTGGCGGTATGGCAGAGGTGCCGCTGTGAAGGAACAGTGGACGGGACACTACCTAGCGAAGGGGCACGGACGACGACACAGCCATGGTGGGGAGAGTGTCGGCGGGGAGAAACCGCAGGGTAACGGCACAATTTGGAGGAAGAGTGGCGTCGGTCGGGAGAGGTGAGGGGTTTCAGATGGGGGAGAAGGTGTGTAGAGTGCAGTGTGTGGTGTGGGGTGTAGCTGGGAATAGGGTGTAATGTAAGTGGGGGTGTGGGGTTACCGGGGGCGGCAGATGCAGGGAAAAGGGAGCTGTTGGAGTGAACGGGGCACTAATCGGCAGAGGAACAGAAGGGGACCCGCGGGTAGTGAAACGAAGGTTTGGGGGGGTGTGCGGGGGAGGTGGTGCCTCCATCCACACCGCAGGTGTGGGTGGAGGCATCGCCTCCCCCACACCCCATTCTAGTATACGAACTATGGGCTGTGGGCCTCGACCCATAGTCTGTTATTTTTTTGTTTGTTTATCACTTTTTTTGTATACTTTTTTTTTAATCCAGAACATATAACATATATCTAAAATGAGTCTACCAATATTTAACAATAATTTTTCTCTCATACATTATACATTATATATATATATATATATTTGCGTGAGGTATAAACAATTTGAAACACATGCAATACACAGTATATTTACTTTGTCATTTAATACAATTTTTTTTTCTATCTCTATAAATACATAGACAACGTTCAAACTTCAGTGAATTTTTTTTTAAATTCATAGCATGTATACAAAAGGGAAATAAAAGCAGTAACTAGGTAAAACTAACATTTCTGTGAAATAGATAAACAACCTGAAATCAACTCTTTTTTTTTGTATAACAGATAAAAACAAAAAGTATTATATTCTTCCATTGCCCAGTAAAAATAGGAAGCAACCATTTCCATAAATTTCTAACAGTTCTTTCCTTTACTAGCTACCATTAAGATTCCACTTCCAATGTAATAGAGATAGGAAATCCAACATTTTTTTTGTATCACTTTCTTTAAAGCATTAAGAATTAAATAGCAACCCATGCATTATTTTTTTTTGAAAGTACAGTAACAACAAATGTTTTTAAACCTTCCCTTTCATTCAAAGGAAACAATAAAATTTTATTCATAGCTCTACATCTATATTTTTCTTAAAAGAACATTGACAGAAATATAAAAATAACACCACATGCATTTCACAAAACCCTTTATCTCCTCACAAATAGGTAAGAAATAATAGCATTAGATAGAATACAAAATGTTATGTATCACTATACGTCATAGCCATTTCCATGGCAAATAACACAATAGTCCTTTCATACATAGAATTACAATATGGCCATAATGGCCATGGCTCCAACAGCCAACTCAAGGAGACTAACAGAATACCAACATGAGCTCCATAACTAATTCATTTCACCTCTCAAAAACCTGCAAGCTACACAACCACAAGACAACAGAAAACTAGCCACTAGGAAAAGAAAAGCTCTCCTCCCTACCGTAGACCCGCTAGTGGGTCACCCCCGAGCTAGGGAGGTAGGGAATTCACACAGGGTTCCATTCCACAACAGAATCAAACACTAAACACAAACACCCCATAGGATTAATACAATACTTAACTCATGTAAATGAGTTTGGTGAGGGTAGGGAATAGACCTCTCAACTTAAAGGGGCTCCTAAATGATAGAGAAAAAACTCAACTCAAGGCCTCAAGCCCAAAATTCCCAAAACACCACAATCCACAAGAATCATAACAACTGCATGGCACTCTTGCCTTTCAGATATCTCCTCCTCAAATAGTGATAAGCCCTCAAGGCATAAACACATATTGTGGGAGAGCCCCCAAGGATTGTTCCTCTCCCCTACCCATACAAGTTGAGCATTACCTCCATTGGAGGTGCTCTCACCATAACACCCAACCCAACATCAAATGCACCACATCACATTGCAACACAAACTTACAACCAAAATCCAAACATAGAACATCATGCAAGCAAAGTAAGAAACAAGTTTAGAGGCCTACCTTCAAGGCCTTGACAATGGAAGTAGAGTTGGTGAAGAGCTCCAAGCCTTCCCAAGCCTTCCAACTTTCAGATTTTCTCTAACCTTCTCTAACTCCTCCCAACTAGCAAGGAAAATTAAAATTGCAAAGAAGTCTCCAATTGCAAAGAAAAAATACTAGGAAAGAAGAACCCCCACTCCTCTACAAGAGGAGCTATTATAGGTCATCAACTTGGCCTTGAGGGAATGAGAAGGTGACATTTGTCACCATCTCCTCCCTCCTCCAAAACCACTTGTAAGAGTGAGAAGGTAAGAGGATGACAAATGTCCTCCTCTCACTCCACCTCCATCTCCACCTCATCCATTTGTGCTTCCACACAAGTGGGAGGGGGACAAGTGGTAAGTTGGATTCCCACTCACACCTCAAGAAGATAATGGCCTTGAGTGGTGCTCCCACTCACTTGGGAGTTTGGGAGGACTCTTGGAGACCTCCCTAGTCTTCCTTGGGAATGCTTCCCAAAACATAGGGATGAGAGATGGGTTCTTCCCAAGGCAAGGCCCATCCCTCATCTTCCCTCTTCCCAAATTCGTCACTTTTACTCAACCATGGTTTAGGGTGACCTAAGGTGAGTCAAAACTAGGGTTAGGTGGTCCAAGTTGACCCTAGACCCATGTTTGACCACCTAGGGTAACTTTTGGGACCCTAGGGTTCATGAAGGGGTCAAAAATCCACATATACATGGCCCAAAATAAATAATAAAAATACCAAGTGGCATAATCAAATACAATTTTACAACACTTAATATTAATCAAAAATAAGTAAAAGAGAGGGTACTAAGGCTAAAAATAATTAAAATTAAACCAAGCACAATAAATCATCATTCAATTACACACGAGATCCTTATCCCTCTTGGGAATAGATCAGCTTAACAGGGAAATAACATGGTGTGAATCCTACCTCTGATTTCCCGTGGCTAGGGAACGTAAAACCTGCACATCTCAATCAAGTGTCAGTCCTGTCATGAAAAGTCATAGCCGAAGCAACTAAAATTAACTTCACGCAATCAAAATAAACATTAATACATAACTACAATTTAAACTACATTTTCCATCACATGTCAAATAGTTCATATCACATAAGCAACTGGAATCTCATATCAAAATAACATCTAATATAAATCCCATATATTGAACCACAACATATCATCCAATTATGACTGAATCAAATCACATATATCAAATCAGTGAGATAAAACATCAAGTCTACATAATGAAACATAGTCACTACTGAATAGCACAATGATCAAAATATGGGAGGTACAATAGTTGGCCTCATAGTTAAGAAGTTCAGACATTACATCTTAAGAAGTAAAGTGATAGCTATAGTACCTAATGCAGTAGTAAAGATGCTTTTAATGCAAAGTGAACTAGGTGAGAAGAGAGCCAAATGGATTACTATCCTCCAAGAGTATGATATGGACATAACACCCATGAAATTAGTGAGAGGACAAGCATTAAGTCAGATGATATCTGAAATTGATCCTAACATCATGAGCCAGCAGAATGTTATAAATACAAAAGAAGATGGAGAATGGTATTCAGACATCAGGCACATCCTAATTACTAGAAGATGCCCTTCAAGATTGCAGGCTTCACAGAGAAGAGCCTTAAAGGTAAGATCATAGAAATACATGATAAAAGGAGGAGTCCTTTTCAATAAGAACTATGAGGGAATATACCTTAGGTGCCTAGAAAGGCAAGAAGCAGATAAAGTGCTAGCAGAATTACATGACAAGTTTGGAACTGCACATGGATCATCCTTAGCTACCACTCATGCTATCCTCAGGGTAGGGTATTATTGGCCCACTATTTTTAAAGATACTGCTGAACATATCAAATGTTGTCATATGTGTCAGGTTGCTACAAATAGCGAAAGATATGATGCTCAGCCTTTGCAACCAGTGATGGAGATGCGCCCATTTGCTCAATGGGGAATGGTTTTCATAGGATCTATCAATCCTCCATCATCTTCAAGCCACAAGTATGTTTTGACTATCACTGATTATTGTACCAGGTGGACTAAAGCTGTCAACAATAAGACATGTAATGCTGAGGATGTAATCAAGTTTTTGGAAAGTAATATAGTAACCAGGTATGGGATTCCTTATGCTTTGGTATGTGATAATGGGTCTGCCTTTGCTTCAATAAGATTATCAAGTTGAGCTTTTGACCATGGAATTATCTTGAAATTTTTCTCAAATTACTATCCCCAAGGGAATGGATTAGCAGAATCCACAAACAAGAATTTATTGAACATCATAAAGAAATTGATAGAAAAGAACCCAAGGGAGTGGAACACCCTATTGAAATATGCCTTATGGGTAGATAGAACTAGGATGAAGGCTGCATTAGGGAATTCTCCTTTTCACCTAGTATATGGGGTGGATCCAATCCTCCATGTTAACCTAAAGATCCCCACATTGCAGTTTGCACAAGAATATCTAGGCATAGATAAAAAACAAGAAGTTGGGTTGCTTTAGTTGATGCACTTAAAAGAAAAAGAAATAAGGCAATTGACCAATTTGCTAAACATCAGGTTGTTGTCAAGCGTTGGTTTGACAAAAGAGCTAGAGTTAAGGCCTTTAGAATCTCAGATTTAGTCCTGATGTGGGACAAAGCACATGAAATCAAGGGAGATCATGGAAAATTTGATAAACTTTGGATAGGTCCCTTTCAAGTTTCAAAAATTTTAGGAGACATCACCTATAGACTTAAAACCTTGACTAGTGAGGATGTTCCATTACCAGTTAATGGATAGTTTCTCAAACATTATTTTCAAGCCTGAAAAGTGTGATGCAAGTCATGTGTATCATAGTGTGTATATTTGTATAGTTGTTTGTACAGTTTTGTGTTATTTTTGTTGGTTTACTTGTTGAGTTCTGTTTTGATTAGTCAAGATGATGCAGCTCATCACCCTAAGAACATAACCAAATTGTTGAGATTCAAGTGATGAGAACAAATTCATATATAGGTTATGACTCATTTTGAGAAGTATTGGTGATCAGGTCTGTGATATCTTTTCATCAGGGTGCCTTTTCTTGATCAAAGTGATTCTTTCACAATGACTCACCTAACAGCCTTGGGTTTGTGGAACACACAAGTATAAGTCTTAAGTGAAAAATTGAAAGGGACTTCCTTGCTACCAAAGCAATCTCCAACCTAGATCAGCAAGTGACCATGCCTTGCACATTAAGCTTACATGATGACATCATATGAATAGAGAGTCAAAATATTGAAAATTAAAATAAATAAATAAATAAAAGATTAGGCCATCTAAGTAACTCTACCGAGGTTATAGACACCTACTGGTAGTGGGGCTCTACTTAGGGGGATTGTATAGATAACCTTGCCAGGGCTATGGACGCCTGCTGGCAACAAGGCTCTATCCAGGTTGGCTATGAGGGATGCTCCCAAACTATGTAGCTTAACATCAGTTACTCATGTTTTCAACTTACTTTCAAGATGAGGATAATTAATCATTTGCATACACCTGATCCTTTGTTAGCATTGTTGCCATGATGAAAACCTTATCATTCAGAAAGATTATAATACTTGTACTTAAAAAGAGTTAAGATGCTATGTTAGAATGTGATCACATCACTTAAATCATTGGAATTTAGTTGTTTTCTTTGGTGGCAAGTTGTTGTGTAGTTACACAACACGCCCCATTTTGACTTGACAAAACAGGGACCCAACTCTTTTTGTTGCTTTGGCTTGTTGTTTTTCTACTTTGGGCGGTTTGGTAAAATAAGTCATGCAGGTAACCTTGCAGGGGGTAGATAGGTCACCATGATGAGGTCAGTTCTCAAAGTTAGTATTTCACATCATTAACCTCATGGTTAGAAAGTGTATGAATTTCCATGCAGGTTTTTTTTTGGATCACCCTGAAATTCTCTAAGGGGAGAAAGTTATGTTAAGTCAAAGTTCCGGTCAAACCTGATATTTTGAGGGGTCATATTTCAAACATCAGTCACATTATGAAAGATCACCCCGATATAAGTTTATCACCTGATAATCACTTGGTTTGAGAGGTCTGGACATCAATTTTACGTGATAGTTGTTATCTATCCATCAAACAACTTCACATATTTTATGGGGGGGTCATATTTTTAATATCCGTCATCTTACAAATATCACCCTTGTCGCAAAATATCACCCTATGCCAATATCATGATGATGTCATCTAAACCCAATGACAAAGAATATCACCCTGGTGATGAAGTCATCATTTCATTTTTACCCCACGGAGGTATATATCTGATGCCCCACCATATTCAATAACATGATGATGACATCATTACAACACAATGCTAAAACAAGGTCGCCAACATGGTGACATCATCTCGATCTTTCGAGGGGGGTCATTTTTATGCGGGGTCATATTTTGAGCATCCCTTGATTTTAAATTTGTGACCCGATTTACATATGGTCAACCTTTGACCACATCACCCGATTCTTTTGCATTAGTTTTGCTGCTCAAAGGTGAAAGGTCATTTTATCTAGAGGGGCTCATATTTTGAACATCACCTGATCTTTCAAAGATCACCCCCCTCCCCTTGTTTCCTAACATTAAATGGACATAAATGCAGTAGATGGATTCCCGCCAACTGCGTATACAATTCAAACACTTGGCATCATCCATGGATTCTCTGTAAAGGATCAACAGATTTAATCAATTTAACCTAGATTTACCCTAATTTTTCCCTACGGATGCGTTTAAAGGTAACTTTCCAAGGTTATTTTCATTTACCTTGCGAAAAAACAAGAAATTTCTAGAGTAGAGAAGTCAAACCCCATACAAGCTACCTGTGAACGGACGAGATCTTCTAGCATAACGGAACGGGTGATCATCAGCATTTGCAACCCTTTTCTGTAATCACCCATCTAACATAGGAGTAAAGAGTTATCAGGTAAGTAATTAAAAACCCTCCTGTTGTCATTTTTTGCATGTTCAAGTAGTGTGTTCCTTCTTATAGTTTAAATCTGTAAATGTGCATATCACGATGAAGTAAACAATAATGAATATAGTGTGCATGATGCCGTAGGGATATATACAATGTTGTGTAAATGCATATGGATATTGTGAAGTAAGACAAGGTATGTTTATTGCAGGAATCATTGGCTGACCTTAGACAAATTAGGTTTGATGTAGAATTTCTTAAGCCCATGTTTGTCCAGCCCAAAGTGGTACAATTCAAGTATGGCACCATTGGGGACACTCACCAGGGAGATACAGATCTAGCATTATGGTCATCTAGAATAGATCATGATAAAGACAGTACCCTCCTAGATGCAATATATGTATCAGGAATGTGGCATGCAGCCGGATTCCCCTATGCCATGGAAACCCCAGAACTGGTAGTAGAATGTACCAGGAACTATAACCCTCAGACTAGGTGGGTGGAGAAGCATGGAAGGGTTTATGCTGACTTTTCAATTAAGGGTGTCACATCTACTTTCAATTTTCTAGTTGGAAAGAAGGTGGTCAGTGTGGATCTACAAAAACTTGAGACAAAGTATAATAACAATAAGAAGAATGCAAGGAAGAGGATGTACCAGTGGAGGTCTAAGAGCAGCACCTACACTGCCTGTACTGAGTTGCCCATCCACCTATAACAATTTGATTTTGATGATGAGTATCAATATATGATTGCCCTGCTCAGCAGGATGACAGGTTAGCCTCATGCTGCAAATTTTAAGAATTGGATGTTTGGAATCATCTAGATGGTCCTTTATATAGATAACAAGCCATTATGGACCAAGGTCATCAGTGATGCATTAGATGAAGAGATGAGAAACCTGGGAGGTCAGGAATGCTTATTCCATATGACCTCATATGTTGTGTATTCATGTGCTTACAAGGGAGCATTTGATGCCCTGACTATAGTGGGTAAGGTTAGCAGTGGTGTAGATGATGCCCACATATGGGATCATTATCCTTAGATACAGAGAAAGAACTACCTCATGGATTACAAATTAGTGAATGATGCATTCTCTATGCATCTAGTTAGAACCATGGAGGAAGATAGAACCAAGAGACTGAGCATGGAGGCTCAGGAAGTTGTTTACAAACATGGGGCCTAGTTCATCCAGTATGCCACATTTTCATATATAAGAGTGGAGGGATTTGAAGATGAACCCCTTATGCTACCCAAGTACCCTACTGATGGGGTGGCCCTAATGGAATTTTTGAGACAAGTATCTACCATAGTAGAGGCATATAAAGCACAGAAGAAGATACCCCCGGTACTATTTCCAAAATCTATGGGCTGGTATATGTGCTCAGATTCACAGAGCATAAAACATGTTATGGGAGGTTTGAAACTGATGTATCTATAGCCATTTCCATTGGCTAGATCTTATGACCCCTATGGCAGGATGCCAAAAATAATGGAGAAGCCTATACATCAGAAGCATCTAGAGGACTTCTGGACAGATTGTGATGATGAAGCTGAGGTGAGAAGAAGAAAATACCAAAGGCTCACCCTGAACTAGATAAGAAGATATGACTGCATCCCAGTACCAACACAACTGAAGAAAGATGATGGTAACACAATGTCAAATGAATATGAAGACAAGAAGGTCTACAATGACACTATCTCAGCCCCTGATCTAACACAACTAGAGGACATTTCCTTGGATCAGTTTATAGGTGGGGTGTTGTAGTTAACCCAAGCTTGGGTGGATGAATAGATAAATAGAATGAAGAAAAGGGGGCTCGCCCTTACTATTGATCCCAAGAAGAAAAGGCAGGAGCTAACTGATGAGGAGTATGATGACTGCCTCAATGAGAAAAGGAAGTCGAATGGAGAAAGGTTGCCTACCCAAAAACAAAGGAAAGGACTCCCCAGAGGCTAAGGATGAGCCTAAGGGGGTGATAATTGAAAGAATTGCCATACTAGTTGCAGGTGCATCCACATCAAGATAGGCATCTGCCTCATCTGCACCACCTCTAATGGATAAGCCTAAAACAAAAAGGATCTTGAGGCCAGCTGTAGAAACTGAAGAAGTACAGGATGAGGGCCAAACCTCACAACAGAATATAGAGGAGGATATCCCATCAGAAGAAGAGCCAGTAAGTAAAGATCCTATAGGTGATGACCCGATGATGGTCAACAGGAAGAGAAGAGTAGCGCTATTGACATCACCTCCCAAAAAGCAAAGAACATCCATGCGGGGTGATATCAGGGCTGATCCTATAGTACTAAGAGGAGCTGGTGGTGAAGTGTTTAGGAAGGAGATGCAACATGATGTGCCACTTCCCACCATTACCAAGTTCAAGACTGAGAGAGTAGAAGAATAGACAAAAGAAGCTTCCAAAGTAGGCCATGGTGGTCCTTTCTCCTTGGAAGACACTGTGGACCTATCAGATGATGAAGTTGTGCAGAATGTGGCTTCTCAGAAGATGGAAACCCTTGCCTCCAGTACTCGCATGACCCCACATGGGACCCCATTGGCACAGACAGTGGTATTGGAAGGGTTGAAGTAAACAGCTCAAGAAGAGAAGGAAAGTAGCCCAGAAAGGGCAGCCCAACAAGTCAGGCTCAATAAGTTGGTAGATCAGGTGACCAACCCTACAATTATAGATTTGATATATAGGGAGGTTGTGAGCCCTAAAGACAAAGAAGGTGCACCTGATGTAACAGAAAACATTGAAGTAGCCAAGCAGGCAGATGTAGAGAGCAATGCTCCAAATATAGGCAAGCAACAACATGAGATACCTGCTGAGCTAAAGATAGTTGAAGTCTAACAAAAGGGCGAGGGTGATAGAGTTACATCAAGTGATGATGCCGCTCGGACTCTAGGAGATATAGGAGAAAAGGATCAAAATGTGACCCAAGATCAGGGTGATGCACCAAGCTCAGACACACAGACAACCACATATATTAATATGCCTCAAGATGAGGAAAATATTAAGGTGGATAAAACTCAGGAAGAGGGAGTACAGGATCAAGCACAAGATCATCATGTGGACATTCCATAGGATCCCCCCCTACAGAAAGAAGCCCCTCAGCAAGAAGAGATGCAACAAGATTCCCCTCATGAGGAACATCATGAGGAAGAAATTAGGAAGTCACCTTCTCCATCCAAAATAGAGATAGATACTGGAGATCATGGTAGACATGATGATGACAGAGGACAACAGGGATCTAGAGATGAAGTGCCTCAGTGGCTAGAAAAGGAAATATGTACAGAACAAGGTTTTGAAATTCAAGAATTTGATGTTTCCACCTTGTTTGCAAAGACAATCATGAAGCCAAAGAGGAAAGCTAGATTGACATTGGCTATCAGAAGAGATCCTACTATAGGAAGAAGGACTGCCCAGGTAGCACTTCCCACTATAGAGAAAGAAAAGGGCAAAATCACCCTTGAAGAGTTCCAAATCACAACTGTGGATTTGGGTTTTGCCAATGAAGATCAAGAAGGTCAAGAGGGGAAGGACATCATTGATTCTTTGACCCAAAGGGTAAAGAAGGAGAAAGAGAAAAATAAGCAGTATAAGGAGCACATTGCCCAGCTGCATGCATATATCAAGGGGTTGATTAATCCTGATAGTACACCAGTGGATCTGACAGTCCCATTGACTGCCATATCCTAGGAGGAGGTTAATAAACTGGACCTCATGAAGCATCAGGCCATGATCATGGATAAGTGGATGTTGTTAGCCCTCACAGGAGCTAAGGATGTATTGAGAACCTCTTTGCAGAGGTGGAATTCTTTAAGCAGTTTGAAGAGAAAAGTGGATAAAATGCAAAATGAAATAGGAAGACGGTCATTCCAATTGGAAAAGGACCTAACTTCTTTGAGTGAGATGAAGAGGATTGATCCTCAGATCCTAATAAATAACCAAGTATTGAATAATAACAATGCCCTACTAATCGACATATGGTATGAAGACATCAAGTTCAAATGTGATGTACTAAAGAAATGTAGTGGCAAGTGCAGGGATATCAGTATAAATATGCATAGCATGATGGCACATGAGGCAGAGATCCTTGAAGTATTAGAAGGAAAAGTAGAAGGTAAGATAAAAAATCAAGACACAGACTTTGCTATCAAAGCTCTGGATGATAATTTCCAGCTAGTGGCTGATGACCCCCTCACCCACCTGATAGAGGAGGTGATGAATAAGATCATGAGGATCAAGGTCAAGGTGGAGAATTACAATGAGACATTGAATAGCAGAAAAGCTAAGCTGGAGGCAATCAAAGATAAATTCCAGTCTCATAAGCATGCCATTACAAAAGCCAAAACCCAAGATGGCAGGGAGGTAGATAGAATTGTACAGGCTTATGAGAATATCAGGACGATAATGAAGGTCCATATACAGGATGATGTTCATCAGGGTCATAGCGATACATAAAGTGATGAAGAACATGATCATGATGAAGAAGAAGAAGATAAAGAGGAGGAACCTGAAGAATGAATGGAGATGCACCACAAAGAAGACATATGCATCAGGTACTCATGAGATAATGAGTCATCCAAATAGTTGCCAGCTCGCAACCTGTGCCACAAAGGAAGGTTGACTAGGTCAAAGAAAGGTATATTTTGATTATTCAAAACTTAATTGAAATTTGATTGCTAAAATATCAGGACTTATTTCAAAGTTGTTGTAAATGTACATGTTATGCATACTAAATGAAAGAGAAGACAATTTGATTACAATATCATCATAAATCTTGAGTAGTCTGTGTTTGAAATCTTGCTACGTGCATTGATCAGCTGCGTCCCTTGGAGTGCTTGTCAATTTGCATGTGTTGTTTTCATCCCTTATCCTTTGAAGTTAGCGTCATCTGTATCTAGCTATGGAACATCCTGGTGATAGTATGGTTTGATTTCTTCTCCTCATGAATGTATCTTGTATGTATGTGGTTCAATGGCTAAAGATTCACCAAAATTAGAAACATTCTTTTAAATTTCTTTCAATTTCATAACAATTCACCATCATAATTGCAAATCACAGAGAATTAAAAATAAGAAACATGAAATATGCTGATATCCCGTAGATAATTTGAAATACATAGCATATTTAGAGTAAAGCATGTTAAATTGACAAATATCATGCAAATTCATACATAAATTCAAGGGATACATGCAAATATCCACTTATAGACACATTATTTGAGTAAATATACTGTGTGAAAGAAAGAACAGGTTCATGATGATCAATAATCAGAATAATTGATCAAACTTGCAAATACATCAGCTATCTTTGGAAGTAGAGTAGAAATAACCTCTCTGTGGAGTAAATTTATAGGAAATAGAACAATACTGATCATCCAGACAAACGTAAGGCCCCTTGAAATGGAAAATAGTATCTCAAATCAACCTCTAAGTAACGTCAGATGATCATGACTTGATCAACGGAGACTTGGAGTCATCAACTTATCCTAAGTTGATCATACTTTACAAGATAATAAAGGTTTGATGTACAAATTTTTATGCATGTTGTTATGACTAATTGCCATCATCAACAATAAGTACCATAGTGAAAACATGACAAATAGGTGCTATGAGTAGTGTCAACACCTACCATATATTAAGTCATGCATCCATCTCATTTAATATCAAATCATAATAAAACATCCATCCATCCCTATGGACTTAGTATTTTCATTTTCCCATCTATCATGGCTTGGAAATTGTCAGTGTCAATTTTCATCCGTTAGCATCCATAGTCAGTTATTCATAAGTCAGTTCATCCATTAGTTAGTTCACCCATAAGTCAGTTCATCCATAGTCAATTCATCCATCATCATCCATAATAAAACCTCTACCTGAATGGGGGCAACTTTTTCCTTAACCTAGGTCTAGGAATGGATCCTTGTTTGAGGTATGATCACATCACCATTCTCACTTCATCTTATCCTACATCATCAAATCTCCTAGAACTACATATCATCATCTCATCTCCATCTTAATGTACCTTGATCTTGTGGATATGGGTATGTAGGCAGTCTAGAATATGAAGGAAGTATCTAGTACTCAGGTACATAAGATGTCATCATTTCACCTAAACATTCTCATAACACTTCACCCCATCTCATCATGTTCTACCCAGAACTACATATTATCATAATCATCTTTCATCATAATGTGTCTTGATCCCATGGATACAGGGTATGTAGGTAGTCTAGAATACGAAGGAAGTATCCAGTACTTAGGTACATCTGATTCATCATTCTTCATCCCAATCCATTAACACTCCCATCTCTCTCATCTTCCATTTATCATGATCCATCCTACCACCTAGACTTGACTGACTCAAGTAGAAAATAAACTATGCATCCTTTGAAAGCTCAAGTACTTACCAAACTTGAAACAAAAGACTACTCCTAAAGCCATATGTTGTTCTGCATACTCCTTGCCACATCTACTACATCAACCCATCTATCCTAGATAAGACCAACAACCTTTAACATATATATCTTTCCTACAATAAGGCTTCATCTATCTATCTACCTTAAGCAACCTCTTTGGCAAGAGAATATGTTGGTTGTGTGTTTACTTTATTAGTCAGTCAATTTCTTTTTGGTTTATCTTTTGTTCCTTTCTAATGCCTATTCAAAGCTACCTTTATTTATCTATATCTTGGTATGTTGCGATGCAGTATGGATTGGAGCATAGTCATTGCTTTCGTATGTTGTGTTTGTGGGATGTTCTTATCATCTTACTATGGCTAATATTTATCTTGTGCATGTGTTACAACCTAGCATCTTACATATTAATAGTCTTTTGCATTCTATGTTTTAAGTTTATTATATGTTAAAGACTATGGCTTATTCACATATCCAACAAGGTTATATTATATCTAGTAAATATAAGTTCAAACCATGTGTTTGTAGAGTCAATGTCCTATGCATTGGATACATCATCACCTTGGTCTTCTAGACCCTGGTGCATAACATCCATTGCTATATCAAAATAAGGATTGCTCTTTATAAATATTTGTGTAACCATTGCAACATCCTATCCATACACCCATCCATACATCACTCTATAGCTTTCATGAAGATCGATCAATCCGATATCAATTCTTCTATTCTTTTTCCATTTCATCTTTTATCTAACCTTTTCATCTTCATCTACATCTCTCTATCGACTCACCCTTTTCTCTCCTTTCGTTTCGAGAGCACACTTGTGTTCTTTGCACCCACCTATCCTCTCAAGGGGGCATCATCATCATCATTCATCTTATCAATACACCTCATCCTTTACATACCAATCTAGCTAATCAATCTATCCAAATTATCCAATCACATCCTTTGGTCTTGATCCCAATCTTATCGTAAATCAATCATCAATCCATCATCAATGGGATATATCATTCCCACATCCTTGTGTTGATCTAGGGATATATCGATCCCCACAATGATAACACTATCCTTATCAATCATCATCAATTAATCATTAGTTTACAACTTGATAGGGGCAATACCTTTTTTGTCTTGGAATCATCATCATTCATCTTATTTATTAACTTACCATTATCTTTCCTTGTTGCCCTCACTTTGAGTGATTGGGACATCACCATCTCCAATCCAATCATTTTCTTCCAACCAATTTCTTCTAAATCAATTTTCTTTTATCAAATCAAACACTATGTTTTAAACTTCTTTGAAATGATGTTACTTTGCAACACCATCTCAAAGAGGGGCAAAATGTAGACACCTAAAAATGACCCATTGTATTACATCACCTTGCATACATCAATTCTACTAAATCACTTGCATTTAACGTTAATTGAATAATCTAATTATTTAATTAATTTCATCAATTTCTTCTAATTCCTCTAATTCCAACATTAATTGAATAAATTCTATTTATTTAAATTAATCTCATTAATTTCCTCTTTTATGATCTTCCAAATTAAATAATTTTAATTATTTAATTAAATTATCTTCTTCCAATTTTCAAATCCACATTAATTAAATAAATCAATTATTTAATTAATTCATCATCAAATTCTTCTTATCCACAATTAAATAATTTTTAATTATTTAATTAATCAATTATTCCTTTAAATTTAAATAAATTATTCAAATTTATTTAAGTTGATTTTATCTTCTAAAAATAAATAAAATTAATATTTTATTTATATTCCTTCATCATGAAAAATAAATTAAATCAATTTATTTGTTTAATTTATTTAAATCTTTATATCTTATCTTTTCTTCTATCATGCACAATTAATTAATTAAATTTATTTATTTAATTTCAAAATATCTTCAGTTATCTTCCAAAAATAATCTTATTCTTCCATGCACAATTAATTAAATAAATTTATTTATTTAATTCTCAATTATCTTTCCATTTCTTCTAAAAATATCATTTTCTTCTATGTGCACAATCAGTCTTATTTTTAGAACTTCAAAAAAGAAAATCTAAAGTTGAGTTAATTGGCTTTAATCTTATTATTTTTATTATCAACTCATAAATTGGAAAAAGCATTCTAAATTTATGAAATCAAATCCTATCTTTATCCTAGCAAGCAATTAACTCAACAAAACAGCTTTTTCATCATGACACATGTTGTGTGCACATTCATCATGTCTTCTCAACTCATCTTGATCATTGATTTCATTGATTTATCTCAACCATTGATAGATCTTTTCCTGAAACCTATATATACCCCCTTCATTGTATCAAAAATCCTCTTCGATCATTTAAGCTTTGGGCATTTTTAAGCACTTTGAGAATTATATTGCATCATTGAGCACATCATATCTTTGAGCATATTATCATCATCTACATCCGCTTGTTGCAATCATGGGTACGCAATCAATTGAGCAATCCACAAAGAACCAAGAGATCAATACAGTCTAGGTGATAGCTTCATTGTTCTTAATTAGCATATTCATTGATTTGATTATCATTTAGATTGATCTTTTGAAGGTTATAGGATTGAGTTATTGTTCATTGTTTAATCTTTTATAATCTCAATTTTACCTATACATAATATCCTCACTAAGAATAGAAAATAAACATAAGGTGGAACCATCTCGAGAACACATGCACAAAATACAGCTACCTAATAGATTTAAATTCAAACATAATAGAATTTCATAATCATATTTCATTTCCACATGTTCACAAGAACTCACACATTCTAATGCATGTTATATAAAATAAACAACTTAAATGCAAACACATTCAATGTATAATCTTTCATCTAGCACATATTTTCACTCACCACAACACATGGATAACAAACTATGGCTCTCATTTCACAATATTGAACATTACCTCACTATGTGACCCATCATCAAGTCACCAAGAAGGAAGGAGGGAATTTATAATTACAACTACTACATAGTCATTTACGTGAGCTTGTAGACAAGAAATACGAATGAGATTAGTCATCCAATTTCAAATGCACCCAAAGCAACCATGAAGGTGGAAATTTTTAATTACCCAAACATATCATAAGTCAAATTTCCACACAATTAATGTTCTAACATGCTAGAATAATTACAACTTTTAAAATTGCTAACTCTATCCTAAGGCCAAAGTTTCCCAATGCAACACATCCATAATTGAAATATAGGATGCCTAAAATAAGAGAAAACCCACACTAAGAATCATGGTCTCAAGTGATAAATCATGCCCATACCAAAATATAACCAAGATCACAAATTGGATACCAAAATAATCATCAAGAATAATAATGCAAGATGGGCTAGCATTATGAACCACATAAGGGTCTAATAAAAAAAGTAGGGGGTACTCTCCCACAAAAAGGTATGGTCACAAAGGGTCATCATAGACTAATATAGCAACATAACACAATAACCTCCCATTATTTCCCACTCCAATACTTAACTCTGCACATGTTGAGGTTAACAACCCTAAGGTTGGTTCTTAGTTGGGTGTACAAAAAAGCAAACACACAACTCCACCATACTTGCAGCTATGCACACAATCCAAGGATGGATACCTAGTATCACAAGCCCATGGATACACAAATCATGTACAGGGTGTTTAGAACACATCACATACACACTCATAATAGGTAATCACATTCACATTAAATTACAAAACACAATTTTCTTTTCATGTTCAATGCTTAGTGTTCAAAACAATGTTCTTATACAATATTATACAATAGGGTTATCACAAGGTTTTCTAAGAAACTCACCCAACCATCAATTAGACCTAACCTTTATAGAATATAAATGGAATCCGACCATAATCTTTCATTCTGAGCATTGTAATGCATCCAACAAGCTCACTAGTACACTAGCATTCACATACTAGGTCATGATTAAATCAAGGAAAAATGTTCCCACTCACAATGTGATGCATCACCACATGACACAAAATCATGGAGTGTTCTATCATCCAACATCATACTAAGAATACACCAAATTATTGTAAATGTACTGATTCAATAACAAAATTCATTCAATAATTGCACAAAATAGGAAGAATCAAATTAGGACTTGAATCTTTACCCAAACATTCTATCATGTATTAATGCCAAGTACTCCTTCCATAAAATGATATACATAATTTGTAATGAGATCCACACAATATCACGAGCATAAAATGCAAAATTCATATCATGGAATAGCATAATCAAATAGTCAACACCATAAGAACAAGTATTCAGACATCATACACAAGGAGGAATACGATTGGGACTCTCACTGGACCCAAATAGGAAACTTCTTTAGTGTAAAATTTTATTTTCATATGCCAACATACACACTATTCAAAGTGATAAGCACATAGCTAAGGTCACAAGACACAAGATTCACTATTTCTATCATTCACAACCACACAAAATTCTTTATGAATTAACATGCATATGATTTGGTCACAATTCCTTTCTTGAGTTTCCATATGTGTCATTCACTAAGAAAGTATACAATGCTTCACTCAATTCATAACTAACATTAGCACATCTACCTTTTTATGATAAGTTCAAAGATAGCACTTAGAGCATTGAGAAGATAAGGATCCTACTATCCCCAATCATAGTATATTCTAACAGGAAAACACCTAGAGAAGATACCAAGGGCATCCACAAGATGCACACAAAAATACATGGCCAAGACAAGACCCAACACACACACAATCCAAAGCTCCTAATGTTACAACATGTGCTTTGATACCAAATGTAATGCCCCAAGATTTTTCATAAGACATTAATAGACAAAGACCAAATGAATAATTTTTTGCAATACAAATGTGACATTACGCATGCCACATTACACTCTTACATGCTCATGGTGCCATGATATAATGTGATGACACAGTTGACACACTTACTAATACACTATGCATGGTGATACAAGTGGAAGGCATACTACACCATGGACCTAAAACATTGTGGCTAACTCAAGAAATGAGAGCTAGAGGTAATCAGGGTTCCCATGCTAAAGGACAAATCCTTGCACCTCAATCAATGAGCCACTTCTCAAACATCTCAAGATTTAGGAAGATAAAGACTAATCCACACCGAATTAGACTTTAGAAGGAAATATGCATAATTTTAGACTTGAGAGTTTGATCCCATAGAAACTTAGACTTTGGCCCTCAGACTATAATTTTTAGGCTATATTGACTACTTGGACTTCTAGGTTGAGGTTGCAGGAACTTGGACTTTGGAGTCTAACCTGTAATCTATAGTTCAAACTTCAAAGTCTGAACCACAAATTTGCACATGAGATAGGCCCCTTCGAACCTTAGATTTTGACTTACACCATGCACCTTATGCTTCGGGTCCAAATAATATCACATAACCATAACAAAACCACTTCCTCCACTCAACATTGAACTTGATCATTCATGACAAGTACTAGTCAAACTTCAGGGCCCAAAACACAACTGGCACCGCATGTAATTTTTAGTTTTAAGTCTAAGTTGTTTCAAAAAGACAATTTTAACTTTAGAGTTTGATCTGCAACATGCACTTTAGACTTTGGGGTCCAAATTGCACCTAACCAACATGTGCAACTCAAACACAAGACCAAACTCCTTCACAATGGTCATTTAGAATTTGGGGTTTGATCCCTAATGTGCATTTCAAACTTCAGGGTCCAAGATGTACCTAGAAACACATAGACGACTGAGCCAAGTCTAGAGTTATACAAGATTGCAACCTAGACTTCAGGGTTTGATGGACAAATTTCATTTTAGATTGTGCAAAAACTTTTTTTAAGGCAAGGACAACAAGCTAGTCTTTTTGAGAGACAAGGCATGACTCCCTCATTTTTTGCATTATGTAAAAATAGTCCAAACCATGCACTTGGGGACACGTTGTTGGACAAGCATGAAGTTTCCAAATGCCTCTAAAGGAAGACTAATCCGCCATGAAAAAACTCTCTTTCTCTCAAGAAAAATACATGCAAGGAAATGGAAAAATCCACAAGAGAACAACCAAAGAAGATGTCAAAATGCTACTAGACATCATAGAAACATACAAACTTAAAAAAAGAGGTATAAATCCCTAATAAGACCATAACAAGACTAGGTCTAAAATATAAGAAAGCATACTTATAAGTGTCATTGTATAAGCCAATCAAACATGATAAACTCGTCTAGGAAAGCCATACACATTCCAAATTCAAGGTTGGTTACACCATGGTAAATAATATAATTGCATCATCTCCACAAGTGGAACATAATACAATATACCATTGTCCAATAATAACATATACAATTTGCAAATAACAACATCAAAGGACTTGAATTTACACATTATATAAAGCATGGAAAGAACATAATATCAAAATGAGAAATAATAGAGTCCATGCATGATCTCAAATCTATTCCAAGAAATCCACAAGCCTTCAATGATGGTTCAACACCACCCAACCATGTGGAACCCTAAGTCCCACCTCTTTGAACTAGGAGAAAATCAATCCAACACACTCACAAGAAAACATGGGGTTGGACAAGCACACAACCACCACCACACATACAAGGACTCATCAAGCAAGCATATACGAGGAATACACATCCACCACTCAATACATACACATGCCAAATGCATTATCACATTATTACACCAAGTAGAAAAATAACAAGGACATCATCCAACATCATCAAGCATGCACATGAAGCATTATACAAGCAACAAGATACATCCAAACACAAGATTGGGAAGAACACACCAATTGACATATAGAACAGACAATAAGCACCCATTGGATGTTCAATCCAAGGTAAAAAAGGAATAGAGGGTTGTTCTAGGTACTAGCAATGGAGTTTCCTCACAAGTATCCACCACACAAAATTTTAGGAGCATGCCCCCATCTCATTGAGGTCCTCAACAACACCAGTATCAATATACAAGTCCATCCTAAGACTCATGGTCTCATAAATGCTACAGTATCCTACCTATCCTTCATGGTCCTTTCCATGTATCCTCTTGGGTATATGGAAGTGTTCGTGGGTTATCTTTCTTTAGTGTTTACTTGTGAGATTCCCCATTTATTTTAATAACATCTTGTTTAAACCCCTATTTGCCTCATCCACACTCAACATACAAGTAGATGGGCATGAGTGTAATGCCCCCCCTGCCAAGGAACAACACTAAACTAGGTCAAATTAATGGAATTTTAAAAAAAAAGCAAATAACAATAGAATGCATAACATAACATAATAATCTAAACCTAGGTCCTCTAAGGTTCCTCGACTGCGTTACTCACAAATCAAGATTGCAAGAAACAAAGGTTACATAAAGAGATACAAATGGAGATACATCCCAATTTACAAATACATGATAAGTGATCTTTTCAAACAAGAACAAGACATCTCTAATGCATTTACAAACAATTATAGTAAGAACCATAAGGTCATCCTTAGCATAGTGGAAAAACATATTCTTTGCTCCAGTAATCTGCTTAGTTAACAGACCTGTATCTGTGCATCTAAAAGTGAACATTAGTTCCACAAAGATTATCAATAAACATAAAAGAGAACTATATACTAGCCTAAGGCCCTAAGGGGCTGACCTAATGTCTTGGGGGCTCCTGATGGCCTTGTCTATGTACGTGTAGTGCAGAGATTTCATAGTTTGAAACAACAAATTTTTCAACCATAAGGTCAACTTAGTTACAATATCTCAAAGGGGGTCATATATTAATTTCTAGAGTATCATTCTAGATCTAGAAAGAACAATAACTTCATTCATCAAGACATTCACGATTGTCGAAAGATAATCATCATTTCAAGGAAACATTAATCAAACTTAATTCCATTATTCACCAAGTATTGTTTTGTTAATCGATCAAGGTGAAACCACTTCCCATTAGTCAATAAATCTCTAACCAGAACAATAAATATGAATTTTATCTTTTTACTACCTAGAACCATTTCCTTGTACCACATTAATTTCAATATTCATATCAATAAGTCTTTAATATCATAATATTAAAAAGGAGGCCACGATTCGTAAAACAATTGAGTTTAGAAAGTAAAAACATCCTATTTTAAATACATATTAGAGTATTGAAAGTGCTAATTTAATCCTTACTAATTCACTTACTTGAGGTGGAAGGCTAAGATAAAGATCTTTTTCATGCAACCTCTTTCCTTTCTACACCATATTCCACATGATTAATTTACTTACATATATTTAGATCCATTGTCCTACGGACATACACACAAGTAGATCAAATGGTGTAGGAGCACCCTCAGGACTTAATGCCTACAGGAGGCAAAGTTTGAGTTTTTGTCTTATTTTGTGTTTTTCAATGTTAATAAGGCCATTTTAGGCCAATATAAGTCTTTTGGAGTCATTGATGAAGGTTTGGTGTCATTTAGTTGAAAAAATGAAAACATTGTCAAAAGTTGTCAAGTGTTGTCATAACAACTTTTCTTGTCAAATGAAAACTTTTTAAAAGTTTGTTAAAAGTTGTTAAATGGTAGTTGTAGGTTGTTTGGGGGCATAAATTGATTGTACAAGCATAAATATGAGCCTCCAAGTTGAATGGAGGGTTGGTGGTTGGATTTTGGATGTTGAAGCAATAAAAATACCCTGTTTTCTGTAGTTTCCAAACATTTTCTGCTGTTATCTTGCATGGTATGGATTTGTACAACTCAGTACTAATCTGAGACTGATTGGGGATGAAAGGAAAGTGAATCTACTTTCAATTTCTTTTTGTTTCATCTAATTTGATGGAGATTTGAATAAATTATGGAATTTTTATTGAGGGTAGGTCTGCAATGAAAGTTATGCTTAAAAAGGTCTAAATTGTTGCACCCATGTTTTAGGCTTTAAGAGCAAGTTGCCAAGAATGAACAAGAATGCATATTTGCATCATTTGTATTGAAACCCTATTTGGAATGTGTCAAGTTAGTCTTGTTTGAGTACTTTCTCTACATCATCAAAGTATTATAGTTGAACTACATCAATTTAATTTGCAAATGACATATTATCCCAAAGCATATAGAAAAGAAGCTAATATAGAAAATGTAATATTAATGTCATTAGTAATCTCCTAAAAGAAGAGGACAAAAAAAACAACAATATGGCCACAAGCTCTCCAACCATAGGATTGATGCTCAATCCACCCCCGAGCTCTAAGGGTCACATAGCTCTTCCCAACTTACATGGCTTACATTTTCAAACATGACACAAATCAACCATTCATTCACATAACTCAAGCTTAACTTTAACACACAAAAATGGCTATTCATGTTCAACAGTATGGAACTCCTACCCACACAACCCCAACACACACAACATCCTCACAAGGAAACAAACATTAACTCTTCACATAGATTTCAATCACAAATACCCATTTAAACAAGGATCAACAAAGATATACATAGACCAATGAAAACTCCAATCATTCATTTTCATATCAATAAACTCAAATCCAAAAGGGTAGATCTTACCAAGAGAATTGGCAACCCAAATATGATAGAAACCCTCACTTTCTCCAAGCCCTTTCCTCCATTCTTCCTCACCCATCCTTTCCTTTTCTTTTCATCAAGAAATCTACTCCCAAATGAGGAAAAACAAGAACAGCCAAGAGCAAGTGAGAGAAGCCAAGGCAAAAGAGGGAAAACCCCCCCTCTCCTTTCAAAGAGAAGGAATATATATAGAAGGAAAAAGGCAACCAACTCCCCATAACTTCCCAACCACCCAACCAAATCCAATTTTCACCACTTTTCATAAGTGGGTAATTAGAGTGGGTTTTAGACTTTATTTAAGGGGTTTTATGGATCCTACCCCATAGACCTACCACCTAGGAAATGTTTTATACAATTAAAACCACATAAAGACTTCATAAAACATACAATAAGTAATCACATTTTAAAAAGTGACTCAAGGGTCTAATAAAACAACATCCCACACATGCACAACCCTTGCCAAACAAGGTTAAAATGTACATTCACAAGAATAACATAAGGGAAGTAGCTAAGTGACCCCTTCATCAACATTGGCCATTTTCTTTTACCTGTATACTCAACCAAAAGTGTTAGTACTTCTCATAATTAATAATAATTGAAACAAATGGCACATGAAAAATAACCTTCCAAGAATAATAATCGAATAGAGGATTAAATCTACACAAGTATAATTTAACTCTCCCTCCTTGCATAATATCTTTTAGAGTCAAGCAATGATTGATCATACTTTTTAATATCAAAATATTACCACTTATCAATAATCTAATTAACATGTAATAAATACTACTACAAGCAAATATTTAATATCAATCATTACCTTTATATTCACACTTACTCACACTCATAATATAAAATCACCTAACATGATGCAATCTATTTGATATACATAATAATATTACCAACAATGAAACATCTCAATCATTGCATACTTATGTAGATAAGGAATATAACTCATCTAGCTATCACACAAAATCACAACAACCACTAGTTAGTTAGTTAACAATCAAAGTATAAGCAACTTGATGTATAGGAACATTAATCACTAATGTTTATTGTTCAACATAAAAGATCATAAAATATAGGACATAAACCATCGATGACTAGAAGGATCAATAAGGCCACAAGGGACGGGGTCTTACACTCTCCCCCCTAGGATTAGGCTTCCTCCTGGAAGTCCCTAGAAATGAAGGTAAACACAAACACTTGTCAATAATATTTTATGCAAAAATTTTCAAGTATGAGAATAGCAAAGTTTATCTTCCAAGGCATTCTAAATACTAGGCAACCTACATTTTAACTATCTACTCAAAATATCACCCGTCCATGTTGCACAACAATATTGCAGTTGTCAATTTCAAACATCAACTGCTTAACATCATTAGCACATACCTTTAAATATCCCTATTATTTTACCTTCATCTCCAAGTTCCAAAGACAACTACTTGCACATCCACGGTGAGAACAGAGGGGTACTACAATGAGAGTCCACTCCATCCTACCCTAGGTTCCTCAACTCCTACAAATTTGTAACAAAAGAATAAAATTGTATCACATGAAGAATGAGTTTATATGACAAGGCTCAAATAATATATTTCATTCACCATGCATCATTTCATCTTCCTAAATGAAGCTACACATGTCTTTTCACAATTTTTGAGGTTTCCAATGCAAGTGTTGTCAAATTTTCAAACATCAAATTTTAGAAATGAAAGCATACCCATTTGGATTCAAGGGAATGGAAAATATTTGTAGACACCCTAAAATGACCAAGTGATCACATCCCTTGTATTTCATCAATTCTTCTAATCACCGGTAGTCAACGTTAATTAAATAATCTAATTATTTAATTAATTTCATCAAATTCTTCTAAAATTCTAAAATTCAACATTAATTGAATAAATTCTCTTTATTTAATTAATTTCAATTAAATTCAACTTTATTCTTCCAAAATTAATTAATTTCAATTATTTAATTAAATCATTATCCTCTTTCAAAATTTCAAGTCCACATTAATTAAATAAATCCAATTATTTAATTAATTCATCACAAAGTCCTCTTATCTACAATTAAATAATTTACATTATTTAATTAAATCAATTGTTCTTCTAAATTTAAATAAATCATGCAAATTTATTTAAATTATCTCAATCCTCTAAAAATAAATAAAATCAAGTATTTTATTTATAATCTTCATATTCCTCTATCATGCACAATCAATTAAATAAATCTATTTATTTAATTTTAGTTATCTTCCAATTCCTCTTAAAATATCTTGTTAACTCATGTGCACAATCGGTTTTATTTTTAGAACTCTAAAAAAGGCAAAATTACAAGTTGAGTTATCTATTGAATCAATCTTGTTTTCATCATATCTTAATAAAAATATCCTTATGGATTGACACATGTCGTGTGCACATTCATCATGGTTATTTGATTTATCTCCTCCATTGATTCTTCTGAATTATCTGGACCGTTGATTGATCTCTGTTGAAACCTATATAAACCCCCCTCATCTCCTTCTCAAATCCTCTTCGATCACTTATTATTAGGCATCCTTTAACAGCACTTTGAGCATACATCGCATCGATTGAGCAACTTTACGATCTTTTGACATTGATCTTTGAGCACTTTGAGCACTTTACTTGCTTGTTGCAAACATGGTTTCGCAGCATTATTGAGTAATCTACATTTCAACAAAGAGAACAACACAAATCTTGGTAAAAGCTTTCTTATTTCATTGGATTTATTGATAATGGCTTTTATTTAGATTAGTTTTCTTTATGTTATGGGCTTTTGATTTATTAGTTTTGATTTAATCGATTTTCCTTATACACATTCTGGCATGCCTGGTGGGACCCACTAATCCCTCTTTTTCTTTGAGAAATTGATTTTTTTAAGTACAATACGGAACAGTGCAAAAGACATAGAAAAGTGCTATTGGCAGTATCCTAAAGCACTTCTAGAGGCACAGTATAGCACCCTCGGGCAATACTGCAGCGCCTCTAGTAGCACAGTAGCGCGCTTTTGGTGAAACAGTCCAGTGCTATTGGTAGTATCGTAAAGCGCTTTTGGAAAAATAGGTTTTCTGATCTTATTTTAGTGATTTTGCAGGGTTTTACTCACATACCTATCATTGATTTGATTGACAAGCTAGTTTATTTGTCTTTCAATTGTCTTTCATACTTCCTAAGCTGACGTATTTAGGATTTTTTTTTATATTTGAGTTAACCTATCTATTTGTAGCATCCTTTGAGTTTTCTTGATTCTAGGATATAGATCTATCAGATATTACTTCTCAGAACTTCAAATCAACCATGAAATCATATCTGGACCTAGTTTATTTTGATAAAGTATAATTTTTCTGGATCTGAGACAGTGCAACGCGTTTGGTAATACAGTACTGCGCTTTTGGTAGCACAGGACGACGCTTCCGGCAGCACAGTATGTCGCGTCTGGATCTAGAGCAGCGCTCCTGGAACTACAGTACATCACCCCTGGTCTGGAGAAACTCACTTTCAGTAACACAGTGCAGCGCTATTGGCATAACAGTAAGTCGCATTTGGTAACACAGTACAACGCTTTTGGTCAGATCTCATTTATTTTTCTAACTTGTGAGTTTTTGTGGAACTAATTAACTTGTTGCAGCTTCTTATCACTCACATAGAGCAAATAAGTTTTTCTAACATGTTCATGCAGGATGAGCTTTGAAGAAATCTTGATTTATTGCACTAAGTCTTAGGAACATATTGCCTTCTTAAGGGACAATTGAACAAATCACTTTTGGCAATCTAAGTTTGAGGAACATATTGCTTTTCTTAAGGGACAATGGATATGTATGTGAAAACACCTCAATTTTCTAAGGAACAATGGACATGAATGCCAAACACTTCAATTTCATAAGGGACAATTGACAAACTACAATCATGTGTGTGCCTAATCTAGTTGCACCTTATTTTTTTATAACGGGACAATTAAACCTTTGTTTAACGTGCTTGCTCTTACTTTTTAGTTATTCCTTTAGAAGGGCCTGCTTTTGGATTGTGCTTCATCCAAAAGGGATGACCCTAAGCAGAGTTTTCCTTTGAACCACTATATAAGAGGGATAAGGCGAAAACCAAGTCCTAACCAACGTCAGCCTTACCTTGTAGTGCCAAACTGAAAAGAGGTGTACCAGCTCTTTGTGGAAATGATTTTCACATTGAGCGAAGTGTTTGATACTCTTAGTAGGATTGGTTAAAGCTTTTAATAGCTTGTCACATTTCTCGTAAGGCATTGGTCCCTCAAAGTTACTAGGAACCATTCTAGATAGTGACTACCCAATCTACCTCCGAACGTTGCGGTAATCATCAGTGCAAGGGGAATTGATTTAAGCCCTTAAGATACTCACCATTGGCTCCCTTGAGAAGAGATAGTATTCCCTCAGCCATAGAGCTCTTGTGACCTACTTGAGCTTTCCGAGGGGAGGGTGAGATATCCCTACCTATCGTCTCTCGCAAAGATACAAAATGTCTGACACCTTTATGGAATGACATTTTTATCGACAGAATATTAAGTTGTGAGCTGATCTACTGCAATGAAACCTTGTCTCTAGGGATTAAAAGTGCTTGTTATTAATTGCAATTATCTTATACCTATGGAAACATTGGGCTTTTTTGAGCCTCGACATACACTATCTATTGTGTCAGTCCCTTTTGCCAACTTTGTTTGTTGTGTTTTCTCTTGCCAAAACAAATCCAATCAGAAACATAACCAAATCTATCAAAATTTGCCTTTTTAAAAGCATCAGACACTACTTCAGCACCTCTGATATTATAGCAGCTCGCCTTTGGTAGTATAGTAGCTCGCCTTTGGTATAACAGTACCTTGCCTCTGGCAACCCTACTTCAGCGCCCTTGGTATAACATCAACTCGCTTTTGGTCACAGTAGCTCACCTTTGGTATAGCAGTACCTCACCTTTGGTAGCTTAGTCCATCGCCTTTGGTATTACAGTAGCTCACATTTGGTAGCACAGTCCCACGCCTTTGGTCAAACAGTACAACACCTTTTGTCCAGTCAACTATGCATCAAATTTTGTCTTTTCCAAAAAAAATAAGTAGAATCCCAGCTTTTGTCCTAGTGTATTCCATGGTAACCACTAGACTCCAGCAAACTATGAAGTCCAAGCAAGTTGTCCCTAGGAAGCGCAAATCAGCTCCTCACACACCTCAATCAGGCTGAGCCAACATTACTCCTAAGGTTACTCCTAGGACACCCACGGAAAGATCTACCAACTCTCCAAACATGCTGTAGCTTGACCAACCAAGCAATCCTCAAGAAGGTAGGGTCCCTTTGGTAAGTACACCTCACTATACCACCGGCATGCCTCTGGATTTTGTTCCACAAGGTTATACTATTGATCAAGTCCCATCTCAAGAAGGTAGGGTCCCTTTGGTAAGTACACCTCACTATACCACCGGCATGCCTCAAGATTTTGTTCCACAAGGTTATACCACAGATCAAGCCCCATCTCAAGAAGAGAGACACTTTGAAATAGGTCAATCCTTTCAAGAAGATGGGCAAGATCTTGACGAATTCATACAAGATCCTAGAGTTGTAGCTGCCTTTGACAAAATCCTTAGTGAGAACCAAGATCATTTTTTTCATTTGCTTGCAGAGCAAGGAGAAAAATTACCTCAAGATTTTGATTTATCCAATCTCAAGGACATAAACAACACCCAAAATGCCCTACATGCAGTCCAAACTATGTCAATAGTGACCACGCCTTTACCCGAACAAAGCTTACAAGGGAGAATGATTGCGCAATATGAGAATCCCCTTTATCAAAACCCAACAAGAAAGAGGGTCGTATCACCGCTTCTAACTCCTATGGAGATCTACAAAAATTAACAAGAGACTCTCCAACGTCAAGCGAAGCTAGCTAAACAAGCCACCATAGCTTGATCAAACATACAACAAACTCCTAAAATGTCCACACCAATCATAAGTGGAATTTTGGTTACCCCATCGCAGATAGGTTTCCCACCAAATTATAATCCAAGAAACACTTTGGTATCCATGCAACAAGGGTCTCAACAAATACCAATGCCTACATCATCAAACCTTCATATTCCTCAACCAACCAGGGTCATGCACCCCCAACCACAGTATTCTTCTACGCTCATCCTCAATCAACCCCAACCATCACAAAACACATCTACCTATGTCCCTCCACCCTCAACATTTCCAACATCACGTTTCCCAAAGCTATGTGCCGCAATCGCAACCTAACCCAAACTTTAGCTTTCCCCCACCACACACTTTTCTTCAACCATCACAAAGCCTACATTCTTACCTAGCACCACCCCCACCTCCTCCAAATCAAATCATCCAATTCCAACCCAATCTAAACCCAACGTACAACACATACGACCCCAACCAATCATACAACCCTTATAACACTAGTGCCCATGGTTTGCACTACAATCTTTCATATGGGCATCAACAACCACTTCTAGGACAACAGGAGATGTTTCCAACCCCTCCCACGACTATGGAGCTAAAACTTGCGGAGGTTCAACAACAACTATTTGATCTTACATTTGGCCACACTAAGAAGACCTTCTCTTTGGAAGAAGTGTGTCCTTATCCTTTTGATAGGTCATTACCCATGATCCCTTTTCCTCAAAATTTCACTATTCCCAAATTTGATAAATACAAAGGAAAAGGTGACCCAAAAAACCATCTTAGGGAATTCTATCTTGCTTGCTTCTAAGTCTCACATAACGACACATATCTTAAGCGTCTCTTTTCTCGTAGTCTTGGAGGTCAAGCTATAGAATGGTTCTCACTTACCTATGGGCATCAAGTCTTTTAACGAGCTAGTAGAGAAATTTGCCACCCATTTTTCCTACTACACGAAGCATGAGATTTCCATGACTGATCTATGCAACAACAAATAGAAAAATGGAGAAACTTTCATTTCTTTTCTTCAACAATGGAGACAAATGGCTAGCAAATTCCCATTCAAGATACCTGAAAAGTAGCTTGTTAGCATATTTGTGCAGAACCTCAACCAAGAATTGGGTTTTCACTTGCAAATTCTTAGTGCTACAACGTTTGACGAGATTACCTACAAGGGAATCAATATTGAGAAGGCCCTCATTGCTAAGGGTGTGGTCAAAATCTTCAAAGAAACTAAAGACAATGCTCCTCATCAACAAACAAATGATAAACCAAAATTTTGGAACAAAAATAAAAATGTGGTCAACGATGGGGTGGTCGATTCTAAACATGTCCAAACATTGCAAACGCTGCTATAGCTTTCCAAACCAAGTCAAGCTCCACCTCAACAATAGCAACAACAAAGACAGCCTTATCAAAACCAACAACAACAACAAGAAGAGCGACCTCAACAAGATTACCCTCTGTGGTGTCAATTCACTCCCTTGGGAGAGCCCATAGAATCGGTCCTACAGAAGCTTTTACACAAAGGGCTCATCACCTTACCAGATGCTCCCCCATATGGAGAACCTGTTTACAAAACTGCACATTACAGAGACAATGAATATTGTGAGTTCCATACGAGCAAAGGGCACAGAATTGCATCATGCATGAAACTCAAGCACCATATCCAAAATCTCATCGAGGGCAACCAAATCTCTTTTGAAGATGAACCACCAGCTCAACACACGAACAAAGACCTCAACATTTACAAGGAACCATTCCCTCACCATGGTCTGCCTCATCCTCAGGATAAAGGTAAAGGTGTCAATCATGCTTCCACTTCCTTTGACTCCATTGTAGGTCATTTTGAAGAGAGTCGAGTGTCTACCGTCACAATCAAAGGCAACTTAGATACAGATTGCGTTGTTACCACTCGTCGTGGTCATGTCACCATTCATGGTCCTACACCCAGTCTCCCAACTCAATCCGATTATAATCTTGTCAAACATTTAGGGAAAATGCCAGCACAGATATCTATTTTGGACCTTCTACGGTCATCACCTACACATAAAGTGGTGCTAGAAAAATCCCTCCAAGAGTCTTTGGTTCCTAACAACATAGCAGTCATGGATTTCTGAGCTATAGTAGGTAACATTGCTTCACCCTACAATGTGGTCTTCTCTGAGAAAGACCTCCCTTCCCATGATCCATGTCACAATGATGCCCTTCATATTGAAGTTTTCATCCATAAGCGCAAAATCAAACGTATACTCATAGATGGTGGTGCTGGTCTCAACATCTATTCTTTAAAGTTACTTAAGTAATTGGGATACTCTGAGGATCATGTCAACATTGATCTAAGTATTACAATCAAAGGGTATGATGATGTTGAACGTCATTTAGAAGGTGTTATCCACTTGCCTATACAACTGGGCCCCGTCATGCTTGAAACTAGATGCCAAGTCCTTGATATTGAGTTGCCTTACAACATTATCCTAGGCCACCCATGGATCCATGCAATGAAAGTTGTTCCTTCAACATACCATCAGTCTCTAAAGTTCCCATTCAATGGTACAGAGATAACTATCCCAGGAGACCCAATCCTTTTGAATTCTATCGTGTCTTGCAAGGTAGTTATAAGAATTGCAACCAAGTGCCTCAAAATGACAAAGCCCTTGAATCACCACTATATGTCGATCCTAAAAATCTGACACAAGCCTCTACAAGTGAACCTAATCCTCTTCCTAAAATCAAAGCTCACATCCATGATATAGGCTTTGGAACCTATGATATCTCAAAATCTTGTTGTGTAGGGCGGATGCCTTTATCCCCTAAATCTTATGGCCAATCACCCATTGCCAAAGCAACTAAAAAAGTAGCCATTCCTCCCCCAGCATCTTTAACCCAATTCCAACAGGGAAAATTATTGGAAGAGGAAACTATTGAAGATATCTCTTCTTGGCTCTATAAGGAGAAAGAACTAGTCACAATACCAATCAAGCAATATGGCAATGGCTTAAGGATAGTAAAAAACATGGGCTATAAAGGCAAAGGTGGCCTTGGGAAATAGAATCAAGGAACAATGGAGCCTATTAGTGTGACAAAGAAACTAGATAAGAAGGGTTTAGGATTTGGTAGAAAGGTACCATGCACCTTGGACATCGAGGGTATACTCGACAAGGTGGCTGAAATTTCTCTCATAGATTCGATGTCTAATGAGGATACCATTGATGACTCTTCCCTCCATATGACTGACCTATTTACAGAATCCTCTGTATTCATGCTATCATTTGTATCCCTAACATCCACCACAAACACCCAGAAAGTAACACTTCTCTACCCTGAACTTATCAATTGGGACCAACAAGGATCCCCCATTATAGATGTGTTTCAAAATGACGAAGCTATAGCTGAGTTCATGGGACTTCGGGAGGGTATCCCTCTTGGCAATCATAAAGCAAGTTTTGTAATGGAACTAGAACCAATAGCTTATTTTGGTGAGAATGCCAAATCCTCTAGTCGCAAAAGTAAAAATAAAGAAAGATCTCTAGGTGAAAACCACACTGTGGCACCTCTCGATCACAAAATAGTAAAAACAAAGGACGTATCCAAAGGTGAAAACCCAACTATGGCACCTGAGGATGGAGGATTTGACCTTCCCCTACCATCTAAGTATCAAGAGAAGTCAACTCTCTTGGTGGAAGATTCTACAGAGATAAACCTTGCCACACAGCAAAATTCAAAGACCACATTCCTAGCAGCATCATTATTAGAAACAGAGCACAGGAATCTTAACACATTCTTCTTATAGTGAACCATCAACTTTGCATGGACCTATGCAGATATGCCGGGGTTAGACCCGAAGCTAGTGGTTCACTATCTCATAGTTGATCCAATAGTTAAACTAGTCAAGCAAAAGCTGAGAAAGATGCACCCACAGATAGCTCTCTTAGTGAAAGTGGAAATACAGAAGTTGTTAGATGCAAAGTTTATCCGACCTATTGACCATTCAAATTGGGTCTTAAACATTGTACCTGTGTCTAAATCCAATGGACGCATCCGCATGTGTAATGATCTTAGAGATCTTAACAAAGCATGTCCCAAAGATGACTTTCCATTACCGAACATTGATATTATAGTAGACTTGACAGCAGGTCATGAAATGCTTTCTCTCATGGATGGATTCTCAGGCTACAATCAGATAAGGATAGCAGAAGAAGATCAACATAAAACAACCTTTACTTGTCTGTGGGGTAATTATTGTTGGTGTGTCATGCCGTTTGGTCTAAAGAATACAAGAGAAACCTATCAGAGAGCAATGATAGTGATATTCCATTATCTCTTTCATCATATCATGGAGGACTATGTGGATGACATACTAGCTAAATCTTCTAGGGCAAAGCACATACAAGTTATAAGACAGATCTTTGACAGGCTCAAAAAATACCAAGTGCATCTCAATCCAAAAAAATGTGTCTTCGGTGTAACATCAGGGAAGCTATTGGGATACATTGTATCTCGTAGAGGCATCGAAGTAGACCCCAAAAAACTAAAAGCTATAGTGGAGATGCCTCCACCAAAGAACCTCAAAGCATTAAGGAGCCTTCAGGGAAGGTTGCAATCCATTAGGCATTTCATCTCATAGCTAGCAGATAAATGTCAACCATTTCAACATTTGCTTCGAAAGGATGTCTCATTTCGATGGGATTATAAATGTCAAGCAGCATTTGATCAGCTCAAAGAGTATCTGGCTACACCTCCTGTATTAGTTCCACCGGTGGCTGATAAACCTTTGATATTATACATCTCAACTACAACTTCGGCCCTAGGGGCCCTTTAGCACAAAATGATGAAACAGGAAAAGAGCATGCAATTTATTATATCAGTAGAACCTTAGTGGGATACGAACTCAATTATTCACCAATGGAAAGAGCTTGTTTAGCAGTAGTGTTTGCCTCCCAAAAGTTGTGGCATTACATGTTGAACCAACACACAAATCTTATAGCCAAAATTGATCCATTGAAGTATCTACTAGCAAAAGCAGCTCTTACAGGTAGACTAGCTAAATGGGTCATGATCCTTAGTGAGTTCGACATTGAGTATATGGATCGTAAAGCAATCAAAGGACAAGCCCTAGTGGATCAACTAGCAGAAGCACCCATGATAGATACACATCCTATGGTAGAAGACTTTCTGGATGAGAATCTCTTCACTCTTTCCAACTCAATAATGTGGAAGTTGTATTTAGATGGTTCCTACACACAGCATGGATCAGGGGCCGACATCTTGTTTGTCACACCTCAAAATGACTACATTCCAAAGTCATATCAGCTTGCATTCCCTTGCACCAACAACATTGCTAAGTATGAAGCACTTCTCATAGGTCTCAATACAGTAGTTCAATGGGACATCACGGAACTACAGGTATATGGAGACTCGCAACTAGTCATTCGACAAGTCATAGATGAGTACCAAACAAAAGATGAAAAGTTGGTCCCCTACAAGGAACTAGTGGATGCCTACAAACCACACTTTTCTAGCATCACATTTGAGAAAATTCCAAGAGAGCATAACAAGGCTGCAGATTCTATGGCTTCGGTAGGGTCACTGATTGACATGCCTGCTAATACATAGAAATGTGAATTCTTGATCGAACAGTTGCTGATACTAGCCGTTGATGTTCCTGTTACTGAAATCATCTACAAAATTGTTGGTCCCAATTCCCCATGGTATGAAGACATCTATGAATACCTTAAACACAATACCTTTCCCTCTAACCTATCATCCACCCAACACAAAACCTTTATCTGTTGATCCTCCCATTACACCATTCTAGGTGATACACTATATCGTCAAAGTCTCAATGGTATCCTCTTACGATGTCTTAACGCGGAAGAATCCAAAGCTACCTTACGAGACATACACGAAGGTGTCTGTGGCGCACATTCTACCAATCCTAATCTTGCTAAGAAGATACTTAGGACAGGTTACTACTAGCCTACAATAGAACAAGATACTGCACAGTTTGCTAAGAAGTGTCTACAATGCCAACAGCATGGAGATTTGATTCACGCACCAGTTCATGAACTACAACATGTGACTACTCCATGGCCTTTTTCTCAATGGGGTCTCAACCTCGTAGGACAAATCCACCCATCCTCATCAAATGGCCATAAGTTCATCATTACTACCACTGAGTATTTCACGAAGTGGGTGGAAGCCATTCCCATGACCTATATCATCGGTAAGCAAATAACCAAGTTTATCCTTAACTACCTCATTTGCCGGTATGGTATTCCCCAAGCCATTGTCACTGATAATGGGAGACCATTCAAGAACCAAGATGTCTGTGCCTTATGCACACAATACAATATTTGACATCGCTTTTCAACTCCCTAATATCCACAAAGTAACGGCCAAGCTGAGGCTTCTAATAAAACCATTCTCAAAATCCTCAAGAAAATAGCCAATGAAGTTGGTCGTGATTGGCACTTGCAACTCAATCTCGTTCTATGGGCCTACCACACTAGTATCAGAACACCAACTGGTGCCACACCCTATGCCTTGGTCTATGGCTCTGAAGCCATCCTACCCATAGAGGTCGAGATCCCATCCCTCAGAGTATCCATGCAAGACCTGATTTCTGGAGAGGAGTACCGCATTTCCAAATTAGCTAAGCTAGAACTACTAGATGAAAGGCGTCTGGCCATGCTTAATCATCTCCATGTCTATCAAAATCGTCTCTGGTGTAATTACAACAAAAAGATCAAATAAAGACAGTTTCAAGTTGGTGATCTTGTACTCAAAGAGAATCAGAAAAATCAAGTAGATCGGGAAAAGAAGGGCAAGTTTGAGCCTAATTGGTTAGGTCCCTTTATTGTCACAGCAGCATATGGATCAGGAGCTTATACTTTAGCTACACCTGATGGCATTCCTCTAGATGAGCCACTTAACAGTGTTCATCTCAAGAAGTTTTATGCCTGATCCTCAGAATATTCCAAAAAAAAAAATCCAAAAAAATTTGTCCTTTGGTGAAAACCTGGCAAACAAGCACCTTGGATAAGTACCATAGTGAAAACCTGGCAAACGGGCGCTATGTGTAGAGTCAGCATCCATCATCTTTCGAGTCTGGTTCATTCCATGTCCATTTCATAGCACACTCCATCCATCCATAATAAAACCATTGACCTTGTTTGCATTTCCATCTCCCTATCTAGTATAGCTTGAAAATTTGTCAATGTCCATCGTTGTCATCCTACGTCTTGATCTGTGTCAACAGTTAGCACTATCTTGTCCTAGGTCAAGCTTTTTGCATCTTCTTCATTGGTCACCCATACAATTTCTTCTACCAGAATGGGGGCAACTCTTTCCTTAACCTAGGTCTAGGAGTGGTTCCTTGTTCATGGTTCACAACATGCTCTTCAATCATTCTCCTTTCTGCAGATAGCACCCTTTAACAGACACATCGCTCCTATGATAAGGTTGTTATCTTCCCAATGCTTTTCCTACATCATCACATCAACCAGAACTACATATCATTTCTTCTCAATCTTAAGGTACCTTGATCCCATGGATATGGGTAGGTAGGTAGTTTGGAATACGAAGGAAGTATCCAGTACTCAGGTACATAAGATCTCATCATTTCCTCTACCCAAGCTCATACACCTTGACCCATCTCATCACTCTATCCAGAACTACATATTATCATCTTTCATCTTCCATCGTAAATGTGCCTTGATCCCGTGGATACAGGGTATGTAGGCAGTCTGGAATATGAAGTATGTATCTAGTACTCAGGCACATATGATTCATCATTCTTCACCCACCCCAATCCATTAACACTGTCACCTTTCTAGTCTTCCATTTTTCAAAATCCATTTGCCTCGACTTGACTAACTCAAGCAGCAAGCTAGCGCATCCTTTCAAAGCAAAAGTCCTTAAGAAGCCTGAAGCAAAGCAGCTTTCTTCCAAAGTCATCTACTGTCCTACTATTCTGATTGTCAACATCAGCTAAATCCAACTTAACCAAAGCACCAGATCAACAAACTTGTCTTTTGCAAAGTGTTCCATTGTCGAGACCAACACACGCATCTCCTGCGACATGTAGCATTTCCTACAACATGACATTGACTTTTTAGGTAGATGGCCCCCTTTAACGGACACAGAGTTCCTATGATAAGGGTGTTATCTTTCCTATCCAATCTATCTTGAGCAACCTCTTTGGCAAGAGAATATGTTGGTTGTATGTTTACTTTATAAGTTAGTCAATTTGCTTTATGGTTTATCGTTTGCTCCTTTATCCATTACCTATTCAAGGCTACCTTGGTTTATCTATAATCTTGGTATGTTGCGATGTAGTACGGATTGGGGGCATAGTCATTGCTTTTGTGTACCGTGTTTGAGGAATGATCTTTAGTATCTTTCTTAACATCATATTTATCTTGTATATGTTACGACCTAGCATCTTACATATTTAATACTCTTCTTGCATTTACATGTATTTAAGTTTATTTTATGTTCAAGACTATGGCTCATTCACATGTAACAACAAGGTCATATTATGTCTAAGGGATCTAAGTTCAAACCACTTGCTTGCAGAGTCAACGTACATGCACTCAGATATTACATCACCTTGGTCTTTTATACCTTGGTGGCAAAATATCCACGTGCTATATCAAAAATAAGGATTGCTCTTTATATACAAATGTAAAACCAATGCAACAAGCTCATCATTTACCCATCCATTTACTCATAGCCTTATATCATTTCAAAAGCAAAGATCGATCAACAATCTCTCTCTTCCATCCCCACTTTTCTTCCCTCTGGCGCATATCTGCAAAACCCACATGTTAGATATCGCAAGTCATAACATCTATATCATCATACATCTATAAGCATCATGACATCTATAAGCATCATATAAACAATATACATCATCACATAAATCCATAATCATACATACATATCCTCCAATCCATGTCATCAGGACATGGATACATAAAAGCATGAACATTAGTGAACACAATATGTCATCATATATATATATATATATATATATATATATATCTCATGTGAAGGTTGTCAAAATACAAAATGTCAGTGTCTACATAGTCCATATGTATACATCAATAAAGTACAATCAGGGCTATCAAGAGCCCTCAAAATATACGTCGAATGCACATAGGCATCAGTCCAAATATACAAGTGTCCATAATGATACAAAAAGTGATACAAAAATTGTACAATGTACAAATATGTATGCTCTAGTGGGTTGAGCTGCCCTCCTGCTGTGGTCCCTGTCCTCCACCTGTGCTCGGTGCAAGTCCCCCAGATGGTCCTCCTCCCCCTGCTGGTCCTCCTCCCCTTGGTGGCACAAAAGGTCCTCTAACTGAGGACAATGACCGCCCTATCCTCCGAGACCTAGATGCTCTGAACCTACTCCTCTCTCTGTAGCTCGGTGCCTGATGAGCTGCTGGCACCACACCGACATAGAGACCCCTATAGTACTTAGCCTCTCAGCCTGCTGACACTAGCTCTCCCTGCACCCGGACGAGCTCACTATATAATGTCCTCTGATCGACACCTAGTGCATGGTGTGCCTCATCTCTCTCCCACCTCACTCTTTGTAGTGTGGCCTCTGTTGTTAGCCATAGCTATACCTCTGCATCTCTCTCCCTAATTGCTTGGGTTAGCTGCCCATCATCCCCTGCTGGTGCAAGTGCTTCCTATGCTTGTGCCTGTGCCTGTGCCTGTGATTGTGCTTGTGCCAGGGCTGCCTGTGCTGCTGCTACTATCTGTGTCTGTACCTGTGCTAAGGCCTCGACATGTCTCACCTCTACCCTCGTTGCATCCCTATCTCTCCTCAACCTCATCATCTAGAGCTCTAATCGTGTCCTCTAGGCTATCTCCTCCTGTAGCAGCCGATCCGCTCACTATAAATCAGTCTCTACGACCGGGTCCTCTGCCTCCACCATCTCTACATCTGCCTGTGAGCCTCCCGCCTCTCCACCCACCTGTTGTCTGGCCTCTCTGGCCTGTCGCCTGATCCTAGCCTCCACACCTGGGACTAGTACCTCCCCCACTGCCCCTGCCACACCTGGTGTGGTCAGTCTCATTGGCCTATGTGTCTGCCAGTACCTGTCATACTCTGGTAGTGTCCTTGGATTTGCCAATCCAGAATCCCAATCCCATCTCACTGGTACCAGTCCCCACAACTCTGTCAATGTTGTCACCACTAGAATCTCTACATCCCAGTCCCCAATCTCCCACCATGTCCTGGCATGTGTCGCCTCTCCAACTGGCAAGGCCTATGGCAGTCCAAACTATCAGAGTACCTACTCTGGCAGGTATCTCTCTATGGTATTTGTCCACCTCCTGAATAGGTATCGAGCCTGGCAATAGTACATTAGCTGCTCATGCTCATCCTCCCAATCCTCGCATAGTAACCACGACCTCCAAATGAACTGGTCCATCTCATCGATCTACCACCTCTAGTGGCTAACAGATCCCAGCCTTCGGTGTGTGATAACTCCCTCATATAGAAATGCATAAGGCTCTCCCCTCTCCCGATGGCACTGTGTAAGGGGTCTGATCACTGGAATGTGCTCCCACGCCCACACCTATAGAAGAGTCACCCCTGCTGAGAGACTCTGGCCTCTCCTGTAGATGCAGTCATGCATGTCTCGATATAGCTACCCTAATACACATGGGCCCCATGCATACTAAATGCCATGTGTGAACATCCTAGATAGTACAGTGCCCCATCCAATGGATAATCCTCTAGATCACCTATCTGGGCACAGGAAGCCACCAATCAATGAAGAAACTATCCATCTGATCCTATCGTAGAGTCTAAGAACATCTGCCCACCAAATCTTGTCATCGTCTATCCGCAAATTATCTGTGCAGAATACCTCACCAAGCCTGCCTCACCTCGCACCAGGTTAAAGTCCACTCACTCTCCATCAATCCAAATCCTGAGGATGCGATACACATCCTCTAATGTCACTATAGCCTCCCCTGTCAGAAAGTGAAACTAGTATGTCTCACTGTGAAATCTCTCTACCACTGCTGTCACTAGGATGAGATTCACGCTAATGTGTGTCAGGTGTGCCATGTGCAATAATCTTGCGTGCTCTAGGAATGCATCCTCCTCCCGTGTCAGTTGTACCACCTCGTGTGCTATGGGGTGGTGTCGCTCTCTCAACATCAACGGAGGCATAATCCTTTGCATTCACAACAATCCACTTGTCAGACATTTTAACCATTTCTCCATAGTCCTATCAATGTCTACTTTCTACCGCCAGCCCTAGGACTGACTCTCCCATTCTCTAGCTTAAGTGATCGACTCCTCGGTCAACCCAACTACTTCTTTCTTCTAGCCCATCCAAAAGTGCCTTGTTCTATACAAATGTGTTGCACTATCTTACCAAACGCACCATACTATTTATGCTGATGCGCTGAGCTATCCTATACCAAAGGCAACTTGTTTTACATGTGCTCCTTGCCATGCCTCTAACTGCACCTTTCTGCACTACCAAAGGTGACCTAATTTTCTACCTCTCGTACCAACCGCGCTCTACTGCTCTGCCAAGAGTGCTATAGGACCCTACCAACCATGTTGTGGCGCGATAACCACAAACCAATAGCACTGTGGCATTGCCAAATGTGCTATACTAACCTACCAGAAGTACTGTAACGCTCCAAATGTTCCTAACCCGACTACCAAATGCGCCATTCTACCCTACAGCACTTTTGGCTGACCTAAAGACCTACCTAGACCTAGCCCTAAAAATCACCCTAAAACGTCAATCACAAAGAGGCATTCAGACACTTACTGCTGTCAGAGCTCTTGCTAGCTTCCCATACGTCTGCACCAACTTCGCCTGATGCCTGTGCGCTGGAATCAACATCTCTCCTCACTGTCAGCTCCTTCCACTCAACTCTCACACCTTAGGTTTGGAGGCTCTACACTCTAAATTTGGCAAGCTCTTAGTGTGCAAATGAGGAGTGTGATCCCCATGGGACCTATTTATAGCATCCCTCCCATCTTTTTTCTTCCCAACCCATTCTTCTCTCTGCTACCTTGTCATGTACCCTTCTAAGTCGAGCGTCAACCCAGTTCTTCTATCACCTCCCTTTCTTCCCACTCAAGGGGGCTTATGCAGGGGAAACTAGCTACACAGGGGCATCAAAATTGTATCATGTCTTCAAACAATCAATTTCTTTGACACAACATTGTAAACTGCATTGCATCAAAGAGGGGTAAAATGTAGACACCCTAAAATGACCAAGTGATCACACCCCTTGTATTTCATCAATTCTTCTAATCACCGGTAGTCAACGTTAATTAAATAATCTAATTATTTAATTAATTTCATCAAATTCTTCCAAAATTCTAAAATTCAACATTAATTGAATAAATGCTCTTTATTTAATTAATTTCAATTAAATTCAACTTTATTCTTCCAAAATTAAATAATTTCAATTATTTAATTAAATCATTATCCTCTTTCAAAATTTCAAGTCCACATTAATTAAATAAATCCAATTATTTAATTAATTCATCACAAAGTCCTCTTATCGACAATTAAATAATTTACATTATTTAATTAAATCAATTGTTCTTCTAAATTTAAATAAATCATGCAAATTTATTTAAATTATCTCAATCCTCTAAAAATAAATAAAATCAAGTATTTTATTTATAATCTTCATATTCCTCAATCATGCACAATCAATTAAATAAATCTATTTATTTAATTTCAGTTATCTTCCAATTCCTCGTAAAATATCTTGTTAACTCATGTGCACAATCAGTCGTATTTTTAGAACTCTAAAAAAGACAAAATTACAAGTTGAGTTATCTATTGAATCAATCTTGTTTTCATCATATCTTAATAAAAATATCCTTATGGATTGACACATGTCATGTGTACATTCATCATGGTTATTTGATTTATCTCCTCCATTGATTCTTCTAAATTATCTGGACCGTTGATCGATCTCTGTTGAAACCTATATAAACCCCCCTCATCTCCTTCTCAAATCCTCTTCAATCACTTATTCTCAAGCATCCTTTAACAGTGCTTTGAGTATACATCGCATCGATTGAGCAACTTTACGATCTTTTGACATTGATCTTTGAGCACTTTGAGCACTTTACTTGCTTGTTGCAAACATGGTTTCACAACATTATTGAGCAATCTACATTTCAACAAAGAGAACAACACAAATCTCGGTAAAAGCTTTCTTATTTCATTGGATTTATTGATAATGGCTTTTATTTAGATTAGTTCTCTTTATGTTATGGGCTTTTGATTTATTAGTTTTGATTTAATCAATTCTCCTCACACAATATTCTTTTCCAAGAACATACAAATTTGGAAGAAATGTTTCCATAGTTTTGCTGTAAGATGCAAAATCTACAAATGCATACAATGAGGATTGTTAAATTGATTCCCATCAATTTAACAATCCATCAAATCAATCATTCCTAGAAAATGGAAATCCATTGCATCCAATTAATGTGGGCATGGAAAACATATAATAAATTTAAGCACACAGAAATGACAAACCACACAAATTTAGCCACTTACCTTGCAACCATGCACAAGAAAATGAAAGAGTGAACGAGGGAGTTGAATGAGCAAATTTCTCCCCTTTTCTCCATGCCACACTTAGCCCAATTCAAATACCAAATAGTGCAATGACTTCCCACACCTAAGGATGTAGGAAAATGAAGAGAAAACAAGGCAAAAATACCTCCCTCCAAAAATTCACGCCCATCAATTATTCCCTCATTTTCCCACACCTAAGAAACACAAGGGAGGGGCAAGAACAAGGAAATCTATTATTTTAAGATTCCCCAAGCTTCCCAAATAGTCTTTACCCAAAACCAATTCCCATGAGCAAGGAGAACAACAACTCCAAAATCAAGCAAAATCTTTTCCCTAATTTTCTAATGCCTTAAATGGGCTTTCTTTTCTTCTTTTTATCCCCAAAATAATTTTTAAAAACTATTTTAAATTTCAAAACAATTATTATTATTGACATAATGAAAATGACTTTCATAATCTTTTAAAAACACATATATGTATATATTAAATTTTCCTTTTTTGAAATTAGGCAATGATATTAAAAACGTACAAATTCTGTGTAACATAATAATATGATTTTCTAATTAGAACATAGATCTCCTCAAACCACATGGCAATAAAATAAATAGTTTAGACATTGATATGATATTTAGAATAGTAGTTGATTATTGGTTGCAAACATGAATTGATTTATTAATTATGGACTTAATTATATTTGTTAGATTAGAGTTACAAATTATAATTAGTTGTCTCTATGAATTGATTTTAAAATAAACATAATTGGGAATGATAAATCTAAATTATATTTGATTAAATGCTATTTGTTTATGTGATTTTGTATTAATATGATGAATTAAACTTATTATTGATTTTCATTTAATTATGATAATATTTTTAATTATGAAATATATATGATGCATATATTAATTTAATTATGAATGTTGCTTCAACTATTATCTTGAATATATTAAAGTTAGTGTGCAAGTGTGTAGGTTAAATTCCATGACCAATGGAAAAATTCTAGAGGTTGCCCAAGAAACTACTATTGTGTCTCTCCCATGTAGCTAAGCCTTATCCTAAGAGAAGATTAAGATCTTTTTGTATAAAAGTGTTGTGAGTGTGATTGTGTTAATAAATTTTCTAATTTTATTTTATTATCCAATGTGTGGTGTGGTTGAATTCCCTTAAGTTTCAAATTTTAGATTTAAATTTAAGAGGAAGATTTTGAGGTTATAAAGTATTTTTTATTATTTATATAAAATTAAACCTCTATAGTGATAACCTATGAGTGGGGCCCATATTTGAATATTTAAAAAGTGTTTTGGAAGTATCTACAAGCTTGAAAAAAGCCTTGGAAGATTTGTGACAAGTTTTTGGGAGGTCAAAAGACTTAGTTTTGAAGTGCAAGTCAAAAAACCTAACCCTGGTTTTATTTTTTATTTATTCTCCTTTGGAAGCTTGTTTTGGGGTTGGCCTTTCTATTGTAGAAGTTTTCTATTTTGATGTGGGGTGTGGTTGAATTCCCTTAAGTTTCAAATTTTAGATTTAAATTTAAGAGGAAGATTTTGAGGTTATAAAGTATTTTTTATTATTTATATAAAATTAAACCTCTATAGTGATAACCTATGAGTGGGGCCCATATTCGAATATTTAAAAAGTGTTTTGGAAGTATCTAGAAGCTTGAAAAAAGCCTTGGAAGATTTATGACAAGTTTTTGGGAGGTCAAAAAAACTTAGTTTTGAAATGCAAGTCAAAAAACCTAACCCTAATTTTATTTTTTATTTATTCTCTTTTGGAAGCTTGTTTTGGGATTGGCCTTTCTATTGTAGAAGTTTTCTATTTTGAGGAACAAGGGTTTTGGAAGAGGGAAGATTGGAGAAAAAGCTTGGGAGCTTGGAGAAGATGAAGAATTTGGATCAAGACTTCACCTAACTTGTTTGAAGCATTGAAGTAGGATTTTAAGTCATTTTTAGATCTTGTGGTAGTGTTATTTGTGATTATTATGAAAAATATGATTGTTGATTTTTCTATGGATCCTTTTGGTTTTGTATGTTGAAAACCCCTTTGTACATTGCTACTTTGTGTATAGATTATTTTTGATATGGGGTTGTGTTGGGTGTTGATCTTCTCACTTGGGTTAAGATCCACCCATGTATTGGGATTGAGAGAGGTGTGGACCCTCTCTTGGGAAAACATTCTATTATATGGTGTTTTGGCATGAGTGCCTTTGTATATGGTGATTGGGTTGTGGAGAGGAGTTAAATATTTTTGTGAGTTATTTGTATTGTGGTGGATATGTGATTTGGATGATGAAGTATTGTGATGGATTGGAGAGTATTAGAATTCTTTGAAAAATAAATATATTGTGAGATATTTGTGTTGATAAGGTTATATGATTTGAATGAGGGATTATTGTGTTGATTTGAAGAATTGTGGGATTCTTTAATTGATGAAGAGATGGAGATTGTTGTTATAGTTTGATTCTTCCCCAAGAGGTTAGGGAGTCCCCTTGAATCCCCCTTTTTAATGGACCTTGAGAAGATCTATTTGTTTTTGTTATCCATTGGGTAGTTTTCAGATTTGTGTGTACTTGTGTTGTAAAACCAGTTTCTTGGGAGCCTCCTAGCTCAGGGGTGAACTTGCTTGCAAGTCCTATGGTTGGGAGGTGAGATAGCCTTGGTCATGAGAGGATTTTTGGATATTTGTGTTGCAGGTTTAAACTAATTTATGGATGAGAACCTCATTGTGAAGATATGATGTTTAATTTCTTATTGTCTTTTAAACACCCTCATTGTTGATGGGTTCATGTGATTTTACCTATTTTGGGTTTGGCACATCAGATTGTCATAAATAATTGAGTCTACCTTGTAAATAGAATTTCTATATGATATTTGACCATTGTAACTATTATTTTTAGAAGATAAACATACATATTTTTATACCTTGAAGATTTGAAATGCATAAGTCTCCATTCAACATTTCTAAATTTGTATGATTGTGATAGATGACAACAATGTTTTGACCATAAATTTTAATTGGTGAATTATGTTGGGCCAATTTTTGGTTATGATGTTCTAAGATTAGTAGTTGAAAACCTTTTAAATTTTATTTCTCAATCGTATGTCTAGAATTTTCTATGATTAAACCTATAGGACTAATTAATAACAAATAGTTTACTATTTGAGTTAGAGGACAATAATGTTTTCACCATAATCTTTAATTGGTCAAATGGTTTGGCTAAATTTTTGGATATGTTGTTTTGTGCTCAATAGTTAAAAAACCCTTTAAATTTTATCTCTCAATTCTATTTCTAGCATTCTCTATGATTAAATCTATAGGACTATTTAATAACAGTTTACTGTTTGAGATAGATCACAATAGAGTCATGACCATAATTTTTATTTGGTCAACTAGGTTGGACTAATTTTTGGATATGTTGTTTTTCACTAAGGATTAAAAAAATCCTTTAAATTTATCTCTGAATAATATGTCAATCATTCTGTGTGAATAAATCTAGAGGTCTATTTTATAATAGTTTTGTAACAAATTGTTATGTAGACCTTTAGACATTTTTACATTCATAATCCTTTGTGAATTTTGAAAATAAATTTTAGAGTTTTGTAGTACCTTAAGTCGTCTTTCTTTTTCAGGCCATAATTATGTTAGTACAACCTCATTTTGTATGATGGGACTAATTTGTTTCCACCATTGGAAAGGTCTCAAAAGTCTTTAATTTAGTTGAGTTTTTGAAGGGTTTCTAAAGTCATTTCTACAAATCCATTTCATGTTTATCTCACCTTCATGGCATTCCTTATGACCACTATTATTGAAGATGTTTCATCCAACAACTACTATGCCTCCTTATACATAAAATTTTATTGAGACATTTGGTCAAACAAATTGCACACCTCCACTATAGGTACACATTTCATGATGTATTTTCTCATACAATTAACTTTCATTCATAATTTGCATGGAAGTTTACTTTAGTGGTTGTAATAATAGCCTTTACACAAAATCTAGATATTCGTATGCTTTGGTCGATATCCTCTAACTTTTTTTTCAATCACAAAAGTTGTTGAGTTTAGGTTCAGTTTTTTTTAATTGATGTACTCTATTTGTGGTTCCCTTCTCTTTTGCATTGTGCCTAGCTTGTAAATGGCACGCCATTATGAAAGATGGTAGCACCTTAGTTTCTCCTATTGGTATTATTATTTTGTGTCAATTTACATGGTTGTGTTGGATTTGACTATGCTCCACCTTGATATTTTTTACTTACTTGAGCCATGTATGAAATATTAAAAAAAAGTTAATAGTTGGTTCAAATGTTTCCTACACCTCTTGAATGGCCTAAGATTTTAAGGCTCATTCCAAGCTTCATGCTTGATAAACTTGTGTGGGATCTCTAGATGATCAAATCATTGAATCTTATATTGCCAATAAGAATTAACTCGTTTGGCTTGATGGTGTATTTATGAGTGATGTAATATCATTATATATGTGTAGTATACAATTATAGTATATTGATTGATTGTATAAGGTCACTATACTCTATTATGTAGATTTACTCATTTTGATTAATTAGTGTTGCATCAAATAAAGTTGTAAAGTTAACACTATAATCTCTTGGTAAAATTGATAATTATGGTTGTGAATGGTTGATATGGAATAGCTATATTTATATCATAGACACATTATTGCAAGAGTAAGTCTTCAAGGATTTTATCTCTTTTTCCTAAGTTTTGATTGTTTTGTATACTCACACTTGGCTACTATTAAGAGTAAAAATAAAGTGTAGTAGACATCATTAACCATAATTTCATAGCTCAACAGGATACCTACAATATCATTGTGTGCTACACTTCAGTGTATATGTCTAAGAAATTTTGTAACTAAAAATATGTGAAATTTATTAGTATGTTTGCCACAACATAACTAAATACTGTAATTAGATAATGGAAAAATTATTGCAATTCTTTCCTTGCTCCTTGGTTAAGGATTGAATCTTGTAAAATGAAATTGGTGGGTAAATAATAGGAACTTATCTTGTATTTTATTAGATAGTTGTATATTTTATAGCTGACTAATCTCTTATTTTGTGACTTGTTTAAGTGACGTGATTTTAAGTTGATTTATCTATGTAGTCCATAACTATCTATTTGCTTCATAAATTTATTGCAAATCAAATTTTGAGTCAAAATATTTTACATCAATTTTAATTGATTGCAAATTGAGTTTAAAGACTATTAAAACAATGCTAGATGTCTAGTTAGATTAGATATTAAATTAAGCTTATTTGTTTGCTTTTTGAACTCTTAGAATTTTTTGGTTAAGTTGTTTTAAGGTGACGATGAATTATCATTTCCTCTTAAGAAGTTTAGAGGGAAAATAATCATGAGTTTTTTCTTCCCTTTGTGATGCCATGCATAATAATGTCAACACCTTGTTAGATTGTCTTCACTTTTCTAGGGCATTGTGAATGGGGTTTCATCACACCTACTTTTGTTATTATTTTTCATTACCTTGAGTGGCATGTTCTCATTCTATTACATGTGTAACAATGTTGAGTGTGCTTTATGTGATGTATACACTATGTATGACATTGACTCAAAGATGGTTGATATTGTACATTTGGACATGTTTTGTTTGATATGATGATGCAACTATTGATGTTCTCTTTATGCAGTTGTTTATGCTATATATGTGATGCACAATATAATTCCTCTCAAAAACATGCAAATGAAAACCATGAGTCAACTAATTGATTCCAAAACTCCTGAAATAGTAAGAAGCTTTCTATTTTATGACAGCATATCTTATCTTCAATAAATAGAAAAATAGTTGACTCAAAGTAGCTTTTGTATGACACTTGTCTTCTTTCTCTTCGCGCACATTCTCTCATTCTTTCTCAACCATTGAAATATGCGTGAAATGGCCATTCTCACTTGACATCTTGAAATAGCAAGGAGGTGCACCTTCTGAGGGCATATTCAAACACAAGATCATTTGTGATAGGCTGTCAATGGAAGCCATGAGGTAAAGAGGTTTGTTGAGGTATTGTTCATCATTTTAGATCTTCTTTATTTCTATATTTCATTAAGTTATGAGTATTATTGATGTATTTTGATATTCATGCATAATTTCCCCTGACAAGTGTCATACAAAAGCTACTTTGAGTCAACTATTTTTCTATTTATTGAAGATAAGATATGTTGTCATAAAATAGAAAGCTTCTTACTATTTCAGGAGTTTTGGAATCAATTAGTTGACTCATGGTTTGCTTTTGCATGTTTTTGAGAGGAATTAAATAAATTATTTAATTTTGTGTGCAAGAAGAGGAAGAATTATTTTTAGAAGATTTGGAAGATTCTTGGAAAGAGAATTAAATAAATAAATTTATTTAATTGTGTGTGCATGATTCGGAAGAATAAATAAAATATTTGATTGTATTTTATTTTTGAGAGATTGAGAGGATTTAAATAAATTTGATTGATTTATTTAAAATTAGAAGAACTGGTTTAATTAAATAATTATGAATTATTTAATTATTTGGAAGAATTTAGAAGAATTAAATTAAATGAAGGATTTTATTTAATTTTGACTTTAGAAAAGGTAATTAAATATTTTGATATTTAATTACTTAGAAGAATACGAATCAAATAAATAAATTTGTTTATTTATTTATTGATAGAAGAATTAGAATGAAATAAATATTAAAAATATTTATTTAGATCGAGTCGTGTTATTTTTAGGCTTTTCCTTTTTTACCTCTTTAATGCAATGCAGTTTACGGCGTTGCCTCAAAGAATAAATTCTTTTGATAATGATACATGCCCAATTTGCCCCTGGTACAAGTTACGACGATAGGATGCCCCCTCAGGAGATTGGACGGGAAGAAGGTAGAAGGGACATTAGATGGACAATCTCACGAAGAAGAAGGTGAAAAACAAGCTAGAATGAAGAAAAATGGACACGATCTGGAGAAACGAGAAGAAACAAGCTTGGGAAGTAGTCACGGTTGCCACGTAGCCAGTTAGGGTACACTTGCTATATATAGGAGCTGGGTCCACAAGACAAGTCATTTGCACACTTGGCTTTTGTTGATTGGTTCCTTGAGAGGTCAGGAGAGCACAGGAGCATAGAGCAGTCAGCATAGAGATGGATATTCCATGCGAGGAGCACTACTTTGAGCGAGTTCGATGATTCGATTAGCTAGTTGAGGTAGGACCACTGGGATGTAGTTCAAAAAAACTCACTTAGAGTCATTTATTAGTGCAATAAATGCTAGGCAAAGTTTAACTAGGAGAGATGTGCCAATCTGTGTTTTGGCGCATATGCACTCCAAAACTGTGCATATGATATTATTCAACGCATTTATGGTATGAAATGGTGCATATACAAGGTTTGCGCATATACAGTATGGGTCAGCGCATGCACTAAGAAGTGGCACATTTGATATGGGAAGCGACACATACATAAGTGTTGCACATATACGGTATGGGTTGATGCATGCATTAAGAAGCTGCGCTTTTGATATGGGATTGCGCATATACGGTATGGGTTGGCACATTTACCAGAAGTGGTGCATGTACCTTTTGGTTTGGCACATATGCTTGCAATAGTCAGTTTACTTAACAAAATTGATTCGATTGGCATCCTGTTCGGTGCGTCATTCGATAAGTGATCTCTAAGATTGCAGGAATCTAGTCAAGAGATGTTGTACGCTGCTTTAATCAATTTAATATGTTAAGTAAATGATATGATGTTGTAGATAGTTTTGAGTAGTTATATAGATTTGGTTGATGCATTGCTTTGCATGATTGCAGGAGGGCATCCGAGATGTTCTTATGTCACGGGAGCAATTTCCCTTGCCATTGTTGCAACGGTATATGTTGACAGAGATAGATCAAGAGGCTCTTGGCACTGTGGGTCTAGATTATGTTTGTTTCATGCCCGAGGTTTGCGTGAACCTTAGTTTGCTGACTGTTGCTGTGGAGCGATTTCATAGTGAGGATGGGACCTTGCATCTGCCTACCAGTGAGATGGCGATTATGCTTGAGGATGTTTACAGGATTATGCACTTGCTGATACAGGGTGAGCTGGTAGAGTACGATCATCGACGGGATGTAGGACTGGCTGAGTGCAAGCGAGTGTTTGATGATCCGGAGCTAGATTGCTAGGTTATCTCATGGCAAGATATTCATGACTATTACAACTACTTCCTAGGGATAGTGACTGGGTTGATCGGAGGCATTGTCTGCCCTGATAGGAGGTCGCATGGGTTCCTAATTGGATGGGGACGGATCATGGAGCAAATAATCACATAGGGTACCTAGTTTGCATGGGGTGTCTGTGTTTTGGCACACTTCTATCAGGATATGCACCAGGTGGTATATCACAGGAGTGCTAGTTTGTCAATAGGTGTCTCACTTCTACAATTCTGGCTATGGGAGCACATTGCCATTACCTGACCAATATGTGTATTTTCTAGGCAAAGGGGCGAGCCTTATAGTTATGGATATGCAGGAGTGATTTCCTAGCATAAGTTGGGGAAGCTTGAGTACTGGAGGCACGCGCTGGATAATGTGGATAGAGTTATCTGGCGCACCTACCTAGAGTATGAGCACTGGGATGATGAGGATGATGAGCTGCCATATTGTTTTTAGACTTGGTGGCTCATTGGCAGGACACGACACATTTTAGAGACAGATTGTTAGCAGGGTGCAGAGACAGTTTGGTTGGAGACAAGGTATGCCCCAGGGACAGGCCCAGTTCATGAGGACACATGCAGAGAGATTTAGATGGGGTCTAGTTGCTTCCTATGAGGAGGCACTAGAAGAGTTCTGACAGACTCCCTATGTTGCTTGGCCGATGAGGAGAGAGATTATAGACACAGGGATGACTCTGGATTATGAGGAGTGGTTCGTAGCACATCCTTTTTTGAGATATTCAGGGCCAGGAGAGCTGGTTCCTCACTTGGATGAGGACTTAGATGATGAGGATGGGGCAAGCAGGAGGAGGGAGAGACGAAGGAGGAGGAGAGGAGGACGGGGAGATGGGGATGATGGTGGAGATGGAGGAGGAGAAGGAGGAGGAGGAGATGAGGGGGGAGATGGTGAGAGAGGGAGACAAAGATAGAGGAGGAGAGTGGGGGAGGGTCCCTCCCAGCAGTAGTAGGTAGTGCAGCCATAGGATACACCATAGGTATAGGTTGGTCAACAGGGCCAGATGCCACCACCGTAGCAGGTGCCCCAGCAGGTAGCCTAGTAGTAGGCTCCTCATGCTCCTCCACCTGGCTGGCAGTAGCAGGCTATTGCTACATTGGAGGGTCAAATTTGATATATGAGGGCACATCTCTGAGAAGCTGAGTCTTAGAGGGACTCGGATGCACGAGTCTTAGTTGGGGTTGCCGCAGAGAGAGATATAGCAGAGGTGAGGGTGCGGGGCCTGAGACTAGAGAGAGATGCAGTTCTAGTAGCCTTGGGCACAAATGGGGCCAGAACATTCTTGGTGACACAGGTACAACAGGCACAAGCACAGCTTGTGTAGGTACAAGCAAAGCTATCGAGGGCATAGGCCCAGACTCAGTACTATAGGGGTCTTTACCATGGTGTAGTACCAGCAGATCAGAGGGCACCTAGCTTTAGGAGCCAGTCAATGGTAGGCACCTCTCAAAGAGTAGGGGGTCATGGTCTGCAGCTTCAGTGAGGGGCCCACAGCAGTCTAGGGCCGGCAGAGGGGAGGACAGTGTAGGGAGCTATGGTTCATGGTAGCAGGGCTAGCCCACAGTTACATTTGTATAGATTTTTGGTTTATGGATACACTCTTTGATGGCTCAGATAGCCGGATACGTATATACCTGTATCATTTTTGTATCGAGATATGTACCATTATTTATGTGATGTATACACTGTATATGACATTGACTCAGAGATGGACCTTGATATTGTACATTTAGACATGTTTTATTTAATATTTATATGATGATGATGCAACTATTGATGTTCTCTATATGTAGTTGTTTATGCTGGATGCATTCTATTCTTATGATGTTTTATATGTGATGCACATGTTTATTACTATCTATGTGATGCTATGTGATGTTTTATATGGTAATGCAGTTTAATGCTTCTACACGATAATGCTTTATGAGATATGATTCGAGGACTTTGATATGATCTAATGCAAACTTAGATGGTTTTTGGTATGCACCTAATATGTAAATGCAAATGGTATCTATATGATTATGTAGTTCATGTGATGATGTTATTCTATGTTTTTAATTTTTCTGTTGGCACTTATGATGCAAATGTATACGAAGGATCTAATGCACTTATTATGTATGCAAATGATTTAATCATGTTAATGACCATCTCATGTGATATGGTATGTAGTTCATGCTATGTTTTTGTTATGTCCAAATGTACTCAATTGACACAAAAATGACACAATGATAGATAGAATGATTGACCAATAGAAGAATGATTCGAGAGAAGGATTGACAAGCTTTTAGTTGTATTGATACTCTAATTTTTGGATCCTTTATTGCATGGGATATGGATGCAAATGGATGCGATATGGATGTGAAATGGTTTGCCATCTTGATTTTGCAAGTATTTTGAAGTGCTTATTTCATCATTGGGCATTTTAAAATGTTGTAAGTATAATTGAACCGAGATGACCTGAGTATCGCTTACATGGATTTTGATTTAGCAAGTTAATACAAGCATCTAGTCAAAATTGAATCTAGATAACCTAAGTATTTCTTGCATATCAATAGACAAGGATTGCCCCCATTCATGTTATACCTTTGAAGTCAATGATCTTTTGCCAATCATGTCGTTAGACAAGGCTTCACATTACTAAAGTTTAATCCACAAACAACAAAAAAAGAAAACGATTATGCCCCCTGTTGACACTCATTTTGACCAGGGGTTGATTTGTCATGATCAGGAGGTTTCTTCATTTGAAGCTTTCATCTTCTTGCCCATTTTGTCTAAGTGTTGGACCTCCTCAGCATTTTTCAACTGCAGCATCATATTTTCCTGAGGAGGAGGTCATCATCATCATCTTGTCTTCGATGATGATCTGCATCATCATGTTCTCCGTCGACCGGTTTCTCATCGTCATCATCATATTCGGTTATCGGGTGATGTTTGGTTTTTATCATGATGATGCTGACGAGCTACAGTGCGCCCTGATCTACTCGCGAGGGTGATTCTTCAAAGTCTTTGGTGATCTTCCATTTATCACCTTGCGCAGGCATGATGATGATGTTGCTTATTCTTTGAGTTGTTCGACCTAACTTGCCTTTTCTTAAGGGTCATCGTCATCATCATCATATTTCCAGTTATCATCCTGCTGCTTGTGGGGGTCATCATATTTTTCTGCCTTCATGATATTTCGCCGGGGTGATGTTTTTATCATCGGGTGATCTTGGTTAATATCATCCTGATGATGTTGTTGAATAGTTCTAAGTGTGACCCGATATTCACTGGGGTCATCATATTTTGAACGTCAGGATGATCTTAGTCAATATCATCCTGATGATGTTGTATCACCTTGTTCTTTGTTTCTCATCCTGATGATGCTGACGTCATCCTTATATCAGGGTGATATCTTTCTTTCTGCCTATCTGCATCATGATATTTCCGAAGGAAGGGGTGATATTTTCATATCACCCGGATATATGTTTGCTCGAGCATCATGATGATGCTGATATCAGGGAGATATCCGCCTGCTGGCTTCGCGCATTATCTACTGGGGGTGATCTTTTCAAGCAGCATCATCATATTCAGTTTTCGCCCCGATCTTACAGAGGAGCTACAGTGCATCCTGATATTTTCACATCAGGAGGATATTTCCAAATATCCGGTTGTCTTCCGAATATCATGATGATGTTAATATGATGATGACGTCATCAAGGTCCGCGGAGGTCATATTTCTAACAAGTGATCATCTTGAAGAGACCTCCTGATATTTACAAACATGATGATGATGTCATCCGGATGTGAGGAGGTGCGCAGTAGGCAGATATGATGATGACGTCAGCAGTATATGATGATGACGTCATCAGGATGTTCATCGGCCAGACTTTTGTTATAAGCTCAGCAGGAGGATGTTCCTCCGAAGGATCAGGTTGTGCCGATCATCATGAAGGGTATATTTCAAATATCATGATGACGTCAGGGTGATTTTTCGAACAACATGATATCATGCTGCTGAGGGATGATGATGATGAGGTTATATACTAGTGTCGTCAGGAGCAAAAGCACCGACATGATATATGCTCATGACCTAGTATATAAAGTGTTATTGAGGTCATCGCGGGGTGCATGTGGGATATTGTTATCCTGCATATTCGAAACATCATGATGATGAATCTTGGCGGGAAGCGGTTGCGACTGTCTATTTGATGTTCTTCCCGAGGCCGCGGGTTGGTGCGCCATCAATGGCGATTGTTGCAGAGGTATGGGCGATGGCGTGGACGAATGTTGTACCTGATTGAAGGTCTGAATCCCTAGGCGGCGGCGCAAGGCTTGAAAAATCTTCCTGTCTCCTCCCCTACCTGCTGCATTCAAGTTTGAGCGCCATTTCTATGGTAATGTATATCTGGCGGGCTTTTTGGTCAACCTGGTAGTCAATGCTGAATACACCCTCCTGCTATATAATGCAGATGGTGTTATTCATTCAAGGTTGTTGAAAGTTGTAGAATTTTGGCTCTGTAATCCATAACCAGCTGATCTGGTTGCTCTGTACAGTTATCTTGTGAGTTTATGTATCTCCTGTTGTAGGACTTGGCATGAATCCACTGGTTTCATGGTTGATCTTATATGAGTAATGCTGTTTAGCATGTGTTGTGTTAATTCTGTCTCCAGTATTGCATGTATCCTTCTTCTGGATCTGGATGTTTGCTTATGTTTAGATTCTAGAGCATAGAATTCCTATGTTGAGTGTCTGATCTTTTAACCTCTGCTCAAGGGGCAGATTAAACTGTTTTCAGGTTGAACATTGGGAAGGGTATACTGCAGTAGGGATACCATAAGTAGAGATAGCTCAACACTCTATATTGGGAGATGTCTGTAAGGCAGATATCATGTTTGTCCCCCTGAAATCCAGTTTTAGCTATTCATGTTGATCATTCACAGGTGTATGTCTACCGACTCCAAGCCCTGGATAGGCACCAATCATGCTGTGTTCTTGTGTTATACACCATGTCCAGCTTTGCATCCAAATTCATATCAAAACACTTCATACCTGCACCTGTTAGTTGTAGGAGTAGGATTAGGAACCCCCTGCATACTCTCATACCCAACCAGACATCATGTCCAAGAATGTTGCCAGCCTTGTGATCTATCATACAGATCTTGGTCCATACATGAGAGTATTCTGCCTGTTGTTGTCAAGTTAGATCTTTCTATCTTTGAGCTAGTCAAGGTTACATCTTGAGTTATAGGGATACCCCCCTTGGTGCGGCAGAACCAGAAGTGAAGGGGAGGAGCTCACGCAACCTCCTGTATTCAGTTGGCCTGAATCTGCCTGTGCATTAGAAGTGGCAAACCCTAATGCTGATTCAGAAGGAAAGTCAACACCCCCATCATAGCATCTCTAGATTTTGGCATCCTTGAGTAACATAGGAAGACATAATAACAAAAATCAAGACTCTGTGAGTTAACTTGATCAAACACAAAACATTATTGCATTTAGATGTGTCATTCTTGCCATAATTTAGATAGAATTAGTTTGAGTGCTTTAGGTACTTGTTTGTTTTGCATTGGAAAGGTTGATGTCTTGCGTCAGGATTTCTATTTGGAAGCATACTTTTTTTTGTGCCTGTATGCCTGGTAAGACGAACCCTAAGGGACTGACCTAGTGCCTCGGGGGCACATTGCTAAATGGCTTTGCCTACGTAACAATGCAGAGGCAACGTAGTTCAGGGACTTGGACCATGGATGGACTAGAGGATAGACAAGAAGATATGGGATGGATGGGAAGGTGGAACCTCGGGGGCACATTGAAAATGGACTTGCCTACGTGACGATGTAGAGGCAATGTAGTTCGAGGTCGACCCTATGATACTGACGACAGACACTATGCTAGGCTGACACTGTGGATAGGATACTGGATAGGACCTTAGCTAGTAAGGTGACAAAAGAGACAAAGTATCAAGCCATGATAGGTTATCGTTAGGCTGCACAAGATATGGATTGGATGAGAAATGATGGTAGGAAGAATGGATACAGGTTGATTGGTTTCCCAAAAATGGAGAAGGCGGTTCATCACAAGTAGTGCCTATTTGCCAGGTTTTCACCACTTGTTTTTAGTTGCACGGAAGTTAGAAGTACACACAATGCCTGTTTGCTAGGTTTTCATCATGGTACCTATCCAAGGTGCCTGTTTGCCAGGTTTTCACTAGAGGATGATTTTTTGTGTTTCTTTTCTATTTTTTTGATTTTTTTGCTTTTTTTTTATTTTTTGGATTTTTTTTGCGTTTTTCTAATTTTTTATTTTTTGAATTTGTTCCTAATTTATTTTTACTTTTTTGCTTTTTTCCCCCCTTTACATTGGGGTTCTCTCAGGTATAGAATCGAAGAAGATGCATAGTATTGATTGGATCATCTAACAACTCACCCTCTAATGTTGCTAATTGATATGCCCCTGATCCATATGCAGCAATGATGACATAAGGACCAAGCCAGTTGGGCTCAAACTTACCTTTCTTTTCCTAATCCTGTTGATTGCAGGGATTTTCTTTAAGCACTAGATCACCAACATTGAAGACCCTTGGGCAGACCTTGTGATTGTAGCTTCATGACATCCTCTATTGATATGCTTTGAGATGATTAAAGACATGTTTCCTTCTCTCTTCTAACAGCTCTAATTCTTGCAGTCTAGAAACTCTATAGTCTTCATCAATAATGAGACCTTTTAATGATACCCTTAGGGATGGTAACTTGACCTCAATAGGAAAAATGGCTTCTGATCCATAGACAAGGGCATAAGGGGTAGCACATGTGGGAGTACTTATACTAGTTCGATAGGCCCACAAAGCAGGATTCAGTTATATGTGCCAATCATGACCAGCATCGTTGATAGTCTTCTTGAGTATTTTCAAGATTGTTTTGTTGGATGCCTCTGCTTGGCCATTGCCTTGTGGATAGTAGGGGGTGGAGAAACAATGTTGGATTTTGAATTTGTCAAAAAGCTCTTAGACATCCTAGTTCTTAAAAGGTCTTTCGTTATCTGTGACAATGGATGAGGGAATTCCATATCTGCAAATGAGGTAATTGAGGATGAATGAGGCAATCTGTTTGCCTGTGACATTGGTGAGGGGAATGGCTTCAATCAACTTGGTAAAATATTCAGTGGTAATTATTATGAACTTGTGGCTGTTGGATGATGGCAGGTGAATTTTGCCCACAACGTCGAGTCCCCATTGACAAAGGGTCAAGGTGTCATTAAAGGTCGTAACTCTTGAGCTAGTACATGTATCAAGTTTCCATGTATCTGGCACTGCTTGCATTTCTTCACAAACTGATATGAATTTGTTTCCATGTTTAGCCAATAGTATCCCAAACACATGAGTTTCTTAGCTAAAGAAGGACTGCTAGAGTGTGTTCCGCAAATTCCTTCGTGTACATCTCGTAAGACGGTTTGAGATTCTTCTCATTCTAAACATCAGAGTGGAGTACCATCTAGACCTCGGCGGTATAGGGTATCAGCGATAATGGTGTAATGGGAGGTTTGGTGAATGAAAGTTTAGCATTGGTTAGAAGATAAGTCAAGCAATAGGGTGTTATCCTTGAGGTAAGTGTAAATCTTACCATACCAAGGTGAATCAAATCTGACTAATAGGCATATGGAGTGGGTTTCAGGAAGATCATAAGCTGGTTGTATAACTTCTCAACCAAGAACTCGTACCATGACTCATTCTCTGGGATCTCGAGGAGCAAGGCAATGGTTGCCATAGCATCTGCTGCCTTGTTTTCAATGTGAGGTATCTACTCAAAGGAGACGATCAAAATACTCTTTAAAGTCATCGACCATGCACTTGTATGGGATTAACTTGTCATCTTTGGTCTGATAGTCATCATTGACTTGATTGATTACCAATTGGGAGTTTCCATAGACATGTAGCTCTTTGATTTTCCATTTTGTTGCCATTTTGAGACTAATGACCAAGGCCTCATATTCTGCGATATTATTTGTACATGGGAATAGAAGACGGTAAGACTTAGGTATGGTGTCGCCATGAGAAGTGACCAACAAGATTCCTGCCCCTAATCCACAGTTTGTATAGGATCCATCAAAGTAGAGTTTCCATGAGTGTGTTGTGATACTGAAGATGGCTTCATTTGGAAACTTGAATGTCATTGGTGTGGTATCTTGTAATGGTGCTTCTACTAACTGATCGGCAATGATTTGACCTTTGATAGCCTTTTGTTCTACATACTCAATGTCATATTCACTTAGGAGCATTACCCACTTAGCTAGGCGACCTGTGAGAGTTGCTTTGCTTAATAGGTATTTCAGTGGATCTATCTTTGCAATAAGCTTGACTGGATGTGCTATCATGTAATGTTGTAGTTTTTGGGAACCAAAAACCATAGCAAGACAAGATCTTTCTATCTAAGAGTATTGCAGTTTGTAGCTGACCAATGTGCGACTGATGTAGTATATAGCCCTTGCTTTGCCTTCATGATCTTGTTGTGCTAATAGGGTGCCCAGAACTATATGTGTAGCAGATATGTAAAGCAATAGCGGCTTACCTTGGATAGGTGGCATTAGAATAGGAGGGTTCATGGGATATTCCTTTAGTTTTCCAAAAGCTTCTTCGTAGTTCTCATCCCATTTCAATGGAATGTTTTTATGTAAGAGATGACTGAAAGGTTGGCACTTGTCTGCTAGTTGTGATATGAACCAGCGGATTGCTTGTAACTTTCCTTGTAGAGACCGCAATTGAGTGATGTTCTTTGGCGGTGGCATTTCCATGATAGCCTTAACTTTGGCATGATCAACTTCTATCCCATTTGTTGATACAATGAAGCCTAGGAGCTTGCCAGAGGTGACTCCAAACACACATTTCTTTGGGTTCAACCCGACTTTGAATTGTTCTAGTCTCTGAAAAACTTTCTCTAGTACATCAAGGTAGGATTTTCTTGTGAGTGATTTTGCAAGGATAGCATCTACGTAGTCCTCCATTGTTACATGCATCATGTCATGGAAGATAGTGGTCATAGCACGTTGATATGTTGCTCAAGTGTTCTTTAACCCAAATGGCATGACGTTCCAATAGATGGTTCCCCATGGACAAGTGAAAGCTATTTTATGTTGGTCTTTTAGTGCTATCCTGATTTGATTATACCTAGAGAAGCCATCCATTAGAGAAAGCATGGTGTGTCCTACTGTCAAGTTGACTATGATATCAATATTAGGCAACAGAAAGTCATCCTTGCGGCAAGCTTTGTTAAGATCTCAGAAATCATTGCATAATCTGACTTTGCCATCAGGTTTGGAGATTGGCACTATGTTGGATACCCACTCTAGATAGTCCATTGCTCTGATGAATCCTACATCTAGTAGTTTCTTGAGTTCTTCTATCACTAGTAGTGCAATGTGTGGATGCATCTTTCTGAGATTCTATTTGACTAGTTTGACCCCTGAATCTAGTGGAAGATGATGTAGAATCAAATCTGGATCTAACCTGGACATATTTGTGTATGACCCAAGTAAAGTTGACTTGCTTTCTCTTGAAGAATGGTATGAACTTGGTCTTCTTTGGTGGAGATAGAGACTTTACAAAGTGAATGATCTTAGGATTATCCTCTATTCCAATGTTGACAGGTTTTGTAGGTTCCACAACAATCTGTGACTTCTCCTGATGCATGTCAGTGGGGAGAGTGTCAAGCCTTCCATCATCAGGTGCCACAGTTGGGTTTTCACCATCAGATGCGTCCTTTCTTTTTACTATGTTGGGATCTGATACTGCCGCAGAGCAGTTTTTACCATTAGATCCATTTTTTATTTTTATGTTTTTACGACTGGAAGGCTTGGCACCCTCTCCAAAGTAAGCCACAGTGTTGAGTTCAATTGCAAAGCCAGCTTTATGATCTCCTATAGGTCGGTGGTCCCTAAGTTCCATGTAGTCAATATAGGCATTATCATTTTGAAACATGTCTAGTTGCGAGGTGCCTTGTAAATCCCAGTCAATGAGCTCAGGATGCACAAGGGGAAGGGAATCAAAAGATAGATCTGATTCATTGATAGTTTGAATGGAAACATGGTTAGGATTCAGATTGGTAGGGATAGGATCTGAGATGGTACTTTCCTCCAAATTGTTTATTATGATGGAACTCTGAGCTTCCTTGAAAGTTGTACTCTCAGTTGGCAAATTATACTCTACGATCTATGCATTAGCATTTGTCCCTCATGGTAGGGGCTATAGGTTTGAATGGTATCAACTCCTTTGTCTTCATAGGAGTGCTCTGTGAGTTCATCCCACTCATATTCATTAGAGTCTGTGTCACTGTCCTCTTGTAGGGCATGAATCTGTTCCACAAAACAAGCATTGGTCTTAGTTTTGTCTTTGTCCTTGTATCCCAACCCTTTTGTATTTCTTGCTAGTGAGGATGAAGAGGGTTGGATAGGTTCTATTATTCCTTCTTTTATTAGGCCAATGGGACCTTGTCTGTCATAACCCATTCTGTGCAAGATAGACTAACCACGCCCATAGATTTCTGTTGGGAGCTTAGGTGGTTCTTGTTGTGTGGTATCTTCATCTGTGTAGAGCCATGATAAGACATCTATCTCTTCTGTTTCATCTAATAGGGTTCCCCATTTGATAAAGGGAGCTGTAGGAGCTTTGGGAGGAACAGATGGCTTTGGAAAAGGTGTAGGTTGCCCAAAGGATTTCAGAGATAGAGGCAGTTTGGCTAAGTTGAGGCTGTGCTCGATGGAGTAGTCCCGTACCCCTATTTCTTTGATGGTGATTTTCTACTCTTTGGGCTTGGATGAGGAAGCTTCAGAGGAGAAATCATGCTATGAGATGGGGAATATGGAAGCTTTGTTGTTAGGAATGATGCAATCAGGCTTTGAGAGGATAGTGTTGCAGTGTTGGAAGGGATCAGGATCACCTTGGATGGTGATCTGCTTGTTGTTATGAGGAAATTTGATGTATTGGTGGTAGGTAGAAGGTATAGCTTACATGGCATGAATCTAAGGTCTACCTAGGAGGATATTATAGGCTATCTCTCTATCTAGGACTTGGCAAACAACGTCCTTAATCACCAGTCCAACTTGTATTGGTAACACCACTGTTCCTTTAGTAGTTCTTTTTTCTTCATCATAGGCCTTAATGGTGATCTTTTTCCTCAGATCCACCGCAGTTTCAGAGAACCCCAATGTAAGGACTAGCTTGAGCATGCAAATATTTAAACTGGCTCCTCCATCAATAAGAACCCTTTTGATACGGTGTCTATGAATAAATGTAACGATATGTAAGGGTGTGTTATGAGGTTCAGACACTAAAAGATCATCTTGTTCAGTAAATGAGATGGTGCCTGAGGAGGTTAGATTTCCTACCATGGCTTGAAACTTCTCTTGGGCTAGGTTCATGGGCATAGTTGTTTCCACTAGGGCTTTATCAAGAATTTTCTTGTGGGAAGGAGACATACATAACAAATCTAAGATAGATATGTGGGCAGGAGTTTTCCAAAGTTGGTCTATGACACTATATGTAGACGGAGAAGGTGACGACCTTGGAGGAAGCGTGTTTATCATGACTTTACCACTATGGATGATGATGCTGCAATCAGTTTTGTTGGGTCCTGATTGTTGGTTGGATGTGACCATATTAACTTGTGGGATATGTTCTGATATGTAGTTGACAGTATAATCGAATGGCACACTTATGTACTTTGTATTGTTGCTTCCATTATTTTGATTCTGCCTGTTGTGATTGTCATTGTTGTTGTTGTTGTATGGCCTGTTGTGATTGAGAAGCTGATCCTTGTATGCCACATGTGTCTTGTTAGAGGTATGTTGTTGAATGTTTGCTTGATTTTGGTCAAGTATGTCCTGAATGACATGTTTGAGATGGATATAGTTGTTGGTTGTGTGGCCTCTTCCTCTGTGATAATCGCAGAAATCTGTATCTTTCCAATAGTGAGTTTTATTTGAGGTTCATAGTTGCTAGTTCGTGGAAGAGTGATCTCATTGTTGGCCAACAGTTTTCTTAATGTAGATTCTTGAGACTCCCCTAGTGCTGTGAATTTTTGTCTAGGGTTGGAAGTGAACCATGGCTTTGGCTCGTGAGAGAAGGTTTTGTTTGGTGTAGCATTGTTTGTTTCTCCTTTGAGAGTGAAGATTGGTTGTTGTTTAGGAGCCGCCACTTTGGCATCGACTGCTCCATCATTAATGACATTTTTGTTTTTTGTTCAAAATTTCAACTTCTCCATGGTGCAGTTAGAGTTAGGAGTGTCCTTGTATAACTTTATTTGCCCCTTGGCGATCATAGCTTTCTTAATAAATAGTCCCATCTCAATGACTTTCGAAAAGGATGTAGGGCATTGAATTTGTATTTGGTAACTTAGATCGGGGTTTAGGTTGTGGACAAACATCTTCGTCATTTGCTTCTCAGGTATGTCATATGAGCATTTGCTAGCAAGTTGTCTCCACCTTTGTAATAAAGAGCCGAAAGATTTGCCACCTTTTTGTTTTGTATTGCATAGATCAAGCATAGAGACTTCGTGTTCAATGTTATAGGAGAAGTGTGTGACGAACTTGTTTACTAACTCATCAAAAGTTTTGATACCCAGTGTAAGTCATGAGAACCATTCCATGGCTTGTCCACCTAGAGATCTAGGGAATAGTCTCATTAAGAAGGTTTCGTTGTGAGCTACCTCCATGCACGCAACGTTAAATTCTCTAATGTGATCTCTAGGGTCTCCTTTTCCTTTGTATTTTTCAAACTTAGGCACTTCGAACCGAAAGGGGAAGGGTACCATGTTCAAGATTTTGTCAAAGGGATATGGTGTGATGTCTTCCAATGAATAAGTTTTAGTGGGTGACCCTACTTTGAGATCTACCATTTGTTGTGTTAGGTCCTTGATTTGTTTCTTTATTTCTTCCATGGGTATGTTTGGGTCTACGACTTTCTTTCCTTTGTCCTCAATAGTGTGAATTTCATGAGTTTCCTCTACGGTTTCTTTTAGTTTGTTGAGATCAAAGTCTGAGGGGAGTTTAAGTCCTAGATTTGCAAGATACAGGAAGTACTTGTGAGGGTCCTCAAGGAGCACTTTTTCTAGCATGCGTTGAAATTTCTAATTTTGGAGGGTTCCTTGGTATTCTTCACTAGAGATTTCCTCATCACTATCATGAGGAGTGACCATGGGGTTGGATGATCTAGCCATTTTAAGTTGTTTTTGGTATTGAGATCTAGTTAAAACCATGCAAGGCGACGTGGGAAGAGGTGGGATGAAACTAGAGATTTTGGTTAAGTGCTATTGGAGATTGTTGAGAAGAGGATACATTTGAGGAGATTTGAACAAGGGACTCTTTTGATCAATGATTCCAAGTTGGATGACAAAGGAATATAGCCACAAGTAAGGGTATTCGGTACCTGTTTACTATGTAGAGACTAGTTTGGCACCAGGATCACTAGCGAAGTTCTATGACCTACTAGGTTTACATGAATCTGGAATGATCTAAAAAAGGTCCTGCACTAATCTAATATGGAACTCTGATTTTGCTTTGGAAAGACCTGGTAGAAAGCAGATGAGATGACTGACGAAAGAGAGGGTATGCTACAGAAACAAAAAAAGTGACTGCACTATAGATTTGATCTCAGAAACTAGTATAAGGCTGAAATGGGTATCTAGAAAATTTGAAAATTTTCTCTGAAAAGGTATGAAAATGCTCACTATCAGGGATGCGCAGGAACAGATGTGCTAAAAGAGAGGATAAATGTGTAGAAAGTTGAGACAAAAGCATAGTTCTAGAAAAATTTAAAGGTGCCATAACAAGTGACAGATGTGCAACATGTCAAGGTATATGCGCAGCTCTGCAGGATGTATGCGCAGCTCTGCAGGATGTATGCGCAGCTCTGGTTTTCTTGACTATTTTTGCAAAAAAAAATTGGCACATTTTTTGATGTTTTTAGTTTCTTGGTTGTAAGTTGGTGTTTTTGATCTGATTTTCTCAATTATGGCAAGTAAAACACAGTAAACACAAAGAAGTTTTCATGATTTTGATCTTTTTTTGTGATTTTTGGACTCTTTTTGACATAAAAACAAGTACAATCCTAGGTTGGCAAGGACAATATTTGTTGAGTCCCCTAGTTGTGCCTATTCAAAGCGGATAGCTTCAAGATCTTGGTAGCACCGACTCCTCTCCACGGCACACAATTCTCATGCATACCAAGATCCAAGTTTCCCAAGTCTTGTACCCCCACTAAACCTTAGGATTGTCTTTGCTATCTCTACTAAGAACCACATGAATCAGGGCGGCTTCAAAGGTCCCACCTTTTGCACCAACAAATAGAAGGATTTTAGTTTACTAAAATAAAGGATGACTAGTAAGGGCAACTGTTTGAGTGGTTATATGTGTGGTAGCGCTACTCTCCATTATGGAGTCTCCCAACCTTCAAGAGTTATGCCTTGAAGGGTTTTGGGGGAGGTTGGCTATCAGTATAACACAACAACACTCGTTGCTTGAAGCTTTTGCTCCAAACACAATTTATTTATAGTGGCTCAGTGGGGCTTAGCTTTAGCCTATTACCACTCAAGGTTGCTCCCCAAGGATGGACGGGTATCCAAGGGTAGGCCTCTCTAAAGGTTCAACACATGCAAAAATGATACGTTTGGCATTTTGGTCACCCAAGATAGGGGAGAGCATATGCCTGGTATCATTCCCAAAAACACAAAAGACACTCGTTCTTTTCCCCTAGTTAAAAATGAAAAAGACTAGATGAGCTATCTACTTGGGTACACACGCAAGTTGTTAACTTTGAAAAGCAAGATAGCAATGGTTCAATTTTATCCTCCTAGAATTGTGACTAGATTCAATTTGTTGATGCTACAAGATTCAAGTTACTCCCTCCTAGTTAGAACTAGCTGTGATTTTGCATGAGCATCAGATTACTATCCATTAGAAAAGATGATGTATTCTAACAGTGCAACTAGAATGACTAAACCAGCTCCTAATCCTACAAACAGATGAGAGAATATTCCTGTGAAAAAGTGTCAGCGTTAGCAGAAAATATCCTAAAAACCACTGCTCATAATAGATGTGCAGAAACAGAGCTCAGAAGCACAGGAAAATCAAAAGCACAGAAATAGAAAGTAAAAGCGCTGAAACAAAATATTGCAAGTATGGATTTAACTAGTGTTGTCATTGATGTCAACATACTCATGTTGCATTAATGAGAAGGATTGGATGAGCTGTGTGCTAAGGATATTGAGAAATTTATGCTCAATCAGGAATAGTGAAGAATAGTGATGACAACAAGGTAAAAGTCCAAGATAGGTTGAGGATCAGAGGTTACGGTTCAAAGGGTTTGTAGATATGAGTCTTGAGATAATCCATTCAAGTTTTCAGAGGTCTGCATGAAGATCTGAAGAAGTTATGACTGCTCAAGTAGAACCGGCTCTGGCAGGTGTTCAAAAGTGGCAGAGTGACACAGATAGGTCTAGTGAGGTCCGGTAATGCATTATCCCATTTTGCAGATTTGAGGAAGTGTTGAGGACATCCTTGTGATGTGTCAAGTAGATCGGTTCATGGTTTGAAGGTCTAGAAGAACCTATTCCTTTGTGACAGTGATGACAGACTGTGTTCTTAAGGTTTCAGACGAAGGAGAGAAGGATTTCAGTAAGCTGATGAAGTGCGGATGTTGTTGGTGATTTAGGAAATCTTGTGGTGATCTGTGGATCAGTTCTAGTTCATGTTGGTGGTCCGTATTGAAGTTAAAGTTCGTATTTGAAGAATAACCACTGGATGTTGGTGTTCTTCCTAAGACTAGCTGACCAGATGTATTACACGTCTTGTGGATGTTCTTGTAGATGTTTGCCGACTTAGATTATTGTTCCTAAGTTGATGTCTTGTATAAATAAGAGATTGTGAATTCATTTCAAAGTGTGTCTTGTGGAGATGAGAGTGTGGTAGCAAAGAACAGAGTGAAAGGCAGAGCAGGAGTATTGAGCTTAATGGAACTGATTCAAGCATGGTGAAGATGCTATTCTCCAGTTCATGTATGTGATACTTATTTCTTTGTAGACAGTGTGTCTCTTGTAGGTAGTGAGCCTCTTGTGAGCAGTGTGCTCGGGCAGTGAGCCCTAATTGGCATGTGCCATTTTGTTCTTTCTATTCTTCTAACAGAGAATACATTCTTGGGTTAATCACCCCGTGGTTTTTCCCTTAACCGGGTTTTCCACATCAAAATCTTGGTGTCTTATGTGTTGATGAGTTTCTGCTTTTGATTTAAATGCATTATGTTTCATGTTTAATATACTGCTAATCACCAAGAAGATTTAAGTATGTAAATTGGAGAAAGTTTTGCACAACTGATTCACCCCCCTCTCAATTGTGTGCCCTAAGTCTAACAATTGGTATCAGAGCCAAGTTCCTCTAAAAGGAGCTTAACCACTTGAGGAGATCCAGGATGTCATCTTACAAGAAGGATAGTCTGAAGTTTGATGGAACCAACTTTGCTCTTTGGAAAGGTCGCATGAAATGTCACTTGCAGTGTATGGGAATGGCGTACTGGTCCATGGTTACAAAAGCGTATGTACCTCCACAGGGTGGTTCGACAACCCTAAATTAAATCACAGATGCTGAAAATAATCTGCAAACCAAAGAGGCTCTTCTAAGCGCATTATCTGACTCAGAGCTCTCAAATGTTATTGACCTACCAACTGCCTTTGAGATTTGGAATAAACTGGAACTTTTGCATGAAGGAGACCAGTATGTTAAATGTGTAAGGTTACAGAGTCTAAAAGGGAAATTTGAAAAACTGAAGATGAGAGATGATGAAAATATTACCACTTTTATGCCAAGAGTGAATGAGCTAGTTTGTGGAATTAGAAATGCTGGTGGAGTCTTGGACGAAAATGAGATTGTTGGTAAAATTCTTAGATCCCTCCCTACTTCTTACAAAATCAAGGCTGCTATCATTGAAGAATTCAGAGCCCATACAATTGTCACAAGAGATCAATTGGCTGGGAAATTGGCTGCATTTGAAATGATAGAGTTTGGAGACGACCCCCCCAAGACTAAATCTACATTCAAAGCCAGTGCCTCTGTTAAATGTAAACAAAGGCTTGATCCAGGAGAGAATTCTTCAAGGAAATTGTCATGGCATGAAAAAGCAAGAAAAGATCTGGAAGAAGAAGAAGTAGAAACTGCTCAACTTGAAGCCCTTATTGCAAAGAGGCTACCAAGAGGATCTGGTAAGTATGAAGGAAAATTACCCTTTAAGTGTTTTAACTGCAATAAGATTGGTCATTTTGCCTCAAGCTGTTTGGAAAGATTTTCAAGGCAAAATCCTAACAAGCCAAGGTTCCAAAAAAACTGTTACTATGTACATGAAGATGATGATAATGAAGGAGTAATAGATGATGAATCAGAGATAGGAAATAAATATGGAAATGAATGGGTGTTCATTGCCATCAAGGAAGAAGATCCAATGTCCTCTGTATCTGTCAATTTTAAGACTGTGGAAAGAGCTCTGGCTGCCTAAATTGAAGAAAAGGATGATTGGGTCATTGACAGTGGATGCTCACACCATATGACAGGTGACAAAAATAAGTTTGTAGACCTGGAAAGGTATGAAGGAGGAGTGGTAAAGTTTGGTGACAATTATGCTGGTAGAATCAGAGGAAGAGGAACTATTTCTTTTGATGGAAGAAACAAAACTGGTAATGTACTATATGTTGAAGGTTTGAAGCACAATCTTCTCAGTGTTGGATAGTTGGTGGACAAAGGCTATGATCTCTGATTTAAGGATGGAAAATGCAAAATCTTTGAAAGTTCCAGAACAAAGATTGCATCCAGTACTCAAACTAAAGGTAATATCTTCCATTTGGTTGGTATTGGTAAAAGCTGCTTATTTGTTCAAGTTGATCAGAGTTGGTTATGGCATAGAAGGATGTGTCATGTGAATTTTGATAATATCATCAAGATAAGCAATACTCAGGTTGTAAGAGATCTTCCAAAATTGGTGAAACCTACTAACAACTTGTGCAAGGAATGTCAGTTGGGTAAGTTGAGCAGAGTCACATTCAAAAGCAAGGAATTGTCTTCTACCGGATTATTGGACTTAGTTCACACTGATCTTTGTGGTCCGGAAAGAACCAGGAGTATTCAAGGTGATAGATACTTCATGCTGCTAATTAATGACTATTCCTGAATGAAGTGGGTAACCTTTCTAAAGGAGAAATCAGAAGCTCTTGAAAAATTCAAAATATTCAAGGCTATGGTAGAGAATGAAACAGGGTTAAAGTTGAAATGTCTGAGGTCTGATAGAGGTGGAGAATTCACATCCGGTGAGTTCATAGAGTTCTGTGAGAAACATGGAATTAAGAGACAATTGTCTACTCCTAGGACTCCACAGTAGAATAGAGTAGTGGAGAGAAAGAACCGGACCATCTAGGAAGCATCTAGGACCATGATGATGGAAGCAAATGTTCCTTAGATCTATTGGAGAGAAGCTGTCAACACTGCAGTCTATACTCTTAATCGAGTTCAAATCAGAAGCAATACCGGTAAGACCCCTTATGAACTCTAGTTTGGCATTACTCCTACTGTAAGATATTTTAGAGTCTTTGGTAGCAAATGTTACATCAAAAGAGATGAAGATCTAGGCAAGTTTGAAGCTAGAAGTGATGAAGGAATATTCTTGGGTTACTCTACTCAAAGCAAAGCATACCAGTGTTATAACAAGAGACTGAGAAAGATGATAGAAAGTAAAAATGTGAAGGTTGATGAGGGAATAGAGAAACCCTCAAGGTTTTATGAATATGATGAAGATGATCAGAACGGTGTTCTGGTTCAAGGAGTTCAATCCTCTTCTGAAAGTCAGATTCAAACTGATATGGTAAATCAGGAAGAAGAGATAGGTCTGAATGAGCCTGATCAAGAAGCAGAAGTGCAAGAAACTCCCAAAGTTCTAAGGTGTGTAAGACTGAACCACTCTGAAGATCAGATCATAGGTGACAAAAGTAAAGGTGTGCAAACTAGAAGGAAAATTGCTCAAAATTCAGATGAATATTGTCTGATTTCAAAGATTAAACCTAAGACAATAAATGAATCCTACAATGATGAAAACTGGACCAAAGCAATGGAGGAAGAGTTGATGCAAATTGAGAAAAATTACACTTGGGATCTTGTTCCCAGACCTAGAAACAAGAATGTGATTGGAACCAAATGGGTCTTCCGGAACAAACTAAATGAAGTTGGTGAAGTAATCAGAAATAAAGCCAGATTGGTCTGCAAAGGCTACTCTTAAATAGAAGGAATTGATTTTGAAGAAACTTTTGCTCCGGTGGCAAGAATTGAAGCAGTCAGATTATTTCTTGCATTTGTTGCCTTCAAGGATTTCAAGGTGTATCAGATGGATGTCAAGTTTGCTTTCTTGAATGGTGACTTAGAAGAAGAAGTGTACATTGAACAACCGGATGGATTTCAATTATCTGAGCATGGTGATATGGTCTGCAAGTTGAAGAAGGCATTGTATGGACTAAAGCAAGACCCAAGAACCTAGTATGAAAGATTGGACAAATATCTTTTGAAGGTTGGTTTCAACAAAGGTACTACTGACAATAACCTATATTTCAAAATTGATCATGAAAACATCTTGATTGTTGAAGTATTTTTTGATGATATCATCTTTGGAGGAAGTGATAGTATGTGTAAAACTTTTGCAAATCAAATGAAAAGTGAGTTTGAGATGTCAATGCTTGGTGAAATAAATTTCTTCTTGGGTCTACAAATTACTCAAACAAAGAAAGGAATCTTTATTTCTCAAACCAAATATGTGAAAGAATTGTTGAGGAAATTTGGAATGGAAGATTCAAAGCCAATGAATACTCCCATGGCAACTGGATGTAAGTTGAGCAAAGATGATGACTGTCCTAAGGCAGACCAGACAAAGTACAGATCAATTGGAGGATTGTTGTATCTCACTCAAACTAGACCAGATATAATGCAGGTTGTTGGTCTTGTTGCGAGATTCCAGGCTGATTCCAGAGAATCTCATGTCATGGCAATCAAAAGGATCTTTAGATATGTAAAAGGGATGGTTGAGTATGGTCTATGGTATCCTAGAGATCATGATTTCTCTATTCATGCATATACAGATGTTGATTAGGCAGGAGATGTGGATGACTAGAAGAGTACCAATGGTGGAGCTTTCTTTGTGGGGAAGAGATTGGTTTCTTGGCTAAGCAAGAAACAAGAGGCAATATCCCTATCTACAATTGAAGCAGAATACATAGCAGCAGTAGATAGTTGCACTCAAGTTTTGTGGATGAAGCAGATGCTAAGAGATATTGAAGTAGAGTATAAGGAGCCTATCACAATCTTCTGCGATAATTCAAGTGCAATAAATATTTCTAAGAATCTGGTGTTGCATTCTAGTACTAAGAATATATCTATCAAGTTTCACTTTTTGAGAGAGCAAGTGAACAAGGATGAAGTCAGACTAAAGTTTGTACTCTCCAAGGACCAGATTGCAGATATCTTTACTAAACCTCTTCCCAAGGACTCTTTTGAGTATCTTAGGGAGAAGTTAGGGGTTATTGCCCCTCCGGTGATGAACTAGGATGCACTGATGTGCATCAATTCAGTGGATATCACAGTCATATCTTGTGATCTAGATTGATGTTGGGGAGCTGCTACTTAGGGGGAGCAGCATGTATGATTCTGAAGTATTGGAGTTGCAAGTATGAGCCCTTTGCCATTGATGTCAAAGGGGGAAAAAAGACACGTGAAAAATAAGTGGTTGATGATCAAAGGGGGAGTAGTAAAGGAAGAGAAGACATGTGAATAGTTGTTGTTGATAGGGGGAGTTGTGATAGTAAGGAGAAGTTCTTGTCTTGATGGTTTTTCACATCATATGTTGCCATCAATGACAAAGGGGGAGATTGTTACAAGTATGGTTTTAACCGGTGTTGTCATTGATGTCAACATACTCATGTTGCATTAATGAGAAAGATTGGATGAGCTGTGTGCTGAGGATATTGAGAAAATTAGTCTCAATCAGGAACAATGAAGAACAGTGATGACAACAAGGTAAAAGTCCAAGATAGGTTAAGGATCAGAGGTTATGATTCAAAGGGTTTGTATATATGATTCTTGAGATAATCCAATCAAGTTTTTAGATGTATGCATGAAGATCTGAAGAAGTTATGATTGCTCAAGTAGAACCAGCTCTGGCAGGTGTTCAAAAGTGACAGAGTGATAGATAGGTCTAGTGAGGTCTGATAATGTATTATCCCATTCTGCGGATTTGAGGAAGTGTTGAGGACGTCCTTGTGATGTGTCAAGTAGATTGGTTCATGGTTTGAAGGTCTAGAAGAAACTATTCCTTTGTGACAGTGATGACAGACTCTATTCTTAAGGTTCCAGACGAAGGAGAGAAGGATTCCAGTAAGCTGATGAAGTGTGGATGTTGTTGGTGATTCAGGAAAGCTTGTAGTGATCTATGGATCAGTTCCAGTTCATGTTGGTGGTCTGCATTGAAGTTAAAGTTTGTATTTGAAGAATAACCACCAGATGTTGGTGTTCTTCCTAAGACTGACTGACCGGATGTATTACACATCTTGTGGATGTTCTTGTAGATGTTTGCCAACTTGGATGATTGTTCCTAAGTCAATGTCTTGTATAAATAAGAGATTGTGAAGTCATTTCAAAGTGTGTCTTGTGGAGATGAGAGTGTGGTAGAGAAGAGCAGAGTAGGAGTATTAAGCTTAATGGAACTAATTCAAGCATGGTGAAGATGCTATTCTCTAGTTCATGTATGTGATACTTATTTCTTTATAGACAGTGTGTCTCTTGTAGGCAGTGAGCCTCTTGTGAGCAATGTGCTTGGGTAGTGAGCCCTAATTGGCATGTGCCATTTTGTTCTTTCTATTCTTCTAACAGAGAATACATTCTTGGGTTAATCACCCCGTGGTTTTTTCCTTAATCGGGTTTTCCATGTCAAAATCTTGGTGTCTTATGTGTTGATGAGTTTTTGCTTTTGATTTAAATGCATTATGTTTCATGTTTAATATAATGCTAATCACCAAGAAGATTTAAGTGTGTAAATTGGAGAAAGTTTTGCACAACTAATTCACCCCCCTCTCAATTGTGTGCCCTAAGTCTAACACAAAAAGCATATGTGTAGGTATATCAGATGCACTGTAACATAAGGTGTATGCATAGCTTTAGAGGTCAGATGTTCTAAAAGATCATATGCACTGGAACAGAGTTCAGATGCATGACAAAATTAGTCAGATACACTAAATCCTCCTATGTACGGTACCTTTGCACATAAAACTCAGTTTTGGGGTTAAATTGGGGCATGGGCCCCATGGTGGGTGACAAAAATGTCAGGGGAAATTATGCGTGAATATCAAAAGACATTAATATTACCCATAACTCAATGAAATATAGAAATAAAGAAGATCTAAAATGATGAACAATACCTCAACAAACCTCTTTATCTCATGGCTTCCATTGGCGGCCTATCGCAAATGATCATGTGTTCAAATATGCCCTCAGAAGGTGCACCTCCTTGCTATTCCAAGATGTCAAGTGGGAATGGCCATGACAGTTGATTGCAATGAAGATGAGCTTCACAACAATGGTAGTGGTGATATGGTAACAAGTTGATCACAAGCGAATGGAATTCCTGCAGAGTAACGATACTGAAAGCTTCGATAAGGAAATGGAAGAAGAAGGTTCAATTTATAGACTTGTGATTGAGGAGATCAATGGTTGAAAAAGAATAAGAGGATCAATGGTTGAGAAAGAATGAGAAAATGTGCACGAAGAGAAAGAAGACAAGTGTCATACAAAAGCTACTTTGAGTCAATTGTTTTTCTATTTATTGAAGATAAGATATGCTGTCATAAAATAAAAAGCTTCTTACTATTTCAGGAGTTTTGGAATCAATTAGTTGACTCATGGTTTTGCTTTTGCATGTTTTTGAGAGGAATTAAATAAATTATTTAATTTTGCGTGCAAGAAGAGGAAGAATTATTTTTAGAAGATTTGGAAGATTCCCCAAAAGTGAATTAAATAAATAAATTTATTTAATTGTGTGTGCATGATTCGGAAGAATAAATAAAATATTTGATTGTATTTTATTTTTGAGAGATTGAGAGGATTTAAATAAATTTGATTGATTTATTTAAATTTAGAAGAAGAACTGGTTTAATTAAATAATTATGAATTATTTAATTGTTTGGAAGAATTTAGAAGAATTAAATTAAATGAAAGATTTTATTTAATTTTGACTTTAGAAAAGGTAATTAAATATTTTGATATTTAATTACTTAGAAGAATACGAATCAAATAAATAAATTTGTTTATTTATTTATTGATAGAAGAATTAGAATAAATAAATATTAAAAATATTTATTTAGATCAAGTTGTGTCATTTTTAGGCGTATACACGCATAATAAACTAATGTAAATAGTGTAACCCTTAGTATCTAAGTGTTGTAAACAAAAAAAGTTAGTTGCATTATGTTTATGCTTATTTGTACATGTATGTATGGGTGGGCATGACATTTGGTATTAGAGCCAGGTTTGCAAACACTGGGAGCTCTGGGAATTTGCTTGGGTCATGTTACCATAAGTGTTATTGTGTAAATGTAGTTGCAAGTTGATTTTGGTAATAAGTATTGAAGTTTATAGTTCATAGAACCTATCCTTATTGTCAAAAGTTATAGTATGTTTGTTGATGTTTCCACTTAATGTTATAGTTTTGAGTAGTTAGAAAGTTGAGTTTTGTTGTATCAAGTACTCAATTTGATCCATTTGAATGTAAAATTTAAATAATGCTTGTTGAGTCCCCTTTCCTTAATTCATTCAATTCAATAGTAGAATGGTGAAGTGTAAGGAAGAAGAAAACTTAAATAACTTGTGAAAAGTGTTAAGTCAATACGTTATTATAGATATAAATTTTCTTGTATTTACTTGAATTCTTGTATTAGGGTTTGAAGTTGATTTTTTTTATTAGAACAAGATTACTACCTAGTAACTAGCACAACATATGTTTCAAATTCTTTGATTACCTTATAGAGCTATTATATTTGTATGAAATGGTGCTTTTAAAATTCTCTGATAGGATAATCAAATGAGATGAAGAATTGTGTAAATTGATAGTTAGTGTCTTCCTACTACTTTTAGGACAAATGTGAGGTACTTGTATACATTAATCTTATGTAATGACTATTTGAAATTGAACTAGTCTCCTAGAGGAATGGATAAATGATCTTAATAATAGGATGTCCACCTTATTATAGGTTGCTAAACTCAATCATTTAGCTATTGTAGCTTGGTCTATCTAAAAAGTTGAGCCTTATTTCCCTTCCTTAGATATTAAGATGGTGCTTTAGCATATTTTCCTCATGAGTTCCTAATTACATGTACCACTTAGATAATTCCTTATAATGTTGATAACACTCTCCTTAATTGATGAGTGAATTCAATTTTTAAAAATGCTAGATCAAGAATATATGAGAATCAAATTTAAGGAATATAAAAGTTATCTAAATGATTAAAAAGGTAGAAAGTACAAGGTTGTGTAAACTCTTTTTCTTTTATATGTAAGTAAAGGATATTGTGGTGGATTTTGAAGTCTTAAGTATTCATTGTTAATGTGCTTTATTGAATAGAATAAAATAATGAAAATAATTAAAGGTTAGAGTTAAATGTGTTAAGAGCACATTGAGCATAATATATATAGAAATATGTGCATAATCATTCCTATTATTAGATCAATTAATAGTGTATAGTAGAATGCTTTAAACTTGCTAGTTAATATATGAAAAAATCTTGTGATCAACTGGATTGTAGGAGTTGGTACTGATTTAAGAGTTGCGACAAGTTTATGATATTGTACCTTGTTTTTATTGGCTAGAAATGAAGAGTTAAATGTGAGCTTGTTGTTTTCTACATTAGTTAGTAACAATGTAGGCTTCACATAGAACCAAGCTTTTGGTGAATTTTTAAGATCTTCTATAGATCCTCCTTTAGGAATTATTTGATTAATTTTGACGTCTAAATCTCGTAATAAATGTCTTATCTCAAAAAAATCATGTTGATTATGAAACCCCAATGTAAAAATCCCGATTATATTGACAAAAGGTGCATCGGTTAGGAATTTATCCAATTTTCCTTGTCTATGACATCTATCTAAATAATATCAAACCAACTATTCTAAAGTTCTATCCACTACCTGAATTTCATTTAATTGATAATGATCCACATCCACAAAAATTATGGATGCTCTATCCACAAAGTTCTATAATTATTCTTGCAAAATACTAGAGGTACATGTAGGTGTCAATATGATAAGATCATGATGTTCCTCCTTATCTTTCCAAAGAATATTATCCACAACTCTTTCTTGAGATCCACATTCTAGTATATGACGATCTACTATGCTAGTAGTTGCAGTAGTAAAACCCCTTTCATGTTCTAACATATAACACATTACATTAAAATAATCATCTCCTAGAGGAGCATGCATAATGGCATGCACATTTTTGAAAGAACTAGCTGTTCATAGGGTTCCAATATGGATCGGAGCCAACATACATCCAATAGGCTAATTTCATAAATTAAACTTATCTCAATTTGATCTGTATTCCTATCCTACACCAAAAAAAAATCCCTTTCTATATTTAGATCTTATATAAATTATATTTCCCTTCTATTAAGTATAGTCTATGAAATGATGAGAAATAAAAAAAAATTCTTCTTATTTTTTTTCAATAATAATGTTCCACCTGGGATGAAAGGATTCGAACCTTCAAAATAACAAGACCAAAACTTGTTGCCTTACCACTTGGCCATGCCCCATTGTTGTTTTATTTTAATCAAAAATCAAAATTTTTGCAATGTTTTATTAGAATTCATTATAGATGAATTATTATTTGGTGCTATGCAATTTTGCATAGAAAGATCGTAGGGACATAGATTCTTGATTGAATCAGATATATAAGGGGAACATAAGTTATGATAGCAATCCCTCCTTTGTTTCTTTTTTCAGAAAGAGAAGGGGAGGTGGCGGTTAATCACCACCACCACAATCTTATTCACTACCTCCCCCCTCCGAGATGCATATTGATAGATGAAAATTCTATATGCATCCAGAAAATAATAGAACTTGTTAGATGGTACTAGATAGACTTTGATTGCATTGTCATTATTGATGTGTGCACTTTTGTCTTCTCATTTACTATGTATATGGTTGTTATTCCATCATGAATGCTTGAATGATTTTGAAAATTAAATCAATTGTTTTTAATTTTGAGGAATTAGAAATTGTATGTGAATATAAATCTTACTTGGTTTGGTAGAAAACGTAATTATGTTGCATAAAGAAAAAGAAAAATAGGACAAAATATAAGAAATAATCATATTATTGTACTATTTTCAAAGGGAATATGTTTAAATTTTAGACAAAGTAATGAAAAATAGGTGGTTGGCTATCTATGTTTGATTATGAAATGAGTTAGAAGCTACAATACAAGAATATTTTATGAAGAATTAGATTCTTGAGTGCGCTAATTGAAGTAGGAATCTAGTAGGGTAAGTAGGACACATATTTCCCCCTTATATTAGTTGGATATGTATAAATAACTATATTTGATTAGTTTAAAGAAAGAGAATTGGTTGTAAATCATTGTGTTAATGCTATGCCCTTAATCCTATAGTATGTATAGGATTATGAGCAGTCAGCTTGTGGCTACCTTAACTTTAAATTATGATATATAATCATTATTATATTTAATTATAGGTTATTAGGTCAGCCTAGGGGTTATAATTAAGTACTAGATGTAAGTCAACCTGGGTGGCAAGGCCTAATTAGGTATATATAGGAGCTAGTGGTAAGTTTGTGATCATCATATTGCAAATTGTATTCTTATTGGAGATATTTGGAGGTTTGCCCCCTCGAAGTGGCTTGTTATTTTTAGTTATTATCAAGTATTTATAGAATTTTTCCTATTATATTCCTTTTTGTGCAAGTTGTTTCATTACAAGTGGTATCAGAGCATGATCTTGGCATCATGAAGGAAAAAACAAGGTGATTTTTTTATTTTGGAGGTCAATTTGGGAAGTACATATCCCTCTTATTTTGGTGAATCTTTTCAATAATTTTAGTGGGTTTTTCAAGGGAATATTGAAACTGATCCATAACAGATTTGAGTTAATTTGGATAAGATTTGATGAAGTTATTATGAAATTAGGGTTTCCATCAATTTCGCTCTCAAGGCTACACATTAACGAATTTCTTGGAGATTTTTTCAAGTGAGATCTAGGCCTTGGTAAGTTACAGTAAAAATTTCAAATTGATTGGATTTGTTTTGTGTGATTTATTCCAAAATTAATTTTTCCTATCATGACAGGTCCTTCAACAAGAGGCAAAAAGAATGTTGCCGCACCTGGAAAAACTCCAAGAAAGGAGGATGAGGAAAATGAGGATGTTGTTAAAAAAGAAAATTAAAATATAATTGAACTCATTTAGAAAGAAAATAAAAAGATGAATGATGAAATCTTGTCCATTATGTCCAAACAAATGAAAGGGTTGGCTAAGTCAATGATGGAGACACTTTTGGATGGAAATCATCCTAGAGTTTTCAAAAATAAGGAGTCACACCACTAGGATTAGGAGTCTCCTAAAGGCAAGGGAGTTTTGGGGTTTGAATCAAATATCAAGATGGATCATCACACCATTCGTTCTATGGCTAGGAATTTCACACCACAGTTGGATATGTGAAAGTTTGATGGTCAAGATCCTACCTTGGGGGCTTTTTCCTCTTAAGGTTTAGCTCCCGAGTCCTTTAGAATGCATTTAGAGCATCCTGCATGATTTTGATGACTCCCGATGAGAAAACCCTGAAGTTTCATGGCAATTGGGACTCAGGGGGTGCACTTAACATAAATCCTACTTGAAATAGGGGGGGAGGACTTGGGTGCCCGCACCCTAGTCCTGTCCTATTTTAGGTCAGGACCTATTTCAAAATGTCAGTTTATGACCATTATTTAGGTCCTATGCTGACACGGTAAGTTTGAATTACAAAATTCTTAGCAGGAATGTTTGTAGTTGCATATATAAGCATGATTAGTGATTCATTTGTAAACTAGATGGAAATTGGATGAGCATTGTGATTTTGTGAAAGTGATTCAAGGCATTCATTGTGTTGCAGAGTAGTACTTTGTTGTTATTGTGTTTGTGTTTACAGATTTGGCATCCATCTCCTCATGGTATGAAGAGCATCTTCCTTCCATGAGATCTTCACTACAAGGTGATATCAATTGTGATTTCTATCATTTATCATTTGGATTTTGCCTCTATCCCGTAGGGATATGTAGTCTTTATCTAACAATGGTGTTCATAAGACTTGAATGTCTCTCTGGGGCTTGACTGAGGCAAGCCTATAAACACCACAACCCCAACTCACTTTTCTGTGATTATAGGTTACAGGTTGTGAAAGAGAAAGAAGTGGAGTTGCAGGAGAGCAGTGTAGTCTATTGGAATTGTAGATCAAAGAAGAAAATAGGGACCTGGACTCAGGTGCCCGTTCATTAGTCCTCTGGATCCCGCAACTGTAAAATCTCCAAAACAACAAGAATAGGTTGCAGACAAGATTCCCAGATCCTGAAGAAAACTATGGCACTAGACTAGGGTGCCCGCTCATTAGTCCCCAACTTTTCCGTACACTAAACTTCAAAATCTAGTACACATTTGATTGTTAATTAATATCTCTATGTGCGATCATTTTCCGTAATTTGTCCATTTGTTTATGATTTCATGAAATTAGGGTTTTGAGCATAATTGGACTTAGTTGAATAACAAAATCATACAATTCCAATCTTCCCCTATGTTTCAAGTGATAGGAGATCTGTAGTAGAGTTCTCTACTCGGTTGAATGTCCTTGAATGTTTAGTGGTGAAAGGAGGATCAACACAAACCATTAAAATCCATTATCTTCACTTTTTACCCTAAACAAGATGAAGAGTCAAGAGATACTCAACCAATCATTTCTTGTCATTGAATTTTAGATTTTAGCACCCCACAAACTCTCAAGGTAGTGTGTTTCTTAAAGAAAGAAAGAGTAACAGTGTTGATAGACTCAAGCAGCACTCATAACTTCATCAACAAAAAGTTTGCTACTCGTCTAAATTATTTTATATTTCCAGCTCTAGAATTTTAGGTCTTAATTACAGATGGTGGTACTATTACTGTTAGTTGTTTAGGTAAATGTCATGTAGCATTAAATTATCCATGGAAGATTATCATCTTGATTTCCCAATGTATGCTATCTCCATGGGTGCAGTAGATATTGTCTTGGGAGTTCAATGGCTCATTACTTTGGGAACAATTGAGTTAAACTTCCAAGAACTATTCATGTGCTTTCAATCAGAGGGAAGGACAATAGAACTAAGAGGGTTGCTTGCAAAGTCTCCACAGATGGTAAGTTCTTACCAAATGCAAAAGATTCTTAAGAAGGGGGCAGATGGGTCTGTGGCCCAATTGTTTTCATTATAAGCATATCACTCAAAGGCTTCTACACCACTAGATCTACAAGCAATTATAGATAAGCACTTAGTAGTTTTTGGGGAGATGCCAAAAGGATTGCCTCCTAAGAGAGATCATGATCATGCCATTCAAATAGTACCACGGAACCAAACACCCAACATCAGGCCCTACAAATATCCATATGCGCAAAAAAGTGATATTAAGAAGATAGTTTAGGAGATGCTTGATGCAGGCATTATCAGGCATAGTCAGAGTGCTTACTCATCTCCTGTGGTAATGGTGTGCAAGAAGGATAAAACTTGGAGGATGTGTCTAGATTATAGGGAGCTTGACAAGTTCACCATAAAAGATAAGTTTCCTATTCTAGTAATTGATGATTTGTTAGATGAGCTTAATGGTGTTGTTTATTTTACAAAACTTGATCTTAGTTCGGGTTATCATCAAATCAGAATTAGAGATGAGGATGTACATAAGACAAATTTTAGAACCCATGAGATCCACTATGAATTTTTGGTAATGGATTTTGGTATCACAAATGCACCATCGACATTTCAAAGTTTGATGAAATCTATCTTCAAGCCATTTATGAGGAAATTTGTTTTGGTATTTTTTGATGACGTCTTAATATATAGTAAAACATGGGAGGAATAATTGCAACATGAAAATCAAGTGTTGGACATTTTGGAGTAGAATCAATTGTATACTAAACCATCCAAGTGTATCTTTGGTGTCAAAGAAGTGGAGTACTGATGCAGCACACAACATACACTCAATACAATTTTGCCATTAATCATGTGAGAGCCAAAGATTTGAAGACTAGAACATAAAAAAACTTCTATTCATCAACTTTGCTGCTACAATGAGAGAAAACTCTCTTATATCCAAGAAAAACAAAAAATAAAAAAATTACCTTTTTTGGCAGATTTCGACAATTGTCAGATTTTGCCATTTTAGGTAATTTTACAATCATATCTTGAAAATCCTATTTTTTCCCAAAAGCTTCCTAAAAATAAGGTAGGATGAAATGCCAACTAATATTCTAAATTCAAAACATGAGTTTTGATTTATTACAAAAGCAACTTTTTAAAAATCTAGAAAAAAACACTAAATTGCTATTTTGAGGGCCAAGATGAAAGTTTCAAGCCCCAAAAAAGTGCCAAGACGGGGTCCAACCCACTAGGGTGGTTGCGAAACCACTTTCCACCTCATAATGCATCCACCCATAAAATCTCGTAGAAAACCCACATCCGAGTCAAAAGTTATGATCTCTGGAAGTTCCTACATCAAGTACCTAGGTCACATTGTGTCACATGAGAGAGTCAAGGTGGACCCTCATAAGATTTGGGCGATTATAAAGTGGAAAATTCCTAAGACCCTTAAGAACTTACAAGGTTTCTTAGGGATTATAGGTTATTATCGCAGATTTGTAAAGAATTATGGTAGCATAGCATCTCCTCTCACAACTTTGTTAAAGAATGATTCTTTCCAACGGAATGAAGTAGTGACAAGGGCATTTGAGCAACTAAAGGAAGCCATGTGCACAACTCCAGTCCTAGCTACCCAGGATTTTTCTAAAACATTCATTGTCAAATGTGATGCTTCAGGACACTGCATAGGAGCCGTACTCATGCAAGAAGGAATACCCATAGCATTTGAGAGTCACTAACTCAAAGGTAAGAATTTGTTGAAGCGAGTTTATGAGAAGGAAATGTTGGCTATCTTGCATGCAGTCAAATAATGGAGACCTTATCTAATGGGAAGACACTTTAAGGATAGTGTGTATAGGGTTATGAGTAGTTAGCTTGTGGCTAGCTTAACTCTTAACTATGATATATAATCATTATTATAGGCAATTATAGGTTATTAGGTCAGCCTAGGGGTTATAATTAAGTATGTAAGTCAGCCAGGATGGCATCTAAGGCCTAATTAGGTATATATAGGAGCTTGTGGTAAGTTTGTGATCATCATATTGTGAATTGTGTTCTCATTGGAGATATTTGGAGGTTTGCCCCCTAGAAGTGGCTTGTTATTTTTAGTTATTATCAAGTATTTACAACATATTCCCTACTATATTCCTTTTTGTGCAAGTTATTTAATTACAGTTAATAAATGGGATTGTTTTAAATGTAAGTAGAATGTATGTGTGTGTAGCATAAAGTGATAAAGCTCATGAAAAGTACTTATTGGATAAGTGGACACTAGTACATTGTATGATTATCTCTAGTTGTGATATATAGTATTTAACACCTCTATGAGATGATTGTGTATGGGTAACTATATTAAGGGGCCAATGAGTATGAAAATATAATATAGGTATAGGTGTGTTCCTTCTCAAATGAAATGTGTGGGCCACTCTCCATACTCTTATGCTATAATGTTTTGTGTTTATCTAGTGTCTTTTATTCCATTAGATTGAGGACACTATCATAATTAGGGGTCAAGAGTAATTTAATGATTTTTTTTCATAGAAGGTTATAACCCGCCATGAATGGTTGATCAATCAATTCCCCCTCATGTAGAACCACACTTGTTGGTGCTTAGAGAAAATCTAACCTTTGTTATTGAGTTGAGTTCTATAATGTGCCATTTTATTTAGAGTTACTCTCCATGGTTGTTCAAAATTTTGATGTCCTAATTATATACTAGTGCTGGGAAATATTATAGTTATCCAGTTACATTTCAGGACAATAGTAATTTATGGTATTGCAATAGAATTAGGTGTTACCATTATGGAAACTTTGGCCATTCTATCCTTGCATTAAGAGCTCTTAGAAATTTCTTCACATGTGATACTATTGGTTCTAGGCTTTTTACAATAGTTGTAGTGAATGTATTGAGTTGTGAAGGGCATGGGGTTGTTCAATGTGAGATTATTTTCCAGGATAATTCATAAGGTTGAGTCCACCATACCCCTACTCTTCTTTTTGGTGGCTTGTGAAAGCCATGTTGTGATTTAGGTGATGTAATTTTTATGAGATTGTTGGATTACTTAAATTATTTATTTATTTATTTAAGAATCTTCAAATTGTTAACAAGCAGTGTTGAATATTTATTACTTTGGGCTACTTAGCCGATTATTTTTGATATGTTCCTTGCCTCAGGGACTTTTTAAAATGAACTTTTGTTTTGATATTAAAATTGTTGCATGGGTGGACACATTTGAATTTTATTATCTTTTATGAGATTTCATTGTGAATTTTATTTAACATTTTATTATTTTGAGAATCATTGTATTTTGAGTCCTTTGCATTTTTCTACTGCTGGTATGTGTGGATTTTTACATGTATTACATTAATTTTTTTAAAGGGGCCCCTGGTAGGTCATATAGGGGAGTAGGTGGCTTGGGAAATTTATTGTGAAAATAGTACTGAACTATAGGTTGGTCATAATTATTTTCCCTAGACTTTGTGGATGTATACTCTCCTCTTGCTTTATATATCTATGATGCTTATGGTATTGGCTCTTTGGATATAAGATGGTTGGGTACCATGAGTGCTTAGGAATTGATTTTTTAATTGTAAGTTAGTTTAGTTACTAAGTTATAAATTCATTACCCCAGGATTACATGAATGTATTTAGGCACTGATCATCTTTATGAAGTTCCTTATGTGAGTCTCATCTTATGAAGAGTGTGAAGTCATTGATATGTTATATATGTAATTGAGACATGTAATTTTAGTAAATTAAGTTTTAAAGAAATGAGGTGCTTGATATGGTAGGAAAACATGCTTTGATGACTTGATTTGTGGGATGTTTCTTTACGTTGGGACTTAAATTCTATTGGCCGACACAAATTTGAAATATAGAGAAGTATAAATAACTATTCAAATGATAAATAATAACATAATATTTTTTTGTGGTTTTAGTAGGCATTGGTATGACCTTACCTTGTATGTGTCAATATATGAACTATGTAAGATTGTATCACTTTAGTCTTATAGATGTAATGTGGGTAGTGATGTTTTGTTTTCTCCTCTTATATCGATGTCTGTTGCATTCTATAGGAAATAGGAGCCCATTACCTTTATCAAATAGTGGGTTACTCTACCTAATCTTTGAGGGCTTTGAGGAGGAAGCCTAATCTTAGGGGAGAGTGTGATGTAGGAGCATCCGAGTGGACGAGCGATCAACATCAACCAAAAATAGATTTCAAGTTTGGGTTTCAGTTTTAGTGTGTTTTGGTTTTAAATCGGTATCTCTTGGCTATCAGAATGGATGGCACATAAGAAATTTGCAAGTTTTCAGTTTCAACCAGTTTCCATCTTGGCACACACATAGTAGTTTTTGCAAAAACAATTGTGAATCCTCTTATAGTTAGATTGTTAGAAGCACCATGGATTTGATGACAAATGTTTTATGGTCATACGCCTTATGGTTTTGGATAATTAATCATTTTATGACTTGTGCTAGAAGATTAGTGAAAGTTAAAAATCTTGAGTTTTGTGATGGTTGAGACTGAACGACCTGGTGGAGGTCTTAGGAGTGTTGAAATACATATCTCTGCAAGTTTTTGTGAGGTTTCAAGATCCTGGTAGAAAGTTATGAAGGATGATAGTTTTCAACTCCTAGCACACCAAAGTCACGTAAAGGAATTTATTTGTGAAGTTGATCTAGACATCATCCTTGGATACAACATATGATGCAAGTTTAATTTACTTTATTTGGCACAAGGTGGGCATTTAAACCATTTGAGAAAATGTAGCGAAAGAAGTGTATGCAAAGTTATGTGGTGAATTGAATGGCATTGTTTGGAGAACATGTGTTTGGTGTAGCTCACATATTTGTTTCTTTCATTGATACTTCTATGTACGTGATTGATTTTTTTTTGGAAAAGAAGGACTTGTGAATTTTAGTGGTGATATGAAGGTTGAAAGAGGCCAAAAATTGTAACGAGTTCGTATCAATTTCTTCATCATACGTTGGTTGGGTTAGCACAGATGATTGGGGTTCATGGGAGATTAAAAATCAATATCTGTAGATTTTATACGATGCATCAAAGAATCTTTAAAAGAGATTTCAATTCAAGTCAACATGGAGGGATTGAGGTTGTGGGCAGCATAGGGAGTTTGAAATTTTTCCACAGTCCTTTCTACCATGTGTGGATGGAGCTGTATGTTTTTTCCACATGGTGTTTGGTAGTTATTTTAACACTTATAAAGTGTGACTACTTGTCTTTACTGGTGATTTGGCTTGACCAAGGCCATGGGTGTCTTGGAGGTATATGTTCTGGTTTATTTGAAACTTCAACATCTTTTGGAATTGTGTCTCTTCACTTTCCATCTTGAAGACAAAAGAATGGTATTTGGTTATTATAAAAACTAATGCAAGTAGGAGATTGGGTGTCGACCCCTTTAAAAAGGAATAGTGTTTATATGCAGATGCCTTTGTAGAAGTTGTACAGAGTGAAGGCAAGGCAAAATATGTGTGCAAATTGACATGTAAAGAGGAGTTGGTCAGTCAATAGAAATAATAGAGCAACCAAAATTGCATGGAATTATGGTGAGAAAGGTAGGAGAGGGCTCGACTAGAAGTAGAAGAGGCAAAAGTATAGGGGAGAATTGGAGTAGCCTGTGTGTGTGTGTGTGTGTGTGTGTGTGTTTGGTATGAGAATGTCCATGAGAGGGGCATATGGGCAGAGGTTCGCTGATGTAAAATGGAGAGAGATAGATTTGATTGTCTGAGAGAGAGAAATGCCATGGATGTAAATAATTTTGTTGCAGAGTTGTTTTATTATCTGAATTGAATAAAATTGAAATGAATTTCTTGTTGTAATCTGTATGTTAAATTGTTGTGTTTTGAAATTGAGTTGTGACTTGGTGAATTGTGTGAGTGATGGTGGGCATGAGGAGTCCTCTTGCTTTAGAGTGTGAGGCCCACTCTTTTCCCTCTTGTTCTCATCTTATTTTAATGACTTGTTTGTATAAAACACTTGTGGATGTGCAATTTTATCTTATTTTGATCATATATAGTTTAGACATTGATATTATATTTAGAATAGTAGTTGATTACTAGTTACGAATATGAATTGGTTGATTAATTATAGACTTAATTATATTTGTTAGATTAGAGTTACAAATTATAATTAATTGTTTCTATGGTTTGATTTTAGAATGAACATAATTGTGAATGACAAATCTAAATTATATTTGATTAAATGCTATTTGTTTATGCGATTTTGTATTAATATGATGAATTAAACTTGTTATTGATATTCATTTAATTATGATAATATTGTTAATTATGAAATATTTATGACATATATATTAATTTAATTATGAATGTTGCTTCAGCTATTATTTTGAATATATTAATGTCTATGTGTAAGTGTGTAGGTTAAATTCCATTACTAATAGAAAAATTGTGGAGGTTCCCCAAGAAACCACTGTTGTGTTTCCATCGTGTACCTAGGCCTTATCCTAAATGAGAATTAATATATTTTTGTATAAAAGTGTTGTGAGTGTGATTGTGCTAATAAATTTTTTAAGTTTATTTTATCATCCAAGGTGGGGTGTGGTTGAATTCCTTTAAGTGTCAAATTTTGGATTTGAACTTAAGAGAGAAATTTTAGGGTTATAACTTGTATTTTTTATTATTATTTATATAAAATTAAACCTCTATAGTGATAACCTATGAGTGGGGCCCATATTTAAATATTTAAAAGTGTTTTGGAACTATCTAGAGGCTTGAAAAGTGCCTTGGAATATTTGTGATGAGTTTTTGTGAGGTTTAAAAAAACTTAATTTTGAAATGCAAATAAAAAAACTTAACCAGGTAGTTTTATTTTAATTTATTCTCTTTTGGAAGTTTTTTTTGGGGTTGTCGCTTTTATTGTAGAAGTTTTCTATTTTGAAGAACAAGGGTTTTGGAAGAGGGAGGATTGGAGAAAAAGCTTGGGAGCTTGGAGAAGATGAAGAATTTGGATCAAGGCTTAACCTAACTTGGGTGAAGCATTGAGGTAGTATTTTAAGCCATTTTTATATTGTGGTAGTTTTGTTTGTGATTATTATGAAAAAATATGGTTGATGATTTTTCTATGGATCCTCTTGTTTTTGTACATGTTGAAAACCCTTTTGTGCATTGCTACTTTGTGTATCTAGATTATTTTGGATATGGGGTTGTGTTGGGTGTTGGGGTAAGTGCACAAAGATGAGGGACCAAAAGGGGGTCTTAAGATGCCACTTTTTTCTGAAATTAGAAACATTGATGTTGGATGAGAAATTGAAGATAGTTACACTCAAAATTTGAAGACGCAACAAAAACAAGAGTCGCAGTGCTCTGAATCTAGTTTCTAAACTACTAATTTTTTCCAAAAATGCTTGAGATTAAGGGGTTCAAAAATGGGGAGCACACAAATTGGTCTTGAAAACATAACATAGCGTCTGGTGTGCTCCCCCTAAAATGTTAACTTTTTTTTAGTATCTCAAAAATCGCTTCAGTGAGAAATTAGCTAACACCATGTAGTTTATCTCTGATTTTTCTTATAATTTTTTCATGAATAATTGATTTTAATAATTTTCAAAGCACGGACACATCCTAGAAAACAAAAAATTGAGTGTGTTCCCCCCTAAATTTTTTTAAAACTAATCAAAAATTGATTTTTTTTAATATGTGTAGAATGGAGTCTAGTTTCTAAAAATGTAGCTTATTTCAAATTTTGATGAACGGTTAAAAAAGGTCAAAAATACTAGACAATGGTTTTTGACAAAAAAATGATACACTAACAAAATAAATTAAAGATGAAACCCTTAACATACTCAAAATGTGAAAAAAATTATATGGTTAGATAGCTAACAGAGAGCTTAAGATTGTGGTGGTATTTTTTTTACTTTTCATTGAAAAAAGTGCCATCCTAATGGGGAGCACGCTCCAGATTATCTAAAAATTTTGTAAAAAACTAGAAAAACACGTCTACTAAGCTCGACATAACATGAGTGCATTATAACGTGCTCGCATTATGTGGAGCGTATTTGGATTTACACATGCCAATTGCATTTGCTTGAAAGTTTCTAAAGTCTTTTCAACAAATCCATCTTTTGCATATCTTGCAATCATTGCATTCAATTATAGAACATCACTTTGAGGTGTTAGGTCAAACAATTGACATGCCTTGTCTATGCTTCCACACTTTACATACATGTCTACAAGGGTAGCTACACTTTCTATTGTCTCTCTCACTCTCTACTTCCCTCCTCTCTCTACCTCCTACCCTCTCTCTAAGTCTCTACTTCCCTCCCCTCTCTACCTCCTACCTTCTCTCTCACTCTCTTCTTCCCTCCCCTCTCTACCTCCTACCCTCTCTCTCACTCTCTACTTCCCTCCCCTATCTACCTCCTACCCTCTTTCTGAGTCTCTGCTTCCCTCACTTCTCTACCTCCTACCTTCTCTCTCACTCTCTTCTCGCCCCTCTCTACCTCCTACCCTCTCTCTCACTCTCTACTTCCCTCCCCTCTCTCTGAGTCTCTGCTTCCCTCCCCTCTCTACCTCCTACCTTCTCTCTCACTCTATTCTTCTATCCCCTCTCTACCTCCTACCTTCTCTCTCACTCTCTGCTTCCCTCCCTCTCTACCTCCTACCCTCTTTCTGAGTCTCTACTTCCCTCACCTCTCTACCTCCTACCTTCTCTCTCATTCTCTTCTCCCCCCCTCTCTACCTCCTACCCTCTCTCTCACTCTCTACTTCTCTCCCCACTCTACCTCCTACCCTCTCTCACTCTCTACTTCCCTCCCTTCTCTACCTCGTACCCTCTCTCTCACTCTCTTCTTCCCTCCCTTCTCTACCTCCTACTCTCTCTCCCACTCTCTAATTCCCTCCCCTCTCTACCCCGTACCCTTTCTCACTCTCTACTTCCCTCCCCTCTCTATTTCCTACCCTCTCTCTCTCACTCTCTTCTTCCTTCCCCTATCTACCTCCTACCCTCTCTCACTCTCTACTTCCCTCTCGTCTCTACCTCCTACCCCCTCTCTCTCTCATTCTCTACTTCCCTCCCCTCTCTACCTCTTATTGTGTGGTTACACAACACGCCCCATTTTGCCTTAGCAAAATAGGGACCCAACCTTTTTCTTTCTTTTGCTTGTTTGTTTTCTTGCTTTGGATGGTTTGGTAAAATTTAGTGTGTCACCTTTGCTTATGCATGTGCATCACAAGGAGAGGTCAGTTGTCCAAGTTTGCATTTGCTATCATAAACCTCATAATTAGAAAGAGTACAAAATTCTAAGAAAGTTCACCTTTTGAATCACCCTCATATTGTGTAAGGATAGAAAGTTATGCTAAGTCGAAGATGGGTCAACCCAGATATTTCCCATAGGGTCATATTTCTGAATATCAGTCATATTTGTTTAGATGATCCTGACTTGGAAAGATCACCCGATGTCCATCCAATCCCCGATATGTGAACATGAAACTTAAATAAGGGACAAGTATCTACCCGTCATAAACCTCATGTATTTTGCGGGGGGGAGGGTCATATTTCTTAATATCAGTGATCTTACAAAATATCACCCCCTTTACGAATATCACCTAGATGAATATAATGATGATGTCATTCAGTGCCAACGAATAAAAGAGATCACCCTGATGATGACGTAATTGTTGCACCCGACCCACGAAGGGTCATATTTCTAAGCATCCGTCATATTTCTCAATATGACGATGACATCATCATAACCTAATAACTAAAAACATAGATGGCATGATGATGTCATCACGATCTATCCCCAAGGAGGTCACATTTCAAAATATCCCTCACTATAGTAAAATGAACATCACGTCATCTTTCACAAATAATTGTTGAAGTCCATATGATGATGATGTTACCCATGTATTCACAAGTGAGGAGGATATTTGTGGTTGTCAAAAGACCCAGATATTTTTGAATATCCTTGATCTTTAACTTTATGACCTGATCTTGCTTAGTAGTCAAAGGTTGACCATATCACCCTCATCTTTAGTAAACGATTATCTTGCGCAGAGGGGGGTCATATTTTCCGTTATGGGTTATATTTTCAAATATCCCTATTCTTCAAAAGATCACCCACTGGCATTAAATGCAAGCCAAAAGGTAGGTGGAGCCCCGTTGGTTTCAAATACAAATCTAACACTTGGTAGCATCTACGAACTTCATGCGGATGATCGACGAATTCAATCAAAATGGTGCATACACCCTAATTTGTCCTATTGATTGGTTTAAAAGTAAAAATTTAAGGATTATTTACATTTACCCTGCGACATTCAAAATTTACAGATATCTGAAAGTAGGCACCTCACAGTCATCTACCTGCGGAGCATGACACTCAACGTAATGGAACAGAACAGAAGATATAGTAGACTCACATCTTTCCCATTATCAGTCATATAATCAAAAGGGGGAAAGTGAATATCAGGTAAGTAAATTAAAACCCTCGCTGTTGTCATTTACTACAAATTACCAGGTAAATAGTTCTTTATTAGGTTAATCTACATGATGATGCATGGAATAAATTGAAATGTTGAATAGTGATTATGAAATGCATAATATCTTTGAGCTCCCCATACAAACACCCTAGGGTAAGAAATGCATATATCTATTACAGGATTTAGTGGAGGTAAGGAAGAATAGATCCGACTTCGAGTTCTTGAAACCCATATTTGTACAGGCTGAGGGAGTAGGATTCAGATACGGTGTGATAGATGATACACATCAAGGGAAAACATAGTTAGATGAATGGACAAGGAGATTACACAATGATACTAATAATCCTATACTGGATAGGATATTCACAACTAGTATGTGGCACGCCACTGGATTTCTATATGCAATGGAGGCCACTGAGTTAGTGGTGGAATGTGCTAGAAACTATAACCCTGAGAGTAGAAGAGTGGAAAAGTATGGCAAAGTGTATGCTGACTTTTCAATCAAGGGCATCACTTCTGCATTCAATTTACCTATGGGGAATAAAGTGGTTAGTGTGAATCTAGGTAAGATAGAGAAAGAGTATAATAATAATAAGAAAGAGGCCATGAAAATCATGTACCAATGGAGAGCCAAGAACAACACATACACAGCTTCGGCTAAGTTATCAGTTTACTTGGAAAAATTTGACTTTGATGAGTGTTGTGTGGTTACACAACACGCCCCATTTTGACTTGGCAAAACAGGGACCCAATTTTTGGTTTGCTTGTGCATCTGCTTCTGGGTGGTTTGGTAAAAGTAAGTCAAGTGCATCATCATGCAAAACCATGATGAGGTAAGTCACCATGAGGTTAGTTTGTCAAAATTTGTATTTCATCTCTATGACCTCATATTTTGAAAGAGCATTGAAATTCAGGCAGGATTGCCTTTTACATCACCTTGATATTCATCAAGATATAAGAGTTATGAACAGTCAAAGTTTCGGTCAAACCTGATATTTGAAAGAGGAAGGTCATATTGTTGAAGTTCATCATCATATTTGAAACATTCCCCCTGATATGTCATGCAGTTCAAATATCCAGACGTCAACTTAAATGGTAGCAAAATCTTCCCGTCAAACAGTTTTATCTATCGCGAGCATCATACTTCGCATGTAACCTGATGTGTCTTTATATCCTCCTGATGCAAATATCACCCTTAGCAAATATCCTGATGACATCATCCGAATACAATAAAAAGAGGAACATACATAACGATGACATCATCATCACATTTACATTACCACAGGATATTTTCTAAAAACATGATCATGTTCGCCTAATATGATGATGACGTCATGATGCACTTCCGATACAAAGAGCGAATATCAGGATGACGTCATCCTGATATTCCAAAAAGAGAGACATGTAAGTTTGTCTCGTCATCATCATATTTAAAAAAAAATCACCTGACTCACCGCAATATCCTCTTGATGTACTATGCAGAAATAAAAGTGCTTTTGTCATCCGAATCTTGTCACGATAACAATGTCAATGCGGGGAGGAGGATGATTTTGAAACTCAACCTGATATTTGTGAATATCATCATGCCCTCATGATATCCTGTCATAGGGATATTCCCCCACTCCTGTTGCCGCCATTATCATTTAATGCACGCAGACATGGTAGGTAGTTCCCGCCGACCCCGGAACCCAATGAAACACCTGGCGAGATCCTGCATTTTCGCACGGATAATCAAGGAACATGATCTAATCTGTCAAAGTTGCCCTAAATGCACCCTAAATGTGAGGTTAAAAGGTAATTCAACCGCCATTTTCACATTTACCTTGTGATAAACTTGTTTTACAGAGCACCAGCTTCCATATCTGCATACCAGCTACCGTTGCACGATTTGAGCTCACAGGCAGAAAAGAAGAGGTGATCATCAGCTGAATTAAGAACGTCTCAGCAATCTACTGGTATAAAAGGAAATCTGCATAACCAGGTAAGTGAATAAAACCCTCATCATATTGTTTCTGTTCTGGTACGATGATGTAAGTTCTGGTTTATGCACCCGTGTGATTAAATAGTGTTGGAATTGATACAGTAGGCATAATGATTTATAAAGTCAACTGCAGTATGCATGCATATATGTACCTGTTGTGAGATAGGATTGTCATTAATTGCAGGTACTAATGGCTAAGAAGCGATTGGTCAAGTGTCAGGAAGAATTCAGCAAACCCATGTTCTCTGCTCAGAGGGGGGTCCTCTTTAAATATGGAGCAATTACAGACACCCATCAGGGGAGCACTAATTTGGAAGCCTGGTAAGCCAAGCTGAACAATGGACATGACAAGAGTCCTGTGCTGGACGCAGTGTTCATGTCAAGATTGTGGAATGCCGCCGGTTTTCCATACTCGATGGAATCTCCGGAACTCATTATTAAGTGTGCCCGAAATTATAACCCTCAAACAAGGCAAGTAGTGAAGCATGGGAGGATATATGCAGACCTCTCCATCAAAGGTCTCTCCCAGACATTTGGATTGCCAATGGGCAGTAAGGTCAAAAGTATAGACTTGAAGAAGTCTGAAAGGGAGTATGAAGCCAATAAGAAGTCGGCCAGGAAGAACATGTATCCGTGGCAGGCTGAGAACATCACATATAATGCAGCCGCCAAGCTTCCTGTGCACCTGTTTAAGTATGATTTCAGTGAGGAGTATCAATACATGATCGCACTCCTGAATAGAGTAACTGGCCAACCTGATACTGGCAGTTTCAGGGATTAGATGTATGGAATAATAATGATGTGTCTATATTCAAACACCAAACCACTGTGGGGCCAAATTATAAGTGATGCTCTGCATGAGCAACTGATGAACCTGGGAGGTTCAAATTGTGCATTTTTCATGTCATCATATATTGTTTATTCTTGTGCTTATAGAGGCACTTTTGATGCCTTGGTTACAGATGGGAAGCTCACAGGCACAAATGCTGCATATATTTGGGATCATCATCCCCAGCTGCAGAGAACCAACTACCTAAAAGATTACAAACTGGTCAATGATGCATTCTCTATGCATCTGGTAAGGACCATGGAGGAAGATAGAACAAAGAGATTGAGCTTGGAGGCTCAAGAGGTAGTCTACAGGCATGGGGCCTGGTACATACAGTTTGCAACCTTTTCTTATATAAGGGTTGAAGGTTTCAAAGGACATCCCCTGATGCTATCAAGGTATCCTACCGACGCCATAGTACTAATGGAATTTATCAGGCAGGGCTCCACCATGATACAAATGTACAAGGATGCCAAGAAGCTGCCACCAATTTTGTTCCCAGTTAGCATTGGCAATTATATGTGCCCTGACTCTGATAATATCAAGAAGGTGATGGTCACCGTGAATAAGATGAATCTGCAGCCTTTTCCAATAACAAGACCATATGATCCTTACGGCAGGATACAGAAGGTGCTAGGAAAGCCTATTCACCAAAGGCACCTAGAGGATTTTTGGGCTGACTGTGAGGATGAGGCAGAAGCTAGGAGAAGGAGGTATCAGAGGTTAACTCTGAACCAAGTTAGAACTTTTGATTGCATCTCCCTTCCTCAACAATTAAAGAAGGATGATGGCAGGACAATGGCAGACGAGTATGAACAGAAAAAGATATATAATGACACCATCTCTACACCTGACCTCACTATGCAGGAGGACATATCCTTGGACCCATTCATTTCCAGGACCCTACGCCTAACCCAAGCTTGGGTTGATGCACAGATAGAGGCATTGAAGAAGAAGGGTGTTGCCATTACAGTGGACAACAAGAAGAAAGGGCAGGATATCCCTGCGGATGAATATGATGACTTCCTGTTAGAGAAGAGGAAGACCAAGGGAGATAGAGTCCCTCCACCACAACAGCAGAGCAAAAGACCCCCAAGGGGCAAGAAGGTGGAACAAGGACCAAAGGGGATTTTAATTGAAAGGGCAGTATTTGCAGCTGAGCAGGCGGCAGGGTCAGGATTAGAATCAGCATCCCCTCCAGAGAAGGAAAGGCCCAAGAAAAGTAAGACAGCAGAGGCTGGAATCACTGAGACCCAAGAAGTGGGTCAATCTTCTAAACAACCAGGAGGAGAGGATACCCTCATAGAAGAAGATCCTGAGGAGGAGGAGGCTCCATTGATAATAAAAAGGAAGAGGAGAGCTCCACAGGTGCTGGTGTCTACCCCACCTAAGAAACAAAGAACCTCCATGAGAGGTGGAATAAGCCAACCCCCTACTTCATTACAAGGGGAAGGTAGTGAAGTACACAAGGAACTTCAACATAATGTTCCACTTCCTACCATTGTCAAGTTCAAAACTGAACTTGCTGAAGAGCAGCTAAAAGAAACCTCCTAGACAATAAATTTGTTTGATGATGAGGTGGTGCAGGATGTGGCTGCACAGAAGATGGAAACACTTGCTGCTAATGTAAGTACGACTCCGCACAAGCCTCCACCAGTTCAAACTATGCTTGAGGAGATGAAACAAGCAGAAGAAGAGCAAGAAAAGAGCCCAGAGCAAGTAGCTCAGGAAATAGGGCTAGATACATTAATCACAGATGTGACCAGTCCTGTAGTGGTGGATCTGACAGAGAAACAGGATGCAAGTCCTGAACGGCCAGCAGGATCACCTGATAAGGATCACCTAACAGAAGAGATAGAGATGGCAGAGTCAGAAGGCCATGCTCTTGAAACTGGCCAACAAAGTCCACAGGATACAACAGAAGAACCTGCTATAGTAGAGGTTTAGGAAGAGAAGGCTGATGAGAAAGAAACACTAGAGGATCCAGTTGCCAAAGTACAAGAAGTGGATGGTGCAGGCTCGGAAGAAGTAGTAGCAGCAGAGCAATCGCCAGCACATCAGGCAGAGTCCCCAATATCTGGTGCAGTGGATAAACCACAAGAAGAAGAAGAAGGGGGAACAGATGAAATAATGACAGAGGAGGGTCATGATCATCATGATCAGCATATAGATGCCCCTCAAGGGTCCCCACAGCATGAAGATGCTCCTCCGGAGAAGGAGATCCCTCAACAGGAGGAGGTGCTGCAAGATCAACAACAAAAAGAGCATCAAGAAGAAGAAATGAGAAAGTCACCATCTCCACAACACTTGTTGACAAAAACGGGAGATATAGGTGAACATCAGGATGATGTTGAAAAACATGATCAGGTGCCTCCGTGGTTGGCAAAAGAGGTAAGTACTGAGGTGGAGCTTGAAATTCAAGAATTCAACATCTCCACCCTGTTCTCTGCGGATATAATGAAGCCAAAGAGGAAGGCCAGAATGACTTCAGCCATCAAGAGAGATCCGGCAACAGTGAGAAGGACCGCGCAAATTGCCATGCCTGCGATGGAGAAGGAAAAAGGTAAAATCACTGTCGATGAATTTCAAATCAGTACAGTAGATTTGGGCTTTGCCAATGAAGACCAAGAAGGTCAGGAGGGCAAAGATATCATTGACTCTCTAAGTTAGAAAGTGAAAAGAGAGAAGGAGAAAAATAAGCAACATAAAGAGCACATTGCTCAGTTGCATGCCTATATCAAAGGGCTGACCAATCCTGATGATACCACAACTGAACATGCAGTCCCATTGACTGCCATTTCTCAGGAGGAGGTAAATAAATTGGACCTCATGAAGCATGAGGCGTCCGTAATAAGGAGATGGATGTCATCCACATTGGATGATGTTGTAGAAATAATGAAGGCGTCTTTGAAGAGGTGGAGCACCCTAAGTGACTCCAAGGCCAAAGTGGATAAATTGCAGATGCAGACCGGGAAGAGGTCTTACAAGCTGGAGAGAGTCCTGACTCTGTTAGGGGAAATAAGAAATATAAATCCATAAATGCTTATCAGTAAGCAGGTGCTGAATAATAATACCGCATTATTAATAGATATATGGTATAAAGACACTCAGTTTGAGTGTGGAGTCCTCAAAAGGTGTAATAATAAGCTGAGGGATATCAGCATGAGGCTACGAGATTTAATGGCCGAAGAAGTGGTAATACTGGAGGCATTGGAAGGCAAGGTGGAAGGAAAAATAGAGAATCAAGATGAAGAATCCACCATTAAAGCTGTACACAGCAACTTCCAAGCAGAGACAGATGGTCCACCTGTCCCTTTGACAGAGGAATTGATAGATAAAATAATGAGGATCAAGGTCCAGATGGAGAAATACAAAGAAACACTACAGGACAGGAAAAATAAGCTTGACAACAGCAGAGACAAATATGAAGCACATAAGCATGCCATTGTCGAAGCAAAGACTCAAGATGGCGGAGGGATAGATCAGGTTATGCGTTCATACAAGCAGGTCCGCAGTAGTATGCAGCCCCATATGCAGCCGCGTCATCATCAGGATAGTGAAAGTTCAGAAAGTGATGCACATGATGATGACCCGCATGAAATAGCTGAGGAGCATGATGAAGATACATCATGAAGGGGATAATAGCATAAGTAGTATAGATAGTTGCCAGCTGGCAACTTGTGCCATTTTGTAAGGATTGACAAAATCAAGTGAATCATGACCGTAGATTTGTATTGATAAATCTAGATCGTAGATCTTTTGTAACGGATTCCTCACCTTATTCTATAAAAGGTGGTGGAATGCCCTGATGAAACATTCGAAACTTAATTGAAATCTGTTCGCTGAAGTATTCAGGGCTTATTTCAAAGTTATTGCATATGTACGTGTCTTTTGCATACTTAATGAAAGAGAAGAGTATTTCGATTACAAATCTTCGTAAATCTTGAGTAATCTATGCCTGAATTCTAGATATGTGCTTTGATTTGCTGCGTCCCTTGGAGTGCTCATCATGTTGCATATATTGTTTTCATTCATCATCCCTTGAAGTTTGCATCAACTGTATCTAGCTGTGGAATATCCTGGTGAACATATGGTTTGATTTCTTCTTGTCATGACAGTATCGAGTATGTATGTGGATCAATAGCTGAAGATTCAACTTTAAATTGTAGTATTCCTTTAATTTCTTTCAATTCCAAAACATTTCATTATCACAATGGCAAATAATTGACAATCCTAAGTAAATAACGCAAATATGCAGACATCTCATAGGTAATCGCAAATATTTAGCATATTTGAATGCAAAGCATGCACAATTGAAAAATATCATGCAAAGATTGAGGTATTTCTACATCTTTTCATCTAATAACTACATAATATGACTTCTCTGTAAAGAATTTTTGCAGGAATGTCATTATGATGGCACAATTTCACGTAAGGCCCCAAAATGGAAACAGTAACGCACATTAACCTCTGAGTAACGTCAGATGATTAAGACCTAATCACTAGAGACTTGGGATCCCGAATTCCTTGAATTCACAGTATCTTTTAAGATGAATAAAGGTTAATGTGTACTTTTATTCTATGCTTGTTTATGACTAACATCATGGCCAACATAAATTGGTGCTAGAAGGAGGGTAGTCCAGAAGACCGCGCGCATCATCATTATTTTCAGGTTCTATGATGCAGGGAGTAAGGTAACCTCAGAATGTCTGTGAATTTCAAATATTACGTAAATATTTACTATAAGAAGCTCATATTTGCTCATTTCATGTAAAGATTTCCAGATCTTACATAAATATTGCAAGCTTTATAGTAGATCATTCTGAATTCACTAATATTGGCCAAAGATCCATAAATCTGTTCAAGCTTTGAAGAGTTTAAGCTTTAGATACTTGAGATCTCGTGCTAGGGTCATTATACCCCAAATATCCTGTCATATTTGTAGTATCTTCACAAATATTTCATAAATATCCAGTTTGATTAGCCATCTGACTGCAAATATCACCTCATTTAGTGAAATCCAGCCAATATTTGCAAAGCTTCAGCCCATTTGCCTCAGAATTGTGAAATCCTGGCTCACAGGATAAATACCAGGTCTAGATCTAGTGGAATCTTTGAGGAACTACCTGTTAGAGGTTTCAGACCTAGAACCATAGACATTCATCATACTCCAGGGTCTAGTGCGTCAAGAGCTTCACCAGAACCTCCTCCTGTAACTCCCGTTGGTTTACAAATACCTTCCAGGATATCTGTGACACCTCCTGTTCAGCCTCAGGGTGTACCTTTGGTTCAACCCCAGCCAGCTACAACATCAGCTCAACCTCCTCTGGTTGCAATGTCTTTCTTTGCAGCAGAGTCACCTTTGACCTTTAATGCATATCATGAGCTACCAAAGAATCCGGACAAACTGTGTCCAAAATATCATCCTTATCAAGATGCTGATGATCATATCAGGACATTTAAGGAAGCTTGCTGCAGAGCCAGAATAGAACATCAAGATGTGGTGTGCAGGTTATTTCCTTTTTCCTTAGGGGAAGATGCTTATAATTGGTTCATTAGTCTTGGCCAAGCCTCTGTTGGTTCATGGGCTGTCTTAGAGAAAGCCTTTCTTGACAGGTTCAAAGTCCCTATTGATCCATCTATGAATTACCATATGTTTGCCACGATCAAAAGATTTGAGCATGAACCTATCGCCAATTTCAATGCTAGGTTTCAGAAAATGTTATCCAAGTTAGTTGCCCCATATGTAGTATCTGATGCCTCTGCCCGGAGTATCTATTATTCAGCTCTGGATCCATTAACTTCCATGTTCATCAGGAGAACACATCCCGAGATCACTACATTGACAGGAGCTTTTCAAGAAGCTATCAAAGTGAATCAGCAGTTGATACCTGCTCCTACTCCAAATATAGTATTTCCTACCTTGCCTGGCATGCATTCACAATATCCCACATCATATCCTGCAACATATTCTCCGCAGTATCCTGCACAATATCCTAATGGAACAGTGATACCTTCAGCAATCATGCCTGCCCCTTTGCAAATACCTCCACTGAGCATCATGCCCCCTCCTAATGGAAATGGCCAAGTGCCACAATACCCTGCACAAGCCCAGCTACCTCAGGGTGTTGATCTATCCAATAATAACCATGGATCCTCTTTCTTCAAGCCTCAGGCTGAAAATGTAGTGGCCAAAGCTCAAGAAGAAAAGGAGGAAATCAAAGAAATTTCTGCTCAATTAAGAAAACTCACCACAGAAGTGACACACTTGAGAAATTAGGGTTTTTATTCCCAATCAAGTCAGAACAGAAATTATTCCAATGACAGACCAAATTATCCTGATAGAGGATATAACAACAATAATTTCAACAATAATGGTGGAAATAACAATAATCCACCTAGACAGCCTAGAGTATGGAATTCTAGGCCAAATAATGGTTCATTGCCATCACCCCTGGACAATCAGCCTCCTGGTGAAGCCAAACAGACTACTAGAGTCAATCTTACTGAGGCAGCTCTTACTAATTGGTGTAGGATCCACAATACTAATGCACATGCAGAATTAGACTGTCCACAATTTAGAATTGCTGCTAGCATCTTTCAGACTGAAGTGTCTAACACTTCTGGAAATCCACTTCATGCAGAAGGAAATGAGATTGTTCCTTGTGGATACGACTCAGCTTTTGTGCTAGAAGCCTATACAAATGAACCTCGTCAGAATTATAACTAGGCATATGAAGAATCGGCCTTAGCTTTTGAAACAAACTATGTTTTCCCCTTTAAAGATGAAAATGAGCCTGCAAGGGAACGTGAAGAAGTACATGCATATCAGCAGCAATATCCTGGTAAGCACAATTATAACTTGAGGAGTAATGCCAACAGACCTGCTGGTCCATTGACATCATCTCTACCTCCAAACAACTTCAATACACCTCCTGATCCTAAGGCTACCAATAACCCAGGGTTCCCTAAGGTGAATGCTTAGTACTTGTCACCTCAAAACACAGTATCAAAGATTGTGAATACACCTCATGAATCTGACAAGTTGGTCAGCTATCTCACTGATGAAATGAAGAAAATTATCAGCCTGTCCCTATCTGAGCTACTGAAAACTCCTGCCATCAAAAGGGCATTCATGAAGTCCTTAGATGATCCTGCCCCTAAAGAGGATAGCCATTTTTTGAATCAATCTAGTGGCAAGGATCACGTTGCTAGGGATAATATTGTCAAGCCTAAAGTGTCAGCTACAGTCCAAGCTGTAGAAACCTCCCACATGACCTTGTATAGGGATAAAACTGAATCACCTCCGTTCCTTCTTACTATAAGAATGTTCAGCAAGAACCTGCACAACTATCTGGTAGATTCGGGAGCCTCAACAAATGTTATGCCCTTGTCAATATGCAATGCCTTAGGACTGCATCCTGCTAAATCCTTAAAGAAGGTCACACAGTTGGACAAAATAGAAGTAAGTGTAGTAGGGGAATTAACTCATATCCACATGCAGCTAGCATCTGATCCTAGGATCTAGTATTACATTGATATTCAAGTAGTTGACATACCTGATACGTATGGGATGTTGCTCAGCCGCGATTGGTCTAAAACGCTTAACGGATATATGTCTACAGATTTCAGTCACATGTGGTTACCATGGAAAGGTATACCTAATCAGATCAAGATTGATGCTGAACCTATAATGAAACATATGATAACTGAGTACAACAGAATAAATGAGATCATGTATGTAAACATAGAACCTGGAGTTTATTGCATCAGGCCGCAGACCGTCAACATAGAAGAGATCATGATGCTTAAGTTGCATGATGATGATGATGATGATGATCAGGAGGACATGCCAGTCATAGAAACTGATAATTATCCTGATAATGAGAATGAAATAGATCGCTTCAAAGATTTTGAGATACATCTGTCTAAATAGGTAAAACATTGTCAATTGTTAAATATACCGGCTAATGATATTTTGATTGACGGATGGTGCAGGTTACACGACGAAGCACACTCAGAGAAGACATGTGAAACATGCTTAGAGATGATGATGCTAGAACAAACATACAGCAAGGCATCATCATCATATTCCGAGGTAAATGTTACATTTGATGATGATGACGATAATAATTCCTATTTGTCTTTTGTAGGAACTGAAGAACTGACAGATCATGATGAGCATCCTATCCTAGAAACAAAGGAAATTTTAGTCTCTCTCCAAGTAAATAATGAAATGAAAGAAAAGATCACCCCAGGGAGTGACTGCTTTATGGAACCAAATTATGAATTGTCTAATGAGGGCAAAGGTAGTGACCTGACAAAGTTCAAAGAATTTTTGGAAAAGGAAATAGAGAAGGTGATACGGCAACATAAATCTCCTCGGGAGGTCTTAATTAAAAATTGGTGTAGGCTGCATGAGGCACCTCACTCAGAAACAACTTGCTCACTATGTTTACACATCTTGAAAAAGCATGCAGCTGCAGATTCAGAAGATCATCCTCCTGCTGAAACGAAAGAGAGAATAGAAAAGCCATCAGGCTCACAAGAAAAGGAAAAGAAGAAACTTAAGGATGATGATGTCCCTAAGTTAAAATGGATATCAGGCGGAGCAGCAGCCAGAGCTACAAAGGGAAAAGAAAGTTCATCTAAATGTCCTGCTGAAGATAAACCTTGGATCCTGAGGTTTGATGGGTCCAAATCTAAGCAAGGTGCTGGGGTAGGAATCGACCTGATTGATTCAACTGGGAAATCCTATCTGGCAACCTACAGATTACAGTTCCCCTATACTAACAATGTAGCAGAGTATGAGGATTTGATTCATGGAATGCAGTTTGCTCATAAGAGGAAAGTAAAGATTCTGCATGTCTTTGGAGATTCAGAACTAGTTGTGAAGCAAGTAAGAGGAATTTACTCCTGTAACTACAGAAAACTATCAAATTACAGACATCGTGTGTGGGACCTGATGGAAGACTTTGATGCCTTTAATATCACTCATGTACCAAGAGAACAAAACCATAGGGCAGATGCACTAGCTCAAGCTGCTAGTACATTGGAGCCACTGTCTATATCTGGTCTAAAGAGATTTTCAGTAGAACTGGTGTCAGTACCATCAATACCTGACAATGTGACTAATCTCCAGGTGTTTGATGATGATCAGCACATTCTGAACTTCATTTCAAATAGAGACATATTTGAAGCTCAGATTATAGATGAGAATGGTATGGAGGATCATGTCTGGGAAGAAGATGAGATATTAGAGTTGCCTAGCAACAGGATCCCCAAAGGTATGATTGAGTTGGAAAGAGCCTTTGATTTGGATAATATGCTTAAACATAAAGATCTGCCTAAGGCAGATGGAGGTCAATATTCACAAGTGAATATTGGACAAGCTAATGACAAGAAAAACGTCTTATTGGGTAAGGTTTGCACACCAGAAGAGTTAGAAGGAATAACTCAGGCCCTCAAGGATTACATACATGTAATTGCATAGACTTATGATGCGCTGAAGACATATGATACCTCTGTCATAACTCATACTATACCTCTCAAGCCGGATGCAAAACCTTTCAAACAGAAGCAGAGACCAGTCAATGCCTTGCTCGAACCGATAATTCTTGAAGAAGTCAAGAAATTGTTAAATGCCAGGATAATATTTCCTGTCAGGCACTCCACATGGGTGGCTAATCTTGTGCCAGTCAGAAAGAAGAATGGAGACATCAGGTTATGTGTAGATTTCAGGAACCTAAACAGAGCATCAGAAAAGGATAACTATCCTTTACCCTCATTGGATGAAGTTCTGCAGATTGTAAATGGAGCTAAAATGATGTCCTTCTTGGACGGCTTTTTAGGATACAACCAAGTAATGGTTGACAAAATTGACAGATTGAAAACTGCCTTCACCACAAAGTGGGGGATATTTGCATATAGACGTATGCCCTTTGGACTCATAAATGCTGGAGCTACATTCCAGCGAGCAATGGACATAGCTTTCAGAGGTTTAATAGGAAAGTGTATAGTCATCTACATGGATGACTTGACGGTATTCTCCAAGGAAAGGAGGAATCATGTTGCTGATCTCAGAAGTGTACTGAAGAAATGTGAAGAATATGGAATATCTTTAAATCCCAAGAAGTGCATATTTGGGGTCACAACAGGAAAATTACTAGGCCACCTGATCACAGAGGATGGAATTATCATTGATCCTGATAGGGTGGAATCTATTATGAAGTTACAACTTCCAGGAAGCAAAAAGGAACTCAAGTCTTACTTTGGTAAGATAAACTTTGTGAGGAAGTTCATCACCAGCTTTGCTGAGATTGTCAGACCTTTAAATGCTATGTTGAAAAAAGATGCACAAATTGAGTGGACACCAGAAGCCAAAACTACATTTGAAGATATAAAAAGGGCCATTTCAGATGCTCCTGTCCTCATTAGTCCAGACTACACCAAAAATTTCTACATCTATTCATTTGCTTCAGAACATACCTCTGCAGCAGTGTTAACTCAAAGAAATGAAGAGAAAGAAGAGAAACCAATTGCTTTCATGAGCTATCCTTTCAGGGATGCTGAGTTGAGGTATGTAGATGTTGAGAGACAGGCACTTGCATTAGTCAGGGCAGTAAAGAAATTTAGACATTACATACTCAGAAGCAAAGTGATTGCTGTGGTGCCTGATGCAGCAGTGAAGATGCTGCTGATGCAAAGTGAGCCTGGTGAGAAAAGAGCTAAATGGATTACTGTATTACAAGAGTATGATATGGAAATTACACCAATGAAGCTGGTAAGAGGACAAGCTCTGAGCCAGATGATATCTGAGATTGATCGAAATATCACTACTCAGCAATATGTGATCAATGAGAAAGACAATAAAGAGTGGTATTCAGATATCAGGCACATCCTAATTTCTGGAAGATGTCCATCAAGGATGCAGGCTTCACAGAGAAGAGCCTTAAAGATAAGATCCCAAAAGTATATGATGAAGGGGGGAACCTTGTTCAAGAAGAATTACGAAGGAATATACCTTAGATGCTTAGAGAAGCCAGAAGCAAGTAGAGTCCTGACAGAGTTACATGATAAATTTGGAACGGCACATGGATCAGCATTGGCCACAACACATGCAATCCTCCGAGCAGGATATTACTGGCCTACAATTTTTAAAGACACAGCTGATCATGTTAAATGTTGTCATGTTTGCCAGGTTGCTACCAACAGAGAGAAATATGCTGCACAACCATTGCAGCCAGTAATGGAAGAGCGCCCATTTGCACAGTGGGGCATGGACTTCATAGGACCAATCAATCCTCCGTCCTCCTCAGGGCATAGGTATGTTTTAACAATTATTGATTATTGTACTAGATGGACTGAGGCTATTAGCAGCAAAACTTGCACTGTAGATGATGTCATTAAATTTCTAGAGAGCAACATTGTCACCAGGTATGGAACTCCTTATGAATTGGTAAGTGATAATGGGTCCGCCTTCATTTCCACCAAGTTATCTAGTTGGGCTTTTGACCATGGGATTATACTTAAGTTTTCATCTAACTATTATCCTCAAGGGAATGGTTTAGCAGAATCCACCAACAAGAATTTACTGAGTATTATAAAAAAACTGATAGAGAAGAACCCCAGGGAATGGAACTCATTTCTAAAGTATGCCTTATGGGTGGACCGAACTAGAATAAAAACTACATTAGGAAACTCACCTTTCCAACTAGTATATGGAGTGGATCCAATCCTCCTTGTAAACTTAAAAATTCCTACCCTACAGTTTGCCCAAGAATACCTAGGCATAGACAATAAACAAGAAGTCAGGTTGCTTTAGTTGATGCACCTGGAAGAAAAAAGGAGTCAAGCAATTGATCAATTTGCAAAACATCAGGCTGTTGTCAAACGCTGGTTTGACAAGAGAGCCAGAATTAAAGCTTTCAGGATATCCGATTTGGTCCTGATGTGGGATAAGGCCCATGAAAAAAAAGGTGACCATGGTAAGTTTGATAAATTATGGATAGGTCCCTTTCAAATTTCTGAGACACTAGGAGATAGTACTTATAGGCTTAAAAACCTGACAGGTGAGGACGTCCCATTGCCAGTCAATGGACAATTCCTCAAACATTATTTCCAGGCCTGAATGACTTCATAACAGTCATGTGTATCATATTGTATATTTGTATAGTTGTTTGTACAGTGTGTCTGTTCTGTTTGTTTCGTTGTGTTGGTTGGGACCTTGATCTGGTAAGTCAGGATTGTGCACTTCATCACCCCAGAAAATAACTAAATTGTTAAGGTTCAAGTAATGAGATCACATTTAGACATAGGTTATGATTCGTTGTAAGAAGTGTTCATGATCAAGTTTCTGATATCTTTTCATCAGGATGCATTTTCTTGATCAAAGTGAATCAATCACAATGAAACACCTAACAGCCTTGGGTTTGTTGAACACACAAGTATAGGTGTTAAGTCAAAAATCTAAAGGGACTCCTTTGCTACCAATACAATCTCCAACCTAAAGCTGCAAGTGACTGTACCTTGTACAAATAAGCTAACATGATGATATCGGATACAAATTTTAAAGAGAAAATTAGAACAGATATAAAATTAGGCCATCTAAGTAACTCTACCGGGGCTATAGACGCCTGCTGGCAGTGGGGCTCTACTTAGGGAGATTGTATAGATAACCTTGCCGGGGCTATAGATGCTTGCTGGCAGCAAGGCTCTATCCAGGTCAGCTATGAGGGATGATCCCCAACTATGTAGTTTAACACTAGTTATTTATGTTTTCAACTTGCTTTCAAGATGAGGATAATTAATCATATGCACACACCTGACCCTTTGTTAGCATTGTTGTCATGATGAAATTGTTGTCAAAAGACCATGATACTTATGCTCAGATGGAATTAGAATACTATAGATGAATGTGATCACATCATTTGAATCATTGGAATTTGTTTGTTTTCTTTGGTGGCAAGTTGTTGTGTGGTTACACAACACGCCTCATTTTGACTTGGCAAAACAGGGACCCAATTTTTGGTTTGGCTTGTGCGTCTGCTTCTGGGCAGTTTGGTAAAAGTAAGTCGAGTGCATCATCATGCAAAACCATGATGAGGTAAGTCACCATGAGGTTAGTTTGTCAAATTTCGTATTTCATCTCTGTGACCTCATATTTTGAAAGAGCATTGAAATTCAGGCAGGATTGCCTTTTACATCACCTTGATATTCATCAGGATATAAGAGTTATGAACAGTCAAAGTTTTGGTCAAACCTGATATTCGAAAGAGGAAGGTCATATTGTTGAAGTTCATCATCATATTTGAAACATTCCCCCTGATATGTCATGCTGTTCAAATATCCGGACGTCAACTTAAATGGTAGCAAAATCTTCCTGTCAAACAGTTTTATCTATCGCGAGCATCATACTTTGCATGTAACCTGATGTGTCTTTATATCCTCCTAACATAATATCACCCTTAGCAAATATCCTGATGACATCATCCGAATACGATAAAAAGAGGAACATACATAACGATGACATCATCATCACATTTACATTACCACAGGATATTTTCTAAAAACATGATCATGTTCGCCTAATATGATGATGACGTCATGATGCACTTCCGATACAAAGAGCGAATATCAGGATGATGTCATCCCGATATTCCAAAAAGAGAGACATGTAAGTTTGTCTCGTCATCATCATATTTAAAAAAAACATCACCCGACTCACCGCAATATCCTCCTGATGTACTACGCAGAAATAAAAGTGCTTTTGTCATCCGAATCTTGTCGCGATAACAATGTCAATGCGGGGAGGAGGATGATTTTGAAACTCAACCTGATATTTGTGAATATCATCCTGCCCTCATGATATCCTGTCATAGGGATATTCCCCCACTCCCGTTTCTGCCATTATCATTTAATGCACGCAGACATGGTAGGTAGTTCCCGCCGACCCCGGAACCCAATGAAACACCTGGCGAGATTCTACATTTTCGCACGGATAATCAAGGAACATGATCTAATCTGTCAGAGTTGCCCTAAATGCACCCTAAATGCGAGGTTAAAAGGTAATTCAACTGCCATTTTCACATTTACCTTATGATAAACTTGTTTTACAGAGCACCAGCTTCCATATTTGCATACCAGCTACCGTTGCGCGATTTGAGCTCACGGGCAGAAAAGAAGAGGTGATCATCAGCTGAATTAAGAACGTCTCAGCAATCTACTGGTATAAAAGGAAATCTGCATAACCAGGTAAGTGAATAAAACCCTCATCATATTGTTTCTGTTCTGGTACGATGATGTAAGTTCTGGTTTATGCACCCGTGTGATTAAGTAGTGTTGGAATTGATACAGTAGGCATAATGATTTATAAAGTCAACTGCAGTATGCATGCATATATGTACCTGTTGTGAGATAGGATTGTCGTTAATTGCAGGTACTAATGGCTGAGAAGCGATTGGTCAAGTGTCAGGAAGAATTCAGCAAACCCATGTTCTCTACTCAGAGGGGGGTCCTGTTTAAATATGGAGCAATTACAGACACCCATCAGGGGAGCACTAATTTGGAAGCCTGGTCAGCCAAGCTGAACAATGGACATGACAAGAGTCCTATGCTGGACGCAGTGTTCGTGTCAGGATTGTGCAATGCCGCCGGTTTTCCATACTCCATGTAATCTCCGGAACTCATTATTGAGTGTGCCCAGAATTATAACCCTCAAACAAGGCAAGTAGTGAAGCATGGGAGGATATATGCAGACCTCTCCATCAAAGGTCTCTCCCAGACATTTGGATTGCCACTGGGCAATAAGGTCAAAAGTGTAGACTTGAAGAAGTCTGAAAGGGAGTATGAAGCCAATAAGAAGTCGGCCAGGAAGAACATGTATCTGTGGCAGGCTGAGAACAGCACATATAATGCAGCCGCCAAGCTTCCTGTGCACCTGTTTAAGTATGATTTCAGTGAGGAGTATCAATACATGATCGCACTCCTGAATAGAGTAACTGGCCAACCTGATACTGGCAGTTTCAGGGATTGGATGTACGGAATAATAATGATGTGTCTATATTCAGACACCAAACCATTGTGGGGCCAAATTATAAGTGATGCTCTGCATGAGCAACTGATGAACCGGGGAGGTTCAAATTGTGTGTTTTTCATGTCATCATATATTGTTTATTCTTGTGCTTATAGAGGCACTTTTGATGCCTTGGTTACAGATGGGAAGCTCACAGGCACAAATGCTGCATATATTTGGGATTATCATCGCCAGCTGCAGAGAACCAACTACCTAAAAGATTACAAACTGGTCAATGATGCATTCTCTATGCATCTGGTAAGGACCATGGAGGAAGATAGAACAAAGAGATTGAGCTTGGAGGCTCAAGAGGCAGTCTACAGGCATGGGGCCTGGTACATACAGTTTGCAACCTTTTCTTATATAAGGGTTGAAGGTTTCGAAGGACATCCCCTGATGCTGCCAAGGTATCCTACCGACGCCATAGTACTAATGGAATTTATCAGGCAGGGCTCCACCATGATACAAATGTACAAGGATGCCAAGAAGCTACCACCAATTTTTTTCCCAGTCAGCATTGGCAATTATATGTGCCCTGACTCTGATAATATCAAGAAGGTGATGGTCACCCTGAATAAGATGAATCTGCAGCCTTTTCCAATAACAGGACCATATGATCCTTACGGCAGGATACAAAAGGTGCTAGGAAAGCCTATTCACCAAAGGCACCTAGAGGATTTTTGGGCTGACTGTGAGGATGAGGCAAAAGCTAGGAGAAGGAGGTATCAGAGGTTAACTCTAAACCAAGTTAGAACTTTTGATTGCATCTCCCTTCCTCAACAATTAAAGAAGGATGATGGCAGGACAATGGCAGATGAGTATGAACAGAAAAAGATATATAATGACACCATCTCTGCACCTGACCTCACTATGCAGGAGGACATATCCTTGGACCCATTCATTGCCAGGACCCTACGCCTAACCCAAGCTTGGGTTGATGCACAGATAGAGGCATTGAAGAAGAAGGGTGTTGCCATTACGGTGGACAACAAGAAGAAAGGGCAGGATATCCCCGCGGATGAATATGATGACTTCCTATTAGAGAAGAGGAAGACCAAGGGAGATAGAGTCCCTCCACCACAACAGCAGAGCAAAAGACCCCCAAGGGGCAAGAAGGTGGAACAAGGACCAAAGGGGATTTTAATTGAAAGGGCAGTATTTGCAACTGAGCCGGCAGCAAGGTCAGGATCAGAATCAGCATCCCCTCCAGAGAAGGAAAGGCCCAAGAAAAGTAAGACAGCGGAGGCTGGAATCACTGAGACCCAAGAAGTGGGTCAATCATCTAAACAACCAGGAGGAGAGGGTACCCTCATAGAAGAAGAGCCTGAGGAGGAGGAGGCTCCATTGATAATAAAAAGGAAGAGGAGAGCTCCACAGGTGCTGGTGTCTACCCCACCTAAGAAACAAAGAACCTCCATGAGAGGTGGAATAAGCCAACCCCCTACTTCATTACAAGGGGAAGGTAGTGAAGTGCACAAGGAACTTCAACATAATGTTCCACTTCCTACCATTGTCAAGTTCAAAACTGAACTTGCTGAAGAGCAGCTGAAAGAAACCTCCCAGACACAAGCAGAAGGGCATGTCTCGCTCGACAAGACAATAAATTTGTCTGATGATGAGGTGGTGCAGGATGTGGCTACACAGAAGATGGAAACACTTGCTGCTGATGTAAGTGTGACTCCTCACAAGCCTCCACCAGTTCAAACTGTGCTTGAGGAGATGAAACAAGCAGAAGAAGAGCAAGAAAAGAGCCCAGAGCAAGTAGCTCAGGAAATAGGGCTAGATACATTAATCACAGAGGTGACCAGTCCTGTAGTGGTGGATCTGACAGAGAAACAGGATGCAAGTCCTGAACAGCCAGCAGGATCACCTGATAAGGGTCACCTAATAGAAGAGATAGAGATGGCAGAGTCAGAAGGCCATGCTCTTGAAACCGGCCAAAAAAGTCCATAGGATACAACAGAAGAACCTGCTATAGTAGAGGTTTAGGAAGCGAAGGCTGATGAGAAAGAAACACTAGAGGATCCAGTTGCCAAAGTACAAGAAGTGGATGGTGCAGGCTCAGAAGAAGTAGTAGCAGCAGAGCAATCGCCAGCACATCCGGCAGAGTCCCCAATATCTGGTGCAGTGGATAAACCACAAGAAGAAGAAGAAGTGGGAACAGATGAAATAATAACAGAGGAGGGTCATGATCATCATGATCAGCATATAGATGCCCCTGAAGGGTCCCCACAACATGAAGATGCTCCTCCGGAGAAGGAGATCCCTCAACAGGAGGAGGTGCCGCAAGATCAACAACAAAAAAGAGCATCAAGAAGAAGAAATGAGAAAGTCACCATCTCCACAACACTTGTTGACAAAAACGGGAGATATAGGTGAACATCAGGATGATGTTGAAAAACATGATCAGGTGCCTCCGTGGTTGGCAAAAGAGGTAAGTGCTGAGGAGGAGCTTGAAATTCAGGAATTTGACATCTCCACCCTGTTCTCTGCGGATATAATGAAGCCAAAGAGGAAGGCCAGAATGACTTCGGCCATCAAGAGAGATCCGACAACAGGGAGAAGGACCGCGTAAATTGCCATACCTGCAGTGGAGAAGGAAAAAGGTAAAATCACTGTCGATGAATTTCAAATTAGTACAGTAGATTTGGGCTTTGCCAATGAAGACCAAGAAGGTCAGGAGGGCAAAGATATCATTGACTCTCTAATTCAGAAAGTGAAAAGAGAGAAGGAGAAAAATAAGCAACATAAAGAGCACATTGCTCAGTTGCATGCCTATATCAAAGGGCTGACCAATCCTGATGATACCACAACTGAACATGCAGTCCCATTGACTGCCATTTCTCAGGAGGAGGTAAATAAATTGGACCTCATGAAGCATGAGGCATCCGTAATAAGGAGATGGATGTCATCCACATTGGATGATGCTGTAGAAATAATGAAGGCGTCTTTGAAGAGGTGGAGCACCCTAAGTGACTCCAAGGCCAAAGTGGATAAATTGCAGATGTAGACCGGGAAGAGGTCTTACAAGCTGGAGAGAGTCCTGACCCTGTTAGGGGAAATAAGAAATATAAATCCACAAATGCTTATCAGTAAGCAGGTGTTGAATAATAATACCGCATTATTAATAGATATATGGTATAAAGACACTCAGTTTGAGTGTGGAGTCCTCAAAAGGTGTAATAATAAGCTGAGGGATATCAGCATGAGGCTACGAGATTTAATGGCCGAAGAAGCGGTAATACTGGAGGCATTGGAAGGCAAGGTGGAAGGAAAAATAGAGAATCAAGATGAAGAGTCCGCCATTAAAGCTGTACACAGCAACTTCCAAGCAGAGACAGATGGTCCACCTATCCCTTTGACAGAGGAATTGATAGATAAAATAATGAGAATCAAGGTCCAGATGGAGAAATACAAAGAAACACTGCAGGACAAGAAAAATAAGCTTGACAACAGCAGAGACAAATATGAAGCACATAAGCACACCATTGTCAAAGCAAAGACTCAAGATGGCGGAGGGATAGATCAGGTTGTGCGTTCATACGAGCAGGTCCGCTGTAGTATGCAGCCCCATATGCAGCCGCGTCATCATTAGGATAGTGAAAGTTCAGAAAGTGATGCACATGATGATGACCCGCATGAATCAGCTGAGGAGCATGATGAAGATACATCATGAAGGGGATAATAGCATAAGTAGTATAGATAGTTGCCAGCTGGCAACTTGTGCCATTTTGTAAGGATTGACAAAATCAAGTGAATCATGACCGTAGATTTGTATTGATAAATCTAGATCGTAGATCTTTTGTAACGGATTCCTCACCTTATTCTATAAAAGGTGGTGGAATGCCCTGATGAAACATTTGAAACTTAATTGAAATCTGTTTGCTGAAGTATTCAGGGCTTATTTCAATGTTATTGCATATGTACGTGTCTTTTGCATACTTAATGAAAGAGAAGAGTATTTTGATTACAAATCTTCGTAAATCTTGAGTAATCTGTGTCTAAATTCTGGATATGTGCTTTGATTTGCTGCGTCCCTTGGAGTGCTCATCATGTTGCATATATTGTTTTCATTCATCATCCTCTGAAGTTTGCATCAACTGTATCTAGCTGTGGAATATCCTGGTGAACATATGGTTTGATTTCTTCTCGTCATGACAGTATCGAGTATGTATGTGGATCAATAGCTGAAGATTCAACTTTAAATTGTAGTATTCCTTTAATTTCTTTCAATTCCAGAACATTTCATTATCACAATGTCAAATAATTGACAATCCTAAGTAAATAATGCAAATATGCAGACATCTCGTAGGTAATCGCAAATATTTATTTTATTTGAATGCAAAGCATGCACAATTGAAAAATATCATGCAAAGATTGAGGTATTTCTACATCTTTTCATCTAATAACTGCATAATATGACTTCTCTGTAAAGAATTTTTGCAGGAATGTCATGATGATGGCACAATTTCACGTAAGGCCCCAAAATGGAAACAGCAACGCACATTAACCTCTGAGTAACGTTAGACGATTAAGACCTAATCACCGGAGACTTGGGATCCCGAATTCCTTGAATTCACAGTATCTTTCAAGATGAATAAAGGTTAATGTGTACTTTTATTCTATGCTTGTTTATGACTAACATCATGACCAACAATGAGGAGTATCAGTATATGATTGCCCTGTTAAGCAGGATGACCGGCAGACAGCATGCTGGCAACTTTGAAAATTTGATGTATGGGATCATCCAAATGGTGCTATAATTAGACAACAAGTCTCTCTGGGCCAAGATCATCAATGATTGTTTAGATGAAGGGATGAGAAAGCTGGGCGGCAAGGCATGTATTTTCCATATGACATCTTATGTTGTATATGCCTGTGCTTTCCGGGGCACATTTAATGCCTTGCAAATAGTGGGCAAGGTTGGAAATAGCATCGGAGATATGAACATACAAAGGAGAGCATATCTCCAAGACTATAAATTGGTAAATGACTCATTTTCAATGCATTTAGTCAGAACCATGGAGGAGGACAAAACTAAGAGATTGAGTATGGAGGCTCAAGCCATTATCTATAAGCATGGGGCTTGGTTTATCCCATTTCCCACCTTCTCATACATAAGAATAGAAGGATTTGAGGGACAACTTGTCATGTTGCCAAGATACCCCACTGATAGGGTCATATTGATGGAATTTGTTAGACAAGTATCTACTTCAGTTGAAGCTCACTTGGAACAAAAAAAGATTCCTCTTGTATTGTTCCTAGTATACATGGCCTGGTATTTATGCCCTAACAGACAGAGCATTAAGGATGCTATTGGAGAGTTAAAGATCATGCACCTGCAGCCATTTTCTATAGCTAGGTCATATGACCCATATGGAAGAATGTAGAAGTTATTGGGGAAAACAATACATCAAAAACATCTTGAAGACTATTGGACTGATTGTGATGATGAGGCAGAGCTCAGAAGAAGAACTTATCAAAGATTCACTCTCAACCAGATCTAGACCTTTGACTGCATTCCAATGCCTAAGCAATTGCATGATGATGATAGAAAGATAATGTCTAGTGAATATGAGGATAAAAAGGTGTATAATGACACCATCTCAGCTCCTGATCTAACACTTCCAGAGGAGACCTCATTGGATCAAATAATGAAAGGGGCCCTCCAACTGACACAGAGATGGATAAGTGTTGAGGGCAATAAACTAAAGAAGAAGGGTATGGCCCTTACTGTTGATAATAAAAAGAAAAGACAAGAGCTATCAGAAGAAGAATATGATGATTTCTCATTATAAAGAGGAAATCTAATGGAGAGAGACTACCTGCTAAACAACAAAAGCCATCACGCAAGGGCAAGAATGCTGATCCTGAGTAGTAAGGGGTGGTTATTAAAAGGCTTCCATCAGAAGGTGATGGGGCATCAACATTTGCACCCACATCTACATCAAAACAATCCCCTAATAAGCAAAAAGGCAAGAGGATACTAAAGCCTGTTCCTGAAAATGCAAAAAAACAACTGCAGGATGAACCAGACAGAGAAAATCCCTTGGAAGAGGAGTAGTTGGATAAAGGACTTGGGGATGATGATTTATTAATAACAACTAAGAAAAGAAAGAAAGTGCTGGAAACACCTCCACAAAAGAAGCAAAGGACAACAATGAGGGGAAATCTTAGCACTGAACCTATCATATTAAAGGGTGTAGGTGGTTTGACTTTCATGAGGGAATTACAGCACGAAGTCCCCATTCCTGAAATAATTCATTTTAAGACTATGAAGATGGAAGAGAAGAAAGAAAAGGAAATGCATATGGGAGGTAAAGAGTCCCCCTTTCCACTTGATAACACTATTGAATTGTCTGATGATGAAGTAGTTCAAGATGTGGCTACTCAGCATATGGAGACCTTAGTTGCTAATACTAAGATGACCCCTCATGGGACCCCAATGGCTTAGAAGTTGAATATCCAAGAGAAGGATGAAATGGATGAAATAGAGAAAGATAACCCTAAAGAAGTAGCCCAACAGATAGGGCTAGCTAGTTTGGTAGAGCAAGTTACTAGTCCTGCAGTGATAGATTTAACTTACCAAGGTGATATGTGTTAGAACAAGGATAATGATCAGCCTTGGGAGCCTAAAGAAGCTTAAAATACAATGCATATAGATACTGATGATATGGCACCCGATCAAGGCAAAGGTCAAGATAATACACCCACAGGACAAGGAAAATGAGAGGCACAACTTCAGAATAGAGGTGATCAAGGTAATAATCCAGGATCAGAACAGAAATCAACTGAGAAAGAGGTGAACTTGGAAGAAGCTAGTGCATCTAAGGATGAAGAACAAATTTTGGCACAAGTTGAAAGCCAACAAAAAGAAATAGAAAAGATGACTGAGGGAAATCCGGGTGATCCCCAAGGTCAGAATACACAATCTTCTGAAGAGACCAATGTACCACAAGATTAGCGAAAGGAAAAGGCTCAAGAAACTCCTGAGGAGAATCTACAAGAGGTACAAAATAAAGGTATGCATACTTTACAAAATCCTCCACCTTAGAAAGAAATCCCCCAACAAGAAGTACCTCAACAGAAGTCCCCTCATGAGAATTTACATGAGGAAGAAGTAAGAAAAGAAAATTTGTGATTGAGGGCAGGGCCTGATACACAGTCCCAAGATACTCAAAGTAAGGAGGGTGATCATCAAAATTCCAAAGGTGATGTTCCTTGTTGGTTGCAATAAGAGGTAAATTTGCAACAAGTTGAGGAAATGTAGGACTTTGATATTTATGCATTGTTTGCAGGAAGCATGATTAAACCAAGAAGAAAGGCAAGGCTAACATATGCAATAAGAAGAGACCCTACTACAGGTAGGAGAACAACATGAGTAGCCTTACCTACAGTCAAAAAGGAGAAAGGCAAAATAGGCCTTGAAGAATTTCAGATCATTGATATTGATCTAGGTTTTGCAAATGAGGACTAAGAAGGTCAGGAGGGTAAAGACATTATTGATTCTTTGACCCAAAGGGTGAAAAGAAAAAGGATAAGAATAAGAAACATAAAGAGCACATTGCTCAGTTGCATTCTTTTATTAAAGGATTAATTGATTCTAAGCATACACCTGTCAGTCCATCCACTCCATTAACTATTATATCACAAGAAGAGGCTACAATATTAGATCTGATGAAGCATAAGGCACAACTAATCAACAAGTGCTTCATGTCTTCTATTTTTGAGGTTGAGGAAGTGGTGAAGACCTCCTTACAGAGATGGCATTCTCTTAGTGCTTTGAAAATAAAGGTGGATAAACTACAAAATGAAGTAGGCAGGAGATCCTTCAAATTAGAGAAGCACCTAGATGCTTTGAGTGAAATGAAGAGAATTGATATATAGATACTTATGAGTAACAAAATACTTGATTCTAACACCTCCTAGCTGCTCGGTATTTGGTATGAAGACACTGGATTTGAATGTGACATTTTGAAAAGATGCAATGGTAAACTCAAGGACATAAGTGTCAAATTGCATAATCTAATGGCACAAGAAGTAGAAACCCTAGAGACACTAGAAGGAAAGGTAGAAGGGAAAAATAGAAAATCAAGATGTTGATTTTGCTGTTCAAGCTTTCCATGACAACTTTAAGCAAGCTGCAAAGGATCCCTTGCACCATTTGACAAAAGAAGTGATAAACAAGGTCATAAGGATGAAGGTCAGGGTAGAAACATATAATGAAACATTGAATAGCAGGAAGAATAAAATGGATGCCCTTCAAGCAAAGTTCTATTCCCAGAGGCATGCAGTGATAAAGGCCAAGGTCCAAGATGGAGGTGAGATTGATAGAATAGTGTAGTCATATGAATCCATTAGGTTAACCATAAAGGTACATATAGGGGGTGATCTGCATCAGAGTGACAGTGATAATGAAGATGATGATGATGTGGAAAATGATGGAGAAGAGGAAAGTGAAGAAGAAGGAGATGAAGAGTAAGTAAAGATGCATGGTAATAGAATCATATGCATGCTCCACTTGCAGGAGAATGAGTCTTGCTTGATAGTTGCTAGCTGGCAACTAGTGCCACATATGCTGATATGGACTAAGTCAATGAAAGATGTTGACCGTTGATTTGAATAGATAAATCTTGACCATTGGTCATTTGTAATGGCCTCCTATCCTTATTCTATAAAAGGGGATGGAGTGCACTCTTTAATGCATTAGAAACTTAATTGAAATTGGATTGCTGAAGCATTCAGGACTGATTTCAAAGATTTTGTGAATGTACATGTCTTTTGAATACTTAATGAAAGAGAAGTTGTGTTGATTACATTGTAAATTTTGAGTAGTTAGTGAATGAAATCTAGATATATGCATTGATTAGCTGTGTCCCTTGGAGTGCTTGTTAGTCTGCATGTGTTGTTTTCATTCCTTGTTCCTTTGAAGTTAGCATCAACCATACCTAGCTGTGGAACATCCTGGTGAAATTATGGTTTGAGTTCTTCTCTTCATGACTATATCTGGAATGTATGTGACTCAATAGCTAAAATTTCACCAAATTTAGAAGTATTTCTTTTAATTTTCTTGAATTTCATTACAAATCACCTTCATAATTGTAAAAAAATACAATCTAAAGAAAATAAACATGAAATATGCCTATAACTCATAAATAATTGAATATACAGAGCATATTTTGAGTAAAAGCACGTTAAAATGATAAATATCATGCAAATATAGATGTACATTAATTATATACATATAAATATCTGCTTATAGACACATCATTTGATTAAATATATAGTGTAGAAGTATATACAAGTTCATGAGAGTAAATGCTTAGAAGAATTGATCAAACTTACAAATATAACCATAATTTGTGGAGCACAGTACAAATAACCTCGTTTGTGAAGTGGATTTATAGTAAATAGGTGCAGAATTGATCATCTAGACAATGTAAGACCCCTTGAAATGGAAAACATGTCACATCAACCTCTGAGTAACGTCAGAAGATCATGACCTAATCAATGGAGCTTTGGAGTCATCAGTTTGTTCCAAATTGATCGTACTTTTCAAAATAATAAAGGTTTGTTGTGTAATTTTTTTGCATGTTGTTATGACTAACAATCATCATCAACATAAATTAGCGCTAGAAGGAGGGCCTTCTTTCTCATTTGGAAGGTGAATCAGTTGTATTTGCGTATTCTTATGTTAGAAATGAGGTAATCATCTCAAAGCTCATCACAATTGTTCATGTTTTGAGTGTTCTTGCAAAGATTTGCTTGTTCTATATTCTTTCATATGTGTTCATCATAAATATTTTAGAATTGAGCATAGATATCTCAAAATTTATAGTCAATTCTTGCAATCTTTGAAAATTGAGTCATTGTTGAGGTCTTCCTGCTGAACCTTTGTTGTAATTTGCTTGTGTTTCTTGATATCCTGATATCAAGGTCTAGAAGTCTTGTACCTGCTCATATATACAGGTTTTATGCAAATATTGCATAAATATCCAGTTAGTTTTAGATTTTGATCATAAATATCTCCTTTATTTGGTCAGTTCAGTTGATCTTTACAGAAAACCAAGTCAAATTTCCACAAACTATCGAAATCCTGGCTCATAGGCCAAATACCAGGTCCAGATCCGATGGACCTTTTAAGGAACTACCTATCCATGGACTTAGACCTAGAACTATAGACATTCATCACACTCCTGGTTCTAGTACATCAGAATCTTCACCAGGAAATACTCCAATAACCCCTACTGAATTACAAACACCTACAGGACCATCTATTACCCCTCGAGTCCAACCACCACTGGTCACAATGTCATTCTTTGTTGTAGAGTCATCTTTGACCTTCAATGCATATCATCCTTTACCTAAAAATCTTGATAAGATTTGTCCTAAATATCATCCATATCAAGATGTTGATGATCACATCAAAACATTCAAGGAAGCTTGTTGTAGAGCAAGGATTGAACATCAAGATGTGGTATGCAGATTATTTCCATTTTCCTTGGGAGAGGAAGCATATAATTGGTATATCAGTCTTGGTCAAGGTTCAGTTAATTCATGGGCTGCCTTGAAGAAAGCCTTCAAAGATAGATTTAAGATACCTATAGATCCTTCAATGAATTATCACTTGTTTGCCACAATCAAAAGATTTGAAGGAGAACCTATTGCTAACTTTAATGCAAGATTCCAAAAGATGCTTTCAAAGCTGGTCGCTCCTTATATTGTAGTAGATGAAGCTGCTAGAAGTATATACTATTCATCCTTAGATCCCCTGACTTCCATGTTCATAAGGAGGACACATCCTAATGTCACAACTATGGCAGGAACTTTTGAAGAAGCTATAAAAGTCAATCAGCAACTAATCCCTGCTCCAACACCTAATATTGCCTTCCCTACACATCCTGCATACCCTGCATATCCTTCTCAATAGAAGACCAATGGAGTTATGATGCCACCAGCTGTAATGCCAGGTCCTTTACAAGTACCTCCACTTAGCATTATGCCACCTCCAAATGGAAATGGCCAGATAGTACAATATCTAGGACATGTACAAATACCTCAGGATGTAGGATAGAATAATAACAATGGTTCTTCCTTTTTCAAACCTCAGATAGAGAATGTAGTAGCCAAAGTCTAGGAAGAGAAGGAAGAAATTAAAGAAATGTCAGCACAGTTGAGAAAATTAACAACTGAAATCACTCATTTGAGAAGTCATAATTTCTATTCTCAACCAAATCAAAATAGAGGATATAACAATGACAAATCAGGATATCCTAATATGGGATATAACAATGATAGGAACTACAACAATAATAATAACAACAGTGGTAATAATAATGCCCCTAGACAGCCTAGAGTGTGGAACACTAAACCAAACAATGGTTCCTTGCCATCACCCTTATATAATTAGCCTCCTAGTGAACCTAAGTAGACCACTAGAGTGAACCTAGCAGAAGCAGCTCTTACAAACTAGTGTAGAATACATAACACCAATGCTCATACTGAGTTAGATTTTCCTCAATTTAAGATAGCAGTTAGTATATTTCAGGCTGAGGTATCAAATACTGCAAGTAACCCTCCTTTTGTTGAAGGAAACAAAATTGTCCCTTGTGGATATGACTCTGCCCTGGTATTGGAAAGTTTTGTTAATCATCCTCACCATCAAGCAACTTCATCTCATCAAAATTACACCTTAGTATGTGAAGAGTCATCCATGGCTTTTGAAACAAATTATGTTTTTCCTTTTGAGGATGAGAATGAACCATCAGTTGAACATGAGGAAGTTCATGCCTATAAACAACAATATCAAAGTAGACACAATTATAACCTCAAGAATAATTCAAACAGACCTTCTGGTCCCTTGACCACATCTTTGCCTCCAAACAATTTTAATACTCCTCCTAATCCAAAGGCAAGTAATAACCCTGGATTTCCTAAGGTTAATGCTCAATACTTAGTACCACAAAATTTAGTGGTAAAAGCTAATAACCAACCTCTCGAGTCTGATAAATTGGTTACCTACTTAGCAGATGAAATGAAAAAGATCAAAATCAGCTTGTCTTTATCAGAATTACTTAAAACCCCATCTATTAAGAAGGCATTCGTAATTTCCTTAGATGACCCTACACCAAAAGAGGATAACCATCCCCTTAATTCAAACCAGACTTTGAGTAAAGATCATGCAGCTAAGGATACTAATGCTAAACACCAAACTTTAGCTACTATCCAAGCTATTGAAACTTCACACATGAATCTTTATTGGGATAAGACTGAGTCACCTCCATTTCTCCTTACCATAAGGATGTTCAGTAAGAATTTAAACATAATTGCTTAGTGGATTCAGGTGCATCTACCAACGTAATGCCATTGTCTATATGTAATGCCTTAGGGTTACATCCTGCCAAGTCACTAAAGAAGGTGACATAGTTAGACAAGACCGAGGTAAGTGTTGTAGGAGAGTTAACTCACATTCATATGCAATTAGCATCAGATCCAAGGATTCAATACTATATTGACATCCAAGTAGTAGATATCCTTGACACATATGGAATGCTACTTAGCAGGGATTGGTCAAAGACACTTAATGGATACATGCCTACTAATTTTAGTCACATGTGGCTACCTTAGAAAGGGATTCCTAATCAGATTCAAATAGATTCTGAACCCCGAATGAAGCATATGATCACTAAATATAATAAAACCAATGAAATCATGTATGTGGATGTAAAACCTAGAGTTTATACCATCAGACCCCAAACAGTCAAGATAGAGGAGATCCTCATGTGTGATATTCATGTTCATAGGGATGATCTCCAAGATGATAGGGCAATTATAGAGTCTGATCGTAGTTCAGAGGACAATAATGAAGTAGATCATTTTAGAAATTTTGAATTGTATTTTTCTAAAGAAATGTAATGTTGTCAAATGCTAAATATGTCTAATGAAGATGTCTTGATTGAAGGATGGTGCAGGTTACATGATGAGGCACATTCTGAAAAAACTTGTGATGCTTGTTTAGACATGATGGAGTTGGAATAGACATGTAGTGAAAAAGGATTATCATCATTAGAAGTAAGTCGTGCAGATGGTCATAGTGATACTAACTCTTGTTCATCATCTGCAAGTATAGAGGAAAGTACATATCAAGATGAAAGCTACGGTCATAGTTTAGAAGAGATCCTGATGAATAATGAGATTATTTCTAGTGGTGAAAACAATATCACCCCAGGGACCGACAGTTTGATTGAGTTAGATTATGAAGTATCTGATGAAGATAAAGGGAGTAATTTGACCAAGTTGGAGGAGTTTTTATCAAAACAAATTCAGAGGATGTTGCTACAACATACTCCTCCACATAATGCTCTAATTGAAGGTTGGTACATAGACTACATAAAGCACCACATTCAAAGACTACTTGCTCATTATGCTTGCACATTTTGAAAAAGCAAGAGATGCTTCATTCAAAGGATCATTCTCCCAATAATAAGGAAGGACAACAAGTATCAGCTTCACATTGGTCAGAGAAGTAAAAGTAGAGAAGAATCAGTCACCAAAACTGAAATGGATATCAGGTAGCATAGCTACCAGAGCTAAAAAGAAGAGAGAAGGTCCTGACAAACCTTTAATTGAAGATAAGACATGGATCCTTAGGTTTGATGGATCTAAGTCAAAACAAGGAGTTGGAGTAGGAACAGATCTCATTGATCCAGCTAGAAAATCCTATTTAGTAGCATATAGATTACAATTCCCATGCACGAATAATGTGACAGAGTATGAAGCTTTAATTCATGGGATATTGTTTGTACTCAAGAAAAAAGTAAATATTTTGCATGTCTATGGAGACTCAGAATTGGTGGTAATACAAGTAAGAGGCATATACTCTTGAAATTACAAAAGGTTGCCTAATTATAGACACAGGGTATGGGATTTAATAGAAGACTTTAATGCATTCAACATCACCCAGGTGCCTAGAGAAATGAATCACAAAATAGATGCTTTGGCTCAAGCTGCAAGTACTTTGGAGCCATTATCTATATCTGGTTTAAAGAGGTTTTCAGTTGAATTAATATCAGTACCTTCTATACCAGATAATGTCACCAATCTCCAAGTGTTTGATGATGACCAACACATTTTGGATTTTATATCAAACAGAGATGTGTTTGATGCACAGATCATAGATGAAAGAAATGTAGAAGATCATACTTGGGAATAAGAAGAGATCATGGATTTGCCTAGTAACAAGATTCCCAAGGGGATGATAGAATTAAAAAGAGCATTTGATTTAGACAATATGCTAAAATAGAAAGATCTTCCAAGGACTGATGGAGGAGAATATTCACCAATTAACATAGGACAAAAGGAAGAAAATAAGAATGTCCTGATTGGCAAGGTTTCTATAGAAGAAGAAATCGCACGGATAACCCAAGCACTTAAGGATTATATCCATGTTGTCGCCTGGACCTATGATGAGTTAAAGACTTATGACACCTTAATCATAACCCATACTATACCATTAAAACCAGATGTCAAGCCTTTTAGACAAAAACAAAGACCGGTTAATGCCTTGTTGGAACCCATCATCTTTGAAGAAGTAAAGAAACTGCTCAATGCCAGAATCATATTCCCAGTGAGACACTCCACATGGGTGGACAACTTGGTTCCTATGAGAAAGAAAAATGGTGATATCAGGTTATGTGTAGACTTCAGAAATTTGAATAGAGCTTCTAAAAAAGATAACTATCCTTTACCTTCACTAGATGAAGCTCTACAAATAGTAAATGGTGCACAGATGATGTCATTCTTGGATGGTTTCTCAGGTTATAACTAGGTAATGGTAGATAAAATAGATAGGCTGAAAACTATATTCACCACCAAGTGGGGTATATTTGTGTATAGGCGCATGCCTTTTGGATTGATAAACGCTGGAGCCACCTTTCAACGAGCAATGGATATAGCTTTCAAGGAGCTGATTGGTAAGTGCATAGTCATATATATGGATGACTTGACAGTTTTCTCCAAACATAGGGGTGATCACATAGAGAACCTCAGAAGTGTGCTCAAAAAATGTGAACAATATGGTATATCCCTTAATCCCAAGAAATGCATATTCGGAGTAACCATAGGTAAGTTACTAGGCCATTTGATAATAGAGAATGGGATCATCATTGACCCTGCAAGAGTAGAATCAATCATGAAGTTGCAGCTTCCTGGAAGCAAGAAAGAGCTTAAAATATTACTTTGGAAAGCTAAATTTTGTTAGGAAATTCATTACTGGCTTTGCAGAGATTGTCAGGCCATTAAATGCAATGCTCAAGAAAGATGCCAAAATTGAGTGGACTCCTGAAGCTAGAGCAGCTTTTGAGGACATCAAAAAAACCATATCTGATGCCCCTATTCTAATCAGTCCAGATTATACAAGAGATTTTTACATATATTCGTTTGCTTCAGAGCATACATTTGCAGCAGTATTGACACAAAGAAATGAGGCTAAAGAGGAAAAGACTATATCTTTCATGAGCTACCCATTCAAGGATGTAGAGCTTAGGTACTTGGATGTTGAGAGACAAGCTCTTGCTCTAGTCCGAGTAGTCAAGAAATTTAGACACTACATTTTGAGAAGTAAAATAATTGTTGTAGTACCAGATGCAGCAATGAAAATGCTCCTAATGCAAAGTGAGCCTGGTGAGAAGAAGGCTAAATGGATAATAGTCCTCCAACAATATGATATGGATATAACACCCATGAAGTTAGTAAGATGACAGGCTTTGAGCCAGATGATATCAGAAATTGATCCTAACATCATGAGCCAACAATATGTGGTAAACACTAGAGAAACTAAAGAATGGTATTCAGACATCAGGCATGTTTTGATTACTAGGAGATGCCCATCAAAATTGTAGGCCTCATAGAGGAGAGCCTTGAAAATAAGATCACAAAAATATATGATAAAAGGAGGGATCCTTTTCAAAAGGAACTATGAAGGAATATATCTTAGATGCCTAGAAAGGAAAGAAGCAGATAAAGTGTTAGCATAATTGCATGATTAGTTTGGAACTGCACATGGATCACCTTTAGTTACTGCTCATGCTATCCTGAGAGAAAGATACTATTGGCCTACTATCTTCAAAGACACTGCTGAACATATTAAATGTTGTCATACATGTCAGGTTGCAGCTAACAGAGAAAGATATGTTGCTCAACCCTTGCAACCAGTAATGGAGATGTGACCATTTGCTCAATGGGGCATGGATTTCATAGGACCCATCAATCCTCCATCATCTTTAGGCCATATGTATGTCTTGACTATCACTGATTATTGTACTAGGTGGACTGAAGCAATCAATAGTAAATGTAATGCAGATGATGTGATCAAGTTCTTAGAAAGCAACATAGTGACCAAGTATGGAATTCCTTATGCTTTGGTATGTGATAATGGACTTGCTTTTGCATCACTAAAACTATCTAGTTGGGCTTTTGATCATGGATTTATCTTGAAATTCTCCTCAAATTATTATCCTCAAGGGAATGGCCTAGCAGAGTCAACAAATAAGAACTTACTGAATATCATAAAGAAATTGATAGAGAAGAACCCTAGGGAGTGGAATACCCTACTAAAATATACCTTGTGGGTGGATAGAACTAGGATGAAGGCTGCATTAGGAAATTCTCCTTATTAGTTAGTGTATGGGGTGGATCCTATCCTTCCTGTTAACCTGAAGATCCCCACATTGCAATTCGCACAAGAATATCTAGGCATAGACAGCAAACAAGAGGTTAGGTTACTTCAGCTTATGCATTTAGAAGAAAGAAGAAATAGAGCAATCGATCAGTTTGCTAAACATCAAGCTATTGTCAAATGTTGGTTTGATAAAAGAGCAAGAGTTAAAGCTTTTAAGATTTCAAATCTAGTCCTTATGTGGGATAAAGCACATGAAAGAAAAGGTGACCATGGTAAATTTGATAAACTTTGGATAGGTCTTTTTCAAATTTTAGAGATCTTAGGAGACAATACCTACAGACTTAAGACTCTAACCGGTGAGGATGTTCCATTACCAATTAATGGACAGTTCCTCAAACATTACTTCCAAGCCTAAAACAGGGTCATGTAATTCATTTGTATCATAATGTGCATATTGCATAGTTGTTTGTATAGTTTTTGTTTTGTTTGTGTGTTTGTTTGTTTGTTTGTTTTGTTTAGTCTTTGTTTTGGCTAGTCATGATGATGCATCTTATCACCCCAAGAAACCAACCAAATTGTTAGGATTCAAGTGATGAGAACAAATTCCTATATAGGCTATGACTCATTTTCAGGAGTGTCTTTGATCAGGTCTGTGATATCATTTTCATCATGGTGCCTTTTCTTAATTAAGGAGATTTTCACAATGACTCACCTAACAGCCTTGGGTTTGTTGAACACATCAGTATAGGTGTTAAGTGAAAAATCTAAAGGGAAGTTCCCTTGCTACTATTACAATCTCCAACCTAAATCAGCCAGTGATCACACCTTGCATATTGAGCTTACATGATGATATCATATGAACAAAAAGAGATAAATATTGAAAATCCAAAGGAATAAAATTAGGCCATCTAAGTAACTCTATCGGGGCTATAGACGCCTGTTGGCAGTGGGGCTCTACTTAGGGGGATTGTATAGATAACCTTGTCGGGGCTATGGATGTCTACTAGCAACAAGGCTCTATCCCAATTGGCTATGAGGGATGAATCCCAAAATATGTAGCTTAACACCAGTTGCTCATGTTTTCAACTTACTTTCAAGATGAGGATAATTAATTATTTACACACACTTGATCCCTTACTAGCACTATTGCAATAGTGAACATCATATCATTCAGAAAGGTCATAATACTTATGCTCAAAAAGAGTTAAAATACTATGTTAGAATGTGATCCCATCACTTGAATCATTTGAATTTGGTTGTCATCTTTGGTGGTAAGTTGTTGTGTGGTTACACAACATGCCCCATTTTGCCTTAGAAAAATAGGGATCCAACCTTTTCTTGCTTCTGCTTGCTTGTTTTCTTGCTTTGGGCGGTTTGGTAAAATTTAGTGTGTCACCTTTGCTTATGCATGTGCATCACAAGGAGAGGTCAGTTTTCCAAGTTAGCATTTTCTATCATAAGCCTCATAATTAGAAAGAGTACAAAATTCTAAGCAAGTTCACCTTTTGAATCACCCTCATATTGTGTAAGGATAGAAAGTTATGCTAAGTAAAAGATGGGTCATTCCAGATATTTCCCATAGGGTCATATTTCTGAATATCAGTCATATTTGTTTAGATGACCTTGACTTAGAAAGATCACCTGATGTCCATCCGATCCCCGATATGCGAACGTCAAACTTAAATAAGGGACGAGTATCTACCCATCATAAACCTCATGTATTTTGCGAGGGGGGGTCATATTGCTTAATATCCGTGATCTTACAAAATATCACCCCCTTTACGAATATCACCTACACGAATATGAGGATGACATCATTTAGTGCCAATGAATAAAAAAGATCACCCTGATGATGACGTAATCATTGCACCCAACCCATGGAGGGTCATATTTCTAAGCATCTGTCATATTTCTCAATATGATGATGACGTCATCATAACCTGATAACTAAAAACATAGATGGCATGATGATATCATCATGATCTATCCCCAAGGAGGTCACATTTTGAAATATCCCTCACTATAGTAAAATGACCATGACATCATCTTTCACAAATAATTGTTGAAGTCTATATGATGATAACATTAACCATGTATTCACGAGTGAGGAGGATATTTGTGGTTGTCAAAAGACCCAAATATTTTTGAATATCCCTGATCTTTAACTTTATGACTCGATCTTGCTTAGTAGTCAAAGGTTGACCATATCACCCTCATCTTTAGTAAATGATTATCTCACACAGAGGGGGGTCATATTTTCCATTAGGGGTTATATTTTCAAATATCCTTGTTCTTCGAAAGATCACCCACTGGCATTAAATGCAATCCAAAAGGTAGGTGGAGCCCCATTGGTTTCAAATACAAATCCAACACTTGGTAGCATCTACGAACTTCATGTAGATGATCGACGAATTCAATCAAAATGGCACATACACCCCAATTTATCCTATTGATCAGCTTAAAAGTAAAATTTTAGGGATTATTTACATTTACCCTGCGACATTTGAAATTCACAGAGCTCTGAAAGTAGGCACCTCACAATCATCTACCTGTGGAGTGTGACACTCAACGTAATGGAATGGAATAGAAGATACAATATACTCACATCTTTCTCGTTATCAGTCATATAATCAAAAGGGGGGAAAGTGAATATCAGGTAAGTAAATTAAAACCCTCGCTGTTGTCATTTACTATAAATTACCAGGTAAATAGTTCTTTATTATGTTAATCTACATGATGATGCATGGAATAAATTGAAATGTTGAATAGTGATTATGAAACGCATAATATATTTAAGCTTGCCATACAAACACCCTAGGGTAAGAAATGCATATTTCTATTGCAGGATTTAATGGAGGTCAAGAAGAACATATCTAACTCCGAGTTCTTGAAACCCATGTTTGTATAGGCTGAGGGAGTAGGATTTGGATACGGTGTGATAGATGATACACATCAAGGGAAAACAGAGTTGGATGCATGGACAAGGAGATTAGACAATGATACTGATAATCCTATACTGGATAGGATATTCACAACTAGTATGTGGCACACCACCAGATTTCCATATGCAATGGAGGCCACTGAGCTAGTGTTGGAATGTGCTAGACATTATAACCCTGAGAGTAGAAGAGTGGAAAAACATGGCAGAGTGTATGCTGACTTTTCAATCAAGGGCATCACTTCTGCATTCAATTTACCTGTGGGGAATAAAGTGGTTAGTGTGAACCTAAGTAAGCTAGAGAAAGAGTATAATAATAATAAGAAAGAGGCCAAGAAAATCATGTACCAAAGGAGAGCCAAGAATAGTACATACACAACTTCGGCTAAGTTACAAGTTCACTTGCACAAATTTGACTTTGATGAGGAGTATCAGTATATGATTGCCTTGTTAAGTAGGATGACCAGCAGACAGCATGCTGGCAACTTTGAAAATTAGATGTATGGGATCATCCAAGTGGTGCTATATTCAGACTAAAAGCCTCTCTAGGCAAAGATCATCAGTGATTGTTTAGATGAAGGGATGAGAAAGCTGGGCGGCAAGGCGTGTATTTTCCATATGACCTCTTATGTTGTATATGCCTGTGCTTTCTAGGGCACATTTAATGCCTTGCAAACAGTGGGTAAGGTTGGAAACAACACCGGTGATGTGAACATTTGGGACCATTATCCACAATTACAGAGGAGAGCATATCTCCAAGACTATAAATTGGTAAATGACTCATTTTCAATGCATTTAGTTAGAACCATGGAGGAGGACATAACTAAAAGATTGAGCATGGAGGCTCAAGCCATTATCTATAAGCATGGGGCTTGGTTTATCCAATTCCCCACCTTCTCATACATAAGAATAGAAGGATTTGAGGGGCAATCACTCATGTTGCTAAGATACACCACTGATAGGGTCATATTGATGGAATTTGTTAGACAAGTATCTACTTCAGTTGAAGCTCACTTGGAACAGAAAAAGATTCCTTCTGTATTGTTCCCAGTATACATGGGCTGGTATTTATGCCCTAATAGACAGAGCATTAAGGATGCTATTTGAGGGTTAAAGCTCATGCACCTATAGCCATTTTCTATAGCTAGGTCATATGACCCATATGGCAAAATGTAGAAGTTATTGGGGAAACCAATACATCAAAAACATCTTGAAGACTATTGGACTGATTGTGATAATGAAGCAGAGGTCAGAAGAAGAACTTATCAAAGACTTGCTCTCAACCAGATCTGGACCTTTGATTGCATTCCAATGCCTGTATAGTTGCATGATGATGATGGAAAGATAATGTCTAGTGAATATGAGGATAAAAAGGTGTATAATGACACCATTTTAGCTCTTGATCTAACACTACCAGAGGAGACCTCATTGGATCAAATAATGAAAGGGGTCTTCCAACTGACACAAAGTTGGGTAAGTGCTGAGGTCAATAAACTAAAGAAGAAGGGTATGGCCCTTACTGTTGATAATAAAAAGAAAAGACAAGAGCTATCAGAAGAAGAATATGATGGTTTTCTCATTGAAAAGAGGAAATCTAATGGAGAGAGACTACCTACTGAAGAACAAAATCCATCATGCAAGGGAAAGAAGGCTAATCCTGAGCAACAAGGGGTGGTTATTAAAAGGCTTCCATCAAAAGGTGATGGGGAATCAACATCTGCACCCGCATCTACATCAAAACAATCCCCTAATAAGCAAAAAGGCAAGAGGATACTAAAGCTTGTTCCTGAAAATGTAGAAAACAACTGCAAGATGAACCAAAGGAAGAAAATCCCTTGGAAGAGGAGCAGTTGGATAAAGCACCTGGGGATGATGATTTATTAATAACAAGTAAGAAAAGAAAAAAAGTGTTGCGAACACCTCCACCAAAGAAGCAAAGGACAGCAATGAGGGGAAATGTTAGCACTGACCCTATCATATTAAGGGGTGCAGGTGGTTTGACTTTCATGAGGGAATTATAGCATGAAGTCCCCATTCCTGAAATAATTCATTTTAAGACTAAGAAGATGGAGGAGGAGAAAGAAAAGGAAATACATATGGGAGGTAAAGAGTCCCCCTTTCCACTTGATAACACTGTTGAATTATCTAATGATGAAATAGTTCAGGATGTGGCTTCTCAACATATGGAGACCTTAGTTACTAATATTAAGATGACCCCTCATGGGACCCCAATGGATTAGAAGGTGACTAGCCAAAACAAGGATGAAATGGATGAAATAGAGCAGGATAACCCTATAGAAGTAGCCCAACAGATAGGGATAGCTAGTTTGGTAGAGCAGGTTACTAGTCTTGCAGCGATAGATTTAACTTACCAGGGTGATATGAGTCAGAACAAGGATAATGATCAGCCTTGGGAGCCTAAAGAAGCTAAAAATACAATGCATATAGATACTGGTGATATGGCACCCGATTAAGGCAAAGGTCAAGATAATACACCCATAGGACAAGGACAATCAGAGGCATAGCTTTAGAATAGAGGTGATCAAGGTAATAATCCAGGATCAGAAGAGAATTCACCTAAGAAAGAGGTGAACTTGGAAGAAGCTAGTGCATCTAAGGATGAAGACCATATTTTGGCACAAGCTGAAAGCCAACAGAAAGAAATAGAAAAGATGACGAGGGCAATCCGGGTGATCCCCAAGATCAGAATACACAATCTTCTCAAGAGACCAATGTACCACAAGATGAGCGAAAGGAAAAGGCTCAAGAAACTCCTGAGGAGAATCTACAAGAGGAGGTGTAAAATCAAGGTATGCATACTTTACAAAATCCTCCACCTCAAAAAGAAATCCCTCAACAAGAAGTACCTCAACAAAAGTCCCCTCATGAGAATTTACATGATGAAGAAATAAGAAAAGAAAATTTGTGATTGAGGGTAGGGCCTGATACACAGTCCTAAGATACTCAAAGTAAGGAGGGTGATCATCAAAATCCCAAAGGTGATGTTCCTTGTTGGTTGCAACAAGAGGTAAATTTGCAACAAGTTGATGAAATGCAGGACTTTGAAATTTCTACATTGTTTATGGGAAGCATGATTAAACCAAGAAGAAGGGCAAGGCTAACATCTGCAATAAGAAGAGACCCTACTACAGGTAGGAGAACAACACAGGTAGCCTTACCTATAGTCAAAAAGGAGAAAGGCAAAATAGGCCTTGAAGAATTTCATATCACTGATATTGATCTAGGTTTTGCAAATGAGGACCAAGAAGGTCAGGAGGGTAAAGACATTATTGATTCTTTGACCCAAAGGGTGAAAAGAGAAAAGGATAAGAATAAGAAACATAAAGAGCACATTTCTCAGTTGCATTCTTTTATTAAAGGATTAATTGATCCGAAGCATACACCTATTAGTCCATCCACTCCATTAACCATTATATCATAAGAAGAGGCTATAGGATTAGATCTGATGAAGCATAAGGCACAACTAATGGACAAGTGGTTCATGTCTTCTATTTTTGAGGTTGAGGAAGTGGTGAAGACCTCCTTAGAGAGATCAAATTCTCTTAGTGCTTTGAAAAGAAAGGTGGATAAACTGGAAAATGAAGTAGGCAGGAGATCCTTCAAATTAGAGAAGCACCTAGATGCTTTGAGAGAAATGAAGAGAATTGATATATAAATACTTATGAGTACAACATACTCAATAATAACACCTCCCAGCTGCTCGGTATTTGGTATGAAGACATTGGATTTGAATGTGACATTTTGAAAAGATGCAGCGATAAACTTAGGGACATAAGTGTCAAATTGCATAATCTAATGGCACAAGAAGCAGAAACCCTAGAGACACTAGAAGGAAAGGTAGAAGGGAAGATAGAAAATCAAGATGTTTATTTTGTTGTTCAAGCTTTCCATGACAACTTTAAGCAAGCTGCAGAGGATCCCCTGCACCATTTGATAGAAGAAGTGATAAACAAGGTCATAAGGATGAAGGTCAAGGTAGAAACATATAATGAAACATTGAACAACAGGAAGAGTAAAATGGATGCCCTTCAAGCAAAGTTCTATTCCCATAGGCATATAGTGATAAAGGCCAAGGTCCAGGATGGAGGTGAGATTGATAGAATAGTGCAGTCATATGAATCCATCAGGGCAACCATAAAGGTACATATAGGGGATGATCTGTGTCAAAGTGACAATGATAATGAAGATGATGATGATGTGGAAAATGATGGAGAAGAGGAAAGTGAAGAAGAAGAAGGAGATGAAGAGTAAGTAAAGATGCATGGTAATAGAATCATATGCATGATCCACTTGCAGGTGAATGAGTCTTGCTAGATAGTTGCTAGTTGGCAACTTGTGCGACATATGTAGATATGGACTAAGTCAATGAAAGATGTTGACCGTTGATCATTTGTAATGGCCTCCTCTCCTTATTCTATAAAAGGGGATGGAATGCACTCTTTAATGCATTAGAAACTTAATTGAAATTGGATTATTGAAGCATTTAGGACTGATTTCAAAGCTTTTGTGAATGTACGTCTTTTGAATACTTAATGAAAGAGAAGTTGTGTTGATTACAAATTATTGTAAATCTTGACTTGTCAGTGAATGAGATCTAGATATATGCATTGATTAGCTATGTCCCTTGGAGTGCTTGTCAGTCTGCATGTGTTGTTTTCATTCCTTGTTCCTTTGAAGTTAGCATCAACTATACCTAGCTATGGAACATCCTAGTGAAATGATGGTTTGATTTCTTCTCTTCATGACTGTATCTGGAATGGACTCAATAGCTAAAGGTTCACCAAATTTAGAAGTATTTCTTTTAATTTTCTTGAATTTCATTACAAATCACCTTCATAATTGTAAATAACATACAATCTAAAGCAAATAAACATGAAATATGCCTATATACAAATAACAATCCTTGCATGATGCGCTGAACTGATGGAGCAAGATTTTTTACTGTAATTTCTTACCTAGGGTTTTTTACCCTATTTTTACCTAGGGTTTTTGGAGGGTGTTTTGTCCTCTTTGAGCATGGAGGGTGCTGCCAATGGCAGTACCTCAGAACCCCCACCTGTACAGGGTGCTATTCAACAGCCCCACTGGAAAAATGCCCTGACGGGCACTGTTGCTTCTCATTCCACCATCATTCAGCCAGCGGACTGTCAGCTTAAGGAATCATCGGAGGGTTCATCCCTAGTCATCCCTGATAACCTCATGGACATGATTGTTTCCTCTATGGATCTTACCCTAGTGGGTAAATTCTTTTCCCTTCGCTCGAGCATTGACATGGTTTGAAAATAGATTTCCACCCGATGGCATCTTAAAGGCAGCATTTCGACTATGGCAATGGTGCACAGGATGTTCTTGTTTAGATTCACGAGCAAGGAGGACATGTTGTCTGTTCTATCTGGAGGGCCTTGGCTTTATGGTTCTCATTCCTTCTCTGTTTGCTGCTAGAAACCTGGATTGGACCCAGCTGCAGATCTCAACTACTACACCCCTGTTTGGGTAAGATTACCTGGTTTCCCCCTTGAGTTTTGGGATGAGTCTGTTTTCAAAACTATCGGTAATTCCTTTGGGCATTTTGTCACTTTAGACATTCCTACTAGTACCAAGACTCACTTTGTTTATGCGAGATTCTATGTGAATGTAGAAATTCATAAAACTTTACCCTCCTCCATTGAGCTTACTTCCAAGTTTGGTATATGGACCCAGCCCATTTCTTATGAGAACTCTACTCTTTTTTGTCAGTTCTGCAAGAGGAAGGGACACCTTATTTCCCATTGTAAGTCCAAGAGAACTGAGGAAGGTAAGGATAGAGGTAAAAACAAGTTGACAGAGGAATGCTTAATCAAGCCAACAGATAATGGGATAGTGGGGGATAAGGATCTTATTCCTCAATTAGGGGTGCCAAACCCCACTCCCAGCTTCAGGAATGTGGATTCTGAGTTAACCCCTTTATTAGAAGGAGAGATTTTGGCAACGGTAAAAGAGACCCAACACCCGGATATTATTGATGCTAAGTTGGATGAAGATTTGATATAGAAGAAGGTTAGTCCGGTGAAGGACAAGATCCCCTCGATGCAAGAAGAGGATAATGTATTTCAGATCCAAAGGGATCCTGTAGTTGCTTAGGAAGCCCCTTCTCTGATTGATAGGAATTTTTTTGTCAAAGAAAACATCCCCCCCTTCTCAGAACCTGGATCATATTTCCCCTATTAAGCTGGGCCAGAATTTTTTAAAAGGGATCTCATCCCCTAGGTAGAAAGCTTCCATAGTGAGTTCACCTGGAGCAAGCATGAGTGCTTCGTTAAGTGACCAGGGGGAATGGACATCGCAGAAGAAAAGAGGAAGGAAACCTAAAAAGACTACTGATGTTGGTATAGATCCAGCAAAGGGCAGACCCTCCATGAGGGAAACCAGACAAAGAGAGGCAGTGTGGGAGATTGCCAATGGACAGCAGCAAACTTTGGAGACTCACTCCAGGAAGATTTTTACATGAAGATTCTCTCTTGGAATATGAGGGGTCTCAACAACCCCTCAAAATAGTTTGAGGTTAGAAATTGTATTTTGGATTACAAAGTTGACATTTTTCTGCTCTAAGAAGTCAAAATGACAGAGGTTAATTTCAAGATTGTTGCTAACAATATCTGGCCCAATGCTTCCTTCCTCGTTAGCCCGGCGATTGGAGCCTCTGGTGGCATTGTCACTATGTGGAATGCTTCAAAGATCAAAGGTTTGCTTGTTCACCTTAATGAGCATTGTTTAGCTATTGAGTTCTCTTTGCCTTCATTCAGTTGGTGCCTCATCAATGTGTATGCCCCTAATACTCATGTTTTGAGGAAGAACCTCTGGAAGATCTTTCTGGAAAACTTGATTCTCACATAGCCTCACACTGGATGCTGGCTGGGGATTTTAATACCCCTTTATACCCTTCTAAGAAATCTAGAGGTATTGTGGATTACTCAGACAGTATGATGGATTTGGCAGACTTCATCAACACCTGTGGTCTTACAGATATTGATTTGACTAATCAGCAATTCACTTGGTCCAATAGAAGGAATGGAGAACACTTAATTCAAGTCAAACTGGACAAGGTTTTAACCTCTAATAATTGGCCCCTCAACTTCGCTCTCTCTCTTAGAGCGCTCCCCAGAATGGTTTCAGATCATAACCCCATTGTTTTGGAGTGGGTTGATGATAGAAGAAAAGGACCTTTTCCTTTTAGATTTGAAGCAATGTGGATCAAGCACCCTGACTTCAGAAATCTCCTTTCTAGCTGGTGGCAAATTAAGGTGGTCGGTACTCCTATGTTCTATCTTCACAAGAAACTCCTCCACATCTGACATCAGGTTTATGGCTGGAATAGGTACAGCTTTGGTAATATCTTTTCTAAGAAGAAATTCATCTCTGATAATCTGAGGACATACAGCTTAGGATTGCCCAGGGAGATAGGTCTGTGTCTTTGGCTACTTCCGAAGACAACCTCATTAAGGATTGGAAGGATATCATGTACAAGGAAGAAATTTTTTGGAAACAAAAGTCCCCCATCCAATGGCTCAAAGAAGGGGATCAGAACACGGCCTTCTTTCATAAATCCGCCCTTAAACATAGAAAATTCAATACTATATCCTCTATTAAATTGGAGGATGGTAGTCTTATTACTGGAGATGAGGAGATTGGAGATAATGCTGTTAGTTTCTTTCACAACCTGCTGTCGGAGCCTGGGCCAATTGCTGACAATTTGCTGTCTATCTCTCAATTGTTAGAAGAGTTACCTTCTATTTTTACTATGAAAGATAATGCTGACATTTTGAAAACTGTTACTGAGGATGAGATCAAGGCTGTTGTCTTTTCTATGGGCCCTTATAAATGTCCTGGTCCCGATGGTTTTCCTCCGGTGTTTTTCCAAGAATTCTGGGAAATCATTGGGTTTGAGGTCACTACTGCTGTTAAAGACTTTTTCAGGACTGGTAAGCTCCTTAGACAATTTAATAACACCTATATTACTTTGATTCCTAAAAAACCCAACCCTGATATGTTCAAGGATTTCCAGCCTATAAGCCTTTGTAACACCTTTTATAAAATTTGCACTAAGTTGTTGGTTTTCAGATTGCAACCTTATCTGGATAAGATCATTTCTCCCATGCAAAAAGGTTTTGTTCCTAGCAGACTGATTTTGGATACTATTCTTGCTACTCATGAGACTATCCATTCCATGGAAAAAAGTCATATACCTAGCATGGCTCTCAAACTCAACATCTCTAAAGCTTACGACTGGGTTTCCTGGCAGTTTCTATTTAAAATTCTTCACAAAATTGGTTTTAATGATAAACTCCTCATTCTTGTCAAGGAAGTTGTTACTACTGCTAAATATTTGGTCCTTGTGAATGGTATCCCAAGAGGGTTTTTCTCCCCTTCTAGGGGGATTCGACAGGGAGACCCTCTCTCTCCCTACCTTTTTATTATGATTGCTGAGGCGCTAGGTAGATCCTTTCTAAACAAAGTCTCTTCTAAAGTTATCACTGGGATTAAACCTGCCACCTCCCTTACTCCTATGATGATTCAACAGTTTATGGATGATACTATTCTTTTTGGCATTTCTTCCATGGTGGAGGCTTCTACTTGGAAAAGGGTTCTGAATGAGTATGCTAAGGCTTCTGGGCAACATATAAATTTTCAGAAGAGTAATGTTTTTTTCTTCAATACTCCTGATAATCTTTAGAGAAAAATTGTTAAGATTCTTGGTTGTACTGCTGCTAATCTCCCTTCTATCTATTTGGGCCTACCCCTCACTGTTAAAGATGTCACTCCTGCCTTTTGGCACAACATTATTGAAAGAACTCAGAGGAAGCTCATGGGCTAGAAAGGCAAACTTCTTAGCAATGTTGGGAAACTTCAACTTTTATGTGCCTCCCTTCAAGGTATTCCCACATACTTCCTCTCTCTTTTTAAGATGCCTAGATACTTAGCTAAAAAACTGGAACAGATACAAAGGACTTTTTTATGGACTGGTATGGAGGAAAAGAAGATGATTTTTTTGGTCAAGTGGGAGCAGGTCTGTTGTCCTAAATCTCATGGGGGCCTTAACATCAGGATTGTCCAAAGCATGAATAAAGCTCTGCTGTCCAAGGTAATGTGGAACTTCATCAACAAAAATAAAGATTGGGGAGACATAATGAAGGCCAAATATCTCAAAGATTCTGATAGCTACTCGGTTCTTCATCATGAAGGTATTCCGTCTAGTTCTGCCATCTGGAATAAAATGCTAAAAACTAGGAGCATCATTAGAAAAGGAATGAGATGGAAATTAGGGGAAGGTTCTCTCATCAACTTCTAGGACAACCCCTGGTTAACTAATCAGGCTCTCTCAGCCCAAGTTGATAATAAAGTTATTGTTGATTTGGCCAAGCAATTTTTTGGCTCTAAATTTAGTAATTACCTTACCCAAGACCATGGGCTTAAAAGGTGGAACAATCTGTTACAATGCACCAGAAATAACCTTGAGTTTCATCAGAAACTGAATATGGTTCAACAATTACTGATGGATATCAGACTCCCTTTATTCCCTCGGAAGGATGAACTCTTGTGGCATGCTGACAAAAAAGGGAGGTTCTCGGTAAAATCTGCTTACATTCTGCTGGTGGAGGATGTCAACAAAGATGAGATATGGGAGAAAGTCTGGAATTGTAAATGTCTTCCTAAAATCAACTTCTTTTGGTGGACTGCCACCCATAATAAAATTTTGACTTAGGATAACCTCCAAAGTAGAGGGTTGCAGCTAGTTAACAGATGTGTTCTTTGCGGCAATCAAGAAGAAACTGTGGCACATCTCCTCATTCATTGTGACTTTGCCCGTGAGGTCTGGAGCAAAATTATGGAAAAATTTGGTATGCAATGGGTTTTTAACAGAGAGATCCATGATTGTATCGCCAGTTGGAATGTTCCCCTTAGTCACCCTTGGTTGCGGGAACTATGGAAGCAGACCCTTCCTTCTCTTGGGTGGGCCCTATGGAAAGAAAGAAACAATAGGATCTTCAGGGACACTCATAGGTCTCCGATGTAGGTTTGGATCTCTTTATTTAAGACTATTGTTGAAAATGTTTCTAATGCTAACATCAAACCTGCAGATCAACCTTTGACCAAACAAGATTCTTGGGTGCCTTCTAACTAGGGTTTGTTGAACCAAATCTCAAATTTTGATGATACTAAACTTCAGAAAAGACTTAACACTATTTGGACCTCGCTGGAGCCGGGGTGGTTGAAACTTAATTTTGATGGTGCTGCTAAAGCTAATGGTTGCGCCAATGGAGGAGGTATATTTAGGGATGAACATGGGGATCTTGTTGCAGCTTACGCTGGAGATCTTGGAAAGTATTCTAACAACTTTGTTGAGGCTATGGCCCTCCTCTGGGGTCTCAAAGTGGTGATCTCTATGGGGATTAGCCATCTCCACATACAAGGTGACTCTAAAATCATTCTAGATGTGGTTACCGGTCTCTCTACTTGTGGGTAGAAGCTGAGTGACATTATTTCTGATATTCAAACCATTCTCCATGGCATCCCCAATGTCTCTTTCTCCCATACTTATAGGGAAGGCAACTCGGTTGCTAATGGTCTTGCCAACTTTGGGCAGGAATTTCAATTCTGGTGGGCCTGGCACCAAATTAGCAGCATTCTTGGTCACATTGGAATGCTTATTCAAAAGGAGAAGAATGCTATTATTAATGATGTCCAATCAAGTGTTGAGTGATGAGGTGGCGTGTTCTCCCACCCTGTCTAGACTGATGCACGAGCCCTGTGAGAATTGGCAGCAGCGCCTGTACTCCCTCCAAGTGAACTTAATCTTCTTTATTTCACTTGCACTTTGGAACTTAATGTTTCATGATTGGCGTCGGCTGGGTTTTAATCATATGAATACTGCTTGCTAGATTCCTCTGAAGGGTATTCTACAAATTAATTGTCTTCTTCTGCTAGGTATTGCGGCATGGGCTTTCATCATGGGCGGTGAAATAATTCGCACTGAACCTAACACCTGCAGTGATTTCAAAGATAATGCCATTGTCTGGCACTACTACAAGGAAGGGGGCATAATTCCATTCCTGGAATGCCTTAACGGGCATGATGAATCGTTATCCATCCAGTGCGCTTCTTCGTGGGTTGACAGACGGGTCACCATTGGCAGTGTTAGCTTTGAGTTTTCAGAGAAAAGTATTGCTGAGGCGATGGGTTTATCCCTCAAAGGCATTAAGTTGCTGAGAAAGAAGAGGGTTTCTGAAGCGCAGAACCTAAAGCTTTTCTTGGGTGACGGCGAAGAGTTGGTTCCCTACCAGGGAGGGTTCGAGAGGGCGAAGCTTCCTCAGCCATGGGCAGACATGTGCTTTTTAATTATGAAGTATTTCACTTTGGAAGGCCACTATGCCAGGTTTTATTACTACCATCTTCCCCTGCTCAATCATTTTCGTAGAAACTTGGCTATTTGTTTCCTTTTTTACTTGCTTTCTTCTTTAGAGCACTCGGTTAAAACAGTTCATAAGAATTTAACCTCCAGGCCGTTGGAGAAGCCTATGCCCCTTCACCAAGGCCTCATTCATAGGCTCTACTAGTTTCACTTGGCCCTGATGCCCCCTGCCACTCTCCATTACCCGGCTGTGGAAGCCTCCCCCAATACTCTGTTGGCTTCTATCAAATGTGATCCTCTCCACACTCCTGTGACTAATAGTCTTGATGGCCCGACTTCGGCCTCTATGAAAACTAATACCCCCACTCCTAGGTCTACCTCTACCCAGAAGAAGGGCTCTGTTAAGTCTAGGAAGCGGCTTCATCACCTCTCTGAGCTGGCTGAGGAAGCAGCCATTCTTAGCTCCCTCAAAGATAGTCAGGAGACCCCCAAAGGTGTTAACTTGTCTGCTGAGAATCCTGCTAAAAAGACTAGGAAGGGTAAAGAGAAAAGCATTTCCACTGGTGTCAGACGCTCTACCAGAATTGCTGGGAAGCTAGCCCCCATGGTTAAACTCATAGACTACTCAGAAAGTAATTCTGAGGTTTCTTCTCACGATAAGGAGTCCGATAGTGATGAATTGCAAGAAATTTACATGGAGGATCCTATTTCTGGGGGGCAGTTTGATGACCACAACTCTCCGCAGAATGTTTATAGGGACAGCCCTAAGAATGTGATGGATACTGGTAGTGATAAGGATGAGGTTGACCACTAGAGCCTTGTGGACACCCAGTATGATACTAGCGATGGAGAGGGGAACTTTAATGACCAAAACCCTGCTGGTGATGAAGAGGTGGAAGCGAACAGTCAGTCTGTCCCTGAAGAGGATGATGTCAGGGCTACTGCTGAGAATGACAATGGGAATGAGGGCAGGGATAGTAGCTCTCTCTTTACTGAAGTGACTCAGTTAAAGGACAAGATGGTGGCTCTGCAACTCAAGATGTCTACTCTTTGCAAGTTCATTACTTGCATGCTGTGCAGGTCTTCCATGACCAACTTAACCCTTTTGCAGGATTTTCAACTTCTCTCCCAGGGAACCGACAATGACAGAACTCAAGAGCTAGACAAAATCTTTAAACTACTTGCTAATGACTAGGAGGACTCTTTTCCCTAGTGTGCCTTCTGTTGCCTGGTTACTGGTTTTTTGTTGTTGCTTACTTTCTGTTGTTTGTTAGCTGGTGTTTCCAGGGTTTAGTTTCCAGGCTCTTTTTGTTTTTTGAGCGTGTGCTTTTTCATATGTTATCTTTGTAATGGGTTCGACCCCTTGTTTTTGCCGCCTGATGTAATCAAAAACATGAAATATGCCTATAACTCGTAAATAATTAAATATACAGAGCATATTTTGAGTAAAAGCATGTCAAAATGATAAATATCATGCAAATACAAATGTACATCAATGATATACATATAAATATTTGTATATAGACACATCATTTGATCAAACATACAGTGTAGAATTATTTACAAGTTCATGACAGTAAATGCTCTGAAGAATTGATCAAACTTACAAATATAACCATAATCTATGGAGTACAGTAGAAATAACCTCGTTTGTGAAGTGAATTTACAATAAATAGGTGCATAATCGATCATCTAGACAACGTAAGACCCCTTGAAATGGAAAACAGCATATCACATCAACCTCTAAGTAACATCGGAAGATCATGACCTGATCAACGGAGCCTTGGAGTCATCAATTGTTCCAAATTGATCATACTTTTCAAGATAATAAAGGTTTGTTGTGCAAATTTTTATGCATGTTGTTATGACTAACAATCATCATCAACACCTCTCCTCATCATTCTTGAACCCATCCAATAAAATTTCATAAATTATCTTGTTTCCATTTCATCATCCCAATTTATATCCTCATCCCTCTTTGCATGTCCTAGTTTTCTTGTTTCCATGTTCTTTGTCGACAAGGGAGAGGGAGAGGGAGGGAGAGGGAGAGAGGATGGAGATGGAGGGGAGAGAGAGGGGAGAGAAACCTAGTGATAGGGAGAGAGAGAGAGAGAGAGTCCTAGTTTTCTTGTTTTGGAGAGAGAGGAGGGTTGGTCAGGTTTATGAGTTTAGGGTTACTTAAGTTTAGGGTTTAGGGGAATTATTTAGGGTTTACGGGTTTAGGGTTGCTCGGGTTAATGGTTTAGGAGTTAGGATTTAGGGGCATTATTTAGGGTTTAGGAGTTTTGGGAGAGAGAGAGAGGTTTAGCGTTTCTCAGGTTTAGGGGCATTATTTAGGGTTTATGAGTTTATGGTTGCTCAAGTTTAGGGTTTAGGGGTTAGGGTTAAAGGGGAATTATTTATGGTTTAGGGGTTTAGCATGGTTTCTTGAGTTTAGGGTTTAGGGGTCAAGGGCATTATTTGAGGTTTATGAGTTTAGGGTTGCTCAAGTTTAGGGTTTTGGGTTTTGGGTTAGGGTTTAGGGGAATTATTTAGGGTTTAGGTGTTTAGGGTTGCTCGTGTTTATGGTTTAGGGTTTAGGGGTTAGGGATTTAGGGTTGCTCGGGTTTAGGGTTTAGGGGTTAGGGGTTAGGGTTTAGAGAGAGAGAGAGAGCGAGGGGATCGATAGATATTGGGAGAGATAGGGAGATAGAGGTTTAGGGTTGCTTCTAGGGTTTATGGTTTAGGGGTTTGGGGTTTAGGGTTGCTTGGTTTTAGGGTTTAGGGGTTAGGGTTTAGGGTTTAGGGGCATCATTTAGGGTAACTTAGGGTTTATGGTTTAGGGGTTAGGGGCCAAGGTTTAGAGGTTTAGGTTAGGGTTTAGAGAGAGAGGACTGATAGGGAGATATAGATGAGACCAAGGGGAGAGATAGGAAGATAGAGGGTGAGGGACATGGCCAGAGACATAAGCAGAGAGATTGAGAGGTAGAGGGATGATAGAGACAAGGAGATAGGGTTTAAGGTTGATCAGGTTTAGGGTTTAGGGGTTAGGAGTTTAGAGAGGGAGAGATAGGGAGATAGAGGGTGAGGGACATGGCTAGAGACATAGGCAAAGAGATTGAGAGGTAGAGGGATGATAGAGACAAGGAGATAGGGGTTTAGGGTTGATCAGGTTTAGGGTTTAGGGGTTAGGAGTTTAGAGAGGGAGAGATAGGGAGATAGAGGGTGAGGGACATGGCCAGAGATATAGGCAGAGAGATTGGGAGGTAGAGGGATGATAGAGACAAGGGGATAGGGGTTTAGGGTTGGTACATATGATGTATATAATGGTGCAAATGACTAACATATTGGTGCTTATGATGTTTTGAGGGCTCCTGTGCCTGGCAGAGGGTAGAATGACACCTGTGAGTGGCTAGGTGTAGAAGGACGGTTGTGATTGATATGTAGGTGCTACTAAGGGGAAGATTGGCACATATGATATACAGAATGGTGCAAATGACTGGTAGATTGGCACTTATGATGTTCTAATGGCTCCTGGAGAGGTATTTGTTTGATTTTGATTATTTTTGGGATGGTTTGAGATGGAGCTTAGATTGATTTGGGATGGAGTTGGGATGAAATGGATTGGTTTAGGGATGATGAGAGGTGAAATTGACTAGATTAGGAATGATTTGGGAATGATTAGAATGGTTTTAGGGATGGTGTGAAGTGGTTTAGGGCTGATTAGTGAATGATTAGAATGATTTAGGGATAGTTTAGGGATGGTATTTGAGATGAAATGGGTTGATTTGAAAATGATTAGGGATGAAGTTAAATTCATTTGGATGTGATTTGAGATGGTGTGAAGTGGTTTAGGGATGATTAGAGATGAATTTGAATGGATTAGGGATGATTTGGGATTGATTAGGAATGAATTTGGTTGGATTGGAGATGAATTGGAATTTATTTGGATAGATTTGAGATGAGATGGATCAAGTTGGAAGGATTAGGATGTAGGTGGTAATGAAATGGTTGGAAACTCATGACCTAATCAGAAGTGCCAAACTTCTAATCAAAAGAGCCTAACCTCTAATCAAAAGCACTAAGTTACTAATAAAAAGTACCAAGATACTGATCAAAAGTGTCAGGATAACTCAGAAGCACCAAAGTACTGATCAGATGCGCAATTCTAGCAGTAATGGTGTAAATGGTTTGTAGAAAACTTGTTTTTGGCAAGAGATCAAACAAAGACACAATGGATGATGATTTTTCAAGGTGTATAATGATGTGAGAGGCTGCTAACCCCCATGGATAACAAGTGGCTTCTATACATCATATGAAAGCTTAATGTTTTCACGCTTCCCAAAATGTGCTCATGTTATGGGAAGTAAAAAAAGGGAAAAAAAACATGTGGGATCCATGATTCAGACCCCACATGTCTGTTATTCCCTACTTTTCATGCATGCTATGGGACAAGAAAATACTTTTTCATGTTGTTAGACATATTAAGATTCATTTTTTGATCAATCCACCACCTTTTTTGTTTTTCAACGTAGAATAACTGATTTTACATGTTTTTGGACAAAATTTGATTATTTAAACTAAAAGTTTCACGTTTCATAATGTTTCAAAGCTAATTACCATTGATATTGATTGAATTTGATGATATATGTTTGTTTTTTCCATAAATTTCACTAATCCTATTCTAGAGTTATATAGAATTCATAATCAAACTTGCAAAAAAGAACAATTTGAGGATTTTGAAGACAAATTTTGGAGGATTGGTCAACTCGAATATTGAATTCTAAGGTATGTTCTTTATGTCTAATTTAATTCACTTTATGTTCTTTAGAACAGTCACAATCACTAAATGTGGAACTATCTAAGTTAAAAAAGTCATCATTATGTGTATTAATAGAATTAGAATCATTAAAATATGATATATATATATATATATATATACATACATATATGATTTTGTTGTATCTTGAATTTGAACTATGTCATTCAATTTGTTGTATCTTGTGCTATTGATGCTGCAAATTTGATATATATTTGGTTCTCATATAGTAATGAGTTGTCACTATCATCCTCTTGGCCATTCAACTTACAAACTATGATTGTCTTCTCCCAAAGTGCCAATACCTTTGCATTTGATGTAGTAATATTTCATGTGAATAGGGTAGTGAGAGCCTATTGCATATTTTGAATATTTGACCTTAATAGTGATCTAGATTTTCATGATAATCTTCTATGTTTATGATGTGATAGTCTATGTGGTTGTTTGTAATAGTCATAGCGCAATTTGACTCTCAATGCATGGTTACCACATAGGCTTCTATCACTATCTTATCAATTTATGATCAAATTCTTCAACAAGATCTTGAACAATCCACAAATTTCTTAGTATGTAACAAGTTCAATTCCTTAAAGGTCAATTGACCATACTAATGACATGACAATTCCAATTATCCTTAAGGTCCATGACAACCTCCCTACTCTTTTCCTCTAATGACAAGAAATTATAATGGTTTAACCCTAATAATCCTTATGCATAATGTCACATAGCATGGGTATCATTGTCCTAATAGTTATGAGAGGTTTTAGGATTGATTATTATTTTGTTGATAAGACTGCCCTTTAACTATCCAAACATTTAGTGCCTATAACAGTCCTAAGTTTGTCCCAAACAACATTTCATCCTACACAACTCCCTTTATGCCAATGCCTCCAATGATTATGACATTCATAGCTCATAAATGACAACAAATCACCTTTGCCAACTTGGAATCCAAGGTTATAATGAGAGTCCAACATAATTAAGATGATCTCAACAAGATATATATGAGACATCAGATTTCCATAGTCCATGATAATTGTAATTACATATTTTAGGAATTAACTGTGTGTAAGTTTTTTACCTCAACGTTTCGGATCATACTTCTCTTCTCTTGCTATTTCTCCTAATGATGGATCATAGAGTATGATCTGAAACGTTGAGGTAAAACTCACACACAGTTAATTCCTAAAATATGTAATTAAAAGATATATATGGTTATGCACTTAATAATCCTCTTGATGTCTTAACAATTCTTTGGTGACCTTCATCCACCAATATCAATCATTTGGATATTCTTTAGTCCCAGTTGACTGCTCTATCATGTGAGAATAGAGTGTTGTGATGAACAACAATCCTTTTGTGCATGGGTTGGTAAGCATTTGATTATTATAATAGTCTTCTCCAACAATTAAAATACCCCTTGTAAGAAAAGACCATGATTACCCTCTTATTAACAACACCTTCCATATTCAATGATGAGGGTTTTATTCTCTATAATAGCACTGTTTCTCCTTTTGATAGCATGGCAATCATATTCATAGGTCATGCGATAAAATCTTTTGGTAAAGGACAGCCTTAGGGTTGCTATAGAAATCATAGTACTCATGATTGTTCTTGCATCTCATGTGACACCATTGAACATGACCTTGTGGAAGGTTCGTGACTTTGATCACGAGGAAATACTCGACACAATAAAAGTAGAGTAGACCCTGATGGTTCATTGGATTGAATTAGTGGAATGACAGAAAGGTATGTTAGTTTTCTTTGCTATCCTCATTTCACCTTGTATATTTTAGTTACTCATTTTAGCTAAATAGTGCAATTGCATTTGCATTCAGGATTTTAGTATGATGGAGGTAGGTATAATTCTTATGAAGTTGCCTTTGGAAGGAAAGTAAGGTAGGTTTTCATGATCATTTCACAATAATATGTCCTTTACTTTCTATTTCATAATGAGTTTTAATGATGTTACTATGAGTTCTAATTCGTTTTAATGATTTTACTATTTCATAATGAGTGTTAATGAGTTTTAATGACAAACAATTGATAGCAGTGGTAAGGGCAGCCTCAATTGATGCCCTACAAGACATTGGATCAAGTGAGAACACCTTCATAGTACTGAATTTTCATCTACCGGAAAGGTATTATGATTGATTTTTTAGGATAGGCATCTCCTGGGGCCAAATGGATGGTGCCAACACATCCAAGTGGGTGGGTAAATGCTAGGGGGGGTGTCTTTTCGGTGGCAAAGCCTCATGGTCATTCTTGACTATATCGAACATAGATAATTTCTCAAGAGCTCTAAGAAAAAAACATGACAAACTTTGGATTGACTATTCCATCAAACTGTGACACCTAGGAAAATCTTATTTACATGTATAGGTGGATGGAAGGTACACCTACAAACACCTACCTCAATTTTTGCTAAATCAATTTTGTTTGCCTATGGTGGCAAGGAATGCATTGTTCCAAAATGCTTTAGTTTTATGCAGTGGAAAGCTGCTAGGAGTGACATTTTGCATTCCATAGGTCGTGGGGCTTAACAGACTTTGCCAATGTGTTGGGGTGGGTGAGTAAATGCCAGGAGAGGCCTCGTTTTGTGTGCCAAGTGTCCCAGTCATTTGGGGCAGCAGGCTACCGACAAAGTCCCTTAAGATCCCTAAGACAAAAAAATTGCCAAACTTTGATGAAGCAGTTCTCAAAATTCATGGCAATTAGGAAGATTACATTTGGACCTATAGGTGCACGTGGAGTCCATCCACAATAACCTCTCTTAGTTTTGGTCAACTCTAGTTCGTTTGACTATGCCAAAATTAAACGCATTCTTGCAAAATGCTTTAGTTTCATGCAGTGGAAAGGTGCTAGGAGTGACATTTTGCATTCCATATCTCATGGGGCTAAACGGACTTCACCAATGTGTCGGGGTGGGTAGGTAAATGTTAGGGGAGGTCTCGTTTCGTGTGCCAAACATCCCAGTCGTTCCAAGTTGTAAGCTACTGACAAAGTAGAAAGTTGCTAACATTGAAATTTTGCATTCCACAGGTCTTGGGGGCAAAATGATTGCGGCAACACGTCTGAGTGGGTGGGTAAATGCTAGGGGAGGTCTTGTTTCGTTCACCAAGTGTCTCATTCGTTCCGGGCTATAAGCTATCGGTAAAGTCGAAAGGTGCTAAGAGTGACATTTTGCATTCCATAGGTCGTGGGGCTGAAATGACTTCGTCAACACATCAGGGTGGGTGGGTAAATGCCAGGAGAGGTCTCATTTTGTGTGCCAAGGGTCCCAATTGTTCGGAACAGTAGGCTACTGACAAAGTCCCTTAAAATCCCTAAGACGAAAAAATTACTGAACTTTGACGGAATAGTTCTCAGAATTTGTGGTAGCTGGGAACATTCCATTTGGACCTACAGGTGCATGTGGGGTCCATCCACAATAACCTCTCTCAATTTCAGTCAACTCCAGTCCATTTGAACATGTCGAAATCAAACGCATTCTTGCAAAATGCTTCAGTTTCATGCAGTGGAAAGGTGCTAGGAGTGACATTTTGTATTCCATAGGTTGTGGGGCCAAACAGACTTCACCAACGTATCGGGGTGGGTGGGTAAATGCCAGGGGAGGTCTCATTTTGTGTGCCAAGCACCCCAGTCGTTCGGGGCAGTAGGCTACAAGCAAAGTCACTTAAGATCCTAAGAGCAAAAACTCCCAAACTTTGATGGAGCAGTTCTCAGAATTTGTGGCAGTTAGAAATGTTTTGTTTGGACCTACAGGTGCATGTGGGGTCCATCCACAATAACCTCTCTTAGTTTTGGTCAACTCCAGCCTATTTGACCATGCTGAAATCAAATGCATTCTTACAAAATGCTTTAGTTTCATGCGGCACAACCTTGCCAGGTGCTATAGTTTTTGATATACTCATCGTGAGGCTGAACCAACTACGCTAATGCATTGAGGTGGGAAGGTAAATGTTAGGGAAGGTCTCGTTTCATCTGCCAAGCATCCTAGTCATTCTAGCTTGCAAGCTACCGGCAAAGTGACTTTGTCGGTAGCTTATAGCCCAGAATGATTAGGACCCTTGGCACACAAAATGAGACCTCCCCTGGCATTTACCCACCCAGTCCGATGTGTTGGCAAAGTCTGTTTGGCCCTACAAGCTATAGAATGCAAAATGTCACTCCTAGGACCTTTCGAGTTTGTCGGTAGCTTGCAGCCCAAAATGACTGAGACACTTGGTGAACGAAACAAGACCTCCCCTAGCATTTGCCTGCCCACCCAGACATGTTGGCATAGTCGGTTCGACTCCACAACCTGTAGAATGCAAACAGTCTTAGCAACTTTCTAGTTTGTCAGTAGCTTGCAGCTTGGAACAAATGGGATGCTTGGCACACGAAACGAGACCTCCCCTAACATTTACCCACCCACCCCAATGTGTTGGTGTAGTCGGTTCAGCCCCATGATAAGTAGAACAAAAAATATGACACCTGGCAACATTGTGTTGCATGAAACTAAAGCATTTTGCAAGAATGCATTTAATTTTGGCACGATCAAATGGATTGGATTTGCCCAAAACTAAGAGAGGTTATTGTGGATGGACCCCACATGCACCTATAGGTCCAAATGGAATGTTTCCAACTACCATGAATTTTGTGAAATGCTCTGTCAAAGTTTGGCAGTTTTTGCTCTTAGGATCTTAAGTGACTTTGTTGGTAGCCTGCTGCCTCGAATAACTAGGGTGCTTGGCACATGAAACAAGACCTCTCCTAAAATTTACCCACCCACCTTGATGCATTGGTGAAGTTTGTTTGGCCCCATGACCTATGGAATGCAAAATGTCACTCCTAGCACCTTTCCACTGCATGAAATTGAAGCATTTTGCAAGAATGTGTTTGATTTCGACATGGTCAAATAGACTGGAGTTGACTGAAACCGAGAGAGGTTACTGTGGATGGACCCCACATGCACTTGTAGGTCCAAATGGAATGTTCCCAGCTACCACTAATTTTGAGAACTGCTCTGTCAAAGTTTGGCAGTTTTTGCTCTTGGGATCTTAAGTGACTTTGGCAGTAGCTTGCTGCCCCAAACGACTAGGGTGCTTGGCACATGAAACGAGACCTCCCCTAGAATTTACCCACCCACCCTGATGCATTGGCAAAGCCTTTTCAGCCCCACGACCTATGGAATGCAAAATGTCACTCCTAGCACCTTTCCACTGCATGAAACTGAAGCATTTTGCAAGAATGCATTTGATTTCGGCACGGTGAAACAGACTGAAGTTGACCGAAACCGAGATAGGTTATTGTGGATAGACCCCACATGCAATTGTAGGTCCAAATAGAATGTTCCCAGCTACCACAAATTTTGAGAACTTCTCCATCAAAGTTTGGCATTTTTTTCATCTTAGGGATCTTAAGGGACTTTGCCCGTAGCCTGCTGCCCCGAATGACTAGGGCACTTGGCACATGAAACGAGATCTCCCCTGGCATTTACCCACCCACCCTGATGCATTGGTGAAGTCCATTTGGCCCCACAACCTATGGAATGCAAAATGTCACTCCTAGCCCTGAGGATTCAATCAAGTAGTCCTTAGGTTGATATGACCATTCTAATCTTGACATATGACTGCTACCATTTGCATATAACTGTACATTTATAAAATGAGTGTTCTAAGATCTTAATAACAACCTTCTCTATTTTTTTGGGATAGTACTATCTTAATATGTGTTGACAGTGCTAAAATGTGAATAATGGTATGATGATTAGTAAATACTCTTAGGACCTTGATGACTGTCCTAGCAATCATATGACCAGTTGTTTAATTGCTAGATCCCCCCAAATGGAATATTTGCTCATCAAATGGATATATGGTTGTCCATATATTTGCCTGCTAATTCATGATTACATGCTTGTCCATAAGTGTACTGTGTCATAGTTGATCTATTGGCCTTGCTAAGGTTGTCTTTATGTGGGAATGACATGATTGACTTGATGGGTTTGTCTTCCCTTCTTAATTTAGGATTTGTACTCTTTGATTACCAACACAACTATCTCTTCATTATGACAATCCTCTTCTTTCTATCTTCTACACTCCCTACTTGTAGACTTCAAATTCGTAACGCTAGAGTATAAGTATCCTCTAGGAAGACAATAATGCCTTTGATACATGATAGTCAACCTAGGGTTGTCTTTGATCTTTGTATGACAAACACCTAATTAATTCTAGCTACTTGTAGTACCTCTAAGCATCTCCTATAATATCACCAAGTTCATGGCCATTACCATGTGTCCTCCAACAACAATACAAGTGTACCTACACTATAATAAATACAAGTGTACCTACAATTAGGTTTTTGTAAGTTGATTTGTAGTGCCAAAAATGTCACTATGATGCAAGAGATAGTTTTGATGTCATACATCTTAAGGCTTAAAGTATTGATCAAAACTCCTAATCATGAACTTATGCTTTCTATTTTGATATTGATTCTCTAATAGTAGTCCTTAGAAGAAATTTAAAAAGGATGATTTGGATTCAACATGGTGGGTTTGGATTGTGGATTCAAGTTTCAGATAGTTGGATGGTTGGATTGATGGGATGAGTTGGAGTGTAAGGATTATGAAGATGAAGGATCAATATGGGGTAAATTTTGTGAGTATTGGTTTATGAGGTATTTAATGCTTGAGTATGTGCATGAGGGTTGACTTTGTTATGTTATTGAATGCCTTTTGAAGTGACTATGCATGTTTAGAGGCATCTTGTGGTCAAGTTAGGACTGTTCAAACCATTTAGTCATCCTAAAGGTCCCCTAGATCTACCCCAAGACTCTTTACCAGTTATAAAGGTCTTAAAGTTAATCCTAGGTTATTTGGAATAAGCTTTGAAACCTTTGAAAGGGCCATTCAAATGATTTGGCACCCAAATTTGAATTTGACAAGGAAGGAAAAGCATTTAAAATTCTAATTCTTCATTACCTTCCACCCTTAATGTGAAGGCTAGAACATAAAGCCTAAACCTTAGCCTTAGCATATATCCCACTTATCACTGATTTATGGCTTTGGGGGTGTTTCTAAATATGAGAGAGGTGATTATTTGGTTTGGTGTTATCTATAAAGGGCCTACATGCCATGCTTATATAGGCACAAAAGAGTTTAAGGAAAGTGGTGGGTTTTTTTTCCATTCATGACTAGTTTATGGATACATTGCCACCTATGGAGGACACATTTCAATGCCTAAAACCTTAATCTCTGCATGCACATGTGTGAACAAACATTTAGAGATGTATGTTATTCATTCTACCTGACTAGAGCCCATATTTCATAAGGTTTTCTGGGCAAAATACAAAGAGATAATGGACTGATCCATTGTTGTCTTGAATATAACAACCATAATTAGAGGTCAAAATACATTGTATTTACATAATTTCATGCTATTTACATGGTGATTAAATAATATGGTGTTTTTCTAATGTTTTTGTGTATGTTTTGCTTCCAAAATGAGATATAGAGGACCTAGGGTTTCGTTGCCAATGGTAACTCACCAAACCCTAGTGTCCATTCTGTTGAAAGGGATTTCTTTCTGTGTCTTCTGATGCATGCTTAATGCCTATGCTAGTGGTTGCAAGTCTAAAGTAATGAAGCTCCAAATCCATCAATGAGTTTGCATAAGGGTTTCAAGGGTTGGTTGTTGTGACAATCACAATATACTAGGTACACTTCATGAAAGGATTTTGGTCACAAAGAAAGAAGTTGTATGAAGGTTTTATGAGAAAGTTTGTTAAGGTCATCATGTTCTTATTGTTATAAACTTCAAAGTTGGAGCTAAAGGCACTTTGAGACTATTATGATGCACAAAGTTACCCCAGTTTGTAGGTCATTGTCTTGGTTAGTAGAAGGGTTGTCATGGTTTCATTAAGTTGTCATCTACCTCATAGCATTATTCATCACTCATAAGATATCTTTAACATGATTGCTCAATACCCAAGCATTATAGTGGATTCTCAATCCCTTGATAGGCTACTAAAACAAGGCATGGTTGACTATCATACTATTTGGGATAGTAAGTTAAACCTTATGGGCAGAATCTATTAATCTTCATGAGAAAATGGCTTGTTCCATTATGAGGAAGTATTTACATGTTTGAGTCTCCACACAAGGATAGCCAATAATGTCATAACTATGTACGAGTTTTACAGGGATTTATCTGAAAGGTGATTGCATGTATGGTCCACAAACCTTGAATGAAATAATCCACAATCCTCTTCCCAAGGGTTATGAAAGTAAGGAAACTTATAACACCATTAGTGGACTATCTAGGGCATCAAGGGGGCATTACTAAACACACTCAACCCATTGAGAGGACTACCACAGTTGTAAAATAATAGTCAAGTTGAATGGTTTAGGACTACCTCAGTGCAAGAAATAGTGATTGATACAAGGTTCTTGGAATTTGATCAATGAAGGAACATCATCATCAACCATTGTTGTGAGGTTATAAAATCATATCATTATGCAGGTTTAACTGTTAACACAATCCTAAAACTAATCAATAGACTCTTTCTAATTATTAAAGTATCTATGAGTCATGATAAGGTGTGATCATTTATTTTATAAGGATATAAAAGATATGGTATGAACCTCCCTTTCTATTTGCATTTTGAACACTATCCAAAAATGCACCTAGGTATGAGCAGTGAAGACAGTGTGAGGATCTCTAGGGGATATAAATGAAGAAGATAGTCATAACAGTACATTAGCATCTTGTCTCTTTTAAATTTCAATGTGGCCCAAATATTGTTAGGAAGATTGATATGAGAGTAATGGGATATAGGTTGTCTCCTTCGGGTCAAAGTTCCTGAATACCTAAAACTTTCACTACATCTGCCAAAAGCACATAAAACATTTGACAGTCATAGGACTGTAGCAACAACAAGAAGTCTTTTTCTCCATATCCATTGACCAACAACCATCTCAGGAGATTCCTATACTCATAATCCCAAAGCCTTGTTAAAATGAATGGAATGAAGGTGATAAAGTCGTCCAAGCACCACCACTGGAGTTGTGAAATAGTTGGATATTAAGGAAATAGGATTTTATGAGGTATGGGATTGTCATAGCTGCATGAAAGTCATAATGTTTACTTGTACTATTCAAGATTTACAAGATCTTTCTCATGGAGAGGATGGTGGAAATCAAGATTCTATCTTCTTGAGCCAGAATCCAAATGAAGATACTCTAACCCTCATCTTGGGAAGCAAAGGGCCTAGTCAAAACAATGAAGAGCAAACCTGACTGTCATATAACACATAAGCCCCATGTTTTTGTTGCCAGATAATTCTTTGTTTTAAACATGACTATTTTGACATCCCAAGCAGTGTCTTTCTATATAGTGTTGTCATGGGTCTAGGGTGAAGGGCAGTTTTGTCATTAAGAGGAACAACATTATGTGGAAGGTCTGTCTTTTCACAATATTTTTGCTTAGGATATTTCCATGGATCCATGTTATCATGTTGAGGGTTGGGACATAGTTATTATCAAGATTTAGGCATACAGGGTCATAATGGCAATTTCTAAGATTGTTGTCTAGTAATTCATGTTTGTCAGTATAGTGAAGGTTAGGATTAGTCACCTTGCACTTCGTTTTATCAGAAGTGACCCACTTGATCATAATGTTGTATGAACTTGTCACTTAGGCTTGGGAGGTTATCATCATTGCATGAAGAGAATTTGTCAAATAGAATCTTTAGAACATCGTATGGACAACCATCAAAGCATAAAGGATATAGGAATTTTGTCACATGTTGTAATTGCAGCTACCCTTGTAGACATGTATGCAAAGTGTAAAAGCATAGAGAAAATACATGGATTTTTGATAGAATACCACAAAGAGATGTCCTCTCATGGGATGCAATGATTACAAGACATGCAAAAAAATGGATTTGTTGAAAAGACTTCAGAAACTTCCAAGAAAATGCAATTGACACGTGTAAATCCAAATTCCACAACCTTTGCCAGCATCCTCCCTATCTGTACCAAAATAGGATCTTTGGAACAACGTATGGACAACCATCAAAGCATAAAGGATATAGGAATTTTGTCACATGTTGTACTAGAATTGCAGTTGCCCTTGTAGACATGTATGTAAAGTGTGGAAGCATAGACAAGGCATGTGGGCTAATTGATACAACACCACAAAGAGATGTCCTCTCATGGGATGCAATGATTGAAAGATATGAAAAAAATGGATTTTTTGAAAAGACTTTAGAAACTTTCAAGTAAATGCAATTGGCACGTGTAAATCCAAATTCCATAACCTTTGCCAGTATCCTCCCTATCTCTACCAAAATAGGATCTTTGGAATAGTGTATGGATAGCCATCAAAGCATAAAGGATATAGGAATTTTCTTAGATGTTGTAATTGTAGCTGCCCTTGTAGATATGTATGCAAAGTGTGGAAGCATAGACAATGCACGTGGATTGTTCGACCTAACACTCAACCATGAAAATTGGAAGCATAGACAAGGCAGGTGGATTATTGAAAAGGCTTTAGAAACTTTCAAGAAAATACAATTGGCACATATAAAGCCAAATTCCAGAACCTTTGCCACCATCCTCCCTATCTATACCAAAATAGGATCTTTGGAATAGCGTATGGACAACCATCAAAGCATAAAGGATATAGGATTTTTGTCACATATTGTATTGCAGCTTCCCTTGTAGACATGTATGCAAAGTGTAGAAGCATAGACAAGACACATAGACTATTTGATAGAATACCACAAAGAGATGTCCTCTCATGGGATGCAATGATTGCAAGATATGCAAAAAATGGATTTGTTGAAAAGACTTTAGAAACTTCCAAGCAAATGCAATTGGCAGGTGTAAAGCCAAATTCCACAACCTTTGCTAAGACTTTATAAACTTTCAAGAAAATACAATTGGCAGGTGTAAATCCAAATTCCACAACCCTAGCCAGTATCCTCCTTGCCTATGCCAAAATGGACATCCATCAAAGGATAAAAGATATGGGAATTTTGTTAGATGTTGTAGTTACAACTGCCCTCGAAGACATGTATGCAAAGTGTGGAATCATAGACAAGGCACATGAACGGTTTGGCATGATGCCTCAAATAAATGTCACCTCATGGAATGCAATGATTGCAAGATATGAACAAAATGGATTTTTTGATAAGGCTTTAGAAACTTTCAAGCAAATGCAATTGGCAGGTGTAAAGACAAATTCCAAAACCTTAGAAATGGTATCTTTGGAACACAGTATAGACATCCATCAAAGCATAAAGGATATAGGAATTTTGTTAAATGTTGTAGTTGCAACTACCCTGTGAGACATGTATGCAAAGTGTGGAAGCATATACAAGGAACGTGAATTGTTTGACACGATGCCTCAAAGAAATGTTGTCTCATGGAATGCAATGATTGCAAGATATACATGAAATGGAGTTTTCATAAGGTTTTAAAAACTTTCACAAATGTACAAAAGAAAATTTCAACCAAAGCAATTGGCAAGTCTAAAACCAAATTGCACAACCTGATCCAACATCCTCCTTGCCTATGCCAAAATGGGATATGGGGAACATGGTGTGGACAACCATCAAAGCATAAAGGATATAGGAATTTTGTCACACATTGTATTTGCAACTACCCTTGTAGACATGTATGGAAAGTGTGGAAGCATAGACAAGGCACGTGAACTATTTGACATGATGCCTCAAAGAAATGTACAATCTCATGGAATGCAATGATTGCAAGATATGCACAAAATGGATTATTTGAAAATGATTTATAAACTTTCAAGAAAATGCAATTGGCACGTGTAAAACCAAATTCCTAGAATGATAATCGATCATCATATTAAATATTTAATATAAACTGTCATATACATAATGTCATGAACATACCATCTAGTTTATATACAAAGCCATATAGGCATATACAAAATTATGCATTAGTAGCATACAAAAGTATGTCTACAAAGCCATCTAGGCATACAAAAAATGTCCCAAAAACTAGTTTCCTATGGAATTTTATGAAATAATTGGTGGCCCTTGCTTGACTGTGAAGATGGAGAGCTAATCAGTGACTCATCCTCTCTCTGCCGTCAAATAGACCTCCTCGACAAATGTTCATCCAGCTCCACCTGTTAATACAATCAAACAATATGCACATTAATATAGAAAATGTATGAAATATATAACATAACATATATAATTGATCACTTACTGTCATCCAATGATCACTCTCCATCATCTTTTATCTCTCTTCATCCATAGTTGGATGGGTTGGAGTTGTGATCTCCTGTGAGAAGCATCAAGAAGCAAAATTGACTAAACATGTAAATATCATTTATGTACATCAAATGACATGAGATAAAACAATAAATACAAAATTATGACATTTTCATGTTATTGGCTCATACCTCGGTCAAAGGATTTGAAGACATCATGGCTGCAACAATGCCTACCTACGCTGACTCATGAAGATGAGGAGTCTCCATATTTAGCATCTAAAAATAGAGTTCAAGATTATTCAACCAAAATAAATACATAACACTATTTAAATGCATAATGATTAGAAATGGTTAAATTTACCTCCATATAAGTGGTGGATTTGCGTCCAGGGGACTAAGGAAATCGTGGAGGTGCTGGTGAAGCTCCCTATTGAAATCATCAAATTGTCACAAAATAATATTTCCATTGATATATGTACAATAATTACGATCATGTGATAAATTACATACCTTATAACTTGACCTCCTCTCATAACCTACCAATGGATGGCTAATAGAGGTAGGTTGAAGACTCTGACCCTGGAATTTCATTGCGCAGACAATTACATACATTATTTTTGACTTATAATATAGATAGTCATATAAAATTAATTACAAATTTCAAATAACAATATATTAAATCAAGATGAAACTTGTAAAAAATTACCTGAGAGTCAATACCAAATGTATGTTGTAAGAGATCATCGGTGAGAACAATCTCATCCAATATGGATGTCTCCATCATTGGATGTTGCCCCTACATTGCAGCATCCTGACGAGAGTCCTGCCATGCATCTTGCGTCCCATAATCACACAAGTTCCCACATGAATTGCACAAATGTGGGGACAAATGACACCTATTGCTCTCACCCTCATCAGCCTAGGTAAGATCATCGACATGCCGTGCTAGAGACTGCGTGAGAGTAGTCAATGAATGTAATGTCTCCACCTCAACACTCTCCTTCAAAGTTGAAGGGAGTGACCTACGTTATGGCCTCAATAGGGGTCTAGGTACACGGTTTTCATCTCACTGAGCCCCCTCTCTATCTTGGGAAGAGCCACCACCTCTACCCTGGAACTCTCGAATGTCAAAATAATTGGGAATCTTCTTGAGGATGAACTCGCAATGGAGTTTCCTCAAGAAATATTGTGGCACCTCATCATTGTTGCATGGGTGCTCATCGAAGACCATGTACCATCTATCCCAAAAGTTTTGGGATATTTCTTCATTCCTACACCAATGAATAGGGAACCATTTGCAAATTTCTTCTAATCTTTGGCTAGTTTTAGGATTAATAAAGTGTGCACATAATTGAGATTTTGTAATTTTTTCATTTTCACTTGTTCATATGACAATTTGTTGGCATAGTATTGTCGACACCTCTCCCTATAGTCTTGAAATTTGGTGATTTGTTTTGTCATCGATTCAGGGTGGGAAACAATCTCCTCTAATGACTTCACAAGTGGCTCTCCTATGATCGGTGCTTGCACTTGGATTGTTTATCATTTGAATAAGAGTTTGAAGATGTCTTTTGTATTCTTCTATTTTCCCTAAGTATTTTTCTTGAGTATCCCTTACATTGTAAGGATGTGAAGGTGGGTTTTGAGGGTTTGGATGGTTTTGGGGGTTGTTTTGACCCTCCTCAGCTGGATTTGGGTTTTCTCTTGCCTCATTAACTGTAAATGCAATATAAAAATTAATCAAACATTGCAAAAGTCAAAAATTCTTCTCAAACTAACAAAAATCAATCAAACCCTACCTTATTCGGCTGCTAGACCCTCCAAATTTGCTTCACAACATCTTTGGCAGTGAGGTGGCATCATGAAAATGTTGATTTCTCTCTTACACTTGCTTGGAGTGACTTTCCTTGAACGTGCTCGCGCTTTGAACACTATTTTCTTCTGCAAACTCACTCTTTGGCTGCAGATAATGGTAGAAACATAATTTTTTTCACTTTTAAAGCACTTCAAACTGCGAGTGCATTATAACACACTCATGTTTTGCCCTATTTTGGACCAAAAAGTCCCATGGTGGTGACTTTTTGGTCCCCTATATTTGTGCATACACCCATTGATCTTCCCACTTAGATTAAGACTCACTCATGTATTGGGGTTGAGAGAGGTGCAAACCCTCTCTTGGGGAACATTTTATCATATGGTGTTTTGACATGAGTGCCCTTATGTATGGTGATTGGGTTGCATGGAGAGGAGTTGAATATTTTTGTGGGTTATTTATGTTGTGGTGGATGTGATGCCCCGCCATGCAACCCTAGAGTGCTAGACTGACAAGCAATCAAAATTACAGAATTTTTTTTTTGTGAAACAAGGAAATGCATTATACATTAGAAATAATTGCATTAATAACAACATTCAATGGAATGATTAGCTAACACTTCTAGGGACCATAACCACATCAGATAAAATTAAAACCATACAAGTAATTTGCATCTCAATGCAACAAAATAATAATACATTTTACATTATCATGGATGGATAATTACAAATTTTAAAACAAGGTTACAAGACTGATTACATCGGTTTACAAATAGTACAAATATGAAAGTATACAATAATTTTGAAGATGAAGAGCAAACTAGAACTAGAACACTCCTGCTCTGATCTCGAATTGAACATCCGAGAAGACCAATGGATAGCTCTGCCTCCCAACCATGTGGAACCCTGAGGTCCACCCCTCCGAGCTAGGAGATAACAATGAGGATTCCACTAGGTCAAGGATACAACTGAGAACACACTAACCAGATCCAGACTCCATATAGACCAAAACGAGATAACAAGACTACACATGCACGACATAACTCACCGAAACAAGACAAATCAAAACATCAAGCTAATATCAACCATGAAGACAAGTCTGCACTCCAGAGGTAATCAACAAAGATAAAGAGGAAGTAATAGAACTACGTAAGGAGAGTGTCATCGCATGGTCCTAGCATGGGTTACCCAGGCTATCTCTCACTAGAAGCCGGCCCCCATCTATGGTTACCCTGGCAGCCTCTCTCTAGGCACCAGCCCCATAGGGTGACACATGCGGAGCCAACATGTCCTCTCATGAAGATGAGGAGGTTGGCCTTGCCAACCAGGCCTTCTCATCCCATCCTTAGTCTGCGATAACACTCAAGGCATGGGTGAGGTATCTTTCTTATCTTGTTATGTGATTTACTACCCCAACCCTCCTACATAAGTTATTAAGTTTTCACTTGCTTAAAACTTCCATGGGGTTACCCAGGTGGCCTCTCTCTAGGCACCGGCCCCACCATGAAAGCCACTCTCCTAGCAAACTCTAACCAATCATCCAAAACCAAAACATGCAAGGACAAGGGTTACAATAGATTCTGATACAATACATATGCCACTCACTTGACCACAACCATGTAAGTCCCTTTATTCCCTTCAAAACTTGAAACAATACATTGTTGGAACAGATTGATACAATTAACAAGTTGCAACCCAAGTGGTTTAGCCTCTGGAGTCAATAAACAGATACAATAAGCTATCTCCCAAAAAGGAAACAAAGGTTGAGACAATTATGGTATACCTTAAACCCATATGACTCAGGAACAAAAACAAAAAAATAAATCTAATAAACAATTCCTTCAACACCTCCTATTGGTACTAACTGACCCATGACCATCAGATAGGTCTGAGTTACACTTAAACGCATCATCTATAAACATGGAAGCACTATGAAGTTTTAAGCCAATTTAATACCAAAATTATAAGACTCAGAATACCATAATAACTATTCCACCAAAAACCCTAATTTATTCGATAACTTGCACTAATGACAAAGGACTCCAACAAAACCATAACACCAATGCATGATGGAACCGAAAAGAGATTAAGGACTAAAAATAACATATATTATTACTTCTAATAATTGCATCAATAACTCAAATCCCTCTAATATTCTTGCTTATGATCTACTTACTAACATCACGTTACACGGAACAACATAATATAATCCATAACTAACAAATTCATTTTTACCAAAGTATGACTAATACTTAATTATTAAGCTATCATTCCATAAGAATCTAGTATAATAAATCATTCTAATATAAAAACTATTTGAACTCATTATCCACCTTTCGTTCTAATAAAACTATTTGCCATATCCAAAAAGCATAAAGGAAAAGAAATTGGTAGAATAGTTAAGTGTTTTAGAGCACACTATTTTAAGTAGATACTTAGTAATGAAATTAAAATTATTACAAACCTAAGATTATACCAAGCTTTCTTATACTGACTTACAACCATATAATTAAGAGTACTCTAATAATAATAATTTTAAATTCCACATAATACAAGGAATTAATTAACAACTTTCTATTACAATGAAACTAATATCTAACTCCATAATCTAATTAGTCATAGAAGAAACTTAACCAAATTACATCACCACTAGGAAACATACTAAACTGAGTTATCAAGATACTCAAAGAGCTCTTTTAGAAGCTTTCTAAAACCACTAATATGCTAAACTTCCAACTATAACTCAAAAGTCTTTCAATGTTAACACAACATGAGAAATGAGAATAAAATTACAGAGATTTCAAAATGGAGAGGAGACAATGGTGCAGAAAATGGCACGAATTGGTTTACTACAGAGAACGGAGATCAAACAAGGCAGCCAAACAAGAAGGAGAAGGCACAATTTTTAGGTAGGGAAATTACCCCTCCAAGCCACGGTCCAGGCTAAGTTCAATTATAACAATATCGAATGAGTTATTCCTGAAGAGATGTTGTATGGCAGCCAAGTAGAGTGTTCAAAAATTTATTTGAAAATGCTCAGGCCTAACCACGTTGTAGAGCCAGTAAGGTAAAAGACTAAAGGTAGAAGAAAATTTAGAAAGAGGTAGAGTTAAAGGAAAGAGAAGGAAGGTTCTACGGCGGCGGCAGGAAGAAGTTGATATCTGCATTCAAAAATTTGGTGAGGTTCAACCCAAATGTCCCCATGAGCAGTCTAACAAGTTAATTTTTCTGGTATAAAGTTTAGGAGAAGCAAAGTTAAGAATGGACAAACAAAGATGTGTCATAAAATGGACAAAATTTACTGAGGATGAAATTGCTATCATGCAAAGAATAGACTCAATCATTTTCTCTTGATCAACAAAAACTCAGAAGAATTTTATTAGAAATTAAAACCTAAAAACAAACATTGAAATCCAATTTGAAATTGATAGAGGGCGACTCATAAAGGACAGTCCCTGAGATTCACCTCCAGACCGAAGGAATTTAACACAATCTAATGATTGAATTGCATGCAGGAAAATAAAATTATACAGAGATAAAGATAACAAGGAAATTGGTTTGACACAAGGGACTAAGCGGGTCACAAGATTCGATTAAAAAGAAATAGGTAAGTGAAATTTGATTTGATTTAATTGAAGGTGCATATAATTTTGCCATACTGTGGTTTCTTCCAGGAGTTGCATTGATTGCAGACTGAGACTAAATAAGCTCTGCCATAAAGATTGCATGTGCCTCAACAAATTGATGTGGGCTGCTACAGAAGATCATCACTCAGAAGTTGAAATAGGAATTGCTGGTTGGAGGAAGATACAATAACACAGTGATAACAGAATTTGAAGATTAATGCAGGAATGAATTAAAAGCTCATCAATTAAGTTAGAAGAGAGAAATGTCGCCATTAAGGAAAAGTTCAAATTGATCTATAGGCAAAGATTACAGTTAATCCATTTGAGGAAGAGGTTTAGAGTTGTAGAGATGATTTGCAGGCTAACAGTTTTGCCAAGTCTTTCCAAAGAGAAACCAACAAGAAGCAAGGAGTTTACAAAGGTGACAAGGGTGAATAATAGATCGATTTCATGCCAAAACAACTAGACAACAAGAAATCTAATTCCTCAGAGCATAACAGAGACAAAAAAAATACAAAAATTCACAAGACATACCCATACTATTCACGCTCCAAAAATTGAATCCTCTTTCAGAACTTCCCCCTCCTTCCTCCGAAACAAACCTCTGAAACATGCCTTTCAAAATCTCCCCCAGAACAAAAATAACCTCAGTCATAAATACCCACTCACACCAAATCCTCTCCCGTGAATCCTTTTCACCAGAATTTTTAATTTTTTTCTATTCACAGAGATTCCCCACTCTGGAATCATAAATGACCACCAACTGCCTTTTTATTAATCCCCAGAAAATACAATACTTAACTATGAATAATAATGAGTTAAAATGAAACTTTGACCCACATAAAAATATTTACAACCTAAGAATAGTTACTTGATTTTGCATTATAATTTATTTAATTAGCTTCCTCCAAGAATATTCCAATTTTTACGACACAACAAAATACTATAACATTAACAATAAAACATTATAATATTAAAGATCATTTACACATACAAGACTACACACAGGCTAACCTAACAATGACCCAACAATAAACTTACAAACCACCTGACCACCATCAAACAAAAGGTTGAATTGACCTAGGGGATAAACCTCATGTTATCTCCATCAACATTATCCATGGTGTAGGGCCCGCTCAGACCTGCTAAGTCAGGTGGAGTCAAGGCCCGGTACCTGCAACCTGCATAAGAACAATAGGTTGTATACGAACAACTGCATAAATATCAAACACACACACAGAGTCAGAGAATCACGGCGTAGTAGGGTGCTCGAACCGAGTAGTACTACACCATCCCTGCTCTGAAACAAAACTATAACCATTTATATTTTAAAATCAAATATCAATAAGTCGCATGAACATGATAATATAAAACCATCACTACTCATGTCCATCTCATCATAACTGAAATAACAATAATGTCATCAAACTCATACCACATGTCAGGACTAAATCAGTTGAACATAGTCTATCACGATCAAAATAAGCATAAACCATAGGCTCACTAACTCAAATGTCTCAGAACTGTCTAGATGCAAAGGAAGAACTAACAACTATCTCAGATCAAACAAAGAGTAATGTAAAACTAACAACTATCATAAGCCAAAAATGAGGGGGCATTACTTGGATGATGAAGTATTGTGATGGATTAGAGAGTTGTAGAACTATTTGAAAAATAAATATATTGTGAGATATTTGTGTTGATGAGGTTATGTGATTTGAATGAGGGATTATTGTGTTGATTTAAAGAGTTGTGGGAATCTTTGATTGATGAGGAGATGGAGATTGTTGTTATAATTTGATTCTTCTCCAAGAGGTTATTGAGTACCCTTGAATCCCCATTTTTAATGGATATTGATAAGATCCATTTGTGGGTGTTAGCCATTGGATATTTTTTAGATTTGTGTGTATTTGTGTGTACTTGTATTGTAAAACTAGTTTCTTGGGAACCTCCTAGCTCGGGGTGGACTTGCTTACAAGTCCTATGGTTGGAAGGTGAGCTAGCCTTGGTCATGAGAGGATTTATGGATATTTATGCTGAAGGTTTAAACTACTTTATGGATGAGAACTTCATTGTGAAGATATGATGTTTAATTTCTTATTATCTTTTAAACACCCTCATTGTTGGTGGGTTCATGTGGCTTTACTACTTTGGATTTGACACATTAGATTGTCATAAAGAATTAAATCTACCTTGTAAATAGAATTACTATGATATTTGACTATTGTAACTATTATTTTTAGAAGAGAAACATACATCTTTTTATACCTTGAAGATTTGAAATGTATAAGTTTCCATTCAACATTTCTAGATTTGTATGCTTGTGATAGAGGATAACAATGTTTTGACCATAAATTTTAATTGGTCAACTATGCTAGGCCAATTTTTGGATATGCTATTCTAAGCTCAATTGTTGAAAAACCATTTAAATTTTATTTCTCAATTGTATATCTAAAATTCTCTATGATTAAATCTATAGGATTGATTATTATTTGAGATAGAGGACAATAGTGTTTTGACCATAATTTTTAATTGGTCAAATGGGTTGTCTTAATTTTTGGGTATATTGTTCTAAACTCAATAGTTGAAAAACTCTTTAAATTTTATACCTCAAATCTATGTCTAGTATTCTCTATGATTAAATCTATAGGACTAATTTATAACAGTTTATTGTTTGAGATAGATGACAACTATGTCTTACCATAATTTTTATTTGGTCAACTGGGTTGGACTAATTTTTGGATATGTTGTTCTGCACTAAGGATTAGAAAAACCCCTTTAAATTGTATCTCTCAATAATATGTCAGTCATTCTCTATGAATAAATCTAGAGAACTATTTTATAATAGTTTTGTAACAAACTGTTATGCTAACTTTAGACATTTTTACATTAATAATCCATTGTGAATTTTAAAAATAAATGTCTTAGTTTTGGAGTACCTTAAGTCTTCTTTCTTTTCCATATTAGATTTCATAAAAATGTTATGTTTTAATCAAGTTATGCCAATTTTACTCCAGGTCGTAATTGTGCTAGTACAACTTCGTTTTGTATGATGAGACTAATTTGTTTCCACCATTGGAAAGGTCTCATAAATCTTTAATTTAGTTGATTTTTTGAAAGCTTTCTAAAGTCATTTCTACAAATCCATTTCATGTTTATCTTACCTTCATGGAATTCCTCATGACCACTATTCTTGAAGGTGTTTCATCCAACAATTCATATGCCTCCTTACACATAAAATTTCATTGAAACATTTGGTTGAAAACAAATTACACACCTCCACTATAGGTACACATTTAATGAGGTATATTGTCAAACAATTCACTTGCATTCATAATTTGGATGGAAGTTTACTTGAGTGGTTATAATAATAGCCTTTACATAAAATCTATATTTGTATGCTTTTGTGGATATCCTCTAACCTTTTTTATCAATCACAAAAGTTGTTGAGTTTAGGTCCAATTACTTTTTAATTGATGTGTTCTATTTGTGGTGCCCTTCTCTTTTGCATTGTACCTAGTTTGTAAATGACATGCCATTATGAAAGATGGAAGCACCTTAGTTTCTCCTATTAGTGTTATTATTTTATGCCTCAATTTACGTGGTTGTGTGTTGGATTTGATTATGCTCCACCTTGATTTTTTTTACTTACTTGAGCCATGTATGAAATATAAGAAAAAGTTAATAGTTGGTTCAAATGTTTCCTATACCTCTTAAATGACCTAACATTTGAAGGCTCATGCCAATATTAATGCTTGTTGAACTTGTGTGGGATATCTATATGACCAAATCATTGAATTATATATTGCCCCTAAGAATTAACTTGTTTGGTTTGATGTTGTATTTATGAGTGATGTAATATCATTATATATGGATAGTACACAATTATAGTAGAATGATTGATTGTACAAGGTCACTATACTCTATTATGTAGATTTACTCATTTTGATGAAGTAGTGTTGCATCAAATAAAGTTGCATTTAGTTAACACTATAATCTCTTGGTAGAATTGATAATTATGGTTGTGAATGGTTGGTATGGAATAGCTATAATTGTATCATAGACATATTATTGCAAGAGTAAGTCTTCAAGGATTTGATCTCTTTTTCTTAAGTATTGAATGTTCTATATACTCACACTTGGCTAATATTAAGAATAAGAAAAAGTGTAGTAGACATCATTAACCATAGTTTCATAGCAGCAGGATACCTACAATATCATTGTGTACTGCACTTTAGTGTATATGTCTAGGAATTTTTGTAACTAAAAATAATGTGAAATTTATTAGTGTGTTTGCCCCAACATAAGTAAATACTATAATTAGATAATGGAAAATGTATTGCAATTCTTGCCTTGCTCCATGGTTTAGGATTGAAGCTTGTAAAATGAGAATGGTGGGTAAATAATGGGTTTATTTTATTTGTATTTTATTAGATAGTTGTATATTTTATAGCTGACTAATCTCTTATTATGTGACTTGTTTCAGTGACATGAATTTAAGTTGATTTATCTATGTAGTCCATAACTATCTATTTGCTTCATAAATTTATTGCAAATCAAATTTTGAGTCAAAATATTTTACATCAATTTCATTTGATTGCAAATTGAGTTTAAAGACTATTAAAACAATGTTAGATGTTTGGTTAGATTATATATTAAATTAGGTTTATTTGTTTATTTTTTTGAACTCTTAAAATTTATTGGTCAAGTCTCTTTAAGGTGATGATGAATTATCACTTCCTCTTAGGAAGCTTAGAGGGAAAATATTCATGAGTTTTTTCTTCCCTTTGTGATGCCATGCATAATAATATCAACACCTTGTTAGATTGTCTTCACTTTTCTAAGGCATTGTGAATGGGGTTCCATCACGCCTTCTTTTGTTATTATTTCTCATTACCTTGAGTGGTGTGTTCTCATTCTCTTACATGTACAACAATGTTGAGTGTGCATAATTCACTAATTTGAGTAGTGTAACCCTTAGTATCTAAGTGTTGTAAACAAAAAAAGTTAGTTGCATTGTGTCTATGCCTATTTGTACATGTATGTATGGATGGGCATGACACTACACACAACTTAAGAATATGTAATTGACCAATTCAAATTTTAGCTAACAGGGCCACACAGGACACATCTCGTAGTTTGACTTCAAGTGAGATGAGATAACATAAAACATAACACATTTACCCACTAATTGTATTTGATTTATCACTATTGTGGATAAACTATGCCTACACACTCAAGGGAAACATTAGGCACATCTTCCCTTACAAAAAAACTGAAGTGCAATATTTAGAAATATCCACCAACAAGATAACATAGATGAAATAATATTAATAAACTACATCAACTAAAAATCATCCTATGGTTGCATGATTGAGAAACACCAATGCAGAAATCATTAATCATTATGAACATAATATTGAACTAGATCATCATAATCAAATCACATAAAATAGGTATAGTGAAAACATTGATTTTGAAACACTGAAATAGTCCAACATATACAAATCCACATACATGAATCCAAAATACATCGTCCACACCCCTCTATGACAATTTCACAAGGAAACTCATTGGCAAGTATGATGTAGTATTAGAACATAAATGAATCTAAGCATATAACATCACAACATAGCATCCCATAATACATAACTTAATATTACAGATGCCAATATAAAACCCAATCAATAGTATACATCGATGGCAATTTGAAACATCACATATAGTGACAAAACACATCAAGTCATGACATAAGTGTCCAAGGTACATAATCAAAACACCTTGATGGCAATATAATACTTCACTAGAAAGTTCAATACAAAGGATCATAGCATAATCTAGTGGGCATTACAATGTGTAAGAGCATCTATAATGAAGATAGTGGTGTAAGAGATATTATGATGCATAAGAGCATGATTGTAGGGGAGTTACATTATTGACTAGGAAACTTGAACAATTTTATAATGCATGTTATGACATGTCATAGAGCATCTTTTGAGGGAGATTATAGAGCCAAAATGAAGTACCCAATTTGATAAGTGGATTATGATGGAGTTATTGAGCATTATGACAACATAAGAGCATCTACTATTTTTAGCATGTTGACTCATCATGGAGGGGCATTGGAATTTGGACCCAATATTTAGGTGCCATATTTGGGTCATGGTATTGGCCCATGGTTGTGGTTTACCACTTGTGGTTTCATGTGTTGAATCTCCTATATATTGGGTGCTTGGGTTGGAGCTATATATGGATTGCATGATGATTTGTAGGCACTATTATAATGCTAGAATTGCTCTAATTTTACATGTTGGTAATACTCTTGTATGGACATATCCTTGGATATTGTATTGTAACTTTTGTTTATGATAATACAATTGGTTTGTGCTTTGGAGTGTGGAGTTTTTCTCTTGAAAGGGTTTTCCCATGTTACAAATCATCTTGTTATGGTATAATATTTTGTGTATTATTTTCTATAATTGTAAGATTAATTAGTTTTTGCACATATCTCCCCTTAAAGTTTAGCATAGGAAGTGTCTTCTACACCATTGCTTCCTTTCAATGATAAAAGTTCTTCATGATAATTCTACTAAATGGTTGCCAAAGAAAGATTCACATGTTAAGCAAGTACAAAATACACATTTCAAAAATCCTCCACCAAAGAAAGATTCACATGTTAGGCAAGTATAAAATACACATTCTAAGCATCCTCCACTAAGAAAGAACAATTAGTTAAGATTTAGAAAAATAAAAAATTGAGCTACATTCAAGTATTTTTTCATGTTCACTATTCTACATAAAGATGAGATGGAACAAATGGATATAAACAATGATATGATGATGACTTGTTAAGGGTGACAACATAAAGGTGTGTCCCACTTTTTAGCCTAAGTGGGACATACAAATTAATATTTTAATTTTTTTCTGTTTTCTCTCAATTATAGAAAGTAAACTATAAAGAAAGAAGATAATATAAACTAATGATTTGTGGTATTTCTTAATTAGATTATATATTTCTAATGTTTTAAAAAAGATTACCTCATATTTTAAACATTTCTTAATCAAGTGTCTCTTACACTTTTCCCAGCCCTCCAGACTTCCATCTACTTCTCCGAGGTAGGGAGGTGCTAGCTGGCCTGACATGTAAGCAAGTTTCCTCGTCTACAGCTCACCATTTCTCTTATCCGAACTCAATAGCCCCTCGAGGAGAATGAAGATCATGGAACTGATGCTCTCGCTAGTTGGGATCCAATTGATGATGCCACCCCTGGAGAAATTTGGGGGAAGCCTGATGATTAGGATCCTCCTCCCTTTGTTGGCATGGCATTAGCTCCTTAGTTTTATGTGGGCTTGGCCTTTTTTTTTTCTCCTCTTTATTTAAGACTTGGTCCTTTCAGACTTTGTGGGTGTGCCTTCATACCACTATACCCCCTTTTTTGTGAATATTGTACTATTTCTCTATTATTAATATAATGTTTAATAGGAATATTCATTAAAAAAAGTAATAGTTTCTTGTAATGTATAACTGAGATAGAAGTAAAATCTCTTTATAATTTTTAAACATAGATTATTAATATTGATATATAGGGCACATTTTGTTTTAAACTTTTTTATAGCATATTTTATTTATTATTAATTTTTTAAACGAGAACAACTATTAATTCATATACATTTTCCCATAATGCATAGCTCTTTTCGTATATAACCAAATTAATTAATTTTTTAATTGAAAGAAGAACATCAATATGAAGGACACTTATTTTTCAGAATTTTTTTCATTATTTGCTATTTTTCATGTGTGTCGACCAAATTTTTTTAATAAATCTAAATTTTGATTAGAAATCAGAAATAAAGTAAATATATTAAAATCTTCACAGAAAAGGTGATCTAAATCAACAGTTTGTGTCTAATGAAATCCTTCCAGAAGAGAAAAAAGTACCACATCTAGAATGTTTAAGGGACGTATATAAACATGTCAAGAATGTCATCTACAATGAACTTAATATGGTTTTGGGCTATATTATTTTACATAAATTGTTAAATCAGTATGTGTCCCACAAGTAGAATAGAGCTTTATGCTGACCCACAATGGGGAAAGATTCTTCTTGCCTCATTGGTTGAGACTTTGGATATTTGAGCTTTAATGATATACGTAAATATCTATATACTTTTTTTTTAGTTTCATGTTGCATTGTTTTTCATATTCTTAGTTAGAATGTGGATGATGCAAGGACACCTTTAGTGGTACATGCTAAAACAAATGATTTGAACATGTATAGTGTCATTCATGTCACCTCTTTGTTATGTAATCTATGTCATGTTGTTAATACATGGAGTGATTGACAACCTCTCTCATTATGTTGACAAAAAACATAGTTTCTTTTACTTTGTTTTTTTCTGATTGAACCATATGTATGTTATGTTCCACCACATCATGCTTTCAAATACCTTATGTTCTTTTTGATTTTAACCTTTTAGTTGCACTTTATTCATTGTAAGCCTCCTATTCTAATGTCTTTTTTTGTTTACATTCCATTTCACCTTCTATTATGTTAAACATAGTTGCATGGCATTTACTGTCACATGTTTCACTTTGAAATTTATTTTGTTTTGTTTTCCTCCAAATTAGTGACATTGTTTGTTAACCCTATTATATTCTTATCAGTTGGGCTGAAATTGAAGTTTAGCTGTAAATGTGCAAAGGTTCGATTCCTAGAAATCTATCAAGTTATGTCATCTCAAGAGTTTGATTTTCAAAAACAAAAAATCTATAGACGTGCTCCATGATGTAAGATGACACCTTCCTGGCAAAACATAAAGCGATCTCTTATAGAGTGAGATGATTAGGTAAGTCCATTTTAGTTTATTCTCAAAGTTGATTAAAGTTGCATACAGTCTAGGTTCCTTTTTGCACCATTTTTTCCACTCAAAAGCAAAGCAAGAGAGAGAAAAGTGGTTTGACCATCGTTTCATGCTTGGAAAAAAGGTGGGAAATGCCTAACCCTCCTCAGCTATTGATAAAGTGAAGCAGGAGATGAATGGCAGAGGGAGTTGATTATCTGTCATGTTTAGCTGCTTTCTCCAGTCTGCAATCTGTGACTGCTTTTGTTTTGTCTAGTGTATCATCATTGGGGGCCACTTAGTGATAGTGGAGAGTGGCTTTAAGCGAGGGTGTGGCCCTCACTTCTCTGGAGAATCTTCGATGTGGAGTGCACATGCACATGCACATTATGGTTTTCTTAGCTGCTGCTTCTGCCGACAGGGTTAAGTGGGTGAATAAAATGACCCTTCAATAATTCCTTAATCACCGCTGGAAAGCCCTTCAGTTTTTTTATGTGGGACCAACTGCATGGTAAGTGCTGTGAACAACTGGGTTTCATTTATATATATAAAACTCCTGCAGGCAGCATTTTAATGATTTCTGTGGGCGGCTTATGATTTATTTGGATTTCTTATGCATCATGTCTTGGCTACTTTACCATTCCTTATTCATCATCACTCACTAGTCATGGGACTGTAATTTTATTTATAAGCTCAATCATGAGTAAAGTATTTATAAAGATATTGTTGATCTTCAACTACAAAGAATATATGGGCAATTCATTCTATAGTTTATACTTAGGTTAATATGACAGCCATGAGAATAACTAAAGCACTGTAATATGCAGTTAAAGTAGATAAAATGAAAACCATCAAAGAGAATGAGAATATCTATTGCACTATAATATGCAGTTTTAAAATAAATAAAATGAAAACCATCAAAGACTAGCTGGCAGTGAATTTTGAAGTTTGAGCCATTAAAAAAGATAATTGATTGACAATGGCAAGAGACATCAATCAATAAGCTCCACTTCCTGCTGTCTGTGTTAAGAAAAGAACATGAAAAGATGTCTTTCTTTTCCCAAGCATATGCTTTTAGTGCCTTACTTGGGAGGGTTTTGAAGAATTCCTAACACACTTTACCTTACAATTGACTAATGACTATCCTTACTTAGAACTGACAACTGCTTTTGTATAAAAATACGAATGCAAAAGCCTGCGGTCGATCACATGGCAGCTACAATTCAAAGACCTTTATTTCTACCCTTACTGTGCAGATTACAGTGTATATAAGAAAGCAAAGAATGAGCAAGATAATGATAACCCAAATTTTTAATCACTGTTATGCCAGTGAATCTGATCTTCTCTTTGATTCATATTTTTTTATACATAATTTTGCATCTGGAGAGAATGCAACCTTAGGATAATAATTAACAGAAAGTTTATGTTTATGCCTCGCTAACCATTATCATGACCAGAAGTAATATACCTAGCATGCACGTGAAGAAATCTTATGCCTGTCCTTGCCATCCATTTAAACTAGAACAGATCATTCTGCACAACTTTTATTTCTCTGTATTTCTTAGCTGTCTGTTGAAAAAGCTGGGAAGGATCTGCGACCCGTCAATGTATCTCTCATAAGTTTTCTTGGACTGAATTTTTTAATTTTTTTTATTATACGTACAATACAACTATGCAGCAGAAGAAAATTATGATATGTAGAGTACACTCTACAATGGAAGAGCTTAAACAATCAGTATGTTATACAATCAATCTTCCGAATGTGAGCACAATCTAATTTCTGAAGAGTTATACAACCAATCTTTCATATGTTGAACACTATCTAATTTCGAAAGACCATAAACAATCAGTACGTTATAACCTGGAAGAGCTTAAACAACAGTACCTTATACAACCAGTATGTTATACAACCAATCTTCCGTATGTTGAACACAATCTAATTTCAGAAGAGTTATACAATCAATCTTCCATATGTTGAACACAATTTAATTTCGGAAGAGCTTAAACAATCAATACGTTATACAACTGGAAGAGCTTAAACAACAGTACCTTATACAACCAGTACGTTATACTATCCAAAACTACAAGTTTGACAAAGTTGTAAAATTTTTTAAAAACTTTTATTACAAAGCTGGAGCATTTTATTTGTATCTAGAGAGGAAGCGGAGAGGTTGCCAAGTGGAGATGGGCAAACTTCCGGGCCGGCGAAAGTTCACAAGTGCCATGAGAATACAGCCATACTTGCTGATGATTTCATTATCACGAGAATATTAAAACTCAATCCTACAACCTTTCTTCCACGTGGCCATTGCGTCAAGGCATACGACATTACATCTCAAAACCATTTGGGGAGTTGATTAAATCATGGTCTAAACTCTTGGGTTGCACTTGATTCTAACACGAAACTAATGGGATCGTTTAAATTTCAATCATACCTTAAATTAGAATTATTTATGTAAAGAATGATCTCAGCAGATGTCATATGGAGGAAAGATAATTAAAAGTTTTCCATTTCCATTGGCCCCACACTGCACAGCGAGGGCGGCCGGCTGCAGCCTAGTCCAATCCATTGAAGAGACAACATGCTGATATAACGGAGCCCAGACTCTTTGTACCAGAGAATTTGGATACTTAATGTTTTGTTTCTTATAAAAATTTGTCAAATCACATGAGAAAGACAGAGGTTAATATAATTAGTATTGAATGAGTTACCCAAGCAATGGAGACCAAGGATCTGAGGATTTGGCTAGGGAATTTAGTCTGGTGCGAGAGATTGTGGTTATAATTTGGCTTGTTTAGTTAGGAATTTGTAACGGTCCTTCTGTGAATGGAATTATATCTTTAGATCATTAAGTGTGATTCAAAACGTTGAAAAAAGATACACAGTTAAATCTAAAAACACTCAAGAATTGCTTCATTTATTCGGTGATCCAATGCTGTGTTGCAGGTTTCAGAGCCCCAGGGTTGGAGTTCTCCAAATTTTGGCCATGCCCACTTCAAATAGCATGATGAGAGACCTTTAAGAGAAAGTAAAGCTGAAACAATAGGTAAGAGAGACTATACCAAACCCTTATAGTTCGTCTGTTCTTTTTAAATTATTATGATGAATGGTGCACTTAATTACAAGAAAAATCTTCAAAACCCTAATGAGATTTCATTCTAACATGTATGGTGCTTAGGCTATCTTAGGCTTCTTTTCTTGTTATTTTATTCTATGACTGTGCTCAGCGTCATTGGTAAACCTAACTTTTGTTTGATTTTTTCATTTTATTCCGAATTCAGTTAATATATAACTTGTTGTACTAGTTTTATCCTGTTAATATATGGGTATGCAGAACTTGGAGGGTAAACTAGTATCAATCTAGTCTCTCTAGATCTGGAGGGTAAACTGTTGGAGAAGCATTTTGTACAGAAATCTAACGTGAGTTGCAGTAGAAAACTAGGGTAACCTGTTGGAGAAGCATTTTGTAGAGAAATCTAATGTGAGTTTGAATAGAAAACTTTCTATTCCACTAATGGAGCAGCAGTGGGAACTTCAACTTATGCCAGGCTCAAAGCAAGATGAGGATGAAGATGTAATACCAGCTAATAACAACTCACCTATGCAGTCAACAGAAAACAACACCGGACAATTCCATTCAAGAGATTCGTTACAACTCTCTATTGGGTTTTATGAGCCACAGACACAACATGAAGACAAGGTAGCTGCAAAACAGCTAGTTCCAAGCAATATGGATGCAAACCAGATGGAAAAAGAGCCTCTTGGGCAAGTGTCACTGCGCTTGGGAAGTTCAACAGCTGCAGGTGCAAGTGTGTCCTATGACAACGAAATTAGACATGAAAAAGAAGAAGAAGAAGCAGCAAAGGCAAAGATGATTGCAGAGAGTGAGAATGAAGATGGAGGGGCAGCAGAGTTAGTGAAGCAGCAAGCGAGGGAGCAATTGAGGCTGGCAACTGTAGAAAAGGCCTACGCAGAGCATGCAAGAGAATTGGCCAAAAGGCAGATGGAATTAGCAGAGGCAGAATTCGCCAGTGCCAAGAGAATTCGAGAGCAAGCTCAAGCTGAACTTAACAGGGCTCAGCTACTAAAAGAGCAGGCAACCAGGCGCATTGATGCTACTTGTATGGAGATCACTTGCCAGGCATGCAGGCAGCAATTTCAGTATCACCTTTCCTGGCCTCATCAACCAACTCCTACTGTAGCCGATCAGAATAGAAATCACCCAACAAGATTCATTCATGCCCCTGCAATCACAGATCAATCTAGTAAAGAGGAGACTTATTTGCCACTGCAGTTGATGCCTCAGCCAGCCCAGGAGCACCAGCTTCTATTAAATTCAAGCTCTCAGATAGCTTCCACATCAAAACCACAAAAGAACTGAGCTTAACTGTTCGATTTTAGTAACAGTACACAGTGTTATGGTTATAACTTATGTCCATAGAAGGCTCGACCCGTGCACAGAAAGGCTGAGCTGCCCTTGTATCTTAGCAGCTTGCATTCCCATTCCAAAATATCAATATTATTTCTTTAAATGCTTCATACCATCCAAAATATTGGACAAATTCAGTGTACTGCTGAAAATATACACTTTATAGATCACAATTCTTATGTGTTTGTATGTATAGAGGTATTTTTATTTTTTCTCCACTCAAAAAGACTTTTGGACTCTATTCTCTTAATAAAGTAGAGCAAATATAGAGAGAGGTCTCCAACTTCAACAATTAGTACCAAATCAAATTTGTAGTATTAATCACAAAGATCATTACTAAATCTAAATTGTTCTGAGAATTTCTTTTTTATCACAGATTTTGTATTGAAACAAGCAGCATTAATGTGAATTTGTAATTGAAGGCAATAAATTCATAATTTTGAATAAAGAGAGGCCATGGGTTAAAATATAAAGCTTTGGTGTTAATAAATATCAAAGCAAGGAGCCACGAGAAAAGAGAAGTACAAGGCTTGCAAATTATTTTTGATAATTCAAGTGAAAGGTAAGGACCCTCTCCTTTTCTATTAATATTGAAAGAAATACATAAGAGATTCCTACCTTGACTATGGGCAAAGGAATCAATAGATCATTTACAAAATGGTAATAAGTTCATACCATATATGGTGATAAGAAAAAACCTTTATGTAAAGACTAACTAGAAATTAGAGTTAGAGTGTTCATGTCAAAAAAGCTACCAATAACCACCCCTTTTAGAACTAGAAGCTAGGAGACATTTAATTAGCCAAATAGATAGATAGTTTATAATAACAAATAGTAGCAGAGTGTACTAGTGACAAACCAAACATACCAAAGATTATTAAACAAACTCATGTTGAGAGCATGATCAAACACTTAGGAATTATGAACCATAAGAACCATCCTCCCTTTTTACCAGTCCCACCCTTCGTTGTAAAAAATTTTATGGCCTTGGATGCCTTGGCTAGGTTGAACCACTTTTGGAGAGGGGAAGATTTTTTTGGGGCACAAAGTTCCATGACATCCATAGTTGGGTTGTCTTGTAATTCCTTTGAGGTATTCTTGTATGACAGTGACCTCATTGATCAAGGCCATCAACCTTGCCTCAATTCTACGAACCATTCCAATAGAATCTAGCCCTCTAAATTTTGAACCATTACATAGGAGAGAAGTTAGGTTGATGTGGGTCACTTTGTCAACAACTTCATTTACGCCTACCCTAAACTTATCCCATATATATTATTTTCCCAACACCTTCATTAGCTCTGTATAGCTCATGATAATGAAAATATTGGTGATGAAGGTGAACAAAATGTTTGTATTTACTCTATGCCACACTACTCCCTTAAAAAAATCCATACCTAAAATGTCTTGAATTGCTTCCAAAATGTCTTGAAAGAAAAAAAATTGTCACATTCTTGGCTCCTTTATCTCACCTAAAAATGTCATCTCTTGAAGATTTCCTCCCATTTGAATAATTGGCTCCATGAGCTTGAGATCAAAGAGGGTGTTATCTAGGAATATCTTGTGTCAATAGGATAATGAAAATATTGTTGGTTTATATTAATATAAGGAACAATCTCAAACATTTGTCGTAGAGAGAGGTACCTCACCGACCTAACAACATTGATGAATATTGATGCAAGCAGCCTTGTCACTAATCCTTTGCATGATTTTTTTCATAATGTTGAGTAATCCAAATATTCCTTTTTAATAATTTTATATCTCTCGAAGGCTTGGCCAGATATTGACATCACTACTAATGATTATTTCATCATTGTTATCTATGCCTTGGTTTGAAAGGAAATCAATGACTCCTCTCGGTAACAATGACTTATGATAAAGGAGGAGAGTTTATCCAAGATAATCCAAGTGCCATTTAGAATATTGTTTATCCTTCAATTAGTTGAATGCCCTTTCTTGATGCAGAGAACAATTACCATGGAATCACCTTCAGTTATAATATTGTCAATATTACATGATTTCACCAAGTGTAGGCCATGTAATAGAGCTTTCACTTCCTCTTCATTATTTGTGCTTGGCTTTAGTTTCTTTGATGCATCTTTTACCATGTTACCCACGCAGTCCCTGATTACACATCCCACACCTAAGGGTCCCAGATTTCCTTGAGAGGCACCATCGAATTTCAATTTTCACATGCCAATTAGAGGAGGATTCCATTTGATATTAACACAATTAGAAAATGAACACTTTAATCCAGATATGCCATGAATGGGAAGTACAAGGCTCATGAATTAAATACATTATATGGATACATATTAAAATAGTGTATGCTTGTTAAAACAAAAGCTTTACCATATTAAAGCAAAAAAGAGTGAGCATGAGAATATTATTATTAAGGCTTTTCCTTACAATAATATAATTAGGAATATTTTTTGTGGGATAGCAAGTTTTTAGAAGTTCTACAAAATGACAAATAATATATTAGGTGTCATCTACATAAAGTTGACTAGAGCTAACAACTTTGAAGAATGATAATGTCTTTATCATTGATTCAGGTGCTACTCACCACATGACTAGTGATATTGACAAACTAAGAAATGTAACCTTAGACACCCAAAATTGACCATATCCTTAGAACACCTCTAACATCATCTTGTCAACATCACCTTGTGTCACCTTTCGACATCATTCATCCTAGGAGTCCCCTTTATCATCCCCCTTCCATTAGCCAATTAATTAAATAAATTATATTTATTTAATTAATCAAGATTATCCCTCCCACCAAATTAATTAAATAAATTATATCTATTTATTTAATTAATTTTAGTCCATTTTATCTATTTCCCAAATTAATTAAATAGCTATATTTATTAAATTAATTTATTCCATTTCCCCTCTAGTCAAATTTATTAAATAAATCTTATTTATTTAATTAATGTATCCTCCTACATCATCCTTCTCCAATAATTAATTAAATAATTTTATAATTTAAGTAATTATTTTCCATTTGTCCTCACCCTCATCCTCTTGCCACAAATAATAAATGAGAGGCACAAAAGTCAAACTAGCTTTACATCTCAACCATCAAATTCATACTACATCTTCGAATTATATCTATTTATTTAATTAATTTAATCCATTTTTCCCTCTAGTCAAATTAATTAAATAAATATTCTCTCACATCATCCTTCTCCAATAATTAATTAAGTAATTTTATTATTTATTATTTTTCATTTGTCCTCATCCTCATCCCCTTGCCACAAATAATAAATGAGAGGCACAAAAGTCAAACTAGCTTTACATCTCAACCATCCATTTCATACTACATCTCCAAATCTCAACCGCTCACATAAGGATATGCCCTAGAAGCCTCCATCCTTGCCCTAATGTTGTCTCATGAAATCTCAGCCATCCATTGCACCTCTTAATCCTAGCCATCTATCCTGTCACCCAAAAATATATTAATTTAACATCAACCAAGCCATTTTCACAATATAACACATAAAGAATGTAAAGTTATGTTTTTGGTGTGAGCAATCAACATATCATTATCAAGAGCATATCTAGTGTAGCTAGGGTGCACTCCATTTCTACTCTATTGGAGGAGAAAGGGTGATTTGAGGTAGAGATCTTGTGTATTTGCATTATCTTTATGTATTTTCCTCATTTAATTTTCTTGTTTGCACCCTTAACCACCAATTGAAATAGTTACATATGACCAAGATAACACTAATGGCTAGTGGTATGTCTAACTACTTGAACAAACCCCTCCTCTTTTATGCTATTAAATAGTTTATTTTTTCATTTTTGCATAACTTTTTCAAATTGTATCGGATTTTTAAAAAATTATAGTCGTTGGAAAGATGATTTGATGAATTTCATAGTGGTGCAGACATTTTCATCATATTTGTTTAGAATAATTAGGTATAATAATTTGAAATCACTATTTGCTTGCAAACTTTAATCGCTTATATCTTTTGCATATCAAATCGAAATTCAATGATATTTTTTTGAAATTGTATACCAAATCACAAGGAATCTGGTGGTATCATCTAATTTGTTATATCTTATCATCTATTTCTGATTTTGTAGATTTATCATTTTAAGATAACACACTTGTTTGTAGCTTTTCTCTTGTCAAAGGTCAAATTCTCTTGAACTACTAACAAGTTTGTTGCAAGTTCTCTAGTCAAAGACTTATCATTTCAAACCATTTGTGTTTTCTTTTTTTGGTGAGCTTGGTTGTGTCTTAAGGTGTGTATTCTCTTCCCTTGTGTTGAAAAATGATCTTGGGAATCAAAAGTGCCCTTTAGACACATTCATTTTCACAACACACATTACTTTCTAAGGATAATTAATCTTGTCTGTGTGGATCAAGTGTGTGTGTATGCTCTCCCCTCACATTGCAAGGTGATCTTGGGGATCAAAAACACCTCTTCGTTCACTTTTGTCACCCAAGGTGTGTTAGTGTATGTATGTTCTCTCCTTGCGCTTCGTGCAAGCTTGGAGATCAAAGACACTTAACATTAACCTTTCCCTTTAGGAGGAATGCTTGGTGATTTCATCACCCCAAGGGATGACCTCAACCACGTGTTCTGGCATGAGTCTATCAAAGGGGGAGAATGCAAGTTGTACCTTAATCTAGTCATCATTGTGTCTAGCGTAGCCTTAGGGCCCCTAGTGATTTAGGACACAAGGTGAAGGGATCGTCCAAGCCTTTTCTCTGATCCCATGCTGGTAGATAGACTAGTGTTCATAGATTGGATGCCACATACCTTACGTATATTGAGGACACCCCTAGAGATCTTGCACAAGCCTAGATTAAGACCTTTCAGCTGTCATTTCTTGTGGTGCATCACTACTAGAGAGGAGAAGTGCTCACATGTACTTCCATGGTTTGAGATAGAGCTAACTTTGGTGAAGCCTTTGGCACTCCAAGGCAAGGGATTTCTTGTGTGTGTGGCTATCCCTAGCTATCCATCACATGGTAAATGGTATTAATGGATTAATTTCCATTATGAGACCATAAGAATTGATACGCCTACTTGAATAATCTAAGGTGTTATTATGTTCGGTGTGTGTGTTCATTTGTCAAAACCTATGCACTTCCCTAATCCAAAAATCCAAATCCATTGCAAACTTGTGCATGTACATGTGTGAAATCTATTGTTTACAAAGTTGCCCAATGTCAAGCTTCAATCCATCCCTAATCACCCTCTAATCATTCATTTTTGTCCAAATTCAATCCAATCCACCTCATCTCTAATCATCCTAATCACCCTATCAACATCATCCCAACCTATCCACAATCCAATCTTAATCCATCATCTAGGACTCTAATCCAAATGAACTTATCCAAATCCAATCAAGGTCCCAATGCTTGTCCTAATTATCCTCCACCCATTATCATCCATAATAATCCATAATCCACTATCTTAATCTAATTTCATCATGTTCACTCTTATCCTAATTATTATCCATCCATTATCATTCATAATCCACATCATAATCCATTATCCTAATCCAGGGTGGGTGCAAAACGTTGGGGGCCAAAAAGTGGCCAACTTTAAAAAAAAAATTAAGCCATAATGCGCTTGCGTTATGGCTTGGTGATGTCGAGCCTAAGGCTCGGCAACACTAAGCCATAGCATGCTCACATTATAACATGAGAGCGTTATGCTCTGCTATTTAAAAAAAAACATGTGTTTCATTTCATTGTTTCACTACATTTCACAGCAAACCCACAGCTTGGAGACAAAGGAGAGCGCGCTCGCATTATCGAAGGGCATATCATCAACAATTTGTCACTGATTCATCATCAAAATGCCACCATGATGTCAGGGAGGCTAAAGGAGTAAGTTCTATTTGCTTTCTTGTGTGAATTTGTTGCTAAATAGGTAGGTTCAAGTAGTTTTTTATGTAAATTTCGTTAATTTATAGGAATTGATAATGCACCTCCTCCTCCTCCTAAAAATTCACAAAATCCTCCATCATCACCTAAACAACAAATACCTTCTGAAGAACAACCCCAACAACAAACATCTCCATTCATTCCTCAATATGCCCCTGGAACACAAGAAATTATAATGGGGCAAATTGAAAACAATAAAAAACAAAGTGAGGACAAAATTGGAAGGTTGAAAGAACCTGTAACTTCAACCTTGCATAGATCCATGCTTGCTCAATCTCTTGAATCTATGTTATCAAATGTAGATTCAATTAGCAAGCAAATCTCTAGTTGTTCAAAAAAGAGGAGAAAATTTAGAGTTTTCTATGCAGACAAGTTGTCTTATGAACAAGTTAAAAATGAACAAATTACAAAATTGGACTTGTGTTCTATTTTCGTAGACCCACGAACAAATCAACCTCTACCCCCTACATGCAAGAGGTTCCCTATCCATTGGTACAACAACCAAGTGATAAGGGACAATTTTGAGCAGAGGTGGTGGATGGTTTTTGACCATCTTGCATGCAACAATAATGAGGTCCCACAATATTTTTTGAGGAAACTCTACTGCGAGTTTGTCAAAAATAAAGTGCCAAACTATTTTGATATGTGGGAGTTCCACGATAGAGGTGGGGGGTTAGCACAGGATAGACCAAGGGCACGTGTTGACCCACAACGACTAGCAAGATGAGCACTCGCTAGACCAGCCCATGAGCACGTGTCTATCCCTTTTGTTGTGAAGGAGAGTGTTGAGGTTGAGACACTTCAATCCATTAGTGCCTTGATCCAGAGCATCATAGAGCATACCAGTCCTACAGCACAACGTGGGCCAGGGGAGAGTTTGAGGAATAGGGTTCCACCCCATACTTGTCAGGCTTGTGGGTTAGCCTGTGGTTATGACGCCACGGATAGTTGGGATGCAGGTGTGCAGGCTACATCTGCAGCTAAGTAGATGGTGACAATAGATGCCCTCCTGAGTGAGACTTTCAGCCTTGATACTCAGGTAAATCTTGGCTTGAGTTCATTGAATTTAATTTATTAAATTTCATTTTTGAAATGCAAGATTAACTAATTTAGTTTGATGATTTTAATGAAATTTCAGGGTCATAGCATTGATGCAATTTTCAGCGATTCTCCACCTACATATTACACTACGACATCTATTGTCAGGGTATGTAAAGTTGGTAAACAATTATAAATATTACATGTGAATAGCATTGTTATATGAATGGTATTCTAATATCTAATTTTGGATGTTGAATAGGTTCATCATGGAGATTTCATGGCAACACCTGCCAGTGGTGGTGGAGTTCAAAGCTTCACTCAAGTAATAAAATAAATAGTTTAACTAATGAATTGTACTTACTAGATTTTTGTATTTTATATTCATATCATTGATTACATTGCATTGCACATCTTTGAAACTCAAAGCATTACTAGACATTGCATAACTAATAACTAGATGTTGATAGATGACAAAATTTCAATTACAATATAGTTATTTGAAAAATGCCTCAAAGAAATGTGGTCTCATGGAATGCCATGACAAGTAGATGGAAATGATGCTATGGATGCCTCTAAACTTATGATAGTCCTATTGTTGATTTATTTGTGATACTCTTCTAGGGTAGTCTGCATGGTATTTTGCATACCAATTTGGCTACCAAGACTATTCTTGTGATGAGAGGACCATGAGTTAGGTGTATGAATAATCCCTAAACAATAAATGATAATAATCTAGCAGCACATGAAGTCAAACAAATGTATAACCATTTTATGATAGTCCTATTTATGACAGTCTTAAATGCAACATTTACATGGCAGCACCTTTAAAGTTTGCACAAGGATAGCTTCTTCAACTCAATGATAGGGCCTTGGACCATTTTATATGCTATGACTGCTATGACTAATTAGTAACATGACTGTCATAGGGTGGTTGGGTAACTCTTTTGTATAATAGTCCTTTTTTAAAATGAATGATGTGTGTTCTTGTTAAGTGGCAAACCCTCTTCCATTGTCATAGAAAGAAACATGCATGTTAGGTCTTATTGGGAAAATTAATCTCAAGCATTGGATCAATAATTAATCCCATGAAGATACTAAACCCCCCATGATGACAATCCCCTAGATCTATAGCATATGATTTTTAATTTGAAAACATGACTGTGTTATTTATAACAGTCATAAATAATTGACCAGCATTGAGAAATGACAATTTCAAAGGCTTATAACCATGTTTGCACTGATGACCACACTTTATAACTTTAATAACATCAAGACAGTCCTTCAAAACTTGCCTAGCAACCTAAAATATGACCCTAGCATAATATGGATAGTCACTAATGACTGTACTATTAGGCATAGCAGTCATATGGTAACCAATTTTTCATATGGAAGACTTGAAGGAAAATCTTCTTAGTAGTTGTATAGTCCATCATGTATGTGGCATGTTTGCATTCTTGGATGATAGATTGGTACTTCCTTACACTAACAATATTGTTAGGACAGCATAAAAACTTCAACCAAATGCTCTAATCCATATTCCATATAGACAATACTCAAATTTACACCACCTTGATAGTCACACACATGCATATGACAACATTTTCAAAATGGATAATAATCTCAAACAATACCTTAGGGTTTCAACATGGAATCTTCAATATTTGAATAACAAAATAATAAACCCTAGGATTCTATCATGATGACAACATCCATAACCCACTTGATTGTCATGGCATCCCTCACTACTATTACTAATGTAATTTCTCATGAACATGACAGTCCTTGATTGTTACAAAAATAAGCAGGTCCTTGAAGCCTTCATGTAACTTCTGAAAATTGTGTTAAAATGACTAGATTATGATTGTACAAGAATGCATGACAAAGTTGGTGAAGGAGATTTGTTATCATTTATGAGCTATGATTGTCATAATCATTGGAGGCATTGTCATAAAGGGAATTATGTAGGATGAAATGTTGTTTGGGACAAACTTAGGACTATTATAGGCACTAAATGTTTGGATAGAGTCAAAACAGAGACATTCTGAGCTGCAAAGAGGTGTTACTAGAATATTGAATCATGAGCCTAATATATTCTAACAATGTTATTTTATTTTCAAATGATGCAGGCTGCGGAGACACCTCCCAAAGTTCATAGGGCAATGGAGCATGGTGTGTCCTCTGCGATTCATAGCTCCATGCCTTTGATGGGGGTATGAGGCAAATTAGTAAATTTCAAGTTACATTCATTGTTATAGTTGTTTATTTTTGAAAAATCAAATGATTATTGATTTGAAGTTTAATTTCTATTTGGATGGTTTCTATAGGGCATGACATCGCCACAACCTAATCCTGGTACTGAGGCAAATGAGGAGACAAATTTTCAGATAGCAGTAAGTGATTATTTTGTTAAATGTTTCATTTTTTATAATGTAATTTCTATATATTAATGTCTATACTTTTTATTGTAACAGTTACAGATCCATGAACAACTAAATAGGAGGAGCAGCCCTGGGGTTTGTAGTAGACCACCCTCATATGTGTCTCCATCCCCTCGAAGATCAAAGACTGTCTGTGATCTATTCTCTTCACTGGACAGAGGGGAATGATTTTTTATTGTGTTCCTTTGTGGACATATATTTTGTATTGCATATAGTTGACATTGTATGCCTATATGACATTCTTGTAAGCCTATATGGCTATTTTGTATATATGTTATACTTATATCGACAAATATTGATGTACGCCTATATGGATATTTGGTTAATACAAATCATTTTTGTTGATCATTATGTAATATGGATAGGTGCAGTGTAGATCATTTTTGTATGCCTCTAGGTTCCAAAGTTTAATTGACAAAGAATCCATCCCAATTGATGATAAGAGAATTTGAGTTTTCGGTTGAAAGTTTTAGTCTCTCAAAACTATACGTGACTGAGAAAATAGAGAAAGGAAGATTGATTAAATGGATAAATGGAAAGCAAGTTTTTTTGTTCACATCATGATCTACATGCTATTGTACAAGCTTGCATGTTATCCTTAGTCACTCACATAGCAATGTACAACCTTGTGCATAAGTCCTTGCATCATGTGCAACCTAAACAATGCCACTTGATCCAACACAAAGTTCATGGTTCCTTGCACCATGCATAATTCACATAGTGATAGGAATCATTTTGTGCAACTCAAAAGACACCCTATAAATCTTACACAACCCTTTGGATCATGTGCCATTTGCACAACACTAAGGATCATGTCTCATAGTTTCACAAACAACTCTATTTAATTTTGCAAGTGACCAAGGGGATATTGCAATTTCCTATGTTCCAAAAGGATGTTCTTAAGGTTGCTCCTTGGTATGCTGATCCATATTTTTTATGAGTTGCTCAATTGAAAATATTTATTAATTCCTTGTTATTATATTATATTGGGATGCAAAGAGTATGCTTGTTGTCTTGAATAAGAAAGTCAAAATCATATGCTTATGAGCACCTGATGACCATTGTGGTTATTAAATGTAATTCCTCTTGCATATAAGGCAAGGTTATGAGAGTACATTGAGTCTTACCTAATTTGAGTATGCAACATAACATTGGGGCTATAGGCTTCCATAAGTCATCAACAATCCCTTTGAGAATGTGGTTAATATTATAAATGTATACTTTGCATCTCACCATCTTAATATGTACCATGTCATCACATTTACCAATTTGACTCTAATTCCATAAAGCAATTCCCTACCCAAAAACTTGTTAAGATTGAAAGCCTTTTTACAACATTGTATTAATCTCGCAGAAGGTTGCGTACCACTACCCTAACTCTTTGCAAGATTGCTATGAAATATGATAAGCAAGATAGGTGCAGTGTAGATCATTACATAATTATAGAGCCATGAAGTGTAGAGGGTTTCAAATATCACAGAAGTCTAAGTTCAAGCCTAATAACATAGTGACCTAAAGGTGGAAGAAGATGAGGGTTGAATAGCATGGATATGACAACATGAAGATGATATTAAGGTTTAGGAGAGTAGCCTAACAGAAGTCTATTTCAAGCCTAATAGGGGTCCAAGATTGTAGTGATGGAACAATGCATTGAAGGACTAAAACAAACCCTACAAAGATAGTACTAGAGAACAAAGTCAAGGTGAGCCAAGATAAAAGAACAAGTAGTTCATATATTATTGTGTTGACTACTAGAACAAGTATGTTAACATCCATAAGATGCATGTTGACATGTGAAGACTATAACAGTTATAGCAAAGGCAATGTCTAAGGATATCACCGGTACAATGTAGCTCAAACTGTTTTGGCATGTTTGGGTGCAAAACAGGACCATGACTAGCCTAAACATACCCATTTGGATGCATTGGAACTATTGGTTTGGTTGCATCAGGAGCAGGATGAAAGTTACACCCCTTTGCAACTTTACATTGCATGCATCTGACCATTTTTAGGGCAGTAGAAAAACTTTCACCATGGGCAAATGCCTCAGAGATATAAAAAACTGAGAGAGGTTATTGTAGAGGGACCCTACATGATCACATAGTCTTAAGACAAAATGTTTCTAAGTGACAGTTTCTGAGTAACAAATCATCAAAGATTTCTTCCTTTTTGCACTTTGGACTCTTCAGGGATATCATCGGTACAATGTAGATCGAACTATTTTGGCATGTTTGGGTGTAAAACAAGACAATGCTTAGCCTAAATGTACCCATCTGGATGCATTGGAATTGTTAGTTTGGTTGCATCAAGAGCAGGCCAAAAGTTACTCCCCTTGGCAACTTTACACTACCTCCTTCTGATAATTTTTGGGGCAGCAAAAAACCTTTCACCATGGGCAAATGCCTCAGAGATATAAAAAACAAAGAGAGGTTATTGTAGAGGGGTTCTACATGATCATGTTGCCTTAGACAAATTATTTCTAAATATCATGGTTTTCGAGTAACAACTCATCAAAGATTATTGTCTTTTTGCACTTTGGACTCTTCAGGGATATCACCGATACAATGTAGCTCAAACTGTTCGACATGTTTGGGTGCAAAATAGGACCATTCCTAGCCTAAACATATCCATCTAGACGTGTTGGAATTGTTAGTTTGGTCGCATCAAGAGTAGGACGAAAGTTACACCCCTTTGCAACTTTACACTACCTCCTTCTGATAATTTTTGGGGCAGCAAAAAACCTTTCACCATGGGAAAACACCTTAGAGATATCAAAAATTGAGAGAACTTATTTTAGAGGGGTTCTACATGATCACTTTCCCTCAGATGGAATGTTCTAAGTGTCAGGGTTTCTAAGTAATAGCTCGTCAAAGATTGTTGTCTTTTTGCACTTTAGACTCTTCAGGGATATCACCAGTATAATGTAGCTCAAACTGTTTCGACATGTTTGGGTGTAAAATAGGACCATGCCTAGCCTAAGCATACCCATCTAGATGCATTGGAATTGTCAGTTTGGTTGCATCAGGAGCAAGATAAAAGTTACACCCCTTTGCAACTTTACACTACCTCCTTCTGACAATTTTTGGGGTAGCAAAAAACCTTTCACCATGGGTAAACGCCTTACAGATATCAAAAAATGAGAGAGGTTATTATAGAGGGGTTCTATGTGATCACATTTCCTTAGATGTAATGTTTCTAAGTGTTAGGGTTTCTGAGTAACAGCTCATCAAAGATTGCTACCTTTTTGCACTTTGGACTCTTCAGGGATATCACCGCTACAATGTAGCTTGAACTGTTTCGGCATGTTTGGGTGCAAAAAAAGACCATGCCTAGCCTAAAAATACCTATCTAGATGCATTGGAACTGTCAGTTTGGTTGCATCAGGAGCAGGACAAAAGTTACACCCCTTTGCAACTTTACACTACCTCCTTCTGACAATTTTTGGGGGAACAGAAAACCTTTCACCATGGGAAAACGCCTCAGAGATATCAAAAATTGAGAGAGGTTATTGTATAGGGGTTCTACGTGATTGCGTTGCCTCAGACAAAATATTTCTAAGTATTAGGGTTTTTGAGTAACATCTCGTCAAAGATTGCTGTCTTTTTACACTTTAGACTCTTCAGGGATATCATCGATACAATATCGCCAGTACGGGTGTAAGGTATTAACTTAGATTTTAGAGAAGAGTAAAGACTAGGGTTTTTAGGAGGTTGAGGACTAGATAACCCTAAACATAATATAACCTAAGTGCTAAAGACCACATGAAGAACACAGAAGGTTTTATGAGAAAGATTAAACAGAGAGTATAACACAAAGAAAACTTACCAAACTAGGTCTTTAAAGACAATACACTTAGGGTTTAAAACATAACTAATAACTTTAACTTAAAAACCCTAACTAGTTTTGAATGTTTAAACATCTGCATCTATGATATGAATACTACCACTGTGACATCCTTTAGACTTCCAAAACTTCCAACAAAAACCACAACTCATCAATCAACATCAACATGACCTCAACACCATATTTTGTGATCAACATCAACATCATGAGGACACTGAAGAAATCTATGGCACATGAAGACACTGAGAACACTGAAGACATGGAGCACAAAGAAGCATGAAGACATGAACAAACTCCTATTGTGAGGAAGAACCACAACCCAATCCAACTCCTGAAAGCATGACATGTTATGATGAAGAACCACAACCAAATCCAATGATCCAATGGCATGAACCAATGACATAAGAAACTATGTCTTGCTATTGTAACATGATAAACATGAATGTTATGAACTAACATCCAAACCCTGTGACATGAATCTTGATATGACACGAGTGAATATGATTAAGACCAATAAGGATCAACTTTATCCATCACTTAGACCTAACCCCATGAAGCATCTGCGTAAAAATGTAGCAACAAATAAAAAAGCTAAACTTATGTAAACTTACAAATTAATGTGCATACTTACAAATCAATGTAACATGACTTTACAATTTATCAATGTGAATACTTAAAAATTAATCCAATGAACCATCTGGGTCTTCTCTACTCTTTATTGTGTCAAGTATTGCCTCATGGTCAAACTCACGCACCTTCCACAAGGTGTTGTTCAAAGGTCTACCCTGAAATTGTATCAAATGAACATTGGATGCCACTACAAGGTTTGAGTAATGAAGAATCTTTCGATGCGTGTCAAAGTCCTAAAACAGCCAAACATTAACACTCTTATGTGGGTACCTTCTAAGCCATGTTCCAGTAACAACCACTGAGCCTATAGGGTTTTTGATGTTTTCTCCATCTATAACTAGCGCCTCTAATTTCTTTTTGGCCTCAACATAATGACACAAGTAATAATTTATTCCCTCTTTGTTATCTTCATCTGCAATAAGTGCATAAACATGCCCTACAATGATATGTGTAGTAAATTAGATGAAATTAGTCAACATTACAAAAACAGTACAAGGTAAGATAACATTAGGAATTTCAAAAACTATGTAAGTAGATATATTATCTGGTTGAACTAGATCTTATATGTGGTCAAAGTCAACTGATGATTCCATCTCTATCAATTCTAGTGCCATCAGGGGTTGATACATGTCAAGGGGGCTAAGATAACTTAACTGCCATTTGTCAACCCACTCCTTTGACTCACTCATTCCAGGCTTGAATTGTACATGAAGAATAAAAGCATGCCATCTTCCGCGTATGGATACTCCATGAACCTACAATTGAGCTTCATTACCTAGACCCATCGAAGCATTACACCACTCGACGATTGATTTTGCATCTGTCAACTTTGTATTATTTTTATACTTTAACTCTTCTTATGTTATGGCTCTTTTGATACATGCTCCTACACCATCATACTCCCCCTTTCCATGCCCAGCCTCACAAAAGTTCCACATATGCTGAACACCTATAATATTATTCCTCCTGTTCATCTAATAGAAATTTTGTGAGTTCTTGAATTGTGATGCACAGTTATCTGACCATATGATATGTTGACTGAATGATATGCCCCTTCTAGCCAAATCATTGTAGAACACCTGAAAGAAACCTTGTACAAACTCCATAGAATGCGTGCAATCATCACTAATATAAAAATGATACTCCCTTATGATCTTTCTATCATCCTCTATACTATCATTCACATGAATGAATGTGATGTGCACAAATATAGAAACCTGTGTGAAGTTGTAATATTGTCATTGCACCTCACACTGTGGCTATAGACTATAGTTCTATGCAAAGTCAACGACTAAAACAATGCTACCAACTGGAAATGTGTCCTTGCATGACTTGAATTGCAAGTCCAACCATCAAGATCTATGGACATGTCTTGCATATTCATACAATATACTATCACAAAATATAGATATAAGCTAATACACTAGAATCTTTTGAATAACCAATTCACACCTCTTTTCTTCTTTACCATCTTTTGTATTGTATGCCACTGTTTTATACTTGCCGAACTCTACTAGTTTGTTTCCAACGGCATGTGTTCTTTCCATATGTTCACATATTGGCATACATTGCAAGCCACCACAATGCTGACATGTGCCATCCAAGCATAATTTCCTATAGAATATTTGACCTTCCTCTCTTTCACATAAAATTCTTGATATGAAGTCTCTTGAAGATGTTGGTGGGGCATGTATGCCACAATCCTGCAAAACATTGTTAGTATGCAAATCTAAACATATAGACTGATAAACATCAAAATGGTTAGAAAATTCAATATGTAATCTACAACAACAAGTAGTGTGTGTGTGTGTGATTTATCTTGACATAGAAAGGTTTTATCATTTCAAAATATCTTTGACAAATTTTAATTTGATGATACATCTCTAGAAATTTACCAAAAAATTGTGTTTGAGTCATATCCAAAAAATGCTTTGGATGTGGCTCATAGTTCTGACTACCAATTCTCCTTCTTACCACATCCCTTTGATTCAGAGATACCCTTGTGTAATTCTTCCAAAAGTCTTCAATTAGTGATCTCAATGCTTCAACAATTAATTTATCTTTTCGTGGTAGTCTCCTCGAGAACGCCCATAATTCATTGGCATTGGTGTTCTCAATTCTTTGGTGCCTTCCAATGGCTCTTGATAAAGTTTTCCTATTAATTCTCAATGCTTGACTCATCTTTCTAATGATACAATCTTTCCTCGTTTGACTACTTACTATAGCCGATGTAATGACACATTGTGTTGCATTACTATCTTTTGTACGTGAGGTGTTATTCACACTCTCATATGCACTCATTAGATTCTTGACAATAGATTTTTCACTTGAATCCTTTGATGTTCTCAACCCAAGAATCTTCATGATGGACCTATACTTTATACTTCACATCATTTCAACGAATAGTTGACATCTTGCGGTTTCATTTAACTTTTCAAAGAACAATCTCCAAATCTTATGAGCATATCTTCTACAAGTGCATTTTGGAATCTTACCTTCCATTGGCTGCAAAATATTCTGATCACTATCAATCAAATACTTTGGCTTTCTATGCAAAATTCTAGGTGGCGTTAAGATAGGTAAATTCACCTCAACATTTAGAATTTCGTCAATATTTAAATGAGATGAGCTAAATAGCATATCTTCGATCGAAGATGGAATAGATGACATACCTTGAGGTTGAGGTGGGAATGATGGCATACCTCCATCCTCACATGTGAGTGATGGTGTACTCTCAACTTGAGGTATGGTAGATGGTGTCCCTACATGTTGACTTGCAGTAGAGGACGTGTCTCCAACTACAGTATTCAAATCTCTCATAGCATGAAGTTTTTACATTAGTTCCCTTTGTGTCGCTAATATCCTATCTCTTTTTGATGGTTGCGGTTCCTCTTCAATTAGCATGTCTTCATTTATCGTGTCCAATTTCCTCTTCTCACGAAGTTCCCTCATAGATGTTGCTTTCTTTGCATTCTTAGCTTCTATCTCTTCTTGTGTTGGTTTAATTCTTGATTGTTTCCTCAACATGACAGAGAATTTATCTGTAGCATGATAAAGAGAAAAATATTAGTTCCTAAGAAATGAATCCATACAAATAACTTAAATATATGTCATTCAACCCTTCATACAAAATGTACATACAATCATCACGTATAAGAGTAAATGTCACTCAACCAAAATAGGTACAAAGCATTATGGTACAAATTTCACTTCAGTCCTATGAGGATAAGGACAAAGGAGAGTCACCTATTGAGGCTGCAAGTGAAGAGTAAATGGGACTTCATGTTGACTACAAGGTTGAAGATGTGGGGGAGGCCTTGGTGCTAGTGGCATCAAACTACCTACACTTACTTGCAGATAGAGATCATCTCCTCACACATGAAGATTTAGCTTGCAGCCATGGGACAAAATTTAGGACACATGATACACTTGATTTTCACTTGGAGACATCTCGTCACGGGCCAACATTTGTTGATAACCATCTAGTCATGAAAGGAGAGATGATTGAGATTGTGGGAGACATCACACTAGGGCATGAGGTAAGGACTGATTTTCTAATGTGTGACAGCAGTCCCTTATCTTCACATTATCATGTTATGACAACCAAGAGGATCAGCCTTAAGGCTTATGATTTTCATGGAGACACTCATGTTGAACTTTGCACTTTGCTATGACTGAACTATCTTGAGACCCTATATCAATTCCATGGCAATGTGACTGATTTGTAGTATTTAACTTGGCACATTGTCATAGATATGGGAATGGAAACATTTGGTATACAAGGTTTGTATGAACTATCAACATGAAGAATAATGTAGCATAGCATGGATCATGATTGGATTAAGCCTATTGGGATTTACTTGTATGATCTTGGCATCTATTCATTTGTATTTTAACTTGTTATGACAAGATAAGAGTATTTCATTATGCTTAAGGGATTGTATATTTATATGTTTAAGGATTTATTCTTGTATAATTTGACATCATGGTATGTTAAGGTCTATTTAATTCATTATTGCACATACTTATTAAAGAGCCCAAGTGTAGAAAATATACATGGCACCATGTGAGATTGTAGGCTACTTTCTTGATTGTGATTGTGTCTATTTTTATTAATGTTGATCTTTGAGATATCTTTTATTATGCATACCATGAACTGATTTAAAGCATAGTCTATTATAAGGACATTTGTGTGTGATGACTAAGCTTTTTGAGTAGTAAGAACTATGATGAACTATAAATGCAAAATGTAAGACATGTATGCAAAATGTGGAAGCATAGACAAGGCAGATGAACTATAAAATCAAAAAAGTGAGACTGATATAAACACAAAATATGTAAACCATACAAGTGATATAAACATGTATGATAAAGCATGATAAAGTAATTCAAATAGAATTAAGGAAAATGTAAAGAACATGCATGTAAAGACTTGACATACCTAAAAAATGGAGATTCGAATGGAGAGAGTACCCAATTATGTAGTGTTTTTTCTTCTTGCATCAAACTCCTCAACAATTTGAGTTTTTCACCACTTGCTTCCTTTTCAACGTTAAATTGAATAATACTCAAATAGAATTAGTAACAACAATACTATTAACCAACCTATAATGTTAAATTCCTACAATTCAATCACAATTAACATTGCAACATTACAAAAATTGAAACTTGAATTGATATATATCAAATTCCATCTGAAAACTATGTTATTTCCTCCTTAAGTTGGCAAATTAGAAAAAGGTGGTGGAAAGTTCATGCAAAGGTGGTAGAATGTGAAAAATGTGCATGTGAACTTCCCAACAGCATGAAAACACTTTTTTTTGTCAGAACACGTGCATAAACAGAAGAAAATAAAGTATGTGGGCCTGGATCACAAGGGTCTAAGCCTTTTTACCATTTGTATAGCAATCCAAAATATGCTTCTTCTATAGAAAAATCCATATTATTCATTTCTCCATGTATTTCTTCTATCTCTCACCTATCTCTTCCCCTGACCTCTCTATCTCTCACCTATCTCTCCCCCTGACCTCTCTACCTCTCCCTCATCCTTAAACCTTAATCCCTCAACCCTAATTCCATATCCCTAAACCCTAAACCCTAATCCCTCAACCCTAAACCCTAAATGATATTCCTATTCCTAAACCCTCGACACTATACCTTAAACCCTAATCCTTTATCCCTAAACCCTCAACCCTAAACCCTAATCCCTCAATCCTAAACCTTCAACCCTAATCCCTCAATCCTAAACCTTCAACCCTAAACCCTATCCCTAATCCTTCTACCCTCAACACTCTACCTTAACCCTAATCCCTCGACCCTTAACCCTAAACACTATCCCTAAAGCCTCAACCCTAAACCCTAATCCCTCAAGGTCCTAAACCCTAATCCCTTATCCCTAAACTCTAAACCCTGTCCCTAAACCCTCAACCCTCAACCTTAAACCTTAATCCCTCAACCCTAAACCCTAAACCCTTATCCCTAAATCCTAAACCCTAATCCCTCAACCCTAAACCCTAAACTCTATCACTATTCCTAAACCCTCAACCCTTGACACTATACCTTAAACTCTAATCCCTTATCCCTAAGCCCTCAACCCTAAACCCTAATCCCTCAACCCTAAACCCTATCCCTAATCCCTCTACCCTCAACACTCTACCTTAACCCTAATCCCTCAACCCTCAACCCTAAATGTTATGCCTAAAGCCTCAACCCTAAACCCTAATTCCTCAAGGTCCTAAACCCTAATCCCTTATCCCTAAACTCTAAACCCTATCCATAAACCCTCAACCCTAAACCTTAATCCCTCAACCCTAAACCCTATTCCCTTATCCCTAAACCCTAAACCCTAATCCCTAAACCCTAAACCCTAAACTCTATCTCTATTCCTAAACCCTCAACCCTAAATACTATACAACAAACCCTAATCCCTTATCCCTAAACCCTCAACCCCAAACCCTAATCCCTCAACCCTAAACCCTATCCCTAATCCCTCTACCCTCAACACTCTACCTTAACCCTAATCCCTCAACCCTCGACCCTAAATAAAGTCTCAACCCTAAACTCTAATCCCTCAAGGTCCTAAACCCTAATCCCTTATCCCTAAACTCTAAACCCTATCCCTAAACCCTCAACCCTAATCCCTCAACCTTAAATGCTATCCCTAAAGCCTCAAACCTAAACCCTAATCCCTCAAGGTCCTAAACCCTAATCCCTTATCCCTAAACTCTAAACCATATCCCTGAACCCTCAACCCTAATCCCTCAACCCTAAATGCTATCCCTAAAGCCTTAACCCTAAACCCTATTCCCTCAAGGTCTTAAACCCTAATCCTTTATCCCTAAACTCTAAACCCTATCCCTAAACCCTCAACCCTTAACCTTAAACCTTAATCCCTTAACCCTAAACCTTAATCCCTCAATCCTCAACCATAATCCCTTATCCCTAAAACCTAAACCCTAATCCCTCAACCCTAAATGCTATCCCTATTCCTAAATCCTCAACCCTTGACACTATACCTTAAACCCTAATCCCTTATCCCTAAACTCTCAACCTCAAACCCTAATCCCTCAACCCTAAACCTTCAACCCTAAACCCTATCCCTAATCCCTCTACCCTCAACACTCTACCTTAACCCTAATCCCTCGACCCTTAACCCTAATCCCCCAACCCTAAATGGTATCCCTAAAGCCTCAACCCTAAACCCTAATCCCTCAAGGTCCTAAACCCTAATCCCTTAACCCTAAACTCTAAACCCTATCCCTAAACCCTCAACCTTAAACCTTAATCCTTCAACCCTAAACCTTAATCCCTCAACCCTCAACCCTAATCCCTCAACCTTAAACCGTCAACCATTAAACCCTAAACCCTTGACCCTTAAACCCTCAACCCTTATCCACCCCTCTCCTCCCCTATCCGCCTCACCCCCATCTCTACCCTCCTCTACCCTCGACACTATACCTTAAACCCTCATCCCTAAAGCCTCAAGCCTCAACCCTTAAACCTTCAACCCTAAACCCTCTACCCTTGACACTATGTCTTAAACCCTAATCCCTCAACCCTTAAACCATTAATCCCTCAAACCTTAAACCCTTAAACCCTAAACTCTCAACCCCTAGATACCCTTAAACCCTATATCCTATACACTTAACCTTGGACACTCAACCTTGAACATTATCCCTGAACCTTCAAACCTCTACCCTATACCCTATACCCTCAACCTTATACTTATGCCCTAAACCCTCAACCCTCATCCATATGCCTTATACCCTCAACCTTAAACCCTAAACCCTATATCTTAGACACTCAACCTTGAACATTATCCCTCAACTGTAAACTCTCAACCATATACTTAAGCCCTAGTCCCTCAATCCTCAACCCTATACCTTGAACTCTGAAACCTACACCCACAAACCCTCATCCCTATACCCTATAACCTCACCCTTATACCCTAAACCCTGAATATTGTGCCTCAACCCTATACTTAAAACCTAAACCATACACTCTCAACCCAAGTCACCCTATGCCTTATATACCCTCAATCCATATCGTAAACCCTAATCCCCATACCTTACACAATTAATCTTATACACTCAACAAGATGAATATTATCCCTCAACTGTAACACTAAACCCTCCACCCTCTACCCTCTACCTATTACTTAATCCCTAATCTCTCAACCCTCAACCCTCAACCCTAAAAACTCCACGGTCTCAGGTCCTTATATACCCTAAACCCAAAACCCTTACATACATACATACATACATACAAGCATGCATACATACATACATACATACATACATACATACATGCAAGCATACATACATACATACAAACATGCATACATATATACATACATACAAGCATGCATACATACATACATACAACAATACATACATACATACAAGCATACATACATATATATATACAAGCATACATGTATACATACATACATACAAGCATGCATATATACATACATACATATAGGCATACATACATACATCAATGCATACATACATACATATAGGCATACATACATATATACAAGCATACATACATACATGCTTAATAACCTTGAACATAAAACATTCCAAGGGAGACATAACGCAAGCACGTTATAACACACTCACGTTATGTCAAACATGACAAACATCAGACAAACTTTTGCAAAAAGGGAAAAAATGCAAAATAAAACATAATGCGAGCGCATTATAATGCGCTCATGTTATATTTTGCTTTGGGAATCCCAAGCCTTAGGCTTGGGACTATCTTTGGATTTCCAACCCAAAGACTTGTAGTGCCTTCCCAATGTCCAAAGACGTGTTTTTGCATATTCTACAAGATTTCACATAATTCTGTTCGTGCTAACCCTTAGATTTGCACATGTTTCAAGGTCAAACAAATCAAACACCTAGGTAACATTAGGCTTTCTCTTAGCTATTTAACGATGTAATTTTTTTCACATTTTGACAATGTTAAGCCTTTCATCTTTAATTTCTTTTGTTTGTGTGTCCGTTTTTGGGCAAAAAGCAATGTTTGGATTTTTTTCATTGTAAATTAACCATTCATTGAAATTTCAAAAAAATTACATTTTTAGAAACTAGACTCCATTCTACACATATTAAAAAAAAATGATTTTCAATTATTTTTCAAAATTTATAGGGGTAGCATGACCAAAATTCTATTTTTCAGGATGTGTCCACTTTGAAAATTAGTAAAAAATTAAAAATTCATTAAAAATTTATTAGAAAAATTAGGCATAAACTACATGCTATTGGCTAATTTCTCATCGAAGTGATTTTAAAAATACCAAAAAAAGTTAACCTTTTGAGGGAGCCACAAAACATGCTATGTTATGTTTTTTTGACAGAAACAACACCAATTTATGTGGTTCCCTCTTTTGAACCCCTTAATCTATACCATTTTCAAAAAAAAATTATAGTTTAGAAAGTAGACTCGGAGAACTATGAACATTGTTTTTGTTGCATCTTAAAATTTTGAGTGTAACTATGCTCAATTTCTCATCCAAGGCTAGCATTTCCTGATTTCAAAAAAAAGTGGCCACTTAAGACCCCTTTTTGGCCCCCATCTTCCTACACTTACCCTCCAATCTCATCCTAAATCCTTATCTTAATCCAACCTCTTCCATTATGATGTATAATCCACATCATAATCCACTATACTAATCCAATTTCATCATTCATCCTTATCCTAATTAGCCTCATCCATTATCATCCATAATCCACATCATAATCCACTACCCTAATCTAATTTCATCCTACATCCTTATCTTAATCAAACCTCATCCATTATCATCCTTAATCTACATCCTTCATCATCATCTTAATCCAATCCCTTTATCCACCTAATCCCATTTCAACCCAAAATCTTAATCATATATCCATTTATCGCTCATCCAAATCAATCATCCATTATCCATCTATCCATTTCAATCAAGCACCCAATCCCCAATTCTTAATCAAAGATCATCCTTTGAAAATCAAAATTTGGTTAAGGACTTAGCCTCCCTCAACTCCATACACTTTCATCCAAAACCTAATCATTATCTATCCAAATCATCATCAAAATCCTTCACCCAAGGGTGCTAGCCCTAATCCTCTATCATCCATTTCAAATCCAATCTTCAAATCAAAAATCAAGACCTTAAGTTGATCTCATTATCCTTAATCCAAACTTACTTAAGAATGTAAGTCTATATTAAGTATAGTTATCAAATCCAATCAATTTCTGCTTAAGAACTTTGTCTATCTTAAGTAGAAACCAAATCCAATCCACTCTTGCTTAAGAACTTTGTCTATCTTAAGTACAAAGAATCATCCCTTATTTAATCAAATGAAATCATTTTAAGGTCTTGACATTTTATTCCAAACCTACATCAAGTTCATCCATCATCTTACATCATTAAACCCCATCCCTATCTAAGTCTAATCCTAATCTAAACCCACATACAAGCATAATGCATTAGTTTGATAAATTCATTACAGAACCTAGAATACATATGTCCCCTCCTTTGTATGAAGTCCATGTCAAACCTAAAGTCACGCTCTCAATAGGTCCTCATTTTCCATCGATGATGATGAGTACCTTGTAGATCATGATGACTATTTTGAATGCATCCAATCTAAAAATAATGCCCATGCCAAACCTAAAATCGTACTCCTAGGAGGGCCTCAATTTGCCACCGATGATAATGAGAATCTTGTAGACTATCCCGATGATATTGATGGTCTAGTGGATCATGACAGATATCCTAGTGAACCTTATGATTTGGCTAGAGCTAAAAATGATACTACCTATCTCAATGCCATCGATATGAGAAAATTCTCTCCAAGTTTACATCATAGATCCACGAATGCTTGTAGCCATCAAGATCCTTTAAAACAAGAGCATGATAGCACTAGCTATCCTATAGGATCACATCGAACATCCCTCAACAATCATTATGGTACCTTTGACCAAGGGAACACCAGCCTAAGACAAGATCCTAAAAATAATGTATGGTCGAACTCCAAATCATAAATGAGCAATTCATAGCTAAAAATCCTCCACCTCCATATCCATCAATCCCTTCAATCCTTCCATCACAATAACCCTCCAACCCTCTTAATCCTAATCCATTAGTCCACATACCTCTCAATCCATCAACCCCTTCAATCCCTCCATCACAATATCCCTCCAACCCTCCTAATCCTAATCCATTAGTCCACATACCTCCATATCCATCAATCCCTTCAATTCATCCATCACGATATCCCTCCAACCCTCCTAATCCTAACCCATTAACCCACATACCTCTCAATCCATCAACCCCTTCAATCCCTCCATCACAATATTCCTCCAGCCCTAAATTAGGGGATCCCATAGAGGTAGTTTTGCATAAATTGATCCAAGTAAACTTAATCAAATTGCCCACAGTAAGACAATACAATGAAAACCCATTTAAACCTGCTTGGTTTAAAGAACATGAATATTGTGAATACCATAGAGAAAAAGGCCATAAAACATCTGATTTGATAAGACTTAAGAAGTGCATCCAAGATCTTGTTGTGTGGTTACACAACACGCCCCATTTTGCCCTAGCAAAATAGGGACCCAACATTTTTTTCTTTGGCTTGGCTTGTTTGTTTCCCTTTTCTTTTGGGCAGTATGGTAAAACAGTGGCAAATGTATGTCAGGATCTTATTCTTGGCATGTCAGGATCTTGAAATATAGATCAAATGTTCAAGGTCATAATTTCTCATCATGAACACTGTCAAGCGAAAGAGAATACAATTCTAAGAAAGTTTACCTTTTGCAACATGCAGAAATTCCTCAAAACTAAGAAGTTATACCTAGTCAAGGTTTGGTCAACAGGTCACAAGGATGTTCACATTGTCTTAATATTTGGATATTAACTCAATGTACTAACCTAAGAAATCACGAAGTGAAAAATCAAATATCCAAACATTCGCAAATGTGTGCACATCAAATTTTAACTCACAATGTAATAAACCGTCAGGTGCATGGTCACATAATTTGTGGATATTTGCAAGTATGCATATTCAATCTCAAGATGCGGACATTTGTTAATATCCCTACTTGCTATAATATCACAACAAAACTAAACATCTGGACATTAACTCAATGTCCCAACCTTTTGAATACCCTGATGACGTGTCATGTTGACTTTTTCAAAAGCACATCGGTCCCTTGACATTCTGCGTAGAAATTTAACGTCTGAATCTTCCTTAACATCCTGATGATGTCATATGAACTCATTCCAAAAGAACATCATAATATGATGATGTCATCCAGATATTAAGGGAAAAGAACATTTCACAAACCTTAATGTCTGGACATTCGCTAATGTCCAGACCTTCGCTAATACCCTGATGACGTCATGTTACACCTGATCCAGAATTACCATCAGAAGGGTGACATCATCCACACATTTGGACTTAGGGATATTTTGCAAATGCTAATGTCTAGATATCTCTTAATATCCACATCCATGTTTCCCTGCGACCAAAAATCATAGTATTCCATTGACCAATCAAATGGTGCCACATGGCACAAGTTGACTTTTCTCATTAGACATTTTGGTAATGTCCTAACATTCAAAGATTAAAGGTAAATGCCTTTGAATCTTAATGACCCGATATCCACCCTTGGTCAACATTGACTAACATGATGATGTCATGTCATACACATCTTCACATTTCAAAAGATGAGTGCATTGCATAACATTTGGACATAGGTTCATATGCATACCTTGCAACAAATACTATGAAAGTAGGTCGTTGGCCATTTGAAATTCAAATTAGATGTTGCCACTTGTAGAAATCTCCCATGACCTTAAACTAGATGTCCATATATGATGAATTTGGCATTAATTACACCCCAATTCCCTAGTTTTAAGACATAAAGCTAGATTTTACATCATTTTACATTCACAAAGCACTCAGAAATCAAATTTACGAATCTCTGGTGATATTCACATCAAGTATTGTAGATCCTCATCTCGAACGGAACATTTGGGCGACGAACGGATAGACAGAAAATTGTGAGTTTACAGTGTGAAGTGAGCATCTAGATATCTACTAATCAGGTTTAAGAGTGGTAAAACAGGTATGGAATGTTTAAACCCTAGTTTTGTCATTTATGGTTGTGCAGTAAAAAGGTAAATCTGCACTTAGAGTAAAATGTTTAGTTACACATACACATGTTATGCTTAATGAGCTGTAAAATGTCCAAATGTGTGAAGGTTAATTAAATAAATATGAAAGGTAGGGTATATTTTGAGATGTATACATTTGAAATTATAGGATATGATGGAAGCTCACAAGAATCGAAGTGAAACTGAGTTCATGACCCCCAAGTTTCTGCAACCCAGTGGTTCTGGTTTCAGATACAAACAGATTGGAGATACTCACACTGAAAATACTAGCTTGGAGAAATGGACAACCACATCAACTTAGGGTTGTGGGAACCCCATCCTAATAAACATCTATAACTCTGGAATGTGACATGCTGGAGGATTTCCCTATGTAGTAGAGGCCATTGAGCTAGTGGTAGCATGTGCAGATAATTACAATAGAGAAACTAGAAGGGTGGAAAAACATGGTCATGTTTATGCAGATTTCTCAATCTCAGGGATCACAGCGGCTTTTCACTTACCCACAGGCACTAATTTGTACAAGATAGATTTGAAGGCCTTAGAGAATTAGTACAAGGGTAAATATATATAGACTAGAGAATTAAAAATAATGTTCTCGTGCTGGAGAGCACAGGGTAGTACTCATAAGGCAGCAACGAAATTACCAGTCAACCTCTACAAATTTGAATTTACTCTTGAGGTTCAATACATGATGGTCATGTTGAGTCAAATGAGAGGAAGACTTCATGCTGGAAACTTTGAGTCGTGGATGTACGGGCTCATCAAAATGGTGGAAACTATAGACACACAGATACAATGGGCATCTCTTATTAGTGACAGCCTGGACAAAGGCATGAAGAGGCTTGGGGGCAAGACAAATATGTTTTACATCTCATCATATGTTGTCTATGCCTATGTTGTACAATCTACATTTGCCGGCCTACAGACATTAGGGTGAATGACTATTTTGTTATGCATTAGAGTTAATGGACAATTATAGAGCTAAAAGATTGAGCATTGAGGAGACATCCAAAATGCCAGAAGTCAAACAACATGCAGATGTAGAGGAGACTGGGATTACTTATCAGGATCTGGAGGAGGGGGAGGGTGAAGAGCCACTGAAGATAAAACCTAGAGATGTATTAACAATGGCTAATATCTCAAGACAAAAGAGAGGAAAGGGGCCTACAATGAGAGGGTCAACTAGCATGCAATCAAGTGTCCTAATCCAGGAATAAAGAGGTGAGGGGCTCGCCAAGATGGAATAGATGTTTGCTTCCTAGCAATTTGCATTGAACTTGGATGCAAAATTAATGATGCCTAAGAATAAGGATGAGGGGACAATACAAAAGGACTTTCAACATAATGTCCCAACCCCTACAATTGTGAAGTTCAAAATTGAACTAGATCAAGAAGAGAGACCAGGAGAAAAGAAGAGAATGAACAATCCTTCTTTGCAACTAGATGATACAATCAACCTCACAGATGATGATGTGACAAAGGTGGTGACATCAAGTCCTATTAAGAGCCTAGTCAGGAGTACAATGTTGACACCCCTAGGCATGCCCCAAGAATAAAAGACCACCAGAAATGAAGAGGAATTTGAAGATCCAGAGATGGTGGCAAAGAGCATTGGCTTGGAGGGGTTGATCAAAAAAGTTACCAGCCCAACAACAATTGATTTGACATATTATGGGGTTGAGGATGAAGAAAAGGATAAAACCATGAAGCATGTGTAAATTGAAGATAACTCAGCCATGGCTACAAATATCTACACTGAAGTGCCTGTACAGCATAATGTTCATGATATTGGTGAAATAAAGGTTGAGGTAGATGAGGAGGAACAATAGATGCAGACATCTGGTTAGGAAGGTCCACTGAACAAAGATGATGAGGATAAAGTAGAGGAGGTAGTGGATGGTGGTGACCAAGAGGTCTACCAGGATATACAAAATCCTAGCCATCAAGGACCTAATGTGAACACCTCTCAACCTCAAAATGATCAATAGGTGCAAAGTTAGAATGTAGCTAGGGATACCTCAGGGTATGCATATTGACACAAATAGACAGGATGAGAATGTATGGAGAGAGGTGCCTGTGAATGAGGAGCTTGCTAAAGAGATATCTGGAGATTAGGATGAGACATCCGGAGATGTTGCCAAAAACCAAGATCAACAGCCAGTGCATGAGGAAGTTCTTACTGGAGAAGACCAATAGCAAAATGTCAATCTAGACATTCCAAAGGATATGAATGTGGAAATGCGTGATGCTCACATTGAGAAAACCGATCAGCAAGGGTTTGGATCTAGTCTGCCACATTGGCTTACACATGAGGTGAATCAGCCTCAAATTCTTGATTCTTCAAATTTTGATATTTCTTCATTATTTTTGGTAGAGGTTACAAAACCCAAGCACAAAACTAGGGCTACCTCAATGGTGAAAAGAGACTCAATCACAGGAAGGAGGATAGCTCAGGTAGCTGTACCTATTGCAAATAAGGTAAAGGGGGAAATAAAGGCCGATGAATTTCAAATAACCATGGTAGACCTATGGTTTGCGACTGCTGAGCAGGAGGGTCAAGAGGCCAAAGAAAGTATAGACACATTGGTTGCAAGAATAGTAAAGGAAAAGGCTAAAAATTAAGAAAACAAAGAGAAAATTGCTCAATTGCAAGCCTTCATCAAAGGGTTGGTAGCCCCTACTCAGGTATAGATTACACCAACCACACCCTTGGCCTTAGTGTCTCAACAAGAGATCATTGGATTAGATGCCTTGAAGCAACAGGCACACGTGATGAATGATTGGTTCAACAAGTTCTTGCGTGATGGGGATAAAGTAGTGAAGATATATTTGTCAAATTGGGAAATGTTGAGTAACATGAAAAAGAAGGCTGATGAATTAAAGAAAGGGGTTGGTAAGAGGTTGATCAAAAGTAGTGAAGATGTGACTACATTGAAAGATATGAAGATGGCAGATGTAAGCACCCTTATGATAAAGAATGTCCTGACATCCCAAACATTACCATAGATAGATACTTGGTTTGAGGACATAAGATTTGAGGTCAGTATATTGAAAAGGTGTAATTCTAGAATGATTGACATCAATATAAAAGCACATGAGCTCATGGCTGAAGAGTTAGAAATTTTGGAAAGAGAAGTTGAGAGCAAAATTGAGAATCAAGATGAAGAGTTTTCTATCAAGGCCTTTAGGGATAACTTTGTTTCAGTTTTGAAAAATCATGTTCAACACTTCTCAGAAGATACAATTGATTAGGCCATGGTAATGAGATACAATATTGATGAATATAATATTTAGAGATGGATAATAGGACCAACAAGTAGATATCTTTGCAGGAACAATCAAAGGCTCAAGAACATGTTGCTGCAAAGGTAAAGGTACCAGATAGAGCACAAATAGATAAGGATATCTAGGCATATGAGCTTATCCAGTGTATCAGATGTAGAGTAACTAAAGAGCCATCCATAGATGAGGAATCAGATGGAAATGTAGAGTGAAGAGGTCACATTGACCAAGTCAAAGATTCTAGAATATTTTAATATGCCAACTAGATTCCACCAGATTGATTGCCAGCTGGCAATCATGTGCCACGTTTCATCCTGACTGTTAGATCATTGGATCTATTGTAACCGCATCCTCTCCTTGTTCTATAAAAGGTGATGTAATGCCATTTGTAAATTATTAGGAGCTTAATCAAGAGAGAATTGTTGAGCTTTGTGAGCACTAAGTATACTTTTGTGACCTAGCATTTCCCCATGGTTCTTTCTTGAGACCAATTGTGTATATGCATACATTTAGAATATTGGATGAAGAGATCAGATTACAAATTAATCAAAAATCTTGAGCAATATTTGTGGATATCATCTTGATATGTCACTATGATCTGATGCATTCCTTGGTATGCATTTCAACTGGTGAATATTGTTGTTATCTTGTTCCTTCGAAGATTAGCATCAACTATGTGTAGTTGTGGAATATCCCGGTGAAGCATGGTTTGATTTCATCTCTTTTCATGAAGTGTTGAATTGTGTATATGTATGAATGGTTGAAACTCACTCATTTCAAATAATTTTAGAATGTTAACTTTAAATTTAATCAATCATCATCATCAACTGTAAAATATTGATAAATGATCAGAAAAACATAATAAATATGTAGAAATCCATAGATAATTGAATATCCTATGCATATTTGAGCAAATCGCATGTAAGATTGAAAATATCATGCTAATACTTGGAAATAATGATAAAAATCATGAAAATATTAGCTTGTAGGCACAATATGTAGAAGAATTTAAACTACAGAAGTAAAACCAAGTGAAGATTAAAGTTCAAATTCAAGTAGATTCAGAAGAACTAATCAAAGTCACATGGACAATCTTAATCATAGTGAAGATCAGCAGAATTGATCAAACTTAAAGTAAAATCACATAAATATCTACATATTCTGGTTAAGGATTGTAGGATTTAACATCATTTGTGGAGATTCATGTAGAACAACTAAAATAGAGCAAATATTTACAGATCCATATATAAATTACATTGAATTTCATGTGTAAGGCCCTTGAATGATTAACAGCAAATTCACATCAAACTATTGAGTAATGTTAGAATGTTAATTACTAACTATCAGAGAATTGGGATAAAAACTTCATCCTGAATTTGTCATATCTTTCAAGAGGATAAAGTTTTGTTGTAATGAATTTTTAGCTCTATTAATATGACTAAAATTTGTATCAATAGTTTTTGGCACTAGAAGGAGGGCCCGATCACTTGAGATTTGTACAAGTTTGTCATCCAGACATACTTTTCCGCATCCTTGTGAAGAAATATTTTTAAATCTCTCAGTATACTCCAGAACTTTGAGTCTCCCACAAAGATTCCACTAATATCCAACAATTTGAAGAATCTGATCATAAATATCACATCTTTTTTGACTTTCACCCTGATATTTACAGACAGTTGTCTAGATTTCCAAAGTTTGAGTCAGAAATTTGCATCCTCTGCAAATACTTTGCAAATACATCTAAGATAATTATCCATAAATATCCACTCATGTGAAAGAATTATCCATATCTTTGTGAAGATCTTGTCAAATATCTAGGTCTTACCCTAAACTTTTTAGAATTGGCTCATCAACCTAGCACAAGGTCAAGATCTTCTGGACCTTTGGAAGAATTTCCTATATTTAGACCTAGACCACATTCTGCTAGTTAGCCTAGACCTGCTGTCATTAATCCACCAGTCGCTCCCTTAGTACCTCCATTACAAGTTCCAATGTCTTTCTTCACTGTTGATTTCCCACTCCACTTCAATGTGTATAATGATCTGCTAAAAATCTAGACAAGATTTGTCCAAAGTATCATTCATATCAAGATGTGGATGATCACATCGAGACCTTTAAGGAGGCCTATTTCAGGACCAGAATACAACATGAAAATGTTGTATGTAGACTGTTTTCCTATTCATTAGGAGAAGAATCATATGGTTGGTATGTTAGCCTTCCTCAAAAATTCATCAGTTCTTGGGATGTGCTACAAAAAGCTTTCCAAGCTAGGTTCAAGATACCTGTATATGCAACCACTATGTATAATCTCTTTGCCATGATCAAAAGAGGTGAAGGAGAGTTGATCTCCAATTTCAATGCTAGATTTTAAAAGATGTATTCTAAGCTGATAGCTCCTTACAATATTCCTGATGAGGCACCTAGATTAGTCTATTTCTCAGCCTTGGATCCTCTAACATCAATGTTCATCAGGAGGACCCACCCTGCAATCACATATTTGTTAGGTGCCTTTGTTGAAGCTGTTAAGGTTAACCAACAATTGACACCAAGTCTTGCACCTAACTTAGGATATCATGCCTTTCCTAGTCAAACACAAACTAGTGGAGCTTTGATGCCCCTACTAATCCTTTGCAAGTGCCTCCCCTCAGCATTATGCCTCCTCAGGGAAACTGACAAATCATACCACATCCTGGACATGCACCTCAAGATGTTGCACATATTACTAATGGTAGTTTATTTTTCTAGCCACATCAAGATATTGTAGTAGCAAAAGTGCAGGAGGAAAAGGATGATATCAAGGAGATATTTTCTCTATTAAGGAAGTTGACTACTAAAGTCACTCACTTGAGAACTCAAAACTTCTATGCTTAGTCCAATTCACAAAACCAACAAAATAGGGGATATCCTGACTGAGGATATGGTAATAATAATGAGAGATATGGATATCTTGATTGAGGATATAACAATGAAAGAAACTTCAATAGTAATAACAATACACCTAGGCCACCAAGAGTCTGGAACACCAGACCAAATAATGGCTCATTACCATCACCTCTGGATAATTAGCCTCCTCCTGAACCTAAGCAGACCACTAGGGTTAATTTGGTAGAGGCTGCACTTAACAACTGGTGTAGGATACACAATACACATGCACATGCTAAGTTGGAATGTTCACAATTCAAAATCGTAGCTAGCATATTCCAAGATGAAGTGTCAAACACTATAGGGGATGCATCTTTCCCTAAACGTAACGAGATAGTACCTCTAGGATATGAATCTTCTATGGTACTTGAAAGTTCTTTTGATCATCAGCATCAGCAGATGAACACAATCCATGAAAATTATACCCTGGCATGTGAAGAGTCAGCCATGGCCTTTGAAACCACTCATGTTTTCCCCTTTGAAGATGAGAATGAGCCTGAGCAAGAGACTGAAGAAGTTCATGCGTAACAGCAATATCAGAGAGGACACAATTACAACTTGAGGAGCAATGCTAATCACCCTACCGATCCTCTGACCACTTCCATTCCTCCTAACAATTTCAATACACCTCCAGACCCAAAAGCCAGTAACAATCCAAGACCTCCAAAGGTGAACCCGTAGTACTTTGCACTACAAGCAATGGTAGCAAAAGGTATGAACTAGTTTCCTAAATCTAATAAACTTGTAGCTTACCTCACTGAGGAGATGAGGAAGATACAAATTAGTTTATCCTTATCAAAGTTATTGAAAACTCCTATCATTAAGAAATCTTTCCTAAATTCATTAGATGAACCTATAGCAAAAGAGGATAATCCTAGTCATAATCTTAGTCATATCCCTGCTAGAGATCATGTACCTAGGGATAATGTTGTCAAACCAAAAGGCAAGGCCTTAGTCCATACTGTAGATGTAGCACATATGACATTATACAAAGATAAATCTGAGTCACCCCCTTTCCTATTCACACTTAGGATCTTTGGGATAAACTTGGACAATTGGCTTGTAGATTTAGGTGCTTCTACCAATGTTATGCCCTTGTCTATTTGCCAGATGTTAGGTTTGCATCCTACAAAGTCACTCAAGAAAGTAACTCAATTAGACAAGTCTAAGGTTAGTGTAGTAGGAGAGTTGACACATTTGAAAGGAAGCTAGGTGTACAGAAATTGCTTCCTGTACTAATCTAATGAGGGGAGGAGAGTGCAAATTCAAGTTTATCCTAACTATTACAGCAACATTAAACCATTAACATGAGATATTGTAGCAAACACATAAAGAAGAAAGAATGAAAGAACAAGAGAGACACAAGATATACATGGGGAAAACCCTTACGGGTGAAAAAACCCACTCCAAAACACTGCTCAATTGTATTACGTAAAAAAAGAGATTACAATACAAATTAGAGCCAATGCTCTTGTAGGAGTCTTTGACACTTGCATATGGAGATGATCCAGCAACATAACAGTACCTGTAAAACCTATAGTACATCACCTCCTCAAAGCACCTGATTATATATAGTTTACAAGGCAGTTTTGGCTCTATCTTGGAATGGGCGTCCAACATGGCCTCATGGCCCAAAACCCACACCTATGGACACTTGTCCAACCTTGTAGAATGTTCCTGACACTTGTCAGGTCACCCCATCCCAAAGAGGTTGCCTATTCCCAAAATGGGTAATGACAGATGCTTCTACAACTCTTACGACCATCATAGAACCTGTCATAGCATAATGACTTACAACTATAAGAGAATCTCTCATACACATGCTATAAATAGCATATTCTCTTACAACATGTCATAACCCACCTTGGGGCACCCAAATATTCCTTCCCCAAAGACGCTCTTCAACACTTGTCTGTACCTGTTATAGAATCTCCTATTTCTGACTCTTACATGTCATAAAACTGTCATAGGAATCTATCATGACCGTTTCGGTCAATATTCCCTTACACAACACCCAAAATCTTGACACATGGCAAAATATTTCTACCACAAAGTGGGATGCCTATCTCCTCATGTGAGGACAAAACTACAAGTTGTCATCTTCCATGTAGGATGACACATCACTGTGCCACATCCCACAAGATGACAATATGAATTTACAATTAATTTACATCATAGGCAATGAATAAATAAATACAATGAAAATAATACAAGGAATTACCAAGGTTGAGACACCTTAATTCCCAACATTCTCCCACTTGTCGAACACCTTGTAAGAGCCAATAGAATTAACAAGATTTAACTGCTATAGGCCGAGAGGCCCATAGACTCTGAACACCATCTGAACTTTTCTATGCCCACTGGCTTCGTCAATGCATCTGTAACATTCTTCAAAGTATCTACCTCCTCCAAATTTACCTTCCCATCCTCTACCATGTCTCGTTCGAAGTGAAACTGTACATCAATACGCTTTGTTCTGGCATGGAAAGTTGGATTCTTCGCAAGGCAAATTGCACTCTGACTATCACAACTGATCGTAATTTCACCTGCATCAACACCAATATCTGAACACAATCTCTTAAGCCAAATGGCTTCCTTACAAGCATGAGTTGCAGCCATATACTCAACTTCTATAGTGGACAAAGCAACCACAGGTTGTCGCTTACTCATCCAACTAATTACACCAAAAATTGTAAACACATATGCACTGGTGGATCTCCTGCTGTTAATGTCACCTGCCCAATCAAAATCCACAAATCCACAAATACAAACTGAATGCGGAGGTCCTGTAGCATTACCGTGATAACATATGGAATATTCAGAAGTACCCCTCAAATATCGAAACACTCTCTTAACTGCATCCCAATGTACCCGTCCAGGATTAGCCATAAATTGACTAAGGACTCCCACTACTTGGGCAATGTCTAGTCTTGTGCAGACCATAGCATACATCAAACTGCCAACAACACTAGCATAAGGTAGTCTGCTTATGTCCTCCACCTCACTAGGAGATTTTGGACAATCACTAACAGATAACTTTGTTCCCAATGAAATAGGAACACTCACTGGTCTACAATCTGCCATGCTAAACCTGTCCAACACAGTCTTCACATACTTACTCTGGCTTAACCAAAGTTTTCTATTTTCTCTATCTCTTCTGATCTCCATTCCCAAAATGTACTTGGCTGCCTCAAGATTTTTCATCTCAAACTATGCTGACAACTGAGACTTCAAATCAGAAATCATATTCTTACCATTCCCAATCAACAACATATCGTCAACATACAATGCAATAATAAGAATGTGATCATTGTCAAACTTGTAATACACACAATGATCTGATTTTGATCTTAGATAACCAATTGACAACACAAAGGCATCAAACTTCAAGTACCACATCCTAGGAGACTTCTTCAAACCATACAAAGACTTCTTAAGATTGCAAACCAAATTTTCTTTACCTTTCTCTATGTAATGCTTTGGCTGTGATATGTAGATTTCTTCCTCCAAATCACCATGAAGGAAAGTTGCCTTCACATCCATCTGTTCTACCTCTAAATCATAAGCAATTACAAGAGATAATAGAAATCTAATGGATGTCAGCTTTGCAACAGGAGAGAAAATTTCACCATAATCAAATCCCTCCACTTGTGAGTACCCCTTCGCAACCAATCTAGCCTTGTACTTTTCAACACTTCCATTCGCACCAAATTTCTTCTTGAACACCCATTTGCAACCAACAGGTTTCCGTCCATTAGGCAAAGGCACCAAGTCCCATGTTTTGTTCTTTTCCAAAGAATCCATCTCATCCTCCATGGCCTCCTTCCAGGAACCTGTATCTTTCATGCCCATAGCCTCTCTCACAGTTCTAGGCTCATTAGTGTTAGAAAGTAAAGCAAAAGCACAACTAGAATCAAGTAATGAATAACCAAACCTATCAGGTTGCTTTCTTGTTCGTGTAGACCTCCTCAATGGCTGAGGTTGAGGTTTTGATTCTTCTTCATCGCTTCCAAAGCTGCTAGAGCTCTCCTCATCATCAGGCCTCACAAGGTCTATTGGTTCAGTCTTTTTAGGGGTAGAAGGAAACTGAACCACATCTTCTTTCTTTTCTAACTATTATGGCTGTAGAACAATGGAAGAAGGTGTTAGCTCTCTGAAGATAACACTTCTGCTATACAACACTTTCTTAGTCACAGGATCCCAAATCTTGTATCCTTTCACACCAACACCATAGCCAATGAAAATACATTTGACAACCTTGTTCTCCAACTTAGACCATTTCTCCCTAGGCACATGTGCATATGCCTCACAATCAAAAACATGAAGATGCCTTACTGAAGGCTTCTTACCAGACCACACCTCCATAGGTTTTTTTCCAACAAGAGATGATGTAGGAGATCTATTTACCAGATAACAAGCAGTGGCAACAGCTTCAGCCCAAAACTTTTGTTCGAGGCTTGCTCCACTAAGCATACTCCTAGCCTTCTCCATCAATGTCCTGTTCATCCTCTCTACAACTCCATTTTTCTGTGGGGTGTATGGAGTTGTCTTATGCTTTTCAATCCCTTTCTCTTTGCAGAACTTATCAAACTCTACCAAACAAAACTCACCACCATTGTCAGTTCTCAAACACTTAATCTTTTTACAAGTCCAATTTTTAGCAAAGGCTTTAAACTCCTTAAACCAACTAAAGACTTCAGTCTTGCTTCTGATAAAATAAACCCATGTCCTTCTACTGTAATCATATATGATATTTTTTGAAATCGAAGGAACATTCACAGGACTAAACACATCAGAATGAATTAGATCCAATACACCAGAAGACTTGTGAGAACTAGAGTAAAATTAAACATGATTTTGCTTTACATAAATGCAATGTTCGCAAAAGTTAAACTCGAGATTACAATCATTTAACCCCTCAATGAGGTTTTTATTTTTTAGGGTACATAGACCCTTCTCACTAATGTGGCCATATCTCAAATGCCATAACATAGTCTTTTTAGTAGGAATCTTAGCTTCCATGGCATGTGCACTACCATCAAAACTAGTTACAACAGATTCCTTCTCTACATTTTTAGATGGTGGGGATGAAGTGACAACAACTCATTTCCTTGAGTCAGAAGAACTATTGGATTGTGAAGTGCATGCCTCCAACCGAAATAGAGTATCCCTCCGAGTACCCTCCACAAGCACCATAGATCCTCTTGTCATCTTGTAACCATCCTTCGAAAAGACAACCTGCACACCTGCATCATTCAACATACTTACAGAAAAGCAGGTTCCATGCAAGGCCTGGAATGTGCATAACTCCAGTGATCCTCTTCACTCATCCATCAGGGAATCAGATTGATACTCTTCCATGACCAACAATCTTTAGATGAGAGTCATCACCAAGGTACACCCTTCCACCATCGAACTCTTCATACTTAGTAAACTAGTCTTGATGTGAGGTCTGTGGAATGATGCACCAGAAGCAATCAACCACACATCATCAGATGCATGGGTGGCCAAGGCTGCGATGAAGGCATCACCATCATCTTTGTCATAATATGAATCAGGAGCTTTCTTCTTCTTTTTCTTCTCCTCTTTGCATTCCTTTTGGAAATGCCTAGACTTGCAACAATTCCAACAGAGAGCCTTGGACTTTCCAGGAGATTTGGATCTCCCACGGGATTTGGATCTACCCTTCTTAGCTTTCTTGTCTTTCTTTTTCCCTTTCTCCTTAGGGCTTCCACGAACTGCAAGAGCCTCTTTGGCTACCTCATAAGACTTTCTTCGCATCTGTTTGGATAACAGTGAAGATACCACTTCATCCATTGTGAAAGTGGATGTGGTGCTCCTGATAGCCATCACAAGATGATCCCACAAGTCCGGCAAAGAACAAAGCAAGGTCATGCAATGATCCTCCTCCTCCATTTTCACACCCATAGACGTCAACTGTGCAATGATCATGTTGAAATCATTCATGTGATCCACAACATATCCTCCATCTTCCATCTTCAGAGCAAACAACTTCTTTTTCAGAAAGTTTATTTGCCAAGGACTTGGCCTGATAAAGATCACCCAACTTCTTCCAAAGATCCTTCTTTGTCTTCTCCTCATGGATGTTAAACAGAATAGAGTCAGCTAAATAGAGTCTTATGAGACCCTTAGCCTTCCTATCTTTGAGGTCCCAATGAGCTTGTGATATTGCTATAGGTTTCACACTGGATACAGTTTCCCATAGGTCACGATCAATAAGTAGGTCCTCCATCTTGAGTTTCCACAACTTGAAATTAGTGCCATTGAATTTCTCCACCTCAATCCTTCCAGATGTGGTTAACATCTCCTTGCTAAAACAAGATACAAAATACTCTACACAAGACTCCCACTCAACCTAAGATTAGCTCAAAAAACCCCTACCTAGCAGCTAGAACCAAAAACTGGCCAGGCTCTGATACCAATTGAAAGGAAGCTAGGTGTGTGGAAATCGCTTCCTACACTAATCTAATGAGAGGAGGAGAGTGCAAATTCAAGTTTATCCTAACTATTACAACAACATTAAACCATTAACATGAGATATTGCAGCAAACACATAAAGAAGAAAGAATGACAGAACAAGAGAGACACAAGATATACGTGGAGAAAACCCTTACGGGTCAAAAACCCCACTCCAAAACATAGCTCATCTGTATTACTTAAACAAAGAGATTACAATACAAATTAGAGCCAATGCTCTTGCAAGAGTCTTCAAAATTCATATCTAGAGATGATCTGGTAGCATAACAATACCTATAAAACCTGTAGTACATCACCTCCTCAAAGCATCTGATTATATATAGTTTACAAGGCCGTTTTGGCTCCATCTTGGAATGGGTGTCCAACATGGACCAAAACCCACACCTATGGACACTTGTCCAACCTTATAGAATGTTCCTGACACTTGTTAGGTCACCCCATCCCAAAGAGGTCACCTATTCCCAAAATGGGTAATGACAGATGCTTCTACGACTCTTACAACCGTCATAGAACCTGTCATAGAATAATGACTTACAGTTGTAAGAGAATATGTCATACACATGCTATAAATAGCATATTCTCTTACAACATGTCATAACCCACCTTGGGGTGCCCAAAGATGCCTTCCCCAAAGATGCTCTTTGACACTTGTCTGTACCTGTCATAGAATCTCCTATTTCTAACTCTTACATGTCATAAAACTATCATAGGAATCTGTCATGACAGTTTCGGTCAATATTCCCTTACACAACACCCAAGATGCCGACACATGGAAAAATATTCCTACCACAAAGTGGGATGCCTATCTCCTCATGTGAGGACAAAATTACAAGTTATCATCTTCCATGTAGGATGACACATCACTATGCCACATCCCACAAGATGACAATATGAATTTACAATTATTTTACATCATAGGAAATGAATAAATAAATACAATGAAAATAATACAAGGAATTACCAAGGTTGAGACACCTTAATTCCCACAATATTCACATGCAACTCGCATCTGATCCAAGGGTGCAACACTATATAGACATTCAAGTTGTTGATATACCTGATAAATATGGCATGCTCCTCAGTAGGGACTGGTCCAAGACTTTAAATGGTTATATGGCCACTGATTTCTCCCACATGTGGCTTCCATGGAAAGGCATCCCCAATCAGCTCAGAATTGAAGCTGAACCTAGAATGAAACATGTGATAACTGAGTACAATCAAAACAATGAGATATTATATGTGGACGTTGAGCCAGGGGTATATGCATTGAGGCCACAAGCAGTCAAAATAGAAGAGGTACTGATGTGCATGCATATGCATGAAGATAGTAGAAGTCACAAAATTATGCCAGGATCTGGATTAATCATAGAATCTGATTATAGTTCTTCAGAAGAAGAGGAAGAGAATCATGTCCTTGAGTTCAAAAGGTATTTGTTGGATGAAGTTCATAAATTTTAGTTGACAAGGACACCCATTAAGGATATACTCATGGGAAGTTGGTGTAGATTGCATGAGGATGCACATTTAGAGAACACCTATGAAACATGTCTAGATATAATAAATAAAGTAGAGAAAGCATGCATAAAAGACAAGTAGTCATCACCAGAAGTAAGTGAAATACTTAATGCTGATGATTATAATCATTTGTTATTTCCTCTAGATGCAGGGGAATGTGAACAAAAAATATGCAAAGTGAATGTCTGAATGCCGAATACAGAAGAGGTGTTGGTATGCAGTGATGTACATTCCAGTGATGTGGTAAGCGCAATCACCCTAGGGATAGATTGTCCTATTGAGTCAGATTATGAGGTATCAGATGAAGACAGGGGAAGCCATTTGACATTATTTGAAGAGTTTCTATCTAAGAAAATCCAAAGTAATATTCTCCAAGGAATCTCACCTAGTCAAGTACTGATTGAGGGATGGTACAGGTTATATGAACCTCCCCATTCAAAAATAACTTGTGTTCTATGTCTGCACATAGTGATCAAAGAACGGTTGTGGTCAAATGACAAATTTCATAAAATTAGGGATATTCTAGAAGAGATAGAAAGATAAGTTGTAGTGTCCCTTGACAAGAAACATGATGACATCAAGTTAATGAAAAGAAAAGATACTCAAGAAGATGATGCTCAAAAGAAGCAAAGTGTGGATGTTTTAGTTCCACAGAAGCATCCAGATGTGATAAAGAATGAACCACCTAAGATCAAGTAGATATCTATAGGAGCAACTGCTCGTGCCAAAAAGAAAAAGGAAGGTCTAGATAAGTCCTTGATAGAAGATAAACCATGGACATTGAGGTTTGACAATTCCAAATCAAAGCAAGGAGCTAGAGTAGAAGTGGATCTTATCAATCCACAAGGGAAATCATTCCTGGCAGCATATAGATTGGAATTTCCATGCACAAACAATATGGCTGAATATGAAGCTCTAATCCATGGCCTATTGTTTGCCCTCAAGAAGAAAGCAAAAGTTTTGCATGTCTTTGGAGATTTAGAACTTGTAGTAAAATAAGTGAGAGACATTTATGCATGTAATTACAAGAGATTATCTAGTTACAGACACAAATTCTAGGACTTGATAGAAAGTTTTGATGCCTTTAACATCACACATGTTCCAAGAGAACTCAATCACTGTGTGGATGCACTAGCACAGGCTGCTAGTACACTGGAACCTTTATCCATATCAGGGATGAAGAGGTTTTCAGTTGAGCTGGTGTCAATACCATCTGTTCTTGACAACATCACCAATTTTCAGGTATTTGATTATGATCAACACATTTTAGACTTTATTTCTATTCGAGATATTTTCAAAGATCAAATAGTGGATGAAAAGAATCTTGAAGACCATACTTGGGATGAAGAGGAGATAACTGATCTACCCAGCAACAAGATTCCAAAGGGAATGATTGAATTGGAAAGAGCTTTTGATCTAGATAATATGGTCAAGAAGAAAGACCTCCCTAAGATAGATGGAGGAGAGTATGAACCTATTAATATAGGACAAGGTGAAGATAAAAGAAATGTCCTAATAGGCAAGATTTTCTCTAAAGAAGAAAGAGCAGGGATAACCCAAGCTTTAAAAGATTACATCCATGTCATAGCATGGACTTATGATGAGTTAAAAACCTATGACACATCCACCATAACTCACACAATTCCCCTGAAACTAGATGCTAAGCCCTTCATGAAGAAATGAAGGACAGTGGATGCTTTATTGGAGCCTCTTATTTTTGAAGAAGTTAAGAAGTTGCTTGCTGCAAGGATCATATTTCCATTCAGACATTCAACCTGGGTTGCCAATTTGGTCTCAATAAGAAATAAAATTAGAGATATATGCATGTGCATAGACTTTAGGAACTTAAACAAAGCAGCTGAGAAGGATAACTATCCTTTGGCTTCTCTGGATGAGGTTCTACAGATGGTGAACGGTACACAAATGATGTCCTTTTTGGATGATATTTCAGGATACAACCAGGTGATGGTTGATAAAATTGATAGATTGAAAACAACTTTTACCACCAAGTGGGGAATATTTGCTTATAGGTGCATGCCCTTTGGCTTAATCAATGCTAGAGCAACCTTCCAGTGATCCATGGATAGAGCATTCATAGGACTGGTAGGTTAGTACATTGTGATATATATGGATAACCTAATAGTATTTTCAAAATAGAGATGTGATCACATTGAGGACCTCAGGAAAGTATTAAAGAAGTGTGAACAATATGGCATATCTCTGAATCCAAAGTGTATTTTTGGAGTGACTATAGGTAAGTTGCTGGGTCATGTCATATCTGAGAATGGAATTACTATTGACCCTGCTAGGGTAGATTCAATCATGAAGTTGTAACTTCCAACAAGCAAGAAAGAGCTGAAGTCTTAATTTGGTAAGATTAACTTTATTAGGAAGTTTATCACTGGATTTGTAGAGATCATGAGACCTCTCAATGTTATGTTGAAAAAAGATGCTAAGATTGAATGGACACCAGTGGTAAAGGCAGCATTTGAACATATAAAGAAATCCATTGCAGATGCCCCAGTGCTGATTAGTCTTGACTACACCAGAGACTTCTACATATACTCTTTTGCATCAAAGCATACATGTACAGCTGTCCTAACTTAGAGGAGTGAAGCAAAATAAAAAAAGCCAATTGTATTCATGAGATCCCCATTCAAAGATGTTGAGCTAAGATATATAGATGTAGAGAGACAGGCTCTTGCCCTAGTCAGAGCTGTAAGAAGTTCAGACACAATATCCTAAGAAGTAAAGTCATTACAGTAGTACCTGATTTAGCTATGAAGATGCTCCTCATGTAGAGTGAACTAGGAGAGAAGAGAGATAAATGGATTACTGTACTACAGGAGTATGATATGGATATCACTCCTATGAAATTAGTCAGGGGGTAGGCCCTTAGTAAAATTATTACAGAGATAGATAATAACTTGACAAGCCAACAGTATGCAGTGGATGCAGAAATGCATGATGACCGGTATTCTAACCTCAGACATGTCCTTATCATAGGAAGATGGCCACCCAATATGTAAGCATCCCAGAGAAGAGCTCTGAGGATCAAAGCACCAAGATACATGAACAAAGGAGGAGTTTTGTTTAAAAAACTATGAGGGGATATACCTCAGATGCTTAGGCAAACAAGAAGCTTCCAAAGTCCTTGAGTTACATGACAAGTTCGGTATGGCCCATGGATCACATCTAGCCACCACACATGCCATCTTGATATCTAGGTATTATTGGCCCACCATTTTTAAGGATACACTTGAGCACATCAAGTTTTGTCACACATGTCAAATGCTTCTAACAAAGAGAAGTATGCAACTCAACCATTGCAGCCTGTGATGGAGATGCGCCCATTTGCACAATGGGGCATGGATTTCATTGGACCTATTAATCCTCCATCCTTTGCAAGACACAGGTATGTGCTGACTATCATAGATTATTGCACCAGGTGGACAGAGGCCATTAAGAGCAAGACATGCACATCAGATGATGTGATCAGGTTTTTGGAAAGCAATATCACCGTAAGGTATGGAATTCCATATGCTTTAGTTTGTGACAATGGTCCTGCTTTTGTATTCTTAAATTTTCAAGTTGGGCATTCGATCATGAGATAATTTTAAAATTTTCATCAAAATACTATACCTAGGGCAATGGCCTAGTTGAATCCACTAACAAGAATCAGTTGAATATCATTAAGAAGTTAATTGAAAAGAATCCTAGGGAATGGAATACTTTGCTTAAGTATTCCCTATGGGTAGACAGGACACGAGTCAAGATTCCCTTAGGCAATTCTCCCTATCAATTGGTGTATGGGGTGGATCCTATCCTCCCTATCAACCTGAAAATCCTGACCTTACAGTTTGCCCAGGAGTATCTAGGCATAGACAATAAAATGGAAGTTAGATTGTTGCAATTAATGCACTTAGAAGAGAAAAGAGATAAGGCAATTGACCATTTTTCCAAACATCAGGCTATTATCAAATGTTGGTTTGACAAAATATCCAAAGTAAAGGTGTTCAGGATCTCAGATTTGGTCCTGTCATGGGATAAATCCCATGAAAAGAAGGATGATCATAAAAAGTTTGATAAACTGTGGATCAGACCCTTCCAAATATTAGAGATATTAGGTGATAGCACCTACAGGCTCAAGACTTTAATAGGAGAGGATGTTCCATTGCCAGTCAATGGGTAAATCCTCAAACACTATTTCCAAGCCTACTTAGGTAAGGTCAAAACCATGTATTCTATGTATATATTGTATAGTTGCTTGTATTACTTGCTTTGTTGGTTTTCTTTGTTTGTGTATTGTTGAGTCCTTGTTTTTGCTAGGCAAGATAGAGCACCTTTCCACTTCAGAAAACTAGTGAAATTGTTAGAATTCAAGAAAGGAATACAAATTCCCACATAGATTGAAACTCCTATCAGTTTAGGTACTTTTGATCAAGTCTGTGATACCATATTAATCAATGGTAACTCTTTTGCTCAAGAAGATCCTCACATGAATACACCTAACAACCTTGGATTTGTTGCAAATACTAGTGTCTGGATTAAGTGAAAAATCTAAAGGTTTGTCCTTGGTACCATTGCAATTCTCAACCTAAACAAGCAAGTGCCTACTCCTTGCAAATGAGCTTACAAGATCATATCTTAAGAATATTGAAAACAAAAAAAAAGAAAGAAATATCTTGAATATCAAAAGAAAGAATTTATTAGGTCATCCAAGTAACTCTACCGAGGCTATGGACACCTGACTGGCATTGGGGCTCTACTTGGGAGAATTGCAAAGATAACCTTTTTGGGGCTATGGACACCTACTCGCAGCAAGGCTCTATCCAAGGTTGGCTATGAGGGTTAAATCCAACTATGTAGCTTAACACTAATTACTGGTGTTTTTAACTTGTCTTCAAGATGAAGGAAATGAATCACATGCACACACCTAATTCCTTCTCATTACATTGTTAGGTTGATGATTATGATATCATTCAAATAGGTTAGGATGCTTATGTTTGATAAGAGTTGGAACATTATGTCCTAATTTGTCTTCATTTCTTGAATTATTGGAATTTTAGTTATTTTCTTTGTTGGCAAGTTGTTGTATGGTTACACAACACACCCCATTTTTTCCTAGCAAAATAGGGACCCAAATTTCTATTCTTTGGCTTGGCTTGCTTATTTCCCTTTGCTTTTGGGTGGTATGGTAAAATAGTGGCAAATGTATGTCAAGATCTTATTCTTGGCATGTCAGGATCTTGAAATATAAATCAAATTTTCAAGGTCAAAATTTCTCATCATGAACCATGTCAAGCGAAAGAGAATAATATTCTAAGCAGGTTTGCCTTTTGCAACATGCAGAAATTCCTCAAAACCAAGAAGTTATACCCGGTTAATGTTTGGTCAACAAGTCACAAGTATGTTCACATTATCTTATATCCAAATATTAACTCAATGTCCTGACCCAAGAAATTGCTAAGTGAAAAATCAAATATCTGAACATTTGCAAATGTGCGCATGTCAAATTTTAACTCACAATATAATAAACCATCAAGTGCATGGTTGCATAATTCATGGATATTCGCAAGTATGCATATTCAATCTCAAGACGTGGACATTCGTTAATATCCCTACTTGCTATAATATCATGACAAAACTAAACATCCAAACATTAACTCGATGTCCCAACCTTTTGAATATCCTAATGACTTGTCATGTTGACTTTTCAAAAGCACATCGGTCCCTTGACATTTCGCATAGAAACTTAACATCTAGATCTTCCTTAACATCCTGATGGTGTCATATGAACTCATTCCAAAAGAACATCATAATATGATGATGTCATTCATATATTAAGGAAAAAGAACATTTCACAAACCTTAATGTCTGGACATTCGCTAATGTCCAAACCTTCGCCAATATCCTAATGATGTCACATTACAACCAATCTAGAATTACCTTCAAAAGGGTGACGTCATCCACACATTTGGACTTAGGGATATTTCACAAATTTTATGTCTAAATATATCTTAATATCCACATCCCTCTTTCCCCATGACTAGAAATCAAAGGTTTCCATTGACCAATCAAATGGTGCCACGTGGCACAAGTTAACTTTTCTCACTGGACATTTTGGTAATGTCCTAACATTCAAAGATTAAAGGTGAATGCCTTTGAATCTTAATGACTTGATATCCACCCTTGGTTAACATTGACCAACATGATGACATCATGTCATACACATCTTCACATTTCAAAAGATGAGTGCATTGCTTAACATACAGACATAGGTTCATATGCATACCCTGCAATAAATACCGTGAAAGTAGGTCATTGGCCATTTGAAATTCAAATTAGATGCTACCACCTTTAGAAACTCCCATGACCTTAAACCAAATGTCCATATGCGATGAATTTGGTATTAATTACATCCTAATTCTCTGGTTTTAACACATAAAGCTAGATTTTACATAATTTTACATTCACAAAGCACTCAAAAATTGAATTTATGAAGCTCTGGCGATACTCACATCAACTGTTGTAGATCCTCATCCCGAATGAAACATTTGATGGCAAATGGATAGACAACAAATTGTGAGTTTATAGTGTGAAATGAGCATCCAGATATCTGCTAATCAGGTTTAAGAGTGGTAAAACAAATATGAAATATTTAAACCCTAATTTTGTCATTTATGGTTGCGTAGTAAAAAGGTAAATCTACACTTAGGCTAAAATGTTTAGTTACACATATGCATGATATGCTTCATGAGTTGTAAAATGTCTAGATGCGTGAATATTAATTAAATAAATTTGAAATGTAGGGTATATTTTGAGATGTATACATTTGAAATTGCACGATACGATGGAGGCTCGCATGAATTGAAGTGAAACTAAGTTCATAACCCCCATGTTTTTACAACCCAATGGTTCTAGTTTTAGCTATGGACAAATTGGGGATACTCATGCCAAAAATACTATCATGGAGGAATGAACAACTGCATCAACTCAGGGTGGTGAGAACCCCATCCTAATAAACATCTATAGCTTTGGAATGTGGCATGCTAGAGGATTTCCCTATATAGCAGAGGCCATTGAGCTGGTGGCGGCATGTGCAGATAATTACAATAGAGAAATTAGAAGGGTAGAAAAATATTGTCGTGTTTATGTAGATTTCTCAATCTCGGGGATCATGATAGCTCTTCACTTACACATAGGCCCTAATTTGTACAAGATAGATTTGAAGGCCTTAGAGAATCAGTACAAGGGTAATTATACAGACTATAGAAAAATAATGTTCTCATGTTGGAGAGTATAGGGTAGTACTCATAAGGTAGCATCGAAATTGCTAGTCAACATCTACAAATTTGACTTTACTCCTGAGGTTCAATACATGATGGTCATGTTGAGCTAGATGAGAGCAAGACTTCAATATGGAAACTTTGTATTGAGAATGTGTGCCTCAAATTCACTATTGGAACCCCATCTCTGTTGATATCAAAATTAGATTTTCTAGGTTTTTCTTTTAGGGCTTTACCATAGTGTCGCAGGGTGCAGCCAAGAGAGGTGTGGGCTGGTGGTGTTTAACGCCATCCCGCAGGAGTTTGGGAGTTGACCTGTAGTAGTGCAGTGTTACATCCACCCCGTAGCTATTTAGAAATGGTCTTGCGGTAGTGCAGGGGGAGTCCTATCCCACCACCCCACAACGATTGTTGACTCTTGCCTGTAGTAATGCGGTGTTACCACAGTCCCGCAGCTGTCTTCATCTGAGCCTATGGTAGTGCAGGAGCCCGCAACACCGTAGTGATGTTGGATGGTGTTAGCAGTAGTACAGTATACATACCACGGTCCCAGGATGGTCAGAGGATTGGGCCTGCCGTGTTGTGGCGTAGCCCGCCACCCGGCAATAGCCTGTGAGAAGGCTTGTGGTGGTGTGGTATAGATCCTGCCACCCCACGCAGGTTAGTCTAAGGTATCTATGGTATAGCGGTTAAGTCTGAGAATGATGGACAAAGACAAGACTATGAAAAGAGGTTAATGGTGATTGATTGATGAGTAAGTTGTCGACACGTGGCACTAGGTTACTCATTGATTTCACATCATTGTTGTGAATCAACACAGCCTCTGGTGGTTGGTTGTTTGGTTGCTGATGGATGTTGTAATACTAGATGTCAAGTTAGTTTATAACTGCCTATGGTATCTCTTTGATTATTGGTCGATGAGGTGGTACTACGACAATGTAGGTTAAGCTGACTTGAAGGGGAAGATAATGTAGCAGTGTATTGTAACCTGATTGAGGAGAGAGAGGTGTGACTGGGTGTAAGGAAATGCTGGTGGATTTTCTTCATAGATGGAACAAGATGTAAATCTTCAGTAAAGGCTATGAGCCTGATATTGTATTGTAACTTGTATGCTTGTTGCTAAATAATACAATGGCTCTATGTTTTGGAGTGTGGGGTTTTTTACCCAAAAGGGTTTTCTCCACGTAAGTCTTTGTGTTCTTGTCTTCTACTCTATCTTTCATGTTTAGTGATTCTGTTTATTGAATCTATTTAATGTATGTTGTTAAAACTGGTATAAATTGCAATCACTTTCCTCTAAGGGTTAATGTGGGAAATGAACTATGTCAGATTCCGCTTTATGGCATAGTAGTATGTGTTTTAAGGCAATCAAAGAGAATGATTGTTACTGCAGACACTTACTGATCACAAATGTTCATTCTAGGATCAACCCTATTTTTTCTTCAATTGGTATCAGAGCTACAATTGTTCCATGGTTGCATGAGATTGCATGTGTTGGCTCCATGGTTTTTGGTTCTGGGTATTCCTTCTGTGATGATTTCTTAGTTTGGAAAGCTTGAGGAAATATGAAGGAATCGACTGAAGATTGATCCTTTGTTGAGTGAAAGTTGTTTGCTCTTTTTGTGTTAGTTTCAGGAGACAACACGCAGCTTGAAGGATGGTGAAGATCGAGAAAATGGAGTTGGTCACATTGAAATGATGTTGATCTGGAGCTCCTGATAGGTAGTGGAATAACCCTGATGCATGGGGTGGGATTTTTTGCTTTGTAGTTGTGTTGCAGCAAAGATTTAATATTTGGTTTCTGTGTGAGAGGCTCCCTGGTGATATGGATAAGCTTGTGTTGTTTTTTAGCTATGGAGTAATGTGCTTGTGTATAGGAAAAATTGAGATTGAATGATAAGATCAAAAAGTAATGATAATAACAACTCAATTACCCATAACATCAAAAGATCTATCTAAGCAATAACCAAATCAATGAATAAATCAAATCATGAACAAAGAAGCTATCACCTATATTGTTTGGATCTTTTGGTCGAATGTGGATTGCTCTTCAAATTGCAAACCCATGTTTGCAACAAGCGGATGTAGATTGTGTTTGTGCTCAAAGTGCTCAAGGGTGTTCAACGATGTGATGAATGCTCCAAGCGCTAGAATGCTTAAGAATAAATGATCGAAGAGGATTTGTTATGGAGATGAGGGGGTTTATATAGATTTCAAACATGATCGATCAACGGTCCAGAAAATTCAATAAAATCAATGGATGAGATAAATCTAGAATTCATGATGAATGTGTGCCTGACATGTGCCACATAAAAGATATTTTTGTTTGAGTTAACTGACTGATTTGACATAAAAAGACATGGAACAACATATTTTTAGATTTCATAAAAATAGAAATGTTTTTTTTCTAATTTATGAGTTGGTGATAAAAACAATAATGATTAAGTCAATTAACTCAACTTATAATTTGCTTTTTGCATGATTTGACTAAAATTAAATAATAAATTATTTCATTTTGTGTGCATGATGAACAAGATTTATTTTTGGAAGAATTGGAAGATATTTGAGCAAATTAAATAAATAAATTTATTTAATTGTTTGCGCATGATGGAAGACATAGAATAGATTTGAAGATTTAAATAAATTAAACAAATAAATTGATTTAATTTATTTTGCATGATGAAGGAATATAAATAAAATATTTGATTTATATTTTATTTTTAGGGATTTAGTCAACCTAAATAAATTTGGAAGAATGATTGATTTAATTAAATAATTTAGAATTATTTAATTATAGCTATGAGGATTTTGACGATAAATTAATTAAATATTTAATTTATTCAATTGACATGGATTTGAAGATTTGGAAGAATTTGATTTAATTAATTAAATAAATAGAATTTATTCAATTAATGTCAAATTTAGGAGTTTTAGAAGAAATTGATGATTTTGATGAAATTAATTAAATAATGTGATTATTTAATTAACATTGAAATGCAAGTGATTTGATGACATGGTCATTTTAGGGTGTCTACATTTTGCTCCTCTTTGATGCAATGTAGTTTATAGTGTTGTTTCAAATGAAATGATTATTGAAGACATGATACAATTTGGATGCCCCAGTGTAGCTAGCTGCCCCTATGTAGCTAGCATAGGATGCCCCTTCGAGAGGAAAGACAGGGAAGCGATAGAAGAACTAGGTTGACGCTCGACTAGAAGATTGTGTTTGAGACAAACAAGGCTAGATAGATGAAGATAGGTCACAAGGATAAGATTGATTAGGGGTGGGAAGCATTAGGGTAGAGACACTATAAATAGGGCCCAAGGGGTTAACACACCTCATTTGCACACTTAGAGTTGTCAAAAGTTAGAGCTTTGAGCCTCCTTGCTTAGTTGAGTTTATAGCTTCCAAAGATGTCAATTCCTGTGCATAAGCATTGGGCGGAGCGGGTGCGGACCTATGGGAGAGCACCGGTAGTGGTAAGTGTTCGATAACCTACTTATGTTAAGTTTCTAGGTCATTTCTAGGGTTTTGTCTAGGTTTTGTTTTATTTTAGCCAAAAGCGTTGCACAATCCCAGGTCACCTTTGGTGGTCGGGAAAAGTGCTTTTGGCGTGCTAAAGCACACTTGGTAGGTCAATAAAGTGCATTTGATCAAATCTCATCGCCCTTGGTGTTTGAGGGTGTGCACCACAGCATAGATGATAGGTTGGCAAAGCATATTTGGTAGCGCAGTAAGGTGCTATTGGTCAGGTAGCTAGGTGCTTTTGGTTTAGGTTTTCCAAAAAAATGCGTCGCACTTGCAACGTAGTAAGGTGCAATTAGTTTAGAAATGAAGCGCACTTGTGTAAATCAAGGCACTCTTGGTGTTTACAGTAAAGCACTTATGTGCAAACAACAAAGCACTCTGGGTAACACAGTAAAGCGCACTTGGTAAAACATGTTGCTTTTGGATTTTTGAGATAGTTTGACCAAGATGGAATGGAACTTGTGCTTCTAGGGTTTAGGTTAGAGATGTGTAGGGCTGACCTAGGGTTTGCATCACATTGTTGTGCTTGTTGATGTCGTCATTTACTTGAGTAGACCTAGAATATGCAAAATATCTTAACAAGTGGGTTTTGTGGATGCAAAGAGTCCTTCCTCCTCTGATGTCGAGGGAGCGACACCACATCATTGCAGATGAGGTGGTACAAATAGGTTGGGAGGAGGATGCATTCTTGGAGTATATGGGACTATGGCATGTGGCACATTTGACACACATCAGGGTGAATCTGGCACTTTTGACAACTATTGTTGAGAGATATCACAGTGAGACATGCTCTTTCCACTTTTTGATAGGGGAGGCTACTATGACACTTGAGGATGTGTATCGCATCCTGAAGATCCTAATTGATGGGGAGAGAGTTGACCATGACCCAGAGCAGGGCGAGGCTGGCATGACAGAATTAGATGGATTGTGGCTTCACTAGTTGGTGGCTTCCTCTACCCAGACATGTGATCTCGAGGGTTATCTGTTGGATGGGGCATTGTACTGTCAGGGATGTTTACGCATGGAATCTATTATGCATGGGACCCATGTGTTTTGGGTTAGCTATACCATGATTTACATGATTGTGTCTACCGTAGAGGGTGCAACTTGTTAGCTAGCGTTACATTGTTAGAGGTATGGGCTTGGGAGCACATCCTAGTTATCAAATCAATGGCTCAGCATGTAATGTCCCCTTCTAGTAAGCCAAAAAATTTCACAACCTTGCAGAATTTCAACTTAGTAAAAGAGAACATTAGTATTCAATTCTCCTTATATTTCAGCATATTACCATTAAGGCTAATGCACATTTATCCATATCAATATCAAAATTCTTATACTTTCACTTTGCCACAAATATAACCTCTTATGTAATGTTGGACTACTTGTAAATGGATGTTGATCCTTTGATAATGTTATCAATATTTTCTTCAACTAGAGGTAGCAATTATATATAGATGTTGATATGTTTATCCTTGTTAATTGCGCTATCTTGTTAATACCAATCACTTATTCTTCTGTAGATCTGAATTTATTATGCAGTTCTGATTTTATACTTAATGCTGAGTGCTGCTCCAATATTTATGTTGGCTGAAAGATATTCTAAATTGATAAATTCCCAAATATCTTGCTGGCTGCCCAACTTCTTACTTATTGTTGTTGCCTTATCAATCAACTTCCACGATGCCTTTATTCCTTCTATGGTCACTGTTATTTCTAAATATTTTTATCTGTCCTTTTCTTGTTGTTCGCTGCCTAACTTACCGCCCTCCTCCTTGTGGAAGAATAACTATTAATACTTATATGTCTAGAAGGTTACTTTTGCCAATGGTCATTACTTTTCAAAGGTATCGATTACCTTTTAATTAATAAAGTTATTTGCTGACTATATAGTGATCATAGATGCATTCCTTAAAAGGCCCAATCATATTAAGACTTTGACTTATATTCAAAGTCATTTTTAATTCTAATTTTTATAATAATATTTAATAATAATTAATATCCACATTTATATTAATAATTATACATTGTAATAATATTTAATTTAATATTTATATTTATACTTATTATAAATATTGTTTGATATTTATTATTATAATATATATATCTATATTATATAATATTTTATATTTATAAATATATATTATATTTAAAATCGTATATTATATTTATATATATATGTATATATGTCATCTTAATATTATATTATTATAATTATAATAATATTAAAATTGATAATATTATTCATATTTATACCATAAGGGTATTTAATAATATTCTTTAATAGTAATATCATGATTTCTCAGTCTAATGGTGTTTAAATCTTTAATTTAAACAATGCCTTAATATCAGGACATGACACATCACCGCCACAAGAAGGGGGAGTTGCATGCTTTTCTATATGAGGTTGTGATCACACATAGACAGCTTGGTTCTGTGAGCTTATGGAGACGACAGATTGGTGAGATGGATATCTTCATTTGGAGACCATGGCTACTGTGTGAGGCATGAGAGGATGAGCATGAGCAGCATATGTATTATAGACAGGCCCAATATCTATTTGGACGATGAGTGGAGACCATTGAGAGATACCTGCCGGAGTGAGTATTGAGACTATTTGGTTTGCCATAGGGGGAGCCTATTGGAGAGGTGACACACACATGAATAGGGCGAGAGGTTGGGGATTGGGATGGTGAGATTCTAGTGGCCACAACTTTGGGACAGTTGTGGGGACTTGCCCTAGTTAGGTGGGATTGGGATTCAGGATTGGCTGATCCAGGGAAATTGCCAGCTTGTGACAGGTACTGGCAGACACACAAGCCAATGAGACTAACCACACTAGGGGTGGTAGGAGTAGTACAAGAGGTGTTGGTGCCAGGTGGAGAGGTGAGGTCCAGGAGGGAGGCTAGAGAGCAGCCTAGACAGCAGGCTGGTACTGAGGAAAGAGGCCAGCACGCTGATTTACAGATGGCAGAGGTAGAGGGTCCAAAGCCAGTGATACAAGTGGTCGAGACTGAGCTACAGTAGACACAGTGGCTTCTATAGGAGGAGATCGCGTAGAGGACTTGCTTGGAGATTCAGATGGTGAGGTTGAGGAGGGATAGAGATGCGGTGAGGCCAGAGGCTAGATAGGCTGAGGTCCAGGCCCAGGTACATGCACAGGCAGCAATAACGACACAGGCAACCTTGGCAGTAGTACAGTCAGTGCCACCACCACTAGCAGATGATGGGAAGATTTTCTAGTTGACATTAGAGCAAGACGTAGCAGTACAACTACGTTTGACCACCGAGGCCACCCTGCAGAGGGTTAGGTGAGAGAGAGATGAGGCATGACATGCATTGGGTGTGGATTAGAAGACATTATTCAGCGAGTTTACTCGAGTTCAGGGAGAGTTGGTTACAACAAGCAGAGAGGCTGAGTATTATAGGGGTCTCTATTTTGGCGTGGTGCCGGTAGATCAACGAGAGCCTAGCTTCTGAGAGCGGAGCAAGTCAGGGGATTTTTCATCACGTAGGATGGGGCAATCAGTGTCATCAGTTAGGGGACCATTTACGCAGCCTAGTGGAGGAGGACCAGTAGGGGGACCTGCACCAAGTACAGGTGGAGGACAAGCATCATAGCAGGAGGGCAGCTCTACCCACTAGCTGACACTAGAGCATGTATATTTGCATATATTATATCAGTTTTGTATCATGATGGACATTGTATATTTTGATTGATGCCTATGTGCATCTATGTATATTTTGTGGGTTCTTGATAGCCATGATGTACTTATTGCTGTATATTTGGATGTAAACATATGGACTGTTGATGTAGACGCAGACACTTGTATTTTGATGACCTTCACATAACAATACATGATGACATATTATGCTCACTTCTATTCATGCTTTTGTTTATGCATTTTGGTAGGACATGGATGTGATGACCTGTATTTATGATTATGGATTTATGTGATGATGTATATGCTTATATGATGCTTATAGATGTATGACATATGAGATGATGACATGATGATGATATTATATGATGATATAGATGCTATGACATATGATGACAAGATGGTATCTAACCTATGGTTTACTAGATATGCATCAGATGGTGATGGAGATAGAAGAACATGGAGATAGAATAGAACATGATAGAAAAGACTATTGATCGATCATTGTTTGAAAATCTATATATTGACATGGATAAATGGATGAGCTTGTTGCAACAGTTTCACAAATGTTTTATAAATAGCAATCCTTATTTTTGATATAGCACATGGATAGTTTGCCACCAAGGTATAAAAGACCAAGGTGTTGTGATATCCTAGTGCGAGGACGTTGACTCTACAAGCAAGCGGTTTGAACTTAGATCCCTTAGACATAATATAACTTTGTTGTATATGTGAATGAACCATAGTCTTGAACATAAAATAAGCATCAATACATAAATGCAAGAAGAATATTAATATGTAAGATGCTTGGTTGTAACACACACAAGATAAATATGATGCTAAGTAAGATACTAAAGATCATTCCTCAAACATGGCACACAAAAGCAATGACTATGCCCCCAATTTTTACTGCATCGCAACATACCAAGATATAGATAAATCAAGGTAGTCTTGAATAATAAATGGAAAAGGAACAAAAAGATAAACCAAAAATCAAATTGACTGAATTACAAGGTAAACATGTAGCCAACATATTCTCTTTCCAAAGAGGTTGCTCAGGATAGATTAGATTGGTTGGATAGATAATAGCCTAATTGTAGGAACGATATATCTATTAAAGGGTGTTGATATGTTGATAGGATAATGCCTAGTTTGAGGAAATGAAACATGTCATATAAGACACCTGGTCTGGTTTCAATCATGGAATGTATAAGACAAGTGTGTTGATCTATTGCTTGGTTGAGATTGATTAAGCTGATGTTGGCAATCGATATGTAGGACAGCATATAGCTCTGCGAGTGGGTGTTTTTGCTTTAGGTTGTTTAAGGAATTTTTCTTTGAAAGGATGTGTTTGTTTGTTGTTTTGCTGCTTGAGTTAGTCAAGTCGAGGTGAATGGATTTTGATAAATGGAAAACTAGAAAGATGAAATGCCAATGGATTGAGATAGGTGAAGAATGATGAATCGTATGTGCTTGAGTATTGGATACTTCCTTCATATTCTAGACTGCCTACATACCCTATATCCATGGGATCAAGGCACATTACGATGAAAGATGAAAATGATAAATATGTGGTTCTAGGTAGAGTGATGAGATGGGTCAAGGTGTTTGAGCTTGGGTAGGTGTAATGATGATATCTTATGTACCTGAGTACTGGAAATGTCCTTCATATTCTAGACTGCCTACATACCCATATCCATGGGATCAAGGTACCTTAAGATTGAGATGAGATGATATGTAGTTCTAGGTGTTTGATGATGTAGGATAAGATGATGTGAGGGGAGATGGTGATATCTTATGTACCTGAGTACTAGACACTTCCTTCGTATTCTAGACTGCCTACATACCCATATCCATGGGATCAAGGTACCTTAAGATTGAGAAGATGATATGTAGTTCTGGCCATTTGATTTTAAGGATAGTGTTGTCATTGTGGGGAATGATATATCCCTAGATCAACACAAGGGTGTAGTGTTTTGGTTTCAGTGAGATGGTTGAAGTGTTTGTGTTTTTGTTTGAAGTGTTATAGTTTTTTGTTTGTTTTTGAAGTGTCTGTGAACCATGAATAAGGATCCATTCCTAGACCTAGGTTAAGGAAAGGGTTGCCCCCATTATGGTAGAGGTGTTGTTATGGTTGACTAGCATAGGATAACGATGGGTGATAGGAAGACATAGATAATTTGACATGGTTCACTAACATAGGATAACTTGACATGGATTTGACATAGGACAACTTTGACATGGATAATGTTTTGACATAGGATCTCTTGACATAGGATAACGATAATGATTGACATGGGATGCGGGACATTGACTAATTTCCAAGCTATACTAGATAGAGAAATGGAAATGCAAAAAGGTCAATGGGTTTATTATGGATGGATGGATGAAGTTTATTATGAAATGGACATGGAATAAATAAGACTGATAGATGCTAACTTTACACATAGTGCCTGTTTTCTAGGTTTTCACTATGGTACTTATCCAGGGCGCCTGTTTACCAGGTTTTCACCAGAGGATAGATTTTTTTATTTTTGTTTTTATTTTTTTGATATTTTTGATTTTTTTAATTTTTTAATTTTTTTAATTTTTTTTATTTTTTGACATGGATACTCTGAGGATCAGACATAGAACTTCTTGAGATGAACATTATTGAGTGGCTCATCTAGAGGAATGCCTTCAGTTGTGGCTAAAGTATAAGCCCCTGATCCATATGATGCTGTGATAACAAAGGGTCCTAACCAATTAGGCTCAAACTTGCCCTTCTTTTCTCGATCTACTTGATTTCTTTGATTTTCTTTTAAGACAAGATCACCAACTTGAAACCATCTTTCTTTGATCTTCTTATTATAGTTGCATGGAAGGTGGTTTTGATAGACATGGAGATGATTAAGCATGGAAAGATGCCTCTCATCTAGTAATTCTAGCTTAGCTAATCTAGAAGTGCGATACTCCTCTCCATCAATAAAGTCCTGTATAGATACTCTGAGGGATGGGATCTCAACCTCTATAGGTAGAGTGGCTTCATAGCCATAGACCAAGGCATAGGGTGTGGCACCATTTGGTGTTCTGATACTAGTGCGATAGGCCCACAGGGTGGGATTGAGTTGCAAGTGCCAATCACGACCAGCTTCATTGACTGTTTTCTTGAGGATTTTCAGAATGGTTTTGTTGGAAGCCTCAGCTTGGCCATTATCTGTGGATAGTAGGGAGTTGAAAAGAGATCTTCGATATTGTATTGGGTGCACAAGGCACAGACATCTTGATTCTTGAATGGTCTCCCATTATTAGTGACAATGGCTTGGGAGATACCGTACCGGCAAATGAGGTAATTAAGAATAAACTTGGCTATTTGTTTATCAGTGATATATGTCATGGGAATGGCTTCTACCCACCTCGTGAAGTACTTAGTGGTGGTGATGATAAATTTATGGCCATTGGATGAGGATGGGTGCATTTTCCCTACGAGATCGAGACCCCATTGTGAAAAAGGCCATGGAGTTGTCACAGGTTTTTAGTTCATGAGCTAGTGCGTGAATCAAATCTCCATGTTGCTGGCATTGTATACACTTCTTAGCAAATTGCATTGCATCTTGTTCCATTGTAGGCCAATAATACCCTGTGCAGAGTATCTTCTTAGCGAGGTTATGACTGGTAGAATGTGCGCCACAGACACCTTCGTGTATGTCTCATAAGGTAGCATCGGCTTCTTCTGCATTAAGACATCATAAGAGGATACTATCGAGACTCTGACGATATAGTGTATCACCTAGAATAGTGTAACAGGAGGATCGACGGATAAAGGTTTTGCATTGCGTTGTAGATAGTTCAAAAGGAAAGGTATTGTGTTTAAGGTATTCATAGATATCTTCGTACCATGGGGAATTGGGACTAACAAGTTCGCAGATGATTTCTATAGTTGGATTATCGACGGCTGGTATTACAATTGCTCAATCAAGAACTCACTTTTCTGTGTGTTTGCAAGCATGTCTATAAGTGACCCCACGGAAGCCATAGAATCTGCAGCTTTGTTATGTTCTCTTGGAATTTTCTCAAAAGTGATGCTAGAAAAGTGTGGTTTGTAGGCATCCACTAGTTGCTTGTAAGGAACCAACTTTTCATCTTTTGTTTGGTACTCATCAGTGACTTGTTGAATGACTAGTTGTTCAAGTCTCCATATACCTGTAGTTCTTTGATGTCCAATTAGACTACTGTATTGAGACCTATGAGGAGTGCTTCATACTCAGCTATGTTGTTAGTGCAAGGAAATGCAAGCTGATATGACTTTGGGATATAGTCATTTTGAGGCGTGATAAAGAGGATGTTAGCCCCTGATCCATGTTGTGTGTAGGAACCATCAAAATACAACTTCCACATTACTGAGGTAGAAAGATTAAAGAGATTTTCATCCAAAAAGTTAGATACCATAGGATGTACATCTGCCCTAGGTGCTTATGCTAGTTGATCTACTAGGGCTTGTTCCTTGATTGCTTTATGATCCACATACTCAATGTTAAACTCACTAAGAATCATGACCCATTTAGCTAGTCTGCCTATGAGAGCTTGTTTTGCTAGGAGATACTTTAATGGATCAATTTTGGCTATTAGATTTGTATGTTGGTTTAGCATATTATGCTGCAACTTTTGGGAAGCAAACACTATGGCTAAACAAGATCTTTCCATAGGTGAATAATTGAGTTCATAAACCACCAAGGTTCGACTGATATAATAGATTGCATGCTCTTTTTTTGACTCATCATGTTGTGCTAGAAGAGCCACTAGGTCTGCAATTATAGTTGAGATGTACAAGATCAAAGGCCTATCAGTGACTGGTGGTACCAAGATAGGTGTAGCTAGATATTCTTTGAGTTGATCAAATGCTACTTGACACTTATCATCCCATCAAAATGAGACATCCTTTCGGAGCAAGTGTTGAAATGGTTGACATTTATCCACTAGTTGTGAGATAAACCACCTAATGGATTGTAACCTTCCTTGAAGGCTCCTTAATGCTTTCAGATTCTTTGGTGGAGGCATCTCCACTATAGCCTTGACTTTTGTCAGATCTACTTCAATGCCTCTATGAGATACGATATATCCCAACAGTTTTCCTGAGGTTACCCCGAAGACACATTTATTTGGATTGAGTCTTACTTGATATTTTCCGAGTCTATCAAAGATTTATCCTAGAACCTATATGTGATCTTCCCTAGAATATTTTGCTAGTATATCATCCACATAGTCCTCCATGATGTGATGAAAGAGATAGTGGAATATCACTATCATTGTTCTTTGATAGGTTGCACCTACTTTTTTAAGACCAAATGGCATGATGCACCAATAATAGGTACCCCAAGGACAAGTAAAAGAAGTTTTAGGTTCATCTTCTTCCACTATCATTATCTGATTGTATCCAAAAAATCCATCCATTAGAGAAAGCATTTCATGACCAATAGTCAAGTCTACTATGAGATTAATGTTTGGTAGTGGGAAGTCATCTTTGGGACATGCTTTGTTGAGATCTCTGAAGTCAGAACACATGCAAATGCCCCCATTAGGTTTAGCCACAGGTACAATGTTGGAGACCCATTCTATATAATCAATAGGCTTGATAACCTTTGCATCTAGCAATTTTTGTATTTCAACTTTCACTAGGAGAGCGATCTGTGGATGCATCTTTGTCAGTTTCTATTTGACTGGTTTAACTTTTGGATCAACTATGAGATAGTGAACTACTAGTGAAGGGTCTACCCTGGCATATCAGCATAGGTCCACGCAAAGTTGATGGTTCTCTGTAAGAAGAAGTTGTTAAGATTCTTGTGCTCTTGTTCTGATAATGATGCTGCAAGGAATGTGGTCTTAGGATTTGGCTATGTGCCAAGATTTATCTCTATAGAATCTTCCACTAGCAGAGTTGATTTCTCTTGATACTTAGATGGTAGGGGAAGGTTAAATCCTCCATCCTTAGGTGCCACAATTGGGTTTTCACCTTTGGATACATCCTTTATTTTTACTATTTTTTGATAAGGAGGTGCCACAGTGTGGTTTTCACCTAGAGATCTTTCTTTATTTTTACTTTTACGATTGGAGGATTTGGCATTCTCACCAAAATAAGTAGCCTGCTCTAGTTCCATTACAAAACCAGCTTTGTGATCGCTAAGAGGGATACCATCCTAGAGTCCCATGAACTCAGCAATAGCTTCGTCATTCTGAAATACATCTAAAACGGGGGACCCTTGTTGGTCCCAATCAGTAAGTTTAGGGTAGACAAGTGTTACAATCTGGGTGTTGGTGGTGGATGTTAAGGATACGGATGATAGCATAAATATGGAGAATTCAGTGAATAGGTTAGTCATATGAAGATAAGAGTCATCGATGATATCCTCTTTAGACATCAAATTTGTGAGAGAAGTTTGTGCTACCTCATTGAGAATACCCTCGATGTCCAAGGCACGTGGTACCTTCCTACCAAATCCTAACCCCTTCTTGTCTAGCTTCTTATTCACAACAATGGGTTCTATTTCACCTTGATTATCTTTCCCAAGGCCACCTTTGCTTTTGTAGCCCATGTTCTTCACAATTCATAGGCCATTGCCATATTCTTTGACTAGTATGGTGACTAGTTCTTTCCCTTTGTAGAGCCAAGATGAGATGTCTTCAATAGTTTCATTTGCCAATAATTTTCCCTCTTGGAATTGGGTTAGAGATGCTAGCAGGGGGATAGATACTTTCTTAGTCACTTTAGCTATGGGCGGTTTGCCATAGGATTTAGGGGATAAAGGCATCCGCCCTACATAATAAGATTTAGAGATATCATATTCACCAAAGCCTATATCACTGAAGTCAGCTTTGATTTCAGGAATAGGATTAGGATTAGGTTCAACTTCAGAGGCTTTTTTTAGATTTTTCAGGGTCGACATATAATGGGGATTCATAGGCTTTGTCATTATTGGGAACTTGGTTGTTGTTCTTATAACTGCCTTGCAAAGTATGACATAATTCAAAGGGATTAGGGTCTCTTGGGATAGTGATCTCCATACCATTAAATGGGAACTTTAGAGACTAATGGTATGTGGAGGGAACAGCTTTCATGTCATGGATCCATGGGTGTCCTAAGATAATGTTATAAGGTAGCTCAATGTTGAGGACTTGGCACCTCATTTCAAGCATGACGGCGCCTACTTGTATAGGCAAGTGGATAACACCTTCTGAATGATGCTCAGCATCATCATACCCCTTGATTGTAATAGATTGATCAATGTTGACATGATCCTTAGAGTATCCCAACTATTTAAGTAACTTGAGAGAATAGATATTGAGACCAGCACCACCATCTATAAGTATGCCTTTGATCTTTTGTTTATGAATGAAAAATTCAATGTGAAGGGCATCATTGTGACATGGATCATGGGATGGGAGGTCCTTTTCAGAAAATACCACATTGTAAGGTGAGGCAATGTTACCTATTATAGCTTGGAAATCCATGACCGCTATGTTGTTAGGAACCGAAGACTCTTGTAGGGCTTTTTCTAGCACAACCTTATGTGCGGGTGATGACTGAAGAAGATCCAAAATAGAGATTTGTGCAGGGGTTTTCCCTAGATGTTCAACAAGATTGTAATTAGATTGGGTTGGGAGACTTGGTGTAGGCCCATGAAGGGTAACATGACCACAACAAGTTGTGACGACACAATCCATAGATTTACTTTTGATAGTGAGGGTAGACACATGACTTTCTTCAAAATGACCCACAATAGAGTCATAGGAAGTGGAGGATTTGTTAACACCTTTACCTTTGTCAGGATTTTGATGTTGACCATGGTTAGGGAATGGCTCCTTGTACATGTTGAGGTCTTTGTTGGTGTTTTGAGTAGGAGGTGCATCGAAAGTGATTTCCCCTCTATCGATAAGGTTTTGGATCATGTGCTTGAGTTTCATGCATGATATGGTTCTATGTCCTTTGGTCATATGGTATTCACAATATTCATTGTCTTTGTACCATGTAGGTTTTTAAGTGGGTTCGCCATATGGGGGAGTGTCTGGTAGCGTGATGAGTCCATTTTGCATAATTTTCTATAGAACCGTCTCTATAGGTTCTCCCAAGGGAGTGAACTTATGCCTTGGAGGGTAATCTTGTTGAGGCCGCTCTTGTTGTCATTGTTGTTGGTTTTGGTTTTGTTGTTGTCGTTGTTGTTGTTGTGGCAGAGGTTGGCTTGGTTTTGATGATAGATTAAGGGGTGTTTGCAGTGTTTGAACATGTTTGGAATCCACCACACCATCATTGACCACATTTTTGTTTTTGTTCCAATATTTGGGCTTATCGTTTGATTGTTGTTGGGGAGCATTGTCTTTATTGTCTTTCAAGAGTTTGACCATGCCTTTAGCAATGAGGGCTTTTCAATGTTGATGCCTTTATAGGTAATTTCATCAAAGGTTGTAGCACTTAGTATTTGTAAATGGAAACCCAATTCTTAGTTAAGGTTCTGCACAAATATGCTAACAAGCTGCGTTTCAGGTATTTTTAATGGGAATTTGCTAGCCATGTGTCTCCATCTTTGAAGGAAGGAGATGAGATTTTCCCCATTTTTCTATTTTTTGTTGCATAAATTAGTCATAGAGACTTCATGTTCTGTGTTGTATGAGAAATGGGCGGCAATTTTTATTGCAAGCTTGTTAAAAGATTTGATACCTATAGGTAGATGCGAGAACCATTCTATAGCTTGACCTCTAAGACTGCAAGGGAAGAGGCACATGAGATATGTGTCATTATGTGCAACCTCTAAACAAGCGAGATAGAATTCTCTAAGATGATGGTTTGGGTCCCCTCTTCCCTTGTATTTATCAAATTTGGGTATAGTGAAGTTGGGAGGAAAAGGGATCATTTGCAATGACCGATCAAATGGATAAGGACAAACCTCTTCCAAAAAGAAGGTTTTCTTAGTGTGACCAAATGTAATATCAGCTAGTTGTTGTTGTACTTTGGCAAGTTTGAGCTCCATAGTTGTGGGAGGGGTGGGAAACATCTCCTGTTGTACTAGAGGTGGTTGTTATTGCCCATATGGAAGATTGTAGTTGAAGCCATGGGTATTGGTGTTATAAGGGTCGTATGCTTGGTTGGGGTCATCTGTGGTATACGTTGGGTTTGGACTGGGTTGGTTTTGGGTGTTTTGATTTTGGGGAGGTGGGGGTGGTGCTAGGTAAGAATGTAGGCTTTGTGATGGTTGTAGATAAGAGTTATGTTGTTGGTATTGCAGAGGTGGTGTGAAGGAAGAATTCTATGGAGGAAAGCTAAAGTTTGTTGGGTTTGGTTGTGATGGTGGAGTATAACCATAGGATGATTGGTTTTGAGGGTTGAGATAAGTGTTGGTTAGGTTGAGAGGGGTAGATCATTTTGGTGGAGGGACATAAGTAGATGAGTTTTGTGATGGTTGGGGTTGATTGAGATATGTGTTGAAAAAGTTTAATGTGGATGATCGTTGTGGTGAAGGGACATAGGTAGATGGGTTTTGGGATGGTTGGGGTTGATTAAGATTAGGATAGGTAAGATTAAGTGTGGATGAATGTTGTGGTGGAGGGACATGGGTTGTGTTGACATTTTGTGAATGTTGTGGTTTCATGACATTGTTTGGGTTAGTGATTCAGAGGATTGATGATGTTGGGGGTGGTGTTGGTTGAGACCCTTGTTGCATGGCTACATAAGTGTTTCCCAGATTGTAATTTGGTGGGAAACCTTCTCATGATGGGGTAACCAATGTTCCATTTATGTTTGATATGGACATTTGGGATATGATAGGAGTTTGATTGTTTGATCTAGCTAGAGCGGCTTGTTTCACTAATTCTGCTTGACATTGTAGAGTCTCTTGTTGGTGTGTGTAAATCTCCATAGGAGTCATGAGTGGTGATATGGGTCTTTCTGCTGTTGGATTTGATAAAGAGGATTCTCATATTGAGTGGAAAAAGATTTATTCGTTCTCCCTTGTGAGCTTTGTTTGGGTATGGGAGTGGTCATGGTTGACATAGTTTGGACCGCAGTTATAGTGTCATAGGTTTTGTTTGGCTCTTTAAGATTGGATAGGTCAAAATCTTGGGGTAATTTGGCTCGTTGTTCTACTAGTAAGTGGAAGAAATGATCTTGGTTCTCACTAAGGATTTTGTCAAACATGGCTATGGCTCTAGGATCTTGCATGATTTCATCAAGGTCTTGTCTATCTTCTTGACAGGATTGACCTTCTTCAAAGTGTCACTCTTCTTGAGATGGGACTTGAACTGTGGTATAACCAAGTGTAGAAAAATCATGAGGCATTCCAGTAGTGAATTGAGTTACATCTACCAAAGGGACATTACTCTCTTGAGGATTGGTTGGTTGATCATGTCACGACCTATTTTGAAATTTGGTTGGTCTTTCCATTGGTGTTTTTGGAGTACCCTTTGGAGTCATGTTGGATTGGCTTGGTTGAGGTGTATGAGGAGGTGATTTATGCTTCCTTGGGGCAACTTGCTTAGCCTTCATAGATTGCTGGAGTCTAGTGGTTACCATGGGATGCACTAGGACAATATTTTTGAGATTTTTCTAAGTTTGAAAAAACAATTTTCTGGACAGAGGTGCTGGACTGTACTACCAAAGGTGAGCTACTGTGATACGAAATGCATTGGACTATGCTTCCAGAGGCATTGAATTGTTATGCCAAAGGCACTGGACTATTCTACCAACGACAAACTACTGTTATATCAAAAGTGTTGAATGGGTGTTAGTGATGTTTATAAGGCAAATTTTGATAGATTTGGATTTGATTTTGATTGGATTTGCTTTGGCAAGAGAAAACACATCAAACAAAGTGGCAAAAAAGGACTAACACAAAAGATAGTGTATGTTTGAGCCTCACAAAAAAGCCTAATGTTTCCACGAGTATAAGACAATTGCAAACAATTTCAAGCACTTTTATCCCTAGAGACAAGCTTTCATTGTGATAGTTCAACCCATAACTTGGAATCTCCATCGCCAAATGTCATTCCATATAGGTGTCATACATTTGTATCTTTACAAGAGACGATAGGTAGGGATATCTCACCCTCCCCTCGAAAAGCCACAAGTAGGTCACAAGTGCTTATGCTAGTCAAGGGAATACTATCTCTTCTCAAGAGAGGCAATGGTGAGTAACTTGGGGGCAAAACTAGCTATGCCCTTGCACTGAAATTTATCTCAATGTTTGGAGGTGAATCAGGTAGTCACTATCTATATGGTTCTTAGTTGCTTTGAGGGACCAATGCCTTACGAGCAATGTGACAAGATACTAAAAGCTTTGACCAATCCTACTAAGAGTAACAAACACTTCACACAATGTGAAATCTCTTTCACAAAGAGCTAGTACACCTCTTTTCGATTTGGCACCACAAGGTAAGGTTGACGTCGGTTAGGACTTGGCTTTTGCCTTATCCCTTTTGGATGAAGCACAATCCAAAAGTAGGCCCTTCTAAAGGAATAAATGAAAAGTAAGATCAATCACGTCAAATAAAGGTTCAATTGTCTTGTTATAAGAAAAATAAGGTGCAACTAGATTAGGCACACACACGATTGTAGTTGTCAATTGTCCCTTATGAAATTGAAGTGTTTGGCATTCATGTCCATTGTCCCTTAAAAAATTGAAGTGTTTTAGCATGCATGTCCATTGTCCCTTAAGAAAGCAATATGTTCATTAGACTTAGATTGTAAAAGGTGATTCGTTCAATTCTCCCTTAAGAAAGCAATATGTTTCTAAGACTTAGTGCGATAGATTTGAAAATTTCTCCAAAGCTCGTCCTGCATGAACATGTTAGAGAAACCCATTTGCTCTATTTGAGTGATAAGAAGCTGCAACAAGTTGATTAGTTCCAGAAAAACTCAAGAGTTGGCAAAAAATTAACTTAATTGACCAAAAGTGCTTTACTGTGTTACCAAAGGCGACTTACTGTATTGCCAAAGTGCTAGACTATGCTACCGAAAGTGAGTTACTGCAGATCCAAAAGTGATTCTCTGTGCTACCGGAAGTGTGGTACTGTGCTACCAAAAGTGAGCTACTGTACTACCAAACGCGTTTTGCTACCCCAGATCTAAAAAAAATCATATTTTGTCAAAAAAGCTAGATCAAAAGATATCTTCATGGTTGATAGATGATCTGGGATGTTTGATAGAAGATAAGATCTCTAACCTGCAAACAAGAACAACTCACAAGATGCCGTGAAAGGAAAGGTTAACTCAAAAAATGATAATACTCCTAAATATGTCAGCTTAGGCAGTATAAATGATAATTGAAAGACAAATAAATCAGCTTGTCAATGAATGAATGATAAGTATGATGAGCTAGAAACCCTGCAAATTAGAACCCTAATAGACTAGAAGCACTTTACTGTTATGCCAAGTGCACTACAGTGTGATACCAAAAGTGCGGTACTGTGCTACCAGAGGCACTATAGTATCGCCCTAAGGCGCTGCACTGTACTACCATTTAGGTGCTTTTCTATGTTGATGTGCATTGTTCCATACTGTACTTAAAAAACAAAATCAATTTCTTAAAGAAAAAGAGCGATTAGTGGGTCCCACCGGGTGTGCCAGAATGTGTATAGGAAAAATCAAGATTGAATGATAAGATCAAAAAGTAATGATAATAACAACTCAATTGCCCATAACATCAAAATGTATATCTAAGTAATAACCAAATCAATGAATAAATCAAATTATGAACAAAGAAGTTATCACCTAGATTGTTTGGATCTTTTGGTCGAATGTGGATTGCTCTTTGAATTGTGAAACCATGTTTGCAACAAGCGGATGTAGATTGTGTTTGTGTTCAAAGTGCTCAAGGGTGCTCAACGATGCGATGAATGCTCCAAGTGCTAGAATGCCTGAGAATAAATGATCGAAGAGGATTTGTTATGGAGATTAGGGGGTTTATATAGATTTCAAACATGATCAATCAACAATCTAGAAAATTTAATGAAATCAATGGATGAGATAAATCTAGAATTCATAATGATTATGCACCTGACATGTGTCACACAAAAAAGATATTTTTGTTTGAGTTAATTGATTGGTTTGACATAAAAAAACATGGAACAGACATATTTTTAGATTTCATAAAAATAGAAATATTTTTTTCCTAATTTATGAGTTGGTGATAAAAACAATAATGATTAAGTCAATTAACTCAACTTATAATTTTCTTTTTGCATGATTTGACTAAAATTAAATAATAAATTATTTAATTTTGTGTGCAGATGAACACGATTTATTTTTGGAAGAATTGGAAGAAATTTGAGCAAATTAAATAAATAAATTTATTTAATTGTTTGTGCATGATGGAAGACATAGAATAGATTTGAAGATTTAAATAAATTAAACAAATAAATTGATTTAATTTATTTTGCATGATGAAGGAATATAAATAAAATATTTTATTTATATTTTATTTTTTAGGGATTGAGTCAACATAAATAAATTTGGATAATTTATTTATTTGGAAGAATAATTGATTTAATTAAAGAATTTAGAATTATTTAATTATAGATATGAGGATTTTGACGATAAATTAATTAAATAATTAATTTATTCAATTGACATGGATTTGAAGATTTGGAAGAATTTGATTTAATTAATTAAATAATTAAAATTATTTAATTTTGGAAGAATAAAGTTGATTTTGATTTAATTAATTAAATAAATAGAATTTATTCAATTAATGTCGAATTTAGGAGTTTTGGAATAAATTGATGATTTTGATGAAATTAATTAAATAATGTGATTATTTAATTAATGTTGAAATGCAAGTGATTTGATGACATGGTCATTTTAGGGTGTCTACAGTGCTTATGCTGGGTGTTTATTTTTGGTATTGGAAGGCACTATTTTTGTTACCCTAATTGCATATAGGCTATGGAGTTGATCATTGGATGATCTGGAAGCTTCTATAATAGCCTATCTCCCTCAGATGCATGTGCATGTTGGTCGTTGTGGAGTTGGCCTGAACTGGGTGTGGAGTTCTTGAACTACTTTTGCCTTTTAAGGATGCTTTGTACTTGCATGGCTTGGATTCACGTTTCTTGGATATGAGGGTTTTATAGATTTTCATAAAAAATCTATGGTTAATGCTCATCTATGATAATCCATTATTCTGGTTTAACTATTATGGTGTTTTTTGTTTTAGACTTTTGAGTCTTCTAGATGTGAAGTGGTTGTGGATGTGCATGGGTGTTTTTTAAGACAATGGTTATGCAGGTTTTACACAGTCAAGAGAAAAGCTTGTGGTTTTGTGGAGCTATAGTTAAGCTATTTTCTAGACCCTAGCTTTTGGGGTGTTGATGGATGAGATAGTTGCAGTTTTGCATGCATGCTTTGTGCATGGTGTGAGGAGGTGAGATGCTTTCTCTACATGGGAGTGTTGGTATGTGATTAGTCACTCAGCATTTCTATGGTGATGCTTGGTGGATTCCTAAACTATGGTGCTTGGGTTGTGGACCTGATTGGTGAATCAGATCTGAGCATGATCTGGTGCTTAAGTCATTTTGTCTACATGGTAATTTTGTTTTGAATCTCAGTTTGTTGATTACTAGTACAATGATGTGTTTGCATGTTTCAGTGTATTGGATCTATGAGTTATGTATTTTTGTAGGTGTGTACAGTCTATTGATTGCAGTGGGATAACTTATAAGTGGACTGTCTATATCCACAAGATTGATTCAATGTTTATGTAGACTTGTTAGCTGGTCTTATCTATGTTCACTTGTGCATTGGTGTGGTTTCTTTGGGATGAGAGAATGGATGGTGTAGAGTACTGTTGTGTGGTTACACAACACGCCCCATTTTTACTTGTCAAAACAGGGACCCAACTTTTGTCCTGGTTTGTGTTGTCTACTTTCTGGCGGTTTGGTAAAAATAGGTCAGGTGCATCATCATCATGAAGGTCAGGATGAGGTTGGTCATCATCATGAGGTCAGTTTGTCAAAGTTCATATTTTGTTTCTATGACCTCATGGTTAGAAAGAGCTTGAAATTCCATGCAGGTTTGCCTTTTACATCACTTGAAAATTCGTCCATATGAGGGAGTTATGAGCAGTCAAAGTTTTGGTCAAACCTGATAATTGCTGTATGAAGAGCATCATCATGATATTTGAAAAGCCCCCCGATAATATCCTGAGGTCGAAGTATCCAGACGTCAACTTTAAGTCATAGTAGGTTGTCCCCATCGAGCGGTCTTTTGTATCGCCAAAGGTCATCATCATGATCTTACTCTATCACCTGATAAAAATCATGCAGTCCCAAAACATCCGGACGTCAATCTTAAGTGATAGTGTGTTTTACCCGTCGAATGACCTTGGAAACATCGCGAGAGGCGAGCATCATGATATTTAAAAATCACCCGATATTATAATATCATGCTCATATTATAATATCACCCTACTTAAGAAACCCACCATCTGCATAATTTGCACGCGCACGACAAAGTCCTGGTGATCATCATCATCATGATATTTCAAGGCAGGATCACATTTCGTAATATCCTCCTGATCTCCTTTTGCGTGATCATGATGATCACCTTATCTTTCAAAGCGGAGGGTGATATTCCAATTCCCAAGTCATGTTGTCAAGATCATCAGGATCTTGTTTGTCTACCCGACATTTCGCAATATCCTCCTGCCGAGAAGTATAACCTTTTGCAAATGTCCTGATGACGTCATCCCGACCTGATAAACGAAGAAGCAAATATTAGGATGACGTCACCATCACCTTTCTCCTTCGGCAGGATATTTTTCCAAGGCATGATTCTGGTTCCCGAATATGATGATGACGATGACGTCATGTTTTAAGATTAACGAAGGCCACGGATATCCTGATGACGTCATCTGGACGTTCAGCAGGATCATATTTTAAATCACCTAGTGCGGATATGATGATGATGATCGTCATCATCCTGATCTTTTGAGAGGATCACCTTGGCCGCAAAAGGGTCATACTGCATTCATCATCCCGATCATCTTCCTAAGGTGACCCGATATCACTTTTATCCCCTGTTTTAACGAAACATGACGATGACGTCATCTTTTGCGTTTTAATGAAGCATGAATATGACGATGACGTCACCATCATTTTCCTTTCCTCAGCTGCAGGATCATATTCCAAATCCTCCTGTTTGTCTTCATCATGATGATGACGACGATGTCTTTCTTTCCCAGTATGCAGAAGTGAAACATCCTGATGTGCTTTTCATCAGAGCATTCGGAAAGGAGGAGCATCATATTTCATGATATCCTGCGGCTAGATAGAAGACATAGAGTTGATCATCATCATGATTTTTGGCGTTGGTATAACTGTTGCCATCGGCCAAGTCTAATATTGTCACCCTGATCATATGTGGTCGCACCGATGCGAATATGATGATGATGACCCGAAACATACAAACAGAACACGCAAGGCCGGATTCGAAGGATGGTTGAAGGGCGATTATTTCCTTGTATATTTTGAGATCATCATGATCATATTTTGAACCCGATATACAAGAAAACGGGAAAACATGAAGCGATGGAAATTTGGAGCCCGATTGCCTGTAGCTGCACATTTTTGGGGGCTTGTTTAATAAAACGTTTTACTTCCTGTTGTTTATCATCATGGTGATGAACTTAATGTTTGTCTGTTTACTTGCAGGAAGTCATGATGATGCTGCTGAAGCTGAGCATTGAAGTCATGATGCTGTTAGAGCTGCTGCTGGAGCTGATGTTTACAAAGTTGCGCATGGAGGCAACATGGGCCAGAAATGAGGAGGATATTGTCAAATATGCTGTTCGCCAGCTGGAGACCGAATCAAGTTGAAGATGCTGGAATATTATGTGCCAGCTGTACATTTGCTAACTGGCGAAGCATGTGCTTTTCATCTAGACCGCTAATTGCTATGAGAGGATCCTGATCCTTGGATCACTGTAACCGTTTTTCTGGCAGTTGCTCTATATAAGAGCCAGAGCTTGTCAAAAATAAAAAAGAGGAGGGATACATTAGAATACACAGACGCATTTGGCGCATTAAGGCCAATTACTGTAGAATCAATTAGGAGATCGGATTACTGAGACTAATGAGGATAGAATTGTTGAAATGTCAAGGTTCTTTCTTCAGATCACTGTAAATGTACCTGTTCTTGAGCATACTGAATGGATATGAAGTTTCAGATTACTTCCTGATTGTAAATTTTACGTAATCTTTTTGTTGATTTCTGGATATGTACTGGTGAATGCTGTGTTCAACTGGAAGCGCTTTCATTTCATTACATGTTGTTGTCAACTTTTCCTTTGAAGATTTGCACTAGATCATGCGGATTTGTGGAATGTCCTGGTGAAGTATGATTTCTAGTTTTCCTTCTTTTCATTGCATGTATGGGAGCTTGTATGTGAATCAGTGATCTAAGTCAAGTAGTTTTGGGAATCTCATTTCTTAACCCTTTTTCTTCTTTTAATTTCATAAATTCATCACCATAACTGCAAATCATGAGAAATAACAAGCAGAAAAGAGAAATATGCTGAAATCCCGTAGGTAACTGAAAATCATTAGCATATTTGAGTTAAGTGCATGTATTATTGAAAATATCATGCAAAGAATCATAAATAATGATAGAAATCATGCAAATATCAGCCTGTAGGCACATTATTTGACTAAATTCACAGTGCAGAGGTAGAATTGTTGGAGATTTATGCGGAGCAAACATCCAGAGCAGGATATTTGAAGATAATGATGATGAACTTTGCAGAAACACGTAAGGCCCCTGAATGGAAAACAGCAACACACATCAACCACTGAGTAACGTCAGTAGATTAAGACCTAATCAACGGAGACTTGGGATCATGAATTCTCTGAATTCATCGTATCTTTCAAGATGAGTAAAGGTTGTTGTGTAACTTTTATTCTATGTTTGTGAATGATTAACATCATGACCAACATAAATTGGTGCTAGAAGGAGGGCCGGACAGAGAATTTCTGGATTTCAACACAAAAGGAGGGCATGAGCTGTTTCTCAGCAAATAAATCCTGTTCAGTTGAAGTGATATCCCCTGCCTCAGTTTAGCAGCCCGCTTTAAATCTTGCTAACGTATTTGCAGGCCCCTCGCTTCTAATGCAACATAAATTGGTGCTAGAAGGAGGGCTGAGCTGTTTCTCAGCATCATCAACAGAAGGAGGGCAGAACTGGAAAAGATGCCATTGCTTCAGTCATCATTCATTTTATGCAGGCCCCTCGCTTCTAACGCAACATAAATTGGTGCTAGAAGGAGGGCTGAGCTGTTTCTCAGCATCATCAACAGAAGGAGGGCAGAACTAGAAAAGACGCCATTGCTTCAGTCATCATTCATTTTATGCAGGCCCCTCGCTTCTAACGCAACGTAAATTGGCGCTAGAAGGAGGGCACGACTGGAAGATCACGCACATCATCAGTATTTTCAGGTTTGATGACATATAAGAGTAAGGTATCCTCAGATCACTCATGAATTTCAGTAAATTTCGTAAATATTTGCTGTGAGAAGTTTGTATGTGTTCATTCTATGTAAAGATTTCCAGATCTCACATAAATATTGCAAGCTTTACAGTAGATCTTTCTAAATTCACCAATATCTTGTCACATTTCTAAATTTCTGCAAATATTGCATAAATATTTCAGCATTTCAGTTAAATGTCTGCAAATATCTCTTATCTGAGATGTTTTGGTTGCACCTTTGCAAAGATCTAGCCCAAAGCATCAAATATTTGTTTGATTTTCTGGACTTTCAAGTTTTAGTCTGAGATATGATAGATCTCATTAAAATTGCAAAATACTAAAGAATTGAAAAATATAGTCTCATTTTGATGGATGTATATGAAGATAATTGTCAAATTAACATTCCTTTATTTCAGGAAACTTTAAATAGGCAGCTTTACCCTCACAGTTTGTCTAACTTTGGTTTATCTACCTGTTGCAGGATACACCAGACTGTAGAACATAGTGAAATAAATTGCTTAACTTTCCTTACAAGGTTGGATTTATATTTGAAAGGACTAATATTCTTTCTGGATGTGTTCAGGGTTGAAATTTGCCAAGAAAATGAAGAAGTCTGCCAGGAAAATGAAGAAATTCTGGAGCAACAAGCAGATGCAGTACCAGAAGTTATTAATTGTCCAGACATTGAAGTAGATCATTCTGAAGATTTTGAATTATACTTGTCTAGAAATATACAGTGTAGTCAAATATTAGGTTTGCCCATTGATGATGTCTTGATTGAAAGCTGGTGCAGATTACATGATGAAGAGCATTCAGAGAGAGATTGCTACGCTTGCTTGGTCATGTTGAAAAAGATTCTAGAAAATACAATAGCTGAGTCAGTTCCAGAAGGTAATGAAGAGGAAACATCTTTCCTGGATTCATTTTATGGTGAGATGGATAGGAGTTCTCTACTTCCTAATACAAGTAAGGATCAGTCAGTATGCAGGTATGAACCTTGTGAAAATTTTAGAGAAGAAATAACCCATCAGGATAATATTTTTGATTCTGATCCTAATACTTTTGATAAAGAAGATGAAACATCTTTCCTGGAGTCATTCTATGGTAAAGAGAAGTGTAAACAGATAGTAGAGCAATTTAAATGCACTCCTGATGATGAAGTTCCTATGATGGTAACTCAGGGAGTCATAGAAAATGAAATAAACGCTGATTTATTACCTGACTTCTTTGAATTAAATGATCAAATGCAAGAATGTTGCAGGTTAAAGGAACCAGATCCTCTAATAGATAGAAAATGTGAATTATTTAATGAACAATTCCTGAAAGATGAAGATGTAGAAGACTTTGGAGTTGTTGTGCATAATCGGATGTCACTCCAGAAATATTTTGAAAATGAAACAGGGGAGTGTCCTTATCAAGTGAAAGTTGTTTCTCCTTTACAGTCAAATGATTTAGAAATGATAAATTTCTGTATATCAGGTTGTGATAGTAAAGATACTTATTTAGATGCTGATGTGCAGGAAATTGAAGAAAATATTGAGAAGTTTCCCGAACTGGGAGATAAACTGAACATCCAGAATGAAGGGATAAAGCCAGATAAAGATGAAGAATTAATACATCAAAGGTCATACATCCTTCAATTTGAAGAGAGACCAGGCACTGAGCCAAGCAGTGAAAATATAATGACAAATGGAAGATCAGCTGCCAATGAAGAAGCATGTCCAGCAAAGCCAGAAATACACCAGGTTGTATTTCTCCTTTCCACAGTAAATGATGTTGAATACTATTTTGATTATGGGAATTCAAAAGATAAGACATGCATATGGATTAATCATGAACATGATGAGCTTCCTCAGTTGCTGATCATCAAGAGTTGTTCTATTGAATACAGTGAATTCAGAATATCAGAATATTCTTCAGAATATAAAGATAAATTTGCTAGGTTGAGAACCATAACTAATACCCTGATGCTCCTGCACAATCAAAAGAAGTATGCAAATACAGGTGTCCTTAGGTCTTTTTCTGGTTTTTGTTTGCCTAGTAGTGGTTTGTATATAATTTGGTAGGTTAGTTGTTTGTACAGTCTGCTGCTTGTTTTGCTTTCTTGTTCTGTTCCTGTTGTTTCCTTTTTGTAGGTTAGTTGTTTGTATAGTGTTTCTTCTGTTTTGTGTTGTTTTGGTTGAGTTTTGTTTTGGTTGAGTTTTGTTTTGGTAAGTCAAGATGATGCACTTCATCACCTAAGAAAATAACTAAATTGTTAGGATTCAAGTGATGAGATCAGATTTAGATATAGATTGTAATTCATTCTGATAAATACTCATGATCAGGTTTTATAATATCTTTTCATCAAGGTGCCTTTTCTTGTCCAAAGTGAATCAAACACAATGAAACACCTAACAGCCTTGGGCTTGTTGAAGATATGAGTATAGGTGTTAAGTGAAAAATCTAAAGGGACTCCCTTGCTACCAATACAATCTCCAACCTAAAGCTGCAAGTGACTCCCCCTTGTATAAATGAGCTGACATGATGATATCAACTATAAGTATATAAATAGAAAATATATAAACAATAAACTTAGGCCATCTAAGTAACTCTACCAGGGCTATAGACGCCTGCTGGCAGTGGGGCTCTACTTAGGGAGATTGTATAGATAACCTTGCCGGGGTTATGGACACCTGCTGGCAGCAAGGCTCTATCCAGGTTGGCTATGAGGGATGATCTCCAACTATGTAGTTTAACACCAGTTACTTATATTTTCAACTTGCTTTCAAGATGAGGATAATTAATCATATGCACACACATGATCCTTTGTTAGCACTGTTACCTTAATGAAACTTTATCATTCAAAGATCATGATGATTTTACTTAGAAAGAATTAGAATACTATAGATGAATATGATCATATCACTTGAATTATTTGAATTTTGTTGTTTTCTTTGGTGGCAAGTTGTTGTGTGGTTACACAACACGCCCCATTTTTACTTGTCAAAACAGGGACCCAACTTTTGTCCTGGTTTGTGTTGTCTGCTTTGTGGCGGTTTGGTAAAAATAGGTCAGGTGCATCATCATCATGAAGGTCAGGATGAGGTTGGTCATCATCATGAGGTCAGTTTGTCAAAGTTCATATTTTGTTTCTATGACCTCATGGTTAGAAAGAGCTTGAAATTCCATGCAGGTTTGCCTTTTACATCACTCGAAAATTTGTCCATATGAGGGAGTTATGAGCAGTCAAAGTTTTGGTCAAACCTGATAATTGCTGTATGAAGAGCATCATCATGATATTTGAAAAGCCCCCCGATAATATCCTGAGGTCGAAGTATCCAGACGTCAACTTTAAGTCGTAGTAGGTTGTCCCCGTCGAGCGGTCTTTTGTATCGCCAAAGGTCATCATCATGATCTTACTCTATCACCTGATAAAAATCATGCAGTCCCAAAACATCCGGACGTCAATCTTAAGTGATAGTGTGTTTTACCCGTCGAATGACCTTGGAAACATCGCGAGAGGCGAGCATCATGATATTTAAAAATCACCCGATATTATAATATCATGCTCATATTATAATATCACCCTACTTAAGAAACCCACCATCTGCATAATTTGCACGCGCACGACAAAGTCCTGGTGATCATCATCATCATGATATTTCAAGGCAGGATCACATTTCGTAATATCCTCCTGATCTCCTTTTGCGTGATCATGATGATCACCTTATCTTTCAAAGCGGAGGGTGATATTCCAATTCCCAAGTCATGTTGTCAAGATCATCAGGATCTTGTTTGTCTACCCGACATTTCGCAATATCCTCCTGCCGAGAAGTATAACCTTTTGCAAATGTCCTAATGACGTCATCCTGACCTGATAAACGAAGAAGCAAATATCAGGATGACGTCACCATCACCTTTCTCCTTCGGCAGGATATTTTTCCAAGGCATGATTCTGGTTCCCGAATATGATGATGACGATGACGTCATGTTTTAAGATTAACGAAGGCCACGGATATCCTGATGACGTCATCTGGACGTTCAGCAGGATCATATTTTAAATCACCTAGTGCGGATATGATGATGATGATCGTCATCATCCTGATCTTTTGAGAGGATCACCTTGGCCGCAAAGGGGTCATACTGCATTCATCATCCCGATCATCTTCCTAAGGTGACCCGATATCACTTTTATCCCCTGTTTTAACGAAACATGACGATGACGTCATCTTTTGCGTTTTAATGAAGCCCGAATATGACGATGACATCACCATCATTTTCCTTTCCTCAGCTGCAGGATCATATTCCAAATCCTCCTGTTTGTCTTCATCGTGATGATGGCGACGATGTCTTTCTTTCCCAGTATGCAGAAGTGAAACATCCTGATGTGCTTTTCATCAGAGCATTCGGAAAGGAGGAGCATCATATTTCATGATATCTTGCGGCTAGATAGAAGACATAGAGTTGATCATCATCATGATTTTTGGCGTTGGTATAACTGTTGCCGTCGGCCAAGTCTAATATTGTCACCCTGATCATATGTGGTCGCACCGATGCGAATATGATGATGATGACCCGAAACATACAAACAGAACACGCAAGGCCGGATTCGAAGGATGGTTGAAGGGCGATTATTTCCTTGTATATTTTGAGATCATCATGATCATATTTTGAACCCGATATACAAGAAAATGGGAAAACATGAAGCGATGGAAATTTGGAGCCCGATTGCCTATAGCTGCACATTTTTGGGGGCTTGTTTAATAAAACGTTTTACTTCCTGTTGTTTATCATCATGGTGATGAACTTAATGTTTGTCTGTTTACTTGCAGGAAGTCATGATGATGCTGCTGAAGCTGAGCATTGAAGTCATGATGCTGTTAGAGCTGCTGCTGGAGCTGATGTTTACAAAGTTGCGCATGGAGGCAACATGGGCCAGAAATGAGGAGGATATTGTCAAATATGTTGTTCGCCAGCTGGAGACCGAATCAAGTTGAAGATGCTGGAATATTATGTGCCAGCTGTACATTTGCTAACTGGCGAAGCATGTGCTTTTCATCTGGACTGCTAATTGCTATGAGAGGATCCTGATCCTTGGATCACTGTAACCGTTTTTCTGGCAGTTGCTCTATATAAGAGCCAGAGCTTGTCAAAAATAAAAAAGAGGAGGGATACATTAGAATACACAGACGCATTTGGCGCATTAAGGCCAATTACTATAGAATCAATTAGGAGATCGGATTACTGAGACTAATGAGGATAGAATTGTTGAAATGTCAAGGTTCTTTCTTCAGATCACTGTAAATGTACCTGTTCTTGAGCATACTGAATGGATATGAAGTTTCAGATTACTTCCTGATTGTAAATTTTACGTAATCTTTTTGTTGATTTCTGGATATGTACTGGTGAATGCTGTGTTCAACTGGAAGCGCTTTCATTTCATTACATGTTGTTGTCAACTTTTCCTTTGAAGATTTGCACTAGATCATGCGGATTTGTGGAATGTCCTGGTGAAGTATGATTTCTAGTTTTCCTTCTTTTCATTGCATGTATGGGAGCTTGTATGTGAATCAGTGATCTAAGTCAAGTAGTTTTGGGAATCTCATTTCTTAACCCTTTTTCTTCTTTTAATTTCATAAATTCATCACCATAACTGCAAATCATGAGAAATAACAAGCAGAAAAGAGAAATACGCTGAAATCCCGTAGGTAACTGAAAATCATTAGCATATTTGAGTTAAGTGCATGTATTATTGAAAATATCATGCAAAGAATCATAAATAATGATAGAAATCATGCAAATATCAGCCTGTAGGCACATTATTTGACTAAATTCACAGTGCAGAGGTAGAATTGTTGGAGATTTATGCGGAGCAAACATCCAGAGCAGGATATTTGAAGATAATGATGATGAACTTTGCAGAAACACGTAAGGCCCCTGAATGGAAAACAGCAACACACATCAACCACTGAGTAACGTCAGTAGATTAAGACCTAATCAACGGAGACTTGGGATCATGAATTCTCTGAATTCATCGTATCTTTCAAGATGAGTAAAGGTTGTTGTGTAACTTTTATTCTATGTTTGTGAATGATTAACATCATGACCAACAAGTACTTGGTTAGTCGGTTAAGGGGACCTGTAGCATGTGTATCATGATGTCATGAATAGATTGGATACATAGTTTTGTGTAAGATTTTGACAGTGATGGTGTATTTCCTTGCTTTTGGAGATCTTGGTGCCAATTGGTATTATTACTAGATGGACACGTTCATGTGTGGACCTAGAGGATTTTAAAATTAGGAGATTTTTGGTCATGATTCTTGGAGAGCTCGATTGTCACGGTTCAGTGGAAGCTTTAGCAATGATTGTGAATTCATCACTTGGTGATGGATGATCTTCTTTAGTGTTGCTGATGTTACTAGGATGAGCTCTTAGAACCTATTGTTGTAGAAGGGTTCTTTTGTATTTGCATGGACACTATTTGGAGATGGGCCATCGTCATGATATTGAAGATGTGTAACATCTTGGAGCCATGGAGGACTCATGGAGTCTTTGTTTGAGGTGTCAGTGGTGTTTGATAGGTGATGTTGGTTTAGAGTTTGTTTGTTTTATGTCATGGTATACTCTTGTTTATGCATTAGAGTTTCGACATGATACATTTCTCTTGAGACCATGCTATGTTCACTTGAAGCATGGAATATTCTAATGGGGATGGTAAGATCATGATGTCATCACAAGTTCTTGATTCAGATGATTGGAGCTTTGACAATGGTCTAGTGATTCTCTATGTTTTGGGTGCATTGGTCATATGCTTGAGAACTTCATGATGGTGTAGTCATGCATTTGGAGTTTAGCATGAGATGATTGTTTGCAGGTGCTCATGGAGACATGGAGAATGAGGTGAGGCTATATTTCTCTTAAGATGAGAGAAGTGTTGTTGAGATGGTTACTCTTGATGAGATTTCAACAGAAAGTCTGAAGAGCCTACACCTTGGTTGGATGTGAGTTTAACAGAGACCTATGAGGAGATTGCTTTTGGAGGAGTCATGATGTCTTGCATATCTTAGATGAGCATTCTCATTCCCCACTCTTGGTCTATTCAACAATTTATTATTTGAGAGGTATTTACCCATTATATCTTTCAGAGGTGTTATGTTTCGTGCTTTGGTTCTCATGGGATTGAGTTGATTCATGGTCATTGATTACAGAGACTTATTTGAGGATGGTTTAGCATGAGTCTATATACTTTATCTTTCATAGATATGGATCTTGAGCTATGTAGTTAGTTCTAGAGGATTCATTTGAGGGATGATTGGAATGATTATCTCCTTGTGCATTTGAGTTTGAGATATCATTCATTAATGAATACTGTTAGGAGATGGTTTTGTTAGACTTAGGGCACACAACTGAGAGGGGGGTGAATCACTTGTGCAAAACTTTCTTCCAATTAAACACTTAACTCCACTTTGCAATTCAACAGTATAATAATATCAATCATGGAAACAAAATGCAACAAATTAAGAGCAGAAACACAACAACACATGAGACACCAAGATTTTGACGTGGAAAACCTAGTTAAGGGAAAAACCACGAGGTGATTAACACAAGATTGTATTCTTTGTTAGAAGAATAGAAAGAACAAAATGGCACATGCCAATTAGGGCTCACTGCCCGAGCATACTGCTCACAAGAGGCTCACTACCTACAAGAGACACACTATCTACAAAGAAATAAGTATCACCTACTTGAACTGGAAAATAACATCTTCACCATGCTTGAATCAGTTCCATTTAAGCCCAATACTTATGCTCTACCTTTCACTCTCCTCCTCACTACCACACTCTCATCTCAACAAGGACAACTTTGAAATGACTTCACAATCCCTTATTTATACAAGACATCAACTTAGGAATGATCATCTAAGTCGACAAACATCAACAAGAACATCTGCAGGATGTGTAACTCATCCAGTCGGCCAATCTCAGGAAGAACACCATTATCCAGAAGTTATTTCTCAATTGCGAGCTCCAACTTCAATGTAGACCACCAACATGAACTAGACACGGTCCAAAGACCTCCACAAGCTTACCTGAGTCACCAAGAACATCCACACTTCATCTTCTTACTGAAATCCTTCTCTCCTTCATCTGGAACCTCAAGAACATAGTCTGTCATTACTGTCACAAAGGAATAGATGCCTGCGGACCTTCAAACCATGAACCAATCGATTTGACACTTCACAAAGACTTCCTCAACACTCCCTGAAATCTGCAGAATAGGACAATGCATTTCTAGATCTCACCAGACCTATCTGTATCACTCTATCACCACTGAACATCTGTTGGAACTGGTTTTACTCAAGCGGCCACAACTTCTTCAGATCTTCATGCAAACCTCTGAAATCTCTACTAGACCACCTTAAGACACATATCTACAAACCCTTTAAACTGTATTCTCTGATCCTCATCTGATCTTGGACTTTTACCTTACTATCATCATCATTCTTCACTATTCCTAATTAAGGCTGATTTCCTCAATATCCTCAGCACACAGCTCATCCAATCCTTATCATTAATCCAACAGGAGTATGTTGACATCAATGACAACACTGGTTAGGCCCATACTTGCAACAAGTTTATGGGCTAATTTCTTGAGATGGGAAATGGAGTAGTTTGATCTTCTTTGAGAATCTTACATCCATGTAGTTACATGATACATATGTTGTGTTTGATCTCTTGAGATTGAACGATTTTGGGTGTTGTTATGTTGTTCTCTTTGGGGTTTTATGGAGGAGATCATACTTGACACAGCTGGCACTTAGAGGGGTATGTAGGAGGATTTTCTATAGGTATATGATGTGCAGAGTTTCTCTCTTTGTCTCAGTTATCTTCATGGATGGTTGGTTTCACATTACATTGGTTTGAGGTTTGGTTGGAGCTATTGTGATCACTAGCTTGTTGTCATGTGTTTCACTTATGTTCTTGGGTGATGACATTGTAATGTCCCCTTTAGCAAGTCAAAATTTTCTTAACCTTGCACAGAACTTCAACTTGTAAAAGAGAACATTAGTAATCAATTCTTCTTATAATATGGACATATATCAATAATTCAATTATCCAATCCTTAAGTGGATTCATACTTAGGGTTGTCTATTATATGTTAATCTTATTCATTTTCAAACCTTAGTGGAGATGGAGTACTATCTCTTGTTAGGTTGCATGAATCATCCTCTATGGGTAGTGCCTTTGTATGATGTAACACATGCCCATTCCACCTTAGGTCTTACTAAGTGCCTTTGTATGATGTAACATATGCCCATTCCACTGCAGGTCTTACTTATTACCTTTGTATGATGTAGCATAGTCCATTCCACCGCAGGTCTTATCCATTGCCTAAGTATGATGTAACATGGTCCATTCCACCGCCGGTCTTATCTACCTTTGAGGTATTAATGCTACTTCTTCCTAACAAGTTTACCTCCAATCTCTCAATGTGTGCTATGCTTTTATATAAATCAAATATGATTACTTTTTATTATATTTATTTATTTTAAATATCAAAGTTGTATTTAACTCAAAAGTGTTCTCTTAAAAAATATCTTTTTTTCCTCCAATGATGTTTTCCTTCTATCTCACAACCTTTATTTATTTCTCTTTCAAGAGATATATTTGAAGAGGCACGTCTCTTACTATGCTTGGTGGTAAAAGACATACTTACCCTCTTATAATTTTTATACTTTATATTAATTCCCTTTTGTGGTAAAACTAGTTCTAACCATACCTAACTCCCTTATCATAAGAGGATAGGTTAAAAGATATTTATTTTATCTTATTATTTATTTATATTATTTATATTTATATTATATCATTATAATAAATGATATATTATTTATTTTGTATTATTTATATTATATCATTTATATCATAATAAATGATATATGATTTATATTATATTATTTGTATTTATATTATTAGATATATTTATATATATTGTTATTTATAATATGGCTATTATATTTTAATTATAATAAAATATTCATACAATAATATTATTTATTAAATAATATATAATGTATGTAATTATTTCTATCATCCGAAATAATATTTTACAAACCATTTTTATCGTGTTCAAATCTTTACTTTAATAGCATCTTGATATGGGTACATGACAGACATGGAGGTTCCTTTATCTCATTCCTTTGCTGAGTGTGGAGAACTTGGGAGTGCTATGGAGACTTGTGGTGAGAGTTATTCTTACAGGTTTTGCATATCATTGTGGATGGTTCCTTGGTACTACATGTTTCTATATGACACTATTGGTAGACTTGGTATGCCTTGATCTTTTTCAAATTTGCATTACCCATGCAGTGGGAGCTCTTAGATGTGTATGTCATTCTTTGGCAGGTTTGTACATGGAGTTTATGATTACAGTTTCTGGGTGTATATATATTTATGGTATAAGTTTACTATGTTTTGTATACCTTGGAGGTATGGGTGATTGGATGGATTAGCACTTGTTGTGTGTGCTATTTTCAGTCACGTGAGTTAATCAGTAGGATGATGTTGATCATGATGTTAGTCATAAACAAACATAGAATAAAAGTACACATTAACCTTTATTCATCTTGAAAGATACGATGAATTCAAAGAATTCATGATCCCAAGTCTCCGGTGATTAGGTCTTAATCTTCTGACATTACTCAGAGGTTGATGTGTGTTGCTGTTTCCATTTTGGGGCCTTACGTGAATCTCATCTATAAGATAGTATTTCTTGTAATAATGCTGCACAAATAATTATTCTACACAAGATATGCTTCAAATAGTGTTTCTATCTTTAAATCTTTGCATGATATCTATCATTTTGACATGCTTTAACCTCAACTATGTTGAATATGTTTAGTTATCTATAGGATGTCTGCATATTTGTATTATTTGCTTAAGATTGTCAATTATTTGCAATTATGATGATGAAATGCTCTAAAATTGAAAGAAATTGAAAAGAATACTTCGAACTAATGTTTAACATTCAGTTATTGAGTCACATACACATCAGATACAGTCATGAAGAGAAGAAATCAAACCAATCACCTTCATGAGCTGTCCTTTCAAAGATGCTGAATTGAGATATGTAGATGTTGAAAGGCAAGCACTTGCTTTGGTCAGAGCAGTAAAGAAATTTAGAAATTATATCTTGAGAAGCAAGGTGATTGTTGTGGTACATGATGCAGCAGTGAAGATGCTGTTAATGCAGAGTGAGCCTGGTGAAAAAAGGGCTAAGTGGATCACAGTCTTACAAGAATATGACATGGAAATTACACCCATGAAACTGGTAAGAGGACAAGCTCTAAGCCAAATGATATCAGAAATTGATCCAAATATAGTGATTCAGCAGTATGTTATCAATGCTAAGGACAATGAAGAGTGGTATTAAGATATCAGACATATCCTGATTACTGGAAGATGTCCTCCAAGATTGCAGGCTTCACAGAGAAGAGCCTTGAAAATAAAATCCCAAAAGTATATGATGAAAGGAGTTCTCTTCAAGAGGAATTATGAAGGAATATACTTGAGATGCTTAGAAAAGCCAAAAACAAACAAAGTTTTATCGGAACTACATGACAAGTTTGGAACAACACATGGCTCATCCTTGGCTAGAACACATGCTAACCTCAGAGCAGGATATTATTGGCCTACAATTTTCAAGGATATTGTTGAGCACCTTAAATGCTGTCATGTATGTCAGGTTGCTGCCAACAGAGAGAGATATGTTGCACAACCTTTGTAACCAGTGATGGAAGCACACCCATTTGCACAATGGGCCATGGATTTCATAGGACCTATTAATCCTCCATCATCTTCAGGCCACAGGTATGTTTTAACAATTATTGATTATTGTACCAAGTGGACTGAAGCTGTCAGCAGCAAGACCTGTATTGCTGAAGATGTCATTAGATTTTTGGAAAGTAACATAATCACCAGGTATGGGGTTCCCTATGCTCTGGTAAGTGATAACGGCTCTGCTTTTGCTTCGACCCAATTGTCAAGTTGGGCCTTTGACTATGGGATCATACTGAAGTTCTCATCCAATTATTATCCCCAAGGGAATGGATTGGCAGAATCCAAAAATAAAAATTTGTTGAATATCATAAAGAAGTTAGTAGACAAGAACCCTAGGGAGTGGAACACACTTCTAAAATATGCCTTATGGGTAGACAAAACCAGAAACAAGGCTGCATTAGGAAACTCACCTTATCATTTAGTGTATGGGGTGGATCCCATCCTCCCTGTTAACCTAAAGATTCCTACCCTGCAGTTTGCCCAAGAGTACCTAGGCATAGACAATAACCAAGAAGTTGGGTTACTGTAGCTGATGCACCTGGAAGATAGAAGGAGTTAGGCAATTGATCAATTTGCTAAACATCAGGCTGTTGTCAAACGCTAGTTTGACAAAAGAGCCAAAGTTAAAGCCGTTAGGATATCTGATTTAGTCCTGATGTGGGATAAAGCTCATGAGAGGAAAGGAGACCATGGTAAGTTTGATAAATTATGGATAGGTCCCTTCCAAATTTCTAAGATATTAGGAGACAACACTTTCAGGCTTAAGAACTTAATAGGTGAGGATATTCCATTACCAGTTAATGGATAGTTCCTCAAACATTATTTTCAAGCCTGAGTCAGCTTCATGACAGTCATGTGTATCATAGTGTACAGTTGTATAGTTGTGTGTATAGTGTTGCTTTGTTTGTTTTGTTTTGTTTGCTGGTTGAGTTTTGTTTTGGTTAGTCAAGATGATGTAGCTCATCACCCCAGAAAATAACAAATTGTTAGGATTCAAGTGATGAGGACACATTCATATATAGGTTATGACCCACTTTGAGAAATCACTCATGATCATGTTTGTGATATCTTTTGATCAGGGTGCCCTTTTTAACCAAAGTGATTTCTTCACAATGACTCACCTAACAGCCTTGGGTTTGTTGAACACACAAGTATAAGTGTTAAGTGAAAAATCTAAAGGGACTCCCTTGATACCAATGCAATCTCGAACCTAAAATAGCAAGTGACCATACCTTGCATGCTGAGCTTACATGATGACATCAAATATATAAAGTAAAATATAAATATTGAAAAATCCAAAAATATAATAAAATTAGGCCATCTAAGTAACTCTACCGAGGCTATAGACGCCTGCTGGAAGTGGGGCTCTACTTAGGGAGATTGTATAGATAACCTTGCTGGGGCTATGGATGCCTGCTGGCAACAAGGCTCTATCCTGGTTGGCTATGAGGGATGATCTCCAACTATGTAGCTTAACATCAGTTACTCATGTTTTCAACTTACTTTCAAGATGAGGATAATTAATCATTTGCACACTACTGATCCTTTGTTAGCATTGTTACCATGAGGATATTTTATCATTCAGAAAGATTATGATACTTATGCTTGAAGAGAGTTAGAATACTATATATGAATGTGATTACATCACTTGAATCATTGGAATTTGTTTGTTTTCTTTGGTGGCAAGTTGTTGTGCGGTTGCACAACACACCCCATTTCGACTTGACAAAATAGGGACCCAACCTTTTTGTTTGGCGTGGCCTGTGTTTCCGCTAGCTGGCGGTCTGGTAAAAGAAAGTAAGGCATATGATCCTGCATAAAGGGGGTTGGATAAGTCATCATGATGAGGTAAGTTTTTTCAAAGTTAATATTTCATGACAGCAACCTCATGATTGGATAGATTACAAAATTTCATGCAGGTTTGCCTTTTGGATCACCCTGATATTCCTTAGGGTGTGAAAGTTATGAATGATCAAAGTCCTGGTCAAACCTAATATTCTGAGGGGAGGATCATATTTCTTAACAACAGTCATATTATAAAAGATCACCCTGATCCAATTTTATCACCCGATAAATCATGCAGTTCGCAACATGCGGTCGTCAATACTTACCCGTCGAACAACGTCATATATTTTATGGGGGTCATATTTTGAATATCACCTGATATTCAGAATATCACCCTACCTTTTGAATATCATCCTGTCGCAAAATATCACCCTAGAGTCAATTATCCTAATGACGTCATCAAATCCTGAACAACAAAGAATCACCCTGATAATGACATCATCCTCCTCTTTACCTCGTGGAGGTATATTTCTGAATATCACCCCATCTAATAAACATGACGATGATGCCATGGTGCTATAATGATAAACCAAGTCATTATCAGGATGACATCATCTTGATATTCCGAGAAGAAGGTCACTTTAGTTCAGGGGGTCATCATATTCGAAACATCTCTCAACATTTCCAAACATCACACGACATTTAGAACATACCTTGAGTTTAAAATATAGCCGGATATTCTCAATATCACCGCATATTTCGAAAGATCATCCTCCTCTTCTTACCATGCAACAATTAATGCCATTAATGCAGTAGGTGGTTCCAGCTGATTGCTAGTGCGATCATAACACCTGGCAACATCCAGAGATTTCCATGTAGTAAATCAATGATTAAGATCAATTCAATCAGATTTTGCCCTAAGTGACCAGATGAATGGATTTAAAATGAATTTACAACATCATTATACTCTTACCTTGCAAAGAAATGATAAGTTGCAGAGCTGAGTTCTCAAACCCACATAAGAGCTACCTGTTGAAGCATACAGCTTGCCGAGAACAAGATGCGTGATCAACAATGGTATTTAAATTCATTTTGTAATCATCAGCATAATTCAGGAGGATAAATGTATCAGGTAAGTAATTTGAAACCTTCCTCCTGTTGTTCTCTGCATATCCAGGTAGTATAATGTCACTGATTTGAGGTTGTATGTCTTATTTAATGAATATATATACATGATGTTATAAAGGTGTAATGTATGTGCATGCATGATGAGATATCAAATTGTAAGACAAGTTCCTGTTCATTATAGGAAATCATGGTGGACAAGAGGTTGTTTAAGTCAGAAGCTGAATTCGTTAAATCGATGTTTGCTCAACCTGAGGGTGTGCAATTTAAATATGGAGTTATAGGAGATACACATCAAGGAAGTACATATTTAGTGGCACAGTCGGCTAAAATGAGTGATGAAAAGAATAACAGTACCTTGCTGGACTCCGTGTTTGTATCTGGAATGTGGAATGCAGCTAGTTTCCCATATTCCATGGAGGCTCCTGAGTTAGTTATTGAATGTGCTAGAAATTATAATCCAGACACAAGAAAGGTGGAGAAGCATGACAGAGTATATGCAAATCTGTCTATCAAGGGCCTTGCCGCCACCTTCAATTTGCCACTGGGAAAGAAGGTTGTTAGCATGGATTTTAAGAAACTGGAAGTAGAATATGAGAATAATAAGAAGACTGTTAGGAAGAGAATGTACCAATGGAGGGCAAGAAATAGTCCTTATCCTGCAGCTGCCAAATTGCCGGTACATCTGTATAAGTTTGATTTTGATGAGGAATACCAATATATGATTGCCCTACTCAGTCGAGTAATGGGCCAACCAAACGCTAGAAGTTTCAAGGACTGGATGTATGGCATCATCCTGATGTCCCTCTACACAGAGAATAGGCCATTGTGGGCCAAGATGATAAGCGATGCCCTACATGATCAACTCATGAACCTGGGAGGTTCAGAATGTTCTTTTCATATGACCTCCTACATAGTTTATTCGTGTGCCTACAAGGGTACATTTGATGCATTGACAACAGAAGGAAAGATTGGTGGCAGCACCAATGATGCTCACATCTGGGATCATTATCCCCAGCTGCAAAGGAAGAATTACCTCTAGGACTACAAATTAGTAAATGACGCATTTTCAATGCATCTAGTCAAAACAATGGAGGAGGACAGAACTAAAAGATTGAGCATGGAAGCTCAGGAGATCATATACAGGCATGGAGCCTGGTTTATTCAGTATGCAACATTCTCTTATATAAGAATTGAGGGTTTTGAAGGTCAACCCCTCATGCTCCCAAGATACCCCACTGATGCAGTAGTTTTGATGGAGTTTATGAGGCAAGTGGCTACAATACTGGATGCTTACAAAGCAAGTAACAAGCTTCCACCAGTATTGTTTCCGGTTACAATGGGCTGGTATATGTGCCCAGATTCTGATAACATTAATAAAGCCATAGCTGGCTTGACAATGATGCAATTACAGTCTTTCCCTTTAGCCAGGTCATATGATCCATATGGGAGGATGCAGAAGATTACGGGGAAGCCCATCCATCAGAGGAATCTTGAAGATTTCTGGGTAGATTATGAAGATGAGGCTGAAGCCAGAAGAAGATATCAAAGGCTAACCCTTAACCAGATCAAGACTTTTGACTGCATCTCAATACCTATTCAATTGAAGAAGGATGATGGTAAAATAATGGCAGATGAGTATGAGGAAAAGAAGATATATAATGATACAATATCAGCGCCAGATCTTACTATGCCAGAGGACATTTCCTTAGATCCATTCACAGGCAGAATATTACAGCTGACCCAAGCATGGGTCAATGAACAAATAAATACACTGAAGAAGAAGGGTGTAGCCCTTACAGTGGATAATAAGAAGAAAAGGTAGGAAAGTCCTAATGATGAGTATGATGATTTCCTGATTAAGAAGAGAAAATCTAAAGGAGAGAGGGTACCACCTCCTGATAAAAGCAAGAGACCTCCAAGAAGTAAGAAAATTGATAATGAACCCAAAGGGGTCATAATTGAAAGAATATAAGTGCCAGCTGAAGGTGCATTAGGATCGGGACAGACATCAACATCATCCACACCACCTCCCTTGGATAAACAAAAGGCTAAAAGAATCCAGAGGCTAGCTGCACAACCTACTGATACATATGAGGAGGGTCAGACATCACAGAAGAATATAGAGGAGGATATCCCTCTAGATGAGGAGCCTGAAGAAGAAGAAGACCCTACACCCCTCACCAGAAAGTGAAAAGCACCTCAGGTGATGGTATCCACACCTAAGAAATAGAGAACTTCAATGAGAGGTGAAATAAAAGAAGACCCCATAATGCTAAGAGGGGCAAATAGTGAAGTGTTCAGAAAAGAGCTGCAACATAATATGCCCCTTCCTACCATAGTCAAGTTCAAGACTGAGAGGGCTGAAGAACAAAGGAAAGAAACCTCAAGAGCAGTACAAAGCAGTCCTATCTCACTGGAGGAGACTGTAGACCTATCTGATGATGAGGTAGTGCAAAATGTAACTTCTCAGCCAATGGAAACACTTGTTGCTAACACCCGCATAACTCCTCATGGAACCCCAGCAGTACAAGCGGTGTTAGAAGAAATGAAGCAGGTAGAACAAGAGAAAGAAAAGAGCCCAAAAAAGATTGCACAACAAATAGGGCTGGATGCATTAGTTGATCAGGTGACAAGTCTTGCAACAATAGACTTAACATATGTAGAGGATGTAAATCCTAAAGATATAGTAGGTACACCTGAAAGAATAGAAAATGTTGAAGAAGTTATACAGATGAAAGTGGAGGATAAAGCTCTAGATATGGGTCAGCAACAACAAGAAATATCAACTGAACCCAAAATAGTCGAAGTCTGGCCAAAGGATAGAGAAACCTAATGAGATAAAGAAACATCAGGTCAAGATGACCTAAAGGCTCAAGAGGTAGATACATCAGGTGCAGAGCAAGATGCGATGCAAGATCAAGTGGAGGCACCTAAGTCAGATAAAATAATATCCATGGATACCAATGTACCTTAGGATGAGGAAAATACTAAAGTGGATGAGATACCCCTAGAGGAAGTAAAAGATCGAGATCATGATAAACATGCAGATGATTAGCAGGATCACCCTCCAGAAGAAGAGATTCCTCAACAAGAGGAAGCACCACAGGATCACCCTCATGAGGAGCATCATGAGGAGGAAATAAGAAAGTCACGTTCACCACAAAGGATGATAATAGCTACTAGAGATCAAGATGTACATGATGATGATGGTGGACATCTAGGATCCAGTGACCAAGTTCTTCCTTGGCTGGAAAAGGAGATAAGTACAGAACCTGATTTTGAAATTCAAGAATTTGATATATCTACATTGTTTTCAGAAACTCTAATAAAGCCTAAGAGGAAGGCAAGATTAACTTCTACCATTAGAAGAGATCCTAATACAGGCTGAAGAACTGCCCAAATAGCACACCCCACAGTCGAGAAAGAAAGAGGCAAGATTACTTTGGAAGAATTCCAGATTACCACAGTAGATCTAGGATTTGCTAATGAAGACCAGGAAGGTCAAGAGTGGTGCAGGAGCACCAAGATATCTAGGACTTGGTTGATTTTCAAGTTGTTTTGTCTAGTTCAATAAGGTCCTTGAGACCATTAAATGTTGTAATAAGGCTTGTAAGCCATGCATGTAAATGGACTATGTCCAAATAGCTAAAATCTATTGTCTTGTTGTAAGTCCTAGGTAGTTTGCAATAATCATTTATGTAAGCCTTTGTTGAGGCATATAGGACAGTCATCAAACTTTTCATGTTGTTAGCCTTTAAAGGCATGTCAAGGGTTAGGAGGAATGTTAACACCTTGTCCTAGGTTAACTACATGTTAGAGAACATCATTCTAAACATCAAGCTGTCGGTGTAGTCCTAAAGAGGACAGTTTCTAAAAATAGTTACTATTTTGCTGCAGTTAGGAATCAAGAAAAAACTCGATGGTGGGGGTAGTTTTCTTGAACCCCAAATGACTTCATACATTGTATGAGGCTTATTTGAAGCCAATGAGGATGGATTGTAAGTAGAGATCGGATGAAAGTGAAATAAGAGAAAAGAAACTACTGTTTTTCCTGCTTTTTCTGTGTTTTTCTATTTTTTCATTACTATTTTTTGTCGTACTGTACTCCTGTACGGAACTGTCTTAGTACTTGGGCATATTGGATGGATAGTAGAAGGAGATAACTTTGATTTGAGCATGGTTTGAGGTCTTGACAGTAAACTAGATGGAAGATATTATTGGTTTCCCACAAACTGCCTTTTAGAATTGTTGTCTTCCTTCTGAAATTCACTGTTTTCTGCAGTATTCCGTACCTGTACGGCCTGGAGGTGGCTGGTGTCTGTGATGGTTGGTTAGGTTGTTCAGTTACCTATCATTTGCAAGTTGTTTGGGCTTTTGACACCCTTGTATATCTCTGCATTTCTCCTTTGTTTGAAAGTGGTTTGAAACCCTGAATTAGGGTATTTCTGAGTGGCCTAATGAGTATTTCTTCATTCCACTAATCTTTCCTAGTTGTGGTCAGTGGAATGGAATGTAGAATAGTTAGTATAAAGGTTTGTGAAGATTGCAGGGGTAGGAGAATGATGTAGGGTGGAGTTTTCCATATAAATGATCCACCAACATCCATGTATTGGAAGTTAGGGGAGGACAGCAGCAGAGAGGATTGTAACCAATGACTGTGGAAGTGGAGATGTTGTGAAGTGCCAATGATACAAGATGCCCCTAGATCTAGCAATAATCCTATGACAAGAAACATGGGGAGATCCTTTAAGGAATCAATCCTCTCTGCCTACTGATTGTTGTCCTTGTCAGTCCTCAAAGAAGACAGTCACTATAAAGAAAGCTTGGAGACAGTCACTCCCAAGAAGGTAACAATTTTGTTTGACAGGTTATTGCTTTGCTAATGAAGGCATTAGATATGAATGCATGTTATAGATTTGGTATGAGAATGAGTTTGTGAGGGAGATCATCCCAAGGAGGTTAATATGACTGTCCTTCTCATGGAGCAGTGAGGTTGTGACTGTCTATGAAAAACATAGGAAAGTTTGCTGTCCTGCAGACCCTACACAGTGGAGATGGTGGAATGTTAGAGGGAGTTAGGCATCTTGGAAGGTGTGCCCTGAAGTCCTTCACCTTGGTATCAAGAATATGTGTAGGTTTGAGTTGAAACCCTACCTTAAGTGAAGTTTTGTTCTCTGTCAAGAGAAAACAGTGAACCTTGAGAACGGTACCATTAAGTTTTGAACCATGCTTCTGCTGTCCTAGATGCTCTGCATCATATTGGTATCAGAGCCACTAGTAGGTCTTTGAGGAAGTTGTGGATCTTGTGAAACAGTAAGGGTTTGTGAGAAGTGTAAGGATGCCTCCGAAGAATCAGATGGCTAGGGAGAACAATGAGTTGAGAGAAGCCTTAAAGGCTAGAGAAAAAGAGTTGAGGGACAGAAGAGAACAGGATGCTACAAGGGAAAGAGAGTTAAGGCAAGTGAGAAGGGAGAATGCATCAATCTTAGCAAGATTGGAAGCATTGGAGAAGAATCCTAGAAGGGATGAGCAAAATGATCAAGAAGGAGATGAGGATGCAGATGAGAATCCTCCTGAGGATGAGTTGGATGCTGAAGAGAAGAAATTTGTGAGATTGCTGAAGGCAGTCTAAGGAAGTGGAACAAATGCAAACATAGATTTACCTACCTATCAAGGGAAGATGGATAGTGAAGAGCTATTAGGGTGGATAGATGCCCTTGAAAATTTTTTAGAGTATGAGGAGATGAGTGATTAGAAGAAAATCAAATTTGCAAAAACAAAACTGAGAGGAACAACACTTACATGGTGGAGTAGTGTGCAAACAAAAAGAATGGCTAGAGGTGCATCAAGAATCACTTCTTGGGGTAGGATGAAGGATATGATGAAGGATCAATTCCTTCCATCTGATTACTCCATTTAGACAAAGAGGATGAGGTAGAACTTGAAGCAGAAGGACATGGATGTTAAGTCCTATACTGAGCAATTTCATAAGCTTAGTATTAGAGGAGGATTGGAAGATGAAGAAGAGAAAGTGGCAAGGTACCTTAATGGGCTTAGGTATAACTTGCAAGATGAGATTGGTTTGACCATACCAAAATCAATTGGAGAATGTTTTTAGTTAGCCATCAGGGCTGAAGAGAGGGTGAAGAGGAAGCAAGAAAGGCAAGGAGGTAGTGGTAGAGGATACAGAGGTAGGGGCAGACCTACTACTAAAGTACAGAACAACAATGAGAAGGGTAAGGAGTCTTCTACAAATCAGAGAGGTGGATATAGAGGTGGAGGTAGATTTGGATCAAGAAGAGGAGTATTTATAGGTAGATGTTATCATTGCAATGAAGTACGACACACATCTTTCAAATGTCCTAAGAAGGATGATGCTGATAAGAGAAAGGATAGAAGAGTTCACTTGGCACAAGAGGAGGAGAAGCCAGAAGAACCAGAAATGTCGTCAGCCTCTCCAGTGATGGTTGGAGAAATGCTCATGGTGGAAAAAGGCAAGATGCAGCAAGCACCACAGGTATCTATTTTCAAAACTAATCGTTTAAGCCATGGAAAGATATGCAAGTTGATTATAGATTCATGTTCTGATGATAATTTAGTCTCTTGGGAAATGGTGTATAAGTTGGGATTGAAAACATTTGATCATCCTAGTCCTTACCATGTCACTTGGGTCAATTAAGAATAGCAAGTAAGGGTTACTAAGAAGGCGTATGTTGATTTTACAATTGGTCCATATCAGGATTATGTTTTGTGTGATGTCATTCCAATGACATGTGGGCATATTATTTTGGGTAGACCATGGCAGCATTTGAGGAGGACAATTCATGATGGTTATACTAATGACTATTTGGTGCACAAAGATGGTAAGAAGTTCAAACTAATGCCTTTACCTTATGAAGAGAAGAAGGAACATGTTACTATCTATTTTGGGGAGAAATTGCAGTTGAATGTGCAGGTTAAGGATGATTGCAAACAACAGGAATAGTTACAGCAGAGTAAGGTGGATGACAGTCCTAAAGAGAAGTAGGTTTGGGACTTGAGTTATGTCAAGGTTAGGGACATTGATTGCCCTATAAGGAGCCAGAAGAAGGAAGGCAAACAGTAGATGGTACAGGGAGGAATGAATTAGAACCTCCAGTTGAGAAGAACAGAAGTTTTGCAGTAGCAAGGTCCTAGACAAGGACACCAAAACAAGTTTATGGTACTAACACTGTTTACAGGAGTCATGCAGGTTGGAGAAGGAGGAAGATTACTCTTGGAGAGTTCATGTTTCCTAGTTAGATGAACATCCCAACAAGATGGAAGAATGGTTGGAGTAGATCCCCTAACTCTTGGGACAAGAGTTTTCATCATGCCGGGGAGTATGGTGCAGGAGCACCAAGATATCCAGGACTTGGTTGATTTTCAAGTTGTTTTGTCTGGTTTAATAAGGTCCTTGAGACCATTAAATGTTGTAATAAGGATTGTAAGCTATGCATGTAAATGGACTATGTCCAAATAGCTAAAATCTATTATCTTTTTGTAAGTCCTAGGTAGTTTGCAATAGTCATTTATGTAAGCCTTTGTTGAGGCATATAGGACAGTCATCAAAGTTTTCATATTGTTAGCCTTTAAAGGCATGTAAAGGGTTAGGAGGAATGTTAACACCTTGTCCTAGGCTAACTACATGTTAGAGAACATCATTCTAAACATCAACCTGTTGGTGTAGTCTTAAAGAGACAGTTTCTAAAAACAGTTACTATTTTGTTGCAGTTAGGAATCAAGAAAAAACTCGATGGTGGGGGCAGTTTTCTTGAACCCCAAATGACTTCATGCATTGTATGAGGCTTATTTGAAGCCAAGGAGGATGGATTGTAAGTAGAGATCAGATGAAAGTGAAATAAGAGAAAAGAAACTACTATTTTTCCTGCCTTTTCTGTGTTTTTCTATTTTTTCATTACTATTTTCTGTCGTACTGTACTCCTGTACGGAACTGTCTTAGTACTTGGGCATATTGGATGGATAGTAGAAGGAGATAACTTTGATTTGAGCATGGTTTGAGGTCTTGAAAGTAAACTAGATGGAAGATATCATTGGTTTCCCACAAACTACCATTTAGAATTGTTGTCTTCCTTCTAAAATTCATTATTTTCTGCAGTATTCCGTACATGTACGGCCTGGAGGTGGCTAGTGTCTGGACGGTTGGTTAGGTTGTTGAGTTACCTATAATTTGCAAGTTGTTTAGGATTTTGACACCCTTGTAAAGCTCTACATTTCTCCTTTGTTTGAAAGTGGTTTGAAACCCTGAATTAGGGTATTTCTGAGTGGCTCGATGAGTATTTCTTCATTCCACTGATCTTTCCTAGTTGTGGTCAGTGGAATGGAATGTAGAATAGTTAGTATAAAGGTTTGTGAAGATTGCAGGGGTAGGAGAATGGTCTAGGTTTGATTTTTCCATATAAATGATCTACCAAGATCCATGTATTGGAAGTTAGGGGAGGACAGCAGCAGAGAGGATTATAACCAATGACTGTGGAAGTGGAGATGTTGTGAAGTGCCAATGATAGAAGATGCCCATGGACCTAGCAATGATCCTATGACAAGAAACATGGGGAGATCCTTTGAGGAATCAATCCTCTCTGCCTATTGATTGTTGTCTCTGTCAGTCCTCAAAGAAGACAGTCACTATAAAGAAAGCTTGGAGACAATCACTCCTAAGAAGGTAACAAGTTTGTTTGACAGGTTATTGCTTTGCCAATGAACCCATTAGATATGAATGCATGTTATAGATTTGGTATGAGAATGAGTTTGTGAGGGAGATCAACCCAAGGAGGTTAATATGACTATCCTTCTCATGGAGCAGTGAGGTTGTGACTGTCTATGAAAAACATAGGAAAGTTTGCTGTCCTACAGACCCTACATAGTGGAGATGGTGGAATGTTAGAGGGAGTTAGTCATCTTGGAAGGTGTGCCCTGAAGTCCTTCACCTTGGTATCAAGAATATGTGTAGATTTGAGTTGAAACCCTGCCTTAAGTGAAGTTTTGTTCTCTGTCAAGAGAAAATAGTGAACTTGAGAATGGTACCATTAAGTTTTGAACCATGCTTCTGCTGTCCTAGATGCTCTGCATCAAAGAGGGGAAAGACATTATTGATTCTTTGACCCAGAAGATAAAGAGAGAGAAGGAGAAAAATAAGTAGCATAAAGAGCATATTGCTCAGCTGCATGCCTATATAAAGGGGTTAATTAACCCTGATGATACATCAAGTGATCGAGCAGTCCCATTGAATGCAATTTCTCAGGAGGAAGTCAACAAGTTGAACCTTATGAGACATGAATCAATAATAATGTTAAAATGGATGTCATCTACGCTCGATGGAGCTGAGGAAGTGGTAAAAGCCTCTTTGAAGAGGTGGAATTCTTTAGGTACCTCCAGAAGGAGAGTGGATAAACTATAGATGGAGACCGGGAAGAGGTCATTTCAAATGGAGAAAGCCTTGAGTGCTTTAGATGAGATAAGAAGCATTGACCCTCAAATTCTTATAAATAATCAAGTACTAAACAATAACACAGCCATATTGATTGATATTTGGAATAAAGACATCAGGTTTGAATGTGATGTGCTAAAGAGATGCAATAGTAAACTGAGAAACATCAGTATGAAGCTACATGATATGATGTCCTATGAAGCAGAGGTCCTGGAGACCTTAGAAGGGAAAGTAGAAGGGAAGATTGAAAATCAAGATGAAGAGTTTGCAATTAAAGCTCTACATAGTAATTTCCAGCTGGTAGCTCATGACCCTTTGAACCACCTGATAGAAGAAGTAATGGATAAAGTAATGAGAATAAAGTGTTTATGAGGAAAAATTGATTAAATCTAAACTAATAAAACCAAAAACCAATCACATAAAGCGAACCAATCTAAGTAAAAGCCATTATCATAAAATCAAAGACAAAAGGAAAGCTCTTACCAAAACCTGTATTGTTCCCTTTTGGAGAAGTGTGGATTGCTCAATCAAGTTGCGAAACCATAGCTACAACAAGCAAGTAGTGTGCTCAATGTGCTCAAAGATCAATGTTAAGAGATCGTAAAGTTGCTCAATCGACGCATTTTGTATGCTCAAAGCTCTGTTAAGTATGCCTGAGAATACGATCGAAGAGAGAGGTAATGAAGGAGATGAGGGGGGTTTATATAGGTTTCAATGAAGATCAATCAACAGTCCAGATAATTCAGAAGAATCAACAGAGGAGATAAGTTGAGGAACATGCAACAAATAAGAAGAAGCCAAGTGTCTTGCTTTCTTTTGCATGACAGGAGTTATCAAGAATAGAAGAATGAGTTAAAGCAATTAACAAAATATAACAATCAGTTAAGTGATTTAAAACAAGAAGAAGAGATTTGCATGAGAAAAGAAGATATTTTGCTTTATTAAATATTAAAAATATTTAATTACATGAGCAAGAAAGCTTGAGTTATTTTAGAGATAACTCAAATTTAGAAGAACAAGTAATTTAAATAAATAATTGATTTATTTAAATTTAGAGAAGATATTTTGGGAGAAATAATTAAATAATTGGAACTATTTAATTTAGAAGATTTGAAAGCAAATTAAATAAATAAATTTATTTAATTGTTGTGCATGATTTGGAAGAATAAATAAAATATTTGATTTAATTAAATAATTAAGAATTATTTAATTTTAGATAAGAGGGAATTTGTTGAATTAATTAAATAATTAATTTAATTAATGTGGAATTGAATTTTGGAAAGAGGATAATGATTTAATTAAATAATTAAAATTATTTAATTGTGGAAGAATCATAGAGGAATTTAATTTAATTAATTAAATAAAGAGAATTTATTCAATTAATGTTGAATTTTAGGAGTTTTGGAAGAATTTGATGAAATTAATTAAATAATTAGATTATTTAATTAACGTTGTAATGCAGGTGATGCTCCAGCTTAGACGAAATGCAAGTAGTGCGATGGCTTGGTCATTTTAGGGTGTCTACATTTTGCCCCTCTTTGGTGCAATGTAGTTTACAACATTGTGTCAAAGAAAATGATTGTTGAAGACATGATACAATTTTTTGATGCCCTAGTGTAGCTAGTTGCACCAGTGTAGCTGGCGTAGGGTGCCCCCTCGAGAGGAAAGATAGGGAAGGGACAGAAGAACTATGTTGACACTCGACTAGAAGATTTTGTTGGAGACAGACGAGGTTGGGTTGATGATAGATAGAAGAAAGGAGATAGGAGAGAACATGAGAGAAAGACGGTTGATTGATCTTTGCTTGAAAAACTATATAAGGCCATGGAAAAATGGATGGTGTAAATGGATGAGCTTGTTGCAATGGTTTCACAAATGTTTATAAAGAGCAATCCTTATTTTTGATATAGCATATGGATAGTTCGTCACCAAGGTATAAAAGACCAAGGTGCAATAATATCCAAGTGCATAGACGTTGACTCTGCAAGCAAGTGGTTTGATCTTAGATCTCTTAGACATAATATGACCTTGTTGGTACATGTGAATGAGCCATAGTCTTGAACATAAAATAAACTTTAATACATGTAAATGTAAGAAGAGTATTAAATATGTAAGATGCTAGGTCATAACACACATAAGATAAATATCATGCTAAAAAAGATGCTAAAGATCATTCCTCAAACATGGCATACAAAAGCGATGACTATGCCCCCAATCCATACTGCATCGCAACATACCAAGATTATAGATAAATCAAGGTAGCCTTGAATAGGTATTGGAAAAGGAACAAAAGATAAACCAAAAATTAAATTGACTGACTTACAAAGTAAACATACAGCCAACATATTCTCTTACCAAAGAGGTTGCTCAGGATAGATTGGATAGGAAAGATAACAGCCTTATCGTAGGAACTCTGTGTCCGTTAAAGGGTACTATCTACCTAAAAAGACAATGTCTCACTGTAGGAAATGCCACATGTCACAGGAGACGCATGTGTTGGTCTCGACAATGGAACACTGTGTAGAAGACAAGCCTGTTGATCTAGGGCTTTATTTAAGCGGTACTTAGCTAATTTTGGCAATCGGTATGCAGGACAGTAGAAGACTCTGGAAGGAAGTTGCTTTGCTTCAGGTTTGTTAAGGACTTTTGCTTTGAAAGGATGCGCTAGCTTGCTGCTTGAGTTAGTCAAGTCGAGGTGAATGGATTTTGATAAACGGAAGACTAGAAGGATGACAGTGCTAATGGATTGGGGTGGGTGGAGAAAGATGAATCGTATGTGCCTGAGTGATGGATACATCCTTCGTATTCCAGACTGCCTACATACCCTGTATCCATGGGATCAAGGCACGTTATGAGGAAAGATGAAAAATGATAATATGTAGTTCTAGATAGAGTGATGAGTGGGTCAAGGTGGAAGGAGGGGATCTTATGTACCTGAGTACTGGATACTTTCTTCATATTCCAGACTGCCTACATACCCATATCCATGGGATCAAGGTACTTTAAGATTGGAAAGAGATAATATGTAGTTCTGGTTGGTGTGATGATGTGGGAAAAGTGTTGAGAAGATAACAACCTTATCGTAGGAGTGATGTGTCCATTAAAGGGTGTTACATGTGATCAATGAGAAAGAGATTGAAGTGTGTGTTGCGAACCACGAACAAGGAACCAATCCTAGACCTAAGTTAAGGAAAGAGTTGCCCCCATTCTGGTAGAGGAAACTGTATGGGTGACTGCCGAAGAAGACACAGAAAGCTTTGACCTAGGACAAGATAGTGTTAACTATAGACACAGATCAAGACATGGGGAGACAATGATGGACATTGACAAATTTCCAAGCTATACTAGATAGGGAGATGGAAATGCAAACAAGGTCAATGGTTTTATTATGGATGGATGGAAAGGCGTGCTTTGTGTACTAGACATGGAGTGGACAGGACTTGATAGACGATGGATGCTGACTCTACACATAGCGCCTGTTTGCCAGGTTTTCACTATGGTACTTATCCAAGGCGCCTGTTTGCCAGGTTTTCACCAGAGGACAGATTTTTTTTGGATTTTTTTTTTTTTAGAATATTCTGAGGATCAGGCATAGAACTTCTTGAGATGGACACTGTTAAGTGGCTCATCTAGAGGAATACCGTCAGGTGTAGCTAAAGTATAAGCTCCTGATCCATATACTGCTGTGACAATGAAGGGACCTAACCAGTTAGGCTCAAACTTGCCCTTTTTTTTGCGATCTGCTTGATTTCTCTGATTCTCTTTGAGTACCAGATCACCAACTTGAAATCGTCTTTCTTTGATCTTTTTGTTGTAATTACGCTGGAGGCGGTTTTGATAGACATGGAGATGATTAAGTGCGGCAAGGCACCTCTCATCTAGTAGTTCAAGCTCAGCTAATTTGGAAGTGCGATACTTGTCTCTGCCGATTAGGTCCTGCATGGAAACTCTAAGGTAAGGATCTCAACCTCTATAGGTAGGATGGCTTCAAAGCCAAAGACCAAGGCATAGGGTGTGGCACCCGTTGGTGTTCTGATACTAGTGTGGTAGGCCCATAGGGCGGGATTAAGTTGCAAGTGCCAATCATGACCAGCTTCATTGACTGTTTTCTTGAGGATTTTGAGAATGGTTTTATTGGAAGCCTCAGCTTGGCCATTACTCTACGGATAGTAGGGAGTTGAGAAGCGATGTTGGATATTGTATTGTGTGCACAAGGCATAGACATCTTGGTTCTTGAATGGTCTCCCATTATTAGTGACAATGGCTTGGGGAATACCATACCGGCACATGAGGTAGTTTAGGATAAACTTGGCTATTTTCTTACCAGTGATATAGGTCATAGGAATGGCTTCCACCCACTTCGTGAAATACTCAGTGGCGATAATGATAAACTTGTGGCCATTTGAGGAGGAAGGGTGGATTTGTCCTACGAGGTCGAGACCCCATTGGGAAAAAGGCCATGAAGTTGTCACAGGTTGTAATTCATGAGCTGGTGCGTGAATCAAATCTCCATGTTGCTGGCATTGTAGACACTTCTTAGCAAACTGTGCAGCATCTTGCTCTATTGTAGGCCAGTAATAACCTGTTCTGAGTATCTTCTTAGCAAGATTAGGACTGGTAGAATGTGCGCCACAGACACCTTCGTGTATGTCTCATAGGGTAGCTTCAGCTTCTTCCATGTTAAGACATTGTAAGAGGATACCATCGAGACTCTGGCGATATAGTGTATCACCCAGAATGATGTAATGAGAGGATTGACGGATAAAGGTTTTGTGTTGGGTGGATGATAGGTCAAGGGGAAAGGTTTTGTTCTTGAGGTATTCATAGATATCTTCGTACCATGGGGAATTGGGACCAACAAGTTCGCAGATGATTTCAGTAACAGGAACATCAACGGCTGGTATCAACAATTGCTCGATCAAGAATTCACACTTCTGTGTATTTGCAGGCATGTCAATTAGTGACCCTACAGAAGCAATAGAATCTGTAGCTTTATTATGCTCTCTTGGAATTTGTTCAAATGTGATGCTAGAAAAGTGTGGTTTGTAGGTGTCCACTAGTTGCTTGTAGGGGACCAACTTTTCATCCTTTGTTTGGTACTCATCCATGACTTGGCGAATGACTAGCTGTGAGTCTCCATATACTTGTAATTCTGTGATGTCCCATTGAACTGCTATATTGAGACCTATAAGGAGTGCTTCATACTCGGCTATGTTGTTGGTGCAAGGGAATGCAAGATGATATGACTTTGGAATGTAGTCATTCTAAGGTGTAACAAATAAGATCCCAGCTCCTGATCCATGCTGTGTGTAAGAACCATCAAAATACAACTTCCACATTATGGAGTTGGAAAGAGTGAATAGATTCTCATCCGGAAAGTCTGCTACCATAGGGTGTGTATCTTGCATGGGTGCTTTTGCTAATTGATCTGCTAGAGCTTGTCCTTTGATTGCTTTACGATCCACATATTCAATGTCAAACTCACTAAGGATCATGACCCATTTAGCTAGTCTACCTATAAGAGTTGCTTTTGCTAGTAGATATTTCAAGGGATCAATTTTAGCTATAAGAATTGTGTGTTGGTTCAACATGTAATGCTGCAACTTTTGCGAGGCGAACACTACTACTAAACAAGCCCTTTCCATTAGTGAATAATTGAGCTCATATCCCACCAAGGTTCTACTAATGTAATAAATTGCATGCTCCTTTCCTGATTCATCATTTTGTGCTAGCAGGGCCCCTAGGGCCGAGTTTGTGGTAGAGATATATAATATCAAAGGTTTGTCTGCGACTGGTGGAACCAATACAGGAGGTGTAGCTAGATACTCTTTAAGTTGATCAAACGTTGCCTGACACTTGTTGTCCCATCGAAATGAGACATCCTTTCAGAGCAAGTGTTGAAAGGGTTTACATTTATCTGCTAGCTGTGATATGAAATGCCGAATGGACTGCAACCTTCCTTGAAGGCTCCTTAGTGCTTTAAGGTTCTTGGGTGGAGGCATCTCCACTATAGCCTTTACTTTTGCTAGATCGACTTCGATGCCTCTACAAGATACAATGTATCCCAATAGCTTCCCTGATGTTACACCGAATACACACTTCTTTGGATCGAGTCTTACTTGGTATTTTTCGAGCCTGTCGAAGATCTGTCCTAGGACCTGTATGTGATCTGCCGTAGAAGATTTAGCCAGTATATCATCAACATAGTCTTCCATGATGTGATGAAAGAGATCATGGAAGATCACTGTCATTGCTCTCTGATAGGTTGCTCCTACATTCTTCAGACCAAATGGCATGACACACCAACAATAATTGCCCCAAGGAAAAGTAAAGGTTGTTTTATGTTGATCTTCCTCTGCTATCCTTATTTGATTGTAGCCAGAGAATCTGTCCATGAGAGAAAGCATCTCGTGACCTACTGTCAAGTCCACTATAATGTCAATGTTTGGTAGTGCAAAGTCCTCTTTGGGACATGCCTTGTTGAGATCTCTGAAATCATTACACATGTGGATGCGCCCATTGGGTTTAGACACAGGTACAATGTTTGAGACCCAATCTGAATAGTCGATTGGTCGTATAAACTTGGCATCTAACAGTTTTTGTATTTCCACTTTTACCAAGAGAGCGATCTGTGGGTGCATCTTTCTCAACTTTTGTTTGACTAGTTTCACCTTGGGATCAACTGTGAGATAATGAACTACTAGGTTAGGGTCTAACCCTAGCATATCGGCATAGGTCCATGCAAAGTTGATGGTTTGTTGCAAGAAGAAGTTGTTAAGATTTCTGTGCTCTTTTTCTGATAATGATGCTGCTAGGAATGTGGTCTTTGGATTTTGTTATGTGCCAAGGTTTATCTCTGTAGAATCTTCCACTAGGAGAGCTAATTTCTCTTGGTACTTAGATGGTAGGGGAAGGTCAAATCCTCCATCCTCAGGTGCCACAGTTGGGTTTTCACCTTTGGATACGTCCTTTTTTTTTACTATTTTGTGATTAAGAGGTGCCACGGTATGGTTTTCACCTAGAGATCTTTCTTTATTTGTATTTTGCGACTGGAGGATTTGGTATTCTCACCAAAATAAGTTGTTGGCTTTAGTTCCTTTACAAAACCTGCTTTATGATCGCCAAGAGGGATACCTTCCCGAAGTCCCATGAACTTAGCTAAAGCTTCGTCATTCTGAAATACATCTATAACGGGGGACTCTTGTTGGTCCCAATCGATAAGTTTAGGGTAAACAAGTGTGACATTCTGGGTGCTGGTGGTGGAAGTTAAGGATACGGAGGATAGCGTAAAAATGGAGGATTCTGCGAATAGGTTGGTCATATGGAGGGACGAGTCATCGATGATATCCTCTGTAGATGTCGAATCGGTAGGAAAAGTGTCAGCTACCTCGTCGAGGATATACTCGATGTCCAAGGCGTGTGGTACCTTCTTACCAAATCCTAATCCCTTCTTGTGTAGCTTCTTTGTCACAACAATAGGTTCCATAGTTCCTTGATTCTATTTCCCAAGGCCACCTTTGCCTTTATAGCCCATGTTTTTTACTATTCTTAAGCCATTGCCATATTGCTTGACTGGTATTGTAACTGGTTCTTTCTCCTTATAGAGCCAAGAAGAAATATCCTCAATAGTTTCCTCTTCCAATAACCGTCCATGTTAGAATTGGGTTAGGAATGTTGGGGGAGGAATAGCTGGTTTTTTGGTTACTTTGGCAATGGGTGGTTGGCTGTAAGATTTTGGAGATAAAGGCATCCGCCCTACACATCAAGATTCTGAGATATCGTAAGTGCCAAAGCCTATATCTCAGATGCGAGCTGTGATTTTGGGGAGGGGTGTAGATTCACTTGTAGAGGCTTGTGTCAGAGTTTTAGGATCAACATATAGTGGGGATTCAAGGGCTTTGTCATTTTTAGGCACTTGGTTGCAATTCTTATAGCTTCCTTGCAAGACACGACAGAATTCAAAAGGATTAGGGTCTCCTGGGATAGTTATCTCTGTACCATTGAATGGGAACTTGAGAGACTGATGGTACGTGGAGAGAACAGCCTTCATTGCATGGATCCATGGGTGACCTAGGATAATGTTGTAAGGCAGCTCAATATCAAGAACTTGACAACGAGTTTCAAGCATGACAGGGCCTAGTTGTATAGGCAAGTGAATAACACCTTATGAATGGCATTCTGCATCATCATACCCCTTAATTGTAATACTATGATCAGTGTTGACATGATCCTCAAAATATCCCAATTGCTTTAGTAACTTTAAAGAACATATGTTGAGACCAGCACCACCGTCTATGAGTATACGTTTGATTTTGCACTTATGGATGAGAACTTCAATATGAAGGGCATCATTGTGACAAGGATCATGGGAGGGGAGGTCTTTCTCAGAGAAGACCACATTGTAGGGTGAAGCAATGTTACCTACTATAGCTTGGAAATCTGCGACCGCTATGTTGTTAGGAACGGAAGACTCTTGGAGGGCTTTTTCTAGCACTACTCTATGTGCAGGTGATGACCGTAGAAGGTCCAAGATAAAGATCTGTGCTGGCATTTTCCCTAGATGTTCAACAAGATTATAATCAGATTGGGCTGGAAGACAAGGTGTATGACCACGAATGGTGACATGACCACGACGAGTAGTAACAGCACAATCTGTAGATTTGCCTTTGATTGTGAGGGTAGACACTCGACTCTCTTCAAAATGACCTACAATGGAATCAAAGGATGTGGAGGCATGATTGATACCTTTACCTCTATCCTGAGGAGGAGGTGGACCATGATGAGAGAATGGTTCCTTGTACATATCGAGGTCTTTGTTCGTGTGTTGAACTAGTGATTCATTCTCAAAAGTGATTTGATTACCGTCGATGAGGTTTTGGATGAGGTGCTTGAGTTTCATGCAAGATGCGGTTCGATGCCCTTTGCTCCTATGGAACTCACAATATTCATTGTCTCTGTAATGTACAGTTTTGTAAATAGGCTCGCCATATGGGGGAGCACAGGTAAGGTGATGAGCCCTTTCTGCAAAGCTTGTTGTAAGACTGATTCGATGGGCACTCCCAAGGGAGTGAATTGATGCCGCGGAGGGTAATCTTGTTGAGGCCGCTCTTGTTGTCATTGCTGTTGGTTTTGATAAGGTTGCCTTTGTTGCTGCTGTTGTTGAGGTGGAGCTTGACTTGGTTTGGAGAGCTGCAGTGGTGTTTGCAACGTTTGGACATGTTTAGTATCGACCACCCCATCGTTGACCACGTTTTTGTTTTTGTTCCAATATTTGGGTTTATCGTTCGATTGTTGATGAGGAGCGTTGTCTTTCATTTCTTTGAATATTTTGACCACACCCTTAGCAATGAGGGCCTTCTCAATATTGATTCCCTTGTATGTGATTTCATCGAAGCTTGTAGCACTAAGAATTTGCAAATGGAAACCTAACTCTTGGTTGAGGTTCTGCACAAATATGCTAACAAGTTGTTTCTCTGGAATCTTGAAAGGGAATTTGCTAGCCATTTGTCTCCATCGTTGAAGGAAAGAAATGAAAGTTTCACCATTTTTCTATTTATTGTTGCATAGATCGATCATGGAAATCTCATGCTCTGCGTTATAAGAAAAGTGGGTGGCAAACTTCTCTGCTAGCTCGTTGAAAGACTTGATACCTGTGGGTAAGTGTGAGAACCATTCTATTGCTTGGCCTCCAAGACTGGGAGGAAAGAGACGCATAAGATATGTGTCGTTATGTGAGACCTCGAAGCAAGCAAGATAGAATTCCCTAAGATGGTCTTTTGGGTCACCTTTTCCTTTGTATTTATCGAACTTGGGAATAGTGAAATTTTGAGGAAAAGGGATCATTAGTAATGACCGATCAAAAGGATAAGGACACACTTCCTCTAAAGAGAAGGTCTTTTTGGTGTGGCCAAACATAAGATCAAATAGCTGCTGTTGAACTTCTGCGATCTTTAGTTCCATAGTCATGGGAGGGGTTGGTAACATCTCCTGTTGTCCAAAAAGTGGTTGGTGTTGCCCATACGGAAGATTATAATGTAAGCCATGCACACTGGTGTTATAAGGATCGTAAGATTGATTGGGATCATACAGGTTGTACATTTGGTTCAGATTGGGTTGGAATTGGAGGTTTTGATTTGACAGAGGTGGAGGTGGCGCTAGGTAAGAATGTTGGCTTTGTGATGGTTGAAGAAAAGAGTTGGGTGGAGGAAAGCTAAAGTGCGTTTGATTAGGTTGTGATGGCGGCACATAGCTTTGGGAAACTTGATGTTGGGAATGTTGAGAGTGGCTAGGCAATGTGTGAAAGAAGTTGAGCGAGGATGAACGTTGTGGAGGAGGGGCATAGGTAGAAGTGATTTGCGACGGTTGGGGTTGATTGAGGATGAGAGTAGAAGAATGTTGTGGTTGGGGTTGCATGACTCTAATTGGTTGAGAGACATGAAGGTGTGATGATATAGGAGGTGGTATTTGTTGAGACTCTTGTTGCATGGCTACATAATTGTTCCCTGGATTGTAATTTGGTGGGAAACCTATCCGTGATGGGGTAACCAAGATTCCACTTGTGATTGGGGTGGACACTTTAGGAGGTGGTTGCATATTCGATCGAGCTAAGGTGGCTTGCTTAGCTAACTCTGCTTGACGTTGGAGAGTTTCTTGTTGGTTGTTATAGATCTCCATAGGAGTCAAAAGTGGTGATACGGCACTCTCTCCTGTTGAGTTTTGAAAAAGGGGATTTCTATATTGTGAGCCTTGTGCAGGTAAGGGCGTAGTCACCGTGGACATGGTTTGCACCGCTTGTATGGCACTCAATGTGTTGTTTGTCTCCTTGAGAGAGGATAAATCAAAATCCTGAGGTAACTTGGCTCCTTGCTCTGCAAGTAAGCGAAAGAAATGATCCTGGTTCTCACTAAGGATTTTGTCAAAGGCGGCCATGACTCTAGGCTCTTGTATGAATTCATCAAGATCTCGCTCATCTGCTTGAGAGGATTGACCTATTTCAAAGTGTCGCTCTTCTTGAGATGGGGCTAGATCTACAGTATAACCTTGTGGGACAAAATCTGAAGGCAAGCCGATGGTGTATTGGGGGGTACTTACCAAAGGGACCCTACCTTCTTGAGGAGTGCTAGGGTGGTCAATGTGCGGCATGTTCGGAGAGCTGATTGGTTTTGCCGCGGGTGTACTAGGAGTAACCTTGGGAGTAATGTTGAGACGACCTGATTGTGGTGTGCGAGGAGGCAATTTGTGCTTCCTAGGACCAACTTGCTTGGACTTCATAGTTTGCTGGAGCCTAGTGGTTACCATGGGATACACTAGGACAAAAGGTAATGCTGGGATTCTATGAGGTGCTTTGCGAAACGGACAAACTCTGATGCACAAAGTACTAGACCAAAAGTGCTATACTGTTTGACCAGAGGCGCAGGACTATGCAACCAAAAGCGTGCTACTGTGATGCCAAAGGCAATGGACTAAGCTACCAGAAGCGAGTTACTGCTATGCCAAAGGTGAGCTACAGTGACCAAAAGTGAGCTACTATTATACCAAGGGCGTTGAAGTAGAGTTTTACCAGAGGCGAGTTACTGCTATGCCAGAGGCGATCTACTATACTACCAAAGGCGAGCTGTTGTAATACCAGGGGTGCTGAAGTAGTGTCTGATGTTTCAAAAAGGCAAAATTTTGATGGATTATTTCTATTTCTAATTGGATTTGTTGGCAAGAGAAAACACAGCAAACAATGTTGGCACACACAAGGGACTGACACAACAGATAGTGTATGTTCGAGGCTCCAAACAAGCCCAATGTTTCCACAGGTATAAGACAATTGCAATCGATAACAAGCACTTTTTATCCCTAGAGACAAGGTTTCATTGCAGTAGATCAGCTCACAGCTTAATACTCTGTCGATAAAAATATCATTCCATAAAGGTGTCAGATATTTAGTATCTTTGCAAGAGACGATAGGTAGGGATATCTCACCCTCCCCTTGGAAAGCTCAAGTAGGTCACAAGAGCTTTATGTCCAAGGGAATACTATCTCTTCTCAAGGGAGCCAATGGTGAGTATCTTAAGGGCTTAAATCGATTCCCCTTGCACTGATGATTACCGCAATATTCAAAGGTAGGTCAGGTAGTCTCTATCTAAAATGGTTCTTAGTGACTTTAAGGGACCAATGCCTTATGAGCAATGCGACAAGCTACTAAAAGCTTTAACCAATCCTACTAAGAGTATCAAACACTTCGCTCAATGTGAAAATCATTTCCACAAAGAGCTAGTACACCTCTTTTCAGTTTGGTACCACAAGGTAAGGCTGACGTCGGTTAGGACTTGGCTTTCGCCTTATCCCTCTTATATAGCGGTTCAAAAGAAAACTCCGCTTAGGGTCGTCCCTTTTAGATGAAGTGCAATCCAAAAGCAGGCCCTTCTAAAGGAAGTATAGAAATGTAAGAGCAAGCATGTCAAACAAAGGTTCAATTGTCCCGTTATAAGAAAAATAAGGTGCAACTAATTTAGGCACACACACATTTGTAGTTGTCAATTGTCCCTTATGAAATTGAAGTGTTTGGCATTCATGTCCATTGTCCCTTAGAAAATTGAGGTGTTTGTGCATACATGTCCATTGTCCCTTAAGAAAAGCACTATGTTCCTAAGACTTAGATTGCAAGGAAAATGATTTGTTCAATTATCCTTTTAAGCATGCAATGTGTTTCTAAGACTTAGTGAGATAAATCAAAAGTTCTTCAATGCTTGTCCTGCATGAACATGTTAAAAACACCTATTTGCTCTGTTTGAGTAATAAGAAACTGCAACAAGTCAGTCAGTTCCACCAAAAATTCACAAGTTAGCAAAAGACAAATCAACTTGACCAAAAGTGCTGCACTATCTTACCGGAGGCGACTCACTGTATTTTTAAAAGCACTGTAACACAGACCAGAAGCGTCAGAGAATATTACCAGAAGTGCTAAACAATATCCAAAAGCGCTCTACTATGCATCTAGAAGCGCGATACTGTTATGCCAAAAGTGCTGCAATGTTCACCAGAAGTGTCGAAGGATACTACCAGAAGCATTGGAACAGATCCCGAAGCGCCTTTACTGTGTATCCGAAGGCGCGATAATATTATACCAAATGCACTGCACGGTCTCAGATCAAAAAATATTAGCTTTTGTCAAAATAACCAGGTCAAAATGGGATTTCATGGTTGATCTACTATTCTGAGCAATAATATCTGATAGATCTAAATCGTGAAATCCAAAAAACTCAGAAAATGTATCAACACAATAGATTAACACAAATACCGAAGATACCCCTAAATAAAACAGCTTAGGAAGTATCAAAAAGTAGGTTTGAAAGACAAATACAATAGCTTGTCAAACAAATCAAAAAGATAAGTAACGAGAAAACCCTGCAAGAACACAAAATGAAGTCAAAACCTAATTTATCCAAAAGCGCTTAACGATGCTACTGGAAGCGCCGTTCTGTGATACCGAAAGCACCGCTCTGTGCTACCAAAAGCGCCGCAGTGCCCCCAAGGGCGCTGTAATGTGCCTCCAATAGCACTTAATGATACTGCTAGAAGTGCTTTGCAATGTCGTTTGCGATGTACCATACTGTGACTTCAAAAAAACAATTTCTCAAAGAAAAAGAGGGATTAGTGGGTCCCACCGGGCGTGCCAGAATGTGTATGAGGAAAAATTGATTAAATCTAAACTAATAAGACTAAGAACCAATCACATAAAGTGAACCAATCTAAGTAAAAGCCATTATCATAAAATCAAAGACGAAATGAAAGCTCTTACCAAAACCTGTATTGTTCCCTTTTGGAGAAGTGTGGATTGCTCAATCAAGTTGCGAAACTATAGTTGCAACAAGCAAGTAGTGTGCTCAATGTGCTCAAAGATCAATGTTAAGAGATCATAAAGTTGCTCAATCGACACGTTTTGTATGCTCAAAGCTCTGTTAAGTATGCCTGAGAATACGATCAAAGAGAGAGGTAATGAAGGAGATGAGGGGGGTTTATATAGGTTTCAATGAAGATCAATCAACAGTCCAAATAATTCAGAAGAATCAATAGAGGAGATAAGTCGAGGAACGTGCAATGAATAAGAAGAAGCCAAGTCTCTTGCTTTCTTTTGCATGAGAGGAGTTATCAAGAATAGAAGAATGAGTTAAAGCAATTAACATAATATAACAATCAGTTAAGTGATTTAAAACAAGAAGAAGAGATTTGCATGAGAAAAGAAGATATTTTGCTTTATTAAATATTTAAAATATTTAATTACATGAGCAAGAAAGCTTGAGTTATTTTAGAGATAACTCAAATTTAGAAGAACAAGCAATTTAAATAAATAATTGATTTATTTAAATTTAGAGAATATATTTTGGAAGAAATAATTAAATAATTGGAACTATTTAATTTAGAAGATTTGAAAGCAAATTAAATAAATAAATTTATTTAATTGTTGTGCATGATTTGGAAGAATAAATAAAATATTTGATTTAATTAAATAATTAAGAATTATTTAATTTTAGATAAGAGGGAATTTGTTAAATTAATTAAATAATTAATTTAATTAATGTGGAATTGAATTTTGGAAAGAGGATAATGATTTAATTAAATAATTAAAATTATTTAATTGTGGAAGAATCACAGAGGAATTTAATTTAATTAATTAAATAAAGAGAATTTATTCAATTAATGTCAAATTTTAGGAGTTTTGGAAGAATTTGATGAAATTAATTAAATAATTAGATTATTTAATTAACGTTGTAATGCAGGTGATGCTCCAGCTTAGACGAAATGCAAGTAGTGCGATGACTTGGTCATTTTAGGGTGTCTACATAAAGGTCAAAGTGGAGAGTTATAATGAAACACTGAGTAGCAGGAGGAATAAATTAGAGTCCCTCCAGAGCAAATATCAAATGCATAAACATGCCATCACTAAAGCAAGAACTCAAGATGGCGGCGAAGTAGAAAAGATTGTGCAAGCATATGAAAATATCAGGATATCCATGCAAATCCATATACAAAGAGATAGTCATCAAGAGGATATTGAAACCGATGAAAGTGATGATCATGACAATGGAGATGATGATGAAGAACCTAATGAAGATGCACCATAAAAGGAATACATGCATCAGGTACTTGGGAAAATATGAGTTACCTAGATGGCAACCTATGCCACATTGAAGGAGTTGACTTGGTCAATGAAGTATGAACCGTAGATCTTAATAGATAAATCCTGATCGTAGATCAATTGTAGCCGCTCCCTCACCTTGTTCTATAAAAGGTGCAGGGATGCCTTTTTGATTCATTCAAAACTTAATTGGAATCTGTTTGCTAAAATATTCAGGGCTTATTTCAAAGTTGTTGTATACATATATGTTCTTGCATACTTAATGAATGAGAAGACTATCTTGATTACAATACATCATAAATCTTGAGTAATTAGTGTATGAATTCTTGATACATGCTGTGATTTTCTGCGTCCCTTGGAGTGCATATCAATTTACATGTGTTGCTTTCATACCTTTTCGTTTGAAGTTAACATCGACTGTATCTAGCTGTGGAATGTCCTGGTGAACATATGGTTTGATTTCTTCTCTTCATGACTATATCTAATGTGTATGTGGCTCAATAACTGAAGGTTCAACATTAGTTCGAAGTATTCTTTTCAATTTCTTTCAATTTCAGAGCATTTCATCATCATAATTGCAAATAATTGACAATCTTAAGCAAATAATACAAATATGCAAACATCCCGTAGATAACTGAACATATTCAACATATTTGAGGTTAAAGTATGTCAAAATGATAGATATCATGCAAAGATTTAAAGATAGAAACACTATTTGAAGCATATCTTGTGTAGAATAATTATCTGTGCAGCATTAGTACAAGAAACACTATCTTACAGATGAGATTCACGTAAGGCCCCAAAATGGAAACAGCAACACACATCAACCTTTGAGTAACGTCAAAAGATTAAGACCTAATCACCAGAGACTTGGGATCATGAATTCTCTAAATTCATCGTATCTTTCAAGATGAATAAAGGTTAATGTGTACTTTTAATCTATGTTTGTTTATGACTAACATCATGATCAACATAAATTGTTGATCATGATGTTAGTCATAAACAAACATAGAATATGTTGATCATGATGTTAGTCATAAACAAACATAGAATAAAAGTACACATTAACCTTTATTCATCTTGAAAGATACGATGAATTCAGAGAATTCATGGTCCCAAGTCTCCGGTGATTAGGTCTTAATCTTCTGACGTTACTCAAAGGTTGATGTGTGTTGCTGTTTCCATTTTGGGGCCTTACGTGAATCTCAACTGTAAGATAGTGTTTCTTGTAATAATGCTGCACAGATAATTATTCTACACAAGATATGCTTCAAATAGTGTTTCTATCTTTAAATCTCTGCATGATATCTATCAATTTGACATGCTTTAACCTCAAATATGCTGAATATGTTCATTTATCTACGGGATGTCTACATATTTGTATTATTTGCTTAAGATTGTCAATTATTTACAATTATGATGATGAAATGCTCTGAAATTGAAATAAATTGAAAAGAATACTTCAAACTAATGTTGAACCTTTAGTTATTGAGCCACATACACATTAGATACAGTCATGAAGAGAAGAAATCAAACCATATGTTCACCAAGACATTCCACAGCTAGATATAGTCGATGCTAACTTCAAACGAAAAGGTATGAAAGCAACACATGTAAATTGATATGCACTCCAAGGGACGCAGCAAATCACAACATGTATCAAGAATTCATACACTGATCACTCAAGATTTATGATGTATTGTAATCAAGACAGTCTTCTCATTCATTAAGTATGGAAGAACATATATGTATACAACAACTTTGAAATAAGCCCTGAATATTTCAATAAACAGATTCCAATTAAGTTTCGAATGAATCAAAAAGGCATCCCTACACCTTTTATAGAACAATGTGAGGGAGCAGCTACAATTGATCTACGATTAGGATTTATCTATTAAGATCTATGGTTCATACTTCATTGACCAAGTCAACTCCTTCAATGTGGCACAAGTTGCCAGCTGGTAACCATCTAGGTAACTCATATTTTCCCAAGTACCTGATGCATGTATTCCTTTTATGGTGCATCTTCATCAGGTTCTTCATCATCATCTGCATTGTCATGATCATCACTTTCATCGGTTTCAATATCCTCCTAATGACTATCTCTTTGTATATGGATCTACATGGATATCCTGATATTTTCATATGCTTGCACAATCTTTTCTACTTCACCGCCATCTTGAGTTCTTGCTTTAGCGATGGCATGTTTATGCATTTGATATTTGCCTTGGAGGGACTCTAATTTATTCCTCTTGCTACTCAGTGTTTCATTATAACTCTCCACTCTGACCTTTATTCTCATTACTTTATCCATTACTTCTTCTATCAGGTGGTTCAAAGGGTCATGAGCTACTAGCTAGAAATTACTATGTAGAGCTTTAATTGCAAACTCTTCATCTTGATTTTCAATCTTCCCTTCTACTTTCCCTTCTAAGGTCTCCAGGACCTCTGCTTCATAAGACATCATATCATGTAGCTTCATACTGATGTTTCTCAGTTTACTGTTGCATCTCTTTAGAACATCACATTCAAACCTGATGTCTTTATTCCAAATATCAATCAATATGGCTGTGTTATTGTTTAGTACTTGATTATTTATAAGAATTTGAGGGTCAATGCTTCTTATTTCATCTAAAGCACTCAAGGCTTTCTCCATTTGAAATGACCTCTTCCCGGTCTCCATCTGTAGTTTATCCACTCTCCTCCTAGAGGTACCTAAAGAATTCCACCTCTTCAAAGAGGCTTTTACCACTTCCTCAGCTCCATCGAATGTAGATGACATCCATTTTAACATTATTACTGATTCATGTCTCATAAGGTTCAACCTGTTGACTTCCTCCTGAGAAATTGCATTCAATGGGACTACTCGATCACTTGATGTATCATCAGGGTTAATTAACCCCTTTATATAGGCATGCAGCTGAGCAATATGCTCTTTATGCTGCTTATTTTTCTCCTTCTCTCTCTTTATCTTCTAGGTCAAAGAATCAATAATGTCTTTCCCCTCTTGACCTTCCTGGTCTTCATTAGCAAATCCTAGATCTACTGTGGTAATCTAGAATTCTTCCATAGTAATCTTGCCTCTTTCTTTCTTGACTGTGGGGAGTGCTATTTGGGCAGTTCTTCTGCCTGTATCAGGATCTCTTCTAATGGTAGAAGTTAATCTTGCCTTTCTCGTAGGCTTTATTAGAGTTTCTGAAAACAATGTAGATATATCAAATTCTTGAATTTCAAAATTAGGTTCTGTACTTATCTCCTTTTCCAGCTAGGGAGGAACTTGGTCACTGGATCCTGGATGTCCACCATCATCATCATGTACATCTTGATCTCCAGTATTTGTTATCATCCTTTGTGGTGAAGGTGACTTTCTTATTTCCTCCTCATGATGCTCCTCATGAGGGTGATCCTGTGGTGCTTCCTCTTGTTGAGGAATCTCTTCTTCCGGAGGGTGATCCTGTTGATCATCTACATGTTTATCATGATCCTGATCTTTTACTTCCTCCAAGGGTATCTCATCCACTTTAGTATTTTCCTCATCCTGAGGTACATTGGTATCCATGGATATTATTTTATCTGACTTAGGTGCCTCCACTTGATCTTGCATCGCATCTTGCTTTGCACTTGATGTATCTACCTCTTGAGCCTTTAGGTCATCATGACCTGATGTTTCTTTATCTCCTGAGGTTTCTCTATCCTTTGGCCGGACTTTGCCTATGTTGGGTTCAGTTGATATTTCTTGTTGTTGTTGACCCATATCTAGAGCTTTATCCTCCACTTCCATCTGTATAACTTCTTCAACATTTTTTGTTCTTTCAGGTGTACCTGCTATATCTTTAGAATTTACATCCTCTACATATGTTAAGTCTATTGTTGCAAGACTTGTCACCTGATCAACTAATGCCTCCAACCCTATTTGTTGTGCAATCTTTTCTGGGCTCTTTTCTTTCTCTTGTTCTACCTGCTTCATTTCTTCCAACACTTCTTATACTGCTGGGGTTCCATGAGGAGTTATGCGGGTGTTAGCAATAAGTGTTTCCATTGGCTAAGAAGTTACATTTTGCACTACCTCATCATCAGATAGGTCCACAGTCTCCTCCAGTGAGATAGAACAGCTTTGTACTGCTCTTGAGGTTTCTTTCCTTTGTTCTTCAGCCCTCTCAGTCTTGAACTTGACTATGGTAGGAAGGGGCATATTATGCTGCAGCTCTTTTTTGAACACTTCACTACCTTCCCCTCTTAGCATTATGGGGTCTTCTTTTATTTCATCTCTCATTGAAGTTCTCTGTTTCTTAGGTGTGGATACCATCACTTGAGGTGCTTTTCTCTTTCTGGTGAGGGGTGTAGGGTCTTCTTCTTCTTTAGGCTCCTCATCTAGAGGGAAATCCTCCTCTATATTCTTCTGTGATGTCTGACCCTCCTCATATGTATCAGTAGGTTGTGCAACTAGCCTCTAGATTCTTTTAGCCTTTTGTTTATCCAAGGGAGCGGGTATAGATGATGCTGATGCTGATGCCTATCTCGATCCTGATGCACCTTCAGCTGGCACTTCTATTCTTTCAATTATGACCCCTTTGGGTTCAGTATCAATTTTCTTACTTCTTGGAGGTCTCTTGCTTATATCAAGAGGTGATACTCTCTCTCCTTTAGATTTTCTCTTCTCAATCAGGAAATCATCATACTCATCATCAGGAATTTCCTACCTTTTCTTCTTATTATCCACTGTAAGGGTTACACCCTTCTTCTTCAGTGTATTTATTTGTTCATTGACCCATGCTTGGGTTAGCTGTAATATTCTACCTATGAATGGATCTAAGGAAATGTCCTCTGGCATAGTAAGATCTGGCACTGATATTGTATCATTGTATATCTTCTTTTCCTCATACTCATCTGCCATTATTTTACCATCATCCTTCTTCAATTGAACAAGTATTGAGATGCAGTCAAAAGTCCTGATCTAGTTAAGGGTTAGCCTTTGATATCTTCTTCTTCTGGCTTCAGCCTCATCTTCACAATCTGCCCAGAAATCTTCAAGATTCCTCTGATGGATGGGCTTCCTTGCAATCTTCTGCATCCTCCTATATCGATCATATGACCTGGCTAAAGGGAAAGACTGTAATTCCATCATTGTCAAGCCAACTATGGCTTTATTAATGTTATCAGAATCTGGGCACCTATACTAGCCCATTGTAACCGGAAACAATACTGGTGGAAGCTTGTTACTTGCTTTGTAAGCATCCAGTATTATAGCCACTTGCCTCATAAACTCCATCAAAACTACTACATCAGTGGGGTATCTTGGGAGCATGAGGGGTTGACCTTCAAAACCCTTAATTCTTATATAAGAGAATGTTGCATATTGAATAAACCAGGCTCCATGCCTGTATATGATCTCCTGAGCTTCCATGCTCAATATTTTAGTTCTATCCTCCTCCATTGTTCTGACTAGATGCATTGAAAATGCATCATTTACTAATTTGTAGTCCTGGAGGTAATTCTACCTTTGTAGCTGGGGATAATGATCCCAGATGTGAGCATCATTGGTGTTGCCACCAATCTTTCCTTCTGTTGTCAATGCATCAAATGTACCCTTGTAGGCACACGAATAAACTATGTAGGAGGTCATATGAAAAGAACATTCTAAACCTCCCAGGTTCATGAGTTGATCATACAGGGCATCACTTATCATCTTGGCCCACAATGCCCTGTTCTCTGTGTAGAGGGACATAAGGATGACGCCATACATCCAGTCCTTGAAACTTCCAGCGTTTGGTTGGCCCGTTACTTGACTGAGTAGGGCGATCATATATTGGTATTCCTCATCGAAATCAAACTTTTACAGATGTACCGGCAATTTGGTAGCTGCACAATAAGGACTATTTCTCGCCCTCCATTGGTGCATTCTCTTCCTGGCAGTCTTCTTATTATTCTCATATTCTACTTCCAGTTTCTTAAAATCCATGCTAACAACCTTCTTTCCCAGTGGCAGATTGAAGGTGGCGGCAAGGCCCTTGATAGACAGATCTGCATATACTTTGCCATGCTTCTCCACCTTTCTTGTGTGTGGATTATAATTTCTAGCACATTCAATAACTAACTCAGGAGCCTCCATGGAATATGGGAAACCAGCTGCATTCCACATTCCAGATACAAACACAGAGTCTAGCAAGGTATTGTTATTCTTTTCATCACTCATTTTAGCCGACCATGCCGCTAAATCTGTACTTCCTTGATGTGTATCTCCTATAACTCCATATTTAAATTGCACACCCTCAGGTTGAGCAAATATCAGTTTAACGAATTCAGCTTCGGACTTAAACAACCTCTTGTCCACCATGATTTCCTGTAATGAACAGGAACTTGTCTTACAATTTGATATCTCATCATGCATGCACATACATTACACCTTTATAACATCATGTATATATATTCATTAAACAGGACATACAACCTCAAATCAGTGACATTATACTACCTGGATATGCAAAGAATGACAGGAGGAAGGTTTCAAATTACTTACCTGATACGTTTATCCTCCTGAATTATGCTGATGATTATGGAATGAATTTAAATACCATTGTTGATCACGCGTCTTGTTCTCGGCAAGATATATGCTTCAACAGGTAGCTCTTATGCGGGTTTGAGAACTCGGCTCTGCAACTTATCGTTTCTTCACAAGGTAAGAGTATAATGATGTTGTAAATTCATTTTAAATCCATTCATCTGGTCACTTAGGGAAAAGTCTGACTGAATTGATCTTAATCATTGATTTACTGCACAGAAATCTCTGGATGTTGCCAGGTGTTATCATCACACTAGCAATCGGTGGGAACCACCTATTGCATTAATGGCATTAATTGTTGCACGGTAAGAAGAGGAGGATGATCTTTCGAAATATCGGGTGATATTGAGAATATCCAGCTATGTTTTAAAATCAAGGTATGTTCTAAATGTTAGGGGATGTTTGGAAATGTCAAGAGATGTTTTGAATATGATGACCCCCTGAACTAAAGTGACCTTCTTCTCAGAATATCAGGATGATGTCATCCTGATAATGACTTGGTTTCTCGTTATAGCACCATGACATCATCGTCATGTTTGTTAGATGGGGTGATATTCATAAATATACCTCTGTGAGCTAAAGAGGAGGATGATGTCATCATCAGGGTGATTCTTTGTTGTTCAGGATTTGATGACGTCATCAGGATAATTGACTCTAGGTGATATTTTGTGACAGGGTGATATTCGAAAGGTAGGGTGATATTCTGAATATTGGGTGATATTCAAAATATTATCCCCGCAAAATATATGACGTTGTTCGACAGGTAAGTATCACTACCACTTAAAATTGACGCCTGCATGTCGCAAATTGCATGATTTATCAGGTGATAAAATTGGATCAGGGTGATCTTTTATAATATGACTGTTGTTACGAAATATGATCCTCCCCTCAGAATATCAGGTTTGACCAAGACTTTGACTGTTCATAACTTTCACACCCTAAGGAATATCAGGGTGATCCAAAAGGCAAACCTGCATGAAATTTTGTAATCTATCCTATCATGAGGTTACTATCATGAAATATTAACTTTGAAAAAAATTACATCATGATGACTTATCTAGCCCCCTTTATGCAGGATCATATACCTTACTTTCTTTTACCAAACCGCCAGCAAGCAGAAACACAGGCCAACCTAAACAAAAAGGTTGGGTCCTTGTTTTGTCAAGTCAAAATGGGGCATGTTGTGCAACCGCACAACAACTTGCCACCAAAGAAAACAAACAAATTCCAATGATTCAAGTGATGTAATCACATTCATATATAGTATTCTAACTCTCTTCAAGCATAAGTATCATAATCTTTTTGAATGATAAAATGTCCTCATTGTAACAATGCTAACAAAGGATTAGTACTGGGCAAATGATTAATTATCCTCATCTTGAAAGCAAGTTGAAAACATGAGTAACTGATGTTAAGCTCAATAGTTGGAGATCATCCCTCATAGCCAACTAGGATAGAGCCTTGCTACCAGCAGGTGTCCATAGCCCTGGCAAGGTTATCTATACAATCTCTCTAAGTAGAGCCCCACTGCCAGTAGGTGTCTATAGCCTCGGTAGAGTTACTTAGATGGCCTAATTTTATTATATTTTTGGATTTTTCAATATTTATATTTTACTTTATATATCTGATGTCATCATGTAAGCTCAACATGCAAGGTATGGTCACTTGCTATTTTAGGTTGGAGATTGCATTGGTAGCAAAGGAGTCCCTTTAGATTTTTCACTTAACACCTATACTTGTGTGTTCAACAAACCCAAGGATGTTAGGTGAGTCATTGTGAAGAAATCACTTTGGTTAAAAAGGGCACCCTGATGAAAAGATATCACAGACCTGATCATGAGTGATTTCTCAAAGTGGGTCATAACCTATATATGAATGTGTTCTCATCACTTGAATCATAACAATTTGTTATTTTCTAGGGTGATGAGCTACATCATCTTGACTAACCAAAACAAAACTCAACCAGCAAACAAAACAAAACAAACAAAGCAACACTGTACACACAACTATACAACTGTACACTATGATACACATGACTGTCATGAAGCTGACTCAGGCTTGAAAATAATGTTTGAGGAACTATCCATTAACTAGTAATGGAACATCCTCACCTGTTAAGTTCTTAAGCCTGAAAGTGTTGTCTCCTAATATCTCAGAAATTTGGAAGGGACCTATCCATAATTTATCAAACTTACCATGGTCTCCTTTCCTCTCATGAGCTTTATCCCACATCAGGACTAAATCAGATATCCTGAAGGCTTTAACTTTGGCTCTTTTGTCAAACCAGCATTTGACAACAGCCTGATGTTTGGCAAATTGATCAATTGCCTGACTCCTTTTCTCTTCCAGGTACATCAGCTACAACAACCTAACTTCTTGGTTATTGTCTATGCCTAGGTACTCTTGGGCAAACTGTAGGGTAGGAATCTTCAAGTTAACAGGGAGGATGGGATCCACCCCATACACTAAATGATAAGGTGAGTTTCCTAATGCAGCCTTGTTTCTGGTTCTATCTACCCATAAGGCATATTTTAGAAGTGTGTTCCACTCCCTAGGGTTCTTGTCTACTAACTTCTTTATGATATTCAACAAATTTTTATTGGTGGATTCTGCCAATCCATTCCCTTGGGGATAATAATTGGATGAGAACTTCAATATGATCCCATAGTCAAAGGCTCAAATTGACAATTTGGTTGAAGCAAAAGCAAAGCCGTTATCACTTACTAGAGCATAGGGAACCCCATACCTGGTGATTATGTTACTTTCCAAAAATCTAATGACATCTTCAGCAGTATAGGTCTTGTTGCTGATAGCTTTAGTCCACCTAGTACAATAATCAGTAATTGTTAAAACATACTTGTGGCCTGAAGATGATGGATAGGTCCTATGAAATCCATGCCCCATTATACAAATGGGCACGCTTCCATCACTGGTTGCAAAGGTTGTGCAACATATCTCTCTCTGTTAGCAGTAACCTGACATACATGATAGCATTTAATGTGCTTAGCAGTATCCTTGAAAATTGTAGGCCAATAATATCATGCTCTGAGGATAGCATGTGTTGTAGCCAAGGATGAGCCATGTGCTGTTCCAAACTTGTCATGTAGTTCTGATGAAACTTTGTTTGCTTCTGGCTTTTCTAAGCATCTCAAGTATATTCCTTCATAATTCCTCTTGAAGAGAACTCCTCCTTTCATCATATACTTTTGGGACTTTAGTTTCAAGGCTCTTCTCTGTGAAGCCTGCAGTCTTGGAGGACATCTTCTAGTAATCAAGATATGTCTGATATCTGAATACCACTCTTCATTATCCTTAGCATTGATAACATACTGCTGACTCACTATGTTTGGATCAATTTCTGATATCATTTGGCTTAGAGCTTGTCCTCTTACCAGTTTCATGGGTGTAATTTCCATGTCATATTCTTGTAAGACTGTGATCCACTTAGCCCTTTTTTCACCAGGCTCACTCTGCATTAATAGCATCTTCACTACTGCATTAGGTACCACAGCAATCACCTTGCTTCTCAAGATATAATGCCTGAATTTCTTTACTGCTCTGACCAAAGCAAGTGCTTGTCTTTCAACATATACATATCTCAATTCAGCATCTTTGAAAGGACAGCTCATGAAGGCGATTGGTTTTTCTTCTTTTTCTTCATTTCTCTGAGTTAGCACTGTTGCAGAGGTATGTTCTGAAGCAAATGAATAAATATAGAAGTCTCTGGTGTAGTCTAGACTAATGAGGACAAGAGCATCAGAAATAGCTTTCTTTATGTCTTCAAAAGCTACTTTTTCTTCTGATGTCCACTCAATCTTGGTATCCTTCTTCAGCATAGCATTTAAAGGTCTGACTATCTCTGCAAAGCCAGTGATGAATTTCCTGACAAAATTTATCTTACCAAAGTAAGATTTGAGCTCTTTCTTGCTTCCTGGAAGCTGTAATTTCATAATGGACTCCACCCTGTCAGGATCAATGATAATCCCATTTTCAGTTATTAGGTGGCCTAGCAACTTTCCTATTGTTACCCCAAATATACATTTCTTGGGGTTCAAGGATATCCCATACTATTCACATTTTTTCAACACATTTTTGAGATCTGCTACATGGTTTCCTCTATCCTTAGAGAACACTGTTAAGTCATCCATGTATATAACTATGCATTTTGCTATTAAGCCTCTGAAGGCTATGTCCATTGCTCGCTACAATGTTGCTCTAGCATTTATCAGCCCAAATGGCATATGTCTATAAGCAAATATCCCCCACTTTGTGGTGAAGGCAGTTTTTAGTCTGTCAATCTTGTCAACCATGACCTGATTGTAGCCTGAGAAGCCATCTAGAAAGGACATCATCTTGGCACCATTAACAATCTGCAGGACTTCATCTAAGGAAGGAAAAGGATAATTATCCTTCTCTGATGCTCTATTTAGGTTTCTGAAGTCTACACACAACCTGATGTCTCCATTCTTTTTTCTCACTAGCACTAGATTAGCTACCCAAGTGGAGAAATGCTCATGGTGGAAAAAGGCAAGATGCAGCAAGCACCACAGGTATCTATTTTCAAAACTAATTGTTTAAGCCATGGAAAGATATGCAAGTTGATTATAGATTCATGTTCTCATGATAATTTAGTCTCTTGACTTCTTCAAAAATTATAATGTAAGTGTTGTTCCTCTCAGTTTTGTTTTTGCAAATTTGATCTTCTTCTCATCACTCATCTCCTCATACTCTAAAAAATTTTCAAGGGCATCTATCCACCCTAATAGATCTTCACTATCCATCTTCCCTTGATAGGTAGGTAACTCTATGTTTGCCTTTGTTCCACTTCCTTGGACTGCCTTCAGCAATCTCACAAATTTCTTCTCTTCAACATCCAACTCATCCTTAGGAGGATTCTCATCTACATCCTCATCTCCTTCTTGATCATTTTGCTCATCCCTTCTAGGATTCTTCTCCAATGCTTCCAATCTTGCTAAGATTGATGCATTCTCCCTTCTCACTTACCTTAACTCTCTTTCCCTTGCAGCATCCTATTCTCTTATGTCCCTCAACTCTTTTTCTCTAGCCTCTAAGGCTTCTCTCAACTCATTGTTCTCCCTAGCCATCTGATTCTTAGGAGGCATCCTTACACTTCTCACAAACCCTTACTGTTTCACAAGATCCACAACTTCCTCAAAGACCTACTAGTGGCTCTAATACCAATATGATGCAGAGCATCTAGGACAGCAGAAGCATGGTTCAAAACTTAATGGCTTAAACAATATGATCCTGGCATTCAATAGTTTCTTGACTTCTTCAAAAATTATTGGTTCAAGCAAAGCATTAACAAGCCTTTGCTTCTGTCTAAAAGGTTTAGCATCTGGCTTGAGAGGTATAGTGTGAGTTATGACTGATGTGTCATATGTCTTCAACTCATCATAAGTCCATGCAATAACATGTATGCAATCTTTAAGGGCCTGAGTTATTCCTTCTAACTCTTTTGGTGTGCAAACCTTACCAATCAAGACATTTCTCTTGTCATCATTTTGTCCAATATTCACTTGTGAATACTGTCCTCCATCAGCTTTTGGAAGATCCTTTTGTTTTAACATGTTATCCAGGTCAAATGCTCTCTCTAGCTCTATCATCCCTTTTGGAATCTTATTACTGGGCAACTCTAATATTTCTTCCTCTTCCCAGACATGCTCTTCCACATTGTTCTCATCCATGATCTGAGCATCAAATATATCTCTATTAGAGATGAAATCTAGGATATGTTGATCATCATCAAAAACTTGGAGATTAGTAACATTATCAGGTACTAATGGCACTGATACCAGCTCTACTAAAAATCTCTTTAGGCCTGATATGGACAAGGGCTCTAATGTACTAGTAGCCTGTGTTAAGGCATCTGCCCTATGGTTCTATTCTCTAGGTACGTGGGTGATATTAAATGCATCAAAGTCTTCAATCAAATCCCACACTCGGTGCCTATAATTTGACAATTTCTTATAGTTGCAAGAGTAAATTCCTCTTACCTATCTGACAACTAATTCTGAGTCCCCAAAGACATGCAGAATTTTTACCTTCTTCTTGAGAGCAAACAATATCCCATGAATCAGAGCTTCATACTCTGTCACATTGTTGGTGCAGGGGAACTATAATCTGTAAGCAGCTAAGTAGGACTTTCCTGATGGATCAATGAGATCAATCCCTACTCTTGCTCCTTGTTTGGACTTGGATCCATCAAATCTAAGGATCCAAGGTTTATCTTCAGCAGGAGGCTTAGCTGAGCCTTCCTTCCTCTTTGCAGCTCTGGCAGTTGCTCCACCTGATATCCACTTTAATTTAGGTATTTCAGCATTCTTAGACTTCATCTTTCCTTTCTTCTATGAAGCTAATTCTTCTTCTTTCTTTTCAACATCAAGAGGATGATCCTCTGGATTGGGTGCTATATGTCTCTTTAAAATATGTAAACATAGTGAGCAGGCAGTTTCTGAATGAGGTGCCTCATGCAATCTACACCATCCCTCAGTCAATGCATCTTGTGGAAGTTTCCCTTGTTCTATCATTTTTTTAATTTCTCTTGATAAAAACTCCTCAAATCTGGTCAAATTACCTTGGCTCATTCCTTTTCCTTTGGTGGATGGCTGGAACTATTGCCTGAGATGGTGGACATCTTGGATGTTGTTGCAGGTGTCTTGGTTAGAGCATGGAAGCATTGTTTAAGATTCTTGAGATTGCATGTATGGCTGTGATGATGTGATTCAATGACTTCAAGCATTGGAAGGGGTTTAGTGATTTATTCATCAAGTGGGAGAATGTTGAGAATATGTGTCTCAAACTCACTGTTGGAACCCCATCTCCATTGCTATCAAACTTAGATTTTCTAGGTTTTGCTTTTAGGGCTTTACTGCAGTCCCTCAGAGTGCAGCCAAGAGAGGTGCGAGCTGGTGGCATTTACCTCCATCCTGCATGAGTCTGGAAGTTGACTTGTGGTAGTGTGGTGTTACTGTCACCCTGTAGCTTTTCGGAGATGGTCTTGTGGTAGTGTAGTGGGAGTCCTATCCTGCCACCCTGCAACGATGGTTGACTCCTACCTATGTCAATGTGATGTTACTGCAATCCTGCAACCGTCCTCATCTGAGCCTACGATAGTGCGGGAGCCTGCAACCCTACAGTGATATTGGATAGTGTCAATGGTAGTGCGATATACATATCATGGTCCCACGATGGTCAGAGGATTGGGCCTACAGTGTTACGGTGTAGCCCGCCACCCTGCGATAGCATGTGAGAAGGCTTGCAGTGGTGCAGTATATATCCCACCACCCTACACAAGTTAGTCTAAGGTATCTGCAATATAGAGATTAAGATTGGGAATGATGGACAAAGACGAGACTGTGAAAAGAGGTCAATGGTGATTGACTGACAAGTAAGGTGTTGACACGTATCACTAGGTTACTCATTGATTTCACATCATTGTTGTGAATCAATGCGGCCTCTGGCAGTTGGCTGTTCGGTTGCTGATGGAAGTTGTAATACTAGATGTCAAGTCAGTTTGTAACTATCTGCCATATCTCTTTGCTTATTGGTCGACGAGTGGTACTACAACAATGTAGGTTAAGCTGACTTGAAGGGGAAGATAATGTAGTAGTGCATTGTAACCTGATTGAGTAGAGAGAGGTGTGACTAGATGTAAGGAAATGTTGCCAGATTTTCTCTAGAGATGGAACAAGATGTATATCTCTAGTAAAGGCTATGAGCCTGATATTGTATTGTAACTTGTACGCTTGTTACTGAATAATACAATGGCTCTATGTTTTGGAATGTGGGGTTTTTTACCTAAAAGGGTTTTCCCCACGTAAGTCTTTGTGTTCTTGTCTTCTATTCTATCTTTCATGTTTATTGATTCTATTTATTGAATCTATTTAATGTATGTTGTTGAAACTGGTTTAAATTGCAATCACTTTCCTCTAAGGGTTAATGTGGGAAATGAACTATGTCTGATTCTACTTTATGGCATAATAGTATGTGTTTTGATGTAATCAAAGAGAATGATTGTACTGTAGACACTTACTGATCTCAGATGTTCATTCTGGGATGAACCCTATTTTCCCTTTCACTTTGAGCCATGGATGTACATGCTCATCAAAATGGTGGAAACTACAGACATACAGATATAATGGGCATCTCTTATTAGTGATAGCCTAGATGAAGGCATGAAGAGGCTTGGGGGAAAGGAAAATATGTTTCACATGTCATCATATGTTATCTATGCCTATGCTGTACAATCTACATTTGTCAACCTACAGACAGTAGGACAAGTTGGGAGAAACCCCTAGGATGTTAACATATAGGGTCACTATCCACAACTGGAGAGGAAGTCCTCCATCCAGAATTACAAAAGGGTGAATGACTATTTTGTTATGCATTTGGTCTAGTTAATGGACAATGATAGAGTTAAAAGATTGAGCATTGATGCTCAAGAGGTCATAACCAGAAATGGAACTTGGTTCATCTAGTTCTTGAGCTTCACTTACATAAGAATGGAGGGATTTAGTGGGCAACCTCTGATATTGCCAAGATATCCTACAGACAAAGTCATCCTCATGGAGCTGACTAGACAGATAATTCCCTCCTATGAAGCATTTGCAAAGAGGAATAAGAAGACTAATGTTAGTTTCCCCATATATATTTGATGGTATATGTGTCCAGACATAGAGTCAGCCAAAGAGTTAGGAGGGTTCCAAATGTTGAACTTGTAGCCCTTTCCATTAGCCAGACAATATGATCCTTATAGAAGGATGGAGAAACACATAAGCAAGAGGCCACTGCATCAGGTTCACTTGGAAGATTACTAGGTAGATTGCCCAGATGATGTGGACGTAAGAATAAGGAGTTATCAAAGATTGACATTGAATTAGATCTAGACATTAGATTGCCTTCCTATTCCTCCACAACTGCATCAGGATGATGGCATGAGAATATCAAAAGAATATGAAGATAAGAAGATTTATATTGAGACTATCTCCCCTCCATATTGGAACCATCCAGAGGTAACCTCATAACAAGGGTCATGACATTGACCAAGGCATAGGTGGAGTAGCAGGTGGCTGCTTTGAAACCCAAGGGAGTGGTTATCATAATAGATAAAAAGAGGAAGAGGTAGGAATTGCCTGAGGAAGAATATGATGATTTCTTGGAAGATAAGAGGCAAATCCTGGAGGCCAAGAGAGTTAAAGCAGCTTCATCAAAAGAAGCTAAGAAAAGTGTTGATAGTGGCATCCACATATCCCCAAGGCAATCCCCTCACAAAGTACAAGGTCTCGTCCCTACTAGCACAATGCCCAAAATGCTAGAAGAATAACATGCATATGCAAAGGAGCCTGGGATTACTTATCAGGATCTGGAGGAGGGGGAGGATGAAGAGCCGCTAAAGAGAAAACCTAGAGATGTATTAGAGGTGGCTAATATCCCAAGACAAAAGAGAGAATAGGGGCCTACAATGAGGGGGTCAACTAGCACGCAATCAGGTGTCCTACTCTAGGAACAAGGAGGTGAGGGGCTCACCAAGATGGAATATATGTTTGCTTCCCAGCAATCTGCATTGAATTTGGATGCAAAATTAATGATGCCTAAGAATAAGGATGAGGGGACAATACAAAAGGACTTTTAACATAATGTCCCAATCCCTATAATTGTGAAGTACAAAATTGAACTAGCTCAGGAAGAGAGACTAGGAGAAAAGAAGAGAAAGAATGATCCTTCTTTGCCACTAGATGATACAATCAACCTCATAGATGATGATGTGACAAAGGTGGTGACATCAAGTCCTCTTGAGACCCTAGTTAGGAATACAATGTTGACACCCCAAGGTATGCCCCAAGAACAAAAGACCACCAGAAATGAAGAGGAAGTTGAAGATCCGAAGATGGTGGCAAAGAGCATTGGCTTGGAGGGGTTGATCAGAAACGTTACCAGCCCAACAACAATTAATTTGACATATGATGGGGCTGCAGATGAGGAAAAGGATAAAACCATGGAGCATGTGTAAATTGAAGATAACTCAGCCATGGATACAAATATCCACACTGAAGTGTCTGTACAGCATAATGTTCATGATATTGGTGAAAGACAGGTTGAGGTAGATGAGAAGGAACAACAAATGCACACATCTGGATAGGAAGGTCCACTAAATAAAGATAATGAGGATAAAGTAGAGGAGGTAGTGGATGGTGTTGACTAAGAGGTCTACCAGGATATACAAAATCCCAGCCATCAAGGACCTAATGTGAACACCTCTCAACCTCAAAATGATCAACAACTGCAAAGTCAGAATGTAGCTAGGGATACCTCAGGGTATGCATATTGACACAAATAGATAGGATGAGGATGTATGGAGAGAGGTGCTTGTGAATGAGGAGCTTGCTAAAGAGATATCTAGGGATTAGGATGAGACATCTGGAGATGTTGCCAAAAACCAAGATCAATAGCCAATATGTGAGGAAGTTCTTACTAGAGAAGACCAATAGCAAAATGTCAATCCAGACATTCTAAAGGATACGAATGTGGAAATGCATGATTCTCACATTGAGAAAATTGATCAGCAAGGGTCTGGATCTAGTCCACCACATTGGCTTACACATGAGGTGAATCGGCCTCAAATTCTTGATTCTTCAAATTTTGATATTTCTTCATTGTTTTCGGTAGAGGTTACAAAACCTAAGTGTAGAGCTAGGGCCACCTCAGCAGTGAAAAGAGACCCCATCACAGGAAGGAGGATAGCTCAGGTAGTTGTACCTAGTGTAAATAAGGCAAAGGGGGAAATAAAGGCCAATGAATTTTAAATAACCACTGTAGACCTAGGGTTTGCGACTACTGATCAGGAGGCTCAAGAGGCCAAAGAAAGTATAGATGCCCTAATTGTAATAATAGTAAAGGAAAAGGCTAAAAATAAAGAATACAAAGAGCAAATTACTCAATTGGAAACCTTCTTCAAAGGGTTGGTAGCCTAGGTACATATTACACCAACCACACCCTTAGCCTTAGTGTCTCAACAAGAGATCACCAGATTAGATGCCTTGAAGCACCAGGCACATGTGATGAACAATTGGTTCAACAAGTTCTTGCATGATGGGGATAAAGTAGTGAAGATATCTTTGTCAAATTGGGAAATGCTAAGTAATATGAAGAAGAAGGCTGATGACTTAAAGAAAGAGGTTGGTAAGAGGTTGATCAAAAGTGGTCAAGATGTGACTACATTGAAAGATATGAGGACGGAAAATGTAAGCACCCTTATGACAAAGAATGTCCTGACATCCCAAATGTTACCACAATTAGATACTTGGTTTGAGGGCATAAGATTTGAGGTCAATATATTGAAAAGGTGGAATGCTAGAATGACTGACATCAGTATAAAAGCACAAGAGCAAGAGTTAGAAATTTTGAAATTTTTGGAAGGAGAAGTTGAGGGAAAAATTGAGAATCAAGATGAAGAGTTAGCTATCAAGGCCTTCAGGGATAATTTTTCTTCAGTTTTAGAAGATCTTATTTAACACTTCTTAGAAGATACAATTGATCATGCCATGCTAATGAGATACAAGATTGATGAATATCATAAAGAGTTGGATAATAGGACCAACAGTTGGATATCTTTGCAGGAACAATCGAATGCTCAAGAACATGTTGCTGCAAAGGCAAAGGTACCAAATAGAGTGGAAATAGATAAGGCTATCCAACCATATGAGCTTATCTAGGGTATCAGATGCAAAGTAATAGAAGAGGCATCCACAGATGAGGAATCAGATGGAAATGTAGAGTGAAGAGGTCACATTGACCAAGTCAAAGAGTCTAGAATATTCTAAGATGCCAGATGGATTCCACTAGATTGATTGCCAACTGGCAATCATGTGCCACGTTTCATCCTGACTGTTAGATAATTGGATCTATTGTAACTGCATCCTCTCCTTGTTCTATAAAAGGGAATGGACTTCCATTTGTACATTATTAGGAGCTTAATTGAGAGAGAATTGTTGAGCTTTGTGAGCACTAAGTATACTTTTGTGACTTAGCGTTTCCCCATGGTTCTTTCCTAAGACCAATTGTATATATGCATACATTTTGAATACTAAATGAAATAGAGATCAAATTACAAATTAATCATAAATCTTGAGTAATCTTTGTGGATATCATATTGATATGTCATTGTGATCTATTGTGTCCCTTGGAGTGCATTTCAACTGGTGAATATTGTTGTTATCCTGCTCCTTTGAAGATTAGCATCAACTGTGTAGTTGTGGAATATCCTGGTGAAGCATGGTTTGATTTCATCTCTTTTCATGAAGTGTTGAATTGTGTATATGGATCAATGGTCGAAACTCACTCATTTCAGATAATTTTAGAATGTTAAGTTCATTTCTTTTAAATTTCATCAATCATCATCATCAACTGTAAAATATTGATAAATGATAAGAAGAACATAATAAATATGCAGACATCCATAGATAATTGAATATCCTATGCATATTTGAGCAAATCGCATGTAATATTGAATATATCATGCTAATACTTGGAAATAATGATAAAAATCATGAAAATATTAGCTTGTAGGTGCAATATTTAGAAGAATTTAAAGTACATAAGCAAAATCAAGTGAAGATTAGTTCCAATTCAAGTAGATTCATAAGAACTAGTCAAAGTCATCATAGGCAATCTTAATCATAGTGAAGATCAGTGGAATTGATCAAACTTAGAGTAAATTCACATAAATATCTACATATTCTTGTTAAGGATTGTAGGATTTAACATCATTTGTGGAGATTCATGCAAAACAGGTGAAACAGAGCAAATATTTACACATCTAGATACAAACTACATCGAATTTCATTTGTAAGGTCCCTAAATGATTAATAACAAATTCACATCAAACTATTGATAATGTCAGAAGGTTAAGTGCTAACTATCGAAGACTTGGGGTCACACATTCATCCTAAATTTGTCGTATCTTTCAAGAGGATAAAGTTTTGTTTTAATGAATTTTTATCTCTGTTAATATGACTAACAGTTGTATCAATAGATCTCATCAACCATGGTGAGATTGTGATTGAGGATCCCTCCACTAAATCCTCATGTCAACCCAAATTATCCTTTTCATATGGTATCCAAGGACTATTAGAAATAAATCAAACACCACCATGCACTCAAATTCCTATCCTTAAGCCTATCAAAGAGCCTCCTAGTACCATGCCTTTCTCTCCAATACCATCCTCTAGTCAAATTCCTATCAATCCTATTGAAGAATATCCTACCATAAATGCAAGTCAAGATCCATCATGTAGTCATTCAAAGCCTATAAAACCCATGTCCAAGAAACTTCCACTCCTATCCAAACCAAAGAGCTATGCCATGAACTTGTTCAAAAGCATGATCAACCTCACCCATCACCAAATCAAGATCAAAGAACCTTCACTCATCCTATCCATAACCAATATCAAAAGCTCCACATTAATCCTCTCTATTATCAAGATATTACCTATAATCAAGATCCTATCCATGAGCAAGAAACCCAAATTCATCCTATCCATAGTTCATTTAATCCTATACATTATCCCACTAGTCCTATCCATCATACCACATCATCCACTTCCCATGATGAGACACTTGGTCCCCATGAACACATAGACAAGGAGATAAATGAAATTGATCATAGAAAACATATCAATGATGATCAAGCTACTATTGAGAATCCAAGCAATGATCAAGGTACAACAAACATGACTCATGATCAAGAAACAAAAAGTGTACACAATGATCCTGATGCACCAAGAATACCTAATGAGAAAGCACAAGAATCTCATCCAATAGGCCCTACCATCTTTCTCAAGTCATATCTACTCAAACAGGAGACAATAGCAAATTTTGATTATGCTCCACAGCATACTGATGATCTTGTTGAAATTAGGGTAGACAATTGAGAGGGGGGGTGAATTAGTTGTCACAAATCTTTATCTTTTGTTGCATTTAATCTTCTTTTATCACTTATAAATAGATTAATGATATAACCATGAAAGCATGAATCAACAACACAAGAGCAAATACATAATCAACACACATAACACCAGGCTTTTTACGTGGAAACCTGGTTAAGGGAAAAACCACAATGGGGGTTAACCCACAATATTTATTCTCTATTAAAAGAATAGAAAAATGGGAAGGGACTTGCCTTCAAGCGCACTTCCCAGAGCTCATTGCTCAAAGGGGGCTCACTACCTACAAGAACATTCACAATGTTAACATTGAAAGGTTGAACTGAGAAACAACATCTTTTTCATGCAAGGTTTGGTTCCATTGAGGTGCACAACACCTCTGCTCTTCCCCCACTCACTTCCTCACTACATCCACATCTTTGCTCACATCCACACATTTCCATGACTTCACAACACTTATTTATACATGACATCGACTTTGGAATGAACATCAAAGTTGGCCTTACAATCATCTATCTGGAACATTCTCCAAGATAGGCATTACAAGAAATTACAATCACAAGAATTGACTTAATACAAAATGCTACATGTGAACCACTCCTCTATTGGCCAAGCATATATGGGACTCAAATCTTCCTCGAACAACATGCCATGCTCCATAGAACTTCTCTTAGATCATCTGCAACATGCACGAAGCATTCTGTCGGCCAAGACTGGAAAGAACAACAACACTCAAGGAGAAATCTTCAACCACAAGATCAATCCTCAATGCAGACCACCGACACAATAGGCATACAATCTAGAGACCACCACAACCACACCACCTCAAAGCACCAGAAACACTTGCATCTTCATCCAGGAACTTAAGAACACTAACTGTCATGACTGTCACACTAGAAAGATTGCTTGTGGACCTCCAAACCATGAACCACTTGAGTTGAGGATACGCACCAACATCCCAAACATACCTCTAGAACCGCAGACCATAATATTTCAGTGCAGAGCAATCTAGACCAAATTCCTGTCACTCTATTACTTATGAACAACTGCAAAACTGGTTCTACTCAAATGGCCATAACTTCACAAATCCTCCATGCAAACCTCTCAAATCTTAACTAGAGAAACTTCAAACAATCTTCTACAAAACCCTTTGGTCCACACACTCTGATCTTCATCTCACTGGAAATGTGGAGCAATCTACTTTTCTGAACTGTACTATATTCATTATCTCTGACAAAGAGATATCTTGACACCAATGACAACACATCATATGCACATATTTGCAACAATCTCCCCCTTTGTCATTGATGGCAACATATGATGTGAAAAACTAATTCAACCATCAAGACAAGAACTTCTCCCCCTTTCTCTTATCACACCTGCAACCACTTTCTTCACTGCTCCCCCTTTCACTAGCAACTACTCACTTTCATCCAAGTTTTTCACACGACTTCTCTCCCCCTTTGACATCAATGGCAAAGGGCACATATTTGCAATCATCTCTCACCCTTTTGGTTTTTTAGACAAGACCAAACTGAACTTAGAACATACTAGCTACTCCCCCCAAGTAGCATCCTCTTAACACCAATCTAGATCACAAGATATGACTGTGAGTTCCACTAGACTGATGCACACTAGTGCACCTTAGTTCTAAACAGGAGGGGTAATCACCCCTAGCTTCCTTCTGAGATACTCAAAAGTGTCCTTAGGTAAAGGCTTAGTGAAGATATCCACAATCTAATCCTTTGAAGGAACAAACTCCAATCTGACTTCATTCTCATTTACCTTCTCTCTCAAAAAGTGAAACTTGATGGATATGTTCTTTGTCTTTGAATGTAACACTAGATTCTTTGAGATGTTTATTGCACTTGAATTATCACAAAATATTGTAACAAGCTCTTCAAACACAATTCTGATATCCTTCAACATTTGCTTCATCCATAAAACTTGAGTATAATTGCTTGCTTCTACTATATACTCTACCTCTACAGTAGACAGAGATATTGCCTCCTATTTTTTTCTCAACCAAGAAACCAATCTCTTTCCCAAGAAAAATGCACCACCACTAGTACTCTTCCTGTCATCCACATCTCCTACCCAATCAGCATCTGTATATGCATAAAGAGTGAAATCATCATCCTTAGGATACCATAAGCCATAATCAGATGTTCCCTTCAGATATTTGAAAATTCTTTTGACTACTACAACATGAGATTCTCTAGGATCAGCTTGAAATCTGGAGACAAGGCCAACTACATTCATAATATCAGGTCTGGTGTGAGTCAAATAAAGTAGCCCTCCAATCATTGATCTATACGTTTTCTGGTCTGCCTTAGGGGAATCATCATCTTTACTCAACTTGCATCCGGTTATCGTAGGAGTACTCACTGGTTTTGAATCCTCCATTCCAAACATTTTCAACAACTCTTTTACATACTTAGACTGAGATATGAAGATGCCCTTATTTGACTGAATGATTTGCAGACCCAAGAAGAAATTCATTTCACCAAGCATGGACATCTCAAATTCACTTTGCATCTAATCAGCAAATATTTTACACATTCTCTCATTTCCACCAAAGATGATATCATCAACAAATACATCAACAATCAAGATGTGTTCATGATCAATTTTGAAATAAAGATTACTAACAGTTGTGCCTTTGCTAAAACCTAACTTTTACAGATACTTATCTAATCTTGCATAGTAGGCTCTTGGGGCTTGTTTAAGTCCATACAATGCTTTCCTTAACCTATAGATCATATCTCCTTGATCAGACAACTAGAATCCTTCTGGTTTCTCAATGTAGACTTCTTCTTCCAAATCTCCATTTAGGAATGCTGACTTGACATCCATCTGGTAAACTTTGAAATCTTTGTAAGCAGCAAAGGCAAGAAATAATCTGACTGCTTCGATTCTTGCCACCAGAGCAAAAGTTTCTTCAAAATCAATTCCCTCTACCTGAGAATATCCTTTGCACACCAATCTTTATTTATTTCTCACAACTTCACCATTTTCATTCAATTTATTCCGGAAGACCCATTTAATTCTAATTGTATTTTTGTTTTCAGGTCTAGGAACAAGATCCCAAGTATGATTCTTTTCAATTTGCATTAATTCTTCTTCCATTGCCTTTACCCAACTTTCATCATTACAAGCTTCATTCACTGATTTTGGTTCAATCTTTGAAATTAAACAATACTCTTCTTGTTCTTCAAAAAATTTTCTTCTAGTTTGAACACCTTTAGTTCTATCTCCTATAATCTGATCTTTAGAATGATTCAACCTCACATACCTAGGAGTTTTGGGATTTTCTTGAACTTGTTCCTCAACATTTGCACTAGCTTCTTGAGTCACTGGATTCTCTGGAGCAATCTAAATCTGAGTTTGAGTTTGAACTTGCTTTCCTTTATTTGGACTTTCATTTTGATCATCTAATTCATATCCACAAGACTTGGAAGGTCTCTCCTTGCTTTCATGAACCTTGAAATTAGCACTTTCAACATTCCTTTTCAATCTCTTGTTAAAGCATCGGTATGCCTTGCTTTGGTTAGAATAACCCAAAAATATTCCTTCATCACATCTTGCATCAAACTTGCTTAGATCTTCATCTCTTTTGATATAGCATTTACTACCAAAAACTCTAAAGTATTTCAGAGTAGGAGCATTACCAAACCACAATTCCTAAGGTGTTATACAAGTATTACCTTTGATCTACACCCAGTTAAGAGTGTAGACAACAATACTCACAGCATCTCTCCAATAGACATGTGGAACATTTTCTTCCATCATCATTGTTCTAGTAGCCTCTTGAATAGTCTGGTTCTTTCCTTTCCACAACTCCATTCTACTGAGGAGTCCTAGGTACAAATAATTGTCTTCTTATTCCATGCTTTTCACAAAATGCATTAAACTCACCGAAGGTAAACTCTCCACCTCTATCAGATCTCAGACACTTTATCTTCACAGTAATCTCATTCTCCACCCTAGCCTTGAACACCTTGAATCTGTTAAGAGTCTTTGATTTCTTTCTCAAGAAAGTGACCCACATCATCTAGGAGTAATCATCAATTAGCAATATAAAGTATCTATCTCCTTGCAAACTCCTAACTCTGGCAAGACCACAGAAATCAGTGTGCACAAGTTCCAACAATCCACTTTAAATTTGTTCTTTACTTTTGAATGTAGTTCTGCTCTGTTTACCCCACTGACATTCCTTACACATGCTATTAGCAGGTTTTACAAGCTTTGGAAGATCTCTCACTGCCTGAGTACTACTTATCTTGACAATATTATCAAAGTTTACATGACACATTCTCCTATGCCATAACCAACTCTGATCAATCTAAGCAATCAAACAACTTTTATCAGTACCACTTAAATGAAAGATATTACCTCTCGTCTGTGTACTAGATGCAATCTTAGTTCCAGAGCTTTCCAAGATTCTGCATTTTCCATCATTGAATCAGGGATCATACCCTTTGTCAACCAACTATCCAACACTAAGAAGATTATTCTTCAACCCTTCTACATGAAAAACATCATTAGTGTTATTCTTACCATCAAGAGAGATGGATCCTCTACCACATATTCTACTAGTTGAATTGTCTCCAAACTTCACAATTCCACCTTCATACCTTTCCATACTTACAAACTTACTCTTATCACCTATCATATGATGATAACATCCATGTCAATCACCCATTCATCCTTTTCTTCAACCTAAGAAGCCAGGTCACTTTCCACATTCACACAACTAGTAGATTTAGTAGGCACCAGATCTTCTTCTTTGATAGCAATGAACACCCATTCATTTCCAGAGGTACTTCCCTTATCAGATTAATCATCTATAACTCCTTCATCAGCAGCTTCTTGGACATGGTAGTATTTCTTCTGAAACCTAGGTCTATTAGGGTTTGTCTTGAAACCCTCTCCAGACATCTTAAAGCAAAATGACCAATCTTATTGCAAGCAAAACATTTGAAAGGCAACTTTCCTTCATACTTACTGGATTCTCTTAGTAATCTCTTGGAAATAAGGGCTTCAAGTTCTTCAAGCTCAGATTCTTCTTCTTCAAGTTCCTTCCTTGCCTTCTCATATCTGGTTAGTCTTCTTGAAGAGATTTCACCTGGATCAAATCTTTGCTTTCCAGAAACACTGGCCTTAAATGCAGATTATGATTTAGGAAGAGAATCACCAAACTCACTCATTTCAAATGTTGAAAGCTTGCCAACCAACTGATCCTTTGTAACCTTTGTCACAATCCTGATTTCCTCAATAGCTGCAACTTTATGCTTGTATGAAGCAGGCAAGGATCCGAGCACCTTGGCAACAATCTCTAATTCTTTTAGTATTCCACCAGCACACCTGATACTGGCCACAAGTTCATTCACCTTCTACATGTAGGAAGTGATGTTTTCATCTTCACTCATCCCCAAACATTTGTATCTACCCTTGAATCTCTGTAGCTTAGCACATTTGGCATATGCATCACCTTCATATAGAGTTTCCAACTTCTTCCAAATTTCATGAGCATTTTGCAATTCCAAGACATTTGTCCTTTCTGTATCAATCAAGGTACTCAACAATTCTTCTTTATCCCAAATGTTGTATTCAGCTTCTTTGATTTCATCTGGAGTTGAAGGACCATTCTCTGGAGGAGTATACTCATTCTTAGTTATCAACTAATAAGGATCACCCATGCATTACAAATGACACTTCATGCGATTCTTCCAAAGAGATTAATTTGTTCCATCAAATCTCAGATTGTCCTTCTTGTAAGTCGACATCCTGGATCTCCTCAAGCGGTCAAGATTCATTTAGAGGAAACTAACTCTCTTACCAATTGTTGAAATTAGGGCAGACAACTAAGAGGGGAGGGTGAATCAGTTGTCACAAATCTTTATCTTTTGCTGCATTTAATCTTATTTTATCACTTATAAACATATTAATGATATAACCATGAAAGCATGAATCAACAACACAAGAGCAGATACATAATCAACACACATAACACCAGGATTCTTACGTGGAAACCTGGTTAAGGGAAAAACCATGATGGGGATTAACCCACAAGATTTATTCTCTATTAAAAGAATAGAAAAATGGGAAGGCACTTGTCTTCAGGCGCACTACCCAGAGCTCACTACTCAAAGGAGGCTCATTGCCTACAAGAACATTCACAATGTTAACACTGAAAGATTGAACTGAGAAAAAAAATCTTCTTCATTCAAGGTTCAGTTCCATTGAAGCGCACAACACCTCTGCTCTTCCCCCACTCACTTCCTCGCTACATCCGCATCTTCACTCACATCCACACATTTCCATGACTTCACAACACTTATTTATACATTACATTGACTTTAGAATGAACATCAAAGTTGCCCTTACAATCATCTATCTTGAACATTCTCCAAGATAGGCATTACAAGCAATTACAATCACAAGACTTGACTTAACACAAAATTCTACATGAGAGCCACTCCTCTGTCAGCCAAGCATAGCTGGGACTCAAATCTTCCTTGAACAACATGCCACGCTCCATAACTTCTCTTAGATTATCTGCAACACACACCAAGCATCTGGTCAGCCAAGACTAGAAAGAATAACAACACTCAAGGAGAAATCTTCAACCACGAGCTCAATCCTCAATGCGAACCACCAACATACTAGGCATATGATCCAAAGACCACCACAAGCACAATGAAATCAACAAGAACAACCGTACCACCTCAAATCACTAGAAACACTTGCATCTTCATTTAGGAACTTAAGAACACTAACTGTTATGACTTTCACACTAGAAAGATTTCTTGTGGACCTCCAAACCATGAACCACTTAAGTTGAGGATACACACCAACATCCCAAACATACCTCTAGAACCGCAGACCATAATATTTCTATGCGGAGCAATCCAGACCAAATTCTAGTCACTCTGTTACTTTTGAACAACTACAAAACCTAGTTCTACTCAGATGACCATAACTTCACAAATCCTCCATGTGGACCTCTCAAATCTTAGTTGGAGCAACTTCACACAGTCTTCTACAAAACCCTTTGGTCTACAGACTTTGATCTTCATCTCACTAGAAATGTGGAGCAATCTACTTTTCTGAACTGCACTATCTTCACTATCTCTGACAAAGAGATATGTTGACATCAATGACAACACATCATATGCACATATTTGCAACAGATCTAGCATCATGCTTCGAAAACAAGTATGCTATTGTACAAAATATATGTCTAAGAATGAACTATTAGGGAAAAGGATTGGGCCTTCATGAACAAGGCATCTTGGAACCTATCCCAATCTGCATCAATCATGTAACAAACACATGTCTGTTATATAAAACATACTAAAAATTTTCCAAGACAAAACCATACTTTTTTTTTGGAAAACAAAGTATAATTAAATCATAATTACAACAATGAGAATCATAACAAATTATCCCATTCCATAAATCATTTACAATGAATGAATATACCAACATACTAAAATCAATTGTTACATGGTTACATCCACATCTTGATGCTAAATTTACAAATTTCATATGTTTACAATAATACATATATCAAGTGGAATATAAATGATGTCATCGAGTAATCAAGTCTTCAGCATTCTTTAGCTGTAAGAGGGAGAGCATCACCTGAGTGCTTTTCCTCCAACCACAAACCATTGGTCCCCCTCACACCTTCCATCTAGAAGTGTCCCAACCCTTCACAAGGGTAACAAATTAAGAGAATCAACAAGATCCATCATGCCATCTGAGAACTAGTGTTGTGTCTAAATTACAAACAATCAGTCATATGACTCTAGAATCCTTCTAGCTAGGTATAACACAATCCGACTATTGCAAATAAAAAGACATTGTGAATCGACAATGCAAGCAGTGATTTTGCATTACTTTGGCCAAAGTTTTGATAATTCAATAACACATTCCAAAGTGGAGATGTGTGTCATATGTTCAAACACCCCTATCTCAAACTTGTTAACAAAAATCATTATTTCACACTCAAGCATACTTAAAAGTACAATACTCAAATACAAGCATATTAGCTTCAAAATAATAGATCTTCTATCCTAGGCTTGACTAGATGACTTAGTGAATTTATTCCAACTACAATCTCAACTAGTCAAGTATAGGGTAGAAAACTAGCTTGACCAATTATATGCTAATGATATTGTTGTGCATTTTCTTGCATTCTTAGATTCTTGTCAAACTAATAGTCTTGTCAAAGTGTTCTAAAACTCATATCACAGTAATCATAATTATAGGGAATTACGCCCTAGTTCAATAGGGATTGATAACTTTAACATCCAATAATCAGAAATACACTCAATATTGTTTAAGTAAGAAATATCAATTACTCAAAGAGTTAACAATTCTCTATTGTCCTCTTTGCAATTTTTTGAGTTTCTTACTAAAGTATGCATGTATAATCAGCCTTAAAGAAAAATAATTTCAAGCATAATCAAAAGTATCCTTGTTCAAAAGAACACATATAGCACTCTTGCTAATTAAATCTAGTTATAGTTTCTCAAGGAAATTGTCTTATAAGGTAAATCTCCTTTACACCCACTTTGCTCTATTTTGAGCTAAACTGGGACTAATAGATAACAACAAATATCAATTATAATTCTCTTTCAAGAGATATAGTTGCATATTTATATATGTATATATGTATTATACATATATATGAATATAAATATACAAGACTAAAATCATAAAGTAAAATAACATAACATATAAATAATATAAACTCCTATTTAAATATTATTACTAGATATTATTACTTGATTTAGAACAAACCATTTGATGAGTTTCTGGGCTATCAACCCAAATTAGTAATGTCATAGGAAGAAGATTTTAGTCTTTCAAAAGGCGGAACCAAACCACAATATCTTCTTAATAATAATGCATATCAAAAAGAAAGATTAAATCCTTAAAAACTTGAGATTTATGTATATGTCTCTAAATTTGATAAACCATAATTATCACTATTAATAAAACATAGGAAAATCACAGGAAGTCAGTTATCATAAGATTTGTATAAGTGTGTCCAACCCCTATTCTCAATATGTGAACATAGATCATCATATGATCAAACTCCACAAAATTGTACCCTAATATATGAATTGACTTTTGTATGGGTTCAAGAAAATCATCGACTCTAATTGTATTATGAGCAGACCTGATAATAATCAAGATACAAAGAATTCACGATCCATAATATGGAGAAATCTATATAGTTTAAACAGTTCTAAAACTCAGTCTAACTTGGAAGGATCGAGTATTTGATATACTTTGTATCCCAAGATGCTATAGACCTTGTCAATCATTAGGTTTAAAAGTCCTATTTCAAAATAGTTCATTCTACTTCATGGGTAAATTAATAAATGATGTAGGAGCATCTAGCAACCTGAAAATGTAAGTTTTGGATTTTGATGTCTAGTTTGTGTTTTAAGGTCCTTTTGATGTAAAGAGTATTGAATTAGTGTTTTAATGTCAATTAGAGTCCATTGGGATCATTTCCAATGGTTTAGAGTTCTTAGGAAGTCCTAGAAATTCAAATTTTGGATTTTCCCACCAAAACTATATTTGAATTTTCTAAGGTTTTTGGCTTGTTTTTAGAGTTAGGGGTTGGTTCTAAAAGGTAGAAATGGGTTTGTGGAGTTCAATAAGGTTTGGAAAGACCATGAAAGACCATGTAGTGTCTTTTTACTTAATTTTATTTTTAGTTCTAGGTTGCAAAGTTGCAAAAAAAGGGCATAATTGTCAAGTTTGATGATATAGACATTAGGGTTTTTGAAGGAAAAGACATATGCTCAATTGGTAACTTTTTTTTGTAGTTTATTCATGTTAAATAAATGATAATACATGCTCTAATAAGATGTGGGAGATATATTTCATGAAATACCTTGTTTTTGTCAAGTTTATGACAGTTTTTCTGTAAAAATAGTTAAAGAATAGCCTTTTATGACCTCATACGGAATAGTGGCAGTGACAAATCAGTCTTGTAAATATTTGTACAGATCAATGCCAAGTTTTTGAATGAATGTAATGATAGTTTTTTTTTATGCAGCTTCAAATGCAACTGGTTTTATTAATTTTTATGATGTTTTGAGCAAGTTACAACAAAAATACTCCTAACAGCCCTGTTTCTGACCTAGGGATTTTAGTAGTAGAAACAAATTCATAACTTTTGATTCCACTGTTGAAAATTCATGAAACTTGGAGGAAATATTCATTTGGATGTGTATTAAGTGTCTACCAAAGGATATTTTATGAAACAACTGTATGAGTGAGTTATTTAAGACTGTGTGTGTTGTTGTCCAAAAAAGACTATCAAGAACCCTAGGTGATTAAGGGTTTAGTATAAATTTTATTTGTTTTGAGTTCCCCATAGCACTATAAGTTTTGAAGAGACCCTCTGAAATGTAATGAAGGTGCAAGAAGCCTAATAAGTCAAAGAATGAGTGTTGTTGTAGAAAATACCCAATTAGGACATTGTTAAGGGTTTGAGCCTAAAAAGATAGTTTGAAATCTCCAATGAAAAGTCAGTGAAATCTTGTGAAAGTTGTTGAATACTTACATTGTCCTTGTTCTTGTTATGGATAAGGTCTTGTTATTGTAACCCTCTACATCAATAAACTCCTATTCATATTAGATAAAACTTGTTTTGAGACTAAAACAAATTAGGATATAAAGAAACTTTAGCCAATATTTAAGAGCTAGCATTCACTCTTGATATCAACTTATGGGGAGTCAAAAATAATATACAAAAACCATTTCTAATAGACTTGAAGGAGGTCAAAACATATTAACTATGTTCATAGTGATTACAAGCCTAAATATGGCCGATTTTGAGTATGAGAGAAGGCTTTTCCAAAATAATACGCAGTCTAATGTGATCAATATATAAGCAAAAACCTTACTTAAGAAACTTAGCTTCTAAATAGGTTTAAAACCAAACATAACTTCTCTTATGAAAATTCCCAAATAGGATTTCACAAGAAAATATACTTTCTACTTTTATATAGACCTATTAAGGTCTCTCGATATTAACAAAATATCCAAGATACAAGTTGAACACAAATGTTCAAAAACAAACTGGTTCTTAGAAAACCCTAAATATTATTTGATAATGAAACAGAGAATAACTTCTCTCTAAGAATCTCTTCATAAAACCTTTCAAAAACTCACAATTATATTCAAAAACTATATTCAATATATTGGAGAAGGTTTAATATAGATTAAAACACAAAAACATTGATACAATAGACTGTAACATACCAATGCTTCAAACGATAATCTTTTTCCTAAATTGCAAAGCTCTGTCTCTTCTTTTCTCCACTTCTATCTATCCTCCTCTTCTCCAATTGACATTTTTTTCTCATTATCAACTTGTGGAAAGAACTCCCTGAGTTTTCTCCTTGAAACTTAAGATTCCCCCCTAAATTTACTTCTCCACTTCGTCCTTAATGCCAAACAAACTAAAGTGGAGTTCCATTAAAGATGATTCGATGGAGATTAACTCCACATCCCTTTGCAGTACTCCCACTATCAAATCATTAAATGCATTCTAACTCCACTTCGTGGAGCTTAGCCAAGCTCTAAGATTTGAAATTCAAATTAAAAAAAACATATATAATTATGATATATGAATACATGTCTATATATATATATATATTCTTTTTATAAATATAATTCTTATATAGTTATATATCTATACTTCTTTAAATAAATGAAAAATCATTTACATGAGGATTGTGTCAACTTCTTGATGAAGTCCTCAAATGATTAAGCAAAATAGATAAATGACAAGTGATGTTAAACAATCGTAATCCAACTCGACACGATGAAGGACAAAATCGTAAACATCATCAAAGAGGCATACAAAACAAAGAATTGACAATATATTCTTTATGCCATCTCTACTAAGCAAGAACAAACACTATGGCATTCTCATGACATAGAAAAAACTACCAAATAAATACAAATATTGTGTGTGTGTGGTTCTCATAGGCATGATATCTCAATCATTCACTCTAATCCACTTTCCTCTCTCCGGTGATACTCTCCCTCCTCATTCAGGAGGGGGAAAACTACCTTTCCTGCATCCACCTCATTTTACAATCATGATAGTTAGTCCATTAACCACAACATTTATAACATCAAATAATTATTGTAACAACAATAATTATTAATATAATCCATTATCCACATTAGAAATCATATTCCTATATTTCATGAATAAAGACAAATTTCTCTCATCATGATTATCCTCAAATTATAGTTTGATAACATAATTCAAAATGAATGACAAAGCATCTAACTAATAATTAGTTAAGATAGCATAATTAAAGTTGTCCAAAAATGGGGTGTGACATCTCCTCCCCCTTAAAACATCATCATCCTTGATGATTTAGTTCAAACAAGTTTAAACAAAGAACAACTAATCAAACCAATGAGGAAATTTATGATGGAACTCTTGATAGTCTTCCCAAGTGGTACTATCCTCAGAATATTGGTCCCACTAGTCCTTGAATTGAGTGACCTCTCTATTATGCAAGAGAATCTTGCAAATATTGAGCACTTTAAGAGGCTCAATCATGACCACCCCTAGATCCAGTACCTAAAGAGCATTCCAGTCAAGACTCTAATTAAACCCAGACACATACTTTTTCAAAAATGCATACGAGAAAGACTATGTGGTAGATCAAGCCTATAAGAAACTTAGTTGATTACTTCTAGGATTTCAAATGGACTTGCATATCTAGGTGCTAGTTTGGTTGACTTTCCAAACTTAATCGAACTCTTTTGAGGTTTGACTCTTAAAATTACTATATCACCAATAGAAAATTGTGGAGTTTGCATGGCATCAACATAACTCTTTTGTCTATCATTTTCTTCTTCTAATATTTTCCTAATTAGTTTAACTTTTTGGGTAAGTGCAAGAAGATGGGGGCCAAAAAGGGGTCTTAAGTGGCCATTTTTTTCTGAAATCAGGAAATACTGGCCTTGGGTGAGAAATAGAGCATAGTTACACTCAAAATTTGGAGATGCAACCAAAACAATGTTCGTAGTGCTCCGAGTCTACTTTCTAAACTACTATTTTTTTTTTAAAATGGCATAGATTAAGGGGTTCAAAAGAGGGACCAAATAAATTGGTGTTGTTTCTGACAAAAAACATAACATAGGATGTTTTGTGGCTCCCTCAAAAGGTCAACTTTTTTTTGGTATTTTTAAAATCGTTTTAGTGAGAAACTAGCTAATAGCATGTAGTTTATGCCCAATTTTTCTGATAATTTTTTGATGAATATTTGATTTTTTACTAAATTTGAAAGTGGACACATCCTAAAAAATAGAATTTTGGCCGTGCTAACCCTATAAATTTTGAAAACTAATTGAAAATCATTTTTTTCTTTTTTTAATATTTGTAGAATGGAGTCTAGTTTCTAAATATGTAATTTTTTTGAAATTTCAATGAATAGTTAATTTACAATGAAAAAAAGACCAAACAGTGGTTTTTGCCCAAAAACAGACACACAAACAAAAGAAATTAAAGATGAAAGGCTTACCATTGTTAAAATGTGAAAAAAATCACATCGTCAAATAGCTAAGAGAAAGCCTAACATTACCCAGGTGTTTGATTTGTTTGACCTTGAAATACGTGCAAATCTAAGGGTTAGCACGAACGAAATTATGTGAAATCTTGAAGAATATGGAAAAACATGTCTGCGACTGTTCAAAAGGCACTCCAAGCCTTTGGGTTGGAAATCCAAAGCAAATCCCAAGCCCAAGGCTTGGGATTCCCAAAGCAAGACATAATGCGAGTGCGTTATAATGCACTCACGTTATGTTTTACTTTGCATTTTTCCTTTTCCACAAGTCTGTTGTTTGTCATGTTTGACATAATGCGAGCGCATTATAACGTGCTTGCGTTATGTTCCCCTTAAATTTTTTCTGTTCAAGTCTATTAATCATGTATGTATGTATGTATGCCTATATGTATGTATGTATGTATGTATATATCTATGTATCTATGTATGCCTATATGTATGTATGTATCTATGTATGCCTATATTTATGTATGTATAGTGTCGAGGGTAGTGGAGGGTAGAGATGGGAGTGAGCCAGATAGGGGAGGAGAGGGGGGGATAAGGATTGAGTGATTAAGGTTTAAGGTTGAGGGTTGAGCGTTTAGGGATAGGATTTAGAGTTTAGGGATAAACGATTAGAGTTTAGGACCTTGAGGGATTAGGGTTTAGGGTTGAGGCTTTAGGGATAGCATTTAGGGTTAAGGGTCAAGGGATTAGGTTTAAGGTAGAGTGTTGAGGGTAGAGGGATTAGGGATAGGGTTTAGGGTTGAAAGGTTAGGGTTGAGGGATTAGGGTTTAAGGTATAGTTTAGCAGTTCTTGTGGATAGAGCCAGTAAACAATGGGAGATTATTTGCCTATTTCATAACAATATACCTTCCCTAAGTGTGTGGTGGACAGCAAGAAACATAGATGTACCCCAATGCAAATCTTTTCTCATAATGATCATCCTTATGATTTCAACTATTAATTACTCACTGTGGATGTACCATATGCAAAGCTTTTCTCATAGGGTTTAAGGTATAGTGTCGAGGGTTGAGGGTTTATTGATAGTGTTTAGGGTTGAGGGATTAGGTTTTAGGGTTGATGGATTAGGGTTTAAGGTATAGTGTTGAGGGTTGAGGGTTTAGGGATAGGGTTTAGGGTTGACGGATTAGGGTTTAGGGTTGACGGATTAGCATTTAATGTTGAGGTTAGGGTTAGAGTGTCGAGGGTAGAGGGATTAGGTATAGGGTTTAAGGTTGAAGGTTTCAGGATTGAGGGTTGAGGCTTTAGGGATGAGGGTTTAAGGCTTAAGATATAGTGTCAAGTGTTGAGGGTGTAGGGATAGGGTTTAAGTTTTAAGGCTTAAGGGTTGAGGGATAGGGATTAGGGTTTAAGGTATAGTGTTGAGGTATAGTGTTGAGGTTTGATGGTTTAGGGATAGCGTTTAGGTTTGAGGGATTAGGGTTTAGTGTTGATGAATTAGGGTTTAATGTTGAGAGTTGAGGGTTGAGGGTTGAGGTTGAGGGAAAGGGTTAATGGTCAAGGGATTAGGGATGGGGTTTAGGGTTGAAGGTTTAATGATTTAGGGTTAAGGCTTTAGGGATGAGGGTTAAGGGATTAGGGTTTAAGATATAGTGTCAAGTGTCGAGCATGTAGGGATAGGTTTTAGGGTTCAAGTTTTAAGGGTTTAGGGTCAAGGGATCAGAGTTAAGGGTTGAGGGATTATGGTTTGACGTTGAGGGTTGAGTACATTGAGGTTCAAGGGTTAAGGGTTTCAGGATAGGGTTGAGGGTAGAGGGTTAAGGGTTTCGGGATAGGGTTGAGGGTTGAGGGATTAGGGTTAAGGGATAGGGTTGGAGGGTTTAGGGATTAGGGTTTAAGGTATAGTATCGAGCCTGTTGAGGGTCTAGGAATAGGGATAGCATTTAGGGTTTAGGAATAGGGATAGCATTTAGGGTTTAGGGATGAGGGATTAGAGTTGAGGGATGATAGATTAGGGTTGAGGGTTGAGGGATTAGGGTTTAGGGTTGAGGGTTGAGGGATTAGGGTTTAAGGTATAGTGTTGAGGGTTTAGGGATAGGGTTTAGGGTTGAGAGATTAGAGTGAAGGGTTGAGGGATTAGGATTTGACGTTGAGGGTTAAGGGTTGAGGCTTTAGGGTTTAGGGTTTAGGGATAGGGTTGAGGGTCGAGGGATCAGAGTTAAGGGTTGAGGGATTAGGGTTTGATGTTGAGGGTTGAGGGTTGAGGTTCGAGGGTCAAGGGTTTAGGGATAGGGTTGAGGGTCGAGGGATTAGGGTTAAAGTAGAGTGTGGAGGGTATAAGGATTAGGGATAGAGTTGGAGGGTTTAGGGATAAGGGATTAGGGTTTAAGGTATAGTATCAAGTAGGTTGAGGGTTTAGGAATAGGGATAGCATTTAGGGTTTAGGGATGAGGGATTAGAGTTGAGGGATGACGGATTAGGGTTGAGGGTTGAGGGATTAGGGTTTAGGGATAAGGTTTAGGGTTGAGGGTTAAGGGATTAGGGTTTAAGGTATAGTGTTAAGGGTTTAGGGATAGGGTTTAGGGTTGAGGGATTAGAGTGAAGGGTTGAGGGATTAGGATTTGACGTTGAGGGTTGAGGGTTGAGGCTTTATGGTTTAGGGTTTAGGGATAGGGTTGAGGGTTGAGGGATCAGAGTTAAGGGTTGAGGGATTAGGGTTTGTTGTTGAGGGTTAAGGGTTGAGGTTTGAGGGTCAAGGGTTTAGGGATAGGGTTGAGGGTCGAGGGATTAGGGTTAAAGTAGAGTGTGGAGGGTATAAGGATTAGGGATAGGGTTGGAGGGTTTAGGGATAAGGGATTAGGGTTTAAGGTATAGTATCGAGTCAGTTGAGGGTTTAGGAATAGGGATAGTATTTAGGGTTTAGGGATGAGGGATTAGAGTTGAGGGATGACGGATTAGGGTTGAGGGTTGAGGGATTAGGGTTTAGGGATAAGGTTTAGGGTTGAGGGTTGAGGGATTAGGGTTTAAGGTATAGTGTTGAGGGTTTAGGGATAGGGTTTAGGGTTGAGGGATTAGAGTGAAGAGTTAAGGGATTAGGATTTGATGTTGAGGGTTGAGGGTTGAGGCTTTAGGGTTTAGGGATAGGGTTGAGGGTCGAGGGATTAGGGTTAAAGTAGAGTGTGGAGGGTATAAGGATTAGGGATAGGGTTGGAGGGTTGAGGGATTAGGGTTTAAGGTATAGTGTTGAGGGTTTCTATCGTCAAATGTAAATTTATGGGTTTGATTATATTGATTGCCTCTCCAGTTTTGGGGTGTGGATGTTTTGGAATCAATCAAGAAGTCTTCAGGAGACTTTGTGGAAGTGGATTGGCAATTGCTTGACAGAACCCCTGTTATTTATGCTTGGATAAGGATTTGTCACAAACTAGAACTTCTGCTTCCAAAGATGATCTGTCTTTATTCCTCGATGGGCATTTTCTATCAAGAACTTGATTATGAGGGCTTGCCCCTTCATTTTTATGCCTATCATATGGTGGAGCATCTGGCAAGCTCTTATAGGAAACAGGAAAAGTTCTCCCTCAAAAACCTTGTGGTCATTCAAGTCTGAAGGGGAAGGTTTGGAAAGAGAAATGCATAAGATGTGATCAATCTATAGCAGTACAAAACGCGAGTGCATTATAACGCACTCACATTTTGTATTGCTATAGAAACGGTAAAAAAGTGTTGACCCCCGTGATCCAGGCCCACATGCTCTATTTTCATACTGATTCTGCATGTGCTCTGACAAAAAAGAAGTGCTTTCATGCTATTGGGAAGTTCACAAGCACATTTGACACATTGTACCACCTTTGCATGATCTTTCCACCACCTTTTCTAATTTGCCAACTTGAGGAGGAAATAACATAGTTTTCACACCAAGTTTGATATATATCTATTCAAGTTTCAATTTTTGTAGTGTTGCAATGTTAATTGTGATTCAATTTTAGGAATTTAACATTATAGATTGGTTAATAGTATTGTTGCTAGTAATTATATTTGAGTGTTATTCAATTTAACATTAAAAAGGAAGCAAGTGGTGAAAAACTCAAATTATTGAGGAGTTTGATGCAAGAAGAAAAAAACACTACATAATTGGCTACTCTCTCCATTCGAATCTTCATTTTTTAGGTATGTCAAGTCTTTACATGCATGTTCTTTACATTTTCCTTAATTCGGATTGAATTACTTTATCATGCTTTATCATACATGTTTAAAATAGACATATTCCCAATCAAGAAAGTAGCCTACAATCTCACGTGATGCCATGTATATTTTCTACACTTGGGCTCTTTAATAATTATGTGTAATAAACAGACCTTAACATACCATGATGTCAAACTATACAAGAATAAATCCTTACAACATAATAAAAATACAATCCCACTATTATCTTGTATTCATTTCTTAGGAAGTAATATTGGTCTCTTTATCACACTACAGACAAATTCTCTGTCATGTCAAGGAAACGATCAAGAATTAAACCAACACAGGAAGAGATAGAAGCTAAGAATGCAAAGAAAGCAGTGGCTATGAGGGAACTTTGTGAGAAGAGGAAATTGGACATGATAAATGAAGACATACCAATTGAAGCCACAACCATCACAAAGAGATATGGTATTGGCGGCACAAAGAGAACGAATGCAAAAACTTTGTGTTACGAGAGATTTGAATACCATAGTTGGAGACACGTCCTCTACCGCAAGTCAACATGTAGGGACACCATCTACCACATCTCAAGTTAAGAGTACATCATCACTCACATGTGATGAAGGAGGTACGCCATCATTCCCACCTCAACCTCAAGGTATGTCATCTATTCCATCTTTGATCGAAGGTATGCCATCTAGCCCATCTCATTTAAATATTGATGAAATTCCTAATGTTGAGACGAATTTACCAAACTTAACACCACCTAGAATTTTGCATAGAAAGCCAAAGTATTTGATTGAAATTGATAAGAATATTTTGCAGCCAATGGAAGGTAAGATTCTAAAACGCACTTGTAGAAGATATGCTCATAAGATTTGGAGATTGTTCTTTGAAAAGTTAAATGAGACTGCAAGATGTCAACTATTCATTGAAATGATGTGAAGTATAAAGTATAGGTCCATCATGAAGATTCTTGAGTTGAGAACATCAGAGGCTTCAAGTGAAAAATCTATTGTCAAGAATCTAATGAGTGCGTATGAGAGTGTGGGTAACACCTCACGCACAAAAGATCGTAATGCAACACAGCGTGTGATTACATTGACTATAGTAAGTAGTCAAATGAAGAAAGCTCATCTCAGTAGAAAGACGATTCAAGAATTGAGAATTAATAGGAAAACTTTATCAAGAGCCATTGGAAGATGCCAAAGAATTGAGGACACTAATGCCAATGAATTATGGGCATTCTCAGGGAGACTACTATGAAAAGATAAACCAATTGTTGAAGCATTGACATCACTAATTGAAGACTTTTGGAAGAATTACACAAGGGTATCTTCAAATCAAAGGGATGTGGTAAGAAGGAGAATCGGTAGTCAGAACCGTGAGCCACATCCAAAGCATTTTTTGGATGAGACTCAAACATAGTTTTATCGTAAATTTCTAGAGAAGTATCCTCGAATTAAAATTTGTCAAAGATATTTTGAAATGCTAAAACCTTTCTATGTCAAGATAAATCACACATGCACTACTTGTTGTTGTAGATTACATATTGAATTTTCTAACCATTTTGATGATTATAGGTCTATATGTTTAGATATGCGTACTAACAATGTTTTGCAGGGTTGTGCCATATGTGCTCCACCAACATCTTCAAGAGACTTCATATCAAGAATTTTATGTGAAAGAGAGGAAGGTCAAATATTCTACAAGAAATTATGCTTGGATGGCACATGTCATCGTTGCGGTGGCTTGCAATATTTGCCAATATGTGAACATATGGAAAGAACACATGCGGTTGGAAATGAACTAGTAGAGTTTGGCAAGTATAAAATAGTGGCATACAATACAAAATATGGTAAAGAAGCAAAGAGGTGTGAATTGGTATTGAAAAGATTCTAGTGTATCAGTTTATGCCTATATTTTGTGACAGCATAGTGTATGAGTATGCAAGACATGCCCATAGAGCTCAATGGTTGGACTTGCAATTCAAGTTATGCAAGGACACATTTCCGGTTGGTAGCATTGTTTCAGTCATCGACTTTGCAGAGAACTACAGTCTATAGCCACAACGTGAGGTGTAATCACAATATTACAACTCCACACAGGTTTCTATATTTGTGCACATCGCATTCATTCATGCAAATGATAGTATAGAGGATGATAGAAAGATCATAAGGGAGTATAATTTCTATATTAGTGATGATCACATGCATTCTACGGAGTTCGTGCAAGGTTGATTTTAGGTGTTCTACAATGATTTGGCTAGAAGGGGCATATCGTTCAGTTAGCATATCATATGGTCAACTGTGCATCACAATTCAAGAACTCACGGAATTTCTATTGGCTGAGTAGGAGGCATAATTTTATAGGTATTCACATATGTGGAATTTTTGCGAGGTCAGGCATGGAAAGGGGGAGCATGATGGTGCAGGAGAATGTATCAAAAGAGACATAGCATGAGAAGAGTTAAAGTATAAAGATAATTCAAAGTTGACAGATGCAAAATCGATTGTCAAGTGGTGTAATGCTTCCATGGGTCCAGGTAATGAAGGTAAGTCTTCAGTTCATAGATTTTTTTGGTTGATAGATGATACTAACATTGCACCATATGAGGACTGTTGTACACTGACAAGATCAAATGAGATGCACTCTTTTAGAAGCTCAATTGCAGGTTCAAGGAGTATCCATACGCGAAAGATGTCATATTTTTGTTCTTGTACAATTCAAGTCTGGGATGAGTGCGAGTCAAAGGAGTGGGTTGACGAATGGCAATTAAGTTATCTTAGCCCACTTGACAAGTATCAACCCCCAACGACACTGGAACTAACACAGATGGAATCATCAGTTGACTTTGACCACATATCAGATTTAGTTCAACCAGGTAATATAGGGCATGTATATGCATCTAATTTCATCTAGTTCAACTAGGTAATGTCATCTTACTTTGTAGTGTTTTTGTAATGTTGACTAATTTCATCTAATTTGCTACACATATCAATGTAGGGAACGTATATGCAGTTATTGCAGATGAAGATAATGAAGAGGGAACAGATTATTACTTATGTCGTTGTGTTGAGGCCAAAAAGAAATTGAAGGCCCCTGTTACAGATGGAGAAAACATCGAATACCCTACAGGCTCAGTGGTTATTACTGGAACATGGCTTAGAAGGTACCCACATAAGAGTGTTAATGTTTGGTTGTTTCAGGACTTTGACACACATTGGAAGATTCTTCATTACTCGAACCTTGTCATGGCATCCAATGTTCATTTGATAAAGTATCAGGTTAGACCTTTGAACAAAATCTTGTGGAAGGTGCGTGAGTCTGACCATGAAGCAATACTTGACACAATAAAGAGTAGAGCAGACCTGGATGGTTCATTGGTTTAATTTGTAAGTATTCACATTGATTTTGTAAAGTCATGTTACATTGAGTTGTAAGTATGCACGTTAATTTGTAAGGTTTGTCTTTTTTTAATTTCCTGTTGCATTTATACACATATACACATTTTTACATCATCATGTTATGCATTTTTGGTGTCCTGCTCCTGATACGACCAAACTGACTATTCCAACGCATCAGGATGGGTACATTTACACTAGGCATGGTCTTTATTTTCAACCAAACATGTCGAAATAGTCTGAGCTACATTGTACCGATGATATCCCTGAAGAGTCCAAAGTGCAAAAAGGCAGCAATCTTTGATGAGATGTTACTTGAAAACTGTGTCACTTACAAACATTCTATCTAAGGCAATGTGATCATGTAGAGTGCTACAATAACCTCTCTCAATTTTTTATATCTTTGAGGCATTTGCCCGTGGTGAAAGGTTTTCTTCTGCCCCAAACGTCAGGAGGCAATGTAAAGTTGTAAAGGGGTGTAACTTTCATCCTGCTCTTGATGTGACCAAACTGACTATTCCAACACATCTAGATGGGTACATTTACGCTAGGCATGGTCCTATTTTTCACCCAAACATGTCGAAACAGTCTGAGCTACATTGTACCGACGATATCCCTAAAGAGTCCAAAGTGCAAAAAGGCAGCAATCTTTGACGATATGTTACTCAAAAACCATGTCACTTAGAAACATTCTGTCTGAGGCAACACAATCATGTAGAGTGCTTCTACAATAACCTCTCTCAGTTTTTTATATCTCTAAGGCATTTGCATGTGGTGAAAGGTTTTCTACTACCCCAAAAATCATCAAAAGGAGGCAGTGTAAAGTTGCAAAGGGGTGCAACTTTCATCTTGCTTCTGATGTGATCAAACTGACTATTCCAATGCATCTATATGGGTACATTTACGCTAGGCATGGTCCCTTTTTTCACCCAAACATGTCGAAACAGTCTGAGCTACATTGTACCGACGATATCCCTGAAGAGTCCAAAGTGCAAAAAGGCAACAATCTTTGATGAGATGTTACTCAAAAACTATGTCACTTAGAAACATTCCGTCTAAGGCAACACGATCATGTAGAGTTCTTCTACAATAACCTCTCTCAATTTTTTATATCTCTGAGGCATTTGCCCGTGGTGAAAGGTTTTCTACTGCCCCAAAAATCATCAGAAGGCAGTGTAAAGTTGCAAAGGGGTGTAACTTTCATCCTGCTCCTGATGTGACTAAAATGACTATTTCAACACATCCGGATGGGTACATTTACACTAGGCATGGTCCTATTTTTCACCCAAACATGTCGAAACAATCCGAGCTACATTGTACCGACGATATCCTTGAAGAGTCCAAAGTGCAAAAAGGCAGCAATCTTTGACAAGATGTTACTTGAAAACTGTGTCACTTAGAAACATTCTATCTGAGGTAACATGATCACATAGAGTGTTTCTACAATAACCTCTTTCAGTTTTTTATATCTCTGAGGTATTGGCCCGTGGTGAAAGGTTTTCTACTGCCCCAAAAATAGTCAGAAGGAGGCAACGTAAAGTTGCAAAGGGGTGTAACTTTCATCATGCTCCTAATGTGACCAAAATGATTATTCCAACGCATCCGTATGGGTACATTTAAGTTAGGCATGGTCCCTTTTTTCACCCAAACATGTCGAAACAGTCCGAGCTACATTGTACCGACGATATCCCTGAAGAGTCCAAAGTGCAAAAAAGGTAGCAATCTTTGACGAGATGTTACTTGAAAACTGTGTCACTTAGAAACATTCCATCTAAGGAAACATGATCATGTAGAGTGCTTCTACAATATCCTCTCTCATTTTTTTATATCTCTGAGGTATTTTCCCATGGTGAAAGGTTTTCTACTGCCCCAAAAATCATCAGAAGGAGGCAGTGTAAAGTTGCAAAGGGGTGTAACTTTCATCCTGCTTCTGATGTGACCAAACTGACTATTCCAATGCATCTGGATGGGTACATTTATGCTAGGCATGGTCCTATATTTCACCCAAACATGTTGAAACAGTCCGAGCTACATTGTACCGACGATATCCCTGAAGAGTCCAAAGTGCAAAAAGGCAGCAATCTTTGACGAGATGTTACTCAAAAATTGTGTCACTTAGAAACATTTTGTTTGAAGCAACGCGATCATGTAGAGTGCTTCTACAATAACCTCTCTCATTTTTTTATATCTCTGAGGCATTTGCCCGTGGTGAAAGGTTTTCTACTGCCCCAAAAATCGTCAAAAAGAGGCAGTGTAAAGTTGCAAAGGGGTGTAACTTTCATCCTGCTCCTGATGTGACCAAACTAACTATTCCAACACATCCAGATGGCTACATTTACATTAGGCATGGTCCTTTTTTTCACCCAAACATGTCGAAACAGTCCAAGCTACATTGTACCGACGATATCCCTGAAGAGTCCAAAGTGTAAAAAGGCAGCAATCTTTGACGAGATGTTACTCAAAAACCATGTCATTTAGAAACATTTCGTCTAAGGCAACACGATCATGTAGAGTGCCTCTACAATAACCTCTCTTAGTTTTTTATATCTCTAAGACATTTGCCCGTGGTGAAAGGTTTTCTGCTGCCCCAAAAATCGTCAGAAGGAGGCAATGTATTAAGTCAGGATGAAAGCCTATTCACTCTAGGTGCCAATCTCAAGTTGCACAATCATGAATGGGCGCCTAGAGCAATAAGGCACTACATCATGGTTCCAGGACCTTGAAATGGCACCCAAGCATGTAGGAGGAATTTTCAAGGAGATAGAATGTTTTTGAAACTCTAAGGAACTAGTCCAAAGACTCTATGGCGCCATCTTGATACCATTGAGTCAACTTTGGAACTCGAACATATTGAAACAAGGTCTAGGACGCTAGGTGCCATCTCTTGCTAGTTCAACCTCTCAGATGTGCCAACATTGGAAAGACTCTTAATGAGCGCCAAAGTTTGAATTGATCTTGTGATTGAAAGTTTGGTGATGTATTGGTGCAAGATGATCTTCAGTTGAAGCAATCTAAGTTCTAGGAAGGGTTTAGAAGTTATCAACCTCTTCACTAAGTTAGGCACACTTTACAAGCTTTCTTACCCAAGAGTTGCACCTCATTAAGACAAGGTGCATCTTAACCTCCAAGACTTTTCCAAAGAAGCGCTTCAGTTTATTAGCACCTTTGGACCTTGTTTTGCATACTGAAAGAGAAGGCGCACTTTGGAGGCATTTCTAACCTAGATTGATGCCTAGGTATAGTCATCTCTCTGGAGCATTACAATGTGTTTTAAAATGAAGGACATTTCATAAGTTGGGGAATTGATCACTGAAGACCTTGGAGTGTTTGAATTACTCTAAGCAAGAAGGTGCATTTCCATGGAATAGCATACTCTAGATAGCGCCTAATTCCATCAAGGTGCAATTCCACCCTCACTTTGGTGCCTATCATCAAAAGGGGGCATTGGGCATTCCTTAAACAGTTCTGAGCATTTGAAGTTCGTGAAATCACCAAGGAATGTTGGGCACCATGTGTATCCTCAACAAGCTTGAGTTTGCACCTAAACAAGTTGGCACTTATTCATGTTTTAACTTCCCTCTTGAAGTGCCTAACTTGGGAAAAAGTTATCTTGTTATTAGTCAAGTGTTTGATGTGTTTTGGAAACTCCAAAAGACTTCCTCTTGCTAGGCGCTCTTCTTGGCAACTACAACCTTCAACTGGTGCCTAGATTCTAAAGAAAAACACTTGCAAGTGTGGGCGCACTTTCCTTGTGATGGAGCATCAAACTGGTGCCTAGAAATCATAATGCATGAATTGAATACCTAGGATCCTATTGGTCCAATAGGTGGTTTTGGGATCCGTGTCAAGTCATTGGATTAGGTTGCCAACTCAGAATGATTTTCATGCATTTAGACTTCAAGGCACCAAAACTAGTAGGAAAATATTTCAGGGGAAACCACGCTGATAAAAGTTGGGTAAGTTTAACCTCTAAGTCTGATTAGGCTCCATATAACAACAATATTTATATCATGTCCCTTTTCTTTATGAAACAAGCAGTATGTGTCAAGTCATAGGGATAACACTATGGTCCTTAGAAATTTCTCTGTGACTTTTGATAAGATTATCTACTATTATGTGGATGCTTGATAGTATTATCCTGATCCATTGGACTAGTGTGGCTATGAGGTTGGAAAGTGTTGCAACCTCCATCCTTTAAACTTATCCACCTTGTTATGGGTTGTTTCGAGTATTTTCACTTGCTTTCTCTTTGAGAATATTTTCTAATGATACATGATGTGTCATAGATCATTCAACTTGATAAACAATATGGAGGGATTCTCATGCCTCCTATACATCTTGCAAGTTTCTTTATAGATAGCTCACATCATTGTCCATCTAGGTGGTCATTTCCCTAAATATTATGATAAGATAATCATGTTAATGAACTTTGGATTGAATGAGAATCAACATGCTTTGTCTTGACTAGAATAGTTGGGATGGACAAAAATCTATTGATTCTAGGTTGGGTTGTTAAAGGTCAAGAAGTTTTGGTGTCTAATGCCCTCTAAATCTAAATATTTAAAATCATAGTGGTTCAATAAGTTACAACAAACAGTCAGGTAGACAATAGACTATAAGGAACAAGGACTACACATGAATCCAAAACAACACCAGTTAATAAGGACATCACAAGTAACTCAACATTACTTCTAGAGGTGTTCACAAAAACAAAGGGGAGAACACAACTAGAGAATGCTAGACTATAGTAGGGATGAGTGTCTCATGCAGAGCACACAGTGGAAGCATAGAATTATCAACTTTTGAACCTTCGAACTCACTATTGGTGAGACAAAATACCATCAGTGAGCTTAAAATTTCATCGGCCAATAGGCCGATGCCACCATGACTCTATTTGATTTCACTTCTGATAAACATCCCATTATTGACTCTTATCAGTCAGACAGACTGCTATCGGTGACTTTATATCCTTTCACACCGATGTCTTTGTCACTCTGATACGAGACTCTAAGTCCCTCGCTTATTGGTAGGACTTAATACCATCGACACACTCAAAAACTCTTCTGCTGACACACCGATCTTACCAATGACAACCTTCAGACCACACCCGTTGGTGAGACCCCAAAGATTGGTGAACTCTAATCTCATTGGGCCGATACACTGATGGATTTCGACTGTCAGTGTGACCCCCTTCATCGGCGAAGCTCTCAACTGCTCTTCTGATGCGCTAATGGGATTATCTTCCAATACACTGATGTCTTCGACTTTGAACCACACTCATCAGCAAGACATACAACTATTGGCAAAGCCTAACCAAGGTCTATCAATACACTGATACGACCAACTCTTGACATTGATACAAGGTTCTTTTGAAGGCAAAGGGTGCCTAGGCTTATGGGGCTCAATTTGATGTATTTATTGAAAGCTCAAGGTGAATTGATGCTTATTGAAAATGCCACTTAGTCCTTCATTTTCATTCTAGGTGCCATTTCCTATTGACTTATATACTCTTCCTCATGCTAGGGTGCCATAATGAAGTGGTTTAGACAATAGGTGCACTTCACTTACTAGAGGCTTGTTCTCCTTCCAACTTAGGTAGACTTTTATGGTGGAATAGGTGTCAATGGGTGCCTTGTCTTAAATGAATTCTCTCTCTAAGTTGGGTGCCCTTTTGAGGCTTTATGAGTTGCAAATTGCGCCTTAACCCTTCATGCTTGTTGCTCAATGTTTGAATGTTTAAGAAAGTCTACTTTAGGCGCTCATCTTAATGACTTTTTCTCAAGGCGCAATCATCCTAATGACTTGGATATTCATCCTAGTGTTTTAGGATATCAGGCTACCAAACTTGGTCATTTTCAGGATCTCAAACATAAAGAATAACATGATGATTCATTTTTTTGTATTGCATATAGTTGACATTCTATGCTACTCATAAAGAATATTAATATTTTCTATTCAACATGATGATTCATTTTTTTTTAAATACAACTTTTATCTTTTAGTTCCAAAATGAGGTTTAGGTGATACTTGAATAACAATAGCTAGCTTATTGGATCAACAAACATCCTATGTAATGCAATTGGACTTTAAATATTTGAAGTAGCCATCTACAAATATCCATTCAAACGTGGATTTATAATGCAAGTATGGACACCATCAATAAAAAAGATTTGTATTAACCAAATATCCATATAGGCATACATCAATATCTATCGATATAAGTATAATATATATACAAAATAGCCATATAGGCTTACAAGAATGCCATATAGGCATACAATGTCAACTATATACAATACAAAATATATGTCCACCAATGTCATATAGGCATACAAGAAAGGAACACAATAAAAAGTCATTCCCCTCTGGTTGGTGAAGAGAATAGATCACGAGCAGCCTTTGATCTTCTAGGGGATGGAGACGCACATGTGGGTGGTCTACTACGAACCCGAGGGCTACTCCTCCTATTTAGTTCTTCCTACATCTTTAGCTCTTACAATAAAAAGTATAGACATTAATATATAGAAATTACATGTATAAAAAATGAAACATTTAATAAAATAATCACTTACCATTAACATATAATCTATCTCCTCACTTGCCTCAGTAGTAGGAATAGGCCCTGGTAATGTCCTGTCCTATAGAAACCATCCAGATAAAAATTAAACTTCAAATCAATAATCTTTTGATTTTTCAAAAATAGACAACTATAACAATGAATGTAAATTAAAATTTACTAATCTGCCTCATACCCCTGTCAATGCCATGGAGCTATGAATCGCAGAGGCCACACCATGCTCCATTGCCCTCTAAACATGGGGAGGTGTCTCCACAGCCTGTATCATCTAGAAATAAAACAACATTATTCAATTACGAAAACTATATCTTGGCTCCTAACATACACACACGTTCATCTAAACATGGAAGTACACACAATAAAGCACACAAGTCACATACAAAAATCTAGTAAGTACAATTCATTCATTAAACTATTTATTTTATTACCTCTATAAAGCTTTGAAGTCCACCACTGCTAGCAAGTGTTGCCGTGAAATCTACAATATTAACCTATTCAACATCCAAAATTAGATATTAGAATACCATTCATATAATGATGCTATTCACATGTAATATTTATAATTGTTTACTAGTTACATAACCCGACAATAGATGATCTAGTGTAAAATGCAGGTGGTGAACCACTGAAAACTGCATCGATGCTATAACCCTGAAATTTCATTAAAATCATCAATTTAAATTAGTTAATCTTGCATTTCAAAAATGAAATTTAATAAATTAAATTCAATAAACTTGCTAATATTTACCTAAGTATCAAGGTCAAAAGTCTCACTTAGGAGGGTATCTGTCATCACCATCTGCTTAGCTGCAGATGTATCCTGTGCACCTGCGTCCTAACTATCCATGGGGTCATAACCACAAGCTGACCCGTAAGTCTGACAAGTATGGGGTGGGACCCTACTCCTCGCACTATCTCCCAACCCACTCTGTGCTATAGGATCGGCATGCTCTATGATGCTCTAAGTCAAGGCACTAATGGACTGAAGTGTATCGTGTTGGCAAGAGACACATTAGAGCTTCATGATTGTTGTCATTGATGGCAACAAAGGTTAACCCACACATCCGCAGGACATGATGAGTCTCTACCAGAAAGCAGATTGCAGAGTATTGTGATCCGGTAAGCAAGAACAAAGCATGTGGCGAGGTCTGACAGTCAACTCCAGATCTCTCAGAGGAAGTATCTCTAGGAGTTAAGGACAACACTGAGAGGGGGGGTGAATCAGTGTTGTGTGAATTTTCTAATCTTTTTACAAACTTTAACTTGGAGAGCACAAGGAGAGAAAGTTATCATTGAATTGTCAAACACATATGCACATAACTTTGTCAAACACATATGCACATAACTAAGAATGAAAACAAAAACTCATGAGTAAAACATACAACCATAGAGAGATGATCAATATGAATCAAGACACAAGAATTGCATGAGTGGAAAACCCTCCAGGGGTAGAAAAACCACTCCAGAACTGCCTCACTGGCTACAATATGTGTCTCACTGACAAATGTTAAGGTCTCACTAACCTGCAAGCCTCACTGGCATACTGTTTAGAAGCACCAGCTTCAAGGAGCACCAACCCCTACTACAGAACAAACTGAAAACAAGAATTTAGAGGGTTTCTCTGTTTCAATACAAAACATTTCTTCTCTCTCATGAGTCTGTCAAATGTCCATTCTATTCAAAATCAATCCTACATCCAGATACACTCAACAACACTGCATATTGATCCACATCACCACACATACCCCAGTACATCTGCAAAACCAATACTTATAAGAAATACAAAAGTGTCCTTTCATCTCCAAAGCAAACTTTTATTTTCCTCTTTTCAAAACTTTTTTGCACAAAAAAATCTTCAAATCGATATAATAAAATCTCTGAACACTTTCATCTTAAAACAAAAACTTAGATAATCTTCCGTCTCTGCATTTTCAAAAATCAAATCCCTTTCATTTTCTTTTCATCTTCCTGAAAAATTATTTCCAAACAAAATAGGATATCCATCTGCAAAATCTTTTCATATTCCTTCAATAATTTATTCTTCTTCTCTGCAAATAAAATCTTCAATAAAATTAATTCATCTCTGAAAAATAATCTCCAAAAACACTTCATATTCTCTCTGCAAAAAGAAATATCTTCAAGAATTTGATTCACTCTGCCCTGACCAAAAATACCTTTCATATTCTCTTTTTCATTTATCTTTACCTGAAATAATAATCATACAATCCTTCCATCTTTTTACATAAAAAAATCTTCAATAGACTTTTAATCTTCTCCAATCTGCCATATCTATCAAAATATTCAGATCTTTATAAAAAGTCTTCTGCAAGAAATTCTTTCCATAAAAACAACTCTCTCCCCTTTAAAAAATTAAAGCATATAAACTCTTGAAACATATCTTCTCCTTTTTAGTATTTAGAGCCTCAAAAAAAAACTCAGAAAAAAACTTTCCAAGGCTTTCTTAGGAAGACACTATCAAAGTCTCGAAAATAGAAAAAAATCTTCTTTACAAAGCAACTTTTAGATCTCTAAAAAAATGTCTTTTGATCGGACTAAAGAAAGCTTTAAAAAGTCTTGTTAACTGCAATTATAAACCTTTTGACATCTTAATGACCGTCAAATTAGAAGTAAATACAAAAGTTTCTAAATTTGAACAAGCCATTGATAAGTTTTTTCGCGCTCCACATGGATTGAAATCTAACCATTGATCAACATTTGGCACCCGATGCGCTCAAGGTAGGACCGGTTCCACCGGTGGTAAGGAGAGGAGGGGCCAGTGCTAATATGTCTGAGATACCCTCTAGCGGGTCACTCATAAGTGAATTTACCTGCAATTGAAAGTCACTTCAACGATATGACATAAAGTGCATTTGATGAGTGACAGTTATGTGAGAGTTTTAAAGGCATCTAAACAACAAAGAGAACCTTCATAAATACCATTGATACTCTACCATTGTAGCACTTCAAAACAGATCTAAATTCTCTGCTACCATTCCAACATACCAACACATGAACCCTATTAAGTAAAACATGAAGAATCTCAACAACATCACAAAGAAAATGATTAACATTTTATGTTCATCCTCCTGATCCTCCAAACACATGAAGTTTTGAATACTTTGTCATGCTACCATCATGACATTCAGAGACTATAAAACCTTGAAGAGAAAGCATTTTAAACCTTTGTGTCATCATGAAGAATAGTAACTGAGATCCATGACAAACCATATTACAACCAAGTCTTGATGACATCAAACACATGTTATCAAAATAATGAACTCCATCACCTGTACACCACATGAAAGAGATGTACTGACTAACACTTATCCTCTCCAAATGAACAACTCCTGATTGATGTTTCTGATAGAGTGAACAGTTGTGAAAGACATGATCCTGCAAAACCTATGTACAATAGTGCAAGCTCTGATGATCCCAAAATAATGACATCTGCATTAGCCCCATGTGGTCAACCTTTTTGACATCAATGATAATCAGTCACCATCAATCTCCCCCTTTGTCATTGATGGCAAAACTCCATAAAGTAATTTGTCTTTCTCCCCCTTTTTGACATCTTATGACAAAGACAAAAATCTATTTGCTCCCCCTGTGTTGAAGTACACAAACAAATCACTACTCATAAATATCACTCCTGACAAGATTAATCATCACTTCTTGACACCATATCAATATGAGGATGAAGAAAAACATATCTCTTTTCAAATCTCCCATGATAGTGACAACTCAATCCTCTGATTAACTCCCCCTGAGAACAACATTTGCTATTGCTGATTCAAAAACATTCCTTTAACTTCCTCTGAAGAAATACAGGATATCACCATCAATATCATAGCTTGAAGAACTCTGTCAAAGACTTCCAACATGAACCATTATCCTGCAACCAATCTATTCTTGCACACCCTTTTTGACCTGAAAAAGAATGAAGACTATCTGAAATGAAGACTATTTGATGAATACTATCCCCCTGTTCAGCAAATAAATTCTTTCTATTTCAACCTCCTTAGCCATCATATGCAAACATCTGATGAGAGTTCCTTGAGAACACCTTTACTGAAGGAACATGACAACTCAACCATGTAAGTATGATATGAACAATATAGAAATAGGATCAAGATACAACATCACCAAACTCTTTGAGCTTTAAATCCTTTAACAACTTATCAACACCTTGCATTCACTGAACATGTCATTGATCATGGACACCTGATACCACTAGAATCACACAATTTGTACATACCACCCTGAAACATATTATTGATGAAAAACATCAAAGAAACATGTGAGATTATCACATGAAGAACACTTCCATATGAGCATCTAGTCCATCAATTTTGCATACCAACTGCATTAACAAGTTCTTCCTGCATCACTGATATACACTAAAAAATCAACTTAGTTAGCAACATCATCATCAACTATCTCACAAGATTGGCAAATATGATAAACATGACAAGATCACCATTCAAATGATCTCCTTCTTGAAAATTCTTGGGGTCAATTGATAGGACATGAACAACTCCCCCTTACTTCATGCTATTTGTTATGCAACTGATGATGTAACTTGTGCAGGAAGCACAAGTTTAGGATTTGACTTCTCATGACTTTGTTTCTGCTTCCACACTTTTACAGGTTCTTTCTTTTTCCAAACATTTATACCTTCTCTCCATTTCCAACTTATCAAATTAGATGATGCTTTTCTGCAACTATGAGCTTTATGACCAAGAGAGTTGCAATTATAACAAATTATGTTGTAATCAAAATCAATTGACTAATAATACCTTTGAGCACTGATATTAAGCTTCTCTGTAGGATTATACCTTCTATGCACTTTGCAATTTCTTTGTATGTGTCCAACATTATTGCACTTGTAACAAATAATGTTAGTATTCCTTCTGCAAATAATTGCTTTGTGTCCAAATTGATTACAAGCATAACAATAACCATTAAAAGAATAATTATACCTATACATGTATGCTTGTCTAACAGCAGGTTTTCTGAAATTTCTTCTCTCAGCTTCACACTTCTTTTTAACTTCAGGGGCAGCAGCATGACTTAAATCAATTTTTCTTGTTGGAATTTCTCTAGCTTTGGAGCACTCTCCTTCTTCAAATCTGAGACTCTTTTCAAACTGCTTCTTAATATCCTCAAGTTCTTTTCTTAAATAGACTTGTTCTCCTTCAAGCTTATGACATTCAGTTGCTTTAGTTTCCAACTCAAACTTTGTTACATTGGCTATCCTTTTAGTTTCCTCAACCTCAACTTTCAAATTGATAATTAATTTGTTGGATTCACCAACTTGACTTCTCAAGTTCATAACCAGATTTCTTGTCTCTTCAAGATCTAAAAGAACTTTGTCCTTGGATTCTTTCTCTTATTTAAGCTGGTCTTTTAATCTCTTGTTTTCTTTACTAAGTTGCTTGATTGTATCCAGGGCACTTATAAGCACTCCTTCAAAATCAACTTCATCAACAAAGAGACATGTTTCTTCATCAACAAAAACATTTCTTTCATTTAATTCTTGTTCTCCATCATTCATAATAATTTCTTCCTTTTTATCAAAATTCTCAACTGCGGCATTCTTTGTATTAATTATCAGGGGTGACATATGCAACAAATCATTGCTAGACTTAACTAAGGCTTGTTTTACTATCTTTTGATCATCATCTTTCTTTTCTTTATTTGAGACCTTAATTCTGTTCTTCTTACCCATTTTACTCCACTCACAGGACTTACCCGAGCTGATTAAGCTTCAAAATGGGAACCTAGGCTCTGATACCAATTGTAGGAGTTAAGGACAACACTTAGAGAGGGGTGAATCAGTGTTGTGTGAATTTTCTAATCTTTTTACAAACTTTAACTTGGAGAGCACAAGGAGAGAAAGTTATCATTGAATTGTCAAACACATATGCACATAACTGAGAATGAAAACAAAAACTCATGAGTAAAACATACAACCATAGAGAGATGATCAATATGAATCAAGACACAAGAATTGCACGAGTGGAAAACCCTCCAGGGGTAGAAAAACCACTCCAGAACTGTCTCACTGGCTACAAAATGTGTCTCACTGACAAATGTTAAGGTCTCACTGACCTGCAAGCCTCACTGGCATACTGTTTAGAAGCACCAGCTTCAAGGAGCACCAACCCCTACTACAGAACAAACTGAAAACAAGAATTCAGAGGGTTTCTCTATTTCAATACAAAACATTTCTTCTCTCTCATGAGTCTGTCAAATGTCCATTATATTCAAAATCAATCCTACATCCGGATACACTCAACAACACTGCATATTGATCCACATCACCACACACACCCCAGTACATCTGCAAAACCAATACTTATAAGAAATACAAAAGTGTCCTTTCATCTCCAAAGCAAACTTTTATTTTCCTCTTTTCAAAACTTTTCTGTACAAAAAAATCTTCAAATGAATATAATAAAATCTCTGAACACTTTCATCTTAAAACAAAAACTTAGATAATCTTCCATCTCTGTATTTTCAAAAATCAAATCCATTTCATTTTCTTTTCATATTCCTGAAAAATTATTTCCAAACAAAATAGGATATCCATCTGTAAAATCTTTTCATATTCCTTCAATAATTTATTCTTCTTCTCTGCAAATAAAATCTTCGATAAAATTAATTCATCTCTGAAAAATAATCTCCAAAAACACTTCATATTCTCTCTGCAAAAAGAAATATCTTCAAGAATTTGATTCACTCTGCCCTGACCAAAAATACCTTTCATATTCTCTTTTTCATTTATCTTTACCTGAAATAATAATCATACAATCCTTCCATCTTTTTACATAAAAAAATCTTCAATAGACTTTTAATCTTCTCCAATCTGCCATATCTATCAAAATATTCAAATCTTTATAAAAAGTCTTCTACAAGAAATTCTTTCCATAAAAACAACTCTCTCCCCTTTAAAAAAATAAAGCATATAAACTCTTGAAACATATCTTCTCCTTTTTCGTATTTAGAGCCTCAAAAAAAAACTCAGAAAAAAACTTTCCAAGGCTTTCTTAGGAAGACACTATCAAAGTCTCAAAAATAGAAAAAAATCTTCTTTACAAAGCAATTTTTAGATCTCTAAAAAAATGTCTTTTGATCAGACTAAAGAAAGCTTTAAAAAGTCTTGTTAACTGTAGTTATAAACCTTTTGACATCTTAATGACCGTCAAATTAGAAGTAAATACAAAAGTTTCTAAATTTGAAACAAGCCATTGATAAGTTTTTTCACGCTCCACATAGTTTGAAATCTGACCATTGATCAACATTTGGCACCCGATGCACTCAAGGTAGGACCGGTTCCACCGGTGGTAAGGAGAGGAGGGGCCAGTGCTAATATGTCTAAGATACCCTCTAGCGGGTCACTCATAAGTGAATTTACCTGCAATTGAAAGTCACTTCAACGATATGACATAAAGTGCATTTGATGAGTGACAGTTATGTGAGAGTTTTAAAGGCACCTAAATAACAAAGAGAACCTTCATAAATACCGTTGATACTCTACCATTGTAGCACTTCAAAATAGATCTGAATTCTCTGCTACCATTCCAACATATCAACACATGAACCCTATTAAGTAAAACATGAAGAATCTCAACAACATCACAAAGTAAATGATTAACATTTTATGTTCATCCTCCTGATCCGCCAAACACATGAAGTTTTGAATACTTTGTCATGCTACCATCATGACATTCAGAGACTATAAAACCTTGAAGAGAAAGCATTTTAAACCTTTGTGTCATCATGAAGAATAGTAACTAAGATCCATGACAAACCATATTACAACCAAGTCTTGATGACATCAAACACATGTTATCAAAATAATGAACTCCATCTCCTGTACACCACATGAAAGAGATGTACTAACTAACACTTATCCTCTCCAAATGAACAACTCCTGATTGATGTTTCTGATAGAGTGAACAATTGTGAAAGACATGATCCTACAAAACCTATGTACAATAGTGCAAGCTCTGATGATCCCAAAATAATGACATCTACATTAGCCCCATGTGGTCAACCTTTTTGACATCAATGACAATCAGTCACCATAAGTATCTTGGTGAAGTGTGGATTTGGAGAAGTCAAGAGGACTACCTTGACTGATAGATTCCAAGGATTTAGCCTCCGGTGATAGATGAAGAAAAATATATGAATACTTGAGTGTCGGGTTCCTGATTGGCAATGTGGATAGAGGAAGAACTGACAGGCAGAACATCAGACATTATTCTGGATGCATTACTGATGATGGTAAAGATTCTTAAGGCATAAGTTATGATTGGCCAACATGATTGATGACTTCTTCAAGTATATCCTTGATCCGCATTACTTGGTAAGCAAGGATTCAGCCGACAGATCAGAGTTTGTGGAAAATATTGACTATTCCGGGTGCCGACTAGAAAGGTGATGAAATCACTTGTGCGGATATATATACAAGATGGATTTAGTTGTGAGATGTGTCATGGTTTTGGCAGAGTGTGAAGATAAGCAGTAGAGCAGAGTGAAAGTAGTAAGGCAGGTCTGGTATGTGAAGGGACAGCAGCACTAAGGAAGAGAGAGGATGAAGTGCAACAGATTAGTGTACTGAGTTTAACCAGAACTGAACTCTAGCATATGTAGATGCTCCTTATCAGTTCAAGTATTGTATTACACTCTTTGTAAATTGTAGACAGTGAGTCTCTTGTAGGCAGTGGGCCTTTTGTGAGTAGTTTGCTCGGGCAGTGAGCCCTAATTGGGAAGTGCCATTTTGTAATCCTATTCTTCTAACAGAGAATACAATCTTGGGTTAATCACCCCGTGGTTTTCTCCCTTAACAGGGTTTCCATGTCAAAAATATTGTGTCATGTGTATTTTCATTTCATGGCTATGTTTGCTTGTTTGAATTGATGCTGCACTAATTATTAAGAAAGTTCAGAAAGCTGAAATAATTAAGATAACTGATTCACCCCCCTCTCAGTTATCAACAATTGGTATCAGAGCCAAGTTCCTCCTAACAGAGTCTAACAGCTTGAGGAAGATCTAGGAATTCAAATGGATGTAAATGGTTTAAGGGAGCAACTCAAGACTGCCCTTGATTATCTTGAGCAGTCAAACTCTGAAGTCAATGAATTAAAGGAAAGACTCAAACAGGCTGATGATTTCATGAAAGAACTAAAAGACAAATTAAGTCTCTCTATGAAAAAGAGAAAGGAGCTACTTCAGCAATTGGCAAGTCAAGGTGACGCCAATGATACAAATGAAGATCTGAAGGAGAAAACCAAGTTATGTGAAAAGTTATCAAAAGAAATCATTATGGTAAGACATGAAATGGAATCAGGAGTTATGAAGTTTACCCAAGAGGTTGAAGAGAAAAGAAAAATTGAAGATGATCTAAGACAATCTCTCAAGGAGAAATCAGAAGATTGCCACAAGATGGATAGAATTATCAGACATCTTGAATCTGGTCTTGAAGATTCTAAAGATAATGAAGAAAAACTTGAGGATCAAATTGTCTCTCTTAAAAGGGATCTTCAAATAGCAAATGAATATAAAGAGAAATTCAAGATAAGTTATGCTCAACTTGAAGTTCTTCTTGAAAGCCAAAAGAGAGTAGATGACAAGTGTGGCCTGGGGTATGAAAAAGGTGAAAGCTCCAGATCTGGTCAGAAGAATTTTGGATCAGAAAATCCAAGGAACATGCCTAGAAGACCTCTGGTAAGGTAGCCTAATGCTCAAAGATATCCATCCTTCAATGGATATTGCCACAACTGCAATAACTTTGGTCATAAAGCTAATCAATGCAGAAAGAGAATGAATCAAACTAATACATCCTTCTCCGGACAGTGTTTGAACTGCAAAAGGTATGGTCACAAATCTCATGAATGCAGAAATATGCAAATAAACAATTCATTCAATGGTAGATGCTTTGCATGCAATAGAATGGGTCATATGGCTAATCAATGTAGATCAACAGGATATCAATCAAATATGCAAAGAAATGTTGTTTTCCAAATTTGCAATAGATCCCGTCATATTGCAAAATTCTGTAGAAGCAAGAATCAGGACAAAAGAGGTCCGGTATATCATAATCAGAATCAAGATAAAGGGAAAACAAAAAGTGAATGTGAATGAAGTTCAAAGTGAGATGAACAAGATTTGGGTGAAGAAAAGTATGGAGAATGTAGGGGATGGATCCGCACCAGACTCTGGTGCTGATATTCCTTCTAGAAATTAAATAGTGAGCTCTGGCTCAGGGGGAGACACAAAGATAACCTTGTTCCCCCAGCTAGTCAATTGGTGCTGGAACTGGCACAAGAAGAGTTGCGGATTAAATGGTTCATAAGAGAAACATCCAAATAAACTATGGTTAAGATTTGGAAGATCCGTAAGATGTTTAAGATTAATATTGATCCGGTTCTTCAAGTCATCCAAATAAGGCAAACCGAAATAACTTAAGTCGAGCATTTATTACAACTTGACATTAGGGTTTGCAGAGCAATATAAGGGTTTTCTCATTAAGCATTTGTTCATTCTGCATTCAAGAAAAAATGAAAAGAGAAGCTCTGCAAAAAAATTCCTCAAGCTCATCAAAGATCATTTGCAGAAGTTAATTCATCCAGAAATCGATCCGACTAACTCCGTGAAACCGAAAGGCGCAAAAGGTATTCTCCGTTATTAAATATCTCTCTATAAATCCTAGAATGATGGGTACTCCAAATATTGTGAAGATCTTTGATAGGCCTCGCCCCAAATTCAAGAAACATCCATACAAATCTTTGGAAGTAGATCCCCTAGGAGCATTTTCCAATGGTCCGCATGGTGTGTTGCATACAGAAGATATTAGGGTTTACATTCACGTGAATATTGAAGAGTTTAGGGAATTCAAACTAAGAGATATCTATCATAAACAATTGATAGATGATGCTTTTGAACTTAAACCTCAATATAAGGGCATCCAGGAGAAACATTTTGATCAGTTCATTCATTTCCCCTACTTTGAAGAAGATGAATGGGTCTGGTATGTATTGAGTAGGATGCATGATAACTTCCTATGGCTGAACAGACCTTGCAAAATCACTAAGGAAGCAATTAGGGTAGTAACCAGCTTATACTCCTCCGGAGGGATACCTGTCCTCAAATCTATCAAAAACCAAACTGTAACTGAGGCCACCGGATCAAAATTTGATAAGAGGGCAATGATCATTGAAGATATCACGGACCCAAATATCAAGTTTGCATATATGATAATAGGGTATAAGATATATCATTCCAATAGGGAGAATTCAGTGTCTGGAACTGCAGTGTATATTGCCTATGAGATGCTGAGAAAGAATGCAGAGTATGATCTCTGTGAACTTCTTCTAAGTCAATTGATGGAGAACATACAAAAGATCAAAAAGGACAAGAAGAACTCCTTTAAATATGGTGGACTGATATTGTGCTTATTTTTCTACTTCATGAATGAGCTGCCCAAATCCAATGGATGGGCATGGCAAAATAACAAACTGGTAGCAATTCAAATCAGAGATTACTTGCCTGAACTTGGGGATGCCAAGGCAAGGAATACAGCTCTGTGGGGGTACTTTAAGAACTTCTAAAACACTATGCAAATAAGAGAAAGAATCCCAAAATCATTGGTTGAAAAATATAAAGATACAGTGTGCTTCATGGTAGACACTAATCAATGCCTAATGGAGGCAGTAGAGCCAAGGACAGTCTGGATCATGCCTATGGGGTATGAAGTTGATGAACAAATTGTGGAGCTGCATGTTCAACACATGCTAAGTCAGCCAAAGGATCCAAAGGCAAAAAGGTTTGGAACCTTTGAAGAGCTAAGTGTAAAGTTCATGTGGAACTCAGACAACCTAAAATAAAGAGGAAAGTGAGAAAAGAAGTTGCCAAAGGCTTAGGCATCTCAAAGGAGGCACTTGATGCCAACAGGGAAAAGATGGAAAGGGCTAACGAAGAGAAGAAAGAGGCAGAAAAGGGAAGTAAGGAAAGTGCTCCGGTCAAATCTTCCACTCGGACAAGATCATCAAAGAGATCTGTACCTGCCACTGCTAAAAGCTCAAGGACATCTAAATCAAAAGCAAAACCATCCGACAGAGGAGAGAAAAGAACTAAAACAAAGGCCACAAAGTCTTATGTCAGTCAGAAGGATGATGAAGAAACTGAATCAAATGAGGAGATAAAGAAAATGAAGAAGTAGAAGAAGAAAACATCCGGTGAATCCTCTACCGATCAAGGTGAAGAAGAAAAGGCAGAAGAATTTGTAGAAAAGCCCACTCTATCTTTAGATGATGTCATCAAATCAGTCACTATGGATGGAAACCTTCAGCCAATGGCTAAATTCTATGATGATTACAATGAAGCAAACCAAAAGATCTTGCAGGAAGCAGCAGTTAAGTATCTGAACATATATAACAAGGCTTTTATTGAAATTATATCTCTTATTCCCAAAAGCCTAGAAAAAGAGTTAGAAATAAGAAAGAATAATGCCATAGAAAAAGACCTTGAGATCTGAGAGCAGATAGCCATTCAGCTATATCCTTCAATCGATTCAAAGCAAATGAACATGATCTTCAAGGATTGCAAGGATGAATTTCGGAGCAAAGCCAGAATGAATCAGCTCATGCTTGGTGAGACTGACAAGATAGCCAAGGAAACAGAAGAGATCCTCAGGAATACCTTCAAAAGATTCAATCTTCCTGTTATAGAGGACTTGGGCATTAATCCTTCAGCCACAGGTGTTGAAAAGGAATCCACTGAGGAAATGATAGAAGAACTAATGGACACCGGTGAAGATAAGGGCTTAGAATCCTCTGCTCTGGAAGAGGTGGCCCATGAACAAACAAACATCACTCCTCCGGTTTCCCCTGCTAACTCTGAATCCAAAGGAGAAGAAAGAATATAGGAGAAAGAAGCAGAGGTGAAGGAAAAAGAAGATGATAGTACCAAGGTTGTAGAAGGAGAAAAAGCTCCAAGAGACGGTTCTAAGACTGCAGAAGAGAAGAAGAATCTGTCTCTGGCAAGAGACACTGCAAAATCTGTCAAGGACTTCTTGACAAAAGAGACTATGGAGATTGATGAACTAGAATTGCTAAAAGGGCCATTTGATTTTGACTCTCTTTCTCCGGTACAAACAATGAAGATAGCTTCATTTGCTCAAGCAAAGGCTAAAGAGAAACTACTGAAATCTCACATGGAAGACTGTGAGCTTATAGCAGCTACTTCTGAAGTGCTAGAAAAGATTATACCATCATTTCAAAAGGATCCCACAGCTTCCTCATCCAGTAATCTCAAATCTCTGATTAATAGTATTAGTACACATTTCAATTCTCTAGAGAAATCAGCTGAGGAGAAGGTCAGGAAAGAGTTTTTGGATAAGAAATTCTCTGAGTTGCAAGGGCTAATAGCAAATGATAGGAGAGTAATGGGTATTGGGATAAAGAGCTTGGAAAATACTCTCAAGGATGAAGGAGATGTATACAAATTTTGCATATCCTATTCTAAAGCAATAGTGGAGATTGAGAAGAAAGTGAAAGAACAGGGGGACAAACTAACAAAACTTTCTCAAAATTTTGATCCACTTACCATATCCATAATAAATCAAGAATGTCAGACAATTGCAGTTTTGAATGAAATTAAAAAGCTTAAAGAAGAGAAGAAAAATAGAATTAGTAGGTTGAATGAACTTAGAGGAATAATTATCCCTAAGTTGGAGGCCATGCATGAGGCCTTAAGTGATGCTCAAACTACAGCTAGAACAAATGATCCGACAGATCTGAAAAAGGCAGAAGCTTATGCATTCCTGTTGAGTGGTCACATCACAATTTTGGACAGAATGAAGCAGAGTTGGGCAATAGAATTTGTCTAGTTGAATACATCTTTTGCAGATATCCTTCAGTTTATGTAAAGTATAGCATGTATAAATACTTATGCGGCTAAGTATAGAAGTGTTTTTGAGAATTTTTTTTGTGTGCGGACCCCACCCTTTTCCATTGATGTCAAAGGGGGAGTGATGAGAAGTGAAAAATGTTGTAGCTAGCTAAGGGGGAGCTCAAGAAAATATACATAGAGACAGAGCATCAACTAAGGGGGAGTATAGTATAACACTTAGTCATTTTTCACTAAGTGTTGCCATCAATGCCAAAGGGGGAGATTGTTGGCAAGAGACACATTAGAGCTTCATGATTGTTGTCATTGATGACAACAAAGGTTAACCCACACATCTGCAGGACATGATGAGTCTCTACCGGAAGGCAGATTACAGAGTATTGTGATCTGATAAGCAAGAACAGAGCATGTGGCGAGGTCCGACAGTCAGCTCCGAATCTCTCAGAGGAAGTATCTTGGTGAAGTACAAATTTGGGGAAGTCAAGAGGACTACCTTGACTGATAGATTCCAAGGATTTAGCCTCCGATGATAGATGAAGAAAAAGATATGAATACTTGAGTGTCGGGTTCCTGATTGGCAGTGTGGACAGAGGAAGAACTGACTGGCAGAAATCATACATTATTCCGGATGCATTACTGATGATGGTAAATATTCTTAAGGCATAAGTTATGATTGGCCGACATGATTGATGACTTCTTCAAGTATATCCTTGATCCACATTACTTGGTAAGCAAGGATTCAGCCGACAGATCAGAGTTTGTGGAAAATATTGACTATTTCAGGTGCCGACTAGAAAGGTGATGAAATCACTTGTGCGGATATATATACAAGATGGATTTAGTTGTGAGATGTGTCGTGGTTTTGGTAGAGTGTGAAGATAAGCAGTAGAGCAGAGTGAAAGCAGTAAGGCAGGTCCAATATGTGAAGGGACAACAACACTAAGGAAGAGAGAGGATGAAGTGCAGCAGATCAGTGTACTGAGTTTAACCAGAACTGAACTCCAGCATATGTAGATGCTCCTTATCAGTTCAAGTATTGTATTACACTCTTTGTAAATTGTAGACAGTGAGTCTCTTGTAGGCAGTGGGCCTCTTGTGAGCAGTGTGCTCGGGCAGTGAGCCCTAATTGGCAAGTGCCATTTTTAATCCTATTCTTCTAACAGAGAATACAATCTTGGGTTAATCACCTCGTGGTTTTCTCCCTTAATAGGGTTTTCACGTCAAAAATATTGCTTCATGTGTATTTTCATTTCATGGTTATGTTTGCTTGTTTGAATTGATGTTGTACTAATTATTAAGAAAGTTTAGAAAGATGAAATAATCAAGATAACTGATTCACCCCCCCTCTCAGTTCTCAACATATCGACCTCAACACTCTCCTTCACAATGGAAGGGATAGAAACATGCTCGTGGGGTGGTCTGCTGATTACTCGTCTCACTACCCACTGTGGGTCAAGACTTGCCCCTGGTCTATCTTGTGCTGGCCCCCCACCTCTACCCTAGAAGTCCCACATATCAAAATAGTTTGGTACTTTATTGAGGACAAACTCGTAGTAGAGCTTCCTCAAAAAGTATTGCGTGACCTCATTATTATTGCATGGAGGATGGTCAAAAACCATCCACCACCTCTGTCCAAAATTGCCCCTTATCACTTGGTTGTTGCACCAATGGATAGGGAACCTCTTGCATGTAATGGGTGGAGGTTGATTTGTTTGTGGGTTTGTGAAAATCGAACATAAGTCTAATTCTGTGATTTGTAATTTTTTCACATCTTGGTATGACAGCTTGTCTGCATAATAATCTCTAAACTCTCTCCTCTCATCCATCCAACTAGTTATTTGCTTGCTAATTGAATCTACATTTGATAACATAGATTCAAGAGATTCAACAAGCGTGGACCTATGCAAGGTTGAAGTGGAAGGATCTTTCAACCTTGCAATTATATCTTCAATTTCTTTTTTGTTGTTTTTAATTTGCCCCATTATATTTTCTTGTGTTCTAGGGGCATGTCGAGGAATGGATGGAGGAGGTTGTTCCGTAAGTATTTCCTCCTCAGGATTTTGTGGATTTTGAGGAGAAGCAGGAGGAGGAGGAGGTGCATTAACATTTCCTGACAATTAATGAAATATACATCATAAAACAACTCAAACCTACCTATTTAGAAGCAAATTCAAACAAAAAAATAAATAAAACTCACTCTTTTGGCGTGCTTGACGTTGTGGTGGCATTTTGGCGTTGAATCAACAAGATTTTGGTGTTGAATTGTCTTTTCCAAAATGCGAGCACTCTTCCTAGGGTTTGCAAGCTGCGGGGATAGAGGAGAAAAATAGAAATGAAATGACTAGCCTTTTTTATTTATTTATAGTAGTTGATAATGCGCTCGCGTTATGGTTTGGTTTTGAAGAGCCTTAGGCTCATCATTACCAACCCATAATGCGAGCACGTTATAACGTGCTCGCATTATGTATTATTTTTTTTAAAAACTATTTAGCCACTTTTTGGCCCCCCATCTTTTTGCACTTACCCTTCTCCTCCATTTCCATTAGAATTTCTAGCCCAAGGCTAATCTTATCTTCTAGTTTGTCCTAACTTATAGGAGTTCAGAACTTCTTGCCATATAATTCTTCAAATGGAGCCATTTTAATATCAGAATGATAAGAGTTATTATGAACAAATTCAACTAATGGAAGGTAAGTTCCTCCCACTTGTACTACTAATCCATGCAATACATCCTCAACAAATTTGTCAACACTTGGTTTACACTTTTAATCTGACCATCTATTTTTGGATGGTAGGCTAACTAATGTTCAATTGAGTTCCCAGCACTGAAAACAAGGTTTTCCAAAACCCTAAAATCATCCACACATCTCTATCTGAGATTATTTTCTCAAGAACTCCATGAAGTCTAAAAATTTCATGGACAAACCTTCTTTCTAGAATAGATGCTCCATCTGTAAGGCTTCTTGGAATGAAATGTGCTACTTTCGTAAGCTTATCCACTACCACAAGGATTGTATCATGGAAGTTTCATGGCATAGTTAAACCTTGGACAAAGCCCATACTAATAACCTGCTATTTCCATTTTGGTATGTCATGAGGGTATAACAACCCTACTAGATGTTGGTGTTCAGTCTTAACTCATTGACACTTTAAGCATCTGGCTACAAAACTTGTAGCTCTTGCTTCATACCTTTCTAGAAATAAAGTGGTTTTAAATCTGCTAACAATTTTGTCACTTCAAGACGTCCTAAATAAGGAGCACAATATGCTTATTTCAACACAAGATTCCTTAAATCACCCTAATCTAGAACACATATTCTATCTTTATATCTCATCAATCCATCTGACTCAAATCGATACCCTTCATATCTGGCATGTTGAGGATTTTATGATAGTGCATCCTTGACTTGTTCATAAAGTTCATCTCCTAAAGAATTTCTCATCACTTGCTCTTGAAAAGTTGAATGAATTGTGGTCATAGCTATAATATGTCTTCTACGACTGAGAGCATTAGCCACCCAATTCTCCTTCCCTTTTATGAAACTTATGTCAAAGTCAAAATCTGACAATAGTTCTAACCATCTTCTCTTTCATGCACTGAGGTTCGACTGAGTAAAGATGTAATTAAGTCCTTGATTATCTGACTTAAGTTCAAAGTGTTTACTCATCAAGTAATGTCTCCACACTTGTAGGGCATGCACAATTGCAGCTAACTAGAAATCATGTGGAGCATAATTCAACTCATATGACCATAATTTTCTACATTAATATTCTACAACTTGCCCATCTTGCATGAGTACACCACCCAATCCTTCTCCTAATGCATACGTGATGACCACAAAATGACCTTATGGATCTAGAACTCTAAGAATTGGGGCAGAAGTCAATTTTTATTTGAGGATATGGAAAGCTTCTTCACACTTTTCCATCCACTCAAACCATTTTTCTTTCCTCTGGAGTGTAGTAATACAGTTTGCAATTTTAGAAAAGTTCAGAACAAACTTTGTATAATATCTAGCTAATCCCATAAAACTATGCACTTCATGCATATTTTTAGGTGTCGGCCAAGTTCCAAGATAACTTTGATCTTCAAGGGATCTATTGCAATCCCCTTAGCAGAGATGATATGCCCAAAATATTATACTTCTTTTTGAAATAAAGTACACTTTGACAATTTATCAAATAGTTTATGTTCTCTCAACTGTTGCAGAACAATTCTCAAATGATGAGCATGCTCTTCCTCATTCTTAGAGTATATTAAGATATCATCTTAAAATACAAGGACAAACTTGTATAAATAATACTTGAAGACACTATTCATTAGATTGATAAATACAATAGGTGCATTAGTCAAACTAAAAGGTAAGACTGTAACTTCATAATGCCCATATCTTGTCCTAAAATTTGCTTTATGAATGTCTTCATCCTTAATCCTCAGTTAATGCTATCCAACCCTCAAATCAATTTTAGAAAATACTGTTGCTCCATGCATTTGATCAAAGAGATCATCAATAAGAGGTAAAGGATATTTATTCTTTATCATTGCTTTGTTCAACTAATGATAATCTATACACAAGTGCATGATTTTGTTCTTTTTCTTGACAAAAATCACTGGCGCTCCCTAGGGTGTAGACACACTAGGTCAAATTAACCCTTTATCTAACAATTCTTGAACTAAGCTTTCAATTTAATTAGTTTTTTGGTTGCCATGCGATAGGGTGCCTTGGATATAGGTTCAGAGCCTAGTATAATATCTATTGAGAAATCAAAGGCTCTCTTAGGTTGTAAACTCGATAATTCATCACAGAATACATCTTGAAAATCGTAGAGAAAAGGGTAGTCTTGAATCAATGACTCTTTATTTTTCTCTGCTTGATTCATCTTAATTGCAAATAGTTGACATCCTTTCCTTTTATCTCTTTTGAGATGCATTGTTGACACTTGTTTGATTTTGATCTCACGTTTAACACCCTAAATTAAAACTAGATTTCCTAATTCATCCAAGCATTCGACTGTTTTATCAAAACAATCTAACCTTAGCTCTATGGTGCCACAACAAATTCATTCCTATTATAACATCATAGGATCCTAAAGGGGCTACATAAAGGTTAACTTCTTTTGAGAACTATCATGCCCACCTTTTTACGAGTGGCCACGACACGAGAAAACACATGTCATGCCACATTACCCATGTGGTCATGACATGAACCACCAAAATTTTTCCCCTTACCCCTAAATCCCTGTCGCACAAGGCGGGGAAAGAATACAAGGCGTGGATGAAACATCCAAGACGCCTTGTCAGATAAAATAACCCAAGTGGAAAAAGATATTAAGTGCCCAAGACAACAACCATGCAAGAAGAAATGATCCAATCATCCATTTAGCTAAAAAGTAGGATATTACATACATAAGCAAATGAGATACAAATTCATTCAGTGTTATGTACAAGAGCATAAAGAGATAATTCCCAAACAAAAAGATTAGTATCTAACTCTGAGACATAGTATAATGACATTGATGATTTAAGAGGACTTTTACATTAAGATAAACAAATCATAAGATGAGGAACAACCTTTTTCCTTCCATGCATACCAGAACACCAAGGGATAATCTCTAGGCAAAAAGAGTAAGAAACTAACCCTATAACATAGCAAAGAATCATAAAGGGAGCATGAGTGCTATGACATGCATATTACAATAAGGTAAGAATTAAGATCATTCATCACATCATATACTCCTACAAATTAATTATCAATTTCTAAAAACAAGAGATAATTCTTTACGATTTACAAAGTGAAAACTCCCTCCCAAACATGGGAGGGTCATATCTCAAAATTAAATTACAAAGATTAATAAATTTCACTGAATAATATACAACAATAAATAAATACAACCGAGGTGTCCCCAACGACACAGTGGTTCAGCAAGAGAACATCACAATGGTACAATATCAGGATCTTGCCAAGTCATCGAAGAGCATCTAAAAGGAGACCAATGGGAGATGTTGCTCTCCTCCCAACCATATTGCCATTGTCGAGCATAATGGATGTCCATTGTGCACTAGGAAACCCCCGAGCTACGAAGTGAGGAGATCATGGAGCCACTGCTAGACTGGCCAACTCCCACTACAAGGAACTCAAGCAAAACACCAGGTCTAACACAAATAAAAAAATATAACTCAACACATGAACACCCCACAAATCTCCAAGGGAACCTCAACAGGAATTAAAAACACTCGAAGGACTACATACAAAAGAAGCATGATTTCAACGCAGATCTAAACATAAGGACACTCATGGCCCAACAGGTAGAAGGGAAAGAAAGATAATGCAAGGAATTAACAATACTTCTAATTTTGTACATATCCATGTAATGCTGACTAATACTGCCCACCCCATACTCGTTGTAATCCAGAGATGGGAAAAGGAATCCAAGTCAATTCTCAAGTCCCAACAATATAATTCTAGTTTTTTTTTAACACATCAAGGGGGGGAAGGTAACTTCATGTAAATGGCAATTTTCTAACAATTACAAGAAAAGGACTTAGAGTGTTAAAGGTGAACTACAATAACCTTAACAATCTGATATATCTGATCTACATGCCCATATTAGTAAAGTCTCATGTTGGTCTTGTGTATATATGTATATAAAACACGTAAGTATCTTCCATGTGCATGAGTTCACATGAAAGAGAGTACTCTGAGGACCCAAAAAAATATGAATTCCCCTAAAACATTGATACGAGCCTATATAAAAAAATAACTTAGCAAAATCTATTACACTGCAATAAATATTAAATGTACTATTCATGTAACAGCCATAAAATAAAGGGGATAAGTACATAAGAAATAGGCATCATGACTGGTCAAGGTCAAATCTTAAAGGCTACTACTATCCTAATGGAGGGAGTCAACTGTTGCATCGAGATTACTCTCAACGACCATAAAGTATGAGAACAACCTACAAGTTATTGATGGGAATAAACTGGAATAACCATGGTCAGATGAACTATCTAATGAAACTCAAGAATAACACGATACAGTTGTTTTGTGGTATTCTCCCTCTACAAGAACCCATACCTGCTCTCGGCTCCAACCTGGTTAGCCGTAGCTGTGGGGACACTCCTAGAAGTGCAAATAGGGAGGAGACAAAGGGGAACGTGAGCACCCAGGAGGCTTCGCTGACAGCCAAGTGAATGGATAACTCTAAAACTATCTATCTATTCTCCTATCATTCACACCCTAAGTCACGGTTTGCACTACCTCAACTGTGTCTCTTATTTCCCTGCTATTGGGCCCTACCTCCAGGCCATGAGCTGTGATGAACAACCCATAGAAAAGGCTTATGACAACGTCTGGTTAAGAAGCTCCATCTCTCTGTCTCTTTTTTTTTTGTTTGTATTATTATTATTCTGAGACTCTCAAGGAGAGGTCGAAGGAAGGGTGAGGCACAAGTATTATCTCCCATTCATCCTTCAGAAATGTGATCTCAATGAATATCAAGTTTGCAGGAAGGGTGAGGCATAGGTATTATCTCCCATTCATCCTATAGAAACGTGATCTCAATGAATATCAAGTTTGCAGGAAGGGTGAGGCACAGGAATTATCTCCCATTCATCCTACAGAAGCTTCTTGCAAATATAAGTCCTATTACTATGTTCTCTTAAATAGCAGCCTAGGAATTGAGCACATAAATCCATCAAGGCATAGAGGGAACGAACCTGGGTCGGTTATTTCCCACTGGTACATTCATGCAAGCATAAATGCGATAAGCAGATGCACAGAGGAGGAATGGGAGTTGTTGTCAGAATTTCCAGTGACATATCGCTGGTCCGTCTCAGATGGGATCTTCATCCCGCCCTTCTTCTCCATGGTGCTCCCTTCTCCTGCTTCCCCCTCCTCTCTCCAACAACCTCAAACTTAGGTTACTTCTCTCCCCCCTCTCCCCACCCGTTCGACGGTTCTGATGTTCCTTTCCTCTGTCAGCAGCACCAATTCAAATCCATACCTTCTCATTGGCCAGGGCTCATCCCCCCAGAAGATATCCCCTGCCCCTTCTTTTTGTGAGAAGGTAAAACCAAAAGAATTCCTACCCCCTCCGATAGCAAAAAGAAAAGCCTACTCTAGAACCGGACCCAGCAGTGCACTCTACTTCACGTCATTCAAAAATCCTACGTGTCAAATTTTGAAACACTCCAAAATTTTAATAGTAGCCTACTTGGCAATGCCCCGGCTTATAACTAAGGTTTTAGAGCCACATCATCAAATGTGATGTCTCGTCAGATGTCAAACAGTTTCCTTAATAATGACTCAAAAAAATGATCAATTATCTATTGACAACATCTAAATACAACTTCACTAGGAACATGAACCTTAAATTTATCCATAAAGGAGATGTGGGCATCTACAATAGTAGCACAAAGATTGAACGGTGTGTTCCCAATCATGATAGTCTTGTAATTGTTAGGGTTAAGGAAGTCACTAGACTTGTAGATATGATGAATCAAGTGAGAAGACCAAGATGGAGGAATCCATGGATTACTTCATAAAATAAATTAGTAATGGAAGAACAAAGAACATAAGCTACATACTTTAGGAATTTAGATTGCAATCCATTAACATTATAAATGGCCTCTTTCACATTATGGTAAACAAATAAGTTACAAGGAGATGGTGATGATGAGAAGCATGATAGGGGCAAACTAATAGGTGTGTATTAAGTCATGTTTTGTTGGTGGGCTGATGTGGCATCACATTATTGGTTGCAAATTAAAGGGCACACTTCATTCCATTAATAGTACTAAAAAATGGCACTAACGACCTTGAGGTCACAACTAATAGTACTTAACTTTAAAATATATATATATAGGGCCTTAAATGCACAAATACTATATCAGCCATAGGAGCTATCCCACCTATTGGGTCTTTTCCCTTATATCAAGAAGAGAACAACTTTTAACCCAACCCAAAATTGTTGTCCCCAAGTAAGAATTAGAAGCAATGCTTGTTCGAACAATTACCCTCCAATCACAACAATACCTTAAAAGGCTAGACCAGTACAATTGAAACTCTAAACCTTCCACATCATAAGAAGAAGATTCAAGATAAACTCCCTTAATCTAACTAAGATTAAAATACATATAAATATATTTATAATATTTCTCGTAGTAAGATATGTCAATGCATTATAAAGGCATTAAAGAATAGATATTTGCCATACCAGAGAAGTTGCTTGGTAAGAAGGGTCGACCGTCCAAGCATAGGGTTTAAGTATGGATTAAGTTTATTTGACATGAGATGAAGCTAAAGGTAATAATTAGTTACTCACAAGACACACACACACCTTGATGAGTGACTACAATAGTCTAGATACAATAACAATAGTATGCCTCAACCTAATCGATCGAGGTTATAACGTGATCAACAATAATAAATAGCCATTACCTCTATTAGCCTCAAAACAAACATACCATCAAAAACCCCCTAGGTAGGGCTTAGCAATATTGGTTTTAACTCAAATATTGCCTTAAGTAAGTAAGCTATAGGCCCCAAGAACAACAAGAGTATCTATGACATTAATAGTTGTGCCAACAGCATTAGAACCAACACACGTTTAAGTTCATCATTCATTTCCAAATGACACCCCAAATCAAGCATGTAGGACCAAGCTAGGATAACTACTAATCTAGATTGATCTCATCAGTGGCACATAAGGTTCAATTGCAACACTTCAAAGCAACAGAGGGAAGAGTCAAAATAAAAACATGAAATGGAACAATTGTTAAACTACACACACGCAAGGGTGACACACACCTCATGGGTCTAATTCACACACAAGGCTCTAGAATCATAACGATTCAAATTAGAGACAATAGGGTGGACACTGGTACAACCTTCGACTCACAATCAAATAGAGAGGTTTAGGTGACTGACATAACACACAAGAACAAGGTAGGTAACTCGACTAGTAGCTAGGTGAGGTGGAATAGTCATGTGGTTAATGATCCCATGTCTCCTCCTCCACATCCACCCATTGGTCAATACCTGTGGAAGAATGCCCTACACACTAAGACACCACATCAAATCAAAAAAATGGATATCATAGCCGAAGCAACATATAATGACCAATGAGGATGCAAAATCTAGCTAGGTTCATTTCTGCCATATAATTGCATCATAAAATAATCAACTTATTTTGTCATTTATATTATAACCATAAAATGAACTGATATGTACATGTGAGACAAGGGCAGGCCTTACAAGAACGAGGGTAATCTTATTTCAACCTCAAATAGGCACTGCTCTACCTGAGCTCTTAACTAGTTTGTATACTCAACTAACCATGAATTTTCCATATAACCAGTTCATCTAGGAATTCTACGTAATAATCTAGGTGTTACAAAACTTTCAATAGCACCTGTATCTATTAAAATAGAAATTGGTATTCCAAATAAAATACGTGTAGTTTCAATAGGTGTGACTGATATTCCGCTTGACAATTGTCCATGACTACATGAATTCTTTTCTGAAAAGTTGTATGTTGAGAAGGCAGAGAACAGCTCCAGAACTAGTTTCCTTAACCTTTATTCAGACACTAATTTGTATAATGATCACCTTCACAATTGAGACACTCACCAGGAGGTCCTTTCTTTTTTCTTGCACAATCATTTTTAGTGCCATTCTTCTTCTTGAATTTATTGTTTTTCTTCCCATTTCAAGATACATTCTTGTTGTTTTTAGATCCTTTTCCATTGGGTTTTAGTTTATAATCCTAATTTCTATTCTTTTTCTTGAAAGATGGTGAATATTTAGACCAACCAAACTTCTTTTGAGACTTATCTTGATATGTTGAAATTAAATTAATTTTTTGCTCCTGCTTAATTGCTTTCTCAAACACTTGGTCCATGGTTATTGGACCATGAACATCCACTTCTCCACCTATCTATGCATTCAAACCCATGATGAATTTCCTTATATAGAAATTTTCATCATGCTTGTATTGAGGTACATACTTCAAGAGTCTAGTGAATTTCTCCCAATATTCAGTTACTGTCATGTCACCTTGACACAAGTTCTAAAAGTTAGTTAATTTCTGATTGAAACATAATTGAGGTAACCATGTTTTTCTATGAAAGATTACCATGAATTGGTCCCATGTCAAACTCAGGGAACTCAATCTTAACTCCATCTTCTTGTTCATCCACCAAGTGGATGCTTCTCCAGCCAATTGGTAGGCTCCCCAAACTACCTTAGTTATTTTTGAATAATTTTTTATTTTGAAATATTTAATCTCCATATCAGTGAGCCATGCTTCTACTCCATCTCCTAATATTGTTCCATCAAACTTTGGCGGAGTAATTTTCTTCATATCTTTGGCCAACTCATTGGTCAATTGTGTCCTCACATCTGCATGTCTTATAGGTTCTTCTTGATTTTTAGGGTTTTCCTTGGATTCATCTTTCCCTTCATGGACACTATTCTCTTGGTCTTGCTCCCCACTAACCTCCTAATTATTTGTCCCTCTAACTTCATGTTCTAAGGCTCCTAACCTTTCCTTAGATTAATTCAAAATAGTGAGGATTTGATCCAACTTAGTCATAGGATCTTCTATATTTGGACCTAAATCATCTTGACTACCTACAGGATTTGTTCTTGTTCACACCATATTTACACCAAGTGAGTCATTATGGTTTATTAGTTCTAGGTTTTTATGTGTTTGAATGCAGAATTCTAAAATATAAAACATTGCATCATTTGAAGCATACACCAAAACAAGAAATTTTTCACACAAGAGATCAATGGCACACTTGATTATAAAGGACAAAAATGATTTCATTCATATTAGTGGATTTATACATCCTTATTTAAATAAGGTCTTATAGGATTTCAAGGATTACAAATCACTATCAGACAAAGGAACCTCCTCAAGTTATTCTTCTCCATCATAATCTAACAACACAAACTTAGAGGTGGGATGTACATGTAGGTACTCCCCTATCACCTCTTAGTTTAAAATTGGCACATTTCATCAACACCCAAAGGGTGTGTCATGATTTTCTAAAGGTTTACTTAGCTTAATCTCAGTCGTAGTTATCGTAGTAGTTGGAGGTTTTAAATGTTTCTCTCTTGAGCTTGATTCTCTCAAGAGCAGTAGCCAGTGTTTTAGAATCAAAGAGCCAGGCCTCTCCTTCATAATTCACACTTGTTTTAGTTTTATTTTTGGTTTTCACTTGCTTGGTTTTCTTGGACTTTCTACTCTTTTTCTTCGATTTTGACCTTCCCATTTCTACGTTCAAAGAATAAAATTACCAGGGTTAGGTTGATAAAACACAATGTTATCTATACTGACAACTTCTTTCAAAGTAGGCTAATAGGCCTGAGTGTTCAAACGATGCTCTAATACCACATGTAATGAATGTATGTCCCTTATCTAAAACATACTAAATTTTTCCCAAGACAAATCCATACTTTTTTTTTAAATAAGGCATAATTAAATCATAATTACAATAATGAGAATCATAAGGAATTATCCCATTCTATAAACCATTTACAATGAATGAATATACCAACATACTTAAATCAATTATTACATGGTTGCATCCACATCTTGATGCTAAATTTACAAACTTCATATGTTTACAATAATACATATATCAAGTTGAATATAAATCATGTCACTGAGTAATCAAGTCTTCAATATTCTTTAGCTATAAGAGGACGAGCATCACCCAAGTGCTTTTCATCCAACCACATATAGTTAGCAGCCCCACATACACCTTCCATCTAGAAGTGACCCTACCCTTCACGAGGGTAACATATTAAGAGAATCAACAAGATCCATCATGCCATCTAAGAACTAGTGTTGTGTCTAAATTACAAACAATCATTCATATGACTCTAGAATCCTTCTAGATAGGTATGACATAATCTGGCTGTTGCAAATAAAAAGACATTGTGAACCAACAATGTAAGCAGTGATTTTGCATTATTTTGGCCAAAGTTTTGATAATTCAATAACACATTCCAAAGTGGAGATGTGTGTCGTATGTTCACACACCTCTATCTCAAACTTGTTAACATATATCATTATTTCACACTCAAGCATACTTAAAAGTACAATACTCAAATACAAGCATATCAACTTCAAAATAATAGATCTTCTATCCTATGCTTGGCTAGAAGACTTAGTGAATTTATTCCAACTACAATCTCAACTAGTCAACTATAGGGTAGAAAACTAGATTGATCAATTATATACTAATGATACTGTTGTGCATTTTCTTGCATTCTTCGCTTCTTGTCAAACTAACAGTCTTGTCAAAGTGTTCTAAAAATCATATCACAGTAATCATAATTATAGGGAATTACTCCCTAATTCAGCATTGATTGATAACTTTAACATCAAATAATCATAATTACACTCAATACTATTTAAGTAAGAAATATCAATTACTCAAAGAGTTAACAATTCTCTACTGTCATCTTTGCGGTTTTTTGAGTTTTCTACTAAAGAAGGCATGTATAATCAACCTTAAAGAAAAATAAGTTCAGGCATAATCAAAAGTATCCTTGTTCAAAAGAACACATATAGCACTCTTGCTAATTAAATATGGTTATTGTTTCTCAAGGAAAATGTTTTATAAGGTAAATCTCTTTTACTCCCACTTTGCTCTATTTTGAGCTAAACTGGGACTAATAGATAACAACAAATATCAATTATAATTCTCTTTCAGGAGATATATATATATATATATATATATATATATATATATATATATATATATAAACTCATCAAATGGTGTGTTCTAAATCAAGTAATGATATCTAGTAATAATATTTAGATAGGAGTCTACATTATCCATATGTTAATGTTATTTTACTTTATGATTTTAGCCTTCTATATATATATATATAATATATATATATAGAAGGCTAAAATCATAAAGTAAAATAACATTAACATATGGATAATGTAGACTCCTATCTAAATATTATTACTAGATATCATTACTTGATTTAGAACACACCATTTGATAATGTTATTTTACTTTATGATTTTAGCCTTCTATATATATATATATATATATAGAAGGCTAAAATCATAAAGTAAAATAACATTAACATATGGATAATGTAGACTCCTATTTAAATATTATTACTAGATATCATTACTTGATTTAGAACAAACCATTTGATGAGTTTCTAGGCTATAAACCCAAATTGGTAATGTCATAGGAAGAAGATTTTAGTCTTTCAAAAGGTGGAACCAAACCACAATATCTTCTTAATAATAATGTATATAAAAAAGAAAGATTAAATTCTTACAAAGTTGAATTTTATGTATATATATCTTAAATTTGATAAACCATAATTATCACTATTAATAAAACATAGGAAAATCACAAGAAGTCAGTTATCATAAGACTGTGATAAATGTGTCTAACCCTTGTTCTCAATATGTGAACATAGATCATCATATGATCAAATTCCACAAGATTGTACCCTGATATACAAATCAACTTCTATATGGGTTCAAGAAAATTATCGACTCTAATTGTATTATGAGCAGACCTGATAATAATCAAGATACAAAGAACTCACAATCTAAACTATGGATAAATCTATATAGTCAAAATAGTTCTAAAACTTAGACTTTCAAGGATCGAGTATTCTATATACTCTGTATCCAAAGAAGCTGCATACCCTGCCAATCATTAGGTTTAAAATCCTTATTTCAAAATAGTTCAGTCCATTCCGTGGATAAATTAATAAAAAGCTATTCATATTAGATAAAACCTATTTTGAGATTGAAACAAATAAGGATATAAAGAAAATTTAGCCAGTATTTAAGAGCTAGCATTCACTCTTGCTATCGACTTATGAGGGGTCAAAAAGAAGATACCAAAACCATTGCTAGTAGACTTGAAGGAGATCAAAACATACTAACTATGTTCATAGTGATTACAAGCCTAAATATGGCCGATTCTGAGTATGAGATAAGGCTTCATCAAAATAACACCCAGTCTAATGTGATCAATATATAAGAAGAACCCTTGCTTAAGATAAGAAACTTAGCTTCTAAACATGTTTAAAACCAAACATATCTTCTCTTATGAACATTCCCAAATGGGATTTCATAGGAAAATATACTTTCTACTTTTATATAGACCTATTAAGGTCTCTTGATATTAACAAAATATCCAAGATACAAGTCGAACACAAATGTTCAAAAATAATCTAGTTCTTATAAAACCCTAAATATTATTTGATAACGAAACAAAGAATAAATTCTCTCTAAGAATCTCTTCATAAAACCTTTAAAAAACTCACAATTATATATGAAAATTATATTCCATATATTGCAGAAGGTTTAATATAGATTAAAACACAAAAACATTGATACAGTATACTGTAGCATACCAATGCTTCAAACGATAATCTTTTTCCCAAATTGTAGAGCTCTGTCTCTTCTTTTCTCCATTTCTATCTATCCTCCTCTTCTCCAACTGACGTTTCTTCTCATTATCAGCTCGTGGAAATAGCTCCCTAGGTTTTCCCCTCGAAACTTAGGATTCCCCCTGAATTTACTTCTCCACTCCATCCATAATGCCAAACAAACTAAAACAAACTGTCATTAAAGGTGATTCGATGGAGATTAACTCGACATCCCTTCATAGTACTCCCACTCTCAAATGCATTCTAACTCCACTTCGTGGAGCTTAGCTAAGATCTAAGATTTGAAATTCAATTATTTTAAGAAAAAAACAATCATATATAATTATGATATATTAATACATATCTATATTTATATATATACTTCTTCAAATAAATGAAAAATCATTTTCATGGAGGATTGTGTCAACTTCTCGACGAAGTCCTCAAATGGTTAAGAAAAATAGATAAATGGCAATTGATGTTAAAAAATCATAATCCAACTCAACACAATGAAGGACAAGACCATAAACATCATCAAAGAGGCACACAAAACAAAGAATCAACAATATATTCTTTATGTCATCTCTACTAAGCAAGAACAAACACAATGACATTCTCACGACACAGAAAAACTTCCAAATAAATACAAAGATTGTGTGTGTGTGATTCTTGAAGGCATTATTTCTCGTTCATTCTCTCTGATCTACTTCACTCTCTCCAATGATACTCTCCCTCCTCATCTGGGAGGGGAAAAACTACTTTTCCTACATCCACCTCATTTTACAATCATGGTAGTTAGTCCATTAAGCACAACATATATAACATCAACTAATTATTTTAACAACAATAATCATTTAGATAATCCATTATCCACATTAGAAATCATATCCATTTCTATATTTCATGATTAAAGACAAATTTAAATCTCATCGTAATTATCCTCAAATCACAGTTTGATAACATAATTCAAAATGCATAACAAAGCATCTAACTAATAATTAGTTAAGATAGAATAATTAAAGTTGTCCAAAAATGGGGTGTGATAAATCATGTTCAAAGCATCGACGAGCAACTATCTAAACAATCTAAAGGTGTTAGTGATACTTCAATGCTCACTAAGGCAACCTCATCTAATGGAAGCATCAAGATAGTGACCATTGATAGCCCCTCAAATAACCTTGCTGCCAACAATCCTTCCACTTCCACCATCTCTACCATCAAACTTCATCCTCTACATCCTCCATCCCTTGATCAGGACCAACAAAATCATAGAACATACAAAGTACAAGATGCAAATCAAACGTCAAAAGCATATGAAGTCAAAAATCAAGGAAATCATATCAAAACTATATGGGTCCCAAAACAAAAGGGACTAAGCAAATCAAATGAAGAAAAATATCCAAATACAACAAGCTTTCAAAATTGACAGAAGCACCTCACATATAATTGGTGTCCACCACTGTATAATTTATATAAGAATGTTGGTCTTAATCACCATCCTCATCCCACATCCAAACTTCCTAATGCCAAATCCAAATTCCATAATTCACCATCTCAAGTTTGGCAAGTCAAAAATCCATCAAATCAATCTACATCGCCAACCTATCTAGTCAAAATCAATGTATCACAATCACCTAATTCCACATTCAGTACCCCCTATCCAAATCCAAGATCGTGTCTTAAATCCAAACATCCCATCTCCTAAGTCCGTCGTGTTGTGGAAGAAACACTTTATCCTAAGGGCTATGATGGTACCCTATTGAGATGAAAACATTCAAATAAGGCCAACTCAGTTATGAATGAGGATCATGATAACATCAAAGGATTGTATAAGAGCGCTTGCATCCTAATGAAGCAATTACTCCAAAAAGGTCACTATTGGCATGTTATGACAATAGCATCTACATCGACTAAATCCAATATACAAGGACATATGAAGATCCTTTTAATATCAGGCTATCAATGTCATCCACATCAAAAGATCAAAAAATCAAAAAATCAAAAAAATAAAATCAAAATAGTAAGAGAAAGTATTCATCCAATGGTGAAAACCATTTCATGGCACCATGGATAAGTACCATGATGAAAACTCATTTAAGGGCATCATGTGTAGATCTATTATCTATGTACCTTACACTTGGGGGCAAGTTATCTAATATATTCCATCCTATCATACCATCCTCATCCATTATATCCGCATACCTATCCCATTGCACAAACCTATTCTCCCCTCCTATTTTTGATCTTTATAAGGACATGGGCAAAATGTTGAAAAGTGCTTTAGACATCTCTTGATATACCTAATCTTTTCCAATTGATCTTATCACCCTATCATTTCAAGTATTGTTACCTAGAGTCTTAAGTGATATATCTAGAGTGGGGCATGTTATTCCTATGTGACATAGTCTTTAGAGATCACATCCTAAACCCCTCCATCCATCCACCATGCATCCCCCATCCATCCCATACACTATTTCCAATCCATTAATCTATCCATCCAATCCTCCTTTCATCCTTGTCCCTAGACTTGGTTTTCCCTTGTCATTAGTATCCAACAAAAAGACTATCCAAATGTAATCCATTAATGCAACCAATTTATCAAAAAAATCCAAGCAATAAATCAAAGTGAAATCCATCTCTAATCCATGCTAATCTAGCCAAGCAATATAGCAAATCATCTAAAAGTAGATCCATGGTTTTGTTCCCATCCTTGTTGCAAACTTGATCAACTCAAATCATCATTATCAATCATCTTCCTCAAGATATATAGTTCCCAATCTTGGTGTTGTTCTATGACCAACAAAACTATACTTATTAATCAATCCTCATGTTGTTCCAGGGATATATCGTTCCCCACCATGATAGCACTATCATAATCAATCCAATCAATCAAATAAAACAATCAATCATCAGTTTTTAGCTTGACAAGGGCAACAACTTTGTTTATTTTTGAACCATTTGTGCATGCTTGCTTGTGTTTTTTATCATTTTACTTGCATTTGTATCAATCCTTGTAGCATACTATCACAACGACATCATGGTCTTCCATATCATGGTGTCCAACGTCATATGTTTGCTTGTGACCCTTTTCTTTTTGAGTCAGTCCTCTATGCACAAGACACATCGTCACCCTAGTCTTTATACCTTGGTGCATAATTTCTAGTGCTATATCAAACTATATGGTTTCTCACCCAATGCAACATAATGTATTATTCATCCATTTCATCCATCTTCCTCCATTTCCTCAACCAATCATTCTTCTCTATTTCGAGAGCATACCCATGTTCTTCCAACCTTCCTATCCTCTCGAGGGGGCATTCATTCATCCATACCTTATCTTCTTTTAAATGATGTTACTTCTCTTAGTCGCAACATCATCTCAAAGAGAGGGAAAATGTAGACACTAAAATTGACCACACCTCTAACATCAATTTCGACACCTTTCGACATCATTCATTCTAGGAGCCCCCTTTATCATTCCCTCTTCCAGTAGCCAATTAGGTAAATAAATTATATTTATTTAATTAATCAAGATTATCCCTCCCACCAAATTGATTAAATAAATTATATCTATTTATTTAATTAAATATTAATCCTTTTCATCTATTTCCCAAATTAATTAATTAAATTATATTTATTTAATCAATTTAATCCATTTTTCCCTCTAGTCAAATTAATTAAATAAATATTCTCTCACATCATCCTTCTCCAATAATTAATTAAATAATTTTATTATTTAATTAATTATTTTCTATTTGTCCTCATCCTCGTCCCCTTGCCACAAATAATAAATGAGAGGCACAAAAGTCAAATTAGCTTTACATCTCAACCATCCATTTCATGCTACATCTCCAAATCTCAACTATTCACATAAGGATATGCCCTATAAGCCTCCATCCTTTCCCTAATGTTGTCTCATCAAATCCTAACCATCCATTGCACCTCTTAATCCTATCCATTCATCATATCACCCAAAAATCTATAAATCAAACATCAACCAAGCCATTTTCACAAGAGAACACACAAGAATGTAAAGTTATGTTGTTGGTGTGAGAAATCAACATATCATTATCAAGATCATATCTTGTGGAGCTAGGGTGCACTCCATTGTCACTCTATTAGAGGAGAAAGGATGATTTGAGGTGAAAGGTTGTGTTTATTGCATTATCTTTGTGTATTTTCCTCTTATCATTTTCTTATCTTCAGTAACAAAGCATTCAAGAGACTATTACATTAGGAGATCATTCACAAGTATATGTTGTTCAAAGGAGTTGGTAGAGCTCCTCTCAATTTTCCAACTCAAGGTAAAATAGGTAGTGATAATATTCTACTTATTCCAAGACTAAAGAAAAATCTTATCTTAGTCAATCAAATCATTGCTAAGAACATGAAGGTTATTTTTTAGTAAAGTACTTGAAAGGTGTTTAATAGTAAGGTAAATTGGTATGTGATGGATATATGAAAGGAGGACTATTTTATTGGAGGAAAAAATCCTCTAAAGCCTTAGTTTCAAGTGTTACTTCAAGGAATTGGTTGTGGCATGGAAAGATTGGCCATCTTAAGCTTGAGTCACTGAACGAAATGTTCAATTAAAATCTAGCATATGGTCTTCCACCCATCACTATATAGAAGTGTTTCTATTAATCTTGTGTTGTGGTGAAACACGATGGAGAAAATTTGATTCTAGAAAAGTTTGGAGAGCCTCCAAGAAGTTGGAGTTAGTTCATTTTAATCTTTGTTGACCAATGAAGATAATTTCCACAAAGACATCTCAATAAACTCTTGGATAAAAGGTATGTCAGGCCCAGTGATATCTTTAAGGAACGCCCCCTCCCCCAAAAAAAAAAAAAAAACCTATAAAATCCTAGTGAATCCTAGCCATAGGTAGTCATTTTTGAGGCAAATGTATGCCTATTTTTGGAAAAAAGAAATTGTTGGCAAATTTTCCTCATTTGTGATTTTAACTAATGAATTATAGATAGATTTGAAAAAAAAAATCATTGATGAATTATAGTTGTATTCAAAAAAGAAAATAAGTTAGGTGGCAAATTATATAGATATTCCAAAATATAAAATTAATTATATGGTGAATGTGCAAGCAAGTTTTTGAAAAATTATAATGTGGCTGGAAAAAATATCAAATGCTAAATGATAATACTTAAGTTGGTGAATTTATAGCTTTAAAAAGACTTACATTTACATCATCTAATGATCGCAGATCAACGATGTAAGTTCTATTCCAAGCCGAAGTTTTAACATGCCCAAATTTGTACATAAAGTCTCTGGAATAGAGACAAGTGTCAATAAGTAAATGATTTAGAATTTATATAATGAAAAATAATAGATAATAAATTAGAAAATTAAAAGGAATACTACAATTATGATTTACATCGATGTACTTATAATATTATAATAAATTTTGATCATCAGATGATTGCAGATCAACGACTTATGTTTAATTCTGAGCCAAAGTCTTGACACACCTAACTTTGTACTTAAAGTATCCAGAATAGAGACAAGTGTCAATGACTCAATGAGTGAACGATTCAGACTAACAAGAAATAATATATAATAAAACAAAAAATTAAAAGGAAGACTACAATTAAAATTTGCATCAATGTACTTAGAATATTATAATAAATTTTGACTGCAAGATGATCGCAAATCTATGACTTATGTTCAATTCTAGGCCGAAGTCTTGACACACCCAATTTTGTACATAAAGTCTTCGGAATAGAGACAAGTGTCAAGGAGTGAATGATTTAGATTAACCTTATTTTTTACATATATTCTGAATTATGATACTTCTAGAATTATCCAATGGCAATAATCATAAATAATAAAAGTTTCAAAATTATGAACATTATTAATGAAAAATAATACATAATAAAACAAAAATTTAAAAAGATGACAATAATTACAATTTACATCGATAACCCATATTATAATATTATAATAAACAAAAGAGTTTACAACAACATTTTTTTAGATTGCCCTAAGCCAAGGTGTCCTAACATGAACCTTGGATAAAGGCGTCTGTAGAAAAAACAAAATTTAAAAGATGTAAAATATTTGAAAACTCAAAACAAAGTTGTTAATGGCCACCATTGATGTGTCCCCTAACAACTTCCACTTGTAGAAGAAAAGATGCAGCATATACAACCGACCTTTCCCTTCTTAATAAACAAACACATAAACCATTATGTATAATAAGGGCCCTCTCAAAGCATTCCAATGAGCCTATAACAAGTGACGTCCTTGCCTCCTAAAGAATACAATTAGCTACAACCAAGCACTCTAACACATGTAAAGGGAAAATTATGGCCTTATCCCATGGTCCTGCATCACTGTCATAACCATTTAAATCTAAATCAAGCTTATCCCCAGGGATAAGTGATTCCTAAACCATTGCCTTCGCAATCAACTTCACCAGACCTACGTCATTGAGTAGGTCCATTAAATTTGACAAAAACATAGAGATGATGTCACTGAATAGATTTTTTTGAGAGTATTCTAAAAGAATATCATGGGCAATAATTTTTTGAACAACATCATCAACCATGGGGGAGTCAATCAGAAACACTTCCCTAATTTTTATTGCTCAAATCTAGCCAAATTGTCCATTTCCCACTTACATGGAAAGAGAGAAAACACAATGAGAGATCAACTAACTCATCTTGATTGCCAGGAATGAAAAAAGAAAAAAACAAGACAAAAGGAAGTTGCCTACTGCCTAGACCATTCACCATAGAAAATTACTATTCTTCGCAAAATGATGCTATATTTATTGTGTGAGTCTATGAGAATGTACATGGTCCACTTGGAAACATTTATTGCATTTGCAATGAAATAACACATCAAACGGTGGGCGAATCTTGATGTCGATTGGTAATAATGTCACACGTTGGATATGATAAACTAACAATTGACAAACCACTAAGATTAGCCAATTCCCATTCAATATCTTAATGATTACATTACAAGCACCAACGACAGAGTCAATTTAATGTAGTTATTTGCCAATAGTCATTTTCTCTATAATACGTCCACAAATATTTATTACTATTTATTGTTTCAACCTTGGGTGAATCAATTATATATGTGTATCACAAATATACATTTACTCGACACTTCACTTGTCTCAAAAATAATAGAAAAATGACAAAGTTAGGTTAAAAGGATAACTTGTTGAAGTGTATGTGTATGAGGAAAATCAAGAGGTCGAATGATAAAATCACAATGATGATAATAACAACTCAATAACCCATAACATAAAGAGATCGATCTAAGTAAAAATCCAATACCAATGAATAACTTAAATAAAAACAAGAAAGATTTCACCTAGATTGTATAGTTCTCTTTGTCAAATGTGGATTGCTCAATAATGTTGCAAAACCATGTTTGCAACAAGTGAATGTAAGTGGTCAAAGTGCTCAAAAGATTGATGTCAAAAGATCATAAGGTGCTCAACGATGCGATGTATGCTCAAAGTGTTGTAAAAGGATGCCTAAGAATAAGTGATCGAAGAGGATTTGTGAAGGAGATGAGGGGGGTTTATATATGTTTCAAACATGATCGATCAACGGATAAAATAAATCCATAGAATGAATGGTTGAGATAAATCAAATAACTCATGCTGAATGTGCACACAACATGTGTCACTCCAAAAAGGTATTTTTATTAAGATAATTACTTTTTTGATAAAGATAGATTTGATTTCATAAATTAGAATGTTTTTTCTTCTAATTCATGAGTTGATGAAAACAAGATAAATTAAAGCCAATTAACTTAATTTTAGATTTGCCTTTTTTAGAGTTCTAAAAATAAGATTGATTGTGCACGAGTTAACATGATATTTTTAGAGGAATTGGAAATATAATTGAAATTAAATAAATAAATATATTTAATTGTTTGTGCATGATAGAGGAATATGAAGATTATAAATAAAATACTTGATTTTATTTATTTTTAGAGGATGAGATAATTTAAATAAATTTGCATGATTTATTTAAATTTAGAAGAACAATTTGATTTAATTAAATAATGTAAATTATTTAATTGTAGATAAGAGGGAATTTGTGATGAATTAATTAAATAATGGGATTTATTTAATTAATGTAGACTTGAAATTTGAAAAGGATAATGATTTAATTAAATAATTAAGATTATTTAATTTTGGAAGAATAAAGTTGATTTTGATGAAATTAATTAAATAAAGAGGATTTATTCAATTAATGTTGAAAGTATGTGATTTGAAAGAATTTGATCAAATTAATTAAATAATTAAATTATTTAATTAACGTTGAAATGCAGGTGATGCAACAGATTAGATGAAAATGCAAGTGATTCGAAGACATGGTCATTTTAGGGTGTCTACATTTTGCCCCTCTTTGATGCAATGCAAGTTATAGCGTTGCATCAAAGAAATCAATTATTGAAGACACGATACAATTTTTGACGCCCCAGTGTAGCTAGTTGCCCCAACGTATGCCCCCTCGAGAGGAAAGACAGGAAGCGACAGAAGAACTGGGTTGACGCTCAACTAGAAGATTGCGTGACAATGTAGAAAAAAAAGCATGGGATGGGAAGAAAAAGGGAAGGAACACTATAAATAGGTCCCAAGGGGTCCACATTCCTCATTTGCACACTAAGAGTTACCAAAATTAGAGCTTGTAGCCTCCTAGCTTAGTTTGTGAGTGTTGAGTGGAGAGAGAGTTTACAGCGTGGAGAAATGTCGATCCCAGCATATAAGCATCAGGCAGAGTGGGTGCGAATGTATGGGAGACCAGCAGGAGCACCGACAGTGGTAAGTGCCTAATAACCTCTTTGTATTTGAATTTTTTGGTTACTTTTAGGGTTTTGTCTAGGTTAGGCTTTTAGGTTAGCCAAAAGCATTGCGCCATGCCAACGTGCCCTTGGTAGTCGGTCAAAGCACTTTTGGCATGCTAAGGTGCACTTGGTAGGTCAATAAAGCACGTCTGGTAAGAGCTCGACACACTTGTCTTTTAGGCAGCATGCCAAAGTGCGGTTGGTATATCACTGCAGCGTGTTTGGTAGTTCAGTAAAGCGTGGTTGGGTGGGTGGTTAGGCGCTATCGATTAGGGTTTGTAAAAAACACAGCGCACTTGCAAGTGCAGTAGGGCAAGGTTGGATACACAGTGCAGCGCAATTATAAAAAAAAGTCACCTTTGGTTTAGATGGCAAAGTGTGCATGGGAAAACAGTAAAGCGTGCATGGTAAAACAGTGAAGCACCTTTGGAGAAAACAAAGCGCTTTTGGCTTTTTATCTATTTTGACCTAGGTGAGATTTAACATGAGATGCTAGGGATGACCTAGGAGTTGACTACTTAGGTTAGAGATGTGTAAAGTTGACCTACGGCTTATTTGTGTCACATTGTTGTGTATGTAGATGTCTGTAGTGACTTGGGTGGACTTAGCAAATTTGCAAAAATGTCTGACAAGTGGTTTTGTGGATGCAGAGAGTCCTTCCGCCTCTGATGTCGAGAGAGCGACACCACATTATTGTAGGCAAGGTAGTATAGATTACTTGGGAGGAGGATGCATTTTTGGAGTACATGGGACTATGGCATGTGGTACTTGATGCACATTAGGGAGAATCTTGCCCTTTTGATAGCAGTTGTTGAGAGGTATCACAGTGAGACATGTTCATTCCACTATCCGACAGGGGAGGCTACAGTGACACTTGAGGATGTGTATCACATCCTCAAGATCTCAATTGATGGAGAGAGGGTTGACTTTGACCCAGGGTGAGGTGAGGCTGGCATGATAGAGGTATTTTGCATGGATGACCTATGGATAGAGGATGGCGAGATTCGGTGGGCTGATGCGCCGAGACTATGTGATCGGATTAGATGGATTGTAGCTTCATTGGTTGGTGGCTTCCTCTGCCTAGACAGGCGATCATGAGGATTATCTGTAGGATGAGGCACTGTACTATCAGGGATGTTTACACATGGCATCCGATATGCATGGGGCCCTTGTGTTTTGGGGCAGTTGTACCGAGATATGCATGACTTCCTATACAGGAGAGGATGGAGCTTATCAGTAGGTGTGACTTTATTACAGGTGTGGGCTTGGGAACACATCCTAGTTATCAAACTGATTACACAGTGCCACCATGAGAGAGGGGAGCCATATGCGTTTCTATATGAGGGAGTGATCACACATAGGTGGCTTGGATCTGTGAGCTATTGGAGGTGACAGATTGACGAGATGGACATCTTTATTTGGAGATCATGGCTACTGTGTCAGGCATGGGAGGATGAGCATGAGTAGCTGATGTATTGTAGACAGGCTCAATATCTGTTTGGTAGATGCATAGATACTATTGAGAGATACCTTAGATAGTTTGGCATGCCACAGGGGTTGCCTATTGGGGAGGCGACACATGTGAGGACACAGCAGGAGGTTGGGGACTAGGATGCAAAGATTCCAGTGGTTACAACTTTGGTAGAGTTGTGGGGACTTGCCCCAGTGAGATGGGATTGGGATTCAGGATTGGTGGATCTACGGACACTACCAGAGTATGACAAGTACTGGCAGACACACAAGCCAGTGAGATTGACCACACTAGGGGTGGCAGGAGCAATACGAGAGGTATTGGTGCCAGGTGGAGAGGCAAGGGTCAGATGACATGCTAGACAGCAAGCGGGTGGAGAGGACAGAGGCCAGCAGGCTGATGTACAGATGGCAGAGGAGGAGGATCCAGTTGTAGAGACTGAGTTGCAGTAGACACATCGACTGTTACAGGAGGAGATTGCACGAAGCACTCGTCTGGAGCTCCGGATGGTGAGATTGAGGAGGGATAGGGATGCAGTGAGGGCAGAGGCTAGGTAGGTTGAGGCCTAGGTGTAGGTACATGCATAGGCAGCAACAATGGCACATGTAGCCTTGGTAGCAGCATAGGTTGTACCTACACCAATAGGAGATGATGGACAAATTGCCCAGTTTACTTTAGAGAGGGACGCAGCAGTACAGTTGTGCTTGATAGCAGAGGCCACCCTACAGAGGGTTAGACAGGAGAGAGATGAGGCATGCAGTGCATTGGGTGCCAATCAGAGGACATTGTATAGTGAGCTCATCCATGTGCAAGGAGAGCTAGTGTCAACAAGTAGAGAGGCCAACTATTACAGGGGTCTCTATGTTGGTGCGATGCCAGCATCTCAGCAGGCACCCAGCTATAGAGAGCAAAGCCGATCAGAGGCGTCGGGGTCACAAAGGACAGGGTAATCAGTGTCCTTAGTTAGAGGACCCTCTATTCCACCAAGGGGAGGAGGACCAGTAGGGGGACCTTCACCAAGCACAGGCGAAGGACAGGGACCATAGCAAGAGGGAAGCTCCACCCACTAGCTACCACCTACAGCATGTATTTTGTATATTGTATCATGATGGACACTGTATATTTAGACTAATGCCTACGTGCATCCGAAGTATATTTTGTGGGCTCTTGATAGCCATGATGTACTTATTGATGTATATTTGGATGTATACATGTGGACTATTGATGTAGACATGTACACTTGTATTTTGATGACCTTTACATGATGATATATGATGACATATTTCTCACTTTTGTTCATGTGTTTATTTGATGCATTTACTTGTGATATGGATGTGATGACATGTATGTATGATTATGGATTTATGTGATGACGTATATGCTTATATGATGTTTATAGATGTATGACACATGATGACATGATGATAATGTAGATATGATGATATAGATGCTATGACATGCGATATCTAATATGTGGGTTTTGCAGATATGCGTCAGATGGTGAAGAGTGGAGACAGAAGAGAAAGACTATTGATCGATCATTGCTGGAAAAGTATATAAGGCCATGGGTAAATGGATGGGTAAATGAATGAGCTTGTTGCATTGGTTTCACAATTGTTTATAAAGAGAAATCCTTATTTTTTATATAGCACGTGGATAGTTTGCTACCAAGGTATAAAAGACCAAGGTGATGTGATATCTAAGTGCGTGGATGTTGACTATGCAAGCAAGCAGTTTGATCTTTAGATCCCATAGACATAATATGACCTTGTTGTACATGTGAATCAGCCATAGGCTTGAACATAAAAATAAACTTCAATACATGTTAATGCAAGAAGAGTAGTAAATATGTAAGATGCTAGGTCGTAACACATACAAGATAAATATGATGTTAAGAAAGATGCCTAAAGATCAATTCCCAAACACGACATGCAAAAGCAATGACTATGCCCCTAATCCGTACTGCATCGCAACATACCAAGATATAGATAAATCAAGGTAGTCTTGAATTGGTAATGGATAAAGGAACAAAAGATAAACCATAAAGCAAATTCACTGACTTACAAAGTAAACATATAGTCAACATATTCTCTTGTCAAAGAGGTTGCTCAGGATAGATTGGATTGGTTGGGTAGATAACAGCCTTATCGTAGGAATGATGTGTCCATTAAAGGGTGTTATCTATTGAAAAGATAATGTCTGGTTGTAGGAAATGCAACATGTCATATAAGACGTTCAGTCTGGTTTCGATCATGGAACATTCTGTAAAAGATAAGTTTGTTGATCTGTTGCTTAGTTGAGATTGATTTAGCTGATGTTGGCAATCGATATGTAGGACAACATATGGCTCTATAAGTAAGTTGCTTTGCTTCAGGTTTGTTAAGGACTTTTGCTTTGAAAGGATGTGTTTGTTATTTTGCTGCTTGAGTTAGTCAATTCGAGGTGAATGGATTTTGATAAATGGAAGACTAGAAAGATGAAATGTCAATGGATTTGAGATGGGTGAAGAATGATGGATCGTATGTGCCTGAGTACTAGATACTTCCTTCATATTCCAGACTGCCTACATACCCTGTATCCATGGGATCAAGGCACATTACGAGGAAAGATGAAAAATGATAATATGTAGTTCTGGGTAGAGTGATGAGATGGGCCAAGGTGTTTGAGCTTAGGTAGGTCAAATGATGAGATCTTATGTACCTGAGTACTGGATACTTCCTTCGTATTCCAGATTACCTACATACCCATATCCATGGGATCAAGGTACCTTAAGATTGAGATGAGATAATATGTAGTTCTGGATGGTGTGATGATGTAGGAAAAGTGTTGTCATTGTGGGGAGATGGTTGAAGGGCTTGTGTTTGGTGTGAACCATGAACAAGGATCCATTCCTAGACCTAGGTTAAGGAAAGAGTTGCCCCCATTTTGGTAGAGGTGTTTGCATGGATGATTGATGGAGAAGATATAGAAAGTTTGACCTAGGACAAGACAGTGATAATTGTTGACATAGATCAAGATGTGGGATGATGACGATGGACATTGACAGATTTCCAAGCTATTTTAGATAGGGAGATGGAAATGCAAACAAGGTCAATGGTTTTATTATGAATGGATGGATGAAGTGTGTTGTGAAATGGACATGGAATGAACATGACTCAATAGATGATGGATGCTAACTCTACACACAGCGCCTGTTTGCTAAGTTTTCACTATGGTACTTACCAAGGCGCCTGTTTACCAAGTTTTCACCAGAGGACGGATTATTTTATTTTTGTAATTTTTTTATACTCTTAGGATTAGGCATAGAACTTCTTGAGATGAACACTATTGAGTGAATCATCTAGAGGAATGCTATTAGGTGTTGCTAAAGTATAAGCCCCTAATCCATATGCTGCTGTGATAATAAAGGGGCCTAACCAGTTAGGCTCAAACTTGCCCTTCTTTTCTTGATCTGCTTGATTTCTCTAATTTTTTTTAAGACAAGATCACCAACTTGAAATCGTCTTTCTTTGATCTTTTTGTTGTAATTATGCTAGAGGCAGTTTTGATAGACATGGAGATGATTAAGTGTTGCAAGGCGCCTCTCATCTAGTGGTTCTAGCTCAGCTAATCTGGAAGTGCGTTACTCTTCTGCATCAATCAGGTTCTGCATGGATACTTTGAGGGATGGGATCTCAACCTCTATAGGTAGGATGGCTTCAAAACCATAGACCAAGGCATAGGGTGTTGCACCACTTAGTGTTCTGATACTAGTGCGATAGGCCCATAGGGTGGGATTGAGTTGCAGGTGCCAATCACAACCAGCTTCATTGACCATTTTCTTGAGGATTTTGAGAATGGTTTTGTTGGAAGCCTCATCTTGGCCATTACTCTACAGATAGTAGGGAGTTGAAAAGTGATGTTGGATATTGTATTGTGTGCACAAGGCACAGACATCTTGATTTTTGAATGGTCTCCCATTATCAGTGACAATGGCTTGGGGAATACCATACCAGCAAATGAGGTAGTTAAGGATAAACTTGGCTATTTGTTTATCGGTGATATAGGTCATGGGAATGGTTTCGACCCACTTCATGAAATACTTAGTGGCGGTAATGATAAATTTATGGCCATTGGATGAGGATGGGTAGATTTGTCCTACGAGGTTGAGACCCCATTGAGAGAAAGGTCGTGGAGTAGTCACAGGTTGTAGTTCATGAGCTGGTGCATGAATCAAATCTCCATGCTGCTGGCATTGTAGACACTTCTTAGCAAACCTCATTGCATCTTGTTCAATTATAGGCCAGTAATAACCTGTTCTGAGTATCTTCTTAGGAAGATTAGTACCGGTAGAATGTGTGCCACAGACACCTTCGTGTATGTCTCATAAGGTAGCTTTGGCTTCTTCCGCATTAAGACATCGTAAGAGGATACCATTAAGACTCCGATGATAAAGTGTATCACCCAGAATGGTATAATGGGAGGATTGACGGATAAAGGTTTTGCATTGGGTGGTGGATAGATCCAAGGGAAAGGTACCATGTTTAAGGTATTCATAGATATCTTCATACCATGGGGAATTGGGACCAACAAGTTCATAGATGATTTCAATAATTGGAACATCGACAACTGGTATCAACAATTGCTCGATCAAGAATTCACATTTCTATGTGTTTGCAGGCATGTCTATAAGTGACCCCACATAGGCCATAGAGTCTGTAACCTTGTTATGCTCTCTTGGAATTTGCTCAAATGTGATGCTAGAAAAGTTTGGTTTGTAGGCATCCACTAGTTGCTTGTAGGGGACCACCTTTTCATCTTTTGTTTGGTACTCATCTGTGACTTGTCGAATGACTAGTTGTGAGTCTCCATATACCTGTAGTTCTATGATGTCCCATTGAACTATTGTATTGAGAACTATGAGGAGTGCTCCATACTCAGCTATGTTGTTGGTGCAAGGAAATGCAAGCTGATATGACTTTGGAATATAGTCATTTTGAGGTGTGATGAATAAGATGTCGGCCCCTGATCCATGTTGTGTGTAGGAACCATCAAAGTACAATTTCCACATTATTGAGGTAGAAAGAGTGAAGAGATTCTCATCCAAAAAGTCAGATACCATAGGATGTATATCTTTCATGGGTGCTTCTGCTAGTTGATCTGCTAGGGCTTATCCCTTGAGTGCTTTACAATCCACATACTCAATGTCAAACTCACTAAGGATCATAACCCATTTAGCTAGCCTGCCTGTAAGAGCTACTTTGCTAGTAGATACTTTAATGGATCAATTTTTGCTATGAGATTTGTATGTTGGTTTAGCATGTAATGCTGCAACTTTTGGGAATTGAATACTACTACTAAACAAGCTCTTTCCATAGGAGAGTAATTGAGTTCTTAACCCACCAAGGTTCGACTGATGTAATAGATTGCATGATCTTTTCCTAACTCATCATGCTGTGCTAGAAGAGCCCCTAGGGCTGCAGTTGTAGTTGAGATGTACAAGATCAAAGGCCTACCGGCGACTGGTGGTATCAAGACAGGAGGTGTAGCTAGATATTCTTTGAGCTAATCAAATGCTTCTTAACACTTATCGTCCCATCAAAATGAGACATCCTTTCGGATCAAGTGTTGAAATGGTTGACATTTATCTGCTAGCTATGAGATGAAACACCTAATAGATTGTAACCTTCCTTGCAGGCTCCTTAATACTTTTAGATTCTTTGGTGGAGTCATCTCCACTATAGCCTTGACTTTTGCTGGATCTACTTCGATGCCTCTACAAGATACAATGTATTCCAATAGTTTTCCTGATGTTACCCCGAAGACACACTTCTTTGGATTGAGTCTTACTTGGTATTTCTCGAGCCTGTCAAAGATCTGTCCTAGAACTTGTATGTGATCTTCCCTAAAAGATTTTGCTAGTATGTCATCCACATAGTCCTCCATGATGTGATGAAATAGGTCATGGACTATCACTGTCATTGCTCTTTGATAAGTTGCCCCTGCATTCTTTAAACCAAATGGCATGACGCACCAACAATAGGTACCCCAAGGACAAGTGAAAGTTGTTTTATGTTGATCTTCTTCTGCTATCATTATCTGATTGTAGCCAGAGAATCCATCCATGAGAGAAAGCATTTCATGACCCGTGGTCAAGTCTACTATGAGATCAATGTTCGGTAATGGAAAGTCATCTTTGGGACGTGCTTTGTTAATATCTCTGAAATCGTTACACATGTGGATGCCCCCATTAGGTTTAGCCATAGGCACAATGTTTGATACCCATTTTGGATAATTAATAGGCTTGATGAATTTGGCATCTAGCAACTTTTGTATTTCCACTTTCACCAAGAGAGCTATCTGTTCCTTAGCTTTTGCTTGATTGGTTTAACTGTTGGATCAACTGTGAGATAGTGAACCACTAGCTTAGGGTCTAGCCCTGGCATATCAGCATAGGTCCACGCAAAGTTGATGGTTCTTTGTAAGAAGAAGTTGTTAATATTCTTGTGCTCTTGTTCTGATAATGATGTTGCAAGGAATGTTGTCTTAGGATTTTGCTTTGTGCCAAGATTTATATCTGTAGAATCTTCCACTAGGAGAGATGATTTCTCTTGATACTTAGATGGTAGGGGAAGGTCAAATCCTCCATCCTCAGGTGCCACAGTTGGGTTTTCACCTTTGGATACGCCCTTTGTTTTTGTTGTTTTGTGATCAGGAGGTGCCACAGTGTGGTTTTCACCTAGAGATCTTTCTTTATTTTTACTTTTGCGACTGAAGGATTTAGCATTCTCACCAAAATAAGCAGTTTGCTCTAGTTCCATTACAAAACTAGCTTTATGATTTCCAAGAGGAATACCATCCTGGAGTCCCATGAACTCTGTAATAGCTTCGTCATTCAAAAAAACATCTAGTACGGGGGACCCTTGTTGGTCCCAATCGATAAGTTTAAGGTAGATAAGTGTTACAATCTGGGTGTTTGTGGTGGATGTTAAGGATATGGATGATAGCATGAATATGGAGGATTTAGTGAATAGGTTAGTCATATGGAGGGAAGAGTCATCGATGATATCCTCATTAGATGTCAAATCGGCAGGAAAAGTTTGTGCCACCTTGTCAAGAATACCCTCGATGTCCAAGGTGCATGGTACCTTCCTACCAAATCCTAACCCCTTTTTGTCTAGTTTCTTTGTCACAATAATGGATTCCATTGTTCCTTGATTCTGTTTCCCAAGGCCACCTTTGCCTTTATAACCCATGATTTTGACTATCCTTAATCCATTGCCATATTGCTTGACAGGTATTATGACTAGTTCTTTAATCTCCTTATAGAGCCAAGAAGAGATATCTTCAATAGTTTCCTCTGCCAATAATTTTCCCTCTTGAAATTGGGTTAGAGATGTTGGGGGAGGAATTGTTTCTTTTTTAGTTGCTTTGGAAATTGGTAGTTGGCTATAGGATTTAAGGGATAAGGGCATCCGCCCTACACAACATGATTTTGAGATATCATATTCTCCAAAGCCAATATCACAGATGTGAGATTTGATTTCAGGAATAGGATGAGGCTTGGGTTCAGTTGTAGAGGCTTTTGTCAGATTTTTAGGGTTGACATACAGTGGGGATTCATGGTCTTTGTCATTATTGGGCACTTGGTTGCAATTTTTATAACTGCCTTGCAAGACACGACAAAATTCAAAAGGATTAGGATATCCTGGGATAGTGATCTGCATACCATTAAATGGGAACTTGAGAGACTGATGGTACATTGAGGGAATAGCTTTCATGGCATGGATCCATGGGCATCCTAGGATAATGTTGTAACATAGCTCAATGTCAAGGACTTGGCACCTGGTTTCAAGCATGATCGGGCTTACTTGTATAGGCAAGTGGATAACACCTTCTGAACGGTGCTTCGCATCATCATACCCCTTGATTGTAATACTTTGATCAATGTGGACTTGATCCTCAGAGTATCCCAATTATTTAAGTAACATTAGAGAATAGATATTGAGACCAGCACCACCATCTATAACTATGTGTTTGATCTTGCGTTTATGGATGAGAACTTCAATGTGAAGGGCATCATTGTGACATGGATCGTGGGATGGGAGGTCCTTTTCAGAAAAGACCACATTGTAGGGTGAGGCAATGTTACCTATTATAGCTTGAAAATCCATGACCGCTATGTTGTTAGGAACTGAAGACTCTTGTAGGGATTTTTCTAGCATAGCTTTATGTGCGGGTGACGACTGTAGAAGGTCCAAGACAGATATCTGTGCAAGGGTTTTCCCTAGATGTTCCACAAGATTGTAATCAGATGGAGTTGGGAGACTTGGTGTTGGACCATGAATGGTGACACAACCATGATGAGTTGTAACTACGCAATCCATAGATTTTCCTTTGATAGTGAGGGTAGATACACAACTCTCTTCAAAATGACCCACAATGGAGTCATAGGAAGTGGAAGCTTTATGAACACCTTTACCTTTATCCGGAGGAGGACATTGACTATGGTTAGGAATGGTTCCTTGGACATGTTGAGATCCTTGTTGGTGTGTTGAATTGGTTATTCTTCCTCAAAAGTGATTTTGTTTCCATCGATAAGGTTTTGGATCACGTGCTTGAGTTTCATGCATGATGCGGTTTTGTGTCCTTTGCTCCTATTGAATTCACAATATTCATTTTCACTGTATCGTAAGGATTTGTAAACAGGTTCACCATATGGGGGAGCATCTGGTAAGGTGATGAGTCCATTGTGTAAAAGCTTCTATAAAATAGATTCTATGGGCTCTCCCAAGGAAGTGAATTGATGCAGCGGAGGGTAATCTTGCGGAGGTCGCTCTTGTTATCATTGTTGTTGGTTTTGGTATGGTTGTCTTTGTTGTTGTTGGTTTTGCGGAGGCAGAGGTTGACCTGGTTTGGAAAGATGGAGGGGTGTTTGCAGTGTTTGGCCATGTTTAGAATCGACCACACCATCATTGACCATGTTTTTATTTTTGTTCTAAAATTTTGGTTTGTCGTTTGATTGTTGTTGGGGAGCATTGTCTTTGTTGTCTTTAAAGATTTTGACAATGCCTTTAGCGATGAGGGCTTTTTCAATGTTGATTCCCTTGTAGGTAATTTTATCGAAGGTTATTGCACTAAGAAATTGTAAATGGAAACCTAATTCTTGGTTAAGGTTTTACACAAATATGCTAACAAGCTTCTTTTCAAGTATCTTGAATGGGAATTTGCTAGCCATTTGCCTCCATCTTTGAAGGAAGGAAATGAAAGTTTCCCCATTTTTCTATTTATTTTTGCATAAGTCAGTCATGGAGATCTCATGTTCTGTGTTGTAAGAGAAATGGGTGGCAAACTTCTCCGCAAACTCATTAAAAGATTTGATACCCGTGGGTAGGTGCAAGAACCATTCTATAGCTTAACCTCCAAGATTGTGAGGAATGAGATGCATAAGATATGTGTCATTATGTGAGACCTCGAAGCAAGCAAGATATAATTCTCTATGATGGTCTTTTGGGTCCCCTTTTCCTTTGTATTTATCAAATTTGGGAATAGTGAAATTGTGAGGAAAAGGGATCATGGGTAATGACTGATCAAATGGATAAGGATAAACTTCTTCCAAAGAGAAGGTCTTCTTGGTGTGGCCAAATGTAAGATCAGATAGTTGTTGTTGAACCTCTACAAGTTTTAGCTCCATAGTTGTGGGAGGGGTTGGAAACATCTCCTATTGTCCTAGAAGCGGTTGTTGTCCATATGGAAGATTGTAGTGGAAGCCATGGGCATTGGTGTTATAAGGGTCGTATAATTGGTTGGGGTCGTATGTGTTGTATGTTGGGTGTAGATTGGGTTGGAATTGGGTGTTTTGATTTTGGGGAGGTGGGGGTGGTGCTAGATAAGAATGTAGGCTTTGTGATGGTTGTTGATAAGAGTTTGGTGGAGGAAAGCTAAAGTTTGTTGGGTTTGGTTGCAGTGGTGGAACATAGCTTTGGGAAGTTTGGTTTTGGGAATGTTGAAGGTGGTTAGGAAATGTGTTGAAAAAGGTTAGTGTCAATGATCGTTGTGGTGGGGGGACATAAGTAGATGTGTTTTGTGATGGTGGAGGTTGATTAAGATTGAGTGTAGAAGAATGTTGTGGGGGAGAGACATAGGTGGTGTTGATGTTTTGTGATGGTTGGGGTTGCATGACATTGTTTTCTTTAAGGATACAAAGGGTTGATGATGGTGGGGGTGGTATTTGTTGAGACCCTTGTTGCATGGCTACATAAGTGTTTCTCAAGTTGTAATTTGGTGGGAAACCTTCTCGTGATGGGGTAGCCAATGTTCCACTTGTGATTGGTGTGGGCATTTTAGGAGTTTGGTGTATGTTTGATTGGGCTATAGTGGCTTGTTTGGCTAGTTCTACTTGTCATTGTTGAGTCTCTTGTTGGTGTTTGTAGATTTCCATAGGAGTCATGAGAGGTGGTATAAGTCTCTCTTCTGTTGGGTTTTGATAAAGATAATTCTCATATTGTACAATCGTTCTCCCTTTTGAGCTTTGTTCGGGTAAGGGTGTGGTCACAGTTGACATGGTTTGGACCACAGGTATGGCATCATAGGTTTTGTTTGTGTCCTTGAGATTGGATAGATCAAAATCTTGAGGTAATTTGGCTCCTTGTTCAGCTAGTAAGTGGAAGAAATGATCTTGGTTGTCCTAAGTATTTTGTCAAAGGCAGCCATGGCTCTAGGATCTTGTATGATTTCATCAGGGTCTTGTCTATCTTCTTGAGAGGATTGACCTATTTCAAAGTGTTGCTCTTCTTGAGATGGGACTTGAACCGTGGTATAACTGGGTGTAGAAAAATCATGAGGCATGCCAGTAGTGAAATGAGTTACATCTATTAAAGGGATATTACCTTCTTGAGGATTGTTTGGTTGGTCATGTTGTGGCATGTTTTGAGAGTTGGTTGATCATTCCATTGGTGTCTTTAGAGTACCCTTCGGAGTTATGCTTGGTTGAGGTGTATGAGGAGGTGATTTGCGCTTCCTTGGGACAACTTGCTTTGTCTTCATAGTTTGCTAGAGTCTAGTGGTTACCATGGAATACACTAAGACTATATGCTTTGTTTGAGATGTTTGTTGGGGTTCTGCTTTGTGTTTTTGGAAATGACAGCTTTGGTGAACAGTTTTACTAGACAAAAGGTGTTGTACTGTTTGACCAAAGGTGCAGGACTGTGTTACCAAAAGTGAGCTACTGTGTTACCAAAGGCATTGGACTAAGCTACCAAAGGCAAGGTACTGTTATACCAAAGGCGATCTACTGTTAGACCAAAAGAGAGCTACTGCTATACCAACGGTGTTGAAGTAGGTTTTCTAGAGGTGAGGTACTATTATGCCAAAGGCAGGCTACTGTAATGCCAGAAGCGAGCTGCTGTTATACCAAAGGTGCTGAAGTAGTGTCAGTGATGTTTATAAGGCAAATTTTGATAGTTTTGGATTTGATTTTGATTGGATTTGTTTTGGCAAGAGAAAATAAATCAAACAAAGTGGCAAAAAAGGGACTGACACAACAGATAGTGTATGTTTGAGGCTCACAAAAAAGCCCAATGTTTCCATGGGTATAAGACAATTGCAAACAATATCAAGCACTTTTTATCCCTAGAGACAAGGTGTCATTGCTGTAGATCATCTCACAACCTAATTCTCCATCGACCAAATGTCATTCCATAAAGGTGTCAGACATTTGTATCTTTGTGAGAGACGATAGGTAGGGATATCTCACCCTCCCCTCGGAAAGCTCAAGCAGGTCACAAGAGCTTTATGGCTAAGGGAATACTACCTCTTCTCAAGGGAGCCAATGATGAGTATCTTGAGGGCTTAAATCAATCCCCCTTGCACTAATGATTACTGCAACATTCAAAGGTGGATCAGGTAGTCACTATCTAGATTGGTTCTTTGTAACTTTGAGGGACCAACGCCTTACAAGCAATGTGACAAGCTACTAAACACTTTAACCAATCCTACTAAGAGTATCAAACACTTCACATAAAGTGAAAATTGTTTCCACAAAGAGCTAGTACGCCTCTTTTTGATTTGGCACCACAAGGTAAGGCTGACGTTGGTTAGGACTTGGCTTTCACCTTATCCCTCTTATATAGTAGTTAAAAGGAAAACTCCACTTAGGGTCATCCCTTTTGGATGAAGTGCAATCCAAAAGTAGACCCTTCTAAAGGAATAATTAAAATGTAAGATCAAGCACGTCAAACAAAGGTTCAATTGTCCCTTTATAAGAAAAATAAGGTGCAACTAGATTAGGCACACACACGATTGTAGTTGTCAATTGTCCCTTATGAAATTGAAGTGTTTGGCATTCATGTCCATTGTCCCTTAGAAAATTGAAGTATTTTTGCATTCATGTCCATTGTCCCTTAAGAAAGTAATATGTTCCTAAGACTTAAATTGTGAAAAAGATGTTTTGTCCCTTAAGAAAGCAATATGTTCCTAAGACTTAGTTTGCAAGGATTTTGACAATTCTTCAAAGCTTGTCTTGCATGAACATGTTAGAAAAACCCATTTGCTCTGTTTGAGAGATAAGAAGCTTCAACAAGTTGATTAGTTCCACATAAACTAAAAAGTTAGCAAAAATAAAGCAAATTAACCAAAAGCGCTCGATTGTATTACCAAAAGCACTCGATTGTATTACCAAAAGTGATTTATTGTATTGCCGAGATGCACTATGTTACCAGAGGCGAGTTGTTGTAGGACCAAAAGCATCATACTGTGCTACCAGAAGCATTGTACTATGCTACCAAAAGTGCGGTACAGTTCTACCAAAAGCACTTTCCTGTCCCAGATCTAAAAAAAGTTATATTTCATCAAAAAAGCTAGCTCAAAAGATGATTTCATGGTTGACTTGAAGATCTGGGATGTAATAGCTAATAGGATCTGTAACTTGGGGTCAAGAAGAACTCAAATGATGCTGCAAAAAAGATAGGTTAACTCAAAAAATGAAAATACTCCTAAATACATCAGCTTAGGCAGTATAAAAGTCAATTGAAAGATAAATAAATTAGCTTGTCAGTCAATCAATGATAGATGTGGTGAGTTAAAAACCCTACAAAACAAAAAGCAAGATCACAAAACCCTAATATGCCAAAAGCATCATACTACTATGCCATCTGCACTTGATTGTGTTACCAATAGTGCACTACTGTACTACCATATGTGCTACAATATTGCCCAAAGGCGCTATACTATGTTGCCAGAAGCACTTCACTTTACTGCCAGAGGTGCTTTTCTATGTTGTGTGCATTGTTCTGTACTGTACTTTAAAAAAATTAATTTCTCAAAGAAAAAGAGGGATTAGTGAGTCCCACTGGGTGTACCAGAATGTGTATGAGGAAAATCGAGAGGTCGAATGATAAAATCACAACAATGATAATAACAACTCAATAACCCATAACATAAAGAGATCAATCTAAGTAAAAAGCCAATACCAATGAATAATTCAAATAAAAACAAGAAAGCCTTCACCTAGATTGTATAGTTCTCTTTGTCGAATGTAGATTGCTTAATAATGTTGTGAAACCATGTTTGCAACAAGCAAATGTAAGTGCTCAAAGTGCTCAAAAGAGTGATGTCAAAAGATCATAAGGTGCTCAACAATGCAATGTATGCTCAAAGCGCTGTAAAAGGATGCCTAAGAATAAGTGATCGAAGAGGATTTGTGAAGGAGATGAGGGGGGTTTATATAGGTTTCAAACATGATCAATCAATGGATGAAATAAATCCATAGAATGAATGGTTGAGATAAATCAAATAACTCATGCTGAATGTGCACACAACATGTGTCACTCCAAAAAGGTATTTTTATTAAGATAATTGCTTTTTTGATGAAGATAGATTTGATTTCATAAATTAGAATGATTTTTCTTCTAATTCATGAGTTGATGAAAACAAGATAAATTAAAGCCAATTAACTTAACTTTAGATTTGTCTTTTTCAGAGTTCTAAAAATAAGACTAATTGTGCACATGAGTTAACATGATATTTTTAGAGGAATTGGAAAGATAATTGAAATTAAATAAATAAATTTATTTAATTGCTTGTGCATGATAGAGGAATATGAAGATTATAAATAAAATACTTGATTTTATTTATTTTTAGAGGATGAGATAATTTAAATAAATTTGCATAATTTATTTAAATTTAGAAGAACAATTTGATTTAATTAAATAATGTAATTATTTAATTGTAGATAAGAGGGAATTTGTGATGAATTAATTAAATAATGGGATTTATTTAATTAATGTAGACTTGAAATTTGAAAAGGATAATGATTTAATTAAATAATTAAGATTATTTAATTTTGGAAGAATAAAGTTGATTTTGATGAAATTAATTAAATAAAGAGGATTTATTCAATTAATGTTAAAAGTATGTTATTTGAAAGAATTTGATGAAATTAATTAAATAATTAGATTATTTAATTAACACTAAAATGCAGGTGATGCAAGTGATTTGAAGACATGGTCATTTTAGGGTGTCTACAGTGTAAATTTGAAATTCGATTAAGATTGGTAACTTGCATTACTAAGCATTAGATTGAGATAGTAGAAAACTCAATAAACTGTAAAAGTTAAAAGTAATGACATTCCTTATAATAGCTATGCGAAGAAAGTTATCGAGTACTTTTTTTGTGTTCATTCATGCTTCTAGATTTTACTATGTGATACTGATGATTTTTGGCATCATCTACTTTTTTCATTTTCTCTTGTCATTTTGAGCTTCATCTCTCTACCATTTTCAAATTAGAAATTTATATAAATATTAAAAAAAGTTCAAAGTTGTAGAATAGTATGATAGACAATTTTATTTGTGTGTGGCTATGCAGGACAAGCCTTCATCAAATCGAATGTATTGTGTTAAGCATTGACACTTTTCACATTGTAAATGATGCATACTATTCTGGATGGTGGGTTGAGTTTCCTAGAGATAAATGTATGTATGAGAAACTAGAAATTTGAATGGATGCATATAATTAGTACTATAACACAATTGATAGTGACTTGGAGAAAATCAATTTAATTATCCTTTACTAGCTTTATTGTTACCCACACCTAGTGGTATCTTGTACATATAGTCCAAAGTTCTATGGAAAATCATTTACTATAGTGACATAATGGATGACTACATAACTGATTTTTTAATGCAGACATTGCGTTTTAATAGGATGGTTATGGACTATAGCGTAATATTCATTCAACATCATCAAAAAGAGGAACCAAAAATATTTTGGAGGACAAAATCAAGGTTGAAGGATAAGAGTTTTATATGTAACTAGATAGTAGAGTATGATGTTAATTCAATGTCTTGGTCTCTTCTCTATGTTCAATGTTGTTTGGAACTTTGGTTATATATTCATGTAATTCTCCAAGATTTTTTATGGTGATTTTAATATAAAAATATAGAAGTAATTATGGTTTGACATGAGTTCAATGGAAATGTATACAGATGGTTCAATAATAGTCATCACATGAGGTTTGTATAGCAATTTATAAATAGGGCAAAGATAAATGGATGAGAAGCCTATAAGTTGTCCTACAAAAGAAACACTAAGAGTTAATTTTTGCGTAGGAATTATTCTATTATTACTGTCTATTATCTTGTCTTGTATCAATATGGCCCTGAAATAATACATCTGAGCTGGACCAATTGGCAATGTCACTAAAAAACCATAATAGAAACCAAATTCTTCTTTTGGGATTATAATAAAATTGCCATCTAGGTTCTCATGAGGTGGGGAATCTAGATTCCACACCCAAATTGGCTCATGAATTTTGTGTCTTTCATTTTCTTTTGGAAGGATGCAAGTAGTAACTTTTGAAATTGCATGTTGCAAGGCCATTTCATTTGTAAACTTTTATATAAATTTTGATCATCAAATGATCACAGATTAATGACTTATGTTACATTTCAAGCCAAAGTCTTGATGCACCCAATTTTGTACATAAAGTCTCTGAAATAGAGACAAGTGGCAATGACTCAATGAGTGAATGATTTGAAGGAAGATAGCACTAACACACCTTGCAATTACACCATTGGTTGAATGTTGTTGACTCATATGTGGTGGGCCCTTTATGAATCAAAAGAAAAAGAAATATGTGAAGGTTTCCCTGGGATAGGTGTCATGTGATGCAGTACACAGCTACTCACATACTCACAAAACCTTAATTCCATAGAGAAAGCAAGTAAATTGCAAACAAAAAATCAAATCATTTATTGAATACATAAATGATTACAACTCATATAACCTGAGTACATAAATCTACAACAAATCTTCATCAAAACATGAAAAGACATTACAAATTTCATCACAATGAAACTGAAGATAAATCTCTGCTCATTCAAACTACTATCTCTTCATTTTCCACCTCTGAATGACTCAAAATAGACTCTTCATTTTCCACCTCTGAATGACTCATAATAGACTCTTCATTTTTCTATTCACAGCCCAATTTCTGCACACATTTTCTCCCTTTTCCTCCCTCTTCAGACCTGCAGCATCATCCCTATGCTGGTGCTCCATCCCATGTTGACTTTTTTTCTGTTTTGAAACATTAAAATAGCCTTTTTAAGAGTCCTTCATTCCTTCCAAGCACTGAAATCTACTATTCTCCTTGTTTGGTGTTGCAAATGCCTCAAGTTTCAACCTCAAAGAGCGTTATTATCCTTCTCATGGCGTGGATTTCTTTTTTCCTTTTTAATGTTGCAAATACTATAAGTTTTTAAGCCCCAAAAAAGGCATTACAGTCTCATTATGGTGCCAATCTGCATTAAATAAAAATAAAAACATCCAGTTCTTTCTTCAATACCTCCCTTATGCCTTTTGTTGTTTCCATATGAGGCGTTTACCCTCTAGTTTTTTCATAATTTCCTTCTTTAATGCATTTTAAAACCCTTTAAAATTGCACTTGTAAATAGCAAGTCATGGGATGAATTTTGATATTTTAAATGCTCCCAATAATTCAAATAAAATGACCAATAATACGTCTCGGAGCTAAAAAAAAAAATTGGCATGATTGCATCAATTGGCGAAGTCGGATGCCAGCAGATGAGAAAATCAAAGTTCTACAAATTGCACGAAATTTGAAGAGCAAGCTTGGAATGACCTCCCAAGATCCCCTACAGAAGGCTTTTGCTTAAGCTTTCAAGAATTTCAAAATATTAAACATTCCGTGAATTATCAACACATTTTTTACAAACTTTTGGAATTAAAATTTCCCAAACCCTAAAAGATATTGATCTAATTCTTTTTGCACATTTGACATAGTACCTCCAAGAATGTCCTTACAAAAGGATTCTTCTCTAGCTCTTACGGACTTTTAGGAAATAATTTCTGATAACTACCTCTAGAGCCTCTAAAACAACAATTTGACGAAAATTAAAATTTGTAATTTTGATAATAAGAGAGCTTTCAAGATGTAGAGATACACCTAAAACTACCACAACACACCAAAAATAAGAAAATAAAAAGAAATTATTTTTGGGTGATGTAGGATTGCCTGTGGACTCGGATGCTCCTGCATCAAACACACCGAGTAAGTTGAAAGGTTCCATAAGCTAAAAACTCATGAACATTTGGATGAGCTTGGGATAGTGATCCCATGCTTGTTTTTAATCCATATGTCCTCTTTGTCTTCACATCCTTTCTTCTTCATCTCATTCTGGACTTTTATAGCTCCTTCTTGTCTTATCTTCTCTTTTCCTTTTTGTTATTTTCAACCTTCACACTACAAAATTTCATTGTTCACCCTCTTCTGTAAGTCTGATTTACCTTCTTCATGAGACTTAACCATGTCTGCAACCAATGGTTTCTTTTGTTCACTCTTAGTATCACTGCTATTCTTCTTTACCTCTTTTGTACCTCTATTCTTAGGAGCCTTCTTCAAACTATTTCCAACCTCTAGTGCAATCTTCGCCTCTTGTTTTTTGACCTACAACACTTCGTAGGACTGATGTCCTTCAATTCCTTCTCTTTCTCCTTCAATGTCAAGGTAAACTTCTATCCATATTTCATAATGGTGTACAAATTCTCTCTACAATCATAGATATCCTTCATGTTAAATTGCCAAGGCCTTCCTAACAAATTAACATGGCATGCACTCATGGAAATAATATCACACAGAACTTCATCTTTATATGAACCAATATGAAAATTTACCAAGCATTGCTCTTTCACTTCTAACTCATGATCTTCTTGTAGCCAACACACTTTATAGGGATTAGGATGCTTAATCCTCTTCAAACCTAGTTTTTCTACCATCTCTTCAGAAACTAAATTGTCAGTGCTACCACTGTCTACAATGATCTTACAATACTTACCTCTAGATTTGCATATAGTACGGAAGAGACTCCTTCTCTGAGATGGTACATTTTTCTCCTTGTTTGGATTCACCAATACTTTCCTAAACATAAGGGATTCTCCATGCTCTGGTTCTACCACATCCTCTAGTGATGCTACGCTCTCTTTGTCTTCTTGCACCATGTAATTTCTTATTGCACCTCTCTTACTTGTCTCTTGGTGTATTTGTGAACACTCAAAAGCTCTATGTCCAACTTCCCACACTAGAAACACTTGCCCAAGAACTCTCCACTACTGCTACCACGTCTTCTTGTTGAATACTCTTTTTCTTGTGCTCCTTGGTTTGCTTCTTTATTCCACTTCGGGCTTGTTTCTTCTTCAAAATTTTGCTTCCCTTTGTGGTTGCTTGGTTGTCCTCTTCCCACTGCAATCTTTCCCCTTCCTCTTGAATTATTTTTCTGCCTTCTATTTACTTTTTCCTCTACTTTTAGACCATATTGGTAAGCCTCTTCAACAACAAGAATCTTCAACATACTCATCTCATCCTGGATATTGAATCTAAGTCCATTTATGTATCTATCCACCTTCTCTTTATCCATTTCATGATGTCTTAAGCTAATCACCATTTTGTAGAATTTGTCTATATACTCCTTCACATTCATGTCTTTCTATTTCAAATTTTGAATCTTTTTAAAAAACTCCAACTCATAATCTCCTAGAATAAACTTTGCCTTCAATTTAGCAACCATCTATCTCCACTGTGTTATCCTCATCTCACCATTCTCTACTCTTTCTTTCTACAACTCTTTCCACCACAATGCAGCATGTCCCTTAAGCTTTGTTTGTACCAACCTTACCCTCTATGGGTCTCTAACATTCTCAAACTCAAAATAGTCTTCCAACTCTCCAATCTAATCTATTAGATCTTCAGGATTCAATGTGTCTGAAAAGTTTGGGACTTCCATTTTATGGCTTCTAGTGATTTGGGCTATTGCTCTCCTTCATCTATTGGCTCTTCATTTTCTCTCTTAGGTTCTTCATCTACAACTTCATCATCTTCAGCATGCACATCCTCATGCTCTGGATTTCTTCCCAAACCTGCAACTATATTTCTTAGCTCATTTCTCATTTCATTGTGAAATTCTTCTAGAATTTTATCTACTCTTCTAGGAATCATCCTTCTCGGGGGCATCTTGAAATCCTCTCAAATTCTTCCCCTGTGAAGTTATTGTCTTCTCATCTCTCCACAGCTATAGGACTCCACACACCTACAACAACCTCTGGAGCTTCAAAAAACTTCACTCCTCACCCACAAATCTTGGCGTAGGCTGCCTCACATTCGGTGCTTTGCCTATGCACTCAAGATCATTGGCTGTGATACCATCTGATGCAGTACATAGCTGCTCACATACACACACAAACCCCAATTCCATAGAGAAAGAAAGTAAATTGCAAACAAAGATCAAAAAAAAATATTGAATACACAAATTATTACATCTCATATAACCTGAGTACATAAATCTGCAACAAATCTTCATCAAAACATGAAAAGACATTACAAATTTCATCACAATGAAATTGAAGATAAATCTCTGCTCATTCAAAATACTCTCTCTTCATTTTCCACCTCTGAATGACTCAAAATAGACTCTTCATTTTTCTGTTCACAGCCCAATTCATGCACACATTTTCTCCCTTTTTCTCCCTCTTCAGACCTGTACCATCATCCCTATGCTGGTGCTCCATCCCATGCTGATTTTTTTTTCTATTTTGAAACATTAAAATAGTCTTTTTAAGAGGCCTTCATTTCTTCCAAGCACTAAAATCTACTATTCTCCTTGTTTGGCATTACAAATGCCTCAAGTTTCAGCCTCAAAGAAGCATTATTATCCTTCTCATGGTGTGGATTTCTTTTTTCCTTTTTAATGCTACAAATACTATAATTTTTGGACCTCAAAAAGAGGTGTTACATTCTCATTATGGCACCAATATGTATTAAATAAAAATAAAAACATCTGGTTCTTTCTTCAATGCCTCCCTTATGCCTTTTGTTGTTTCCATATGAGGCATTCACCCTCTAGTTTTTTATAATTTCTTCTTTTAATGCATTTTAAAACCCTTTAAAATTGCACTTGTAAATAGCAAATCTGGGATGAATTTTGATATTTTAAATGCTCCCAATAATTCAAATAAAATGATCAATAATACCTCCTAGAGCTAAATAAAATTATTTGGCATGATTGCATCAATTGGTGGAGTCGGGTGCCGACAGACGAGAAAAATCAAAGTTCTCTGAATTTGATGAAATTTGGCGAGCAAGCTTGGAATGACGTCCAAAGATCCCATGTAAAAGGATTTTTCTCCAACTTTCAAGAATTTCAAAATATTGAACATTTCATGAATTATCAACACATTTTTTTACAAACTTTTGAGATTAAAATTTCTCAAACCATGAAAGATATTGATCTGATTCTTTTTGTATATTTGACATAGTACCTCCAAAAATGTACTTGCAAAAGGATTCTACTCTAGCTCTTACAGACTTTTAGGAAATAATTTCCAAAAACTACCTCGAGAGCCTCTAAAACAACAATTCAGCGAAAATTGAAATTTGCAATTCTGACCATAGGAGAGCTTTCAAGAAGCAGAGAGACAACTAAAACCACCACAACACACCAAAAATAAGAAAATTATAAGATATTATTTTTGGGTGATGCAAGATTGCCCATGGACCTGGATGCTCCTGCATCATCATGGTGCACCTCCAAAACATCACAACACTGACACATTTTCTTTGTTGTGTCATTGGCCGAAAAGGTATGAGTCATCAGGCTGGTGGGACCCACCTATTTGAAGCCCAACGAAGGAAAATAAGACTGCGGCATCTCATTCTAAGAGTGCCACATGTCACAACCATGCACAATTCTAAATCCACAAGTTTGACATCATTTTCTTGATGTGCTATTGGCTAGTACTATATGAGTCATCAAAGTGGACCCAGCTTCATATAAAGGGAGTCTTTGAAGCTGAAGGAAGAAAAATGGCGAAAGGATACACATGGCACTTCTGCATGATGTTTCTCCATTCGATCAACATTTAATGGATGGCTATAGTTGAATTCTGGAATGAAATGTCTAGAATGTTAGACTTGTGAACGTAAACCTTCAGAATCAACCTAGAACTGTTAGATTTGAAAAGATCAACGATTGATATTTTATAATATGTTTTCAATGCCACCACTCATCGTACGTGCTGAATTAATTGAAGCTATAGAATCGCATGCCATCCTAAATTTTGTTTGAAGTGGGAGTAGAAAATTGTAATGTAACATGTTTCACTCACTTTACTATTACTTGGCACTTGTTTGAGAATAAGAAGAAAATTAAGTTAAATTATAGCATTGCACATAGGCAATTGAAGTTGCAACTACTAAGTTCGATATTATTTGGATTCTGGAAGTGAGAGGGTCAAGGAGATTGCAGTGCACCAAGGAGATTATGGGATGCAATAGAGTCAGTTCATACCAGTCTTTGTATTCATCTTTTCAAAATTTGGGTATGTGAAATACAGAAATCCTACATTCCTTCACATTAATTTATAAGCCTTTAGTTTAAAATTTTCAATCTTGGGGTTTAGGGATGAGGGTTTACAAGCATGTCTACCACCACTACCACACCAAGGATTGGGAAAGGCAAATCAATACACAAAATAAACTACATTGGACTTCTTAAAACCCTAGGTTTCACTGATGAATACCATGATATTTGTGATCATGTAATATTTGGGAGGCTTAACTCAGAACTTAGATTTTCATTTGAGAATAAGGTTCGAATGCAAATGAAAGCAAACCAAGAAAAACCATTACCAATTAATAGTATCACTGCATCATGGGTAATTGGATTAGGACACCTAATGTTCCATGAGGTTTTCCCTTACCCATAATTTATCATGGTTTGTGCCCAAAATTATGATGAAAATAGAAAATAAATTTTTAATAAAGATAGACAGAAAGAAATGTTACCCATTACTATAGTAGAAATTAGTAGACTATGGGGGTTTGTAGACAGAGATTTTGGAAATGTCTGCATTGACCTAGAAAAGTTTGCTAGTGATTATGAAGCAATCAATTTAAATTCCAAAGTTTCTTTTCTTAGAAAAATAACAGTGGATGGTTTCGTACTCAAAAACAATCATAAGCCTCCTTATCAAATTAAAATTTTTAAACCATGGGTTCAGGATACTTGAAATGGTATACAATATCCATTATTGTAATCACCCTGTTAAATAAAAATTTCTAAAGCACACTGCAAAATCCATGTAGAAATATTTTTTAATGGTTAAAGGAGGTCCCACTTCTAATTTCAACACTAAGACCTTTAGGTTCACAACCTACTTGTGTTATTTATTTCTAGTATAGTTTAGTGGAACATTTGTGGCCAACAAGCTTCAGATTCAGCCCTTCATAAATGATGAGGTGAAAAGAGTGGTTCCACTATATGACTAGACCCCTAAGATAAGGATGCATGGTGCTCGAAGGAACTACAATCATTTTGTGGACTACATTTTGGATCCAATGTATTATGTAATTATAAATACTACAATGTCTAGATTGCCTAAGTCTTGTAGAGATTCCATTCAACTGGGATCAAAAATATAATTGGCTGACTAGTACTTCATGGAAGAATATATTGTGCTAAGAATTTATGGATCAGGAGTAGATCCCCACAAACTTCCAATACATGTGATAGAGAGGGTTTTTGCATTGGAATATATAGGTAGATGGACAGTACAGATCAACTATACTCTATTAGTCAACAAACAAAGTGCATATTTCCTTCCTTACCTTCTTCATGTGGAGGGTTTGCATTCATGAAAAGCATTCACTGTGGCACACCAAATTTTATAAATTTTTAAATTTGATATTGACTCTCACTGGAAGTATGACTCATGTGACATGATTAAAGCAAGGCTTTTGGCCAATAAGAATGTTGGAAGTAGAATTCAACATCAAAGCGTTTACCCATGCTATAAATATTGAAAAACAAGAATTCTTGGAATGAGGTGAAAAAAGTAATTGAGGAAAATGTTGTTGAGAAAGGTATTACTTTTGAACAATTGTCAACAAAAATAATGGCTTTGCACCCACAGAGAGCGACAGTAATGCCAATCACTATCAGGAGGTTAGATAATTTTTATAAAAGAGTCGATCAACAATCTAGTTTAAAAAAATACCAGAGTCTCTAAGAATAGATTGTACAGAGGAACAGTGGACACAAATAAAAATAAATACCTTTTGTTCTATGAGGAAGTATCTAGATGATCCAAAAACTACTGTAGACTTTGAGGAGACCTTAGAAGATGGAGTTTAGAAAATTGTGTAATATAGAGCATCCCTCTGAAGCATCTAATCATAAATTTGATGATGATACTAATAGGAAAAATCAACCCTTTGATCCCACTGTAGACTATGCATACAAACCTTGTTTGAGTGAGACCACAAAACAAACATATACTTCAGGAGTAGCCATAGTCAAAAATTTGGGTTATGGAGGTGGTGGTTTGGAGTCCAAAGGACAAGGCAATGCTTGGGTGGTAACATAGGTAGACCCTGGAAGACCTAGTGATTTTCAAGGCATTGGAGCTAATAAACAAGCCCAAAGGTATACAAGGAAAAATAGTATAGTTGAATTTGTTGTAGCTTCAAATCTTTACAGTTAGATACAATCACAACCAATACCACAAGGGTTTTAAGATCTTCAAGATACTCATTTGATTGGTAAAGGAGATGGTGGAGATTCTAGTGCTACTAGTGGCGATGGTATGAGTAGTAGTGGTTAGCAAGTGCTACAACAAAAAATACTCAAAAGCAACTAATACTAGAAGATACTATACAGAATATCAGAGATCAAGGCATTCTGAAGAGGCAAAAGAATATGACAGTTCTAAGTCCAACTACCTCATTTCCACCTCAAAGGAATTATTTCTAGAAGGCACCCCTCTTGTTGTTAGTGTGACTGGGACAAGAATGGTTAATCCTCAACCTCAAATAATTAGAGATGCCTCCTACACTACAAGTACTCCTTCACCATTCAAATACTTGATTGTGTCAGCAGTCCCAGGTTTTGATTACAAAGTTGAGTTTAACAAGAAAGTAGAAAAATCTAAAAGACACAAGAAGCAAGTGCTAGAGAGTACATCTATTGTAACTTCAAAGCCTACGAGAACCAAGTATTTCCTACACATGACCTAGATATAGAAACCATGGAGTACATGTTTGTTATGCTCAAAGTTCAAAATAAATCAAAGAATCATATGAAACACTCTAACTATGAGGTGAGCACTATCCAAGTGGATTTTTCTGGAATCAAAAATACTAAAAAAATTAATGTATCAAAAAGGAACAACAAAGTGGTGTACATGTCATTGCTAAAGCAAGAGAGATAGAAATAGGTTGCAAAATTAAATAGAAAATTTACAAGAAGACCTAGCAAATGAGAAAGTAAAGAGGAAAGAAATAGATAACAAGAGAAATGAATTATAGAAAAGGATAAAAAAATATGCCTCTACATCTACAAGAAAAGAGAATGAACAGATAGAGGTGGAACTAAATGAACTGAAGCAAAGGTTAGATGAAAGCATAAATAATTATGATAATGAAAGATTACAAAAAATGTTGACAGAAGCCAAGGCCTTAGCAAAGACAATACAAGACAAACTTGACAGAAACAAAAGTCAAATATGTGGGAACATAAAATGGAGGAAGAGAGAAGAACCACTGAAAAACTACAGCTACAGCTAAAGAATGCAAAAAATGAAATAAAGTCTTCCCAAAACAAAGTATTTAAATTTTATAGAAAAACAATGAGGCATAAAAAACAAAACATTTGGGAGGAAATAATGTAGAGGACTAATGATTTTTCTGAATTGTTTGAATTCATTGATGCTCTGATAGTATAGAATGTGAAGCTCAAACAACACATTCTTGATAACAAAAAGTTGACTTCAAGTTAGAAAATTGCAAAGCAAATTTTACAAACAATCTACAAAATCAGTGACAATGAATTGGCATACAAAGGAATTCACAACTGGATTGATGCCTCAATAAAGGCATCATCTATCATTTAGAAGTGTACAAAACTAGGTGAAGCACAGGAATTTCTAGATCAAGTTGCAAAATTGTTGCAAAAGCTGCATAAAAAGGTAAAATACTTAAAAGAGCTTGGTTTTCCATTGGCTTTTGGAAAAACATAGTCATACATTGGAAAGGGTGCTCTCAAAAAGAAGATGGAGGATACAATGAAGTTGGATTTGGACTAGTTTCCTTAGAAGCTAGATGAGGCAAACTTTTTGGATTCCATCAAACCAATGATAAGCTTGAATGCAACTTTGATTAATACATTAAAGTTACAAGTCAATTATGAATTGTTAACAAATTTACAAGTCAGATACTATGAGTTAGAATAGATTTCACTTCCATTAGATGAATAGTGGAGCATGCTACAAAAGCTGATGGAATGATTGGATAATATGAGTTTCCAACTCAGCATTGTGTAGAGTTATTTTTGAGCAAGATATTGTAATACTTCTATGTACATTGTATTCCTTCATTTGAAAATCAATATAGGACTCTTTTCCATTTTTGTGTTCAAATTATTTGTATTATTTAATTGCCTGATTCAAGAAAACTTTGGTTTCTAGATACACATTAAACATTTGCTAATGTTGTGTATGCTATTGTTAGTTTTGTTAGTATGCATTTAGTTGAATGCATGTAACACTTATTTGTATCACACAATAATAATATGAAATTATTAATAATATGTTAATTAATAAATAGAAATTGAAAAATGTGTAAAATTTAGATGCTAAAATAAAATTAAATTTGGAAACAATGTTTAAAATTTAGATTCTAAAATGGAATTGTTATCCTATTTTGCCTTCCGACACAAATAGCCTAAGGATCCATGAAATACTAGTGTTTTCACCCTTTGGAATGCAAGAGAAAACCACCCAAATTGACTAAGTCCCAAAAATCCTAATTTTTCCTTGTGTTTTCAGTGTTTCAGAGTTTGGGCTTCCCCTCTTCATCATGCCATATTTGTCATCTCCAAACTCCACCTTGTTCCTTGTATTTGGCTAAGTGTTTCGGTCTTCGAAGGTCAAGAGTTCGCTCTTCCATGTTCTTCCTTTTAGAAGGTGGAAGGTTGGAGGTCTGCTCATCAAAGCCTGATAAGTTATTACTCTAAGTACGGTGAGAGTCAGAGGTCAAGGATTTCTTCTTCCCCCTTCCTTTCCTTTTGGTAGGTGGAAGGCGAAAGGCCTAGTGGCTAAAGCCTGATGACTTTAAAGGTGTTTGCGCGGGTGCACAGTGTTGCCACATGTCCCAGGTTCTTTCCTTGGCGCATCGTGGCAGCAGTAAAATAAAAATATGAGGCAAGTGCACTGATGTGTGCTATTAACACATGTCCAGGTCTGCAAATTCAAGAATTGGCTAAGTGTTTCGATCATCAGACTTCGGGGGTTTCATCTTTTCTCTTCCTTTCCTTTTGGAAGGTGGAAAGTGGAAGGCCTGAAGCTTGACTTCTACCAATTCCTTCCTCAAATGGCTAAGTCTTTCAAAAAGCAAGGATCAAGAGTTCTCTCTTCCCTCTTCTTCTTTCCCAAAAGTGACAAGAAAAAGGCCTAAGGCCCGATCTCCGCTGATTTCTCAAATCGGCTAAGTGTTGCGGACGCAGAGGTCGAGTTCTTCTTTCCAAAGAATGACGTAATGGTGAAGGCCCAACCCTCGAAGCCTAACGGTTTCTTTTCTATCAAAATTTGGAGGTCGAGGCTTCCTCCTTCACCTTTTCAAAGCCTGGCAGGTGGAAGACTAATCAAAGGAAGCCCAATCAGTCGGGGCCTACTCTTTTTTATTTCTAGGTGTATTTTCTATTGTGCAAGACACAATGGGACTAATCGGTGACCCTCTTGGTCACCATTAATGCTTCTTCAGAACCTGATTACTTGTAGAAGATGGACTTCTCACCTCCCCATTCCACTGTGACCTCATTTTCATTAAATCTTTTGTACCCAGGGCATGGGCAGACATTCCTTTTTCAATAGATTTCATAGGCAGTGGTGGACCCTTCTTTTGAGAAAGAAGAGTCAAGTACAAGTGAGGACATAATGTCCTTATCTTCATTCTTTATTAGTCCTTTGAGCTCAATTACTAGCTTTTATGTGAGAAAAATATATTTTCAAGGCTGATATGATGGACTTAATGATAAATTGGAAGTCATTGTGGCATTGCATGTCTTTTGGTTGGCAAGATTGTTTAAGACGCGATGGTGCGATAAGTGATTGAATATCATGGGAGTGCTTGGTAAGAAGAAGTGAAGGGATATTCTTTACACTGGTGTGATGATATGTTCAGCAGTTGGCAGGTCCCATCTCAAGGGGAATGAAATTGGTGCCTAGTATGTGAGTGCAGAGGAAGTAGTGTGGGTCCCTCAAGGCCCACGATGGTGTGATAAGGTGACATGTGGCTTTGACGTGTGTGAAACATACTTTGTTGGCATTTTTTGATTAGCTGATGATTTCTAGATTAGTTCTTGTGCATTTGTGATCACTGATTTCATTCTAATTTGTCCTAAATCAACGGGTGAAATTCAAACTCTGGATAATAAACATGAAATCTAAAAAGTAATTATAGTATGATGGATTCGGCCTGAATTCTTGAAAATATTAGTTGCTTCTCAAGTATGTAAGAAGGTGATTTGACAATAGACACAATTCTCAAGCAATTCTTGATGCCCAGTTAGATTTCGGTATGTGAACTTTGCCTTTGTTGTTCGTGTGAAGAGGCATTTCTAGATAGATAACAATTAATTCACACCTCCATTTCATGCTTGAAAGGATTGCAAATAAATTCAAATGTGTGGACAACTGGAATGAAATAAATTAAAGGCAGTGAGTCACACAATAACCCTCTATTCATTGTTATAAATAAGGGTGTTTTCATGAATTGTTCACATCATCAGCTACCACAAGTACTATGTAAGATTTATCTTTTATTTCTTAAAGAGGTATGCCTCTATTTTCTTGGCTACAGATTTATTCTTTTTGAATTAAGGAAGGCAATAAGTATTGCTTGGAGAATGGGGGGAACTGGAAAGAGTAGGGATTTTTTTTACAATAGTTTAGCCAGTTTCCATGAACCATAGCAGAATAAAATTATTCTTGAGAGGAACTAGACAGACCATGCACACCATTGTTTACTGCTAGGGGTCACAACATGCAAGAGGGGCCCTATTCACTGGGTCAAAGAAGTCCTGGCCTCTCCAGTGATCAAGTTTTGATGGGGTAAGGAGTTGACTTGCCTTCCTAGTAGCCTTTCATATAAGCCTGAGCACTAGATGAAAAGTAGGTTCTTGTTTTTAACTTTGAAGGAGGATCTTCAGTTGGCCAGAAGTTTCTAGAATTTGGAATTGGCTGAAAGAGAGTGCCCACCAATCAAATCTATGATATAGTTTCCTAGGTGTAAATATTAAATGCATTGTAACTAAAAATTGTACTACAAAATTTTTAAACCGACATATGTAGTCTATTTATAGGCTCTTAAGTGTCATAGTATAGAAGAGAGATCCACACCTAAGAAAGAAAACACAGTGATCAGGTGGATATAGAAATTTTATTTTCTGGGCTATGGGTACAAGGTATTAACGTATTGGGGAGTAAGTTTCTATAATAGATTGGATGCATTGTTAATATTGACAACCAAAGGACTCGCTTGCATATGCACAAATTCTTGTATGGTGATTTTCAATTCAGATTGAGTAATATGAATAGCACTATATGTGTGTGTTTTCTGCAATTGTCTCCTTGAATGTATGCATTTCTTTTGTGAATGAATGAATCAAGGTTTTTGGATTTCACTTATACAATTTTTTTTGTATTGAATGTTTCTATTTGTTGCTTCTAATCAAGGATTGGATTAAATATGCTTCAAACAAAACATAGGAAGTGATGTATTGTACTAGGGATTTTTGAAGAAGAATTGCAAAAAATACTATTTCTTGGGTATATCATTGCAAGCCACTGATATAAATACACCCTCTGAGTTTGAAGTTCTATTGTTATAGAGGAAACATCTGCAGGAGGGATTTTGACTCTGTTACCCTTATTAAGGCACCGATTAGGAGATTTGCTTGCCCAAGGGTCCAAGAAGAATAATGATTATAAGATGAATCATTCTGTGTTCATTTTCAGTTGTTGTAGTTAGGGTATCTCTGTGCATGTTCTCATAGTAAACAAAGAATATAGTCCAAGAATTTTGCTAGTTTGGGAGTTATCTTGAAAATCTTGGTGCATACATGAGAACATTTTGCCTAGTACTAAAAATCTAAATTTTATTGGTTGTGAATAAGGGAATACCCTCCTAGGTGTGATAGAACCTGAAGTGCAGGGGAGATAAGTGTGGATGGTTTCCCACTTTGTTAAACAATCTCCCACTCTATTGGCCAAGTCTTGAAATCTAAGCATTAAAAGTGGCAAACCTTTAGGATTCAATGCATGCAAATTTGAGAACCAACAGGCAGACCCATCTGGGTGCACTCCAAGGGCACAGAAATGAGTTATTGTAGTATGGACAATGTTGGGTGAATATTTTGTCATTAACTCACTAATGACAAAATAGTTATATCAGCCATAGCTATGATGAGACAAAGTCTCTCCTCTCAACAAGGGGAGGTTCCCTTTATCACAAAGGGTAAGTGCAAAAAATTGGGGGGTCAAAAAGTGGCCAAATTTTTTTCAAAAAAAATTACTACATAATGCACTCGCATTATGGTTTGGTAATGATGAGCCTAAGGCTCGGCAAAACCAAACCATAACATGCTTGCGTTATAACATGAGCGTGTTATGTTTAATTATATATATATAAAAAAGAGCATTTCTACTCATTTAATTTCTTTATTTTCCTCTAAACCCACAGCCTACAAACCCTAAGGAGCATGCTCACATTTTTGAAGACTCAATTCAACACCAAAATCTTACCGATTCATCGTCAAAATGCCATCATGACATCGAGCAGGCTAAAAAAGTGAGTTCCTTTTTTTTTTTTGAATTTGTTTCTAAATAGGTAGGTTTGAGTTGATTTTTGATGTAAATTTTCTTAATTCTCAAGAAATGTTAATGCACCTCCTCCTCCTCCTCCTCAAAATCCACAAAATCTTGAAGAGGAAATACCTGTTGAAGAACAACCCAAACAACAAACTCTTCCATCCATTCCTTGACATGCCTCTGGAACACAAGAAAATCTAATGGGGCAAATTGAAAACAATAAAAAAGAAATTGAAGACATAATTGTAAGGTTGAAGGATCCTTCAACTTCAACCTTGCATAGGTCCACACTTACTCAATCTCTTGAATCTATGTTATCAAATGTAGATTCAATTAGCAAGCAAATATCTAGTTGGTCGAATAAGAGGAGAGAGTTTAGAGAGTATTAAGCAGACAAGCTATCATATGAAGATGTGAAAAAGTTACAAATTATAAAATTGGACTTGTGTTCCATTTTCACAAACCCACAAACAAATCAACCTCCACCCATTACATGCAAGAGGTTCCCTATCCATTAGTGCAACAACCAAGCAATAAGGGACAATTTTGGGTAGTGGTGGTGGATGGTTTTTGACCATCCTCCATGCAATAATAATGAGGTCCCGCAATATTTTTTGAGGAAGCTCTACTGCAAGTTTGTCCTTAATAAAGTGCCAAACTATTTTGATATGCAGGACTTTCAGGGTAGAGGTGGGGGGTCAGCACAAGATAGACCAGGCGCACGTGTTGACCTACAGTGGCCACTGAGATGAGTAATCAGCAGACCAGCCCATGAGAATGTTTCTATCCCTTCCATTGTGAAGGAGAGTGTTGAGGTCGATACACTTCAGTCCATTAGTGCCTTGACCCAAAGCATCATAGAGCATGCCAGTCCTGTAGCACAGCATGGGTTGGGAGATAGTGCGAGGAGTAGGGTCCCACCCCATGCTTGTTAGACTTGTGGGTCAGCCTGTGGTTATGACCCCATGGATAGTCAAGACGCAGGTGCACAGGCTACATCTGCAGCTGAGCAGATGGTGATGACAAATACTCTCCTGAGTGAGACTTTTGGCCTTGATACTCAGGTAAATATTAGCAAGTTCATTGAATTTAATTTATTAAATTTTATTTTTGAAATGCAAGATTAACTAATTTAGTTTGATGATTTTAATGAAATTTTAGGGTCATAGCATTGATGCAGTTTTCAGTGGTTCTCCACCTGCATATTACACTACATCATCTACTGTCAGGGTATGTAACTAGTAAACAATTATAAATATTACATGTGAATAGCACCGTTATATGAATGGTATTCTAATATCTGATTTTGGATGTTGAATAGGTTAATATTGGAGATTTCATGGCAACACCTGCCACTGGTGGTGGACTTCAAAGCTTCACGGAGATAATAAAATAAATAGTTTAATGAATGAATTGTACTTACTAGATTTTTGTATGTGACTTGTGTGCTTTATTGTGTGTACTTCCATGTTTAGGTCAACGTGTGTGTATGTTAGGATCCATGATTTGCATCACTATTATAGTTTTCGTAATTGAATAATGTTGTTTTATTTCCAGATGATGTAGGCTGCGGAGACACCTCCCAATGTTCATAGGGCAATGGAGCATGGTGTGACCTCTGTGACTCATAGCTCCATGCCATTGACAGGGGTATGAGGCAGATTAGTAAATTTCAATTTACATTCATTGTTATAGTTTTTTATTTTTGAAAAATCAAAAGATTACTGATTTGAAGTTTAATTTCTATTTGGATGGTTTCTATAGGACATGACATCACCATAGCCTATTCCTGCTACTAAGGCAAGTGAGGAGACAGATTATATGGTAGCGGTAAGTGATTATTTTGTTAAATATTTTATTTTTTATAACATGTAATTTCTATATATTAATGTCTATACTTTTTATTGTAACAGCTAAAGATGCAGGAAGAACTAAATAGGAGGAGCAGCCATCAGGTTCATAGTAGACCACCCACATATGCATCTCCATCCCCTAGAAGATCAAAGGCTGCTCATGATCTATTCTCTTCACCAGCCAAAGGGGAATGACTTTTTATTGTGTTCCTTTGTTGTATGCTTATATGGTATTTGTGGACATATATTTTGTATTACATATAGTTGACATTGTATGCCTATATGGCATTCTTGTAAGCCTATATGGTTATTTTGTATATATGTTATACTTATATCAACAGATATTGATGTATGCCTATATGGATATTTGGTTAATACAAATCTTTTTTATTGATGGCGTCCATACTTGCATTATAAATCCACATTTGAATGGATATTTGTAGATGGCTACTTCAAATATTTAAAGTCCAATTGTATTACATAGGATGTTTGTTGATCCAATAAGTGAGCTATTGTTATTCAAGTATCACCTAAAACTTATTTTGGAACTAAAAGATAAAAGTTGTATTTAAAATAAAAATGAATCATCATGTTGAACAGAAAATATTCATATTCTTTATGAGTTGCTCAATTGAAAATATTTCTTAATTTCTTGTTATTATACCATATTGGGATGCAAAGAGTATGTTTGTTGTTTTGAATAAGATAGTCAAAATCATATGCTTATGAGCACCTATTGACCATTGTGGTTATTAAATGTAATTCCTCTTGCATATAAGGTGAGATTATGAGATTACATTGAGTCTTACCTAATTTTAGTATGCAACATAACATTGGGGCTATAGTCTTCCATAAGTCATCAACAATCAAGGCTCAAGGTTGTCATTGAAGTCAAAGGGTCAAGGTTGTTTGTCTTTGATGTCAAGGTTAATGCCATGATGTTGATACGGTGATACAGTGATTCAAGGTAGGTGATGGTCATGAGGTGCATGATGTTGTGAATATGGTTTTCATGATAAGGTCTCTCAATTCATGTTGATGCTGCACAAGACAAACATAGTTCATATGATGCAAGGTTCATGTTCATGGTGGATGTGGTTTTGTTCATGCAAGGTTTTGTTGTGAATATGGTTTTCATGATAAGGTCTATCTTGAAAGGTTGATATGATGCAAGGTTCATATTCATGGTGGATGTGGTTTTGTTCTTGCAATAAAAAGTTAGAGAAGACACAAGCTTTCATAATCATAATCTTATTGATAGTTAGGGTTTGCATATTGGGCATTAAACCCTAAAAAGAATCTACTTTTCTTAAGACTTTAAAACCCTCAATTGCTTGTTGTGTGTAAAGTGCACTTTTATTTTAATTTAATATTGACTTATATTCAAAAGTTACTATCACTTAAATCAACCTACTAAAGGGTCTTTAAGTCATTAGTTCACTGGCCCTTCAACCTAACTCAATCGGTGTCTCTAGTAAACTCTCATAAGCTCGAGCGCCATATCATAATCGAATGCCATATTTAATTGATATGAGGGTGGCAAAAAGGATTGGAAGGTTAGTATTTAAAAGGAATTTGGAATACAATCATCTCTATGTGGTTGAATTTGATGGGCATGCCTTTATAAAAGGATAAAAGATAGCTTTATGTAGGATATCATGGTATTTGTAGTGTTTGAAGATTGAAGACTAGTTAGTGTTTGTAGCTCGGACTATTTTGGCATGTTTGGGTGCAAAATAGGCACATGCCTAGCCCAAACCTACCCATCTAGACACATTGGAATTGTTGATTTGGCCGCACGAGGAGAAGACCAAAAGTTACACCCCTTTGCAACTTTACACTGCCTCCTTTTGATAATTTTTGGGGCAACAAAAAAAATTTCACCACGGAAAAACACCTCAGAGATATAAAAATTGAGAGAAGTTATTATAGAGGGACCCTAGGTGATCGTGTTGCCTCAGACAGAATGTATCTAAGTGACACGGTTTCTGAGTAACAACTCGTCAAAGATTGCTGCCTTTTTGCACTTTTGAGTCTTCAGGGATATCACCGATATAATGTAGTTCGGACTGTTTCGGCATGTTTGGGTGCAAAACAGGACCATGCCTAGCCTAAACATACCCATTCAGATGTGTTGGAACTATCAGTTTGGCCACATGAGGAGAAGAACAAAAGTTACACCCCTTTGCAACTTTACACTACCTCCTGACGATTTTTGGGGCAGTAAAAAACCTTTCACCACAGGCAAACGCCTTAGACATATAAAAAATTGGGAGAGTTTATTGTAGAGGGACCCTACATGATCATTTTTCCTTAGATGGAATGTATCTAAGTGACACGATTTCTAAATAACAACTCGTCAAAGATTGCTACCTTTTTTCACTTTGGACTCTTCAAGGATATCATTGATACAATGTAGCTCAGACTGTTTCGGCATGTTTGGGTGTAAAAAAGGACCATGCCTAGCCTAAACATACCCATCCAGATGCGTTGGAACTGTCAGTTTGGCCACATGAGGAGAAGAACAAAAGTTACAACCCTTTGCAACTTTACACTGCCTCCTTCTGACGATTTTTGGGGAAGCAAAAAACCTTTCACCATGGGCAAACGCCTTAGAGATATAAAAAACTAAGAGAGGTTATTGTAGAGGGACCCTACATGATCGCTTTGCCTTAGACAGAATGTATCTAAGTGACACAGTTTCTGAATAACAGCTCGTCAAAGATTGCCACCTTTTTGCACTTTGGACTCTTCAGGGATATCGTCGGTACAATGTAGCTCAGATTGTTTCAGCATGTTTGGGTGCAAAACAGGACCATACCTAGCATAAATGTACCCATCCAGATGTGTTGGAACTATCAGTTTGGCCACACGAGGAGAAGAACAAATGTTACACCCCTTTGCAACTTTACACTGCCTCCTTCTAACAATTTTTGGGGCAGCAAAAAACCTTTCACCATGGGCAAACGCCTCAGAGATATAAAAAACTGAGAGAGGTTATTGTAGAGAGACCCTATGTAATCGCATTTCCTCAAACAAAATGTATCTAAGTGACATGTTTTCTAAGTAACAACTCGTTAAAGATTGCTACCTTTTTGCACTTTGGACTCTTCAGGGATATCACCGGTGCAATGTAGCTCAGACTGTTTCGCCATATTTGGGTGCAAAAAAGGACCATACCTAGCCTAAACGTACCCATCCCGATGCGTTGGAACTGTTAGTTTGGTCGCAACAGGAGCAGGACAAAAGTTACACCCCTTTGCAACTTTACACTGCCTCCTTCTAACAATTTTTGGGGCAACAGAAAACCTTTCACCATGGGCAAACGCCTTAGAGATATAAAAAACTGAGAGAGATTATTGTAGAGGGACTCTACATGATCATGTTTCCTGAGATGGAATGTTTCTAAGTGACACGGTTTTTGAGTAACATCTTGTCAAAGATTGCTGCCTTTTTGCACTTTGGACTCTTCAAGGATATCATCGATACAATGTAGCTCAGACTGTTTCGACATGTTTGAGTGAAAAATAGGACCATGCCTAGCATAAATGTACCCATCCAGACGCATTGGAATAGTCAATTTGGTCGCATCAAGAGCAGGACGAAAGTTACACCCCTTTGCAACTTTACACTACCTCCTTCTGATGATTTTTAGGGCAGCAAAAAACCTTTCACCACGGGAAAACGCCTCAGAGATATAAAAAAATGAGAGAGGTTATTGTAGAGGGACTCTACGTGATCGTGTTTCCTTAGATAGAATGTTTCTAAGTGACATGATTTTTGAGTAACATCTCGTCAAAGTTTGCTGCCTTTTTGCACTTTGGACTCTTCAGGGATATCATCGGTACAATGTAGCTTGGACTGTTTCAGCATGTTTGGGTGAAAAATAGGACCATGCCTAGCGTAAATGTAACCATCCAAACATGTTGGAATAGTTAGTTTGGTCACATTAGGAGCAGGACAAAAGTTACATCCCTTTGTAACTTTACACTACCTCCTTACGATTTTTGGGGCAGTAGAAAACCTTTCACCATGGGCAAACGCCTTAGAGATATAAAAAACTAAGAGAGGTTATTGTAGAGGAACCCTACATGATCGCGTTGCCTTAGACAGAATGTTTCTAAGTGACACAATTTTTGAGTAAACATCTCATCAAAGATTGCTACCTTTTTGCACTTTTGACTCTTCAGGGATATCATTGGTACAATGTAGCTCGAACTGTTTCAACATGTTTGGGTGAAAAAAAGGACCATGCCTAACGTAAATGTACCAATTCAGACACGTTGGAATAGTCAATTTGGTTGCATCAGGAGCAGGATGAAAGTTACACTCCTTTGCAACTTTACACTGCCTCCTTCTGACGATTTTTGGGGCAACAAAAAACCTTTCACCAAGACACCTAAGACACCTATTTTCTAGTCTCTATCTACCTAGTTGACATATCGTATTTACCTAAGACACAATTAGAGACACCTATTATCCAGTTAGAAACCAAGACACCTAGAGACACCTATATTGTATACATTACCTAGATTTTATACATTATTCTTAGGATCAACTTCATCCATCACTTAGGTCTAACCCCATGAAGTATAACATGATGATGTAAAAATGTGTATATGTGTAAAAATGCGGCAGCAAATAAAAAAAGACAAACCTTACAGATTAATGTGCATACTTACAACTCAATGTAACATGACTTTACAAAATCAATGTGAATACCTACAAATTAATCCAATGAACCATCTAGGTCTTCTCTACTCTTTATTGTGTCAAGTATTGCTTCATGGTCAGACTCACGCACCTTCCACAAGGTCTTGTTCAAAGGTCTACCCCGATACTGTATCAAATGAACATTGGATTCCATGATAAGGTTCGACTAATGAAGAATCTTCTGATGCATGTCAAAGTCCTGAAACAGCCATACATTAACACTCTTATGTGGGTACCTTCTAAGCCATGTTCTAGTAATAACCACTGAGCCTGTAGGGTATTCGATGTTTTCTCCATCTGTAACTGGGGCCTCCAATTTCTTTTTGGCCTCAACACAATGACATAAGTAACAATCTGTTCCCTCTTCATTATCTTCATCTGCAATAACTGCATATACGTGCCCTACATTGATATGTGTAGCAAATTAGATGAAATTAGTCAACATTACAAAAACATTACAAAGTAAGATGGCATTAGGAATTTTAAAAACTAGGCAAATAGATATATTACCTGGTTGATCTAGATCTGATATGTGGTCAAAGTCAACTAATGATTCCATCTGTGTTAGTTCTAGTGCCGTCGGGGGTTGATACGTGTCAAGTGGGCTAAGATAACTTAATTGTCATTCATCAACCCACTCCTTTGACTCGCACTCATCCCAAGATTGAATTGTACAAGAAGAACAAAAGCATGACATCTTTCACGTATGGATACTCCATGAACCTACAATTGAGCTTCTGAAAGAGTGCATCTCACTTGATCCTGTCAGTGTAGAACAATCCTCATATGGTGCAATGTTAGTATGATCTATCAACCAAAAAAATCTACAAACTGAAGACTTACCTTCATTACCTGGACCCATAGAAGCATTACACCACTCGATAATCAATTTTGCATCTGTCAACTTTGCATTGTCTTTATACTTTAACTCTTCTCGTGCTATGGCTCTTTTGATACATGCTCCTGCACCATCATGCTCCCCCTTTCCATGCCTGGCCTCACAAAAGTTCCACATATGCTATATACCTGTAAAATTATGCCTCCTACTCAGCCAATAGAAATTCCACGAGTTCTTGAATTGTGATGCACAATTATCCGACCATATGATATGGTGACTGAACGATATGCCCCTTCTAGCCAAATCATTGTAGAACACCTGAAAGCAACCTTACATGAACTCCATAGAATGTGTGTGATCATCACTAATATAAAAATTATACTCCCTTATGATCTTTCTATCATCCTCTATAATATCATTCGCATGAGTGAATGCGATGTGCACAAATATAGAAACTTGTGTGGAGTTGTAATATTGTGATTGCACCTCACGTTGTGGCTGTAGACTATAGTTCTCTGCAAAGTCAACAACTGAAACAATGCTACCAATTAGAGATGTGTCCTTGCATAACTTGAATCGCAAGTCCAACCATCGAGCTCTATGGGTATGTCTTGCATACTCATACACTATGATGTCATGAAATATAGGCATAAACTGATACACTGGAATCTTTTCAATAACCAATTCACACCTCTTTGCTTCTTTACCATATTTTGTATTGTATGCCACTATTTTATACTTGCCAAACTCTACTAGTTCGTTTCCAACCGCATGTGTTATTTCCATATGTTCACATATTGGCAAACATTGCAAGCCACTGCAACAATGACATGTGCCATCAGAGCATAATTTCTTGTAGAATATTTGACCTTCCTCTCTTTCAGATAAAATTCTTGATATGAAGTCTCTTGAAGATGTTGGTGGGGTATGTATGGCACAACTCTGCAAAACATTGTTAGTATGCATATCTAAACATATAGACCTATAAACATCAAAATGGTTAGAAAATTCAATATGTAATCTACAACAACAAGTAGTGCATGTGTGATTTATCTTGACATAGAAAGGTTTTAGCATTTCAAAATATCTTTGACAAATTTTAATTTGAGGATACTTCTCTAGAAATTTACCATAAAACTGTGTTTGAGTCTCATCCAAAAAATGCTTTGGATGTGGCTCACGGTTCCGATTACCGATTCTCCTTCTTACCACATCCCTTTGATTCAGAGATACCCTTGTGTAATTCTTCCAAAAGTCTTCAATTAGTGATCTCAATGCTTCAACAATTGGTTTATCTTTTTGTGGTAGTCTCCTCGAGAACGCCCATAATTCATTGGCATTAGTGTCCTCAATTCTTTGGCATCCTCCAATGGCTCTTGATAAAGTTTTCCTATTAATTCTCAATTCTTGACTCATCTTTCTAATGAGATGAGCTTTCCTTGTTTGACTACTTACTATAGTCGATGTAATCACACGTCATGTTGCATTACTATCTTTTGTGCATGAGGTGTTACCCACACTCTCATATGCACTCATTAGATTCTTGACAATAGATTTTTCACTTGAAGCCTCTGATGTTCTCAACCCAAGAATCTTCATGATGGACCTATACTTTATACTTCGCATCATTTCAATGAATAGTTGACATCTTGCAGTCTCATTTAACTTTTCAAAGAACAATCTCTAAATCTTATGAGCATATCTTCTACAAGTGCGTTTTGGAATCTTACCTTCCATTGGCTGCAAAATATTCTCATCAATATCAATCAAATACTTTGGCTTTCTATGCAAAATTCTAGGTGGTGTTAAGCTAGGTAAATTCATCTCAACATTAGGAATTTCATCAATATTTAAATGAGATGGGCTAGATGGCATACCTTCGATCGAATATGGAATAGATGACATACCTTGAGGTTGAGGAGGGAACGATGGCGTACCTCCTTCATCACATGTGAGTGATGATGTACTCTCAACTTGAGATGTGGTAGATGGTGTCCCTACATGTTGACTTGCGGTAGAGGACGTGTCTCCAACTATGGTATTCAAATCTCTCATAGCACAAAGTTTTTACATTCGTTCTCTTTGTGCCGCCAATACCATATCTCTTTGTGATGGTTGTAGTTCCTCTTCAATTGGCATGTCTTCATTTATTGTGTCCAATTTCCTCTTCTCATGAACTTCCCTCATAGCCACTATTTTCTTTGCATTCTTAGCTTCTATCTCTTCCTGTGTTGGTCTAATTCTTGATCATTTTCTCGACATGATGGAGAATTTGTCTGTAGCATGATAAAGAGACCAATATTAGTTTCTAATAAATGAATCCTTACAAATAACTAAAATATATGTCATTCAACCCCTCATAGTAAATGTACATACAATCATCATGTAAAAGAGTAAATGTCACTCAACCAAAATAGGTACAAAGCATACAAAGTAAATTATTGCAGCCATGAAAAGAGTACATGGGACTTCATGCTTGAAAAGGTTGAGGCAAACCCAATTTGGCATGTTTTTTGTTACTAGGGCTACTATGATTTGGAATTGAGAAGGTGTTTTGTTGGTACTAGGGATACTAGGATTTGGGTGGCTTGTGAAGGAATAGACAACAATTGAAGAGTGTAGACTTCAATAAGGGTTTAGAATGGTTGTGTCTAAGTTCCTGAGGAGTAAGAAGACCTCTAGTATCCTTGTTAGGTATTGAAGACCCTCTTTGTGCCTTTGTATAGGGAGATTGCTTGAGAGGAAAGCTTATGAAATTTGAAGAAACTATTGGTATGATCCCTTTGGATTGAGTTGAACCCTACCTTTGCATCACATACCTAGGATTGTCATAAAAATCATTAGACTAATCTCTGTAATTTAAGGTATTGAATGGTATATAGTCGATCAAGGTAACCACCATCATGTGCTAACAAAGGACAATTGTGAAATTTTGAAATATTGTTGTGTCATGTGCATGTACAAATCATCATGAATAGGTGCATAAGGAATGTCCTAGCCCAAGATATGTGCATACAAGTCATCATGTCATGTGCATACTTGTATGATCTTGGCACCTATTCATTTGTATTTTAACTTGTTAATATGACAAGATAATAGTGGGATTGTATTTTTATTATGTTGTAAGGATTTATTCTTGTATAGTTTGACATCATGGTATGTTAAGGTCTATTTATTACACATAATTATTAAAGAGCCCGAGTGTAGAAAATATACATGGCATCATGTGAGATTGTAGGCTGCTTTCTTGATTGGGAATGTGTCTATTTTAAACATGTATGATAAAGTATGATAAATTAATTCAAATAGAATTAAGGAAAATGTAAAGAACATGCATGTAAAGACTTGACATACCTAAAAAATAGAGATTTGAATGGATAGAGTACCCAATTATGTAGTATTTTTTTCTTCTTGCATCAAACTCCTCAACAATTTGAGTTTTTCACTACTTGCTTTATTTTCAATGTTAAATTGAATAACACTCAAATATAATTAGTAACAACAATACTATTAACCAATCTATAATGTTAAATTCCTAAAATTGAATCACAATTAACATTGCAACACTCCAAAAATTGAAACTTGAATAGATATATATATATATATATCAAAGTTGGTGTGAAAACTATGTTATTTCCTCCTTCTCAAGTTGGCAAAGCAGAAAAGGTGGTGGAAAGATCATGCAAAGGTGGTAGAATGTGTAAAATGTGCATGTGAACTTCCCAACAGCATGAAAGCACTTCTTTTTTGTCAGAACACGTGCATAATCAGCATGAAAATAGAGCATGTGGGCCTAGATCATGGGGGTCAACACTTTTTTACCATTTCTATAGCAGGACAAAATGCGAGCACGTTATAACCTGCTCACGTTTTGTCCTGCTAAAGATTGATCCATAAATATTTGTGCCTATCTCACCTTCGATAGCACCTTTACAATATCTCACCTCTAGTTCCATTAGCTCATGTTCTATATCTCACTTATCTCTCCCCCTCACCTTTCTACCTCTCCCCTCTCTATGTCTCTTAGTCACTCCTTGTCTACCTCAACCCTAAACCCTAAACCCTAAACCTTATCCCTAAACCCTAATCCCTCAACCCTCAACCCTAATCCCTCAACCCTCAACTCTAATCCCTCATCCCTAAACCCTAAACACTATCCCTATTCCTAAACCCTCAATGGGCTTGATACTATACCTTAAACCCTAATCCCTTATCCCTAAACCCTCCAACCCTATCCCTAATCATTATACCCTCGACACTCTACTTTAACCCTAATACCTCGACCCTCAACCCTATCCCTAAACCCTTGACCCTTGAACCTCAATGTACTCAACCCTCAACGTCAAACCCTAATCCCTAAACCCTTAACTTTGATCCCTCGACCCTCAACCCTATCCCTAAACCCTCAACCCTAAAACCTCAACCCTCAACACTCAATGTCAAACCCTAATCCCTCAACCCTTAACTCTAATCCCTCAACCCTAAACCCTAAACCCCATCCCTAAGCCCTAATCTGTCAACCCTCAACCCTCAACCCTAATCCCTCATCCCTAAACCCTAAACACTATCCCTATTCCTAAACCCTCAATGGGCTCGATACTATACCTTAAACACTAATCCCTTATCCTTAGACCCTCCAACCCTATCCCTAATCATTATACCCTCGACACTCTACTTTGACCCTAATCCCTCAACCCTCAACCCTATCCCTAAACCCTCGACCCTTGAACCTCAACCCTCAGCCCTCAACCCTCAATGTCAAACCCTAATCCCTCAACCCTTAACTCTAATCCCTCAACCCTCAACCCTATCCCTAAACCCTAAACCCTAAAGCCTCAACCATTAACCCTCAACCCTAATCCCTCAACCCTCAACTCTAATCCCTCATCCCTAAACCCTAAATGTTATCCCTATTCCTAAACCCTCAATGGGCTTGATATTATACCTTAAACCCTAATCCCTTATCCCTAAACCCTCCAACGCTATCCCTAATCCTTATACCTTCAACACTCTACTTTAACCCTAATCCCTCGACCCTCAACCCTATCCCTAAACCCTTGACTCTCAAACCTCAACCCTTAATGTCAAACCCTAATCCCTCAACCCTTAACTCTAATCCCTCGACCCTCAACCCTATCCCTAAATCCTAAACCCTAAAGTCTGAACCCTCAACCCTCAACGTCAAATCCTAATCCCTCAACCCTTCACTCTAATCCCTCAACCATCAACCCTAAACCTTATCCCTAAAACCTAATCCTTCAACCCTCAACCCTAATCCCTCAACCCTCAACTCTAATCCCTCATCCCTAAACCCTAAATGCTATCCCTATTCCTAAACCCTCAATGGGCTCGATACTATACCTTAAACCCTAATCCCTTATCCCTAAACCCTCCAACCCTATCCCTAATCCTTATACCATTGACACTCTACTTTAACCGTAATCCCTCGACCCTCAACCCTATCCCTAAACCCTCAACCCTAAAACCTCAACCCTCAACACTCAACGTCAAACCCTAATCCCTCAACCCTTAACTCTAATCTCTCAACCCTAAACCCTAAACCCCATCCCTAAGCCTAATCCATCAACCCTCAACCCTAATCCATCAACCCTTAACCCTAATCCCTCATCCCTAAACCCTAAACACTATCCCTATTCCTAAACCCTCAACAGGCTCGATACTATCCCTCAACCCTTAACCCTTAAAACTTGAACCCTAAAACCTATCCCTACACCCTCGACACTTGACACTATATCTTAAACCCTAATCCCTTAACCCTCATCCCTAAAGCCTCAACCCTAAATCCTTAAACCTTCAGCCCTAAACCCTATCCCTAATCCCTCTACCCTTGACACTCTAATTTAACCCTAATCCCTTGACCATCAACCCTATCCCTAAACCCTCAACTCTCAACTCTCAACATTAAACCCTAATTCATCAACCCTAAACCCTAATCCATCAAACCTAAACCCTATCCCTAAACCATCAACTCTCAACACTATACCTTAAACCCTAATCCCTATCCCTCAACCCTTAACCCTTAAAACGTAAACCCTATCCCTACACCATCAACACTCGACACTATATCTTAAGCCTTAAACCCTCATCCCTAAAGCCTCAACCCTTAATCCTTAAACCTTCAACCCTAAACCCTATCCCTAATCCCTCTACCCTCAACACTCTAACCCTAACCTCGACATTAAACGCTAATCCGTCAACCCTAAACCCTATCCCTAAACCCTCAACCCTCAACACTATACCTTAAACCCTAATCCATCAACCCTAAAACCTAATCCCTCAACTCTCAACCCTAAACACTATCAATAAACCCTCAACCCTCGACACTATACCTTAAACCCTAATCCCTCAACCCTCAACCCTAATCCTTCAACCCTCAACCCTATTCCCTCATCCCTAAACCCTAAATGCTATCTCTATTCCTAAACCCCCAACCCTCAACACTATACTTTAAACCCTAATCCCTTATCCCTAAACCCTAAACCCTATCCCTCAACCCTTAACCCTTAAAACTTAAACCCTAAAACCTATCCATAAACCTTCAACGCTTAACACTATATCTTAAACCCCAATTCCTTAACCCTCATCCCTAAAGCCTCAACCCTCAATCGTTAAACCTTCAACCATAAACCCTATCCCTAATCCCTCTACCCTCAACACTCTACTTTAACCCTAATCCCTTGACCATCAACCTTATCCCTAAACCCTCAACTCTCAACATTAAACCCTAATCCGTCAACCTTAAACCCTAATCCTAAACCCTCAACCCTCAACAATATTCCTTAAACCCTAATCCATCAACCCTAAACCATAATCTCTCAACCCTAAACCCTATCCCTAAACCCTTAACCCTCAACACTATTCCTTAAACCCTAATCCCTCAACTCTAAACCCTAATCCCTCAGCCCTAAACCCTAAACCCTATCCTTAAACACTCAACCCTCAGCAAGTCATACCTTAAACCTGAATCCCTCAACCCTCAACCCTCAACCCTCAACCCTAATCCCTCATCCCTCAACCCTAAATGCTATCCCTATTCCTAAACCCCCAACCCAAGACACTATACCTTAAACCCTAATCCCTTACCCCTAAACCTTAAACCCTATCCCTCAACCCTTAACCCTTAAACCTTAAACCCTAAAACCTATCCCTAAACCCTCAACCCTATACCCTCAACAATATACTTAAGCCCTAATACCTCAATCATCAACCCTATACCTTAAACATGAAGCCTACACCATCAAACCCTCATCCCTAGACCATATAACCTCACCCTTATATCCTAAACCTTGAATATTGTGCCTCAACCCTATACTTAAATTAAACCTAAACCATACGTGTTGTCAACCCAAGTCACCATATGCCTTATATACCCTCAATCCATAGCGTAAACCCTAAACCCTAATCCCCACACCTTACACACTTAATCTTATACACTCAACAACCTGAATATTAACCCTCAATTGTAATCCTCAACCCTCTACCTATTACTTAAGCCCTAATCCCTCAACCCTCAACCCTCAAAACTATACAGGCTTAGGTCCTTATATACACTAAACCCAAAACACTTACAAACATACATGCATACATACAAACATACATACATACAAAGATGCATACATACAAGCATGCATACATACAAACATACATACATACAAAGATGCATACATACAAGCATGCATACATACCTACAAGAATATATATAAACATCCATGAAACATACTTATGAAATTTGAACATATCTCATTCAAAGGAAGACATAACGCGAGCGCATTATAACGTGCTCGCATTATGTCAAACTGGGAAAACAAAGGCAAACATGCAAAAAAGCCAAAAAGAAAAAAAGCACAACATAACGCGCTCACTTTATAACGTGCTCGCGTTATGTTGTGCTTTGGGAATCCCAAGCCTTGGGCTTGGGATTTCCTTTGGATTTCCAACCCAAAGGCTTGGAGTGCCTTTTCAACATCCACAGACGTGTTTCTGTAGATTCTTCAAGATTTCACATAATTTTGTTTGTGCTAACCCTCAGATTTGCACGTGTTTCAAGGTCAAACAAATTGAACACCTGGGTAATGTTAGGTTTTCTCTTAGCTATTTAACGATGTAATTTTTTTCACATTTTGACAATGTTAAGCCTTTCATATTTAATTTCTTTTGTTTGTGTGTCTAGTTTTGGGCAAAAACCACTATTTGGTCTTTTTTCATTGTAAATTAACCATTCATTGAAATTTCAAAAAAATTACATATTTAAAAACTATACTCTATTCTACACATATTAAAAAAAATGATTTTCAATTAGTTTTCAAAATTTATGGGGATAGCACGGCCAAAATTCTATTTTTTAGGATGTGTCCACTTTGAAAATTAGTAAAAAATCAAATATTCATCAAAAAATTATCAAAAAAATCAAACATAAACTACATGTTGTTAGCTAATTTCACACCGAAGCGATTTTAAAATTACCAAAAAAAAGTTAACCTTTTGAGGGAGCCACAAAACATGTTATGTTATGTTTTTTGACAGAAACAACACCAATTTTTGTGGCTCCCTCTTTTGAACCCTTTAATCTATACCATTTTCAAAAAAAATTAGTAGTTTAGAAAGTAGACTCGGAGCACTATGAACATTGTTTTGGTTGCATCTCCAAGTTTTGAGTGTAACTATGCTCAATTTCTCATCCAAGGCCAGCATTTCCTAATTTTAGAAAAAAAGTGGCCACTTAAGACCCCTTTTTGGCCCCCCACCTTCTTGCACTTACCCCAAAGTAAACTATTCTTATACTAAATTTATGTATATGATGGTTTCATATCACAATATTCTCTTTTTTTAGAATATGTGTTCTTTCTCCACAACAATAACTTTCACAAAATAAATATAAAATACAACGAAGCTCATGAAAACCCAAAGTTTTTCGTAATTCCTTCCACTTGAATAACAATTAACTGATTTGAAACAAAATGAAGTGCAAAGTCTTCATCTTATATCAACTATGAAATATAACCACGTTGAAGACAACAATTGACAGCACAAAGTCTCCAATCTATATCTCCTTCACTAACTTAACACAATATCCTTTAATGATATAATAGCACAAAGACTATTAGAATCACAATAAGAACACTCTTTCAATCGATTGATAAAACCTCCATAGTTCAAATAACTATCCAATATAATGTAATATTAATGACATAAGAACATCAATATCACAATACAGTTTGATTCAACACAAAGTTTGATACTCAAAATGCCTTCTTATATTAATAGTTGCTTGAAAAATTGATAAACACAATAAAGCTCAAAGTCTTGATATGCTCTTCAATTCGACAGAGTTTACTTGCAATAGACAAAAGATAGAAATTACAATAGAGGCCCTCTTTATTTATAGGGAGAGGCTTGGAGAAAAAATAGGAAATCTACAACTACTTTGACTTATTCCACAAAAAGAGTCCTTTTTGACTTAGGACTCCTTTGTTCCACATGTAATTACATTTTGAAAAAATACATGTGGATATGTCCAAAACTAATTACAAATTACATATACAAAACTATGAAAAATAAGCTAAGGCAGGAAGAAAGAATTTCAGCTACCATTATCATTCTTCTTCAGGAAATTCTAGTAGATAGTCTTTACTACTTCCATTTCACAAACATCTGGTCCAGCTGTATTTTCTGAAACCACAAGAGCCTTGACAATCATATCTTTCACTGCTTTGATTGCCTTCTCATGTTTTTCAAGATTATCCTTCAAATTATCAAGAGTGCACTGATAGTCACGAAGCTTATCCAATGAAGCAACTGAAAACACCTCATCCTCAAAATCCCTTTGAATCATTTTCTCAAATGCATCAACCATCTCTTCAGCAGAAAGGAACTTATGATTTTTACTTGTCAAGGTACATGGGAATTCTTCGAGTCTATGCAAAAGTGGTACATCATCATCCTCACTTAGTTCCCGTCCACTTTGTAAATCTTCAAGTACACTTTTTAACACATTGATGCGATGGATCAAAGATTCTTTAGTCTTAATATAAGACTCCCGATTTGATACAACACCAATCGCAATCAAATTCATTATCTTTATCTTCTTCATTTTAATCCATTCTTCTAGAGTCTTCCAGATCTTGAAGTCCTTGGGATAATGAGTCAACAAGTTCATCAAGCTCAACCCTTGCCTTTCCCATTTTTTCTTTTTGTTCCACTGTAGTCTTCAGAAGAACTTTACCTTGCATGAGCATTCTATCCAGGAATTCACCAACAACCCTTCCTCTAGCATCTACTTTCTCAACTTTCTGAATTAGAGGGTCTTCAATAGAAACTACCATAAGCTCCATAAATTCTGAGGACATGGTTATCTTTTGAAGAACTACTGCAAGTTGTTCATCCTTTACTTTGTATTGTTATTTTTCTTTCTTTTCTTCATCATATTTACTAAGAAAAGAACTGGTTGTTACCTGAAAATCTGATTTGATACCCTCATGGGTAAGTTTTCCCAACTCAACTCTGGAAATAATGTAATTATTTATATTGAAGGTATCTGTTGTAGCTTCAGGAGGAGGTCTTGCAATCTCTGCATATCTGACTCCTTTATAAACCACAAGCCTAGAAACAGTCTTTGGCTTTTTCTTTTGTTCTTTTGGCTTGGTTGGTAATAGATTCTCCAAATCAATATCATCAAGTGAAATAGTCTGCTTCTTTCTCTTCGGAGTATATGCTGACAACCATGGAGGTAGTGTGAAAACATTTACATTTGGAGGTGGATCAACTGTCTGCTCAATAGGATTCATACTGACACTTGTGATGGTAACAATTGGAGAAGTGGTAGTAAAACCTGTACCTGTAGCATCAACATTCTTCTCAGGAGTATTAAGAAATTGATCTAACACAGTTTGTTCTCCAATGTCAAATGAAGGTGAAGACAAACTAGGTATTGAACTAGAAGAATCAAAAAAAGTTCCAAAACCAGTCTTCACAGAAGTAGGAGTAGAATCAACAGACAACAATAATAGGAGAAATAGGCATATTTGAAACAAATGGAATATGATCATAAACATAATTATGTGGCAAGGCAATAGAAACTTGTGGTTCATGGGAAACATCTTTATGTATGGACTTATGCAAACCATTAAGTTGTTCTTTTTCTACACCTATTTCTATTTCATGTCCCTCATCTCTTTCATCAATTGATTTCTCACCATCTCCACATCCTCTATATGGGGCTCTTCAACATCTTACTGCTCTACTTCTACATTCTTAGATTCCTCAATGTCAACATTCATCTTTTCTGAACCTAGATCCTTAGTATTTGAACCTTCCACAACTTCTTTTGCTTTCCCTCCTTTGGAAACAAACTTAATCTATGGCTTTGATGCATTGGACAAAGAAAGAGCATCACTTTTGTTGTTGGTCCTATTCTCAACCTTCTTCCCTATTTGTTCCTAAACTTCAGTTTCAGACCCAGTAAGAAATTCCTTCAAATTGATTCCTTTTCACTACAACCATACATTGGTGTTGGCCAAAATGGGTTGAAATCTTTTCCTAAGGGAAGCTTCCTCCTTTACTGACCATTTGATTTTTGGTAAGGGTGAGGCTTCAATATTTTTAGTATTGTATGTAGGATCTAAAACATCCCCCTCATCCTCCATGCCATCAGGAATATCTGCTAACCTAATTTCTTATATTTAACTCAAATGAAGCCTGCAGTATTCCAAATTGTGAATCTCATTTTGGGTCCTCAAGTCGGCCCAAACATCCTCTACCATAGGAACATGGAACACTAATTTTATTTTGATTTTATTATGTACCCTGCGGAAATCAAAATTACTCCTCTTTTTGAATTGCTTCATAGTCACAAGATGCATTTCAATTTCGATTGCTTTAGCCTTGGTAGCAGATTGAACTAAATACCTCCCAATTTCCATAGGAAACTTAATTCCAAACTTTTTCAATTCCATCTGTTTATTATGAACCACAATCAATTGTTTGCACAGCTCCATTAGAACCATCTTGTCACTTGGATATCGAGGTAACATGTATGGATAACCTAGGTAATATCCAACTCTTAAATATGTAAAAGTAGGGAATTGCAAGAATAAACAACCAAAATAATTTGCAGCCTCCCATGCCTCATCAAATACCCTCTTCTGCTCCAATTCATTATTCCACAAACACATGTAGACTAAAAAGAAAGCATCATTCACCCTCCTGAAATGGTGAATAGATCCTTTGAGAGTTATTTGAGGATAGTATTGAAAAGTGGCACTACTCTCTGATCCCCATATTGAGTTAAGCCTGGAAACATCCTCATTGATACAGCAACATATACCAGATAGGAGGTCATATAAAACTTGAAAGTAGTATTGACCTTCAGCAGTTGTTCATGCAAAGCATTGTTGATTTGTTCTCCCTAGAATATTTTTTATTACCCCTTAAGAATGACTCTTATGTATAAATACATCCACTCATGGAATGTAGAAGAAGTAGGAAGACCTCTGACTCTGCTCAGCAAAGTAATTAAATCACCTACTTCCTCCACAAAGTCACTCCTTGAAAGTCCTCTGGGTCATCTGGATAGGTTTGTTCAAGGATTTTTCAACCATTTATTATTAATATGCCTCTTTGTAGATTCAAAATCATTATCAAAATCTTATTGACCTTTGGCAAAGTCAATTTCACCAACATTCTCAACAGGTGGGCACATGAATACCTTATCTAAGAATTTTGCATCTAGCCTCATGATAATGTTTCCATTGGCATCCACCATAGTTCTAGTGTCTTTGTCATAATGACTGGCCACTTGGTGAACAAACTCTGGATTGTGAGCTGCAACTAGAAAAGAGGCCACCAAGTGTATATTACTGTCAATGATCTTTTACATATAGCGAGGAGGGTTAGCTTGCTTGGTCCCCTCCACAAATTTTGCCATATCAACATGACATATTTTTGTATCTCTGATCTCATCAACATTTGACTGAACTGAAGTAACAGGGAAAACCCCTTGATACTTATACTTCATCGTTTTAGCCTTGGATGGAGACGACTCAAACATTAGCTTTGAAGATTTCACTAGATGTAATGTGGAACATAGCTGCTACTTGAAGGAACTACAAAAGTTCATGATCTTGCAGTTAGGGAAAAAATTGGCATTATAGGGAAACTACATAATTGTTCATAGGGGTGAGCTTAAAATGGTTAGAGAGTGAGCAAGTACAAAAATTAGGCGAAAGTGGGTCAAAGGTATTACTTTTCAAAAATTCCCAATGTTAGGAAAATTTCAGGGAGTCAAGCACGAGTGGTCGAAGTGATCGCTCCTGCATGTAGGTATACTGTATTTTGGTGTATGGGCAACCAGAATAGCTACTTCTGTAGGGGTGAAATGGCAGTCAAAATAACCACTTTTGCATATGTGAAGATAGGTGAACTTATGTGTATGAGCAGTCGAAATGACTGCTCTTACATGTAGGTTCATATGTAAGCTTTTAAAGTGCATGGGCAGGCAAAACGACCGCTCATGCATTTAGGTCTTATTTATTTTGTGTTGTGCATAGTCGGGGTTTTTGACCAACTATGCATGTGAGTAGATAATGCAAAAGTTGAAATGTGTTCGAGAGGGTGTTTTTACCGCTCTTACATGTGGTATAAACTCGACTTTGTATGTAGGGGCAGCAATTTTCGCTGCCCTTACACTTAGGGTAGCACCAAATAAAACAAAGGCAAGGAAAGTGAAGACAACATGTGTGGGCAGTCAAAATGACCCTCATACACTTAAGGGAATAAACAAGTCATGTACGCGGTCTGTGAGGCCGACTTATCTCACTTCCCTATTTTGATCATTTCATATTATAGTTGGAGACTTTTTAGACATTTAGAGACTATTGATTTCCATTATGCAGATTTAGACTATATCTCCTTATTTTGGATTAGCTTTGATTAGTATGTGGTGATTTGATTTTATCCTATTTTGATGCTCTTATGATGTTAGACATGTGAGATACATTTGATGATTATTAGTGATGTTGATTTTGAGCTTATTATATGGATTTACTATGTGATTCTGATTCTGAGATAATATATGGAAAATACAATTTTAAATCTTAATTATGATGTGAGTTGTTTAATGTTTTGTATGAATTATGTGATGACATGAGTGTTACATTCTATTGCTTCGGCTATGATATATATATATATATATGTTGGATTGACTGTTTGTTCAAGTGCACAGGTGATTTTCTAGGCCATGGAAAATTAGAGGTTGATCTCACACTTATGTGTTTCCTTGTTAAGATGATCCATTCCCAAGAGGGATAAGGATCATGTATGATTGAATGATGTTTTCATGATTGCTTGAATTTAATTAATTAGCCTAGTTCACCCCTTTTCTTAATTTAATTGATGTGTTTTAAAACTTGTGTTTTAATTCACACCATTTGGTGTTCATTTTTTTTGTGGGCCATTTAATGTGATTTTACACCTCCTTAAATGTTTATTAGAGGTCCAAACTAACCCTAGGTGGTACCCCTAGGGTCTAGGGTCCATTTGGGATTACTAAACCCTAGGGTAACTCCCATCTAGTCACCCTAAACTTGGGTTTAATACAAGTGGCGAAAATTCAAAATGGCTAAGGGTGGGAGATGAGTCATGCCTTGAAAGAAGGCCCATCTCCCTTCCCAAGGCTTGGGGATTCCTCCACCTTGAAGACTTGGGGAGTCTTCAAGACCCCCAAGTGTGTGGAACCTTCCTCCAAGACTCTCACACATGTGTGAGAGCATCTTGGAGTGAAGGGGCTCTCTTGGAGAATAAGGTGATGACATGTGTCATCCCTATCCTCATGGAGCCATGGGGAGAGATGCCACCTCTCCAAGAGGGTGAGGGTTTGAATGGATAGGAGGGTGACACATGTCACCCTCACAGTCCTTCTCCCTTGCAAGTGGCATGGGATGAGGAAGGAGAAGGTGACATGTGTCACCTTCTCATTCCTCAAGGCCTAGATTGGAGGCCTATTTTATCTCCTCTTGGAGAGGAGTTGGGGGTTCTTGCTTTTTGGAAATTTTTCTATCTTTGGAGGTTTTTGAGGAGTTAGAGGAATTTGGAGGATTGGAGGCTTGGATAAAGTTTGTGGGCTCTTCTTCAACTTTCATCCATTGTTGGGCTCTTAAGGTAAGCCTCATGGTATTTAGCCATTCCTTATGCTTGTTTCATTTTGCTTATGTGCTTGAAATTGTGTTGGGTGTTATTTTCTTTTGTGTGGGTTTTGGGTGTGATGGGATGAGACTACCCATTTGGGTGTGTCCTTCCTTGTGTGGGGTAGGGGAGGAGTGAACCTCCTCGAGGTCACCCTCCTGGTGTTGGTATTCTTATGGCCTTGAGGGCATTATATTAAGTATAGTGTTGGTATTCTTATGGCCTTGAGGGCATTATTTTGAGTGTGGGAGTATTTTGGTTGGCATGAGTGCCATGGTGAATTTTTATTTCATGGAGATATCATTTTTGGCTTTAGGCCTTGTGGTGTTGAGACTATGAGTTTTGGAGTGACCTCTTGAGTCGATGCGATCCACTCCCCTACCCCCTCCAAACTCATTTCTATGAATTTTGTTTTGTGTAAAAGTTATGGGTGATTTTGTGTTGTTGGTTTGTATTTTGATTTTTGTTGTGGAATGATTGAACCCGTGTGATGATCTACCTCCCAGCTCGGGGGTGACCCACTAGCGGGTCTATGGTAGGGAGGAGAGCGGTTTTTGTGGCTTGGTTTTCCCCTCCTTATGTTGAAAATTAATGCAAGTTATTATGGTGGTCTTGGAGCTTTGAAGAAATGGTCATTATGGCTTTAGTTTTATTATCTTGTTGGCTATTTTGAGAGCCATGGTCCTTGTGACCTTATTGTATTTGGTTGTCAAATTTTGTACTCTCAAAGTTGTTGTTGTGTAATAAAATTTCCCCTTATGTAGATTAGAGTTTTCTACATTTCAAATGAAATTATATTGCTGATTTAAATACTCCTTGATGTCCTAAAATATTTATCCATTTCTTGGTATTATAATGAGGTATATTTGAATAGCAAGAAAGGAAAAGTAGTAAATATAATTTTGTTTAGATGCTAATTATAGGCATGACAAGAAAGGAAAATATAGTTGTTATTTATTCAAAGAAACAGAAATTAGTTAAACTCTATATGTTTTTTTTGGATTCTTAATAAAATTATTCTCCTCATAATGTTGTTGTTTTAAAGAAAATAGTATGGCTGTTTTATTTTATTATTGCTGTCAAAAAGAAAGAGATAGAGAGAAATTTGTTTTCAAAAAAAAATAGTATTCTTCCTATTTTATTTCTACAAATATATATATATATATGATTAGATCTTTACAAGCCTTCCTAATCTGATTTATTTTAAGCTAGCTATATACTGTTCTTGGGAATATACATTATATATATATATATATATATATATATATATATATATATATATATATATATATATATATATATATATATATATATAATATTGATATATTTTAGTGTAAAGAGGACATTTTATACCTTACTGTAGATTTTATTTTAATCTATCTGTGTGTATATGCCACACACACACACACACACACACACACACATATATATATATATCAATTAAATATAGAAATAAAACTATCGAATGACATTCTAGAAATTCTGTGTTGATCCCATAAAAATCTCAGTAGCAAAGAGTGGAATGAAATATATCTCTGAAATTTTGAGGGTTTTAATTTTTAAACAAAAAAAAATTTAAGAATCATGGGGACGGCGGCATGGCCGCCGCCCCAAGTATTACTGTGTTGTGGGAGGATGGGGGGGCAGATACCCCCCACCATCCCACCCTTTTGGTGGAAGGGTGGGGGGTATCTGCCCCCCATCCCCCTTCCTCTTCCAAAACTTGAAAACCCTGCATTTCCTCGAAGTTTCAGCGTTGTCAAAAGGGTCGTCGCCATTACACTTCAAACACTGCAACACATTTTTTGGCATGTGCGTTATTAATGATATTTGTAACAATAAATGTATATATATATATATATATATATATATATATATATATATATATATATATATATATATATATATCTCTGTGTATTGCTTCTCTTTATATTCTTTTAAAACAAAAAAAAAATGTATTTCCCTGATCTACAATAGCTAAATTATATATATATATATATATATATATATATATATATATAACAAATAAAAATAGGAAAATCTTGTGTGTACATAATGAGTATATACCTCTGTAAGGTATTTTCATGGCTGCCAAGCCATTGAAGAAGAAACCCCAACCTGCAAATGAAACCAAGGGAAAACAAAAAAATGAGAAGAGAACAAAACGAAAGAAGAAGAATGAGATAGGGTTAGGGCAAAATGGAAAAGAAAACAATAAAATTATAGAAGAGGGCTTTTATGGCTTTTTGAGGGGATCTTTTATTATTTAATTGTTTCTTTTTTTTCATTTTGACTTGTTTTGTTATTTGAATGTGAGTTTGAATTTCCCCCTTTCTATTCTCATGAGGTTTGATTTAATTAGCCCACTTTTTGGACTTAGATTTAAGTGGGGAAACTTCTTAATTCATTTCCTTATTTTTTTTAATTTGTTAGGGGGGAGTTAAATTTTACTTTACCTATTATTGTAATGGGTTGGGCTAGTTTATTAGTGGGGATTATAGTATTATATTTTGCTTAGGGATAATTAATTATTTAATCGTTCCATTTAATTTATTGGGCTTTTGATGGAGGGCAAGCTTTATAAGCATTGAATATTGATTTTAATTTTACATTGACATTTTATTTAAATTAATTGTTGGACTTTAATTATTTGAGACCTTTATTAATTCTAGGATTAATTATTTTATGATTTTTACTTAATTTGATTTCATTTAATCGGGTGGTAATTTTTATAATGTCATTTAGGTAGATTTAATTTTATTTTTTAATTAATTTTCTCCTAAACAATTTGAGGGAGACTTTTTTAAAATAATTATTCTAAACATTAAAAACACGTTATGCTGCTGAAATTTTTTGAGACTTAGGGCGGTTAATTTAAACAAAATTTTCCTTGACATTAGTTAACATTTATTTTACCTTGCAATTGTTAGTTTAAATGAAGGCATATTTTTAATCTATTTTTGTGCTCTAGAATTAGGGTTGGATTTTGACTCCTATCGGAATCATGTCACTCAGGAAACTTCAGGTTCGGGTCCATTTGATCCTAACCCTAGTAGCGACGACCCTCACGTCACATAACCCCCTAGTCAGCTATCATCACGCAAGGGATTGCGTATGTAAACGCTCTTCCCTGAGATTGATTGACATGTTTATGCCTTATGCGTATTGCCACCAAGCATGCTGCGCATGCAAGGGGCTTTCTAGGGACATGTGGAAAAGTTTTTGATATTTCGTGTCATGACCACATGACAAACATGGACATGACACTTCTGTTGCATGTCATGACCACATGGGAAGTGTGGGTATGACACGGTCGATAGGACAAATTGATCCTACAAATGACAGATTTATCAGGAAGAAAAATGACAACACTAAGGTTTTACAAAAAGGTGAAAATCCCCATGTCATCATTAACCAAAGAAAATAACAAACTATTACTCAAAACACATGAACGAACAACTCAAAAATAGAAATCCCTAGATTTCAAAGCACATTAATTCATTGCAGAGCAAATGATTCGAAGATCCTTTGAAATCAAAAGACAAATTGGGAATAAAAACATTCAAACCTTAACACCCGTAACAAATGGAAGATAAAGAAATACACAGTAATAAAAACCCTTACCTGGAGAAAGACGACGATGGCGATACAAACCCTAGGCAAGATTCAATCTTTTGCGTAAGTAAAATCAATCTTTGAGGGAAAATCCGCAAGTAAATGAGGCCTTAGAAGAAAAACATAATGACTTGGCGATTACAAATGAAGTTCTTAAAAGGATTAAAACATAAAAAGGTTTTGAAAGTCAAACTCGTCATGCATTAATTGCACATGAGTTAGACTTGAAGTCGCCAAAAAGTGCAAAGGCAGGGTTTAAAACCGCTTTCACATGTTGCTTACACAACGTGTATGGGCGGCAATTTTTGCCGCCTTTACATGTCAAAAAAGATAAACATGCATGAGCGGAGAAATTGACCACTCATACATGTAAGAAAACAAGTCACATATATTGTCGGGGGTTTTGGCTGACTTTGCATATGAACTACTAAAAACTTTCTAACACCCTGAAAAGTTCAAAAATGATATTTTGACAAGCTTATAGCCAATCAAATTTCATGAACTTTGAGGAGTCAACCTAGGGAAATGTTCCAAGATATCCTTAGGGGTCAGAGGACTACACATGAGATCAATGAGATATGTCTCGAAATGCATACTTAGAGTGTAGGCTACGAAACGAACAAGTTTCATAGGGGTCGTCCTACAAAATGAGCACAGGTGATTTTGAGGACAACAGCTGGCTCTAACTAGGGAGCTTCCTTCGATCATTCTTTGAAATGATCAAAGGGAGAAGAATTCCAGTCTCTAAGTGCCTTCATCCATGCCATTGGGCCATAGAATCAAGCGAACAAAACAAAAGACACAAAAAGACTAAAAATGAAAAAGAAAAACACAAACTTATACAAATATACAAGTGAACTTATTTGGTGCTTCATGGATTGAAAAGCTTCAGATGTTGTTCGCTATGTGGCAACAAAAATGGTGTCCCATCTTGATATTCCAGCAAGAATCTATTTTCACCACTGAACTGGTGAATGACAAACAAGCCTCTCCATAGGGAATCAAATTTCCCATGCATTCCCTTTGGCTCTCTCCTCTTGTCCCACAACAAGGCTTGATCCCCAATCTAGAAATCTCTGGCCTTTGCTTTCTTATCAAATAGCTTCTTGACTTGGCTTTGATGTTCAGCTATACGGTCCACCACCATAACTCGTTGCTCTTCAAGTTCAGAAAGATACATTATGCATTTATCAATAGAACTTTCAAAAGTTCTATTCTCAACTGCCTTTGCCAACTTCAAAGATGGAAATTCCAAGGTGATCGGTATCTCTGCATTCAAACCATATAACAACTAAAATGGTGACATACCAATAGCCCTCTCTAGAGTAATTATATCTTCCCATAAAGAATCAAATAATGCCTTATGCCATGTTCTCTGATTATCATCTACCAACTTCCTGATAATAGTAACCAGATTCTTATTACTTGATTCTGCTTGACCATTCCCTTCCGGATAATAATTAGATGAATGTGAAAGAATAATCCCATATTCAAAGAAAAAACTAGTAATCACATTAGAAGAAAAACATGTAGCATTATCTACCACAATCTTGTTTGGAACACCAAACTGAGATATGATATTTTCTTTGAGGAACTTACACACCACTTCAGAAGTAGCATGCTTAACTAGTATAGCTTCCACCCACTTGGTGAAATAATCAGTTTCAGTAAGAACATAACTGTGTCCCGCACTTGATGGTGGATTCACAGTGCCAATGAAGTTGATGCCCCACTATTGAAATGGTTCTTCAATTACAACTGGTTTCAATGGTAGTGCAGCCAACTTGGGTTTCCCCACAAACTGCTAACAAAGTCCACACTTACGCACCCAGTCATATGCGTCCTAAAAAAGTGTGGGCCAATAATACCTGGCTCTCAAAATCTTGTGAGTCATTACTGGTGTTGAAAAGTGTCCTCCACATGCCAAATTATGGAAAGATTCTAATAACTTACTTTGTTTTGCTTTATCAACACAATGGAGGAAAACTCCATCAAGACTTCTCTTGTACAAACCATTATCCCATAGACAAAGTTCGTAGCTTTGAGCTTGATAGTCCATTTTTCTTTGTAGGACAAATGAGTAGGGCACTCACCATATGTGAGAAAGTAAGCGATATTGGAATACCACTCATCAGTTGTAGTAACAAAAAGGAGAGTTGGAACATCTTCAATCTCTGTCTCTTCATCACCTATTTCCTTTGGGACATTATCAGCAATAAGCTGACACAAACCTCTCCCATGCACAAGCTTAGTGGGTTTAATGTCAAGATAAAAATTTTGAATTTTGGCAATCCAATTGCCTCTCTTAGTCCCAAACTCCTGTTGAGTTAAGATTGATTTTATTGTTGTATCTGGCACCAAAACAACAGTATGTGAGTTCAAGATGTAAAATCTAAAATGTTTCATAGCCTTTACTATAGCATAAGCATGTTTCTCCATGTTAGAATACTTGAGTTCATGAGCTTTCAATGGACAACTCATGAATGAAATTGGAGATTCTACACCTTCCTTGTTCTGTTGAACTAGAATTGCTGACAATGTATGCTCTGAAGCATAACTATACATAATAAAAATTTTGTTATAATCAGGACACACCAAAACTGGAGCATGGGCTATGGCTCTTTTTATGTCCTCAAAATCTACTTTACCTTCTGCACTCCAATGGAAAGTGGTCTTACCTTTCATCATATTGACAATATGGCGAGTCTTCTCTATGAACTCTAGAATGAACCTTCATAGGAAATTTACTTTCCCAAAGAAAGAATGAGCAGTTGTCTTACTTGCAGGCAAAGTAAGACTTTGGATGGATTTGACCCTTTTGGAGTCAATCTTAGTACCTTCTTTAGACACAATGTGACCAAGAAGTTCACCTTTTGTAACCCCAAAAATTGACTTCTTTGGGTTAAGATAAATACCATTCTGACGACATTGTTCCAAAACTTGTCGCAAGTGGTAAGCATGATCTTGACGTTTCTTGGAGAAAACATTCAAATCATCAAGATATACCAAAATGAACTTACCCATTTCATCTCTGAATGCCAAGTCCATTGCTCTTTGGAAAGTAGAGCCAGCATTGATCAACCCAAATGGCATCCTGTGATATGTAAAAGTGCCCCATGGATTTGTGAAAGTGGTTTTGTACTAATCCACTTCACTAACCTCTACCTGATTGTAGCCCGAGAAACCATCCAACATAGATAGCATCTATGAACTGGTTATTGTTTGTAACACTTGATCTATTATGGGCAAAGGGTAGTTATCTTTCAAGGAAGATTGATTTAGATTCCTAAAATCTACACAGATACGGATCTCTCCATTCTTCTTTCTTACAGGAACAATGTTTGCGATCCAAGTCAAATGATGAATAGGGAAAATTATCCTAGCATTCAACATCTTTTGAATTTCAGCAAGGATAGTATCTGATGTTTTAGGATTGTACTACCTTTGCTTCTGTTTATGAGGCAATGATCCCACCTTGAGTGGAATCTCATGTTGGATCTTTGTTGGTCTGATGGACTTTAAGTCATCATACGAATATGCCAGCACATCAATGTAGTGGCATAGAAGCATTGTGAATTTGAACTTTTCATCATCAATCCAACATTTCCCAATATTGACCATCTTAGGATCTACTTCTGTATTCAGGTTCACTTTCTCAAATTCCATTGACGAACTTGAGCCAAGTTGATGCTTTTGCTTGATATAACGATCATGTTTATCAAATAGGTTTTCAAGGGAAACTAAATATTTCATAATTTTATTTCCTTTTAATTGAAGAAACTCTTCGTCGGTCTCTGAATTCACTTCAGAAACATATTCCCAAGGTAGATAATCACTCCCTTCAAAGTAAAGCTCATCAAAGCTATTTGTCTTCTCTAGGAAAGCTATAATCTGATTATCACCATTAAAAACTTGCCAATGGTCAGCATTATTAGGTACACTTGGTTGGAAGACCAACTCAATAGTATACTTATCACCCTTAAAATCCTTATGCGGGACCATAAGAGTAGCTGATATAGCCAATGAGTCAGCTCTGTCATTATACTCTCTAGGAACAACAGAAATATCAAATTTATCAATGCAATCCCATACCCAATTTCAGTAATGCTTTAACCTTTCATTTTTTGTCTAGTATAGATTTCTTACCTGACAAACAATCAGCTCTACATCTCCTTGTGCATGAAGATTCTAGATTCCCTTTGTACAAGTAGCCTCCATTCCGAGTAACAAAGACTCATACTCAGCAGTATTGTTGGTATTGTCAAATTGTAGCTTATATGAAAAAGGAAAAATATCACCTTGAGGAGATATTAGGACCACTCCAGCCCTAAATCCTATGGAAGAATAGCTACTGTCAAATTCTGAAGTCCAAATATCGTTTGAACTTTCTGGTTTGATATCTCTGTGATCAGCAGACTCTTCACCTGAAGAAGAAGAAGAATCTTCCATCACCATACTTTCATCTTAACTATCATATGAAGAACTAGAAGAATACTCTGTAGTTAGGAAATAGTTACCTAAACTTGAAGATTCAAATAAAATTTGAGCTTTTGGGTCTTTAGATTGAGTGACAATATATTTCGCTTCCCTTTCAAGAAGTAATTTCTGCATGACACCTTTGACAAGTATTCTTGCCTTAGATAAATCCATATTAAGTTCTCCTCCTACATCTTTATAGAAGTTTCGTCCCAGTAAAATACCATATGAAGCTAGAACATCAGCAACTAGAACAATCATCTTTATTCTTTTCTCCAGAAATGCAGCAAATACGAACTGTGTATCCTTAATCTGGCCTAACAAAGGAACCTGTTTGTTTTCCATTGAAAAGTACCTTCCAAAGGTCTTTGTTAAAGTCAATCCTAGAGCATCTATTACATTGGCAGGCATAACATTGTCAGAAGCTCCCAAATCTATGACACAATTACTAAGTTTGTGACCATTGATTAACAAAGAAACATAGAAAGGTTTAATTTTCCCTGAAGCAATAAGAGGAGTGGTAACTAGGTTATTCTAAGAAGACCTATTCTTTGAGGGGTTAGGAATAGCCTTGGAAGTATCTTTCCCTACAGAGGCAATCTTATTTTTAATAAGTTTAGCTAACCTTTCAAATTGATCAGGGTTAGCTTTCAAATATTCCACCTCAGACATTTGAATTTTGGTTTTCCTGGCATGGTCAATTATATCAAAAAGCTGAAATGAATTGGATGTAGAAGCAGGGAAACTTTCATTCTGAGGTTTCATTGTGGAAGTACTGGTCTAAGGAATGGCAACAGAAGAACTAGGAGTATTAGAAGAACTTACTTCTTTTTGACTAGCCAGATCCCTTGATTGAAAAGGTAAAGTAATTCCTTGCTTAGCAATAGCAATTATAGGTTGAGGATCCTCTTTTGATTTACCTTTATCAATCACTTGCTAGTTTGACTGATTCTAAGATCTGGTGAAAACAACATATGCTCCACTATATGCATCTTCTCCTCTTTCTGCCTCATCCTGATAATTCAGGAACCCATTATTCGAGTCACCATCCAATTCTTCTTCTCCTTCCATAAAGAGATTGGCACTATTTTCCTAATCCAATTTAGGTTGTGGAAAATTTTCTTGCTTGGCTTCATAATAGCCAACTACTGAGTTGACCGGTGGTACTTCTATGGCAAGCCTCCCTTGTGTTGGTGAAAGCCTATTCTATCCTTGGTTCTTAGCAGCATTGCCCTGATATTGAGCATTAGGAAATGTCCTCCTTAGTATATCCCTATAGGAAGGAATGGATACACCTTTTGACATACGTTTCTTCAAAGCTAACAATTGATTAGCTAATTTTTGCACCATGGGATCCGTGGTGCTGGTAGAAGGTACTTCATTAGAGGGTTGCCCTCTATTTCTATTAGTGTCTTTCCTTATTTTCCTAGAAGAATAAGATCATCTTCAATTTCCATTACAAGATTATGAGACAATGTCAAATCCACTAGATCTTCCTACCACAAAAGAAAACTCACCTCCGGTAGTTGAGTATTTATAAAGAAACACTTTTTATTCTTAGCTGTGGGCTGAGCATGGTAGGAATCCTGTTAGTCAACTTGTTGAACTTAGTAACAAATTCCTGCATGGGTTCTTGTGGTTCTTTTCTCATCTATGTTAACTGAGCTAATAAAGCATGAGCATCTTCAGTAGGTTTGTGTTGCAAATATGCACATATGATGTGTTGTCATTGATGTCAACATATCTTTTTGTCAGAAATAGTGAACACAGTGCAATTCAATAAAGCAGATTGCTCCGCATTTCCAGTGAGATGAACATCAGAGTATGTGGACTAAAGGGTTGTGTAGAGGATTCTCTGAAGTTTCTCTAGTTAAGATTTGAGAGGTCCACATGGAGGATTGGTGAAGTTATGGCCATCTAAGTAGAACCGCGTTTCACAGTTGTTCATAGGTACCAAAGTAACAGAAACTTGGTTTGGATTGCTCCGCATTGGAATATTATGGTCTACGGATCTAGAGGTATGTTTGGGATGGTGGTGTGTGTCCTCAACTCAAGTGGTTTGTGGTTTGGAGGTCTGCAAGCAATCTTTCTAGTGTGACAGTCACGACAGTTAGTGTTCTTGAGTTCCCGTATGAAGATGCAAGTGATTTTGGTGATTTGAGTTGGTGTGGTTGTTCTTGTTGATTTCATTGTTCTTGTGGAGGTCTCTGGACCATGTGCCTATTGTGTTGGTGTTCCGCATTGAGGATTGAGCTCGTAGTTGAAGATTTCTCCTTGGGTGTTGTTGTTATTTCCAGTCTTGGCCGACCGGATGCTTTGTGTTTATTACGGATGATCTAAGAGAAGTTTTATGGAGCGTGGTGTGTTGTTCGAGGAAGATTTGAGTCCTAGCTATCTTTGGCCGATAGTGTAGTGAATGTTTGTAATGCTGACCTTGATGTTCATTCCAAGGTTGATGTAGCGTATAAATACTTGTAGTTGAGTTGTGGAAAGTTGTCCTTGAGCGAAAATGATTAGACTCTAAGAGAGGTCCAAAGGCATAGCAGAAAAGAGGAGCAGAAGAGGAAGAGCAATGAAGATGCGAAGATAGTGAAGAAGTGTTTGAGGGCAGAGAAGAACTATTGTGAGCTTCAATGGAACTAAACCTTGGCATGGACAAGATGTTGTTTCTCAGTTCAACCTTTCAGTGTTAACCTTGTGAATATTTTTGTAGGCAGTGAGCCTCCTTTGAGCAATGAGCTCTGGGTAGTGTGCCCAAAGGCAAGTGTCTTCCCATGTTTCTATTCTTTTAACAGAGAATAAATCTTGTGGGTTAACCCCCACCGTGGTTTTTCCCTTAACCAGGTTTCCACGAAAAAATCCTGGTGTTATGTGTGTTGATTATGTTTCTGCTCATGTATTGTTGATTCATGTTGTCATGGTTATGTCATTAATCTATTAATAAGTGGTAAAGAAGATTAAATGCAGCAAAAGATAAAAGTTTTGTGATAGCTGATTCACCCCCCCTCTCAGTTGGTATCAGAGCCAAGTTCCTCTAAAAGAAGCTTGACCGCTTGAGGAGATCTAGGATGATGACATACAAGAAGGACAGTCTGAGATTTGATGGAACAAATTACTCTCTTTGGAAGAATCGCAAGGAGTATCATTTGCAATGCATGGGTGATCATTATTGGTTGATAACTAAGAATGAGTATACTCCTCTAGAGAATGGTCCTACAACTCCAAATCAAATCAAAGAATTTGAATACAACATTCAGGCTAAGGAAGCATTGTTGAGTGCCCTGACTGATACGTAAATGACAGATGTCTTGGAATTGAAAACTGCTCATGAAATCTAGAAGAAGTTGGAAACTCTGTATAAAGGTGATGCATATGTCAAATGTGCTAAGCTATAGATCCTGAAGGGTAGATATGAAAGTTTGAGGATGAGTGAAGATGAAAACATCACTTCCTACATGTAGAATGTGAATGAACTTGTGTGCAATATCAGATGTGCTAGTGGAACACTCGAAGAATTAGAGATTGTTGGCAAAGTGCTCAGATCCTTACCTACTTCATACAAGCACAGAGTTGTTGCTATTGAGGAGATTAGGACTATGACAGATGTTACAAGGGATCAGTTGGTTGGCAAGCTTTCAACATTTGAAATGAATGAGTTTGGTGATTCTCTTCCTAAATCAGAATCTACATTTAAAGATAGTGTTTTTGGAAAGCAAAGATTTGATCCAGGTGAAAGTTCTTCAAGAAGATTAACCAGATATGAGAAGGCAAGGAAGGAACTTGAAGAAGATGAATCTGAGCTTGAAGAACTTGAAGCCCTTATTGCCAAAAGATTACCAAGAGGATCTGGTAAGTATGAAGGAAAGTTGCCTTTCAAATGTTTTGCTTGCAATAAGATTGGTCATTTTACTTCAAGATGTCCAAAGAGGGTTTCAAAGCCAAACCCTAACAGACTTAGGGCTCAAAAGAAATGATACTATGTCCAAGAAGCTACTGATGAAGGAGTTGCAAATGATGAATCTAATATGGAAAGTACCTCTAAAAATGAATGGATTTTCATTGCTATCAAAGAAGATCTGGTGCCTACTAAATCTGCTAGCTGTGTGAATGTGGAAAGTGCCTTGGCTACTCAGGTTGAAGAGAAGGATGAGTGGGTGATTGATAATGGATGTTCTCATCATATGATTGGTGATAAAAGTAATTTTGTAAGTCTAAAAAGATATGAAGGTGGAATTGTAAAGTTTGGAGACAATTCAATTGGTAGAATCCGTGGTAGAGGATCCATCTCTTTTGATGGTAAGAATAACACTAATGATGTTTTGTATGTGGAAGGGTTGAAGCATAATCTTCTCAATATTGGACAATTGGTTGACAAAGGATATGATCTCTGATTCAAGGATGGAAAATGTAGAATTTTAGGAAGTTCTGGAACTGAGATTGCATCTGGTACATAGACTAGAGGTAATATCTTTAATTTAAGTGGTACTAGGAAAAGTTGTTTGATTTCTTAGATTGATCAGAGTTGGTTATGGCATAGGAGAATATGTCATGTGAACTTTGATAACATCATCAAGATAAGTACTACTCAGGATGTGAGAGATCTTCCAAAGCTTTTGAAACTTGCTAATAGCATGTGTAAGGAATGTCAATTGGGCAAACATAGCAGAATTACATTCAAAAGTAAAGAACAATTTTCAAGTGGATTGTTGGAACTTGTGCACACTAATTTGTGTGGTCCTGCCAGAGTTAGGAGTTTGCAAGGAGATAGATACTTTATGTTGCTGATTGATGATTACTCCCAGATGATGTGGGTCACATTCTTGAGAGAGAAATCAGAGGCTCTTAACAAATTCAAGGTGTTCAAGGCTAGGGTGGAGAATGAGATTGATGTGAAGATAAAGTGTCTGAGATCTGACAGAGGTGGAGAGTTTACCTCTGGTGAGTTTAATACATTTTGTGAAAAGTATGGAATAAGAAGACCATTATCTGCTCCTAGGACTCCTCAGCAGAATGGAGTTGTGGAAAGGAAGAACCAAACTATTCAAGAGGCTGTTAGAACCATGATGATGGAAGAAAATGTTTCACATGTCTATTAGAGAGAGGATGTGACTACTGTTGTCTACACTCTTAATCGGGTGCAGATTAAAGGTAATACTGGTAAAACACCTTATGAACTGTGGTTTGGTCATACTCCTACTGTGAAATACTTCAAAATTTTCAATAGTAAATGCTATATCAAGAGAGATGAAGATCTAGGCAAGTTTGATGCAAGATGTGATGAAGGAATATTTCTGGGTTACTCTAACCAAAGCAAGGCATACCAGTACTTTAACAAGAGATTGAAAAGGATTGTTGAAAGTGTTAATGTCAAGGTTGATGAAAGCAAAGAGAGGCCTTCCAAGTCTTGTGGATATGAATCAGATGATCAAAATGAAAGTCCAAATGAAGGAAAGATTTTGATTGCTCTGGAGAATCTAGTGACTCAAGAAGCTAGTGCAAATGTTGAGGAACAAGTTCAAGAATCAGAAGTTCAAAAAAATCCCAAAACTCCCAGGTATGTAAGGTTGAATCATTCTGAAGATCAGATCATAGGAGATAAAAATAAAGGTTTTCAAACTAGAAGAAGAGTTGCTGAAGAACAAGTGGAATATTTTTTGATTTCAAATATTGAACCAAAATCAGTGAATGAATCTTATAATGAGGTAAAAGCAATGAAAGATGAATTAATACAAATTGAAAAGAACCATACTTGGGATCTTGTTCCTAGACCTAAAAACAAAATTGTAATTGGAACTAAATGGATCTTCCAGAATAAATTGAATGAAGATGGTGAAGTTGTGAGAAACAAAGCAAGATTGGTGTGCAAAGGATATTCTCAGGTAGAGGGAATTGATTTTGAAGAAACTTTTGTTCTGGTGGCAAGAATCGAAGCAGTTAGATTATTTCATGCCTTTTCTGCTTACAAAGATATCAAAGTTTACCAGATGGATGTCAAGTCAGCATTCTTGAATGAAGAGTTGGAAGAAGAAGTCTACATTTGGCAACCGGAAGGATTCCAATTGTCTGATCAAGGAGATATGGTCTGTAGATTGAGGAAAGCATTGTATGGACATAAACAAGCCCCAAGAGCCTGGTATGCAAGATTAGATAAGTATCTACTAAAGTTAGGTTTTAGCAAAGGCACAGCTGACAGTATTCTTTATTTCAAAATTGATCATGAACACATCTTGATTGTTGAGGTATTTGTTGATGATATCATCTTTGGTAGAAATGAGAGCATGTGTAAAAAATTTGTTGATCAGATGCAAAGTGAATTTGAGATGTCTATGCTTGGTGAAATGAATTTCTTCTTGGGTCTGCAAATCATTTAGTCAGATAAGGGCATCTTTATATCTCAGTCTAAGTATGTGAAAGTGTTGTTGAAAAAGTTTGGAATAGAGGATTCAAAACCAGTAAGTACACCTATGATAACCAGATGCAAGTTGAGTAAAGATGATGATTTCCCTAAGGAAAATCAGAAAAGGTATAGATCAATGATTTGAGGACTGCTTTATCTGACTGATACCAGACTTGATATTATGAATGCAATTGGCCTTGTTGCTATATTTCAAGAGGATCCTAGATAATCTCATGTTGTAGCAGTCAAAAGAATTTTTAGATATTTGAAGGGGACATCTCATTATGTCTTATGGTATTCTAAGGATGATGATTTCACTCTTCATGTATATACAAATGTTGATTGGGCAGGAGATGTGGATGACAAGAAGAGTACTAGTGGTGGTGCATTTTTCTTCAGAAAGAGATTGGTTTCTTGGTTGAGCAAAAAGCAAGAGACAATATCTTTGTCTCCTGCAGAGGCAGAGTATATAGCAGTAGCAAGTAATTGTACTCCATTTTTGTGGATGAAGAAAATGTTGAAGGATATCAGAATTGTGTTTGAAGAGCCTATTACAATCTTCTGTGATAATTCAAGTGCAATAAACATCTCAAAGAATCCGGTGTTGCATTCAAAGACAAAGCACATATCCATCAAGTTTCACTTTTTGAGAGAGAAGGTAAATGAGAATGAAGTCAGATTGGAGTTTGTTCCTTCAAAGGATCAGATTGCGGATATCTTCACTAAGTCTCTACCTAAGGACACTTTTGAGTATCTCAGAGGGAAGCTAGGGGTTATTACCCCTCCTGTTCAGAACTAAGGTACATTAGTGTCCATTAGTCCGGTGGAACTCACAGTCATATCTTGTGATCTGAATTGGTGTTAAGGGGATGCTACTCAGGGGAAGTAGTCAGTATGTTAATTCTAGAGATCAGTTTGGTTTTGTCTAAGAAATAAAAAGGGTGAGAGATGATTGCAAATATGTTCCCTTTGCCATTGATGTCAAAGGGGGAGAGAAGTCATGTGAAAAACTTGAAAGTAAGTAGTTGCTGGTGAAAGGAGGAGCAGTGAAGAAAGTGGTTGCAGGTGTAATAAGAGAGAGGGAGAGAAGTCCTTGTCTTGATGGTTGAATCAATTTTTCACATCATATGTTTCCATCAATGACAAAGGGGGAGATTGTTGCAAAAATGCACATATGATGCATTGTCATTGATGTCAACATATCTTTTTGTTAGAAATAGTGAAGACAGTGTAGTTCAGCAAAGCAGATTGCTCCACATTTCTAGTGAGACGAAGATTAGAGTCTGTAGACTAAAGGGTTGTGTAGAGGATTGTTTGAAGTTTCTCTAGTTAAGGTTTGAGAGGTCCGCATGGAGGATTGGTGAAGTTATGGCCATCTAAGTAGAACCAGGTTTTGCAGTTGTTCAGAGGTAACAGAGTGACATAAACTTGGTCCGGATTACTCTGCATTGGAATATTATGGTCTACGGATCTAGAGGTATGTTTGGGATGGTGGTGTGTGTCCTCAACTCAAGTGGTTTGTGGTTTGGAGGTCCGCAAGCAATCTTTCCAATGTGACAGTCATGACAGTTAGTGTTCTTGAGTTCCTGTATCAAGATGTAAGTGATTCTGGTGATTTGAGGTGGTGCAGTTATTTTTGTTGATTTCATTGTGCTTGTGGAGGTCTCTAGATCATGTGCCTATTGTGTTGGTGGTCTACATTGAGGATTGAGCTTGTAGTTGAAGATTTCTCCTTGGGTGTTGTTGTTCTTTTCAGTCTTGGCGGACCGGATGCTTTGTGCATATTGTGGATGATCTAAGAGAAGTTTTATGGAGTGTGGCATGTTGTTCGAGGAAGATATGAGTCCCAGCTATGTTTGTTCGACAATGTAGTGAATGTTTGTATTGCCAACCATGATGTTCATTCCAAGGTTGATGTAGCTTATAAATACTTGTAGTTTAGTTATTAAAAGTTGTCCTTGAGTGAAAATGATTAGACTCTAAGAGAGGTCCGAAGGTAGAGTAGAAAAGAGGAGCAAAAGAGGAAGAGCAATGAAGATGCGAAGATAGTAAAGAAGTGTTTGAGGGAAGAGCAGAAGTGTTGTGAGCTTCAATGGAACTGAACCTTGGCATGGAGAAGATGTTGTTTCTCAGTTCAACCTTTCAGTGTTAACCTTGTGAATATTTTGTAGGTAGTGAGCCTCCTTTGAGCAGTGATCTCTGGGAAGTGTGCCTGAAGGTAAGTGTCTTCCCATTTTTCTATTGTTTTAACAAAGAATAAATCTTGTGGATTAACTGTTAGATCTAGGGCTCACAACTGAGAGGGGGGGTGAATCAGTTGTGCAAAAACTTGCTTCTATTTTGAACACTTGATTCTTCTTTGTTAGTTAATAGCAATCAGTTAATCATTCATGAAAGCATAATGCATAAACACAAGAGTAGATAATCATCAACACATTGGACACCAAGATTTTGACGTAGAAAACCCAGTTAAGGGAAAAACCACGGGGTGATTAACCCAAGGATTATTCTCTGTTAGAAGAATAAGAAAAAATGAATGGCACATGCCAATTAGGGCTCACTACCTGACCACACTGCTCACAAAGAGGCACACTACCTACAAGAGACATACTGTCTACAAAGTGATAAGAATCACAAACTTGAACTGGAGATTGACATCTTTACCATGTCTAGATCAATTCCATTTAAGCCCGAGATACTTCTGCTCTACCCTTCACTCTTTCGCTATACCACTCTCATCCACTGCTCAACACACTTTGAAATGAACTCACAAACCTTTATTTATACAAGACATCGACTTAGGAACAATCATCTAAGTTAGCAATCAACCATAAGGACATCCGTAAGATGATTAATACATCTGGTCGGCCACCACAAGAACATTCACAAGATGAACAACTCATCCGGTTGGCTAGTCTGAGCAAGAACTTCATCTAAAAGAATATCTTCAACTCTGGGCTCTACCACCAATGCAGACCGACAACATAACCTCAACATGATCCAAGAACCTTCACAAGCTTGTCTGATTAACCAGGTACATCCGCACTTCCTCTACTCACTGGAATCTCTTCTCCTCTTCATCCAGAACTTCAAGAACACAGTCTATCACCACTGTCATACTACCAGAGGTGCTTTCGGACCTCCAAACCACATACCAATCAAGATGATACATTACAAGGACCTCCCAAACACTCTATCCAATCTGCAGAATAGGAAAATGCACTTCCAGATCTCACCGGACCTTTTTGTAACACTGTCACTCCGGAGCATCTCCTGGAACCGGTTCTACTTGATCAATCACAACTTCTTCACATCTTCATGCAGACCTCTAAAATCTAATTGGATCATCTCAAGACTCATATCTACAAACCCTTTAATCTGCATCCTCTGATTCTCAACCTATTGAGTACATTTGCCTTCTTCTTATCATTGTTCTTCACTGTTCCTGATTGAGACTACTTTTCTCAATATCCTCAACACACAGCTTATCCAAACCTTCTTACCAATGCAATATGAGTATGTTGACATCAATGACAACTCTGGTTAACCTCATACTTGTAACAATCTCCCCCTTTGTCATTAATGGCAACATATGATGTGAAAAACCATCAAGACAAGAACTTCTCTTTTCTGTCACAGCTCCCCCTATCAGCAACAACTCTTCACATGTCTTCTCTTCCTTTACTACTCCCCCTTTGATCATCAACCACTTGTTTTTCACATGTCTTCTCTCCCCCTTTGACATCAATGGCAAAGGGCTCATACTTGCACTGTAACATATCAGAATCATACCAGCTGCTCCCCCTTAGTAGCAGCTCCCCATCATCAATCCGGATCACAAGATATGACTGTAATATCCACCGGACTGATGCACATCAGTGCATCCTAGTTCATCACCAGAGGGGCCATGACCCCTAACTTCTCCTAGAGAAACTCAAAAGATTCCTTGGGGAGAGGTTTAGTAAAAATATCTGCAATCTGATCCTTGGAGGGTACATACTCCAATCTGACTTCATCCTTGTTCACTTGTTCTCTCAGAAAGTGAAACTTGATAGATATGTGCTTGGTCTTAGAATGCAACACCGGATTCTTAGAAATGTTTATTGCACTTGAATTATCACAGAAAATTGTGATAGGCTCCTCATATTCTACTTTCATGTCTCTTAACATCTGCTTCATCCATAAAATTTGAGTGCAACTACTTGCTACTGCAATATATTCTGCTTCAGTTGTAGACAGAGATATTGCCTCTTATTTCTTGCTTAGCCAAGAAACCAATCTCTTTCCCAAAAAGAATGCTCCACCACTGGTGCTCTTCCGGTCATCCACATCTCCTGCCCAATCTGCATCTATATATGCATGAAGAGAGAAATCTGGATCTCTAGGGTACCATAGACCATACTCAACTATTCCTTTCAAGTACCTAAAAATTCTTTTGATTGCCATAACATGAGATTCTCTAGGATCAGCCTGGAATCTTGCCACAAGACCAACAGCCTGCATTATATCTGGTCTAGTCTGAGTGAGATACAACAATCCACCAATCATTGATCTATACTTTGTCTGATCTACCTTTGGAGAGTCATCATCTTTGCTCAACTTACATTCGGTTGCCATAGGAGTGTTCATTGGCTTTGAATCTTCCATATCAAATTTCCTCAACAATTCTTTCACATATTTGGTCTGAGAAATGAAGATCCCTTTCTTTGTTTGAGTAATTTGCAGACCCAAGAAGAAATTCATTTCACCAAGCATAGACATTTCAAACTCACTTTTCATCTGATTTGCAAAAGTTTTGCACATACAATCTCTTCCTCCAAAAATGATATCATCCACAAACACTTCAATAATCAAAATGTTTTCATGATCAATTTTGAAATATAATTTACTATCAGCAGTACCTTTGTTGAATCCAATCTGCACAAGATGCTTATACAACCTTTCATACCATGCTCTTGGAGCTTGCTTCAATCCATACAATGCTTTCTTCAACTTGCAGACCATATCATCATTATCAGACAATTGAAATCCATCCGGTTGTTCAATGTATACTTCTTCTTCCAAATCACCATTTAGGAAGGCAGACTTGACATCCATCTGATATACCTTGAAGTCTTTGAAGGCAGCATATGCAAGAAATAATCTGATTGCTTCAATTCTTGCTACCGGAGCAAAGGTTTCTTCAAAATCAATTCCTTCTATTTGAGAGTAGCCTTTGCAGACCAATCTGGCTTTGTTTCTGATAACTTCACCAACCTCATTTAGTTTGTTCCGGAAGACCCATTTAGTTCCAATCACATTCTTGTTTCTAGGTCTGGGAACAAGATCCCAAGTGTGATTTTTCTCAATTTGCATCAACTCTTCTTCCATTGCTTTTGTCCAATTTTCATCATTGCATGCTTCATTTATTGTCTTAGGTTCAATCTTTGAAATCAAACAACATTCATCTGAATTTTGAGCAATTTTCATCCTTGTTTGTACCCCTTTGCTTTTGTCACCTATGATCTAATCTTCAGAGTGATTTAAAGTTACATACCTTGGAACTTTGGGAATCTCTTGCACTGTTGTTTCTTGATCAGGTTCATTCAGGCAAACCTCTTCTTCCTGATTTACCAGATCAGTCTGAATCTGACTTTCAGGAAGGGATTGAGTTCCTTGAATCAGAGCACCATCCTGATCATCTTCATCATATTCATAAAACCTTGAGGGCTTCTCAATTCCTTCATCAACCTTCACATTTGTACTTTCTATCATCTTTTTCAGTCTCTTATTGTAACACCGGTATGCTTTGCTTTGAGTGGAGTAACCCAAGAAAATTCTTTCATCACTTCTAGCATCAAACTTTCCTAGATCTTCATCTCTTTTGATGTAACACTTGCTACCAAATACTCTGAAATATCTCACAGTAGGAGTTATACCAAACCAAAGTTCATAAGGAGTCTTACTGGTATTGTTTCTGATTTGAACTCGGTTAAGAGTGTAGACTGCAGTGCTGACAGCTTCTCTCCAAAACATCTGAGGAACATTTGCTTCCATCATCATTGTCTTGGAAGCTTCTTGGATGGTCCGGTTCTTTCTCTCAACTACTCCATTTTGCTGTGGAGTCCTAGGAGCAGACAACTGTCTCTTTATGCCATGCTTCTCACAAAAGTCTATGAATTCACCGGATGTGAATTCACCACCTCTATCAGAACTTAGACACTTTAGTTTCAATCCGGTTTGATTCTCTACCATAGCTTTGAAGATTTTGAACTTCTCAAGGGCTTCTGATTTCTCTTTTAGGAAGGTAACCCACATCATCCGGGAATGGTCATCAATTAGCAACATGAAATATCTATCACCTTGCATACTCTTGATTCTTGTCGGACCACAGAGATCAATATGTACTAATTCCAACAATCTGGTAGTGGACTGATCCTTGCTTTTGAAAGAGACTCTGCTCTGTTTACCTAGCTAACATTCTTTGCATAAACTATTTGTAGGTTTCACCAATTTAGGAAGATCTCTTACAGCCTGAGTATTGCTTATCTTGATGATGTTATCAAAATTCATATGGCACATCCTTCTATGCCATAACCAACTCTGATCAACTTGAACAAACAGACAACTTTTATTAAAACCAACTAGATGGAAGATATTACCTTTTGTTTGAGTACCGGATGCAATTTCAGTTCCAGAGCTTGTAAAGATTCTGCATTTTCCATTCTTGAACTGGAGATCATAGCCTTTGTCCACTAACTGACCAACACTGAGAAGATTGTGCTTCAATCCTTCAACATATAGTACATTACCTGTTTTGCTCTTTCCATCAAAAGAAATAGTTCCCCTACCTCTGATTCTGCCAGCAAAATTGTCACCAAACTTTACCATTCCTCCTTCATACCTTTCCAAATCTAAGAACTTGTTCTTGTTACTAGTCATATGGTGAGAGCATCCACTGTCAATAACCCAATCATCCTTTTCTTCAACTTGGGCAGCCAAAGCTCTTTCTACAACCTTATGATTGATAGATTCAGAGGGTATTGACTCTTCTTCCTTGATGGCAATAAACACCCATTCATTTCCAGATTTGCTTCCTATTTCTGATTCATCATCTGTTACTCCTTCATTGTCATCTTCTTCATGAACATAATAGCAGTTCTTTTGAAACCTTTGTCTGTTAGTATTAGACCTTGTAGATCTTTCTGGACATCTTGAAGCAAAATGACCAATCTTATTGCAGTTGAAGCACTTAAAAGGTAGTTTTCCTTCATACCTATTGGACCCTCTTGGCAGTCTCTTTACAATAAGGGCTTCAAGTTGAGCTGTTTCTGCTTCTTCCTCTTCCATGTCTTTCCTTGCTTGATTATACCATGACAGCTTCCTTGAAGAGTTCTCTCCCGGATCAAATCTTTGTTTGCCTTTCACATAGGCACTGGCTTTGAATGTAGATTCAGTCTTGGGGGGATCATCTCCAAACTCAGTCATTTCAAATGCAGCCAGTTTGCTAGCCAGTTGCTCTCTTGTGACAGTTGTATGGGCTCTGAATTCATCAATGGCAGCAACCTTGATTTTGTAGGCAACAGGAAGGGATCTGAGAATTTTGCAAATAATTTCATTTTCATCTAGAACTCCACCAGCATTCCTAATTCCACACACTAGCTCATTCACTCTTGGCATAAAGGTAGTGATATTTTCATCATCTCTCATCTTCAATCTTTCAAATTTCCCTTTCAAACTTTGCAACCTTGCACTCTTGACAAACTCATCTCCTTCATACAGAAGTTCCAGTTTAGTCCAGATCTCATATGCAGTTGGTAGGTCAATAACATTTGAGAGATCTAAGTCATTCAATGTGCTTAGAAGAGCTTCCTTGGTCCACAAATTCTTTTCAGCATCTGTGATTCCATTCAAAGTTGTCGGACCACCCTATGGAGGTGCATATGGTTTTGAGACCATGGCCAAGTATGCTTTTCCCATACACTCCAAGTGACATTTCATGCGACCTTTTCAGAGAGTGAAGTTGGTTCCATCAAACTTCAGACTATCCTTCTTGTATGACAACATCCTGGATCTCCTCAAGCGGTTAAGCTCCTTTCAGAGGAACTTGGCTCTGATACCAATTGTTAGATCTAGGGCTCACAACTGAGAGGGGGGGTGAATCAGTTGTGCAAAAACTTGCTTCTATTTTGAACACTTGATTCTTCTTTGTTAGTTAATAGCATATCAGTTAATCATTTATGAAAGCATAATGCATAAACACAAGAGCAGATAATCATCAACACATTGGACACCAAGATTTTGATGTGGAAAACCTGGTTAATGGAAAAACCACGGGGTGATTAACCCAAGGATTATTCTCTGTTAGAAGAATAAGAAAAATGAATGGCACATGCCAATTAGGGCTCACTGCCCGAGCACACTGCTCACAAAGAGGCACATTGCCTACAAGAGACACTGTCTACAAAGTGATAAGAATCACAAACTTGAACTGGAGATTGACATCTTTACCATGTCTGGATCAATTCCATTTATGCCTGAGATACTTCTGCTCTGCCTATCGCTCTTTCACTATACCACTCTCATCCGCTGCCCAACACACTTTGAAATGAACTCACAAACCTTTATTTATACAAGACATTGACTTAGGAACAATCATCTAAGTCAGCAATCAACCATAAGGACATCCACAAGATGATTAATACATCTGGTCGGCCACCACAAGAACATTCGCAAGATGAACAACTCATCCGGTCGGCTAGTCTGAGCAAGAACTTCATCCAGAAGAATATCTTCAATTCCGGGCTCTACCACTAATACGGACCGACAACATAACCTCAACATGATCCAAGAACCTTCACAAGCTTGCCTGATTAACTAGGTACATCCGCACTTCCTCTACTCACTGGAATCTCTTCTCCTCTTCATCTGAAACTTCAAGAACACAGTCTATCGCCACTGTCATACTGCCAGAGGTGCTTCTGGACCTCCAAACCAAATACCAATCAAGATGACACATTACAAGGACCTCCCAAACACTCTGTCCAATCTGCAGAATAGGACAATGCACTTCCAGATCTCACCGGACCTTTTTGTAACACTCTGTCACTCCGGAGCATCTCCTGGAACCGGTTCTACTTGATCGATCACAACTTCTTCACATCTTCATGTGGACCTCTAAAATCTTAACTAGATCATCTCAAGACTCATATCTACAAACCCTTTAATCCGCATCCTCTGATTCTCAACTTATTGAGTACATTTGCCTTCTTCTTATCACTGTTCTTCACTGTTCCTGATTGAGACTACTTTTCTCAATATCCTCAACACACAGCTCATCCAAACCTTCTTACCAATGCAATATGAGTATGTTGACATCAATGACAACTCTGGTTAACCTCATACTTGCAACATTAACCCCCACCGCAGTTTTCCCTTAACTGGGTTTCCACGTAAAAATCCTGGGGTTATGTGTGTTGATTATGTTTCTACTCATGTGTTTTTGATTCATGCTTTCATGGTCATATCATTAATGTGCTAATAAGTGGTAAAGAAGATTAAATGTAGCAAAAGATAAAAGTTTTGTGACAATTGATTCACCCCCCCTCTCAGTTGTCTTCCCTAATTTCAACAGTTTGAACCTTGCCTCAAACTTAGTTTTAAGAGTATCCCACCCAGTAATAGTTTGAGCTGGAAGATGATAGAACCAATCTGTAACAACACCTTGAAGTGTCTCCACAAAAAGTCTCAGAAATACATCCTCGTACTCCACCCCTAGAACACCACACACTATGCAAAAAACCACAATGTGTTCATCAGGATGGACTTTCCCATCACCATAGAATTTTGGAAAATTCTTTCTTGAACTATGGAATAGTTCATGCAATGGTGGTGTCAAATTTAGGGGTCCAAAAGAATTACCCCAAGGGCCTTGAGCTGTCATTGTACACCGGTTAAAAGACAGGATAACAAACTTTAGAGGAACCTGAGTAGATAGTACTCTGTTAGTATTTGCACTAGAAGCTTCACCTGGTATAGGAGACCTAGCGTTGGTAGGAGGGAAACTCCTTGTACGTTGAAGTCATGGTACTGGAGGCAAAAGATAAAAATTATTTTGCTACATTAACTCAAACACAGGATCAATAATTCCTTGAGCTCTCTTACTTCTTGTATACCTTGAGTCTGCCAGAATGTAATATGCTTAACAAGGATAAAAACTTGAAAAAACTTATTTCAAGCAATGAGACCAGAATGCTTCAACTCAAAGCATGAGGCTCTAAGTTGCACGTTGGTCCCCAGTAGAGTCACCAAAAAATTGTTGGGTGAATATTTTGTTGTTAACTCACTAACGGAAAAATGGTTATATCAGTCATAGCTATGATGAGACAAATTCTCTCCTCCCAGCAAGGGGAGGTTCCCTTTATCACAAAGTAAACTTTTCTTATACTAAATTTATGTAGATGATGGTTTCATATCACAATATTCTCTTTTTTTAGAATATGTGTTCTTTCTCCAAAAAAATAACTTTCACAAAAGAAATATAAAATACCATGAAGCTCACAAAAACCTAAATTTTTTCGTAACTCCTTCCACTTGAATAACAATTAACTGATTTGAAACAAAATGAAGCACAAAGTCTTGACCTTATATGAACTATGAAATATAACCACGTTGAAGACAACAATTGACAGCACAAAGTCTCCAATCTATATCTCCTTCACTAACTTAACACAATATCCTTTAATGATATAATAGCACAAAGACTATTAGAATCACAATAAGAACACTCTTTCAATCGATTGATAAAACCTCCATAGTTCAAATAACTATCCAATATAATGTATTATTAATGACATAAGAACATCAATATCACAATACAATTTGATTCAACACAAAGTTTGATACTCAAAATGCCTTCTTATATTAATATTTGCTTGAAAATTTGATAAACACAATAAAGCTCAAAGTCTTGATATGCTCTTCAATTCGGCAGAGTTTACTTGCAATAGACAAAAGATAGAAATTACAATAGAGGCCCTCTTTATTTTTAGGGAGAGGCCTAGAGCAAAAATAGGAAATCTACAAGTACTTTGACGTATTCCACAAAAGAGTCCTTTTTGACTTAGGACTTCCTTTGTTCTACATGTAATTACATTTTGGAAAAATACATGTGGATATGTCCAGAACTAATTACAAATTACATATACAAAACTATGAAAATAAGCTAAGGCAGGAAGAAATAATTTCAGCTGCCACCATCATTCTTCTTCAGGGAATTCTGGTAGATAATCTTTACTGCTTCCATTTCACAAACATCTAGTCCAGCTATATTTTCTGAAATCACACGAGCCTTGACAATCATATCTTTCACTACTTTGATTGCCTTCACATGTTTTTCAAGATTATCCTTCAAATTATCAAGAGTGGACTGATAGTCACAAAGCTTATCCAATGAAGCAACTGAAAACACCTCATCCTCAAAATCCCTTTGAATCATTTTCTCAAATGCATCAACCATCTCTTCAGAAGAAAGGAACTTATGATTTTCACCTATCAAGGTACATGGGAATTCTTCGAGTCTATGCAAAAGTATTACATCATCATCCTCACTGAGTTTCTATGCACTTTGGAGATCTTCAAGCACACTTTTTAACACATTGATGCGATGGATCAAAGATTCTTTAGTCTTAATATAAGACTCTCGATTTGATACAACACCAATCACAATCAAATTCTTTACCTTTATCTTCTTCATTTCAATCCATTCTAATAGAGTCTCTTCCAGATCTTGAAGTCCTTGGGATAATGAGTCAACAAGCTCACCAAGCTCAGCCCTTACCTTTCCCATTTTTTATTTTCATTCCACTATAGTCTTCAGAAGAACTTTACCTTGCATGAGCATTCTATCCAGGAATTCACCAACAACCCTTCCTCTAGCATGTACTTTCTCAACTTTTTGAATTAGAGGGTCTTCAATAGAAACTGCCATAGGCTCCAAAACTTCTAAGGACATGGTTATCTTTTGAAGAACCACTGCAAGTTGTTCGGCCTTTGCTTTGTATTGTTCTTTTTCCTTCTTTTCTTCATCATATTTACTAAGCAAAGAACTGATTGTTACCTGAAAATATGATTTGATACCCTCATGGGTAAGCTTTCCCAACTCAACTCTAGAAATAGTGTAATCATTTATATTGAAGGTATCTGATGTAGCTTCAGGAGGAGGTCTTGCAATCTCCACATATCTAACTCCTTTATCATCCACAAGCCTAGAAACAATCTTTGGCTTTTTCTTTTGTGCTTTTGGCTTGGCTGGCAATAGCTTCTCCAAATCAAGATCATCAAGCAAAATGGCCTACTTCTTTCTCTTCAGAATTTATGCTGACAACCACAGAGGTAGTGTAGAAACATTTACTTTTCGAGGTGGATCAATTGTCTACTCAATAGGATTCATACTGACACTTGTGATGGTAACAATTGGAGAAGTGGTAATAAAAATTGTACCTGTAGCATCAACATTCTTCTCAGGAGTATTAAGAAATTGATCTAACACAGTTTGTTCTCCAATGTCAAATGAAGGTGAAGACAAACTAGGTATTGAACCAGAAGAATCAAAAATAGTTCCAAAACCAGTCTTTACAGAAGTAGGAGTAGAATCAGCAGACACAGCAATAATTTTGTGAGGTTCACAACATGCCCCATTTTACTCCTTAGCAAAATGAGGACCCCTGCTATGGCTTTTGCTTTTTGCTTGTGTGTGTTGTTTTGCTTGGTGGTAAAGGTAAAAAAGGAGTGAAATAGTACAAAACTTGTTGAAAATTAGGAAAAAATTGCATTAAGTGCCAGGGCTAAGTACAGGTGAATTCCTTGTTGAAAATGAACAGGGGTTACTTTTTTAACCATCTTAAAATTCCTTGTATTTTGCAAGTTATGACTGTTTTGGTAAAATGCACTGTTAAATGGGTTGGTTTTGTATATACAAAGTCGTTTGTATATACATCGGGTCACGTATACAATGGTCTTTATATGTTAGGTCGTTGTATCTTGCACATACAAAACTGATTGTATATCGGGTCATGCATATACAAAGTCTTTTGTATATCGCTCATATACAAAGTCGTAGAAATGGGTTATCGGGTTTACATACAAAGTTGTTTGTATGTTTTTGTACTTGTATGCATTTGCTAAAGTTATATTTGTACATGCAGGTTGGGCTCGACGTAGTTATGAGTTGAAATGACTATTTGGATAAATCCGTCGGATGCATCTTATGTTTGTATGTATGTTACATACATTTGTTATATACATTTCCAACGTGCAGGCCACGAACCCGAAAAGATCATGAAACAGGGTTAAATTGTTGTATATTTGGCAATTAATTTAAAACATACAAGCGAAACATACATTGCTTTATACATTGGACAGACCCGAAATGTTTATGGAATGCGGTAAAATCGTTGTATGTTTCAAGCTTGTATGTATCTTACATACATTTCTGATATACATTGCGCCACATGCAAGTGCCAGAACCCAAATATTATGAAATGAAGTTAAATGCTCGTCTAGCTCCACGCCATGTATGTATGTTTCAAAATATACATTGCAATTTATACATACAAGCCGGGACTCAAGGAAGTTGAAATACGGTATATACAATGCATTACGTACGAATGTATATCCTATATACATTGCATTTTATACATTGCGGAATCGAAAGAGAGTAAGCTGCGGTTTGTAAAATAGTTGAAGTCTGATGGGAATCTACAAGGAACCTTGTATGTATCTTCGTAGATATACAAGCTGATATGCATCGCGGAGATGCAAGTAGAAGGTAAGGTGGCCCCCACTGCTTGTATATCTGGCTTGTATAATTACAATGCATAATTACGATATACAAGCCGATATACAAGCGATAGATACAAAGGTAAAGATGCATTCTCAGATGCCAAGCGAAAGTTAAAAATGGCAAAGTTGTATGTTCGGAATGGTTTGCATGTTCACAATATACAACCCGATATGCAAAGGGAAGTATACAATCACCGGACGTGAAGTGAAGATTAAATATTGAAAATGCTTTGTATAGTCACTGCGATTGTATATTTAAAACATACATTTGCAATATACAAGGGTTTAAGCAGGCAAAAAGGTGAGAAAGCAAAGCGATGGGATTTTGAAACCAATTTAGGGCCCGATGCATGTTTTTGGTCAACGATGGTTGACTTAGCCATTTTTGACGATTGTATGTGCATTCAAATATGCGGTTGCTCACAGATGCTAAAAATTCATGGCCTGATATCTGTGTTTGCACATTTAGAGCTAGATTTAATAAAATGATTATCTTCCTGTTGGTTTAGTAAATGATGATACTTAATTCTTGCTTGTTTATTGCAGATTGCTGGAGCCATTTCAAATAGCTAGAAAATGCAGAGTTGCCGACACAGTGGCGACATACAGGTAGATATTAAAGGCAGAGATTTAATGGCCAATCTAACATTCTAACCGGGTGGCAGATCGGACCACATCAGATTGCGAGGGCACGGAAGGAGTTAAGGCCTTCAATGCGAAAGACAAAATGTAAATGGGGAAACATTATTAAACTGAGAATAGCAGTTATTTTTTGAACTGTTAGGGTTTCCAATGGGCATCCTTACGCCCAGTATGGGCATGCTTCTCAGATTTTTGGCGGGATTCATTCTCCACCACTTGATACTACACTTGAAGGGTGGATTGTTGATCGACTAGGGTCTTTTGGGTACTGTATTGGGGATAAATCAGAGCTATATATTGAGCCCCCTTTACTATACAAAAGGGGATGTCAATCATTCAAAAATATGACCTATAGCAATTTCATGTAGGAGATCAGATTACTGAGACTAATGAGGACTAAACTGTTGAAACATCAAGGCCCTTTCTTCAGATCATTGTAAATGTACTTGTTCTAAAGCATACTGAATGGAGATGAAGCTTCATATTGTAAACTTTACGTAATCTTCAAGTTGATTTCTGGATATGTACTGGTGAATGTTGTATTCAATAGAAGCAGTTTCATTTCATTACATGTTGTCAACATTTCCTTTCAAGATTTGCACTGGATCATGCGGATTTGTGGAATGTCCTGGTGAAGTATGATTCTAGTTTTTCTTCTCTTCATTGTTGTATCGAAATATGTATGTGGATCAATGATCTCAGTCAAGTAATTTTGGGAATCTCACTCTTTAAACCCTACCTTTGTCTTTTCTTTTTTTTTAATTTCATTGAATCACTTCCAAAATCATGATAAATAACAAGCAGAATAGAGAAATATGCTGACGTCCCGTAGATAACTGAATATCATTAGCATATTTGAGCTAAATGCATGTAGTGTTGAAAATATCATGCAAAGACTTGCAAATAATGGTAGAAATCATGCAAATATCAATCTATAGGCACATTATTTGAGTAAGTTCATAGTGTAAAGGCAAAAATTACTAATGAATGTAAGGCCCCTGAATGGAAAACAACAACACACATCAACCACTGAGTAACCTCAGTAGATTATGAACTAATCAACAGAGACTTGGGATCATGAATTCTTTGAATTCATCGTATCTTTCAAGATAAATAAGGGTTGTTGTGTAACTTTTGTTTAGTGTTTGGTTGTGACTAACATCACCATCAACAAAAACTGGCACTAGAAGGAGGGCCATCTCATCCTCAGTAAGTTTCTGTCTGATTTGATGATGCATACAGAAAGATAACACTCGAGAGCATCTTTGTATTTCAAGTTATATGCAGAGATTTGTTGTTTTAGGTTTATGCATGCTAACCATTTGTGAAGTTTTCAAAATTAAGCATAAATGCAGCCTTGGCTGGGGAGTTTCAACTAATCTATGTAGTAAACTAGCCAATCTCCCTTAAATTTAAGAAATCCTAGCTCCCAAGCCAAATACCAGGTCCAGATCTAGTGGACTCTTTGAAGAATTACCTATCAAAGGATTTAGACCTAGAACTGTGGATATTCATCACTCTCCTAATTTTTGTGCATTAGAAGCTTCACCAAAGCGTGCTCCTATAACTCGTCTCAGGTTTCAAACACCTGCAGGACCACCTGTCACACCTCAGGTCCAGCCTCAACATGTCATACCTCAGGTCTAGCCTCAACTTGTCATACCTCAGGTTTAACCTCCACCAGTCCTAATGTCATTCTTTGCAGCAGAATCACCTCTAACTTTCCTGGCATATCATGCTTTGCCTAAGAATCCTGATAAAATTTTTCCTAAGTACCATCCATATCAAGATGCTGATGATCATATCAGAATGTTCAAGGAAGCCTGTGATAGGGCTAGAATTCAGCATGAAAATGTGGTATGCAGGTTATTTCCATTTTCCTTAGGGGAAGAGGCCTATAACTGGTATATCAGTCTTGGTCAGGGTTCAGTAGGTTCATGGGATGTCTTGGAAAAGGCTTCCAAGGATAGGTTCAGAACACCTATAGATCCTTCAATGAACTATCATTTGTTTTCCATGATCAAATGATTTGAAGGAGAACCTATTACCAACTTCAATGCAAGATTCCAGAAAATGCTCTCAAAGGTAGTAGCACTTTATGTTGTAGCAGATGAAGCTACTAGGAGCATATACTACTCAGCTTTAGATCCCTTGACTACCATGTTTATCAGGAGAGCACATCCTGGTGTAACAACTTTAGCAGGAGCTTTTGAAGAAGCTATCAAAGTCAGTCAGCGGCTAGTTCCTGCTCCCACACCAAATATTGCCTTCCTGGTGCAGGAGCACATTCTCTGTAGTGCTGGGTCATCTTTTCTTTTGTTTTCTCATAAGGCTTTTAAGCCATTTCATTTTGTAATAAGGGTCAATTTGGTCCCATGGATGTACATGTGTAAGGCAAACAAGTGATTTGCTTGTATGAAGGGTAACCCAACGGCTAACTGATTTGAAAATCAGTTTGCACGGTTGGAGGGAAATAACTATTGTCTCTACATCTTCTTTAGAGGCAGGTTGTATGTCACACGGAGCGGGGAGAGAGAAGGGTGTATTACAACAAGTTCTTTTTGATAACTGAATAAAGAGAGTTCTGGGTATGATCTGTGTTGATTTTCTTGGTTGTTCTTAGTGACTTGATATCTTTATCCTGATTTTGTAAATGGAACCCTAACCAGATGCTATCTGTCAATCCATAGTGACTCTGTAGTGTGCAGGCGGTGTAAAACCCACGGTTCCACAGTGACTGGTTCGTAACCTAGGAGTAGGGTTTTGGTTCATACATGGAGGCCCTTTCCTCTGTCCACTGAAACCCTGTATAGTATCAGTGTGATGGGGGAAAGACTTTTCTCGTTTGTTGTTGTTGAATTCTTACCCAGGAAGCCAGCGAACTCAGTCAAGTTCGACTAGACATCGTCATGTGGCTAGTCGGGAAATCGGAGTGAAATTGGATAGTTTTGATGTGGGATCAGATTGCTACAAGTGATCGAGGGTTTGATATATGAAACGACCAAATTCCATTGTTCGGTCGAAAGGAATTCTGACTCGGCATCACAGAACAGTTGGCGTCCATCGGCGTAACACCGAGCATCGGAATAACTTTTTGGAGGACACCCGATAGACTATGTCTATCCGATGAAACTTTTCATCGGCGTGAAAGGCTCTCCGTCTCGTCGAAGATTGGTATAGTGTCGGAGACACATACCATTGTTATTCGCATCGGTGAGAGAAACGATATCGGGCTAAGGAAAATACACTTAGCCGACGGTATATAGTTTCGCCGATCGGTGAGACATCCTCGGAGTATCGCCGATAAAGAGTATCGGTGTGAGGAACCTTGTCGGGGAGACTTCTGGCGGACCGGCCGATGTATGAAGTGTTGCCGATGGAGAAGCGGAGTTAGACACTCATCGGTGTGACCGATAGCGTCGGTAGAAGATTCAAGGAGCTCGCCGATAGAACAGTGTCTTGCCGATAGGCAAAAGGGGGATTGCTTCGGTGAGAAAAGAAAAAGGTCTAGCCGATAGTGAAGATATAGTCAAATCTTCATTCGCTTCTGCTGGCACTCTGCATCACTTCCCTACATTTCCTGGTTATCCTACATATCCTAGTCACCAATAGACCAATAGAGCCATGATACCTTCAGCTGTGATGCTAGCCCCTTTGCAGATAGCTCCACTCAGTATCATGCCACCACCAAATGGAAATGGCCAGATGTTAAAATATCCAGGACAAGCACAAGTGCCTCAAGTTGTGGAACAATCCAACAATAACAATGGGTCTTCATTTTTCAAGCCTCAGATAGAGAATGTAGTGGCCAAGGTTCAGGAAGAGAAAGAAGAAATGAAGGAGATATCAGCACAATTAAGAAAACTTACCACTGAGGTCACTCATCTGAGGAGTCAAAACTTCTATTCTCAGCCTAATCAGAATAGAGGTTATGCCAATGAGAGACCTAATTATCCTGATAGGGGGTACAACAATAATTACAATAACAATGGCAACAATAATCCTCCCAAACAACCTAGAGTGTGGAACACTAGGCCAAACAATGGTTCCTTTCCATCACCCCTAGACAATCAGCCTCCTAGTGAACCTAAACAGACCACTAGAGTAAACCTTGCAGAGGCAGCACTTACAAACTGGTGCAGGATACATAACACCAATGCTCATGCAGAGCTAGACTGTCCTCAGTTCAGGATTGTTGCTAGTATTTTCCAAGCTAAAGTGTCCAATACTTCAAAAAATCCACCTTATGCAGAAGGAAATGAAATTGTCCCCTGTGAATATGATTCTACCTTAGTGTTAGAAAGCTTCATGCATCATCCTTATTAGTAGACAATTTCATCTCATCAGGATTACACCTCAACATGTGAGGAATCAGCCATGGCTTTTGAATCTAACTATGTTTTTCCATTTGAGGATGAGAATGAGCCATCAATTGAGCATGAGGAAGTCAATGCTTATCAACAACAGCCTCAGGGTAGGCATAATTACAACTTGAGAAATAACTCAAATAGATCTACCGATCCTTTGACCACATCCTTGCCTCCAAACAATTTCAGCACCCCACCTGATCCCAAGGCAAGTAATAACCCTGGATTCCCCAAGGTTAATGCTCAATATTTGGCACCATAGAACACAGCACTAAAAGCTGCTAATCTACCTCCTGAATCTGACAAACTGGTTACATATCTGACAGATGAAATGAAAAAGGTTAAAATTAGCTTGTCATTGTTAGAGCTGCTTAAAACCCCTGCTATCAAGAAAGCTTTCATAAAATCATTAGATGATCCCGCTCAAAAGGAGGATAGTCATGCCTCAGGTCAGTTTGGAAATAAAGATCATGCTGCTAGGGATGTTAATGTTAAACATAAAGTGCCAGCCACTATCCAAGCTGCAGAAACTTCCCACGTGACCCTATACAAAGACAAAAGTGAGTCACCTCCTTTCCTCCTTACCATAAGGATGTTTGGTAAAAATTTACACAACTGCTTAGTAGACTCAGGAGCATCTACCAATATAATGCCCCTATCCATATGCAATGCTTTAGGGTTACATCCTGCTAAATCATTAAATAAAGTAACACAATTAGAAAAAATAGAGGTGAGTGTGGTAGGAGAACTAACTCACATTCACATGCAGTTAGCATCAGATCCCAGAAATCAGTACTATATTGATATTCAGGTAGTTGATATACCTGATACATATGGGATGTTACTCAGTAAAGACTGGTCAAAAACCCTTAACGGATACATGTCAACTGATTTTAGTCATATGTGGTTGCCCTGGAGAGGGATACCAAATCAAATAAGAATAGATGTTGAACCCTGCATGAAACACATGATCACTGAATATAACAAAACCAATGAAATCATGTATGTGGATGTAGAACCCGGAGTTTACTCCATCAGACCCCAGACAGCCAACATAGAGGAGATCCTGATGTTTGACTTTCATAATCACGATGATGATCCTCAAGATGATAGAATAACTTTGGAATCTGATTGTAACCCTAAAAATGAAGTAGAGGTAGATCATTTCAAGGATTTTGAGATGCATTTGTTTAAAGAGGTGCAACGATGTTAGTTGTTAAAAGTGTCTGTTCAAGATAGTCTAATTGATGGATGGTGTAGGTTGCATGATGAGGCACATTCTGAAAAGACTTATGGTGCCTGTTTAGACATGTTGGAGTTGGAACAAGCATATAGTGAAGCATCTTCATCATCATCAGTGGTGAGTTCTGCAGATAGTGATTGTGAAACTGATTTTTGTTTATCTTCTACAGGAATAGGAGAATGCACATATAAGGATGAGAGTTCTATTCAGACGACAGAAGAGATATTGGTGTACAACAAGGGTAATGCTAAAAATAAGAAGAAAATCACCCCGGGGAGTGATTGTTTAGTAGAATAAGATTATGAGTTATCTGATGAGGATAGGGGCAGTAATCTATCCAAGTTCGAAGAGTTTCTATCAAAACAAATTCAAAAGATGACACAACAGCAAAGATCCCCATAGGATGTTTTGATTGAGGGATGGTGTAGGTTACATGAAGCACCACATTCAGAAACTACTTGTTCATTGTGTCTGCATATTTTGAAAAGGTAGGCGTTGCCTAGTTCAGAAGATTTTCCTTCTGATGGTAAGAGAAAAGAAGAAAATGAGACAGATAAGGTGAAGTCTGAGAAAGCTGAGACACCAAAATTAAAATGAATACCAAATGGTGCAGCTGCCAGAGCTAAAAGGAAGAAAGAAGGCCCAGACAAACCTTTAATTGAAGACAAACCATGGATCCTTAGATTTGATGGATCCAAGTCAAAACAGGGAGCTAGAGTAGGGATAGATCTTATTGATCCATCTGGAAAATCCTACTTAGCAGCATACAGATTGCAGTTTCTGTGTACAAACAATGTGACAGAGTATGAAGCTCTAATTCATGGGATATTGTTTGCATTAAGAAAGAAAGTGAGAATTATGCATGTCTATGGAGACTTAGAATTAGTTGTGAGACAGGTAAGAGGTATATACTCTTGCAATTACAAAAGGCTGTCCAATTACAGACATAGGGTATGGGACTTAATAGAAGATTTTGATGCATTCAACATCACACACGTACCCAAAGAGCAAAATCACAGGGCGGATGCCTTAGTCCAGGCTGCGAGTACTCTGGAACCTCTATCCATATCCGGTTTAAAAAGATTCTCAGTCAAATTAGTATCAATACCTTCTGTGCCTGACAATGTAACTAATCTCCAAGTATTTGATGATGATCAGCATATACTGGACTTTATTTCCAATAGAGATATTTTTGAGGCATAGATCATATATGAAGCAAATATAGAAGACCACATCTAGGAAGAGGAAGAAATCTTGGAGCTGCCTAGTAACAAGATTCCTAAGGGAATGATAGAGCTAGAAAGAGCATTTGATCTCGACAATATGCTAAAACAGATGGATCTCCCAAAAGCAGATGGAGGACAATACTCTTAGGTCAACATTGGAAAGGATGATGAGAAAAGGAACGTTCTGATTGGGAGGGACTATACAGAGGAGGATTTGGAAGGAATAACCCAAGCTCTCAAGGATTATATCCATGTCATTGCCTAGACGTATGATGAACTAAAAACCTATGACACATTAGTCATCACTCATACAATACCTTTGAAGCCAGACGTCAAGCCTTTTCGGCAGAAACAAAGACCAGTCAACGCTTTACTGGAGCCAATCATTTTCGAAGAGGTTAAAAGATTGCTCGGTGCTAGGGTCATATTTCCTATGAGACATTCCACATGGGTGGCAAACCTAGTCCCAGTAAGAAAAAAGAATGGTGACATCAGGTTGTGTGTGGACTTCAGAAACTTAAATCGAGCTTCTGAAAAGGATAATTATCCTTTGCCTTCTCTGGATGAGGTCCTACAAATTGTAAATGGTGTCAAGATGATGTCATTATTTGATAGTTTCTCTGGTTATAACTAGGTAATGGTGGACAAAATTGATAGATTGAAGACCACATTCACCACAAAGTGGGGGATCTTCGCCTACAGGCGCATGCCATTTGGGTTAATAAATGTTGGAGCCACATTTCAAAGAGGAATGGACATAGCCTTCATAGGCTTGATTGGTAAATGCATAGTCATATACATGGATGACTTAACAGTTTTCTCTAAAGATAGAGCAAACCATGTAGAGGACCTGAGAAAGGTGTTGAAGAAGTGCGAGCAATACGGGATATCCCTAAACCCCAAGAAATGCATATTCGGGGTAACCACAAGAAAATTATTGGGCCACCTAATAACAGAAAATGGGGTCATCATTGACCCTGACAGAGTGGAATTGATCATGAAAATAAAGCTTCCTGGAAGCAAGAAGGACCTCAAATCTTACTTTGGTAAGATTAATTTTGTTAGGAAATTTATCACTGGCTTTGCAGAAATTGTCAGGCCCTTGAACGCCGTGCTCAAGAAGGACGCTAAAATTGAGTGGACACCTGAAGCTAGAGTAGCTTTTGAAGATATTAAGAAAGCTATATCTAATGCTCTAGTTCTGGTCAGTCCAGATTATACCAAGGACTTTTACATTTACTCATTTGCTTTAGAGCATACTTCTGTAGCAGTGTTCACATAGAAAAATGAAGAAAGGGAGGAAAAGCCTATAGCCTTCATGAGCTACCCATTCAGAGATGCAGAGCTCAGATACATAGACGTTGAAAGACAGGCGCTTGCTCTGGTTCAAGCAGTTAACAAATTTAGGCATTACATTATGAGAAGTAAAGTGATTGTTGTAGTGCCTGATGTAGCAGTGAAAATGTTGTTAATGCAAAGCGAACCAGGTGAAAAAATAACTAAATGGATCACTGTCCTCCAAGAGTATGATATGGACATTACGCCCATGAAGTTAGTTAGAGGACAGACATTGAGCCAGATGATATTAGAAATTGATCCTAACATCATGAGCCAGCAGTATGTTGTAAATGCAAAGGAAGATGGAGAATGGTACTCAGACATCAGACACATCCTGATTACTGGAAGATGTCCTTCAAGACTGCAGGCCTCACAGAGGAGAACCTTAAAGATAAGGTCACAGAAATACATGATCAAAGGAGGAGTCCTTTTCAATAAAAACTACGAAGGGATATTCCTTAGATGCCTAGAAAGACAAGAAGCAAACAAGGTGTTAGAAAAGTTACATGATAAGTTTGGGACTGCACATGGATCACCTTTAGCTACCACTCATGCTATCCTCGGGGCAGGGTATTACTAGCTCGCTATTTTTAAGGATACTGTTGAGCACATCAAATGTTGTCATATGTGTCAGGTTGCTACAAACAGAGAAAGATATGTTGCCCAACCTTTGCAGCCAGTGATGGAGATGCGCCCATTTGCTCAATGGGGAATGGACTTCATAGGACCTATCAATCCTCCATTGTCTTCAGGCCACAGGTATGTTTTAACTATTACTAATTATTGTACCAGGTGGACTGAAGCTGTCAACAGTAAGACATGCAATGCTGAGGATGTCATCAAATTTTTGGAAAGCAATATAGTAACTAGGTATGGAGTTCCCTACGCTTTGGTATGTGATACTGGATCTGCCTTTGCTTCAATTAAATTATCAAGTTGGGATTTTGACTATGGGATTATCCTAAAATTCTCCTCAAACTACTATCCCCAAGGGAATGGATTAGCAGAATCCACAAACAAGAACCTATTGAACATCATAAAGAAATTAATAGAAAAGAACCCAAGGGAATGGAATACCTTACTGAAATATGCCTTGTGGGTAGATAGAACTAGGAATAAGGCTGCATTAGGAAATTCTCCTTTTCATCTTGTATATGGGGTGGATCCTATCCTCCCTGTTAAGTTAAAGGTTCCTACATTACAGTTTGCACAAGAATACCTGGACATTGATAATAAACAAGAGGTCAGGTTGCTTCAATTGATGAACCTAGAAGAAAAAAGAAGTAAAGCAATTAAACAATTTGCTAAACATCAGGCTATTGTCAAACACTGGTTTGACAAAAGAGCCAGAGTTAAGGCTTTTAGGATCTTAGATTTGGTCCTAATGTGGGACAAAGCACATGAGAGGAAAGGAGATCATGGTAAGTTTGATAAACTCTAGATAGGTCCCTTCCAGATTTCTAAAATTTTAGGAGACAGCACCTACAGGCTTAAGACCTTAACCGGTGAGGATGTTCCATTACTAGTTAATGGCCAGTTTCTCAAACATTATTTTCAAGCCTGAAGTAGTGCCATGACAACCATGTGTATCATAGTGTACATTTTTTGTATAGTTGTTTGTACAGTCTGCTTGTTTTGCTTGCTTTGTTGTTTCCTCAGCAAGGATCTTTATTTTGATTTAGAGTATGAAGGAGCAGAATAACAACCATTGAAAACAATGTGAAATTCAGAGCATTCAAGTTAATTATCTAAAATTTATGCATAACTTGTTGTGACTATCATGAATGTAGAAAGTTGTTTAACTTTGTGAAATTGTGTATTCAATAACTGTGGGTTGAGTATGTTAGACTTAGGGCATACAACTGAGAGGGGGGGTGAATCAGTTGTACAAAACTTTCTCCAATTAAACACTTAAGTCTTCTTAGTGTTTAGCTGTGTATTAATCATAAACCATAATGCATTCAAATCAAGAGCAGAAAACATATCAACACATAAGACACCAAGATTTTGACGTGGAAAACCCGGTTAAGGGAAAAACCACAGGGTGATTAACCCAAGATTATATTCTCTGTTAGAAGAATAGAAAGAACAAAATGGCACATGCCAATTAAGGCTCACTGCCTGAGCACACTGCTCACAAGAGGCTCACTGCCTACAAGAGACACACTGTCTACAAAAAAATAAGTATCACATACATGAACTGGAGAATAGCATCTTCACCATGCTTGAATCAGTTCCATTTAAGCCCAATACTTCTGCTCTACCTTTCGCTCTCCTTCTCGCTACCACACACTCATCGCCAAAAACACACTTTGGAATGACTTCACAATCCCTTATTTATACAAGGCATCGACTTAAGAACAATCATCTAAGTCAGAAAACACCTACAAGAACATTCGCAAGACGTGTAATACATCCAGTCGGCTAGCCTCATGAAGAACACCAACATCCGGTGGTTATTCTTCAAATGTGAACTTTAACTTCAATGCGGACCACCAACATGAACTAGACATGATCCACAGATCACCACAAGCTTTTCTGAATCACCAAGAACATCTGTACTTTATCTGCTTACTGGAATCCTTCTCTCCTTCATTTGAAACCTCAAGAACACAGTCTGTCATCACTATCACAAAGGAATAGGTTCTTCCAGACCTTCAAACCATGAACCAATCGACTTGACACTTCACAAGGACGTCCTCAACACTTCCTCAAATCCGCAGAATGGGATAATGTGTTTCTGGATCTCACCGGACCTATATGTGTCACTCTGTCACCTCTGAACACCTACCGGAGCCGATTCTACTTAAGCGGCCATAAATTCTTCAGATCTTCATGCAAACCTCTAAAAACTTGACTAGATCATCTCAAGACTCATATCTACAAACCCTTTGAACCGCAACCTATGATCTGCATCTTAGCTAGGATCTCCACTTCACTGTCTCCATTGCTCATCTCTACTCATCCAATCCTTCTCATCAATGCAACATGAGTATGTCGACATCAATGACAACACCGGTTAAACCCATACTTGCAACAATCTCCCCCTTTGTCATTGATGGCAACATATGATGTGAAAAACCATCAAGACAAGAACTTCTCCTTACTATCACAACTCCCCCTATCAGTAACAACCATTCACATGTCTTCTCTTCCTTTACTGCTCCCCCTTTGATCATCAACCACTTGTTTTTCACATGTCTTCTCTCCCCCTTTGACATCAATGGCAAACGGCTCATACTTGCAACTCCAATACTTCAGAATCATACCTGTTGCTCCCCCTGAGTAGCAGTTCCCATCAATTCATATCACAAGATATGACTGTGATATCCACCAGACTAATGCACCTCAGTGCACCTTAGTTCATCACCAGAGGGGCAATAACCCCTAACTTCTCCCTGAGATACTCAAAAGAGTCCTTAGGTAGAGGTTTAGTAAAGAAATCTGCAATCTAATCCTTGGAGGGCACAAACTCCAATCTGAATTCATTCTTGTTCACTTGCTCTCTCAAAAAGTGAAACTTGATAGATATATGCTTAGTCTTGGAATGCAACACCGGATTCTTAGATATATTTATTGCACTTGAATTATCATAAAAGATTGTGATAGGCTCCTCATAATCTACTTTAATATCTCTTAGCATTTGCTTCATCGACAAAACTTGAGTGCAACTACCTGCTGCTGCAATGTATTCTGCTTCAGTTGTAGATAGAGATATTGCCTCTTGTTTCTTGCTTAGCCAAGAAACCAATCTCTTCCCCAAAAAAGAATGCTCCACCACTGGTACTCTTCCAGTCATCCACATCTCCTGCCCAATCTGCATATGTATATACATGAAGAGAGAAATCATGATCTCTAGGATACCACAAACCATACTCAACTGTTCCTTTTAGATATCTAAAAATCCTCTTGATTGCCATGACATGAGATTCTCTGGGATCAGCCTGGAATCTCGCAACAAGACCAACAGCCTGCATTATATCTAGTCTAGTTTGAGTGAGATACAACAATCCCCCAATCATTGATCTGTACTTTGTCTAGTCTGCCTTAGGAGAGTCATCATCTTTGCTCAACTTACATTCGGTTGTCATGGGAGTATTCATTGGCTTTGAATCTTCCATCCCAAATTTCCTCAACAATTCTTTAACATATTTGGTCTGAGAAATAAAGATTCCTTTCTTTGTTTGAGTAATTTGCAAACCCAAGAAGAAATTCATTTCACCAAGCATAGACATCTCAAACTCACTTTTTATTTGATTTGAAAAAGTTTTACACATACTATCTCTTCCTCCAAAGATGATATCATCAACAAATTCTTCAACAATCAAGATATTTTCATGATCAATTTTGAAATATAAGTTACTGTCAGCAGTACCTTTGTTGAAACCAATCTTCAAAAGATGCTTATCCAATCTTTCATACTAGGCTCTTGGGGCTTGCTTTAATCCATATAGTGCCTTCTTCAACTTGCAAACCATATCACCATGATCAGACAACTGAAATCCATCCAGTTGCTCTATATACACTTCTTCTTCCAAGTCACCATTTAGAAAGGCAGACTTGACATCCATCTGATATACCTTGAAATCCTTAAAGGCAGCAAAGGCAAGAAATAATTTGACTACTTCAATTCTTGCCACCAGAGTAAAAGTTTCTTCAAAATCAATTCCTTTTATTTGAGAGTAGCCCTTGCAGACCAATCTGGCTTTATTTCTGATTACTTCACCAACTTCATTTAGTTTGTTCCGGAAGACCCATTTGGTTCCAATCACATTCTTGTTTCTAGGTCTGGGAACAAGATCCCAAGTGTGATTTTTCTCTATTTGCACCAGATCTTCCTCCATTGCTTTAGTCCAGTTTTCATCATTGCAAGCTTCATTCACTATATTAGGTTCAATCTTTGAAATCAAACAATACTCTTTTGAATCTTGAGCAATTCTCCTTCTTGTCAGTACCCCTTTGCTTTTATCACCAATGATCTGATCTTTGGAGTGGTTCAGTCTTACATACCTGGGAACTTTAGGAATTTCCTGCACTTCTGATTCTTGATCAGGTTCATTGAAACTTATTTCTTCTTCCTGGTTTACCAGATTAGCTTGAATCTGACTAACAGATGAGGCTTGGGCTCCTTGAGTCAGAACACCATTCTGATCATCTTCATCATATTCATAAAACCTTGAGGGTTTCTCAATTCCCTCATCAACCTTCACATTTGTACTTTCTATCATCTTTCTCAGTCTTTTGTTATAACACCAATATGCTTTGCTTTGAGTAGAGTAACCCAAGAATATTCCTTCATCGCTTCTAGCATCAAACTTTCCTAGATATTCATCTCTTTTAATGTAACATTTGCTACCAAAAACTCTAAAATACCTTACAGTAGGAGTGATGCTAAACCAAAGTTCATAAGGAGTCTTACCAGTATTGCTTTTGATTTGAACTCGATTTAGAGTATAGACTGCAGTGCTGACAACTTCTCTCCAATAGATATGAGGAACATTTGCTTCCATCATCATGGTTCTAGAAGCTTCCTGTATGGTCCAGTTCTTTCTCTCCACTACTCCATTCTGCTATGGAGTCCTAGGAGCAGACAACTGTCTCTTTATTCCATGTTTCTCACAAAACTCTATGAACTCACCGAATGTGAATTCTCCACCTCTATCAAACCTCAGACATTTCAATTTCAATCTGGTTTCATTCTCTACCATAGCCTTGAATATTTTGAATTTCTCAAAAGCTTTTGATTTCTCTTTCAGAAAAGTTACCCACATCATCCAGGAATAGTCATCAATTAGTAACATGCAGTATCTATCACCTTGCATACTCCTGATTCTTGACGGGTCACAAAGGTCAGTATGGAATAAGTCCAATAATCTGGTAGAAGACAGTTCCTTGCTCTTGAATGTGATTCTACTCAGCTTACTATTGGTAGGTGGCGACTGATCAGGAAAGTACTATACACTAGCCATGTATCCTCACCGGGGTTCGGGGTCGAGTCGGGCCCCGAGCGGGGGTTCGGGGGTGGCAGCCCCCGACAAAAATTTTTTGGGGGCCGACATAAAAAAAAAATCCTATTTTTATGACCGACATAAGAAAACCTATTTTTTGTAACCGACAAAAAGGCTTGATAAAAGCGGCTAAGGGTTAGGGTTTTGACATATTCTATTGTAGCATTTGTAGCGGTATTGAGTTGCAGGGATTGCTAATTGTAATCAGTTTGATTTACTGGATCATAATATTGGACTCTCTGTTTGGTGGATGTAGCTCGAGATTGGGTGAACCACGTTAAAACTTGTCTCTCGTTGTTATTATTTATGTGTATTTCCATTCCTCTGTTTAATCTTTATTTGCATTTAATTGATATCTTCTGCCGGCTAACCCTAACAAGTGGTATCAGAGCAGGTTGTGATCAATTATTGTTTGCAGGAAGGTCTCATGGTTGAGTGGGAGCAATGGCAGACGAGGGTAAATTAAAGGTTGATAAATTCAATGGGCAGAACTATCAGTTATGGAAGATGCAGATGGAGGATTACCTCTATCAAAAGGATTTATGGATGCCATTTGAAGGAGTAGCCAAGAAACGGGCAACAATGTCTGATGAGGATTAGAATCTTCTTGACAGAAAGGCACTGGGAACCATTCGGTTGTGCCTGGCACCATTGGTGGCATTCAATATAACAGAAGCGAAGACAACAGATGGTCTAATGAAAGCTTTGGCAAAATTGTATGAAAAACCCTCAGCCTCAAATAAGGTATTTCTCATGAAGCATTTGTTTAATTTGAAAATGGTTGAAGGTGGATCTGTGACAGGTCATTTAAATGAATTTAATACGATTGTCAATCAATTGACTTCTTTAAATGTAAAATCTGATGAAGAAGTTAGAGCTCTCTTGATATTATGTTCATTGCCTGAAAGCTGGGATAGTTTGGTAATGGCGGTTAGTAACTTTGTTTCTGGTTTAAATACCCTGAAATTTGATGATGTTATTGGTGTTATTCTGAGTGAGAAAATTCATAAGAAAACCTCAGGTGGATCCACATCAGGTAGTGTTTTGAATGCAGAAAGCAGGGGCAGATCAAAGGAGAGAGGAAGAGGTTCTGGAGGTCATGGGAAGTCACAAGGAAAATCAAGGGACAAAAGATCCCAAACCAGAGGATAGAAGGATTGCTGGTACTGTGGGAAACTAGGTCATCTGAAGAAAGATTGCTGGTCTCAGAAAAATAAAGAAGGAGACAAACAAGAAGGCAATAAGGAAGCAAATGTGGTAAGTAATAAATCTAAAGATGATGCTTTGATTCTTTCCCTAGATAATGTTGATGATTCATGGGTTTTAGATTCAGGGGCCTCATTTCATGCTTCGCCTCATAGAAGTTATTTTCTTGATTATGTCTAAGGGGGTTTTGGGCTGGTTTATTTGGGAGATAACGAACCCTATCAGATTGTTGGAAAGGGAAGAATCAAGATTAAGTTGCAGAATGGAAATCATTGGCTACTACAAGAGGTAAGGCATGTTCCAAGGCTCACTAGGAATTTAATTTCAGTAGGGCAGCTAACTGAACAAGGTTGCACTGTTACATTTACTGATAAAAATTAGAACGTTTCAAAAGGTGCCTTAGTAGTAGCAAAAGGTGTGAAAGTAGGCACCTTATATCTTTGTACAAGTCATACTGTTCCTTCTGCTTTAGCTGTTACAGAGGAAAAACAAACAAGTTCAGGAACAGTTGCTGCAGGTTCGCAGGAAGAGACTGAAACAGTTGCTGTAGGTTCTGAGACAATGCTATGGCATAACAGACTTCGGCATATGAGTGAAAAAGGTATGAAGGTACTTCATTCTAAGAAAGATTTACCAGGTCTGAAATGTATTAATATGGATTTATGTGAAAGTTGTGTGTATGGAAAATAAAAGAGAGTCAGTTTTCTCAGAGATGGGAAGCAAAAGAAAAATAAAAAATTAGAGCTTGTGCATACAGATGTATGGGGACCAACTCAGGTATCTTCTCTCGGTATTATGTTACATTCATAGATGATGCAACTAGGAAGGTCTGGATTTATTTCCTTAGATAGAAATCTGATGTATTTGAAACATTTAAGAAATGGAGAAGCTTGGTTGAGAATGAGACAGGTAAAAGATTAAAATGTCTCAGATCTGATAACGGTGGTGAGTATTGCAGCAAAGAATTTGAGGATTATTGTTCCTTTAATGGAATTCGTAGGCCAAAAATGATTCCAGGGACTCCACAGGAAAATGGAGTGGTTGAATGCATGAATAGGACAATAATGGAGTGTGCAAGGACCATGAGATTGCATGCTGGGCTACCTTTAAACATGTGGGCAGAGGCTGTCAACACCGCTGTATATTTAATTAATAGAGGTCCTTCAGTTCCTTTGGGCTGTGGTATTCCAGAGGAAGCATGGACAGGTAAGACGGTGAGTTATTCTTTTCTCAAAACCTTCGGATGTGAAGCATTTGCACATGTAGATTCTGAAAATAGAACCAAGTTGGATGCAAAATCAAAAAAGTGTACCTTTGTTGGATATGGCATTGATGAATTTGGTTATAGGCTTTGGGATTTTAAAAATCAAAAAATTGTGAGAAGCAGGGATGTTATATTCAATGAGAAGGTGTTGTACAAAGATCAGTTGCAGCAGCATGAGAAGAAAGAAAAAGATTATGTGGTGCTGGATGATACTCCAAATAGTGATGTTCCAGTGGTTCCTCATGCTCCGCAACAACCAGAAATACCACAAACTCCAGTGAATGTTAGACGGTCAACAAGGCTAAGTAGACCTCTTGAAAGGTTTTCTCCCTCTTTGTATTCTATTTTGTTAATAGATGCTGGTGAACCAGAAGGGTATGATGAAGCTATGCAGGTGAATACACAGGTTCAGTGGGAGCTTGCCATGAAAGAAGAAATGGACTCCTTGCTAAAAAATCAGACTTGGGAATTATGTAAGTTACCTGCAGGTAAAAAGGCTTTACCAAACAAATGGGTTTACAGGCTGAAAGAGGAAGATGGAGGTAAGAAAAGATTTAAGGCCAGGTTAGTTGTAAAAGGATTTGCACAAAAACAGGGCATTGATTTTGATGAGATAGTTTCTCTGGTTGTCAAGATGACTTCTATTCGTATTGTTTTAAGTATTGTGGCTACTAAAGATTTGCATTTGGAACAACTAGATGTGAAAATTGCCTTTCTCCATGGTGATTTGGAGGAGGATATATACATGGCACAACCACAGGGATTTGAGGTCAAAGGTCAGGAGAAACAAGTGTGTAGATTGAAGAAGAGTTTGTATGGCCTGAAACAAGCACCTTGGCAATGGTATTTGAAATTTGATAGTTTTATGGCTGAGCAAGGCTACAGCAGGTGTAATTCTGACCATTGTGTTTATTTTAAGAGGTTGGATAATGACAGCTACATTATTTTATGTTTATATGTTGATGACATGCTTGTAGCTGGGTCTAACATGGATCACATCAGAGAGTTAAAACTTCAGTTATCACAGTCATTTGATATGAAGGATTTGGGGGCAGCAAAACAAATCCTTGGTATGAAAATTTGCAGAGATAGGAATAACAGAAAATTGACTCTATCTCAGGCTACTTATGTTGAAAAGGTGTTGCAGAGATTCCATATGGAGAATACAAAAGCTATCAGTACACCTTTGCCTAGTCATTTGAAATTGACTAAGGAGATGTGTCCAAAGACACAAGAGGAGGAAGAAAAAATGTCCAAGGTACCATATGCTTCAGCTGTAGGAAGTTTAATGTATGTCATGGTATGCACAAGACCAGATATTGCACATGCTGTCGGAGTCGTTAGCAGGTATATGAGTCATCCCAGATTTGAGCATTGGAATGCAGTAAAATAGATTCTCATATATTTGAGAGGTACATCTAATAAACACTTATGTTTTGGGGGCTCTAATACTGATTTAGTAGGTTATGTAGACTCAGATTTGGCAAGGGATATTGATACCAGGCGGAGTACTACAAGTTATGTCTTTACTGTAGGTGGAACATCGGTGAGTGGGATTTCCAGGTTGCAAATGGTGGTTGCTTTATCCACCACAAAGGCAGAATATGTAGCTGCAATAGGGGCAAGCAAGGAGATTATATGGCTGCAATCTTTCATGGAAAAATTGGGTAAACAATAGGCTAATAGTTCTTTGTATACAGACAGTCAGAGTGACATACATCTTGCAAAGAATTCTACCTTGCATTCAAAGACCAAACACATACAGTTGAGGTATCACTTTATTCGGTCGGTGTTGGATAATGGATAGTTAAGGCTGGAAAAGATACATACAGATGAAAATCCAGCAGATATGTTTACAAAGGCAGTGACAAGGGAGAAGCTGAGCTCCTCTTCAGCTTCGATTGGTCTTCTAAACTGAAAACAATAAAAATAGAACAGTCGAGTCCAGGGTGCTTATTTCTAGTGGGAGCTGCATGCGTAGCGGTGTCGTCCAGGCTCGGTCTCCAAGTGGGAGATTGTTTGGTGTGGAGCCTGATCAGTCTCCAAGTGGGAGATTGTTGGTAGGTGGCGACTGATCAGGAAAGTACTGTACACTAGCCATGTATCCTCGTCGAGGTTCGAGACTGGGCCAGGCCCCGAGCAAAGGTTTGGGGGCGGCAGCCCCTGAGAAAATTTTTTTGGGGGCCGACATAAAAAAATTCCTATTTTTATGACCGACATAAGAAAACCCTATTTTTTGTAACCGACAAAAAGGCTTGATAAAAGCGGCTAAGGGTTAGGGTTTTGACATATTCTATTGTAGCATTTGCAGTGGTATTGAGTTGCAGGGATTGCTAATTGTAATCGATTTGATTTACTGGATAATAATATTGGACTCTCTGTTTGGTGGATGTAGGCCGAGTTTGGGTGAACCACGTTAAAACTTGTCTCTCATTGTTATTATTTCTGTGTATTTCCATTCCTCTGTTTAATCTTTATTTGCATTTAATTGATATCTTCCGCTGGCTAACCCTAACACTTACCCAACTGACATTCTTTGCACAAGCTATTGGTAGGTTTCACCAATTTTGGAAGATCTCTTATAGCCTGAGTATTTCTTATCTTGATGATATTATCAAAATTCACATGACACATTCTCCTATACCATAACCAACTCTAATCAACTTGAACAAATAAGCAACTTTTACCAGTGCCAACCAAGTGGAAGATATTGCCTTTAGTTTGGGTACCGGATGCAATCTCTGTTCTGGAGCTTTCAAAGATCTTGCATTTTCCATTCTTGAACCAGAGATCATAGCCTTTGTCCACCAACTGTCCAACACTAAGAAGATTGTGCTTCAAACCTTCAACATATAGAACATTACCGGTTTTGTTCCTTCCATCAAAAGAAATAGTTCCTCTTCCTCTTATTCTACCAGCAGAATTATCACCAAACTTCACCACTCCTCCTTCATACCTTTCCAAATCTATGAACTTATTTTTGTCACCTGTCATATGGTGAGAGCAACAATTGTCAATAACCCAATCATCCTTTTCTTCAACTTGGGCAGCCAGGGCTCTTTCTACAACTTTATGATTGACAGATACAGAGGATATTGGTTCTTCTTCCTTGATGGCAATAAACACCCATTCACTTCCAGATTTATTTTCAATCTCTGATTCATCATTTGTTACTCCTTCATTATCATCTTCTTCATGAACATAGTAACAATTCTTTTGGAACCTTGATCTGTTAGGATTTGGCCTTGAAAATCTTTTCGAACATTTTGAGGCAAAATGACCAATCTTATTGCAGTTAAAACACTTAAAAGGCAATTTTCCTTCATACTTGCCGGATCCTCTTGGCAGTCTCTTTGCAATAAGGGCTTCAAGTTGAGCAGTTTCTACTTCTTCTTCTTCCAGGTCTTTTCTTACTTTTTCATACTATGACAGTTTCCTTGATGAGTTATCTCCCAGATCAAACCTTTGTTTACCTTTTACAGAGGCATTGGCTTTAAATGCAGATTCAGTCTTGGGGGGATCATCTCCAAACTCGGTCATTTCAAATGTAGCCAATTGGTCTCTTGTGACAGTTGTATGGGCTATGAATTCATCAATGGCAGCAACCTTGATTTTGTAAGAGGCAGGAAGGGATCTGAGAATTTTGCCAACAATCTCATTTTCATCCAAGACTCCACCAGCATTTCTAATTCCACAAAGAAGCTCATTTACTCTTGGCATAAAAGAAGTAATATTTTCATCATCTCTCATCTTCAATTTTTTAAATTTCCCTTTCAGACTCTGTAACCTTGCACATTTAACATACTGGTCTCCTTCATGCAAAAGTTCCAATTTTTTCCAAATATCAAAAGCAGTTGGAAGGTCAATAACATTTGAGAGCTCTGAATCAGATAATGTGCTTAGAAGAGCTTCTCTAGTCTGCAGATTGTTTTCAGCATCTATGATTTCATTTGCAGCTTTTGGACCACCCTGTGGAGGTACATATTGTATTGTAACCATGGTCCAGTATGCTATTCCCATGCATTGCAAGTGACACTTCATGCGACCTTTCCATAGATTAAAATTGGTTCCATCAAACTTCAGACTATCCTTCTTGTAGGACGACATCCTGGATCTCCTCAAGCAGTTAAGCTCTTTTCGAGGAACTTAGCTCTGATACCAATTGTTAGACTTAAGGCATACAACTAAGAGGGGGGGTGAATCAGTTGTACAAAACTTTCTCCAATTAAACACTTAAGTCTTCTTAGTGATTAGTTGTATATTAATCATAAACCATAATGCATTCAAATCAAGAGCAGAAAACATATCAACACATAAGACACCAAGATTTTGACATGGAAAACCTGGTTAAGGGAAAAACCACAGGGTGATTAACCTAAGATTGTATTCTCTGTTAGAAGAATAGAAAGAACAAAATGGCACATGCCAATTAGGGCTCACTGCCTGAGCACACTGCTCACAAGAGGCTCACTGCCTACAAGAGACACACTGTCTACAAAGAAATAAGTATCACATACATGAACTGGAGAATAGCATCTTCACCATGCTTGAATCAGTTCCATTTAAGCCCAATACTTCTGCTCTGCCTTTCACTCTCCTTCTCGCTACCACACACTCATCGCCAAAAAACACACTTTGGAATGACTTCACAATCCCTTATTTATACAAGGCATTGACTTAGGAACAATCATCTAAGTCAACAAACACCTACAAGAACATTCGCAAGACGTGTAATACATTCGGTCGGCCAGTCTCAGGAAGAACACCAACATCCGGTGGTTATTCTTCAAATGCAAACTTTAACTTCAATGTGGACCACTAACATGAACTGGACATGATCCACAGATCACCACAAGCTTTTCTGAATCACCAAGAACATCCGCACTTCATCTGCTTACTGGAATCCTTCTCTCCTTCATCTGGAACCTCAAGAACATAGCCTGTCATCACTGTCACAAAGGAATAGGTTCTTTCGGACCTTCAAACCACGAACCAATCAACTTGACACTTCACAAGGACGTCGTCAACACTTCCTCAAATCTGCAGAATGGGATAATATATTTCCAGATCTCATCGGACCTATCTGTGTCACTCTGTCACCTTTGAACACCTGTCGGAGCCGGTTCTACTTGAGCAACCATAACTTCTTCAGATCTCCATGCAGACCTCTAAAAACTTGACTAGATCATCTCAAGACTCATATCTACAAACCCTTTGAACCGCAACCTATGATCTGTAGCTTAGCTGGGATCTCCACTTCACTGTCTCCATTGCTCCTCTCTGCTCATCCAATCCTTCTCATCAATGCAACATGAGTATGTTGACATCAATGACAACACCGGTTAAACCCATACTTGCAACAGAGTTTCAAGGAAGGTTTCTCACAATGACACACCTAAAATTCTTGGGTTTGTTGAACTTACCAATGTATATATTAGGTGAAAAATCTGAGGTCACCCTTGCCACCATTACAATTCTTAACTTAATTTCAGCAAGTGACCACTCCATGCATCATGAAGTTAGAAATGCAATATCTTATGAAATCTCTATCAAATACAAAAATAAATAAATAAATAAAATGGATTTTACTGAAAATCCAAATTAAGCCATCTAAGCAACTCTACCAGGGCTATAGATGCTCGCTAGCAGTGGGGCTCTACTTGGGAGAATTGTAACGATAACCTTGTCGGGGCTATGGACGCCTGCTGGTAGCAAGGCTCTATCCGATTGGCTATGAGGGAACGACATCAACTACGTAGGCTAATATCAGTCACTGGTTTGTTCAACCAATTTTCAAGATGAGGATTATTAATCACGTGCACGCACTTAAACAGAAAGGAAAATTCATGCACCTTATTAAATACTTTGAGTCTCAAGTTGGATAATGATTTGCAGAAAAAATAGTTGGAAGTTATGAATTTATTTCATTCAGTTTCCTTTAATGGTTTAAATTTAATTGTTTTGTTTGGTGGCTAGTTGTTGTGAGGTTCACAACATGCCCCATTTTACTCCTTAGCAAAATGAGGACCCCTGATGTGGCTTTTATTTTTTGCTTGTGTGTGTTGTTTTGCTTGGTGGTAAAGGTAAAAAGGGAGTGAAATAGTACAAACATTGTTGAAAATTAGGAAAAAATTGCATTAAGTGTCAGGGCTGAGTATAGGTGAATTCCTTGTTGAAAATGAGTAGGGGTTACTTTTTGAACCATCTTAAAATTCCTTGTATTTTGCAAGTTATGACTGTTTTGGTAAAATGCACTGTTAAATGGGTTGGTTTTGTATATACAAAGTCGTTTGTATATACATCAAGTCGCGTATACAATGATCTTTATATGTTAGGTCGTTGTATCTTGCACATACAAAACTGATTGTATATCGGGTCATGCATATACAAAGTCTTTGGTATATCGCTCATATATAAAGTCGCAGAAATGGGTTATCGGTTTACATACAAAGTTGTTTGTATGTTTTTGTACTTGTATGCATTTGCTAAAGTTCTATTTGTACATGTAGGTTGGACCCGATGCAGTTATGAGTTGAAATGAATGTTTGGATAAATCCGTCAGATGCATCTTATGTTTGTATGTATCTTAAATACATTTGTTATATACATTTCCAATGTGTAGGCCACGGACCTGAAAATATCATGAAATAGGGTTAAATTGTTGTATATTTGGCGATTGTATATTTAAAACATACAAGCGAAACATACATTGCTTTATACATTGGACGGACCCGAAATGTTTATGGAATGCGGTAAAATCGTTGTATGTTTCCGGCTTGTATGTATCTTACATACAATTCTGATATACATTGTGCCACATGCAAGTGTCGGAACCCAAATATTATGAAATGAAGTTAAATGCTCATCTTGCTCCAAACCATGTATGTATGTTTCGAAACATACATTGCAATTTATACATACAAGATGGGACTCAAGGAAATTGAAATACGGTATATACAATGCATTACGTCTGAATGTATATCCTATATACATTGTGTTTTATACATTGCGGAATAGAAAGAGAGTAAGCTGTGGTTTGTAAAATAGTTGAAGTCTGATGGGAATATACAAGGAACCTTGTATGTATCTTCGCAGATATACAAGCCGATATGCATCGCGGAGATGCAAGTAGAAGGTAAGGTGGCCCCCACTACTTGTATATCTGGCTTGTATAATTACAATGCATAATTACGATATACAAGCCGATATACAGCAATAGATACAAAGGTAAAGATGCATTCTCGGATGCCAAGCAAAAGTTAAAATGGCAAAGTTGTTGTATGTTTGGAATGGTTTGCATGTTCATAATATACAACCTGATATGCAAAGGGAAGTATACAAGCATTGGACATGAAGTGAAGATTAAATATTGAAAATACTTTGTATATTCTCTGCGATTGTATATTTAAAACATACATTCGCGATATACAAGGGTTTAAGCAGGTGAAAAGGCAGGAAAGCAAAGCAATAGGATTTTGAAACTGATTTAGGGCCCGATGCATGTTTTTGGTCAATGATGGTTGACTCGGCCATTTTTTATGATTGTATGTGCATTCAAATATGCAGTTGCTCATAGATGCTGAAAATTCATGGCCCGATATCTGTGTTTGCACATTTAGAGCTAGATTTAATAAAATGATTATCTTCCTGTTGGTTTAGTAAATGATGATACTTAATTCTTGCTTATTTATTGTAGATTACTGAAGCCATTTCGAATAGCTAGAAAATGCAAAGTTGCCGACATAGTGGCGGCGTGCAGGTAGATATTAAAGGTGGAGATTTAATGGCCAATCTAACATTCTGACCAGGTGGCAAATTGAACCATATCAGATCGCGAGGGGACGAAAGGAGTCAAGGCCTTCAATGTGAAAGACAAAATGCAAATGGGGAAACATTATTAAACTGAGAACAACAGTTATTTTTTGAACTGTTAGGGTTTCCAATGGGCATCCTTACACCCAGTATGGGCATTCTGCTCAGATTTTTGGCGGGATTCATTCTCCACCGCTTGATGTTGCACTTGAAGGGCGGACTGTTGATCGACTAGGGTCTTTTGGGTACTATATTGGGGATAAATCAAATCTATATATTGAGCCCCCTTTACTGTACAAAATGGGAGGTCAATCATTCAAAAATCTAACCTGTAGCAATTTCATGTAGGAGATCGGATTACTGAGACTAATGAGGACTGAACTGTTGAAACATCAAGGTTCTTTCTTTAGATCATTGTAAATGTACTTGTTCTAAAGCATACTGAATGGAGATGAAGCTTCAGATTGTAAACTTTATATAATCTTCAAGTTGATTTCTGGATATGTACTGGTGAATGTTGTGTTCAATAGAAGCGCTTTCATTTCATTGCATGTTGTTGTCAACTTTTCCTTTGAAGATTTGCACTGGATCATGCGGATTTGTGGAATGTCCTGGTGAAGTATGATTCTAGTTTTTCTTCTCTTCATTGCTGTATTGGAATATGTATGTGGATCAATGATCTCAGTCAAGTAATTTTGGGAATCTAACTCTTCAAACCCTACCTTTGTCTTTTCTTTTTTTTTAATTTCATTGAATCACTCCCATAACTGCAAATCATGATAAATAACAAGCAGAACAGAGAAATATGTTGACATCCCATAGAGAACTGAATATCATTAGCATATTTGAGCTAAATGCATGTAGTATTGAAAATATCATGCAAAGACTTGCAAATAATGGTAGAAATCATGCAAATATCAATCTATAGGCACATTATTTGAGTAAGTTCATAGTGTAAAGGCAGAAATCACTGATGAACGTAAGGCCCCTAAATGGAAAATAGCAACACACATCAACCACTGAGTAACGTTAGTAGATTATGAACTAATCAACGGAGACTTGGGATCATGAATTCTTTGAATTCATCGTATCTTTCAAGATAAATAAGGGTTGTTGTGTAACTTTTGTTTAGTGTTTGGTTGTGACTAACATCACCATCAACAAATAATAGGAGAAAGAGGAATATTTGAAACAACTTGAATATGATCAGAAACATAAATATGCGGCAAGGTAGTAGAAACTTGTGGTTCATGGGAAACATCTTTATGTAGGGACTTATGCAAACCATCAAGTTGTTCCTATTCTACACCTATTTCTATTTCATGTCCCTCATCTCTTTCATCAGCAAATTTCTCACCCATCTCCACATCCTCTGTATGGGGCTCTTCAACATCTTACTGCTCTACTTCTACATTCTCAGATTCCTCAATGTCAACATTCATCTTTTCTACACCTAGATCCTCAGTATTTGAACCTTCCACAACTTCTTTTGCTTTCCCTCCTTTGGAAACAAACTTAATCTATGACTTTGATGCCTTGGATGAAGAAGGAGCATCACTTTTGTTCTTGGTCATGTTCTCTACCTTCTTCCCTATTTGTTCCTAAACTTTAGTTTTAGACCCAATAAGAAATTCCTTCAAACTAATTCCTTTGCTCTGCACCCATACATTGGTGTTGGCCAAAATGGGTTGAAATCTTTTCCTAAGGGAAGTTTCCTCCTTTACTGACCATTTGATTTCCGGTAAGGGTGAGGCTTCAATACTTTTCGTATTGTATGTACAATCTAAAACATCTCCCTCATCATCCATGCCATTAGGAATATCTGCTACCCTAAGTTCTTCTATTTGACTCAAATGAAGCCTGCAGTAATCCAACTTACGAATCTCATTTTGGGTCCTCAAGTCAGCCCAAACATCCTCTACCATAGGAACATGGAACACTGATTTTCTTTTGATTTTGTCCTATATCCTGCAGAAATCAAAATTAATCCTCCTTTTGAATTGCTTCATAGTCACAAGTTGCATTTCAATTTCGATTGCTTTAGCCTTGGTAGCAAATTGAACTGAATACCTCCCTATTTCCACAGGAAACTTAATTCCAGTATTTTTCAATTCCATCTATTTATTATGAGCCACAATCAATTGTCTGCATAGCTCCATCAAAACCATCTTGTCACTTGGATACCGAGGTAACATGTATGGATAACCTAGGTAATATCCAGCTCTTAAATATGTAAAAGTAGGGAATTGCAAGAATAAACAACCAAAAGAATTCACAACCTCCCATGCCTCATCAGACACCCTGTTCTGCTCTAATTCATTATTCCACAAACACATGTAGACTGAAAAGAAAGCATCACTCACCCTCTTGAAATGGTGAATAGATCCTTTGAGAGTTATTTGAGGATAATATTGAAAAACTGGCACAACTCTTCGATCCCCATCTTGAGTTAAACATAGAAACATCCTCATTGATGTAGCAGCATATAACAGATAGGAGGTCATATAAAACTTGAAAGTAGTATTGACCTTCAACAGATATTCATGCAAAGTATTTCTGATTTTTTCTCCCTAGAATATTTTGTGTTGCCCCTTAAGAATAACTATTATGTATAAATACATCCACTCATGGAATGTAGAAGTAGGAAGACCTCTGACTCTACTCAGCAAAGTAATTAAATCACTGACTTCCTCCACAAAGTCACTCCTTGGAAGTCCTCTGGGCCATTTGGATAGGTTTGTTCAAGGAGTTTTTAACCATTTATTATTAATATGCCTCTTTGAAGATTTCACTAGATGTAATGTGGAACACAGCTGCTACTTGAAGGAACTGCAAAAGTTCATGATCTTGCAGTTAGGGAAAAAATTGACATTATAGAGAAACTACATAATAATGATCATGTTCATAGGGGTGAGCTTAAAATGGTTAGAGAGCGAGAAAGTACAAAAATTAGGCAAAAGTGGGTCAAAGGTATTACTTTTCAAAAATTCCCAATGTTAGGAAAATTTCAGGGAGTCAAGCACGAGTGGTCGAAATGACCGCTACTGCATGTAGGTATATTGTATTTTGGTGTATGGGCAGCTACAATACCTACTTCTGCATGTAGGCAGGTTTGTTTATAGAAGGGGTGAAATGGCAGTCAAAATAATTGCTTTTGTATATGTGAAGATAGGTGAACTTACATGTGTGAGCACTCGAAATGACCGCTCTTACATGTAAGTTCATATATAAGCTTTTAAAGTGCATGGGCAGGCAAAACAACTGCTCATGCATTTAGGTCTTATTTATTTTGTGTCATGCATAGTCAGGGATTTTGACTGACTATGCATGTGAGTAGATAAGGCGAAAGTTGAAATGTGTTCAAGCGGGCATTTTTACTGCTCTTACATGTGGTATAAACTCAACTTTCTATGTAGGGGTGGCAATTTTTGCCGCCCTTACACTAAGGGTAGCACAAAAGAAAACAAAGGCAAGGAAAGTGAAGACAACATGTGTGGGTGGTCAAAATGACCGCTCATACACTTAAGGGAATAAACAAGTCATGTGCGTGATCGGTAGGACAAACCGATCCTACAAATGACAGATTTATCAGAAAGAAAAATGGCAACACTAAGGTTTTACAAAAAGGCAAAAATTCCCATGTCATCATTAACCAAAGAAAATAACAAATTATTACTCAAAACACATGAATGAACGACTCAAAAATAGAAAGCCCTAGATTTTAAAGCACATTAATTCATTGCAGAGCAAATGATTCTAAGATCCTTTGAAATCAAAAGACAAATCGGGAATAAAAATGTTCAAACCTTAACACCTGTAACAAAAGGAAGATAAAGAAATACACATCAATAAAAACCCTTACCTAGAGAAAGACGTCGATGGTGATGCAAACCCTAGGCGAGATTCGATCTTTTGCGCAAGCAAAATCACTCTTTAAGGAAAAATCCGCAAGTAAATGAGGGCTTAGAAGAAAAAAAGAATGACTTGGCGATTACTAATGAAGTTCTTAAAAGGATTAAAACATAAAAAGGTTTTGAAAGTTGAACTCGTCATGCATTAATTGCACACAAGTTAGACTTGAAGTCGCCAAAAAGTGCAAAGGTGGGGTTTAAAACTGCTTTCACATGTTGCTTACACGTGTATGGGCAGCGATTTTCTCTGCCCTTACATGTCAAAATAGATAAACATGCATGAGCAGAGAAATTAACCGCTCATACACTTAAGAAAACAAGTCACATATATTGTCGGGGGTTTTGGCCGACTTTGCATATGAACTACTAAAAAATTTCTAACACCCTGAAAAGTTCAAAAATGATATTTTGACAAGCTTATAGACAATCAAATTTCACGAACTTTGAGGAGTCAACCTGGCGAAATGTTCCAAGACATCCTTAGGGGTCAGAGGACTATGCATGAGATCGAACAGATATGCCTTGAAATGCGTACTTAGAGTGTACGCTACGAAACGGACAAGTTTCCTAGGGGTCATCCTACAAAATGAGCACAGGTGATTTTGAGGACAACAGGCAACAATTTTTCTTGGTTGACTTCTCTTCCACATCCATGACTGCTACAATATGATTATAAAAGCTATATATGCATGTAAAACAGATTTTTTTGTTGTTGTTGGTTAGCTATTATTCTAGGCTTTTATACTAGTTACATATTTTGTTATCATAGACCTTGTAATGCACTTGCAAGAACCAGTCAGATCTAATGCATTGTGCTCGAAGATGATCCTTTGACGTCTTTGATAGTGGTTCACCAATGAATGTAGATGGTTATTTTGTTTCTATCTCCATTTAACAAAGTATCCTTCTTCTGTAATGGCTATTTAGCCTTCATGATTAATACAATCACTAATATTTTGCCTCTCTTAAGCTTTTGCTCGGTGTTTACTTGAAGTTTGTAACTCATTTTGTGGTTAAAATGATCCCTCTATTAGTTACAGTCTTCTAATTTGAGCCTCTAATAAAGTTGTAAGTCTATGTAAGTCTCTGTCAATATTTGAGGTCATTGTTGTGTTATGTCAGTTCTAACAAACACCCTAAATCTTGGTGTATCACCTTCCTTTCCCCTTCTATATTCCTTCTCTCCCTTTTCCTTGGTGATCATTAGTATAGGTTTAGTTAATTGCTCTAAACATTAAGTTCAGAAAGAGGAACCAGCATTCTCTAGAGGTTTGATCTCGTTTGCAAGGTCCCACACCTTGAGATCATTACCATGTTCACTGAATTTGTTGAAACTGCCAAAGCTTCAACATCAGGTGCAAACTCAGGTGATAACAGTTTCTGGCACTGTAAGTACAAAAATCATGCACTACCTCCATGAGGACCCCTATGATGATTCAAATCCTTGTCATGTGCATGTAAGCATGAAAATAAATCCTTTGGGCAGCATGCCTCTTGATGATGTGTCCTCTTTTCTTGTCTTGTGTCCTTTCTGCTTTGTCAATTCCCTTCCTTCCTCGTTTGTGACACTTTTTGACACTTCTGCGACACTTGTCGACTTGTGTTTTCTAGCTTTTGACCTTGATCCTAAGCCTTGTCAGAGACTTGTAGGTGAGTTTTCACCTCTCCCCTTTGTTTTTCCTCTAGTGCACCTCATAGAAGCCTTCTAGAGGTCCCCCGATCCATCTCCCACTGACAGTTTTCAATTTTGACCAACCAATCCAAATCTCCCCCTATTATTTCCAAATCCCCACAAGGGATCCTAAACATGCAAGTGGAGATTTGGATTCTTCCACATGGCTGACCTGTTTCTTGATGCATAAATCATCCTTTTCCTCCTATTTACCTTCTGCCAACCTGAATTTCTACATTCTGTACTTTTGATCCTGGATCTCCCTGGGTGACCCAGGGTCACCCCAAGGGTGACCCATTATCCCCAGTGGTGACCCTATATGAAGAAGGTGCCGACCCTACCATCTTTTGACCTGCGAAAAAACTCAAGTTTCTCTCGCATTTTTGCTCCGTTTTCGCCCGTTTTTCTTTTTGTTTGCATGATTTTTTATCCTTGATATAAAGTTAACTATTTAATGCACCCACACATGCATAATTAGCTCTATTTGATCTCAAATTAACTCTCTAATCAATCTCATGCATTCCCTCACCTCCATTTCTTCTTCGGTGATAAGCTATCATTGCTTCATCAATCCCTAATCAGTTGAGTTCACTAGGTAATCAACCTTGTTAACTCCCTAATCTATTCCTATTAACTCATCAATCAAATGAGTTAACTCTCCAATCCATTCCATTCCTCAAACCTATAAATACCCCCTCCCTCAAGCACAAAGGGAGGCAAATTCATTGTGCACCAGCTCTTGCCAAGTTTTCTCTTCAACCTAGCATTCATATGCTCATACAAGACGTAAGTGCCTTTTATTTTCTTTGTTCAATCAAGAAATACAATGATGCTCGATTCTTAGCCATTGTGCTCAATTCAAAGCTCACATCGAGCTCATACAAGCTTCACAAAAGCTTCTTTTTGCTTCTTCGGGTCATTTTGTCAAGAGGATTGTCTATTGCCATAGAAGGATTCAAGGTTGCCTACACAAGGATACTCAAGGTAGTGGAGTCAACAAATCTTCATCTCTTTTAGGTTCTTTCATTGCTTTCATAGTAATTAGATAATCACATTGCTCTTGGGAACAGCAAAACATTGCTTTTTCCTTGATAGTTATATCTTGCATGTTAGATTAATCGCTTTCATATTTCTAGATCTAGTTTATTAGAAGAAGCATTTTCCCTTTTCTTAGATTAAATTGCATTTAAAACATCGAAGACACAAAAAACATAGGTTAACCTTGCATTGGAAAGTTCATATAGGATTGCATACATATTTCCCTTTCATAGATTAGAAGCACCAAAATGAACGTTTTGCATATCATTTAGTTTGCATGCATATAGAAACAATGGAATAGATAAAATTGCAAACCCTCGATTCCATCACGAGGTAACCATAGTCAAACGATTCCAAACAAACCCTTGATTTCATCACAAGGTAAAAACAAAGTCAAAACATAGGAAACCCTAGGTCAACAAAACCCTAGGTCAAAACCCTAGATCTAGTTAAGGTTAGTAATCACACATTTACCCCCATCCTGATTCACGAATGTGCTTAGGAGTGAGACGAGAATGAGTGAGGGCTATCTGTGACGAGATCCAAGAGATCCATCCAAGACCTCAACAATAAACATGTGTCTTACCACAAGGAGACCCATTCGTCCTCTTGGTGTTAGAAGAAACTAGACAACGACAAATACAACAAGACCTCTTACAACACAATCAAAGACAAGAGGACATCAACAAGAACAATCGCTTACCCACACAGAGGTGGAATCTTAGAAATCCAAATAGGAGAAGAGAAACTAGTGACCCTTTGGATCATAGGGTTATCTCAACTACAACAACAATCAAACAAAACATACAACAAAACTCACAACAACAAAGGCCATAGAACTTTCTGACCCCCCTTCACGAAATCCAGCTCTCCAACGAGCCAAACCCCCACCATGTCTCACCTCCTCTCGACTGGCTACTTCCATGTGAGTGAGAGTGACATGGCGGATCACCTCGTGGTAAGGAGGGAAACGATCCGTGTGCGTGCCGAGATCTGACCCGACAGCCCTAGGCAACCGGAGTCACGATTTTGAGCGCACATATTTTGGTGAACCTGACATGAATTACAAAATCTTCTGATCTTATAGTTTGTGTTCCCATTGCGAAAACATTTCAAAAACATTAAATCATTCTTTCATTGCTTTTCATAGCCGCTTCAACTTCCATCATCTGTACCATCATCCATTCCATTTATTCTGCGATGTCTATGGCACACTTAAATATGACAGAACCAGATTTGAACCAAGGGAACATTCCCTCAACTGAACCTGAAACCCCTTCTTTTGATAGGTATGTGCAACCTCATCGTGATGCACCTATTACCAATTGTTATGACTATGAAGACTCTAACTACGAGAAAGATCCAATAGAATCTAGGCACTCCCTATCATTCAACAACCCTACTTGGGAGAACAATCTAGTCATACCCAATACGCCGCATAAAGAAAGGAGGGTGAGGTCAGAAATACATCGACCTGAACAACCTTCCACAAGTACATCAAATACCCACCTTGATGAGGAGGTTAGAAGGTTGGAAAAGTGTCTACAAGAGACCAAAGATGCTCAAGAGGCATTGAGGATTGCCTGAGAAGAAGAACAAAAATAAAATGTTGCACAAGAGGAATCCCATCGAAGAGAACATCCTAGAAATGAAGAAACCCCTAGAGCTGCAACTCTTGCAGATTTAATCACAACTCTAGTGCAAAGAATCAGGATCCTGTAAGCAAAACAAGTTGCTCTAGAGAAAAGAATAAAGTCTCACGAATAGGACCAGGGGCATCTCAAAATCCCCCTGCCACAATTACTATTCAAGATATGCTAGTAATGACACTTGTCTGAACGGGAATCCCCCTATTTAGAACAATCCAACGAATCCAACAATGGGTTACCAAAACCCACCTACAAGGTTATTACTAACAACCCCGTAATCTCAAAGCGCTTTCTTAGGAACATATCTTGAATATCTAAAAGAGCCTCTAGACCAGAATATAAGGAATGTGCAACTACCTCGGCCATTACCAAATCTCCTGAAGTTCAAAGGAGAGGGAGATCTGAACTCCCACATCAAATCCTACACTAAATCCATAAGAGAACTCCTTCCTTGGGATGGAGTTGTCATGAAAATTTTCCTGAAAACACTTGACGGCATCACCTTGGATTGGTATTATCATCTTCCAGAGGCTTCGATCCATTCATTCAGACAACTAATCAGAGAGTTCGTCATGGCATTTGACATGAACAAACTCATGAAAATAGGGATTAGAGAATTCCTTACAATGAAACAGGAGCCGAATGAATCCGTAGCACATTTCGTCACCTAATGGAGGCAAGTGCTCTATTCTTCAACCAGTGCTCCAAATATGGATCACTGAGAACTATGCGACCTCTTCTTGCATGCCCTTAACAAAGACATGAGAGAAGATGTTCAGAAACTGCCATACAAATCCTATGAAGAAGCATTAGAAAGTGCTTTAAGAATTGATCAAGCTATCATCGATAGTGGTAGGAAAACTTATGGCGCTTATGGAAAACTTAGAACATTCAAAGGAGCAGAAAAGACTATAGCCAATGTGCCTCGGGAAAAATATGTCAACATCATGAAAAACAATCCAAGCAGTGACAAATGGTGACAAAAAGGGAATCAAGGATCAAACTGACCTTCATATGACCCTAATACTTATTGTTGGTTCCACGGGAGAAAGGGTCATGAAACAAAAACCTGTTATGGTTACAATAAAGCTATCTCCAAACTTACACTAGATCAACAGAAGAATTTCTTCAAACTTCTCCAATCTCAACGAAGGGAGAAAGAACCTCAGATCGAGAAAGGAAAAACTAACCAGAACCATACCAATAACATAGAACTAGACCGTGAGGTATTCATGATCCATGAAGAGGAACAAACAGACCAAATAGAGAATGTCTTCTCACAAGTGTTAAATTTGTTAAAGGCATCCCCCTCACATCATAAGACATTCTTAGAGGTATTGGAAGTTGGATGTTCCTCATCAAGGGAATCACCTCCTCTCACCTGCGATGTTTCTAAACTACCCCAAAATGAATAAAGTAAGAAAAAGGATTCACCTCTATACATACAAATTCAAGTTGAAGAGGTCACTATAAAAAGGGTGGTGGTGGATGAAGGATCAGCAATCAATCTCTTGCCGATGTCCTTTTTATAGCGAATGGGTTACAGAAAAATAGGAATCAAACAACAAATTGCTATGTTGAGAGTTTGCGACAGTCATGACATCCAAACAGTCAGGAAAATCAGCCTACCGCTCAATCTGATGGGAAAGACTATCTCTACTGACTTCTATGTCATTAACCGAGAAACCAATTACAACATGATCCTTGGGAGACCTTGGATTCATACCATGAAATCCATTGCCTCTACATTGTTCCAAGAAATACATTTCCATCATTTGGGAAAAATAATCATAGTCAAAGTAGACCCTGATCCCTTCAGCGTTTATAGAAAGGAACAGGAAGAAAAAGACAAAAAGTTGAAAATGAAAGAGCAACAGAATGAGGAAACTCAAGATGCTCAAATAGCCCTAACTGCTCACAACATATCCTACCAAAGGATGGATGATCTTAAAGAATTCCCCTTCGATCTACATACCACTAACTCCCACGCACCATTTGGCTTAGCATCCATTCCGTGTATCAATGAATGGGACATCAAAAACCTTTCGGTTGGAACAATCGAGATCATTGAAGAAGGAGATGAAAAGGAGGAAAAATGAACTTCCACCTATGATTTCAGAGAAGGATCTCATTTGTAGAATCATGAAAGATTATGGACCCTACATTTTGATGGGGCTAGTTGTAAGACAGGGGCAAGAGCCAAGGTAATCTTAACATCCCCTGAGGGAAAAATCCTCCCCTTTGCCTTTAGACTAGATTTTTTTGCACCAACAACATAGCTGAGTATGAAGCCCTATCCCTAGGAGTTATGTTGGCCATGAGAATGGGGATCAAGAAAATCTCCACCTTTGGAGATTCTCAATTGGTGATCGATCAAGTTGCAAACAATTACGAAACAAAATCCAAATGATTATGACCTTATAAAGAGACCATCAGGAAATTAGTTCAATTCTTCGATTTCTTCTCCATCAAAGCCATACCCAGAGAAGAGAATCCAGTGGCAGACTCGATGGCTACATTAGCTGCATTATTCTCACCGCATGCCCAATTACAAAACTTAGAATACATTATTTCAGTACATGAAGAGCCATTGTTAGGTAGCAAAGAGTTACCAGATATCCTAAATTATGCCATGGGTCAAGAAGAACGACCAACCCAAGACTACGCTGAGAATGATGAAGCCATTCTAGAATATCTACATGCATATGATGGGCTTCCAAGACTCCATAAAAAAGGATACCTACTCCTCCCTCATCCTGAGGACTATTTTGGGAATGAAAAAGAAATCCTTCAAATCGAGACAAACTTAGATTTACCGCCTACTCCTAAGAAGTTTGAAGAAGTAAACCCATCCCTAACTGGAGATACCATCAACATCAATGTTGGAACACCTGAGAAACCTAAGATGTTAAAACTAGGAGGAGAACTAAATGATGAAGAATTGGAAGAATACATAGAGTTCCTCATTGAATTCTCCGACATATTTCCATGGTCATATTTGGATATGCCATGGTTAGATCCAAAGATTTTGGTGCATAATCTAGTAACGAAACCAGATGCCGAACCTATAAAGCAGAAAACAATGCCCATAAAGCTGCAAGTAGCTGAAATGGTGAAAGAAGAACTCAAAAAGTTACTGAATGTTGGATTCATCAAGCCAATTGATTATTCCAATTGGGTATCAAACATTGTCCTAGTCCTAAAAAAGAATGGAAAAATTCAAATATGTCTCGACTTTAGTGACATCAATCAAGCTTGTCCAAAAGATGACTTCCCCTTACCATCCATTGATCAAATTGTCGATTCAATGGTAGGATATGAATTTCTCTCTCTGATGGATGGATTTTCACGGTATAATCAGATCAAGATCATAGAATTTGAAGAAAACAAGACAACATTCACTACTCCCTAGGGAACTTTCTGTTATATAGTCATGCCCTTCGGGTTGAAAAATGCTTGAGCCACATATCAATGGCCAATGACACACATCTTCCATGGCTATATACATAAGATAGTGGAAACCTATGTCGATGATCTTCTGGCCAAATTAGAACAAAGGGGGAAACAGGTGGAGGATCTGCACAAAATCTTCAATAGGCTCCGAGAATATAAAGTAAGGTTAAATCCCAAAAATGTGTCTTTGGGGTTACAGCAGGAAAATTGTTGGGATTCATCATCTCACGAAGAGGTATTGATGTTGACCCGACCAAAGTCAAGGCAGTCCTAAATGCTACCCCTCCAACAAGTGAGAGAATAGTAAGAGCCTTTTTAGGACATCTAGGTGCAATCAGGTGATTCATACCAGATATGACTTTCAAAATCCATCCGATCAACCAATTGCTAAAGAAACAAGTGGGCATTACATGGATTGTAGACTGTCAAAACGCGTTCAAACAAGTAAAGAGATTTTTGTTAACCACACCCACGTTGATGCCACCAAAACATGACAAACCCTTCATCCTATACTTCAGAGCCACCGATATTTCCGTAGCGTGCATGTTAGCTCAAGAGGATGAGGGTGGAAGAGAAAGGGCCATCTATTTCATAAGTCAAACCTTATTGGAGTATGAAAAGAATTACACTCAGGCTGAAAAGGAGTTCTTGGCCATAGTCTTCGCAACCCAAAGGCTCTGACACTACATGTTGAATCAAGAGACTAAAGTCATGATACGATCCAAACAATTGAGGACCTTTCTGAATCAGCCTATGCTCTCAAGGAGAGCCAGCTGGTTCATAACCTTGTTAAGTGAATTTGAGCTAACCTACGTTAATTAAAAGGCACTCAAAGGACAAATAATAGCAGATTGGTTAGCAGATAATCTAGTCCCCGAAGAAGAACCCGTGAATGAAGATTTCCCCGACGAAGAGATTTGCACGGTAGATCTTGAGAAGTATGCTGCTTTGTATTGGTACCGAGACATCGTACACTATCTTGCAAACAAAGCCTACCCAGAAAACATGACACCTCTGGTAAAAAGATGATTATGCATCGTCACCACTAGATATGTCTTGATAGATGATGTGCTCTATCGAAGAGCCCTAGATGGAATATTTCTCCGATGTGTTGACAAGGAGGAAGCACGTACGATACTAGAAGAATGGTACAACAGAATCTGTGGTGGACACTTTTGTGGTCATGCCATAGCAAGAAAGATACACAGAATGGGATACTTTTGGCCTTGTTTACAGGGAGATGCAATCAAATTTGTAAAAAGGTGCCCGAAGTGTCAAGTTTACGCTCATGTTCACCATACACCAACGAGAGATTTGCAACCAATTGTCACACCTTGGCCCTTCTCCACATGGGGATTAGACTTGGTGGGAAAGATATCCCCCCCATCAATAGACAGACATATGTTCATCATAATGGCAACAAAATATTTCACAAAGTGGGTAGAGGCCATGCCTCTCACCACAGTGTCAGGAGTCGTGATCGTTAAATTCATTTTAAACCAAATCATTTGTCAGTTTGGAATCCCTCAAGTAATAGTGACAGATAATGCCTCATCCTTCAAAAACCCACAAGTGAGAGAATTATGTGAAAGATTTCATATCAATCATAGCTCCCCTTTGGTCTATTACCCTCAAGGAAATGAACAAGCAAAGGCTACCAATAAAACTTTAAAGTCAATATTGGTCAAAATCGTAAAGGATTCTAGGAGAGACTAGCATCTACAACTATATCTAGCTCTATGGGCTTACAGAACAAGTGTCAAAACTCCAATTGGAACCACCCACTATGCCCTTACCTTTGGGTTAGAAGCGGTGCTACCATTGGAAGTAGAATTTCCTAGCCTAAGAGTATCATTGCAAGGATTATTGGACAACGAAGAGTATAGGGAAGTCAGGTTGGCCGAATTAGAAATGATAGACAAAACACATCTAAGAGTCGTTCAAAGGCATGACTCTTATCTAGAAAGAACAAAAAAGTAGTACAACAAGAAATTCATCCCAAGGCCCTTTATGGTAGGAGACTTAGTGCTCAAGGTAGACAATCTAATCAACAAAAGAGCAAGCAAAGGACAAAAATTCAGACCTAACTAGATAGGCCCCTACATGGTTAAAGAAGATATCAGAAATGGTGCTTATCTCTTGTGCACAATGGAGGGAAAGAAATTTAGAGAAACAGTCAATGCCTTTCACCTCAAGAAATATTATGTGTAAAAAAAAAAATACAAAACATAAAAAATACAAAAAAAAATTATAAAACTTAAAAATGTTAAAAAAACAATTTGTTTCTTGCATTTCGGCTTCATTCTGTTCATCATGCATTTTTGTTCATGACTTGCTCTTATACTATTTTCCTTTTAGTAAGGAGTCTAATATTGCCTTGATATACCTCATCGTTTCAGGACCTAGAGATTCCTCATTTTCCACAATTGCCACTATCCCCCTTCATTCCCAGTGATTCTAATCAAAGCCTAGCTCTTAGCTTTACACTGATCTCAATCTTAATGAGCCAAGATGTTAGGTCTAAGAAAAGTGAGTATTCAAACCTACAGTGTTCAAAGGAATCTTACAAGTAGACCTTCCCAATTATTCCCTGGTAGTAGAGAAGTCCAACCAGATTACAAAAATTTTAGGTGGCGCTCAGCCCCTTATCTTTCTTGCCCAAAAACATCAAGGAGATCAAAACTCTGAAGAAAGCAATCTAAGATTCAAGTGAAAAAAAAATGAGTGATCAAAATAAGAGTGTCAAAAGTGAGAATTGAGATATCAAAGCATTGCATAACAAAAGTCCCAAAAGCATTCATTTCTTGAAAAGTCAGAAAATCCAAAAAAATGAGAAAAATCAAGTGAGGAAAATACAAAAAAAAAGTAAAAAAAAAAAAGAGAGATACAAAAAAAGAGTGAAAGAGAGAAGATTGTTGAATGTTCGTACTCTTGGGTGGAGATCAGTCTAAGCTCAAAGCCTCAAGAGTGACATTCTAACAAAGAAAGAAAGGTACAAAGCAAATACATGCACTAGCTAAGCTAAACTGAAGAGTCTAGTAGTCTCTAGGATCATCTTCTATCTAGGGACCCTTGTTCTTTCCCATTTATCCTTTACCCCGGGTCTATCTTGCTTTCCATCTATGATCTAAGTCTAGTGAACACCTATAAAACTTGATACTTGTCTAAGTTGAAAGCTTATCAAATTATCTTATCTAGATAAGGATCAGTGTTTAGCCTTTAGCAAAGCCTAGAAAATTAGAACCACTCCATGATTCATTTTACTCCCCACTTGAGTTTTCCCTAAATCTTATCTCACATCCTTGGATAGGTCTCCTATATCAGGACAACCTGCAATCCCCTAAATCGAAAATCGTATTTAAGAGCAATCATTTTGTTTGTTCCACATTGCATTCATATGAAAATCAAAAAAAGAGTCTCAAAGCAATAAAGTCAAAGTGTCATATCTCATGACATTTAGAAAAGTGTTATAGTTTCATTTATAGCATTTCTTGTGCTCTTGCATTATCATATCGTAAACTGCATATCATATATGTGTTCTACAAAATTACAAAAACATGTCATCGTTGTCATACTTGCATTTGTTAAAAGAGTTGAAAAGGTCAAACATAATTAGAAAGTTCTTAAAAACTTCCAAATATGCACAAGAGATGAGTACAGAATTTGACACAGACCATAGAAAAGGATAAACTTTCATGGATACATCTGAAGGTTGCGTATACAATAGGAATCAAAAGAGCTAAGACAAAATGCTCTTGAGAGAAGTAGAGGCTCCCCATGCAAGGGGGCACAAGTTTGAGAAAAGCAAGTCAAGGTTGGTTCCCTCCAACGGAACCCTCGGGGCTTCGGCTCCTCCGTCTACGAGTACCGCTCGTCGCTCCATGAGACCTGTGAGAATGATGTGCTCTGTTGTGGGCCTCTAGTGCCAGAACACCCAACATTAAGGTGAGCCATCTCCCGAAGTACTTTGTTCTCACCCTGAAGCGTGTTAACCTGGGTCCTCAGCTCTGTGATCATCTCACACCCATGGTAAATAGGAGAAAAAATGTCGGTGTGTCGTCTTGTAGCAGAGGGCACACTAGGATCCTCCAAGAGATGATCACAAATCATCCTAGTAAAAGGGAAGGTTAATCCAATATTAACCTCACAAACCAAGTCCCTCCATTCTTTGATATTAACTAAAATGCCAAAATCAAAGACAAGACCAAGTCAGTGCCACACGAAAAGAGAAAGACAAAGCCAAAGCGAAAACAAATAGACCAAAACTTACGTGGATCTCTAGACTATCAGTCAGGGTCAAACTGATGCATCACCTCATCTGAATGAGGAGGTCAAGGAACAACACGAGGACCCTTAGGTATATCAGGAACCTCATTTAGGACATCAATGTCATCAAAATCCTCATCCTCGAGAGGGGCCTCATCTGACGAACCATCACTATCAGGAACATAGTCATCGTTAGTGGACTCTGAATCAACAGTCACAATCATAGATTGAGAAGGAGTCCCTCTCCCTCCCCTCCGTCCTCCTCTAGAAACTCTAGTGATGAAGACACCTGGAGTCAAAGGTGTCCAAATGGCATTCCACTATCCAATCTCCCCCATCTCTTGAATGGTCCTATAACAAGTGGACACTGGGGCCAAGTCCTCTGAGACATCCTCGTCGAACTGCTGTAAGACTTGATCCACCCGATGAGCCTCAACCTAACCATTACGATCTGTGATCTCTGAAACCTCACAGCAATACACCCTCATCTCGTCATCTCGGGCCCAAGCCCCTTCCATGTCATGGTAGCGGTCAGAAATCATGTCATCATATGTAAGGGTAGCAACAGTGGGAAGAGTAGCATCAAAAGGACCAATGTGTGCCCACCTCACTACTCTCGGTAGTCATCTTTCTGGAAGAGGAATAAGCTTCTAGTAGGGTTTCATGTGCTCAAAAATCCATGTCATAATCAAAGAAGAGTGGCTGAAAGCTAGAGCTCCTCACTGAGAGATCTGATAAAAATATTTGTAGACCATAGCCAGGATATCAGGTCCCCATGCATAGACTGTGCCCTCCTCTAGTCCATGAATGATGGGTGCCCAACACCAACTCAGATGAGCTAGGGCCTTGTCTCCCAACAACCTCGAAGAAATCAAGCCTATTAGAAACCTCCTCAGAAGTGGGATACAGAGTCGTGGTACAGAAGAAAGTAGAACTTATGTCTGATCCCCAGGGTGATTAACTCCCATAAAAGCAGCCCAAGAAGCCTTGTTCTCAAAAGACTCACTAGCAGGAAGAAATAGAGGTTGTCCCCTTACAGGAACCCCAAGAATGCGGTACACATCATAAAGAGTGATAGTCCACTCTCCTGAAATTTGCAGGAACCTGAATGTATTATTGTCTGCATCCCAGTAAGTCAGGATATCACAACATATATGGGATACAGGATGAATCACAGGAACGTGACAAACTCTGCCAAGACCTATCCTCTTGAGTATGGCATGATCCTCCGCACTTAGTGAAGCAAACATCCCTAAGAGCCACCCTTGCTCTTGGCCAGCCTTCCATCGAATGCTCGTCTCCTGCAAAATCAAAAGAGAAGTTTAGATTAGATCTCATAAACCTGTCAAAACACAAAAAAATCATATAAACCATCAAAAATTATAATAAACAGGCAAATTAAGTGACAAAATCATGTCAGTTTAGAGTGAAAGAAGCATTAAACAACTTCAGAAGAAGCCAAAAATTAGTCAAACAGGATCTCCCTGGGTGACCCTGTTGTCAAGCAGGATCTCCCTGGGCGACCCTGTTGTCAAAATAGGATCTCTAGGGGCGACCCTGCCTGGTAAAAGGGGTGACCCTAGGAGAGACCCCCTCAACTAAAAATCAGTCTAAAAACCTCGTTTCTCAGTCGATTTCAGAAAATGAAAGATCAATCTTTCTCTAAACAACGAGACGAACACAATGCAATAGGAAAAATCACCAAAAATAAACAATTTTAAGAGATTTTTTGCAAAATACAAGCTAGGGTTTGGAGAAGAGTTTTTCACTTATTACTTACCTGATTCTCTATGGCTGAAGAAGAGGCAACCATCTCTGTGATCTCCTTGGCGATACCTTTCTATCGGCTTCTCACACAAACAATTCTATCGTTGTTTCACACCGATCTCACAATTTTGCTCTCTTTGTTTGCCCTTAACTTAGTTTCATTTTATGCATTTAAATTAGTTTTTTTGCTTTCATGCATGTGTTTTGTTCATCGTTTTGTATACTCTCATACCTACAGGTCCAAACCAACAAAAGAAAGCAACTAGTCGAACTCAAATGATCCATGGTAAATTCGTCATTATAGTTTTCATTATTCATTTTGATATATTTAAATGTCAGACTAATACTAATTATTGCAGGTATAAACTGTGGGACTAATCGACAATGAGTAAGGCCTAGTCTGGGAACAATATCTACCTTTCATGTAGACTATCATCCTCAAAGGGGGAAAATATGTAAGTACAAAAATCATGCACTGCCTCCACGAGGACCCCTATGATGATTCAAATCCTTGTCACATACATGTAAGCGTGAAAATAAATCCTTTGGGCAGCAGGCCTCTTGATGACGTGTGCTCTTTTCTTGTCTTGTGTCCTTTCTACTTTGTTGATTCCCTTCCTTCCTCATTTGTGACGCTTTTCGACACTTGTTGTGACACTTGTCTACTTGCATTGTCTAGCTTTCGACCTTGATCCTAAGCCTTATGAGAGTCTTGTAGGTGAGTTTTCACCTCTCCCATTTGTTTTTCCTCTAGCGCACCTCATAGAAGCCTTCTAGAGGTCCCCTGATCCATCTTCCAATGACAGTTTTTGATTTCAACCAACCAAACTAAATCTCCCCCTATTATTTCCAAATCCCCACTGGGATCCTAAAGATGCAAGTGGAGATTTGGATTCTTCCACATGACTGACCTGTTTCTTGATGCAGAAATCATCCTTTTCCTCTTGTTTACCTTCTGCCGACCTAAATTTCTGCATTCTGCACTTTTGATCTCGGATCCCTTCGGGCGACCTAGGGTCACCCATGAGGTGACCCATGATCCCGAATGGCGACCCTTCCGTCTTTTGACCCGCAGAAAAACTCAAGTTTCTCTCACGTTTTTGCTCTGTTTTTGCCTGTTTTTCTTTATGTTTGCATGATTTTTGATCCTTGATATAGAGTTAACTATTTCATGCACCCACACATGCATAATGAGCTCTATTTGATCTCAAATTAACTCTCTAATCAATCTCTTGCATTCCATCACCTCCATTTATTCTTCAATGATAAGCTATCATTGCTTCATCACTCCCTAATCAGCTAAGTTCACTGGGTAATCAACCTTGTTAACTCCCCCATCTATTCCTGTTAACTCATCAATCAAATGAGTTAACTCTCCAATCCATTCCATTCCTCAAACCTATAAATACCCCCCTCCCTCAAGCACAAAGGAAGGCAAATTCATTGTGCACCAGCTCTTGCCAAGTTTGCTCTCCAACCTAGCATTCATATGCTCATACATGACATAAGTGCCTTTTATTTTCTTTGTTCAATCAAGCAACACAACGCTGCTCGATTCTTAGCCATTGTGCTCAATTCAAAGCTCACATCAAGCTCATACAAGCTCACATCTCCTTCAAAAGCCCAATCTACGCCTCCTCCAGTTAGGTTTCAATATTCAAGAAGGAGCTTGCATATACCCAAAATTAATTTAAATATCCACAACATGGCAAGGAACCTTCCCTTTGTTGCCTTCAATGGAGGAATCCCTCTTGACCTAACCTAGTATGATAATATCCCTACCTCAGCTCTAAAATCAATCCCATTCTTCACTGGTGAAAACTCCACCACTCTTGTTGAGCATATTCAAGATATTGTCAACATGTGTTCTGTTCACAATATCATTGTAGACAATGTTGTTGTGAGGCTTATGGCTTCTTCCTTTAAAGGAAAAGCCCTCTAATGGTATAGAGGTATGTCTCCTAATTCCATTCATAATTGGGATGATTTGGGAACAAGGTTATCCTAGCACTTTGAAGATAAGAGTGATCACCTGTCTATAATGGAACAGTTAGCCATAATGAAAAGAGCCCCCCATGAATATATGGTAGACTTCAATTATAGGTTTTAGAAGACATGGAACATGATCCCATTATTGGTGAAACCCTCTCCAACCACTGCATTTATGTATTATTTGAAGTCTTTGAATCCTGACATTGTTGTCATGATTTAATCTATGGGAGGGACTGTGCTACCAGATGTATATGACATAGCTATAAGGATAGAAAACTGCTTGATTCAGGTTGGGAATATTTCTCCAAGGCCACCGATGCCCTTATTTCTAGAGGCCCCTGTTATTCATCCTAATGTGGCTCCAATTCCTAAAACAGTCAGCCCTGCTGCCCCTCTAATTACATCTACAATTGAGAAAGAGGATGATTGAGTAATGAAGTGGTGTTGACAAGAAGATAGCCAACACAACCTAGTAGGCCACATCATCCATTCAATTAGGCTTATCAGCAAAATAGATCACCATGTCAAGTTAATGTGCAAAGGCAAAATCAACCTAGTTATATCAGGCCACTAAATGTTGTCCATCCCAATGCTACAAGCACATCTAGACCTTTGGTGCCCATACAAAACAACATGGCTCAAGAAAATGATTAGTGCTACCCCTACAATCAACCACATGATCAAAATTTGTACCAAAGTGGATAGTTCAGTCAAGCTTTGATAGTGCAAAGCTAGTCAGTTCCCCTAGAACAACAGGCCAGTTCTAGTCAAGAGATAGTGGGAGGGTAGGAACAAATGCAAAACAATTCCACCTTGATGAATTGGACACAAGATGATCTATGTGGTATCAATTAGGGCATGGACCCAATAGCTTACAATACAAGAGCCAAAAGGAGGGCGACTGTGGATGCAACAATCCTTACAACTGCTCACGCCTCCACTTCTCATGCATCTATTCCTCATGCATCCCTAGTAAATGTAGTGAAAGAAAAAATAGCAGAAATGCCTTCAGCCCAAGTGGATTGTTCTATTGGGCAAGTGAATTTGGTGTCGGCAACGCACTCCCAAGCCAGCCAACAAGCAAAGGTTGACACTGTGGTCACAAAGGTATCCCAGAAGGTTGGTCAGATTCCCTTCATTATAATTGATCAGATGAAACAGACTAACATGAGTGTCACTATGTGGGATGCCCTATTAATTCCATCTCAGAGGGATTTACTTCATGAAGCCCTAACAAGCTTCAGTCAACTTGCTATGGAGACAACAAAAGAAAAGGCAGCCACCCTAGAAAACCTATTACAACCAAAAGAGGAGGCAAGAACAAGTAAAATCAGTAAGCCCCCTCCCTTTTATGTTTCCCTAATCATAGGTGACAAATTGTATAATTGTATGATAGATTCTAGGGTGGGTACCTCTATTATGCTAAAAAATAGAGCTGATCAATTGGGCATAAAATATGAGGGCATGTGAGTAAAGAGGTAGTGCAATTAGATGGTACTGGCGTTAAGATAGTAGGGGTGATTAAGAATTTAAAGATCACTCTACATGCATGCCATGGATGCTCGATTTCACAAGATATATTAGACATCGACCTCCCTGCATATTTTGGCATATGCCTATCTAGGGAATTTACTGCTAAAATAGGTGGGTACTTATCTTTTGATTAGTCACACATGTTATTCAAAACTAGATATGGCACTAAGGTGACCATTAAGGCTTAACCTATTGCCAATGATCATGTAGATCCTTATTCCCCTAACCCTACCAACATGAATTGCACAATCCATGAGTTAAAAGAGGATGACAATAGTAGGCATGAGGTTGTCACACCTATGGGAGAAATCTCTGATATACTGCTTGAGGAGTGGGAAAACTATTTTTAGTTTGATACTCCTGACCATATAGAAGACACGGGGTTAGGTACATACTGTATCCATAACGAAGATGCCATCATCCCTAATCTTGAGAAGGCAACATCATATCCCAATAGGATATGGCAATTATATTTTGATGGCTCCAAAACTAAAAATGGAGTAGGTACTAGGGTTGTGTTAGTTTCCCCCCAAAAGGAAAGTTATTTCTCTACTTTTAGATTACAGTTCAGTTGTACTAATAATGTGGCTGAGTATGAGGCCTTAATTTAGGATATACAGCTAGCACAAAAGAGGGGAATGAAATTTTTACAAGTATTTGGTGATAGTGAGCTAGTTGTTCACCAAATTAGATCTCTAAGTGCTTCAAGGAATGACTTGTTGAAGTCATACAAACACAAGGTCTGGGACCTAATTGAATACTTTGATGCCTTCAATATCTAGGTAGTGCCAAGACAAAGAAACAAATATGTTGATAGGCTAGCTATAGTCGGTGCTTAGTTTGATATTCCCCAGAATGTCAAACAAAACTTAGATCAGAATGTGAAGATTGTTGTCAGGTCTATTGTGCCTAATAATGTTACAAGCTAGAAAATATTTGAGAATGACCAGAAAATTGTAAATTTCTTGCAAGATGAGGCAGAGTTCACTGCTAATAATCAGTCCAAGCTGCAGGAGCAGTATGGTGACCAGGTGATCCAACTGAAGAACAATAAACTGCCTAGGGGACTGGTCACTTTAGAGAATATATTTGGTATTGATGATCGACCTAAAAGGGAAAAGATGAACATGATAGTCAAACAAGAAGACTTTGAAGAGGTAGAAATTGCTTAGGTCATATTTCTAAAACATGGTAAGGTATGTGACCAAGCTAAAAAAAGGTTTTGTTGAACTCTGTAATGAATTTGATGATTTAATTATTTGGGATTATAGGGATCTAAAATGCTTTAACCCTAGTTTAATCCAACATACCATTGATTTAGACTCCAATGTAGAACCTGTCCACCAAAAGCAAAGGCCTGTCAACCCCAAAATAGAGCCATTAATGAGAAAATAGCTATTCAAGCTCATAGATGCTAAAATCATTTATCCCATTAAAAAATCCTCTTGGGTGGCTAACCTAGTTCCAGTTAGAAAAAAGAATGGGGAAGTCAAACTATGTGAGGACTTTAGAGACCTAAACAAGGCCTCTCTCAAAGACCACTATCCACTCCCTTCCATGGAGAAAATCTTCCAACAGTAGTAGGAGCTAAAAGGTTTTCACTCCTTGATGGCTACTCAGGCTATAACCAGATTCTTGTAAAAGAATTAGATTAGTACAAGACGGCCATTACCACCAAGTGGAGTACTTTGGCTTATCAGAAGATGTCATTTGGGTTGACTAATGTTGGGGCAACCTTTCAAAGGGCAATGGATTTGTCCTTCATAGGCCTGATTAATGATATTATTTTAGTGTATCTTGATGATTTGACTATATATTCTAAGCATGTAGCTGACCACCTGGGTCATTTGAGAAAATTCTTTGAAAGATGCAGAGAATATGGAATATCATTAAATCCAAAGAAATGTGTGTTTGATGTCCCTGAAGGCAAATTGTTGGGACATGTAGTTACAAAGGAAGGGATGGACATTGATCCTGAAAGAACCAGTGTCATTCTATCTCTTCCCCTTCCCAGTCACAAGAAGGGTCTGCAAAGTTTTGTGGGCAAGATTAACTTTGTGAGGAGGTTCATACCTAGTTTCACCTCAATAGTAAAATCCCTCACCGCCATGCTTAAGAAGAATGCTGCCTTCACTTGGTCAAAAGAAAGCAGGGATAGTTTTGAAGTTGTCAAACAAGCCATTGCATAGGCTTCCACACTGATAAACCCTAATTATGAGAAGGATTTCATCCTTTACACCTTTAGAGGCAAGGAGGGTATATTAGCAGTATTAACACAACAAAATGAGGAGAAATTGGAACAGCCAATTGCTTTCTTCAGCCAGCCACTCAAAGAATATGATTTGAAGTATGATTTTGTTGAGAAGTAGGTATTTGTTGTGGTGAAAACACTCAAAAAGTTTAAGTATATGCTTTCAAAAAATAAGATATAGTTGATGGTGAACCACCCTAGCATGAAAGAATTCCTTTTGAATAGAGACGTCAATGAAAAAAGGGTTGGGTGGATCACGAAAGTAATGGAGTATGATGTTAATATCAACATCACCAAGCTAGTGCAAGGAAAAGGCCTATGTGAGCAAATGGTTGTGAATCTTGAAAATAGAAATGACATTGTATGTGTCCTTAGTCAGGCACAGCTAGCTAGTTCTCACACTCGAACTAACTACTACCATGACATGATGACATTTCAATAGTCAGGTAGATGCCCAAATGGACTAGATCAAGCAAAAAGAAGGTATTTTAGGCTCCAGTCCATTCCTTATGTTCTTGTTGATGGTGTCTTATTTAGGAAAGACATCAATGGAGTTCTTCTCAGATGCATTGTACAAGATCAGACCTCTAGGGTATTAGAATAATTTCATAATGGCCCTACTGGTGATCATTATTCTCCAAGAACAACTATTGTCAAAATCATGAGGGTTGGTTATTACTGGCCCAATTTATTCAGAGATGCCCACAGATGGGCAAGAAGCTACAAATAATGTACATTATTTGCAGGTAAACAAAGGTTGGCTTCTCTTCCCCTGAACCCAATTTAGACTGATCAGCCATTTACCCAATGGGGTTTGGACTTCATTGAGATGATTAACCCACCTTCCAATTGTTGAACACAATCAGGTGTTGAGACAGGGGTGAATCAACACATACTAAAACTTAACTAGATATCAACAAATAAGACTGAATAACATATGGAATAGAAAGGAAATCATGCAACACAAGAATCAACACATGACACCAGTATTTTTAAGTGGAAAACCCTAAAACAGGGAAAAACCATGGTGAGTGTTAGCTCACAATATAATATTCTCACTGCAAAAATGTTACAACTTTGTTTTAGGGATTCAACCCAAGGAAGCTTCTACTCCCTGATTTACAACTTTTATTTAGGTCTATAGCCCAATGAATCTTCTACTCCCTGAATATTCATCTCACTATAATAGCATTTACAAAAGTAAAGTATATTTGGACTGCTACAAAGAACACATTTGATTTATGATGATAATGTAATCTACTTTTTTGTTCAATACATATCTTCAAGTTGATTTAGCACACTTCATATCCTCCCTCTGCTCTGCTATATTCACATTCTCCCTTATTTCTTTACAAATGAAATTTATCTTCTATAAATATCCTTCGCATCACTTCAAAACACTGATTAGGTCGGCATCAAAACAACATTAGATGAAATGTGTACCTCTTCACAATTCAGCCTCAAAACATACAATATGATGAGAAAAACTTGTTGCGGACCTTAGGGCTTCATTAAGGATATTGATGCACATCTCTCCATGTATTCAAAGATAAGGAAACTAATTAGGATCCTCTACACATGTCAGATACATAATCAGTCAGCTCAAACTGTTCAACACTACTAGCTGTTCATCTTCATGTAGCTGGGGAGAAGCCAAAAACTCTATGCGAACCAAGAATTCAACCATGTATCATCACAAAAACTTCCAAACACCTTTCTTCTAAAGTAGCAGACCCATCTATGCATCCGCACACTAAGAAATGTGATAAACAATAAGACACAAAGCATTCCAGACCTTATGCAATACTTCATAACTTGGAATAAGACATTACGGTACACAAAAATGGAAGATATTAGCATGTGGACTAAACTTGAGATGTTATGAACCATGTAGAGCCTCCACATAACCCTTTATGATTGGTCTTTATACATTTCATCTACCACAAATATTCAACCATATGTACTTATATTTCCAGAACAATTTGTGTTGCCTCTGTCACTTAAATTTTGATCTTGCTGACCATCAAGACATCTGATATTTCATCATACCTTGCCTTAGACATCCCTGAACATATTCTTAGACCTGCATGACAAACTAGTTTCTTCTGGAGGAATGCAGAGCATTCCACTAAGTCTCCATCACTGTTTTGCCAAGTCAAAGTGATAGTCAGTACTCTGACCCTTGTAACTTTTTATGCAGCAATCATGATGATATGAAGTCTTGGGTATATCATTTCAATACATCAATAAACTTGTCTTTAAAACCACAAGACCATATCTTTCTTTGCAGAGAAATGTAGACCAAATCAATGTTACTCTACCTTAGGATGTGCACTATGAATGCCTTAGTCAGATTTCTGCTTCTTATCATTAAGTGTGGTACTCACAAATGATGAGATATATATGTGTGGATATAGGAAACATGAAAGGAAAACAATGTTTACCTCTACATCATTCTCAAACACAAAGTATTCATCTCCCCATGCTTAGATTGTTTTCTCTTCTCCCGAACTAGTTTGTCTTGACCATACTGACTCTTCCTCTGTACAAGTTTGTCTATACATTTCCATCTATTATGTTGACATCAATTTCAACCCATATTGCCAACAATCTCCCCCTTTGTCATTGATGGCAACATAGACTCCCCCTTAGACATATGCTTCTCTCTCCCCCTTTGACATCAAAGATAAAGGGATCGATATCCTTTGTTTGTATTAATCCAAAACACTATATAAACTCTCGCTTACAAAAAGATACTTCTAAACCCTGTACTCCCCCTGACTGTGTTATTTAGTTATAAAATTGTACCTTTGAAAACCAAAATGGTACTATATTCAATACCTCCGCAATACTATGTACATCAAAAATTGTTTTATTTACATTACTCTTACAACTCATTTGGTAGGTATAATGGCCTTGTAAATTACCCTGAGTTGTTGAACAGTAGATGTCCAATTGGCAATTTTTTAGGAAAGCATATGGTTCTAGAATTCACACCGTATGCATATCTCCTCAGCTTCCTCTATACTGCTTGGGGTCTTCATCTTTTGATCCACCTTTTCTACTTCCCCTAGTAGTCTAGATAGTGAGGAAAGTCTCAAATTTACCACCTCCCTCAACTGACCAAATTGTTTCTTCAAGATTTCTCTTTGATCATGTAGTTGAGTCAACTGAGCATGAATATTTTCAAGTTGTACTCTTGTGGTTCCATCTTTGTCTTTTGATAAATCATATGACAGCCATTTTAATAATCTGTGCTTAAATGATGTCCATTTGGGCCTTGATGTTCTTTATAGAATTGGGCCATTTTAAGAAAAATAAATACAATGTTGTTGCTTCATCTATACACTTTTTACACTTCTTCAGGTTTCCTTTAAGTTTATTGTGTGCATTGGCACACTTATTGACCATCTTAGTCATTCTTTGATCATTTATTCTTTTTGTTGCTTCTTGCTCAGCATTCTGCTCTATATAAGAAGAATAATCTTTAAAAGAATCCATTAATAGTTTGAGCTTTTGTTCAGGAGACAAAGAGGGGTCAATGGTTACCTCTAGTAACCCTTCCTGAATTACCTTTACTGCATCTTCTACTGCATTGGATTTCTTCAAAGTTTCTTGTAAGAACTCTTTCCTAGTTGTTGCATGCAGTATATCTCCAAGATAAACTTTATGAAGAGGGGAGATTCTTGCTAAGTCCATCTGCCCTTCATGAGTTGGAATTTGTAGCATTTGAGAAGTAATAATAGGTTGAAATTGTATTAGCAAGTTCAATAAGTCTTTGAAGGAATCAGTTTATGATCCACTTGGACCTGTATCCTCAATATTTTCACGATCTTTTTTCTTTGATCTATCTCCAACTATTTGTTGTTCTCATGTTTTACCCTCTTACATCCCTTCATCCTTTTCTCCTTTATTTGCTTCTTTCTTCTCTTCCTGCTTCTCCTCTTGATTCTCATTCTTTTCCCCAATATTCTCTATATTCTCCGGAGGAGAATTATCATGCTTTACACTAGTGTCTTCTGGAGAAGATATATTGCCAACATTCTGATCCTTTGCAACTAGTGTTTCACTAGTTTCCTAAGGAGAGGACATCTGTCTTGTATCAGTGTTTTGTTTTGTCTAAATTCTTGATCTTTGTCCTACAATATCATTAGGAGGAGGTGTATTTTCTTTAGTGCTTGTTGCTAATGTACCTTCATTCTTCTCAGATTTATTATCATCCTTTTCAATTTCCTCAGAAGAAGACAGATCATATAAGTCTTCAATGATTGCTTTATTAATCTTCAATTCCTTAAGAATTTCTATAGTTTTCTTCATAGTCTCCTTTTCTAATCTCTTTATTTCATCTATGTCCTTAGACATCAAGGTGTTCAATGTCCTTTTTGTTATAAATTCTTTGACTTGCCTTTGAACAACTTTAGTCTTTTCTTCTGCAGAGATTAAAGGACAACTTTTCTCAACTCCCCTATTTCTCATTTCAGTATCTTTGATCATAGCTTCATCTCTCCTTTGAGTGAGAACTTTAGCCAGATTCTCAGGTAATTGATGATTAATCTCAATCAAGGCTACATTGACGATTCCCATAGATTTAACAACTACTTGCTCAATAGTGAATTTATCAATTGATGGTCTTTCATCATAGAGTTCATCTATTTCTTTCGAGGCACCTTGTTCTATGATATTGACAGTGGCTTCAAGTTGTAGGGGCACATGATCATATTTCTTGCTCTTCTTTGAGGCCTCTTCTTCTTCAACTACTTCATTTGTTATTTTCTTCATCCTTTCAAAAGTTTCAATTTCTTCTTCTTTTTCCTCTTCTTTTTCAATATCCTCAATGCTTATTGGACTTATCTTTCCTCTCCTTGTCTAACTCTTTTGTCTAAACATCTTCTTCTCAGTAGTTTGCATGAGAATATCAGCTCTACTCCTTTTAGTAGGTAATGATGATCCAAAGGAAACAAAGGAAGTGATTGTAGATGATACTGTTCTACTTGTTCTTCTTGGAAATTGTGTAGTGGGAAGGGTTTGCGCTTTACTTGTTGGCCCTTCAGAGGACTTAAGTATTTTTTCTATGTTGAACTTAAATTTGTCAGCCTTTGATCTTATCTTTTCTTCATTTTCCTCTACATTCCTTTTAACTAATTTATTCATGATTTCATCATATGTTCTAAACCTCTCAGTAGGGGGATCTCTAGGCTTGTTGAGAAGCATGTCAACATATCTACTTAAGTCAAACTCTGAAACCTCATAAGGTAGAGTTGTAATCTAGAAGGTCATGGGCTCAACAGCCTCCATGTAATAGTTATATTTATCAACCATAAAAGTTATGTCCTTTTTGTATTTTTCGACCACCTTGGCTAGAATTCTTTCTCTTGATTGCATCTCTTCCTGAAATGTTTTGAAGAATCCCTAGAATGTAATATTGTAGAGTTTGTAATTCGGGAAGCTTCTCATGAAGTCTAAGATCTGATGTGCAATAGGGGTGTTTGGATTGCATACCATACCTTTTATTGTAGGCAACTCTTTTAATAAATAAAACATGAGACATGATAAGAGATCCATATCAAAATTTATATTTGGACTCCTTTGTTCTCTTTAAGTTGTTCATTAGTTGTTACCACAGAAGTTCAAAAATATCAAATCCTTTCCTTCTTTTACCATTTGATATGCTATGTAAATTGCAGTTGTTGTGGCTGAATTCTCCCTATTAGTGTAGTAAATTATGTATCCAATATTCATAGTTGCATACCAGACTCCCAAGTCCTCAATGTCATTCATTGTCAAGGTCCTTTTGTCAAATTTGGCTCCGGTGAGCCTCATCACTTCTTCATTTTTGACAAATTTCAAGACAGGCACTGGTCCGAAGGAGCATAAACTAGTTACTACTTTTATAGCCTCATTTGTGATCATATGTGGTTTATCCAAATAGAAGAAGTCCTCATGAATATGGCTTAGGGTTATTCTAACTCATCCTTCATCCTATCAGAAGTTTGGGAAACCCTTCCAAATGTTGAGATTTTTGGTAGCAATGTTTTCAAATTTTGGCTTCAACTTGAAATCATTTCCAAGAAAATGGTCATTCTTGAATTGGTCAAGCTTCAAATGGTCATACTGATCTAATGGTGAATGAATGTAGATGCAGACATCTTCAATGTGAATCACATTGGCGAGAACATGAGAAAAAGCCCCATCTTTATTTGTTTTTGTTGACTTAAAGGGATGCTTCTTAAATTTTGGCCTCTGCCTTTCAACTATATCCATCACAACTGGTGTTGCCATTGCAATATCTTCAGGAGCTAGGTTTTAACCAAAGAAATTGAAAAATACCTGGATATGCGATGATGGGGTTTGCTTAATTGCTTTGTTGAGTGCTTTCAGTTCTCCTTTAGCTTTTCAAATCTTGTCTTTGATCAAATGTGATAAAAATTATCAGGCATCACCTATATAGCCATTTAACCAAACAATTCTACTCCGCATTAATTGCATCCTCTATTTTAACCTAATTTACACTTTTCATATGCAAAACCTTATAAACCTTTAGAAATCCTCTGCAAATAAGCCAATTGCTCTAGCAATTTGATCAAACCTCTTAATATCATCATCAGAATATGTTTCTACCATTTTTAACAAGAGTGCTAAGGACTTCAACATCATTTTCATTCAATGGTTTTAAGGAAACTTGAAGTTTTAACTCCCCCTGAATAAGTGCCTTAACTTCTTAGTTACTGAAGGATCCATCTGCACTAGGTAGATGTCCAGAAACGTCACATACTTCCTTCTTCTTCCATACTTTGTTCATTTCCATCCTTTGCTGAGCAACATCAACTTCCTTTTTGTAAACAGGCCTCACATTCTTTCTAGAGTGCCTTGTTTGATTGCACTCATGATAGGTGCATTTTATTTGCTAAGCATTTCCATTTCTCCTTGACTTTGATCTGCAATTAGCTTCTTTGTGGCCAAACTTATTACAATTATAACAATATCCATAGAAGGATTGAGCATTATCCCTGTTATGCCTTCATATTTTACCTCTACACTCATTAGCCTTATGTCCCATCTTATTGCAAGCATAACACCTGATTGAGTTCTGAATTGTATTACTTTTAAAATTAGTAGATTTATGACCAACTTTATTGCAAGTGTAACATCTTAGAGCATTTTTATTTATCTTGCTCCTACAATCAACAGCTTTGTGACCAAACTTATTACAAGTAAAACAATTGCCATTGAAACCTTTAGAGTACCTGATGTGAGCTAGTTGTCTTATAGGTTGAGGATTTTAGAAATTCTTCTTCACATTCTTCCTTTGTCTTTAGACAGAAGTGAATTCATATTCTTTTATAACTCTATACGCTTTCTTCTTAGGATCTTCAGTGTAGATCTCTTCTTTTTTGGTTTCAGACTTTCCTTCTGAATGAAAGTTATCATATAAATTTGTAGAGGCACTGATAACAGGACTCTTTCCCTTTTCAAAACCAAGGCTTGATTTTTATTTGTTATCTTTTGAGAGCTAATTATCTCATCAAGAATTTGAGCTCCTCCTTTTAGTTTTAGTCCTTTGTCAATCTACTATTTTGCCTTTTCCAGTTCTTTCCTTAGAATGGCAACTTCTTCCTCAAGTTTTGAACCTTTAGTTGATTCCATAGAAGTAGCCAATAGTAGTTTCTCCAAGTTCTGAACTAGGTTATGTTGTAACACCCATTTTGGAAATTCAGTGAGAGGATAGAAGTCCAGGTCATGCTACATGAATATATTTCACCAATGCTTGAAATTGTGAGGTGATGTGTTGAATTTACATTTGTAATATAGTAGTTTTGCATGTTTCCTTTCCATTTTTAAGTAAGTTCTCAAATTATTCCACTACTTTATGTTTATGGTTGTGTGAAATGTTGACCAAGCAAAGTTAGTTTATTTTATTCTTCTTGGAGAATCTTTAAGTTGTGTTGCAAAGCAAATCCATTTTATGTTATTTTTCTCTAACCCTAACTTTTTTTATTTTTTATCAAGCATTATATTTAAAAAATATATAAAAATATATATACACCAATAAAATAATAGATTCTATAGAAAATGTAAATTGTCGAGCATGCAGAGAGTGCCAAAGCTCCCGAACGCTTCTGGTCCTAGGGTTTTGGTGTGTGTCATTGTCTCAAATGGGAAGGCGTCCTCCAGTGCAACCATGGCAGGGGATCCTACTGTGATGTCCACCAATGGCACAGGACTACGGTGCTCTGAGGATTCGTGAGGTTTGGTTAGCATTTTGTTTGAGATTTCAGCCTCCAGTTTGGCCTCTCCGTCGCCATCTAATGTTCCTCTTGGTGGAATGGAGAAGTTGGATCCAAGCCCGTCTCTCCAAGACACCCATCTCCTGCTCGACCACGGTGAGAATGTTGTTGGTTCCAATCATATCGGATCAAGTTTAACACATACGACAAATCATTAGCGTGTATATCTAGAGAGTAGTGTTTTGTCTCAAGGGAAGAAGTCGATAGGGTTTAAATCTTCATTTTTGGAGGTGGCCAAGTCAGGTTCTATTTCCCCTTTGGGTTCTATGCAAAAACCAAAGAATTACATAGGATTTAAAAGGATTGTTTAGTGTTCTGGTAAACCCCTATCCCTAGACTTTGACACCTCTTTGACAAAGGAGCTGCATGAAAATGAAGATTTCTTTTCAGAGAATGGTTTAATTGGTAGATTCAATCATCTATGGCCTAGTCTTCCAAATCTCCATGACTGGATTTCAAAATCTTGGCTTCCTGTTATGGAAGGAAATTTAGAAATTTACCCCAGTGTGAGAGGTTTCTTCAATGTGGTTTTCAATAGCAAGAAAGACAAAAATACCATTCTCAGATTTGTATGGTTTTGGGAAGCAAATTTTCTGTAGTTGAAATCTTGGCATCCAAAATTTGATCTCTCTTCTGAATTATTCTTAGTCTTGTTGATTTGGGTTTGACTCCCAAATCTCCCACTTCATTACTGGTTTGAATCTTTTTTTGCAGCCATTGGAAACTCCTTGCAAAATTTTGTGTATGCAGATGACAACTCAAGAAATTTTATCCACACAACCTATGCCATGATCCTAGTGGAATTGGACATCTCCAAGGAGCTCCTGACAGAAATTATCTTGAGGGCCAATGGACAATGTTGGAATCAACCTTTGGATTATGAAGGTCTAATTTTTAGGTGTAGGAGATGTTTTCAAACCGGGCACATTGCAGCGGATTGCACTGTTGTAAAATCCCAGCCAACTTGGGAGGCCTCTTGGTGGAAGGATTCTTCCCCCAAACATTATTCTATTGTGAACTCTCCCAAACAGAATATTTCTCCTACAAAGTTGGCCTCCAAGAAGCAAAAGGAGGATCTCGTCATTAAATATTCTACGGAGCCAAAGGAAACCCAAAAATTTCAATAGTCATGTGATTCAAGTTGCTTAAAGAATGATGAGTTTGATACATATCCAAAGAGCGAACAACTTCTACCTCATTTAAGGGGCACTTGTTATTTAGTCGTGTAGTGGGGAAGTGAAGTAAACTCCCCCTCTCCTTTGGTCATTGTTGTTTCATCAAACAATCAACCTACAAGCCCAATTGTATCTATTGAAGGACCTCTCATCACTGGGTCTGAGAGTTCCTCATCCCATACTCTTCTTCAAGATCTCAAGGATTTGAAGGCTGGAAATGGAAAAAATGAATGGCAAACAATACAAAAAAAGCAAAGGAGGACCAACAAATGCATGGATGTTTGCCATAGAACGCAGCTGCAGTCTCATTCTAATTCTAGTGTAGAAGATCAAATTAATGGGGGGGAATGGAGGGGAATGCAAAGAAGAAAAAGGAAATTCCCTTCCACAAATTAGAGGCAATTAAGATTAAATTGCAGGGACTCAGCGGGTAAAATTACTAGTAGATGCGAAGAGTTATAGCTTTTGACAGGATTTGGTACTTAAATTGGCATGATTTGAATAGGGGTATAAATCTCTTTGGTTGGTGTCCTTGGTTGGGTAGGATGGTTTTATTTAGAGTAGGCTTGGTTTCTATTAGTGGTGTAGTGTGAAGAACAAATAGGCTGGGATTTTTTTGGTCTTGCATGACCTTGGCGGAATAAATTAGATGTAAGGTTCAATCCATGAGGAGGAGGTCCCTCTGCTGTGATTTCCCCTGGTGCAAGCCAGGCTAAAATTCTCGCATTAATATAAACTTATCTCTTATGAAACAAAAAAAAAAAGATTCTAGGTGAATTAGTTTGTTGTAGGTATAAACACCTAGAATGTATAAATAACCAATATTCCATTTTCAGATCTCGGGTTTAAGTGTTGGATTATTACAGATCTAAAAATTTAATGAAGAAAAACATATCATTTGGATCACTAACAATTTGTTCTAGGGTGAACTATGTTGAGCAACTAAGATCTGACCAAAGGCCAACATAAAATGGGGACAGCTTCATAGGTGACTAAGTTTTGTTGCACTACCATGACCTAGTGACATAAACCTTGGGGTGGCTTAATTTCTTCTAGAAATGAGCTATTTTTTAGGAGAGGTAGGGTGACCTTGTGACTTTACCTACCTATTGGCTAGGGTTGTCAAATCCTTTGAACAATAGAAGTGGTACTAGAAGGAGGGCCAAAAACAAGATTTTTGGTTGGTTTTCTAGAGTTTAAGTTATTGAAAGTTGTAGATCTAAAGTGATTCAAGCTAGAAAATAGAAATATTATTACCAGATCTAAGTTAGCTGGCAAGATTGTTGAGTCACTACCACTTCCATAATACAGAAGAATAAAAATGAACAAGGGAAGCATAAGTTTTTAGATCAACCAAACCCTAGTTTCTTACCTTAGGATTAATTCATCATTATCCAGCCCTCTAGTCCACCAGATCAATCAATGGCTTTCTTTGGACAAGGAAGTTCTCCCCTTTCTTTATAGCCCTCTTTTCATGATTGTCCTAAGAACTATGAGCACTTTTTCCTTAGGTTCATATTTGTGGATGGGAGAATAGTTGAGGAGCATATCCAAGTTTTTAAGGATGTCGATAATAGAACAAATATTCAACATGAGATGTGGCTTTTCAATTGTTTCCTTTCATGTTGGGCCCTAAAGCTTATAACTGGTATCTAGGGTTCCTAAAAACTCTATCACAAACTAGGCTCATATGGAAGTAACTATTTTGAATAGATTTTCAATTATTTTTGATCTAGTAATTTTATATCATCAATATGTCATGGATAGAATAGGAGATACTAAGACTATGACTACATTCAACATGAGGTTTCATAAATTATACACCAATCTCAAGGCTCCCTATAGACAGGATGAGGCTACTACAATCTAGACTTATTTGAAAGCTATTGATTCCATGACTACAAAATTTGTGAGCAAAAAGATGCTAGCTCTAACTATATTGTCAACACTATATGCAAAAGTTGTTAAAGTATAGAAAGAATTATTTCTTATAGGGTTAGAAGTTGCTAGATCTTTACCTTCATTGGGATACTCAAGAATCCCTAATCAAGTAGGTCATATGCAATATTATTTAAATAGAAATACTCCATTACTAAATGGGATCCTAGGTTCTCCATACCCTATGCAAAATCAAGTATATACTCCATCTATTAATCAAGTATTTCCAACTCCTATGTTATCATGGCCAAACCAAAAGGGAGTTAATGCTTACAATACTTCTCCCCAGGTGGCAAATTAGCAGGTTGCTCCTCCATTCCTTAGTACACCAAGAGTTGGGATTTTAATATCAAATAAACAAGATACAACTCCCCCACCACATACTCCAGCTGAACAAACTCCTTAGAAGCATCCAGATAGTCTTAATTTAGAGTTGGAACATTACAAAAGTATGGTGAATAAGGTGTCCAATGATTCATGCAACTATAAAGACAAGTTCACCAAACTCAGAATGCAACTAGTCCACAAAATAAGGGTACAATTTACAAAGACTAAATAGATAGTGGAACACAAAACCTAATAATGGAGGTGTCTCAACTCCAATTGATAAAACAAATCACAATTCTATGAGAGCTAGGACCTCAATGAATCTCGCAGATCTAGCTTTGAGCTTTTGGTGCAAGTTACACAAAATATTAGCCCATTCTAAGGTAAATTGTCTAGAATTTATATCAATATCTAATATTTTCAAGAAGAAATTGATAACTTAGAGGTTGTACCAACAAAAGATTATAAAGATCCTAGTAATTTTTGCACACCAATGTTGATAGAGACATATGATTTTCCCTTCCAAGAAGAAAATGAATAGGAAGATGATATAAATGAAGTAAAAGCTTATCAAGAATATTAGAAGAACAACAATAATTTCTTATTGAGGAGTAAGACTAAAGGTCCATTCCCTACTTCAACTCCTACTTACAATTCACAAACACCTCCTGATCCTAAAGCAAGCAATAATCCAATTCCACACAAAGGACCAAGGTAGAATGCATCAACATTATCTATCAAAAAGGTTCTAGAACCTTCCAAAAGTAATTATGATATTGCTAAGGATCTCAAAAAATAAAAGGCTAATATCAATATATGGGATCTTCTGCAAATGTTGGGTCAAAAGGAAAATTTGTGGTAGCCATTTGAAAATCCAAAGAATGTTTCACAAGAGGAAAAGCCCAAATTTATTTTGAAGCAAACGGTAAAGAAAAGGAACAAGCTCAAACTAATGATGCACATGTTGATATTTTTAAGGAGAGAGTGCGGTCACTGCCATTTATTTTGAAAATTCAAATTTTTGGTTAGAATCTTCACAATTGTCTTGTTGATTCTAGTGCTTCTAGAAATGGTATGCCTCTTGATGTTTCCAAAATTTGGGTCTTAAGCCAACTAAATCCACCAAAAAAGTTACCCATTTGGATAAGAAAGAGGTGAATGTGATAGGGGACCTAAATAATGTGCATATGCAATTAGTTTCAGACCCTTGTGTTCAACAATATATTGACATACAAGTAATAGATATACCTAAAGGGTATGGTATTCTATTGAGTAGGGATTAGTACAAGTTATTAAACTAATATTTTTATATAGACTTCTCACATATGTGACTTCCTTGGAGAAGTCATTCAAACTATATTAGGATTGACAAGGAGCCAATAATGAAACATTTGATAACAGAGTATAATGCCCCAAATAAATTGTTGTGCACAGAGATAGATTTTGATGTTTATTCCTTGGAAAGGTGTGGGAATGAAATGAAATTATGATGATAGGTATGGGCCAGAAAACTAAAGATAACATAGTTGTTGCTCAAGTTGAAAAGGATAATGAAAAGTCCCCAGTTTGTCGTGTTGATCAGGTGAAAGATGTGGTTGTTCACACAAAATAGTTGCCTTGTCTGGAATGGAGTCATGAACAACCCATGGATCACCTTGATCAATTTCAGCAGGGGAATGATCAATATAGGAATAACTAGAGCCAAGATATAGTAGCATTTTAAGAGAAATTTTAGAATCTTGTTAAGAAGCTAAGTGAAGATAAGCAGATCTTGGGAGCTAAAACTGAATTGTCAAAATTGTTACTCCCCAGTTGGTGTTGAATTCATAATACAACTTATTTAGATCTCACCTATGCATCTTAACTCTTTATTTTTAGAAACAAGTAAAGCCTTTTGCTTCAGTACAAGATGTCATTTTGGCAATTAATAATAATACAAACAAATTTAGAAGTAGAATTAAACAAGCAGTGTTTTAAAAAAATATTGAAGACAATGGTCCTGAGGATAATGAAAAATTGCTCCCAATAATGTCAAGGGTGTTGGTAAGAGACACTATATGGATTCATGATTGTTGTCATTTATGGCAACAAAGTTCATCCCACACATCCGCAGGACATGGTATGTCTATACCGGAAGTCAGAGTGAAGAATGTTGTGGTCTGGTAAACAAGAACAGAGCATGTGGCGAGGTCTGACAGTCAAGTCCGGATCTCTCAAAGGAAGTATCTTGGTGAAGTGTGGATTTGGGAAAGTCAAGAGGACCACCTTGAGTGATATATTCCAAGGATTTAGCCTCCGGTGATGGATGAAGTAAAAGATATGAATACTTGAGTATCGGGTTCCTGATTGGCAGTGTGACAGAGGAAGAACTGACTGGCAGAACATCAGACATTATTCTGGATGTGTTACTGATGATGATAAAAGTTATTAAGGCATAAGTTATGATTGGCCAACATGATTGATGACTTCTACAAGTATATCCTTGATCCGTATTACTTGGTATGCAAGGATTCAGCCGACAGATCAGAGTTTGTGGAAAATATTGACTATTCTGAGTGCCGACTAGAAAGGTGATGAAATCACTTATGTGTATATATATAAGATGGATTCAGTTGTGAGGTGTGTTGTGGTTGTAAGTTATGTGTGAAGAAATGTAGTAGAGCCGAATAAAAGCAGAAAGGAAGATCCAGTATGTGAAAGAAGAGCAGCATAAAAGAAGAGGAAAGATGAAGTGCAGCAGATCAATATACAGAGCCTAACCAGAACTGAACTCCAGCATATGTTGATGCTCCTTATCAGTTCAAGTATTGTATTACACTCTTTATAAATTGTAGACAGTGTGTCTCTTGTAGGCAGTGTGCCTCTTGTGAGCAGTGTGCTCGAGCAGTGAGCCCTAATTGGCAAGTGCCATTTTGTACTTCCATTCTTCTAACAGAGAATACAATCTTGGGTTAATCACCCCGTGGTTTTCTCCCTTAATAGGGTTTCCACGTCAAAAATATTGTGTCATGTGTATTTCTATTTCATGGTTATGTTTGCTTGTTTGAATTGATGCTACACTAATTATTAAGAAAGTTCAAAAAGCTGAAATAATTAAGATAACTGATTCACCCCCCCCCCTCTCAGTTATCAACAATTGGTATCAGAGCTAAGTTCCTCCTAAACAGAGTCTAACAGCTTGAGGAAGATCTGGGAATCCAAATGGATGCATATGGTTTAAGGGAGCAACTCAAGACTGCCCTTGATGATCTTGAGCAGTCAAACTCTGAAGTCAATGAATTAAAGGAAAGACTCAAACAGGCTGATGATTTCATAAGAGAACTAAAAGACAAATTAAGTCTCTCTATGAAAAAGAGAAAGGAGCTACTTTAGCAATTGGCAAGTCAAGGTGAAGCAAATGATGCAAATGAAGATCTGAAGGAAAAAACTAAGTTATGTGAAAAGTTATCAAAAGAAATCATTATGGTAAGACATGAAATGGAATCAGGAGTTATGAAGTTTACCCAAGAAGTTGAAGAGAAAAGAAAAACTGAAGATAATCTAAGACAATCTCTCAAGGAGAAATCAGAAGATTGCCACAAGATGGATAGAATTATCAGACATCTTGAATCTAATCTTGAAGATGCTAAAGATAATGAAGAAAAACTTGAGGATCAAATTGTCTCTCTGAAAAGGGATCTTCAAACAGCAAATGAATATAAAGAGAAATTCAAGATAAGTTTTGCTCAACTTGAAGTTCTTCTTGGAAGTCAAAAGAGGGTAGATGACAAGTGTGGTTTGGGTTATGAGAAAGGAGAAAGCTCCAGATCTGGTCAGAAGAATTTTGGATCAGAAAATCCAAGGAACAGGCCTAGAAGACCTCCAGTAAGGCAGCCCAATGCTCAAAGATATCCATCCTTCAATGGACACTGCCACAACTACAATAACTTTGGTCATAAAGCTAATCAGTGTAGAAAGAGAATGAATCAGACTAATTCATCCTTCTCTGGACAGTGTTTTAACTGCAAAAGGTATGGTCACAAATCTCATGAATGCAGAAATATGCAAATGAACAAATCATTCAATGGTAGATGCTTTGCATGCAATAGAATAGGTCATATGGATAATCAATGCAGATCAAGAGGATCTCAATCAAATATGCAAAGAAATGTTGTTTGCCAAATTTGCAATAGATCCGGTCATATTGCAAAATTCTATAGAAACAAGAATCAGGACAAAAGAGGTTCGGTATATCATAATCAGAATCAAGATAAGGGAAAACAAAAAGTGAATGCGGATGAAGTTCAAAGTGAGATGAACAAGATTTGGGAAGAAAAATACAGAGAATGTAGAGGATGGATCCGCACCAAACTCTGGTGCTGATATTCCTTCCAGAAATTAAAAAGTGAGCTTTGGCTTAGGGGGAGACACAAAGAAAACCTTGTTCCCCCAGCCAGTCAATTAGTGCCAGAACTGGCACAAGGAGAGCTGCGGATTCAAAGGGCTCATACAAGAAACATCTAAAAGGGGTATGGTAAAGATTTGAGAGATCCGCAAGAAGATTTGAAGAATCTAATCCTTCCAGAATTGATTCGGTAAAATAGTCTTCCGGTAAAAATAGATTCCTTACAAGTTCAGTCTGGTATGATTCAAACTATGGTGTCTTGATCTGCAAATAGATCAAATGACTAATGAAAGGAAGATAGATTATCACTACTCTCCTAGAATAACTTCGAAATCTGTCTTAGTGATCTGGAAAGGTTTTGTCTCTAAATAAGACAAACAAGGCAAACCGAAATGAATTAGGTTACGCATTTATTGCCGAATGAAAATTAGGGCTTCTCAGAAATAAAAGAGTTCATTCGCTCATCATTTGTACACTCACATGCGAAGAAGAGAGAAAAGGAGCTCTGTAACAACCTCTCCCAAAGATCAAGATGATTCCTCATACAGCTCAATCCAGATTTCATCGTGTGCCCTAAACAGCGTAAAAGGTATTCTTCATTCTTGATATTGCTCAGTATGATTCTTTGATGATGGCTACTCCCAATTTAGTAAAAATTTCTTGATAGACCTCGCCCCAAATTTAAGAAACATCCATACAAATCCTTGGAGGTAGATCCCCTAGGAGACTTCTCTAGTGTTCCGCATGGTGTTTTGCACACAGAAGATATTAGGGTTTACATACACGCAAATATTGAAGAGTTTGGGGAATTCAAACTAAGAAATATCCATCACAAACAACTGTTAGATGATTCATTTGAGCTCAAACCCCAATACAAGGGCCTCCGGAATAAGCACTTTGTACAATGCATACATTTCCCCTATTTTACTGAGGATGAATGGGTCAGGTATATTTTGAGCAGAATACATGACAACTTCATGTGGTTAAATGGACCATTCAAAATCACAAAAGATGCCATTAGGGCAGTTACTAGATTACACTCATCCAGTGGGATTCTTGTTCTTAAATCTGTGAAGAATCAAATTGTGAGTGAGGCTACCAGATCCAAGTTTGACAAAAGAGCAATGACAGTAGATGACATCTCTGATCCGGATGTCAAGTTTGCCTCCATGGTCATTGGATAATCATTCTAGCAGGGAAAATTTAGTACCTGGAATGGCCATCTACACCGCTTATGAAATGCTAAGAAAGGATGCAGACTACAATCTTTGTCAGCTCCTTTTGAACCAACTCTTGGAGAATCTGCAGAAAATAAAGAAAGATAAAAAGAATTCATTCAAGTATGGTGGATTAATATTGTGCTTATTCTTCTAATTTATGAATGAGCTTCTTGGATCTAGCGGCTGGGTATGGGAGAATGATAGACCAGTAGCTATCCAAATCAGAGATTATTTGCATGGACTTGGTGATGACAAAGCACAAAATACAGCTCTGTGGGGTTACTTCAAGCACTTTCAAAATACAATGCAAATCAAAGAAAGAATCCCTAAATTAGTAGTTGAGAAATACAAGGATACAGTGTGCTTCATGATAGACACTGATCAATGCCTAATGGAGGCAGTAGAGCCAAGGACAGTCTGGATCATGCCTATGGGGTATGAAGTTGATGAATAAATTGTAGAACTACATGTTCAACACATGCTCAGTCAGCCAAAGGACCCAAAGGCAGAAAGATTTGGAACCTTTGAAGAACTAAGTGTGAAAATTCATATAGAACTAAGGCAGCCAGAGATTAAGAGGAAAGTGAGAAAAGAAGTAGAATATGTTGCCAAAGGCTTTGGCATCTCAAAGGAGGCACTTGATGCCAACAGGAAAAAGATGGAAAGGGCTGAGGAAGAGAAGAAGAAGGCAGAAAAGAAAAATGAGGAAAGTGTTCCAGCAAAACCTTCCACCCGGACCAGATCATCAAAGAGTTTTGCACCTACCACCGCCAAAGGCTCAAGGACTTCAGAACCGGAAGCACAATCATCAGGCAAAGGAGAGAAAAGAACAAAGACAAAAGCCACAAGAGCTTATACCAGTCAAATGGATGAAGAGGAGACTAAATCTGATGAAGAAATCAGGAAGATGAAGAAAAAGAAGAAAACATCCGGTGAACCCTCTACCGGACAAAAGAAAGAAGAAAAGACAGAGGAATATATTGAAAAACCCACTCTTCACATTGATGACATAATCAAATCAGTCACAATGGATGGAAATCTTCAGCCAACGGTTGAGTTCTATGATGATTATGGTGAAGCAGATCAGAAAATATTGCAAGATCACATAGTCAGGTACCTAAATATCTACAACAAAGCTTTTATTGAAATTATATCTCTGATCCCTAAAAGCTTGGAGAAGGAACTAGAAACAAGAAAGAACAATGCCCAAGCAAAAGACCTAGAAATCTAGGAACAGATAGCAATTCAACTATATCCTTCAATCGATCCCAAGACAATGAATATGGTGTTCAAAGATTGCAAGGATGAGTTCAGGAGCAAAGCAAGGATGAATCAACTTATGCTTGGTGAGACTGACAAGGTAGCCAAGGACACAGATCCTCTAGAAAGCCTTCAAAAGATTTAATCTTCCTATTATAGAGGACTTGGGTACTGACCCCTCGACCACAAGTGTTGCAGAGGAGTCTACTGAGAAAATGACAAATGCAGAAACAGCTAAAGACTTGGAATCCTCTGCTCCTGAAGAGGTGGCCCATGAACAGACTAACATCACTCCTCTGGTTTCCCCTGCTGACTCCGGATCCAAAGGAGAAGAAAAATTAAAGGAGAAAGAAGCAGAGGTGAAGGGAAAAGAAAATATCAGTACAAAGGTTGTGGAAGGGGAGAAAGCTCCAAAAGACAATTCTGTGATTGCACAAGAACAAAAAAATCTATCTCCGACAAGAGACACTGCAGAATCAGTCAAGGAATTTTTGACAAAAGCAACTATGGAGATTGATGAACTGGAACTAATAAAAGGGCCATTAGATTTTGACTCTCTATCTCTGGTGAAAACAATGAAAATAGCTTCATTTGCAAATGCGAAGGTTAAAGAGAAACTACTGAAATCTCACATGGAAGACTGTGAGCTTTTAGAGGTAGCATCCGGAGTGTTGGAAAAAATCATGCCATCTTTTTAGAAGGATCCCACAGCCTCCTCTTCTGGTAATCTCAAAACTCTAGTCAACAGTGTTAGCACACATTTTGATTCTCTAGAGAAGTCAGCTGAAGAAAAGGTCCAGAAGGAGTTTTTGGATAAGAGATTCTCTGAAGTACAGGGTCTGATGACAAATGACAGGAGAGTTATGGATATTGGGATAAAGAGCTTAGAAAATGCTCTTAAAGATGGCAGAAATATGTACAAATTTTGCTTATCTTGGCCCACAGTGACCAAAGATATTGAGAGGAAAGTAAAAGAACACGAGGATAAACTACTAAGTCTGTCTCAAAGTTTTAATCCTCTCTCATCCTCTATAGTAAATCAAGAGTGTCAGACTATTGCAATCACAAATGCAATAAAGAATTTTGAGAAGGAAAGGAAGAACATAATTAGCTGGATGGGTGAACTTAGAAGGATCATTATCCCTAAGTTAGAGACCATGCATGAGGCCATAAGTGATGCTCAGACTACCGCCCGAACCAATGATCCGACAGATCTTAAGAGGGCAGAAGCTTTTGCATTCCTGTTGAGCGGTCATATTTCAATTTTGGATAGAATGAAGCAAAGTTGGGCTACAGAATTTATTCAATTGAAGACAACTTTTGCAGACATACTTCAGTATATGTAAGTATGCCATATGTATATACTTATGCGGCTAAATATAGTTGAATTTTTTGAAATTTTTGATATGCGGACCCTACCCTTTGCCATTGATGTCAAAGGGGGAGTGAAGAGAAGTGAAAAATGTTGTATCCAGGTAAGGGGGAGCTCCGGAAAATGTACATAAAGATAGAGCATCTACTAAGGGGGAGTATAGTATAACACTTAGTCATTTTTCACTAAGTGTTGCCATCAATGCCAAAGGGGGAGATTGTTGGCAAGAGACACTATATGGATTCATGATTGTTGTCATTGATGGCAACAAAGTTCATCCCACACATCTGCAGGACATGGTATGTCTATACCGGAAGTCAGAGTGAAGAATGTTGTGGTCGTCCGGTAAACAAGAACAGAGCATGTGGCGAGGTCTGACAGTCAGGTCCGGATCTCTCAAAGGAAGTATCTTGGTGAAGTGCGGATTTGGGAAAGTCAAGAGGACCACCTTGAGTGATATATTCCAAGGATTTAGCCTCCGGTGATGGATGAAGTAAAAGATATGAATACTTGAGTATTGGGTTCCTGATTGGCAGTGTGACAGAGGAAGAACTGACTAGCAGAACATCAGACATTATTCCAGATGTGTTACTGATGATGGTAAAAGTTATTAAGGCATAAGTTATGATTGGCCAACATGATTGATGACTTCTACAAGTATATCCTTAATCCGCATTACTTGGTATGCAAGGATTCAGCCGACAGATCAGAGTTTGTGGAAAATATTGACTATTCCTGGTGCCGACTAGAAAGGTGATGAAATCACTTATGCGTATATATATATAAGATGGATTCAGTTGTGAGGTGTGTTGTGGTTGTAATTGATGTGCGAAGAAAAGCAGTAGAGCGGAATAAAAGTAGAAAGGAAGATCCAGTATGTGAAAGAAGAGCAGCATAAAAGAAGAGGAAAGATGAAGTACAGCAGATCAATATACAGAGCCTAACCGGAACTGAACTCTAGCATATGTTGATGCTCCTTATAAGTTCAAGTATTGTATTACACTCTTTATAAATTGTAGACAGTGTCTCTTGTAGGCAGTGTGCCTCTTGTGAGCAGTGTGCTCAGGCAGTGAGCCCTAATTGGCAAGTGCCATTTTGTACTTCCATTCTTCTAACAGAGAATACAATCTTGGGTTAATCACCCCATGGTTTTCTCCCTTAACAGGGTTTCCACATCAAAAATATTGTGTCATGTGTATTTCTATTTCATGGTTATGTTTGCTTGTTTGAATTGATGCTGCACTAATTATTAAGAAAGTTCAGAAAGCTGAAATAATTAAGATAACTGATTCACCCCCCCTTCTCAGTTATCAACAAAGGGACACTATTCAAGGTATCTTACTAGAAGTAGAAGAGGTCATAGCAGAGAGACAATTAGAAGAAAGTAACATACTGGTATCCTCTATGATGAATAAACCTAACGTAGAAGATAATCAAATGTGGACATTGAATTTTGATGGATCTAAGTCCAAGCAGGGCTACAGTGCAGGTGTTGAACTAACTAACCCAAAAGAAAGATTTGTTCTGGCATCTTATAGATTACAATTTACTTGCACTAAAAATATAGTTGAATATGAATAACTCATTCACAAACTATTGTTTTCTCACAAGAAAAAGGTAAAATAGTTGCAAGTCTTTGGAGGTTCAAAGTTGGTAATCAAACAAGTGAAGAAGCAATATGCATGTAATGATATGAAGTTGTCTAAATGTCGCAATAGAGTTTGGTATTTGATTGAGGATTTTGATGCCTTCAACATGCAACCTATTTCTCAAGTAAAGAATTATGTAGATGATGCCTCGGCAGTGGTAACTAGTTCCTTAGACCCAAGTACTGAGTCAAAATTCAAGAAGTTTTCAATGAAGTTAGTTCCTATTCCTATTGTTCCAGATAATATTTCTAATTTTTAGGTATTTGATGGTGATAGGAATATTTTAGAATTCATTGAAAATTCTAGTGTTTTTGAAGCTCAAATCATAGATGAAGATGATAGGGAATATTTTGAAATAGATAAAGAAGGGATCATGAATTTGAAAACCAACAGAACACCTAAAGGGATGATAGCACTAGAAAGAATTTTTGATTCAGATAGAATTGGTAGAGAAAATAATATTCCAAATTCCAAAGATGGGGAATGTGAACCTTCTAATTTAGGAACTAAATGTGAAATTAAGAATGTCATTTTAGGGAAGGGTTGCATGGAAGAGAAAAAGTGGGGAATAGTGAATTCCCTCAAAGATTATCTAGAGGTTATTGCATGGATTTATGAAGATCTAAAAATCTTTAACACATCCATCATGACTCATACTATTCTATTAAAACCTAATACCAAGAATTTTAGACAAAAACAAAGACCTGTCAACCCCTTGTTGGAACCATTGATTCTAAAAGAGGTGCAAAAACTTCTTATTACTCATATCATTTTTCCAATAAGGTATTCAACGTGGGTAGTTAATCTTATCTCTATACGCAAGAAAAATAGTGAAATCAGGTTATGGGTTGACTTCAAAAATATAAAAAGGGCTTCAAAAAAGGATAGTTATCCTTTTCCTAATCTTGATGGGGTATTGTAAGTAGTGAATGGTTCCCAGATGATGTCCTTCTTAGATAGTTATTCAGGATACAATTAGGTATTGGTGAAACACAAGGACATAATTTAAATTATTTTTACTACCAAATGGGAAATGTTTTCTTACAAAAGGATGCCCTTTGGTTTGATTAGCGTTCGAGAAATGTTTCAGAGAGCTATGATTATTGCATTCAAAGACCTAATTGGTAAATGTATAATCATTTATATGGATGATATAAAAGTTTTCTTAAAGAAAAGAGATCATATTGTATAGTGAAGGAAAGTATTACAAAGATGTAAGGATTATGGAATCTCCTTGAACCCAAAGAAATGTATCATTGGGGTGATAGAAGGTAAGATTCTAGGCCACATCATTTCAGAGAAAGGTATAACATTGACCTAGAGAGAATAAGTTCTATTTTGAAAATCCCACTGCTTAGTAGCAAGAAAGAGTTGAATCCATTCTTTGGTAAGATCAACTTTGTTCATAAATTTATTACTAGATTTGTAGAAATTGTTAGACCTCTAAATACCATGCTTAAGAAGGTGACTAAGATTGATTGTACTTTAGAGGCTCGAGTAGCACTTAACACAATCAAAGAATCAATTGCTAATGCTCATGTGTTAACTAGTCTAGACCATTCATAGTATTTCTACATTTATTCCTTTGCTTATGAACATTCATGTGTTGTGCTAACATAGAAGGGGCAAGCAAATATTGAGAAGTGAATTTCTTTTATGAGTGCCCCCTTGAAGGATGTAGAATTAAGATACCTTTATGATGTAAAATAGGGTTATGCACTAATAAGAGTAGTTAAGAAGTTTAGACATTATATCTTGTGGAGTAAGGTTTTTGCCATAGTGCCTGATCAAACAATGAAGACAATGCTAATGCAGAATGAACTAGGCAAAAGAAGAAGGAAGTGTGTAACAAATTTGCAAGAGTTTGATTTAGAAATTTAACCAATAAATCTATTCAAAAGACAAGGATTGAGCAAAGGTATTGTAGAAGTAGATTATCAAATAGTATGCGAGTAGTATACAGTTAGTTCATTCACAAATGATGAGTGGTATGTGGATTTGGTGTTTTATCTCTTACATAACAGATGTTCCATATAATTTTAATAAATTAATAATTCCAAATAAACTTCCAAACTTATTCTTGATGATTTCACTCTCTAATAAATAATAAAGTAATTATTTTATCCATATCTAGGTGTGAAATAAATTTATCAATTATCGTTATTAATTTATTCTTCATAATAAATTAATAATCAAATAATCCAAATGATACCATAAGAAAAAATATCAAGTATTGTGTTGGTGGTCAAAGTTGAGGCTCCTCAAATCCCTAAATCCAAGAAGTTCTTAAGTGTTATGGGTGTCAAACTCAAGACAAGGATTCAACTTATATTTAGGATGAGGCAACTAAGGACAACATTGATAAGGTGGGTAAGACCTTTTTCTTCTTTTGGTTCTACTAGGCTAAGGGGGATTCCCTAAGGTATAAAAGATAGAACAGGTAATTTCATGAAATTAGACTTTGCTATAAACCATACGCGATGCACAAGATACCTCAAAATGTTGCAAGTATGTGCTAATTGATGTTGTCATTGATGTCATCAAGCTTATGTTGTCATTGGAGTCAACTATGTCTTTTGGTGAGGTTGTTGTTGTTTGATTAAGTTGTCTTGCTAAAATTGATTTGGTTGCTTTGTAGAGGTGCTAAAGATGTTGAGGATATGCTTCTATTGTTGGGTTTCCAAGTGCTTTTGAGAAAATTTGATTAATTATGGAAACAATGTGTTGAAGAAGTCTTCTGGCTTATAGAGTGTTGTTCGAGTTTTTGCTTTGCATTTATTTTGTGTTGGAGATCTGAGTATGCAGTTTGGATATGTTGTTTATAAGTGTTTGAAGATGCTAAATCCAAAATTTCGTGCTCCAGATCATTGTACAGTGGAAGTTGTGTTCACCAGTTTGAGAACAGTGTTTGCAGTGTGTATGGGAGAAAGTATTTTGCTCTGCATTTCTCCACAGAATGGTTTCAGGTGTTGCGGTTCTGGATGTGTGCTTATAAATTCTATATTTTCCAAGTCACCTCAAGTGGTTCATGATTTGATGCTTTGCAAGTACATTTCTTATGTTGCAGATGATGATAGGGCATGATATAGCTGGTTAAGTACTCTGGTGTGAAGTTTCTTCGGGTGAAAGATGTTGCAAAGGAATTTGTTGGTTTTCAAGTGCTTGTGGATGTTTCTAGATCATGTTCGAGCTTGGTTCATGGTTCGCGTGTCATCTTTTGGTCTTGAGGAAGCGTGCACTTAAAAGTTCATAGTGTTAACACATGTTTGGCCGACTTGGTTGTTTACACTAATTTTGGTTGTGCTTCGTTGATTGTGAAAGCATGTTGAAGCCTGTTAGAATGGATTTAGGTCCGTGCTAAGGTGTGATGTGGTCTGCACTCATTCCTTTCCTCCGCAGGAATGTTTAGGTCCAGACCTAATTTGAATTTCATGGGTTAAGTTGTGTTGCCGATCTTAGAGAATGTTTTCATTATTGATGATGGTATAAGTGTCAAGGACTCGTGGATGTATGGATGCATGAGGGTTATGATGTTTATGATGCGAATTTGGTCAGTGCAATGAGGCATTTCTTGTGTTAGGCTACCGGATGCAGTGAGCAAAAGGTGTCTACTATTTTGAGTGTTGCTACGAAGATGTTGTTTGTGTTGTGATGGATATTGAGCTTCATTGGAACTAAACTCTATGCATAGGTTAGATCCGATTATATCAATTTAAAGCCTGGTAGTGAGCCACTCTTCTCTTCTTTCTTTCTTCCTCAGTGGGCAGTGAGTCCACTTGGACAATGAGTCCACCTGCAGTGAGCATTCTCTCTTTTGGACAGTGAGCCTTTGTAATTCGGTATTGCTACTACATTATATTGTGAGCTAATCCTCACCGTAGTTTTTTCCTTTTAGGGTTTTCCACATAAAATTTGGTGTTCTCATGTGTGTGGTGTTGTTATGATTCAGTTTCAGTTATTTATTTTTCATGCTTAATCATCATAACATAGTTAAAGGTTAATGTGGATATGAATGTTTGTAAGGGTTTGAAGTTTTGTAATAACTAATTCACCCCCCTCTCAATTGTCTTGTGCATTCAACAATTGGTATTAGAGCCAAGTTCCTTTGAAGAAAGCTTAACAGCTTGAGGTAGATCTGGGATGGCACACAAGAAGGATGTTCCCTGTTTGATGGATCTTCAGAATGTTGGTGTTTATTTCTAAATCAGTAGAGGGTTTGCCAGTTCTAATGCATAGGCAAATTCGGCCAACAAGTACAGGAGGTTGCGTGAGCTGCCTCCCCTTCACTTCTAGTTCTATCGCACCAAGGGGGGTATCCCTATTTGCCAAAGATGTAACATTGACTTACCCAATGACAGAATGATTTAGCTTTTCAGAACAGGTAGAATACTCTCATGTATGGACCAAGATTTGTGTGACAAATCACAAGGTTGGCAATGTTCTTGGACATATTTGTCTAGTTGTGGATGAGAGTATGCAGGGGTCCTAATCCTACTCCTACAAACTAACAGGTTTGGAAAAATGGAATGATTATTTTGATGGTTTGGATGCAAGATAGGGGGTTTTGGATCATAGCTACTAAACAAGGGCAGACTAGTGCCTATCTTGGGGCAAGGAGTCAACTAGATGTATACAAGAGAATGGTTTGCAACTGGCATTCAAGTTTCAAGAGGTTAGATTGATGCTTGCCTTACAAACATCGCCCAAGAATAGGTATTTAGCTACCTCTTCTTACATATATCCCAACTGACATACAACCTTCTCCATACTTCACCTAAAACAATTTAATCCACTCCTTGAATGGCAGTTAGAGATGAAGCATGTGATACAGAAATCTATATCCTAGAATCTGAGAAGCCCTTAGCAACTAGATTCAAAAGAAGAGAATACATACAGCACATGGAGACAAGCAACTAAATGCATGCATAAGAGCATTTTTCATATAAGACAACAATGAAACTGAACGTATGTGCAAAATACATTCATAATGCAACTCATAAACTCAAAAATGAGATAGAACAGTAAGGAAATGCTCTATTTTTGTTATTTACACAAAAATACCCAAGTCTTCAACCACCAACAAATGAGTAACACCATCTGCTATAAACAGCAAGGAAGGTGTACTCAGCAATAGTCACATGGCAACACAAAATTTGCCAGATTCAATGTATCTTCAGATTGGTGCTCCAAAAATTGAATGCAGCGGATAAACAGAGAGAAGAAGCAGGTGGGCTCAGGATCAGAGCCGCCGCTCAAAGGTTTGCATCTTAAGTCTGGTAGTTGGCCTGTCACTCCATCGATCATCCTTCTATAAACTGCCATTAATGCCTTAGCTACCCGCAGCCCTCTTGAAATTTGCAGCGGTGAGTTCATGGAGTTTTCCCGCTCAAAACATGACTGCATATGCTCAGGAAAAACCTTCGCTGAAAGTCACTGAAACAGAACCGTCGATTTGCATCCTATCGCTGAGATTAACAGCTCTTGAATACCTTGAAAAAATCACCAACTAGTGAAAACGTGCCACGTAGGCACCTCATGCTTTTATCACTGACTTTTCCCTTTCTTAATTTTGCCTTTTTCACCCTTATATATGCATGTTTTGAATGCATATACAATTGCCTGCCTTTTTACCTTCGAAAATCCTTTGTATATGCAAGAGAAAATGCATATACAACCGTTTAATATACAAGGCGGAACCCAAATCTCCATAGAACAAATCGCAATCACCATCAGGTCCGCTTTGCATCATCTTTCCTTGCATATCTTCTTTGTACATGCACATATGCATTCTCCTTATACATACAAGGCGCGGACCTCAAAATTATGAAACACATTGCATCCACCTTGAAATCTAGCTTGTACCTCATTTCCCTTGTATATTTCCTTTGAATATCGCATATACAGACGCGATATACAACCCGCGGACTTTAAAATCCATCTAGTACAACATATTGTTCCTTCGCGTCCAGGCCATGTACATTTTTTCTTTGTATATTTGCTTGTATATTTGGAATAAACAATCCCAAACATACAACCGATGGGCCCCCATAACTGACATTGACTGCAATTGACCATCTCGCATGTTTTCTTTGTATATTTTTCATTGCACATTTCTAATTCATGTAGGCGATGTATGTTCGGACATACAAGCCCGATATACAAGCAAAGCTGATATACAAGTAGTGAATATCCCTGGGAATATGTGAAAGATTCCCTCCTGCATATGCACTTTTTTTTTAAGCCCGATATGCATTCAAAAATGCATATAACTCATTTTTTCAAAGGCCCATAGAAATTTTGCAAGCCCGCCAATGCACATCAACACTTGTATATACAAACTTCTTTGGATATACAAAGATACATGCATTTTAACTCTATTTTTTGCATTTTTTCAACTGCAGAGGCCGAAAGAGTTAGAATTTTTATCAATCTTTTGGAAGGTGCCTGCATACTTAAATGCTTGAAACCTAAATGCTTATGCATGCACCAACACAGAAGATGAATGCATGTCTGTCAATAGTGAAGAACTCAAGGTTGCTCTTGAAGACCTAGAGTGGATTGAAGAAGAAATCAAAGATCTAAAGGAGAATATTAAAGAAGCAAATGGTTGTATTAGAAAATTAAGAGAGCAAGTCAGGAAGATCAAAGAAATAAATAAGGAAGTCAGTGAACAATTGAGGCTAGCAAATGAATCTATGAATAGTCTGAAAGTGCAAGTTGAAGAAAAGGCAAGGATTGAGGAATATTTGAACCTAATGATGAAAAGCAAATCTGAAGAATGTATAAGGCTTGAACAAGAAGTTGTGAATCTGAAATCAGATCTGGAGAAGGCAAAGAATTATGAAGAAAAATTCAAGATAAGTTCTGCAAAGCTTGATGAGTTGATTGCAAGTCAGAAAATCTCCAATGATAAAGGGGGTTTAGGATTTGAAAAGGGTGAAAGTTCAAAATCATATCAGACTTCAAATCAGAGGAACAATGGCAAGAAGATCCAGATTCAAAAGAATAACGCTAGAATATCTCTAGTCAAACAACCAAATGCTTAAAGGTATCCATATTTCAATGGTTTTTGTCACTTATGCAATAAGTATGGACACAAAGCAATAGAATGTAGAAGTAGAAGGAATCAAAATATTTCATCCTTCTCTAGTTAATGCTTCACATGCAATAAAGTTGGTCATAGATCTGTTGTATACAGAAGTAAAGTGAGTCATAACTCTATTAGGTGTTCCGCATGCAATAAGATGGGACATGGAGATAATGAGTGCAGAATTCAAGGGAGAAATGGCTATGGCAAGGATAGAAAAGTTAAATCTTTTAGTGGCTACTATCATACATGCAAGAAGTTTGGGCATAAAGATAACCAATGCAGATCTAGAATGAATGGAAGGAATAATGGTCAGAGAAACATTGTGTGCAACAATTGCAATAGACCTGGACATACCTCTAAGTTCTCTAGAAGCAGAAGCATGAAGAAGGATAATCTGGTAAAGAAGAATGAACCAATACAAAAGGTTGATCCAGTAGAGGCAAAGAAGAAGATGAGTAAGATTTGGATTAAGAAGGATGTAATAGAGGTTAAGGATGAACCTATATTGGCATCTGGTGTAGATGTTCCCTCCAGGAACTAACATTAGTGCTTTGGCTCAGGGGGAGCTTTATTTAAAATCTTTTCTCCCCTGCCAAAGGAATGGTGCTGATGTCTCATCACGAAGGGATAAGGTTAAAGATTAGCAACAAAGGTTTAAGTAAGGATGGAGATTGTGATTACAAAGGATAAAGGTAGAGTTGTGCATATTAGCTTGGTTAGTAATGTTGCAAGAGGATCTTATCCTCCATAAGAAGTCTGATGTGCAAGAAAATTTGATCAGGTAAGAAGACATGTTAAGAATTTTGGCTAAGCATCTATGGTTCTAGCATATGGTTATTGATCATTGGATACATCTACATCCAAAATTTTGTCTGAATTTGATGATTGGCTTGGCTTGACAGAACACAGTTGTTTCCAGTACAAAGCAATTTTCATGTTGATTGGAGATGTTTGAGGATCTACAGATGAACTCAGGGCAAGAATGGAGGCCATTAGGATGTTTTTATCTTTTGCAACACATAAGGATTTTAAAGTATATCAAATGGATGTGAAGTTTGTTTTCTTGAATGGTGAGCTGGAAGAGGAAGTGTACAGAAAGCAATCGGAAGGATTTTAGTTGTCAAATCAGCCAGATATGGTTTACAAGTTGAAGAAAGCACTATATGGATTGAAGCAAGCTCCCAAAGCTTGATATGCAAGGTTAGACAGGTACTTATTACAGCAAGGATTCAATAAAGGCTCCGTAGATAGCAATTTGTACATCAAAGTAAGTGGAGATCAAATTCTGATTATCGAAATGTATATAGATGACATAATTTTTGGTGGAAATGAAGGTATGTGTAAGAGTTTTGCAGATGAGATGCAAATAGAGTTTGAAATGTCAATGTGTGGGGAAATGAAATTCTTTCTTGGCTTACAGATCAATCAAACAGATAAGGGTATTTTCATTTCTCAGTCAAAGTATGTAAAAGAGTTGTTAAAGAAGTTTGGAATGGAAGATTCTAAACCAATTCGTACTCCTATGGTTACTGGTTATAAGTTGAGAAAGAATGATGAATCTCCTAAGGCTGATCAGAGCAAGTACAGATCAATGGTTGGAGGATTACTATATATGACTACTACTAGACTAGATATTATGCATGCAGTTTGTCTTGTGGCTAGATTTCAAGCAGATCCTAGAGAGTCACATGTTATGGCAATGAAGAGGATATTCATATATTTAAAGGGCACTTCTGATCATGGCTTGTGGTATCCAAAAGATACTAACTTTACTCTAAGTGCTTATACGTATGTAGATTGGGTTGGTTGTGTAGATGACAGGAAAAGTACAAGTGGTGGAGCATTTTTTCTTGGTGGCAAAGTAGTGTCATGGATAAGTAAAAAGAAGGATTCAATATCTCTGTCTACTGCAGAGGCAGAATACATTGCAACAGCATCTTGTTGCACACAGGTGTTGTGGATTAAACAAACCTTGAAGGATATCAAAGTTGTGTATGATTAACCAATTTCTAGTTTCTGTGATAATACAAGTGCTATTAACATTTTAAAGAATCCAGTGATGCATTCAAGGAGAAAGCATATTTCAATTAGGTATCACTTTTTGAGAGAGAAGGTTGCAGAGAATGAAGTGAAGCTTGAGTATGTACCTACAAAGGATCAAGTTGCTGACATATTTACTAAGGCTCTTCCTAAGGATACATTTGAGTATCTCCAGGAGAAGTTAGGGGTTATTGCCCCTCCTTCCTTGAACTAGATGCATAAGGAGATACATCAGTCCAGTGGATTTCAAGATTCATTCTTTTATGGACTGATGATTGGAGGCTACCTCTCAGGGAGAGCAGGTAGTAGTCATGATGATTGTTGCAGTCAGGGAGAGTATTCAGAGTAGTGAAAGAAAGAGATGTTGCAGAGAAGTAGTGAATAGTACAAGTATGTGTAGTATCATGAAAAAGGAAAGTTGTGACATCCTTTTCCATTGATGTCAAAGGAGGAGAGAGTTCTTGCAAAAAACAAAGGGAGAAAGAACAATCAGTGATCAGAGAGAGAATAATATGTACAAAAGAAAGGGGGAGAGTAACAAAGAAATGAAGATTGGTGCAAAGTTGTGTCTTGATGATTTTTCACATCATGTGTTGCCATCAATGACAAAGGGGGAGATTGTTGCAAGTATGTGCTAATCGGTGTTGTCATTGATGTCAACAAGCTTGTGTTGTCATTGGTGTCAACCATGTCTTCTAATGAGGTTGTTGTTGTTTGATTAAGTTGTCTTGCTAAAATTGATTTGGTTGCTTTGTAGAGGTGCTAAAGATGTTGAGGATATGCTTCTATTGTTGGGTTTCCAAATGCTTTTAAGAAAATTTGATTAGTTATGGAAACAACATGTTGAAGAAGTCTTCTGGCTTACAAATTGTTGTTCAAGTTTTTTCTCCACATTTCTTTTGTGTTGGAGATCTTAGTATGCGGTTTGGATATGTTGTTTAGAAGTGTTTGAAGATGCTAAATCCATAATTTGGTGCTCTGGATCATTGTACAGTGGAAGTTGTGTTCACCAGTTTGAGAACAGTATTTGACAGTGTTTGTAGTGTGTCTGGGAGAAAGTATTTTTCTCCACATTTCTCCACATAATGGTTTCAGGTTTTGCGATTCTGGATGTGTGCTTATAAAGTCTATATTTTCCTTCAACTCAAGTGGTTCATGATTTGGTGCTCCGCAAGTACATTTCTTATGTTGCAAATGATGACAGAGCATGATATAGTTGGTTAAGTACTCCGGTGTGAAGTTTCTTCAGGTGAAAGATGTTGCAAAGGATTTTGTTGGTTTTTAGGTGCTTGTGGATGTTTCTAGATCATGTTCGAGCTTGGTGCATGGTCTACATGTCATCTTTTGGTCTTGAGGAAGCGTGCACATAAAAGTTCATAGTGTTAACACAAGTTTGGCCGACTTAGTTGTTTACACTAATTGTGGTTGTGCTTCATTAATTGTGAAAGCATGTTGAAGTGTGTTATCTAGATTTAGGCCCGTACTAAGGTGTAATGTGGTATGCATTCATTCCTTTCCTCCGTGGGGATATTTAGGTCTAGACCTAATTTGAATTTGATGGGTTAAGTCGTGTTGCCGACCTTGGAAAATGTTTTCATGATTGATGATGGTATAAATAAGTGTTAAGGAGTCATGGATGTATGGATGCATGAGGGTTATGATGTTTATGATGCAAATTTGATCAATGTAGTGAGAGCTTTCATGTGTTAGGCTATTAGATGCAGTGAGCAAAAGGTGTCTATTATTTCTAGTGTTACTGCAAAGATGTTGTTTGTGTTGTGATGGATATTGAGCTTCATTGGAACTGAACTCCATGCATAAGTTAGGTGCAATTATATCAGTTCAAATCCATGCAGTGAGCCACTCTTCTCTTCTTTTTTTCTTCCTCAGTGGACAGTGAGTCCACTTGCAGTGAGCATTCTCTCTTTTGGGTAGTGAGCCTTTGTAATTCGGTATTGGTACTACATTATATTGTGAGCTAATCCTCACCGTGGTTTTTCCCTTTTAGGGTTTTCCACGTAAAATCTGGTGTTCTCTTGTGTGTGTTGTTATGATTCAGTTTTAGTTATTTTCTTTTCATGCTTAATCATCATAACATATTTAAAGGTTAATGTGGGTTTGAATGTTTGTAAGGGTTTGAAGTTTTGTTACAACTAATTCACCCCCCTCTCAGTTGTCTTATGCATTCAACACAAAATTTAACACTAAGGTACTTGTATGTTGGTTTGAAGAACACAAGGATATTACACCATCATAAAATAGATACACAATCATGCAAAGAGTCTAAAATGATGCTTTGATAGCCCCTCATGCAGAAGCATACATCTAGACATGGATGTAGGTAATACAAACAACACAAATGAATAAAGGATTAAGATTTTATGTTTTAAGTGTGTTGGAGGGAGGTTGAGCAAAATGCAGATCGGTGCCTTTATCCAGTGAGGGTAGCAAAGTCTAGGTCTTCAATAAAAGGGGACACCAATGTAACAAATAATGATATCTTAAACAAGATACCAACAAAGACCATATCTAAATGTTTAATGCATAAGTTAGGCTCTACACATACAAACAAGCAACTAGAAGGAATTGTAGAACATCCGCTCAAGCATTCTTTAATAATCCATAAGCAACCTACAAACTTCATGTATTTTCATGAAAATATACCTTGCAAAAGCATTACAACGAATTTTATAATTTCTAGATATCAACTAATCAAGAACAATAATCAAATCAGCAAATATGACTAGGTTAAATTTCCAAAATACAAGAAATTTACAGAGTGTTCATAGAGATAGTTGAAAAGATGTTAAATATGCACATTAAATTTTTCCTATGAGGATTACAATGTTCTCCCATAACCTTTGAGAGAAAACCCATAAGAAATTACAATGAAAATGCTCTCTACATAACCACTAAAAAAAACCCCCAATATTCAAGCTTGTCTTCTTCTATTTCTACTCTATGTAACCAAAACTCCATCCTTTGCTATGAATGAGAAATTGCATTATATACAACATCCCACATTAGCAATTCATCATGGAAGAAGAGTCTTGGTCATCTGCAAGTGAAAATGGTTGTATGTGCCTACTCACGTCATTTTCACATGGTTCACACCTAAAATCGTGCTCATTTGGGTCATTTTCCCATGCCATTACATCCTTGATGGGGTCCATTTGTACTTGGAGGAGTATGGGAGTCTTCATCTACTTGGTCACATCCATCTGTGGCCATTAATGGCATCTTGGGTCGTGTAGGGAGGTAGGTAGGGTTTTTTGCTCGAACGACAGAGTTTCAAGATTTTGCATGCCAAAGAGGGAAGAAGGTAAAAAATACTCTGAAACTCTATAGGGTAGGCTAGAAAGGAAAAGTCTAAAACTCCAACATTTTAGTGTAATTTGTAGAAGTTCAGAGAAAAGGCATGTTGGGATGACGGGATGAGAAACTCTAAAATTCTAAAATTTGAAGGAAGGGAGGAAATGGACTAAGATGGAAATGGGAGATGGGGAAATGCAAGGAAAAGCATACCATGAAGAAAAAACTCCAAAAAAGTATGTCAACAAGGAAAAGTCTGAACCTCCAAAATTTTAGTGTAATTTGTAGGAATTCATGGAAAAGGCATGTCGGGATGACAGGATGAGAAACTCCAAAATTCTAAAATTGGAAGGAATGGGGGAAATGGACTAGGATGGAAATGGAAGGAAAAGTGTGCCATTAAGGAAAAACTCCAAAAAAGTATGGAAACAAGGAAAAGTTTGAACCTCCAACATTTTAGTGTAATTTGTAGGAGTTCAAGGAAAAGGCATGCCAGGATGATGGGATGAGAAACTCCAAAATTCTGAAATTTGAAGGGGGAAAATGGACTAAGACGGAAATGAAAGATGGGGAAATGGAAGGAAAGGCATGCCATGAAGGAAAAACTCCAAAAAAGTATGTCGGCAAGGAAAAGTCTGAACCTCCAACATTTTAGTGTAATTTGTAGGAGTTTTGGGAAAAGGCATGTTGGGATGACAGGATGAGAAACTTCAAATTTTTAAAATTTGAAGGAAGGGGGAAAATGGACTAAGATGAAAATGGGAGATGGGGAATGGAAGGAAAGGCATGCCATGAAGGAAAAACTCTAAAAAAGTATGTTGGCAAGGAAAAGTCTAAACCTCTGACATTTTAGTGTAATTTGTAGAATTTCAGGGAAAAGACATGCCAAGATAACAAGATGAGAAACTCCAAAATTCTAAAGTTTGAAGGAAGGGGGGAAATCGACTAAGATGGAAATGGGAGATGGGGAAATATAAGGAAAGGCATGCCATGAAGGAAAAACTCCAAAAAAAATATGTCAGCAAGGAAAAGTCTGAAACTCTGACATTTTAGTGTAATTTGTAGGAGTTCAAGGAAAAGGCATGCCAAGATGATGAGATGAGAAACTCTGAAATTCTAAAATTTTACTCAAGCCTAGAAATTGAACCAAAACCTTCACACTTCAAAATTTGTGGATTTTTTGGACATGGTAACACATGATGAAGACATGGGAGAAGCAAAGGACCATTTCAACACATAGTTTGACCAAGGTATAACCCATTGAAGATCTCTCAGATCAATTATCAATGATGGGTAAATACTTCCAAGACAACAAAGGGGGCACAAGACATGAAAAAATTTGCATTTGTTAAACTAGGCACCAACATATTGTATAGGATGGGCATCACTAAAAACCCAAGAAATAGACTATATAATAATAAACATACAAGGAAATTTGAAACTTTGTGACTCAAGATAGAAGAGAGTAAAGGGAAACTTAGAAGGGCATATTTGAAGGAATAATGATGAAAAGGCTAAATGAACTTCAAGACCCTAGAATCCAGTATTATTGTACCTACCATGATCTTGAAATCTGTTCATTAACGCATTTGAAAACAAAGGTGATCCAATAAGAATTGCAACCCAAGAAACTTAATAAATAGCTTCACCCAAAAATATTAAAGCATGATGATTCCAATTTCAGTGGCCCCAATTTAGAAAATTGGCTTGTCGGTTACAATATATTGAACTTTTTGATGGCATTAATATTTCTCCAATCTTTAATTTAGAAAATCTATGTCTTCCATGAAGAACAAGACATATATGACATTAAAAATCAGATTCTCAACTCCTTGACTAGAAACCACAAGTACCCAAGAAGGAAAGAGATAAATAGGCAATGTTCTTGATTCTAGAGTTGTCAAGCAAACAAGAGAAAAGGAATATGTTGAATATTAGGTCAAATGAAAGAACAATTGTATAGTGTAAGGCCCACTTGTTTTGATACTCTTATTATACTCATTGTACCTAGGTTTTTATATGATATATTATTTTGATCCTTTGATGGTATTGTTATGTATATGATTACCTAACTATTGACTCTAATTATATGATAATTCGAGATCATTTTTTATGATTAGTGATCTTCCTCTATGATGAATTGAGATGTTATATATATGAAGTGAGATCATGTAATGATCATTATGATTGCTTATGATGTTAATTAATTTATTTGAGTAATTTGGATTAGAGGTTGACTCATCATGTTCTTATGTTTATTGTGCTTTATGTACCTTATGATGTTTAGAATGATTATTAGATTTATACATGGCATGTGTTAGATAAAACAAAATTGTTATGAGATACACTTGAGTTTTGGTAAGTGTGTGATATTGTGATGCCTTGATTATTGTATGTTTATAAATCTTAATTTATTATGTGGAATAGAGAATCTGTTTTATGAACATAATTTATATAGATGTGTTCCATGCATTATTTAAGAACACTAGATAAATGATGTAACTTGCATGTGATTGCGTACTCCTTGGATTAATTATATTTATGTTTTGACAATCTTTTTGCAATGAGATTTAATGTTTGCATTGAGTGTACAGGATACAAGGATGAGCCAACAAGAGGCATAGAGAAAGTTATACATGGATTACCCATTGTCTTTCTCCACTTTGTGGGGTAATGAGACCCTAACCATGTTTATCCAATATTTCCATATTACCTTGGTCAACTATGACCTAGGGACCCTTGTGTTAGTCTTATAATTATCTTCTAACAATTTATGCTTTGGTTGTGGTGTTATAATATTGTCCATATATCTTGGAGTGAGTCTTGATCATGTGTGAGTGTTGAAATTAATTAGATTTAAATACAAACTTGGATTTATGTGAAATAGACTTTTTAGACATGCCAGTAAATATTATGTTCTTTGCTTTTAAATGAAATTTGACCTTTTGCTCATAGTAAATATGTTAGGAAGTGTGTATAGGCTTCTAGAAGGCCTTAAAGCCACCCTCTATGTGTCCACCATTTATGAGGATCACTAATGGAGAAGGTAAAGTGTCTCTTCCTCCTTGGGTGAATAATGGAAACCTATGTGGTCTTCACATGGCCTTGTAATAAATTAATAAATGCTTGTAAGATCTTTTAATGATTTTATAATTGCGTTCAACTTTGTGTAAGGGCTTTCAACTTAGGGAGTTTCTTTGTTTGGCTTTGGGTTGGTGCTTGGGTGAGAATGCACAAGTGATACTTCTCCATTTGAGGGGAATAGATGACAAGGCTCCTCCTTGTTTAAACCCTACTCCATGGATTTGGAAGGAGTTGCTTGTTTTTGGAGTCATTATTCCACTTGAGATTTTGAGTTTTGAAAGCAAGGTTGAAGGAGACAAAAAATGAAGGAGAACTTAGGTGTTCTTGAACTTAGAGGTGGATTTTAGAGTAAAAAATGCTCCATTGTCAAAGAGCTTGTTGGGTTAAGGTAAGCTCCTATTCTTGTTTAGTAGTCAAGAGTTGGATTTTAGAGTAAAAAATGTTCCCTTGTCAATGATCTTGTTGGATTAAGGTAAGCTCCTATGCTTGTTTAATAGTCTTTTATCATATATCTCTTATTTATTTATGAAAATGTCAATTGCGTAGTGCTTGTGTGTGTGATGAGTGTTGAAAAGTTTTTTCTTTCTTTTCCCTATGCTTGAAAAGAAATGCAAAAATATGGAATCTTGAAGTCTTGAGGATTTATTTGTGAAGATATGAGTATGCTTGATTACAAGTATTGAAGAGTCTTGTGTGATTTATATGTTTCTTACCTTGTTGAGAGCTACCCCTCTAGGTTGATAACCTTGACATGTTTAAGGGTTAGATAGTGATAGTGGAATTCAAGGAGTGTATGGTTATATTTCTTATCTTGGAGTGAAGAGTGTTTTAAGCTCAAGAGTAGGCTAGAGTTTTGATTTGGAGGAGTAAGTATTGTTGGTTTTTTGTGGTTTACTATCCTAAAGAGAATATCTTTTATTCAAGTCCTTAAGAGGGCATTCAAATGGCAAAATCATTGAGAGGATGTGTTATTTGGTTTCTTGATATCCTTGAGAAGATGTTTCTTGCTCTTGCTAGTGGATTTGGAGTCCCTTAGCAAATACACTCCTTGGTTTAGTACACACCTATTTCCCCTTATGATGAATCAAGAGTGATTCAAAGTGATATGCTCAATCATTGTTTATCTTGTGTCTTTACATGTAGCCAATCTATGTCTTCGTGTACTTGTGAATCCATACTTATACTGTCGTTCGCAAGGGGGTTGGTGTTTCAGAACACCATATGATTGGGAGGTAGCTATTTGGCTATTTCTTTTGTTTGGTTAAAGATGTGTATTAGACCTTAGAGCTCAACTTGCACATTGAAGAACTCTCTTGTGATAGAAAATTCTTGGATCAATATTGTAAAAGAAAATACCACTTCTTATTATGCTTCGAGTTGTAAGAAAATGGAGTTCGGTGATCTTATTCTTGTTTTGGGGTCTTGAGAAAATTTATATGTTAATGAAAAGATTGGAAAGATTATTGAGTTCTAGGAGAAGTGCTTAAAGAGTATTCTATTGTCTTGACATTTTGGAAAAATTGTAAATAAAATTACTTTAGACAGCTTTCATTTATTGAGATTCTTGCTATTCATGTTCAAATGATTATCTTGTGAGTTGGTAGTGTTCTAATGTGTTGTTGGGTGGGTTTGCAATGAAAAAAGACTTATGGCATGTTCCAATGTGCAGTGGTTCAAAAGTTCTGTTTAAATTTCAGTTTTGAAAGAAAATGGGCAAAAAATCCTTTTAAAACTTTCAAATTACAATAAGAATCTTGTCTCTTTGTGTTTCCTAAGTTTCTATAGCAAAATACACCAGTTATGTTAAGGAAAACCATTGGTATCAGTTTTAGAGTTACCTAAGACGAATAGAAAAACTTGTGTATGTTTTACTTTCTAAAATTTTGTGTTTTTCTATGTGTTTTGGATGAACTGCAGTAGTGATCCCCATAGTGTAGTGGCAACCTAGATTTTGCAATAGTGTCTAGAAAAAACTGTGCATTTGACCTTTTAATGGCTAGAAATTTATTGGACTGCATTAGTCCTCTAGACAATGGTAGTGACTAGTGCATTATGATAATGATTGTACTAGTGTGTTAGTGACTATACCGATGTGGTCACACCCTTGGCCTCTATGAACTAGTTCCAAAGTTTGACTGTGAATTATATCTCTATTTCAAATGTTTAGTGATGTTTGTCTGATTATTAGAAATTTGTTGACAACAAAATGAGAACATTTTAAATGTTATATCTCTTGTACCTTTCCGTTTACACAAGTTTATTTGAGAATGATATGGTAAAAGGTTAGCCTCATTAAGAAAATGCTTCCTATTCTTAAAAAAGAATAACTTATCATTTGAATGCATGAATGTGTATGAATCAATTTGAAATTGTCATCTCTCTCTCTATCTTGATGTTAGTGCATTGGAAAGTGAATGCAAATTGTATGTTTACTTTTATGATTGAAATGAAGTAAAGGATATTCCTTCTTGCCAAATCTATATGTTTGTTGTATGAATAACATGAATGAGAATGTTTAGGGGCTCTGAGCGGGGAGGCACGAGTTTGAATGGCGATGGGCGGGCTCCTATTCAGGGGCCACCCAAGGATTTGATGCAGTATGCAGATCGCTTTGTTGCCGATGTGGGCATTCATGTCTATGAATGTTTGCCCGGCTTTGGGGGTTTGCTGGATGTTGACGTCTTGGGTGTGGGAGTCAGGTTGGACGCTGGTGCTCCTACCCAAGATGATAATGTGGTAAGGACCTCAAGTCCTTCTCCAAAGAATGCTTCTAGTGGGGTTGGGCAATCTTTTGGCCGCCCTAAGAAATCTTTCCTTGATGTTGCGAATGGCTCTGGTGTTCGTTCTTCACCATCAAGAGTAAAACCACTGCCAGTTGCCCGCTCTACTCCTTTGGTGGTGTGTGGCCCTGAGGTTTCAGAGAATGAAGAGTACTACCTGAGCCATGGTGTGATCTGCAGGTTTAACGGGCTTTGACCTTCTCTTCCTAATCTTCATTCTTGGGTCAAGGATTTGTGGAAACTCTTGGTTGAGGGTAAGATTGAGCTTTATCCCTGTGCTAGGGGTTTTTTCATAGCAACTTTTGCTTCCACTCAGGAGTGAGATTTAGTGTTGGATGATAGGGTTTGGCTGTGGGGTGAGCATTCACTCTCCATCAAACCATGGGTTCAGTCTTTCAATGCTCTTACCAAGCCAATTAACATTAGACCAATTTGGGTTCGTCTCCTGAATCTCCCTATTCAATCTTGGGGGGATTCTTGCTATGAGGCCATAGGCAATGCTATTGGTCGGCTCTTGAAAGTAGATTCTACTACCTCAAATATGGGGCACACCACAGTTGCTCAAATATTGGTTGATAGTGACATCTCCAAGCCCCTTCATGGAGATGTTGTTCTGATGGTTGGGGAAAGGCCATGGACGCAACAACTTGACTATGAGGGCCTTCCTTTTAGGTGCAGAAGATGTTTTTCTATTGGTCACTTGGCATTAGGTTGTCCTCACTCTTGCCGTAAGAGTTCACCAACTTGGTGGAAGAATGCACTCTTGGATCACCTAACTGTTTGTGATTCTCTGGACAATGGCTCCTCCCAGGGTGACGACTCTTCTCAGGATGTCTTGCTGCCCCCTGAGGCTCCTAGGGGTGTGGCGGTGGATTTGGTTGTTGATTGTGCGACCCCTTTGTTTGCTCCTTCCTCGGTTCCTGTTCATGGTCAAGATTCTTCTCCAGATTTTTGAGTTACTCAGTTGGTTGTGCCTGTTTCTAGGTCTACTTCTCCGGCCGCTTCTATTGGGCCCTCGGCCCCTCTTTTGGTCTCGTCTGATGTGTGTCGAGGCAATTCTTTTCATGTTTCTTCTTCGGTGACGTCAGCTTCTCACCCTGCTCGTGATCTCTCATTGGTTGCGGTTGCGGTTGAGGACCCTCCCCTCTCGTCGTGTTCTAACATTTTGGTTTCTGAGGTTGATTGGACTGTTGTGCAAAGGAAAAAGAAAGGCCTCCCCAAGTCTGTCGCAGCCTCACAACAGAGGGTTAAGGGAGTTAGGATGTTGCCCTCGAGCTCTAGTGTTGTTTAGTTTGCAACTTGTATGTTGTTGGTCTGCAGTTTCTGTACTGCTTTTGTGTTGTGCCTGACCTAGTTTGGCATGTTTGTTCTGCCTTGGGGGCCTTGTTTGTTAAGGGTTCAACCCTTGTTTGCTGCATACCTTTTTCTTAGCATTTTGTAATAGGGATGAGCACCCTTGTTTTGTCGCTTATCTTTATCAAAAACATGAATGAGAATGTAATTTTTTCCCTTTTACTTATGTTATCTCTTATTCTCTCATGAAGTGTAGTTCAATAACATTATATATTTTTTTAAAATGATCAATGAATGAAGGTTAAGTAGGTGCATGATTCTACTTACCTTGTTTATCATGCTAGTTAAGGAATGGGTATTTCCTTATACTTTTTGCTAGAACATTCTTTTGCATGATGTTTGGGATGGCATAGTCATTTCCCTTTTATTTCACCTAGTTCCTTGGAGGAGTGTACATGTGGAAGATGTCACGCTTTTTGTTGGTATATGTGTTTCATCATTTCTTCCTTAGTATTCTTCCATCGTGTGAGTGTGCCACACTGAGATAAAAGAAACCTTTCCATGAGGAGATGCATGTTACCTCTCCTTTTGCACTAGCCTACACATAGTCGGGTGCTTAGTGTTCATGTAGTTGTGTGTGGTATCTACTTCTGTGGCTGTATATATGTTGCATTACTAATGAGTGTTGCATTTGGTGTTGCAAAAAGAATTTGTTGGTTGTGTTTTTGCAAGTTTTGTCCATGGTAGTTTTGGGCATTATATATAGAGGATGCAACTTGGTTGAATCCAACTAAATTTGGTCACTATGGCTACACTTTCAAAGGTTTCAATTAAGCTTTATTAGCAAGAGCTCATGAACCTAAGGTGTTTCATGTGAGAGTATCCATAGACAAAATAGCAATCTTGCAAGACCAAAAAAATGGTGAATCTTAGGCATGGGCATTGTCAAACTTTGTATAACCAACCACAGGAGTTGTTCTCTAATAGTGATTGTTGATGTAGATATTCATTCTATAACAAGCTTCCAATTGCTACAAAAAGATGTTGACAATAGTTATACAGTTGCTATGGAAAGACGTTGCAACAACTACATAGTTGCCAAGGAATGGTGTTTGTAGAAACTATACAGCTACTATAGAAAGAATTTCAACAACAACAATCATTGTTATGAAACAACTCCTCCAATAGTTGGTTCTACAAAGTCTACCAATACATGTGCCTAAGATTCACCACTTTTTTGGATGATGTAAGATTATTGTTTCGACCAAAGATGCTCCTACATCAAACACCCTTGTAATTAAAAACATGAGATCTTACTCATAAAGCCTAATTGAAACCTTCTAGAGCCTAGCCATCGCGACCAACTTCAGTTGTGATGCGGGAGCATCCAAGGGGCCACTTTGGAAAAGGGACCCAGGAAGGGTACGGAGAGATGATCATAGAAATGTAGGGGTAAAATGTCCTAAGGGGCCTGATAAGGACCCTAGGACCAAAATGAATGTAATAAACACCTAGGTAGTTTAATTTTGTGTGATGTGTTTCCTAAGGTCCAAGCGACCAAGAATGTGATTAGCTGGCAAGAACCGGGATGTAACTGTGAGGTGAGCGGTTGCAGAACGGTTGGCATTCCCACCGCTGCACCTACCACCCATGGAGAGTATGTTTTAAGCATCTTTTGTGATTAGACGGATATAGGTGTGTATGTGGAGTAACAATCGGATTTCAGATTAAAGAAATAAGAATTTCCTTTTTTGACAGTGAGTTTTTCTTCTAGTTCTGTAATCCTGTGTATATCTTCTGACTGGCATCAAAGTAGACATTTTCCATTTTTTTGTTTTGAGTGTAACTATGCCTGAACGGACCCATCCATGGATGTAAGAGTCTGGTTCTCATGGAGCGGTCCGCAATAACCTATACCATATTGGACTAACCCTAACTGTGCAGAGGGGATATGAAACTGTGAGGTGATCACCAGATGGAATATGGACTTTGAGCCACGAGGAGAGATTGGTACAGAACGGAGTCGAGGAGGGAACTGTGCGGAAGATTTTCGTGTTGCAGGCGAGCGTCGGACTAACAGCGTAATTGAGTGGGCAGGAGAACGTGTATCGGTGTAAGTATCGACATCGGCGGAAAGGAGTGAAGTCCTGCCGAAGACAACAGTCTGGCCGACGGGTCAGGGATCATCGGTGTGAGTACAGTCATCGGCCTAAGGAAATTGTAGTGGGCCAACGGAGAAGGTATCGCCGATCGGGGCGACTGTTGTGAGTTGTTGTCGACGAAGGATATCGGTGTAAGAAGCACCGTCGGTTCAAGCAAATGGTTCAAGCGAACAGTTCAAGCGAATGGTTCAAGAGTTCAAAAGATACGAATAGTTTGTAAGTTCAATGAGTTTAAGAATTCGATGGTTCGAAACTAACAAGTTCAGTGGGTTCAACCGAGAAGTTAAAGGGTTCGAGAGGTTCAATAACTAGAAGATTTGTTCATTTTGTCCGCCTCGCTGCGTCCTCCGCATCAAATTGGTATCAGAGCCAGCAAAAGCTCTGGGTAAAGTATTGTGTATCTGCGGAAGAAAAGGGATCTAGTGGAAAGATTCAGAGTTGTCAAGATGCCGCCGAAGGATAAGATGGCTAAGGCAAATGAAGAATTGAAAGAAGCATTGGAGGCAAGAGAAAGAGAACTGAGAGAGAGAAGAGCACAGGATGCTGTAAGAGAAAGAGAGCTAAGACAGGTGAGAAGGGAGAATGCTACAATCTTGGCCAGATTGGAAGCATTGGAGAAGAAAAGAGAGGAACAAGATGATGAGGAAGATGAAGAAGAATATGAGGAGACAGAAGAGAAAGCTCCTAGGGATGAATTCGATCCTGAAGAAAAGAAACTTCTGAGATTGCTTAAAGCAGTTCAGGGTGGTGGAACAAAAGCAACTATGGAGTTGCCTATCTATCAGGGAAAGATGGATAGTGAGGAAGTCTTAGGGTGGATAGATGCCCTTGAAAATTTCTTTGAATATGAAGAAATTAGTGATGAGAGAAAGGTGGAATTTGCAAAGATGAAGATGAGAGGGACAGCACTTACATGGTGGAGTAGTGTGTAGACAGAAAGAGTGGCTAGAGGTGTAACAAAAATCACTTCTTGGAATAAGATGAAGGATGTGATGAAGACTCAGTTTCTTCCATCTGATTATACCATTCAGACAAAGAGAATGAGATAGAATTTGAGGCAGAAGGACATGGATGTGATGTCCTATACTGAGCAATTCCATAAGCTTAGTATTAGAGGTGGAGTGGAAGATGAGGATGAGAAAGTAGCAAGATACCTTAATGGGCTTAGGTATAACTTGCAGGATGAGATTGGTCTGAGTATACCAAAAACACTTGGTGAATGTTTTCAGTTGGCCATAAGGGCTAAAGAAAGGGTGAAGAGGAAGCAAGAGAGACAAGGATCTAGCAGAGGATCTAGAGGTAGGGGCAAGCCTACTAATGAGGAATAAAACAGCAATGAGAAAGGCAAGGAGTCCACTACAGAACAGAGAGGTGGATACAGAGGTGGAGGCAGATTTGGATCAGGTAGAGGTGCATTCACTGGCAGGTGTTATACTTGCAATGAAGTTGGGCACACAACTTTCAATTGTGCAAAATGGAAGGATGTTGAAAAGGGAAAAGATAAAAGACTTCATTTAACACAGGAAGAGGAAAAGAAAGAAGACAAGGCACCAGAAGTCGCTCTCGATTCAGAAACAGGAGAGTGCCTCATGGTGGACAAAGTGCAGCTAGCACCACAGGTATCTATTTTTAGAACAAATTGTTTAAGCCATGGCAAATTATGTAAGATGATCATAGATTCAGGTGCACATGATAACTTAGTTTCCTGGGAGATGGTAAACAAATTGGGATTGCAGACATTTGAGCATCCAAATCCTTACAACGCTACTTGGGTAAGCCAAGGACAAGTTAAGGTTAGTATGAAGGCATATGTTGATTTCTCAATTGGTCCATACCATGAGTCTATTTTATGTGATGTTATTCAAATGACATGTGGGCATATAATTTTGGGTAGACCATGGCAACATTTAAGGAGAACAATTCATGATGGATATACAAATAGTTATTTGGTGCATAAAGATGGTATGAAGTACAGGTTAAAACCTCTATTGTGAAGACAAGAGGGACCATATTGTTATCTGTTTTGGGGAAAAAGTACAGCTGAATGTACAAGTTAATGCTGGTTGGAAGCAACATGAACAGTTGTAGGGGAAAGCGGATGACAGTCCTAAGGAACAGCAAGTTCAAGACTTGAATTGCATCAAGGTTGGGGACATTGATTGTCCTATAGAGAGGCAGGAGAAGGAGGCCAAACAGGAACCGTTGCAAAAAGAAACAAATTAGAAATTTCCAATGAACAGGGTAGGAGAACTTCAGCAGCAGAGTCCTAGGAGAGGACATCAGCATGTGTTTTGTAACACCAACACTGGTTGGAAGAGATATGCAGGTTGGAGAAAAAGGAGGCAGATAACTCTAGGTGAGTTCATGTTCCCTGTCACACAGCAGAGGAATTTTTCAAATAGTTTTCAGACTGGCTGGAACAGAGCACCCAACTCTTGGGACAAGAGTTTCCTTTATTCCGGGGAGTATGATGCGGGAACATCCAAGGGGCCACTTTGGAAAAGGGACCCAGGAAGGGTACGGAGAGATGATCATAGAAATGTAGGGGTAAAATGTCCTAAGGGGCCTGATAAGGACCCTAGGACCAAAATGAATGTAATAAACACCTAGGTAGTTTAATTTTGTGTGATGTGTTTCCTAAGGTCCAAGCGACCAAGAATGTGATTAGCTGGCAAGAACCGGGATGTAACTGTGAGGTGAGCGGTTGCAGAACGGTTGGCATTCCCACCGCTGCACGTGCCACCCATGGAGAGTATGTTTTAAGTGTCTTTTGTGATTAAATGGATATAGGTGTGTATGTGGAGTAACAATCGGATTTCAGATTAAAGAAATAAGAATTTCCTTTTTTGACAGTGAGTTTTTCTTCTAGTTCTGTAATCCTGTGTATATCTTCTGACTGGCATCAAAGTAGACATTTTCCATTTTTTGTTTTGAGTGTAACTATGCCTGAACGGACCCGTCCATGGATGTAAGAGTCTGGTTCTCATGGAGCGGTCCGCAATAACCTATACCATATTGGACTAACCCTAACTGTGCAGAGGGGATATGAAACTGTGAGGTGATCACCAGATGGAATATGGACTTTGAGCCACGAGGAGAGATTGGTACAGAACAGAGTCGAGGAGGGAACTGTGCGGAAGATTTTCGTGTTGCAGGCGAGCGTCGGACTATCGACGTAATTGAGTGGGGAGAACGTGTATCGGTGGAAGTATCGACATCGGCGGAAAGGAGTGAAGTCCTGCCGAAGACAACAGTCTGGCCGACGGGTCAGGGATCATCGGTGTGAGTACAGTCATCGGCCTGAGGAAATTGTAGTGGGCCGACGGAGAAGGTATCGCCGATCGGGGCGACTGTTGTGAGTTGTTGCCGACGAAGGATATCGGTGTAAGAAGCACCGTCGATTCAAGCAAATGGTTCAAGCGAACGGTTCAAGTGAATGGTTCAAGAGTTCAAAAGATACGAATAGTTCGTAAGTTCAATGAGTTTAAGAATTCGATGGTTCGAAACTAACAAGTTCAGTGCGTTCAACCAAGAAGTTAAAGGGTTCGAGAGGTTCAATAATTAGAAGATTTGTTCATTTTGTCCGCCTCCCTGCGTCCTCCGCATCAAGTTGAATTCAACCAAGTTACATTCTCGATACCCCTATTCTTCCATTTGAACAAAAATTCTACTCCTTACCTCTTGATTGCTTTACAACTCTTGAATCAAGAACGTCGTCCATTTCTTCTCTTTACATCTCAAGTATTTGTGGTTTCTAGTCAAGGAACTTAGAATCTGATTTTTCAATGTCATCTGCAAGTTTTCCTTCATGAGAGGAGTATAGATCTGCTACATCAAAGATTGGAGAGATATCAATGCCCTTAGGCAATTCAATCTCATGTGTTCTCAAAGAATTGTGATGCAGAGCGGAAACACACACACTCAAAATGTCAATCCTATCAATATCGGCGAGAGATCATCAAATGTCTCTCCGAACTCCTCATCGGCAACATAACATCCTATCGGCAGCCACTTACAGACTCTGACCGATGCACTGCCCTTACACCGATGTCTTTGGCTTGCATATACATTTGTTGACCTCCTATCGCAGATAGTCTATTGTATCTCAACCTGCTTTGACCGCTACAGCCGGTCCTCTTTTGTATCTTCCGAAATGTACATTTACCTTGTACATTCCAATATACAACCCTTCGATATGGAAATGCGGGATATACAGGAATTGCCTTTTAGATGCAACAATGATATACCCACTCCTTGTATGTCCTCAGTGTACATTCGCATGTACATTCTTCTCATGCATTCCAAATATACATTATGAATATGCATAGGTGGGGCCCTCAGTCTTTAACCTGCCATTGTATATTTCCCCACATACAACTTCATGTACGTAACATGACTTGCTTTTCCCGGTGGACTAAAAAGTTCTTACCTGATACTACCGGTCAGCGCTTGTATCTCAAGCCAATGTATGTTTCGACATACAACGAAATATACAAACGAAACATACAATCGGCGATCTTCTTTCACTGGTCCTTGTCACCTGCTATTATCGGTCATCCCTTGCATCCACAGGCCAAAAACAGCCCAACATACAAACTAACTACCACCTCGGTCGGTCCTCTTTTGTGTCTTATGAAATGTATATTTTCATCGCATCTTCCAAACATACAACAGCGATATGCAATTGCAGTATACTCACAAACTGACGCTCGCATACAATAGCGATATACACACACTGTCTGCGACATACAATTGACGTATACACAGGAAATGTATTTCCTCAAAAAATCTCGACATACACAAGGTTTAACACAGCATATACTTTAGTGATATACACGGACGGCGGACCTTTACATGCAATTGCGGGATACACAGAATATGCTCAGATACATTAGCAATATATACATAAATTGTATAATTCAGTAAACAATCTTATACTTAACCCGAATGGACTCTTACATGCACATTTTGCCCCACGATATACACAAGGTGATACCCAGATACAACAGCGATATACACAGGGAAAGTACCGTCATACATTTGCGATATCTACAAAAAATGTGTATTCAGCGACCAATACAAACTTGACCCAAACAGCATTTTATACATACCATTCTTCATCGTATATACACAGGGGTTAATTCGCATGCAAATGTGATATATTCATAGACTGTCCCCGCATACAATTGATATATATACATCAAATGTACATTTGAGTTTCCCACCGATGACTTTCTCCGAAATAGATTATGCAATTCCTATCCTGCCATGCTTGTCAAACAAAAGAATGAAACAAAAATGGAAAACTATTTTACAAGTCCATTCCACTGATTTCACAGAAATCCACCAGTGGAATGGATTTAATCATGCATCACGGCAACAGAATAACTGAATTAAATACAAAGTAACTCCATACAAATAATATACAGAGAATAATGCAATATACAGAGAATTTACACAAAATCCAGATTTTTAAGACTCAATTGACAAAATTCCTATTTCTTCATTCCAGTTTCATAAATTTCGTTTTTTTTTTTTCAGAAGAAGGAGGATGATCCCCCTTCAAAACCACCTCCGTCTCTTTTTGTTCCCCGACTCCTCCTCTGTTTTCGGAATTTTGCTAACCAAGATTATTAGCAGAAACCCTAATTAATCCCATGACATCTGTTTTTCATAAGACAGCAAAACTCCTAATGATAAGACACATTGGTTGAACCCTTCACATCATCCAACATGTCTAAAATGTCAAAGTTGATGTTGACAAACATGAAATGCCAACACAAAATGTTACATTTGACTTAGACATAAAAATGCTACATAGTAACACGAAATGTCTAAAACATAGTAAAACCTTATTGTGCATATTTATCCTGTTGGAGGGGTGCTCCTGCACCAAATTGCTTCAAAATTTTACATAGCCCAATCTTTTTTCCATTTGAGTTGTTTGTAGGTTCCTTTGTGAAACCTTTATCTAAAATTTATTTTCTCCTCTTCTGATCAACATGCTCTTTATATATTCCTATACTTTAAATTAGATGTTCACTCACTTGTTTATGCACTTCTTGCATATACTCTGCCAAATCTTCCACATTAGCACGCTTCACATTTCAAATTTGTTAGTCCTCAACTATATGACACCTCTAGCATTATGCCCATACATTTATTTTCTATGCTTATTTGGAATGGTGTGTTCCCTAATTTATTGTATGAAAGCCCAGCTTATGGTAAGACCAAGTCCCGTTGCCTTAACTTATTTTCTACAAGACACCTCAGCAAGTTTCCAAGGCTGTGATTTACAACCTTCATCCATCCATCTGGGGGTCGTACATTGAACCGAGTTGCAGATTTGTACCTAACTTACATCACAATGTTCAAAAATGACTAGCGAACTTAATATCTCTATGAGACACTATACTCGTTGGCAACCTATGCAGTCTTACAATTTCTCTGAAATATAAGTTTCCATGTTAGTATCATCTCCTATCTACTTGCATGCAATGAAGTGTGTCATCCCTGAAACCCTGTTCACAACACAAAATCTATGAGTCTTTCCATGGTCCCTCAAGTATAGGCAATGGTTTGTACAACCCTCTATTTTGACTTGTACCTTTAGCAGTCTAGCAATTTTTCACCCTAGTAATTTTAATGAATGATGTGTAAGAGACGACTCCCAGCCATTTAAATAGATATGATTCCCAAACTTTGAGACAAATTCCACCTGTTTATATATACTTCTATCTTTACTTTTAGAGTGTAGAAATTAAAATAGTGATACTAAGACAAAACAGCTATCTAGGATGGGGAATTTAATAAAATAGAGAACTGTAAACCATGGTTGTCTGTCAAATCAAACCAAATATTCCACACATAGGAATGAAGAGTGTAAGCTAAAATGTACAAATGTATGTTTGAAAACTTGAAACTAACAAATACAATATGAGCAGCATCAAATCAATTACATTAATCTACAAGTTACCTTTATCAAGCTACTTGTTTGATGTTGTAAGATGAACATTTTTCACCATTGATGCCCAATTAAAACGTGTCAATTATGAAATTAGTGCTGCTTCCCTTTTAAAACAGTACCAAATAATAATTCCTATAATAACATTTTTTATGGGATTTGACACCTTATGGGGAGAGGAAATTTGTGGGGCTTGGACATTTGCAGTGATAGAAAAAATGATCTTTTGAATTATATCATCTAAAACTAAAATCTAGCAACTGTTCTCATAAGGTACATGGATTGATACCGATTTTTTAGCACAAAAATGGACATACTGACCACCTCATTCATTCTCAAAAAGTGGAAGAAATCCAAACTGTAATACAAACTGAACTACAACTTTAAAAGAATACAAACTACAGTGTTTTCCTTTTTCTTTATGCTTGTCAAGATCACATCAGGAAGGCAAAATGTTTTTCACTCAACTTCATTCTTTTGCCACTAACACTAAAGTGCAGCTTCTATGCTTTTGAAGGTAATTTACTACTGCTTTACTTTCTGGATCTTACCATAAAACATTCAATGGAATACTAAGTCTCTCCTCTCTCACATGTTTGTGTTAACTGTAAAGTTTACAGAAGTCTCCAGTTTGCCTATTTCCAAGGGAGAATTGACTTTGATGGGCTGAGATCCAACCCCATTCTCAACAGCTCTCTCAGATCATAGTAAAAATTATGCCATAATTAAAGAGGTGAGGTACAAAAACAAGAAATTTTAAGGGTAGTGAATGCAGTGCGAAAAGGAATATTAGCATTCATTTTAAAAGAAAAAATTCACAAGCAAATTGACATACATTAAAATGTTCAATCGATCTGCTTAAGGTATCATCAAACGGACTAATATTATAATGCAGAGGAAAGCAAACATATATTTAACAAACGGGACATATGTGGTATCACAAAATGCCCATGTTATAATCAATCTGCTAAACTATCTATGTAGGACTTGTTCAAGAAAGGAAGCAAACGGCCGGCTCAGAGTGCAAAATCTACATTGAACTGTAGTTACTTTATTACAGGAGGTATGAGTTTGATGGAGCTGGAAGAAGAGTGAGAGAGAGAGAGAGAGAGAGAAAGAGCTTGCAAAAACTATAATAATTAGGAATAGCTTATGTCATAAGAAGATGGTGAAGTATGAAAATGCAAATATACACGCAAGGGTATAATTATTTTTTAAGGAGGATTTAGAGACATATTAAAGTGATGGATTTGAAGATTCGCAGTACCCAAGTCCTTAAAATTGCTGTCATTTCTCCTCTTGTAGAATTTCCCCCAGTTGAATTCTTTATACCTAGATGGATTTTCTTCATTTAACAAGTCAGGCACAGGTGCAATCATCACATAATGTGAAGGATTGAAAAAGAAGGGAACAGAGAACCTTTCTCTCTTGTCATTCACCACCACCCTATGTTCTACACTCTCAAATTTGTCATTGCTCCAAACCTGCACACCACATTATTTCAAAGAATTTTCTTTATTTAATTCTACAAATCTCCAACAAAAAATAACATGAGCATATCAAAATTCGTAACTTTTGAGGTACCATGGACCTACATGCTATTAATGGATGTTAATCATTCATTCATTTTATAGATCAAATCCTTTTTCTATTTAAAATTTTACAAAACTATCATGAATCAAATATTTTTCAAAACCATGTTTCTTTAAATATACAAAAGATGTATAGTTTTCTGATTGGTATAAACCTAAATTGTCTAGTTTTCTAATATGATCCTTAAGTTTGTTATTTGTATCAAATAAAAATTCTAAACTTCTACTATCCTTTTAAAAACATTAAAAAAACACTCTTTTGGTATCAAACTTAAATTACTATTAAATTTTCTATGGCAGTTCATTTCAAAGAGAAAAAATTTAGGATTTCCTCATAGAAGGAAAACTATATTACAAATTTTCCAGAACCTTAGTCAAACCTGAAGCATTCCAAGCTGGACTTTGATCCAATCTAGGTCCGCTTGGGTTTGGGTAAGGTCTAACCCTAGCCTGGCCATTTAGTCCTAGTATGTATGAGCTATGTTACTAAGTTCACTAGGAACCCTAGACGAACCTAAACCAATCCAAGGCAGATTCTAATCTTGGTTCTAATCCAACTTGGATTTGGCCAAGGTCCAGCCCTAGCCTAGTCATTCATCCCAAATATGTTTAAGATCTACCCAAGCTAAATGGCGAAGTCCAAGTGACACCCAAGGTGAACCTAGGGCAAACTTGCAGGGTTCCCAAAATAATTGCATTTTAAAAATAAAGTCAAATTTATAAAATATAAAAAGCCTAACCCTAACAGTGAATTTTTTGAAGGATTTGGAGCTTGGTTAAAGCAGCACAAAACTAAAAAGTGGCATGTGCCATGAAGGTCCTTGTGGTCTTGAAGGCCTTAATTTGGATTTGGCAGCATTATCCCTCAACCCCACTTCAGGCTACTACCCCAAGACCCCTACTCTAGTTTTAAAAAGAAGAAGATAAAAACTGTTTCAAGCTACACTAGATGGAAAAGGAGAGTTTTGCCCCTAGTTTTTTCCAATTAAATCCCAAGTAGTTGAATTCCATTTATACTTTCGGTTTGTGGAGTCAATCCTGATTCCAAGTAATGCTACAATGATAAACCATTTTGATTTATCTTAAACACTTATTATTTGACAATTGGTATCGAATTATCAATTATCAGTTGTGTTCTCAGTTTTACATTTAATTTTGTACTTTTGTGCAAATTTTGGTTATTTTTAAGTATTTTTAATAATATATCTATCTATCTATCTATCTATCTATCTATCTATCTATCTATATAATGGCCAAGCCCAGCCATATCAAACCCAAGTAAAACATTTTGGCAAATTGCCGAACCCAAACCAACAACATAGAAGAAAACAGAAAGTGGCATTGATTTGGAATCTGTTATGCCATTCATTTCCACCAAATGGAAACAAATATTGAGTGGAATCCGGAAAAACATTTAAATCCCTTAATAATTGAAAGATTAAAAAAAAACTCAATAATGGCATGCATGAAATGTGGACTTCTTAAGAGCTTGAGACATGGACTAGATACTAGTCTTTGGTTGTGGTGGGGTTTTATTAGGCATATGTAATGCTATGCAAGTTCATTATATTTATTTTCACTATTTTCCTTTGTATCCTAACCAATTTTTTATCTTTTCATACTAGATCGGGTGTTACATTTTACCAAGGTACTATAGGTGCCATGGTAGCATTCCATTTACATGGCATTAACACGAAGTGACAAAAATGTAAATGGAACTCAATTACCTAGGTTTGAAATGGGAAAAACTTGACAAAAATTCAAAAACTAAAAAATGATGTAACATTTGTTAAAATAGAGAAAAAAACTAATTTTGTTATTTAATATCATATTTAGTGCGTTGGGATAAAAATAGACATAATACATTATAAAAATGCTAATCATAAAAATTGCATAGGATATTTAAAAAGCTATTTTACTTTCACCTAAGAGGATTTACATAAAAACAAACAGGTCACCATAAAATAGTTCGATGTTCCATCATAGAGCATGACCTACTATTTTAAAGGCAGCACTGTTATACTTAAAGTCTTAAACCCTCATTCAGGTATACTTTAAAAGAAAAATCCTTATTATGGTTTAAAATATGACTACAAAAAAATCTATTCAAAGTAAAACTCAAACGCAATTTTAAATACCCTAAACCAAAATTGTCCAGTCTATGTGTGCTCTGTATTTTTCTTCCTCTGTAAAAATGAAGCAAAAAAGATACATATGTATAGAAAAATATCATAACTGCTTTTTGAAAAACTCATGAAATTGCATGGTAAATGCGGCAGGCCATGATTGCTTAGGATTAATCATAAGTTTTTCGAGTGTAATGCTACTATAATAGGGGCTGTAACTTGGATCTATGAGGCCACAATGTCTGAGCTTATTTGATTGTGCTCTATTTGTTTACTCTATCAATGATTGATCAGGTTCAATATAATGTGTAACAATTAATATAAATGTATTTTACTTTTTCCTAGCAAAGAAGCAAAGTTCAAATCTAGTCTCTAACAGAAAATGACCCAATCATGGCCAAAGGTGTCTAGCTAAAGGTTATCCAACCATACAGGCAAATACACAAACACATAGCAGAACTCAATTGACATAGAAAATAAACAATAATATGATTTTATTGATTCATGGTCATGAAATTACATCACAATCTACCACAAAGGACTACAATATAAGGCCTCAACCTTCAATGGTACATAGGCACAATCAGTGAGTGAATTGCAATCTTCTCATATGATATTACAATCAATCTATGAGCTAGGGTAAGCTGTCTACTGCCAACTACCGACTAACTGCATAGTCCTAATGGAATTCCTCTTCCAAAGCTATAACCAAAGCTAACTGCCTTCCAAGGATTTTGAGTGATGTTTATATAGTGAGCCTTAGCATCTAGAATGATTTGCATCAACCACCAGGTGGTGCAAAGCTTGATGCCAAATGAAATGTGTAACCATGAAAAGTCTAGAAGGGAACTTTTTGGAATGAATGCGGTAAAGGATATGCAATGAATCTTGATGTGGTTCATACCACAAACCTCCTTAAGACCAATAAGCTTGGAAATCTATTCCAATGTCAATGTGAAGCTCTAGTGTTTGCTGCATACTCAAACAGGTCTCCCTTAAGGATTTGAACATGTCATAACTTTTGACCAATGGCCAGTTTTGAGAAGCCAACTAACATACATGCAGAATGATTTTTCTTGAATCTCTGGTATAAATATGGACCTCCGCAAATGAACTACATTGATCTGCAGAACTCTGCAATGTTGCACTGAACTGGAGCTCTGATGTCCTTGAAATGAATCTAGAACCTGAATATGCCTTTGTGGTGGGGAAAGTATGTTGCAGTGAGAATATGATAACTAGAACTTTATTAGAAACCTACAAAACAACAAACAACATGAAAGGAAAAAAAATTGTTTGATGCAAGATTGCTCTTACAACTTGGATGCTCCTGCATCAGCAAAGTACAAACAAGCATCATTAAGCTTGCCAATATGTAGCATACCACCCCCAAGACAGTCTTAAATTGTAGGAGAAATGGTTGTGTTCCCAGCATATCAGGAATTCCCATTATCTATCTTTATAGTTCTATAGCTCACATAAATTAGATTCTCTAGCATGCCATTAAAAAAGGATTGAACTCAAATTACCACGGACTGCAATGGAGATCCCTTGACAAGATATTGTCAAATAATTTTATTCAAATTCTTTGTAGGACCTACCTTCTCTAGGTCTATATTCTAGGATCTTTAAAAACTATAGTACCAGTATATTGAGCAAACTCAGTTTATGACACAATTGAGTAGCAACAATCTCCAATTTGTTCTATGCCTAGAATCATTTTTGACTCGCATTGTTTTTTTATTAGCTTATACTCATTGAAATGGTAAGAGATGCAGAGAGAGTATAAAATCTGGGAAAATTTATAGAAATTGTCATCACATAGTATTAATGATTCTTCATACAAATACAAATCTCAATCTCAGAACTCTCATGGCAGAGGTCTATCCTAGGACCTACTTCGAGTTAAAAGTATCAAACATCTAGATAATCGAAAAGGTTTCAACCGTAATCAACATAGGAAAAGTACAAGGAGAGTGGGCCTTTGTCAAGGACTAGCCTTCCATTCAACAACACAGAGGTTAATAAATGAGAAATGGATTATAATATTAGCATGCACAATTGGAAGATTGTACTGATATCCCAAATCTCTCTTGGAGTCCATTATCAACACCATCCAGTTGTAGGATTCATTCCATTGACCTTAATATAACTCCATCCATTTCCATGCAGCCCCCATTGCAATATCTGTTTATATCTTGGAACCCTTGTCAACATGTAAACAGTGACAAGCATCAAATTCTATGGTAACACAATTAATCATTCAATTGGCTAATGAATTGTAAAAGGATCATACACAAATTATCAAGGGTTAAAGCATCCATTTAAGGATTCAGATCTCTTTCACCCTATTGTACTAAGCTCCTCATACATTACACCATTATCATGATATCTTGTAGTAGTTGTATTTATTCATAAGAAAACAAACTTTCACAATCCTTATTATTACATAAAAAGTGTACATGCTGATATATTCAACACATATTTTTTGGTAGGAGGATGTCTATGATTTCTCACATAATCATAGAAAACCATATATCATATGATAAGAATATGGTTCGAGATACTTCCTCATGGGAACAAACCAGATAACTTTCATAACCCATCTTAACATGTTATGTTTTGTAATAGACCCAATATATATTATTATATACATTGCTGAACTTTGGTACAGAAACAAAAAAGAAATTTAAAAAATTACTTGTCAGATTATAACTTGTCCCAAAAACCTGCCTGTTAGGGTCATATATAATCGCAAATGATGTGAGAAGTTTCCTTAACACTCTATGGGTCCCCATCAATGTAAGACAGGTCAGGAAGTTCATCAGTAATTATTTTGCTTAGTTTAATATACACTCTCAAGGTATCATAATGCTTCTAAACATGCTCTAGCCATGCCTTTACCATTCCAAACATCTTAAAAGGAAACAATTGTGCGTGTACTGGTAGGAAGCAACTGATGTCATGCTTGCACAAAAAATGTCAATAATACATGCAACCTAATCATAACGTTAATCATCTCCAGATCAAGAATTGTCATAGGGATATCTTCCAATTGAAAGCACAGATTTACTCTAAAAGTTTAGTGGACAAAAAATTGTCGAAAAATAATTGTATCACAATCCAACTATGATTGGACAGTGTGGGTGTCAAGGGGGTCAAGATATGACCAAAACAATCTATGATACATCAATGGGTTCCTCATTAATAAAACAATAACACCTTAAATAAGCATGATATCATCTTTCCAAGGTGCAACTACATAAAAGTAGCTCCAAAAGCATTAAATATCTCCAAACATGCATCCAAAATCATTATGTAGCTATGAACCTTTCTAAATGATGTAATGATCATACATGCTACACACCCAAATAAACTAAAAAGTGAGCACATTGTCAACATTCTAAGGAATGTAGATATTTTGGTAAATTGTAGCCAATGAGTTTCATGAAGGATTTTTTAATCCACTAAAAAGGGTCTTGTGGTCACCTAGAGATTCAGATATGCTTAAAATAACTTCGTAAACCAGAGCACTTCACTTCTAAAATTGATAACACCTTTTTAACACACACAAGTCTGAAAATGAAAAGTAGGCAATAAAGTTTGGTATGCCTCCTCCTAGTGAGGACAATTTGGGGTTTTCATCGATTTGTTTCACCACAAAGCCACCAGAACACAGGGTTCCTCCTCTTGACTTTAGCGCCACTCTCCTAGAATACATCAAACTACCAAAGTAGCTAAATACAATGTATGAGAACTCTGCTAAGAGATGTCTCTCCATTACTAATAAATGTAATAACTGAAATTCTGAATTGATATTGAGAAATATTTATATCTTGTTTGTTTTTGGATCTACCTACAACCATGATGTCATATTAATGACCTGCCTTGGTGATGAGCCCCTCTCACAGACGTCTTATGCTATCTTGTTCACTACTAGTAGCTCCATTGTCATAAACCATGGCTCCTTTGGCTTCAACTATTATTCTCATTCATTTAGCCTGAATATAGCAATCAAATGTTACCAAGTCTTCTAAACTTCAAGGCATTCTCTCCCAAGTTTAAAATTTTCTTTTATATATATTCCATTCTTATGTGGGCAAAAATGTACCATATTATCTCTTGGGACAAGAGAGCTCATCACTCCCAATAAGCCGGTATCATTGCCAATTGCTTACTACTTTCTCCATATCCTATTTTTTAACATTTCATTATTTTTTCCATCCATTTATGATAGTACTACCTTTTATTGCATATGTAAGCAACATACTCTTGAATGCTTTCTATAACATATGCAAGATGTATTTCCAGATAAACAAATGACTATGGAGAGCTACCATCAACAATCTTTCTAAGTAGTGTGTGGTACCTTGGTAAGTGTATGCCACATCCATTTGAGGACAGCAAATCACATGCATGAATGTATATATACATTAACAAATTATAACCACTATGTCCGAGTCCCCTTTGGTAGGGACAGAAAATATAGATATGCTATAATGGGATGTCTAGAAGTAACCCTAAATCCTAGAAATGATAGTGGATAGGAAAACATCATGGAAACTGGGACAGGGAACGGAGGAGCACCGTGGGGTGGAGACACATCCTTGTGCAGTATAGCTACCATATTTATCAAGTTTACCCAAACTTGGTATTTTTTTCTATATTCCAAATATTTCAGGCAAGGCAAGACCAACTCTGTAATGAAGAAAATTTTAAATCCTGGACAAAACTGCTTTTGGGTTTTTTCATACTGTTTCTTTGTAGATTTTTCTGTGACTGCTGGTACAATGGATTTCAAAGACTTTGTATCTGTTGTGCAGTTATATTGGGGTTTTGTTGGTAAAATATCTTGATCAAATATGGCCCTGACAGTTAGGCTTTAGGGACTTAATTGACAAATGATTTAAACTATTATGTTATTGTAGTAAAGCTAAGAAATGCATAAGTATTTGATTTACAAGAAAACAGAGTATGCTATGATAAGGTATGAGAGGAATCTATCTTGTTCCCATGCAGATGTATCTTGAACCATATTCTTTTCATATAATACATGGCATATAGTTTTCCATGATTATGAAAGCATGATTTATTAACATTATGAGGTACACAGTTTTTGCAGGTCATGTCCTCCCTAAAATCAAGGTATCAACTGACAATGTAGTAATCATTTCCCATCCCACAAAGGCATAGGATGATCTAATTATTGTTTCCTTCATTCAAGGATTTAGTGGTCGAACTGATAAACAGACTCTATGTAAAAGTTATTACCATTGCCCATTTCCAAAATAAAACCACCATACTAGATGTCATTGTCTTCTCAATGCTAACCACAGATAGACCTTGTTTTTTTTTTTTTCCCTGAATGAGTGAGAAGACTTGATTAAAGAACAAAGGCATGACAGAAAGCCCTTGAAGAAACAAGCCTCACTCTTCATTGAACCAAGTCTTCAGTATTATTGTGAAGCAAAAGAAAGAAGAGAGAGAAAGAAAGAAATTATTAATGTCCACAAATGACCAAAATAAATCAAGGGAGTGAAATATACAGCAGAAGATACAATAGCAAAGGACTAGGGCAAAAGGGACCCTAGCAACAAAGCAAAAATGAAAAAGCAAGAAAAGCTGGAAATATATACACACACGAGGGTTAACTTAAAATTTAGTTAAAAAGAGTAACCCCCAAATTAGTACAATTATAAATAGATGAGTGCAAGGGGAGGAATGGCCCTGCAAAGAAATAGAAACAAATGAAGACCACCCAAAATGATCTATAAAAGTACTGGAGATACTCTCCTAGCACTCACCGACATACAGATTTCTTATGTCAACCTACAACACACTATTTTCCTACCATTCATGACTATTACAACAATCTATCATGTTCATCAAATCAACAATAATTTAAGGAATGCAAACAAAAAGCAAACAGAGAAAAAGAATATACACCAATGGCTATGACACACAGATTACTCTAGAGAAACCCTAAAAGGGGAAAAACTCTAGCAAGTTTTGAACATAAGCTCCTCATTCCACTATCTTACAATCTTTACAAGTGCATACATAACCTCTAGGGCGAGAATGAGCCTTGACATTATGTACACAAAGCTCAAATACAATTGCAATATGTCCTTACATCATGAAATACATACTGATAACAATTCACATGGAACAAACATGAAGGTTTTACAAAAGGGCCAACCCCTCAAATGTCTTTTACAATGCATATATACATTCCTCCCAACCTTCCTTGGAACCAAAGAGAAGATCAAATGTCAAGAAATGTGGAAGACCCTTGAAACACTTCAAATTCCACTCACTATTTGTAGATCCGGTCCTGTCAGCAATCTGCAGATCCGGCGGTCAAATGATTCATCCAGTGGGTAAAAGAATTATCCAGTGGTTAATTGCTTTATTCAGTGGTCAAATTGGGGTGTCTACATCATCGGCGGTACATATCACGTCAGCACTACGTCACAGGGTACTATTGCGTCAGGGGACATAATCATCAGTTCTACATGATATTGTATTTACCTGACAGATTTTGTGTTGATTCGGTGGGTTTTTTGTTACTCGTTGGGTAAATCACTGGTGAGAGTTTTATTTTAAAGGGCCAAAGCCCTAGTTCTTCCACAGCAGAGCCCGTGGTCATTTACCGATGGGGGGGCTAAATGCCCAACGGGCGGCATGGCCACCGCCACCCCGCTCTATCGCCTCCTCCACCCAATCGGGCCGCCATTCCGCTGCCTCAGCCGGCCCAAAACCCTCACACCGCCGAAACCAGCCATTAGCCACCCAGATCCGCCGCCCAGTAGCCACCTAAACAATGCCACAAGGCCCTTTTTGGCCCCATTTGATGCCCTAAAGAGGTGCTAATTTTCTTTTTTCCATAACTTCATCATACAATATTGAAAATTGGCAAACGAATAGGCATCAAAAAGTTGGTTCTGAGCACTTCGTAGTGGTACAAGTCATTTTTCCAAATTTTGCTGCAGATGCCTGATTTTGCTGTTTGAAGTATGATCATCTATTTTGGTTTCTGAGATCATAACTTTGTGCCACAATCTCCAATTTCCGCGATTCTTGTAGCATTGAAAAGGTATTGAGGAGCTCTACACAACCATCCATGCACTTTTTCCAGATTTAGCCCCAAGTATCTTTTATTCAATTTATCGGTTTTACACATTCTGGTTTGATAACTTGGACATCCTAACACCTAGAGAAGTTATGTTCTTTTGGTGGGCTTCATTTCAGCTTCATAATTTCTGCACTTTAGTTTTCTGGTGTAATCATGTCTCCTAGTTTGTGGAAAATCAAATGTGATTATTGTGGGAGAAAAAGGCATACCATAGATGAATGCATGCTAAAACGAATTGATGATTTAACACTTTTGTATAAGATTCATCAATTAGAACAGTCGTGCATTGCCAATGGAATCAGTTTGTCAAATTGTTCTAACCCAGCATGTGCAAAAACATCTTCATCCCCTGTTGCTACTTCAGAGTTCAGAGATGCTTCTTTGAGAGCTTCTAGTGATTCTTTGCAGCAGGACCACATCAGTCTTCCTAATCCACCTCATTGGGATTCCTATTTATCAGACATATCATCCTTGTTTGTGGAGTCTCACATATCTAACTTGGAGGACACATTTGAAGGGTTATCTCTCCTCTTTGATGACATTGATGTCATCCCATTTTCAGTGTTTTCAAATGTAGTTCACTATCCTTCCTTTCCTGGTATTCCTTCTTTGATTGGGCATTCCATTCCTAATTTGGAGAAGACATCTTTTTCTAGCATGAGGACACTAGAATTATATTTTGAGGCACACATATTGATTTGGATTCCCTTTTCATCCAGATTGTGGGAGTTGCTTCTACATTCACCATTGGATTGGTTTCTTCCCAAGGGGAGAAATGTTGTTGGCAGGAAATGCATTGTGTTCTATCTTCGAGCATTCATTGGCATAGGAGCTACTTCTATGTGGAGGGGACCTATCATATCATTCTTTCTCTCTTATGGGGGGATAATTGATTGTATATTGGTGACAGAAGTAGTTCTTGGGGGGTCATGTTGAGTCCTTTCACTTTCTTGTTTTCTCTCTTTTGGAGAGGAGTTTTTTCCTATGGGTTTTTCTCCTTTACTCTGTTTGTGAGAGATTGTTTGTACATAGGTACCTAACATGGCCTTGTAGCTAGGACCCATCCATCATCCATCACCCATATTTGCATCTTTTGCATGTTTTCTCATTCTCCCTAAGTTGCACTTAAAGGGGGGTGTTGGTGTGAACAAGGGTATTTCCTATCCGGTTTCCCCTTTGTAGTGTGAACAAAGCATATTATCTAACTAGTCATTAGTTAGGACCTATTCACACATGTTCACTTGTTAAGTTGACTTAGGGCTCTAAGAATCTTTCTAGATGTCTCTAGTTGTCATGTGATCTTATCCTCTAATTGTCTCATGTCATAGAATTAAGACACTTGTCATCATCCTAGTTAATCCTACCTCTCAACTTGTCTTTATAAGCAAGGCCTCTCTTTTACATTTTGTATGGAGCGTGTAATAATATCATCATTCATTGTTGCACCATAATCTAGCATTATTCTCTTGCAGCTCTCTTGTAGAAGGCTAATCTTGGTTTTGCAGGTGGTCCTAGGTTCTTGAGTCCATTGGGGAAGTATTGGCCCCCTTTTTAATTTAACTATCATTGATAGGGAATATGTCTAATACCTAGTCTACTTATATGTAAAGAACTCCATACGAATAAAATCTTCAATTGTTATACATATGTTGCTCAATCTGGTATGCATTGTGTTTTATGTTCATTACTGCAATTATTGGTCCCATCAAATAAAAGAGTAAACATTAGCATCATTGCCTTTAAGATGGGTAGGATTTAAACAAGTGCTAGCGTCAGTTTGTAAAATCTTGGAAAATGGCAATATAAATGGGGCAACCAGTTAAGGAAGCAGTGGAATCTAATCAAAACAGAGAGGACGACCTCACAAGAGATTTACAATATCTATGAATATACCTATAAGAGAGCACATTCATGAAGAAGCCAAAAGGAAACAAGTACTGCAAGAGACAATGCAGAATAATTTAGCGGTGACCAAAGACGTGGACATGCTGCTCTATCGTCTTCCTCAACTCCTTGCTAGATGCTCCATAATATTACAAGACCACCTTGCTGAACAAGATTGTGAAGCACACAGGCAACAAATCAATCAAAGGTGCGAGGTGAGGAACCATCACGAACAAGAGAATCAAAGCATGGACTGACGTCGTACTTCCTGAAATTAATGCCCGTAGACCCAAACATAGGTGCGAAGAGTCCACAACATGGTCAAGGGATTGACCAAGAGATCAGATGATCTCTAAGACTGGTGGAACAAAGAGAATGGGAACAAAGAGAATGAACAAGAAGACTACGTGAAGAAAACCCATCAGTACAATTACATCATCAAAACAGAAGTAGAAGTCAAAACCGATGCCCCTAACACTTTCATGCAGTTGATGAATAAAGTGCTAAAACCATTCTTGGATAAGTATGTGATTGTGTATCTTAACAATATTCTGATTTTTTAATAGAAGTAGAGAGCAGCACATGAGGTATTTGTGGCTAGTAATGGAAAAAGTGAAAGAGGAAAAGCTACTAGTCAACTTGAAGAAGTGTAGTTTCATGCAGACTGAAATTATCTACTTGGGATTTGTGGTCAAGAGGGCATAGCATGGATCTCAAGAAGGTAAAGTTAATTTTGGAGTGGCCAACTCCAAGAAGTACCTTTGAGGTATGAAGTTTCCATGGACTCACTAACTTCTACTACAAATTCATAAGAAATTTCAATAGTATTTGTGCTCCTCTCACTGAAACTATAAGGGGAGACAAGAAATTTGAGTGCATAGCAGAAGCACAGAAGAGTTTTGAGCTTTTGAAGAAGAAGATTAACGAACAACCTTTGTTGGATTTGCAGGACCTTAATAAGGTGTTCCAAATTGATTGTGATGCAAGTGAGACAGCCATAGGAGCAGTCCTATATTGAGAGGGTGTACCTATTGCATACTTCAACAACAAGTTAAATGATGATAAGATAAAGTATTCGACATACAACCAGAGTTTTATGCCATAGTACAAGCACTCAAGAAGTGGAGGCATCATCTATTGCCCAAGGAGTCTATTCTCTGCACTAACCATCAAGCTTTGCAGTTCATAAATAGTCAAGGTAAACTAAATCAACATCATATGAAGTGGACTGAATTTTTGCAAAGATGTTATTTTTTTTCTTAAGCATAGAAGTGGCAAGTCAAATTGGGTAGTCGGTGCCTTGAGTAGGAGGAGTTTGTTTTTCACTCACATGTAGGTGGAAGTAGTGGGTTTCGATGCCATGAAGGAGTTGTATAAGGAAGATGGGGATTTTGGTGAAGCATGGGCAGCATACCAAAGTCTTGCTACAATGGATAGAACACCATTGTTAGATTATTTCCTGCAAAAAGGATTGCTTTTCAAGGGGCAGCAATTGTGTATGCCACGAGGCTCCATGAGAAAGAATATTACTAGAGATACATAGTGGAGGTATGGCTGGTCATTTTGGCATGGACAAGACACTACCCCAACTATTCAGTAGATATTATTGACCGAGGATGGGTATTGATGTAAGGAAGTTCATGATGGGCTGTTGGATATGTTGACATGCAAAAGGGAAGAGCCAAAATACCAGTTTGTAAAATCCATTGCCTATACAAGAAGACAATGGGAAGACATTAGCATGGATTTCATGCTTGGTTTACAAAGGACCCACAAAGGAAATGACTCCATTTTCATTGTTGTTGATTGTTCCCCAATAGAGCACATTTCATTGCTTGTAAGAAGACTAGTGATGTAACAAATGTTTCTAATTTGTTTTTCAAAGAGGTAGTCAGGTTACATGGATTGCCCAAAAGTATTGTTTCCGATCAGGATACTAAGTTTGTAGGCCATTTCGGGAGGACTTTGTGGAAGAAGCTGGGTACTAGACTCAGCTTTAGTTTAGCAAATCATCCTCAAATGGATGGTCATGTTGGGACATCTATTTTCCATGCCTCAAAATTGCAAAATCTTGTCAAATTCCTCAAAAATTCCCTAAGAGGTCCCTGTGCCTTTCCCTCTTGCGTATTGCTGAATCCCTGAATTTTGACTAAGTCTAAAATACTGTAAGATCCTCCAAATCCTAGAATTTGCAATTTAACTCCTATGGATTCGAAACCACTCTCAAACATCCTGACAATATATACATAAAATATAACTTAAAGTATAAGGAAGTAAATGTCAAAAGGTAAATGTCAACTTATACTTTAATGTTATATTTTATGTATATACTGTCGGGTTTTCGGGTCCCGCCGAAACCTTCAAACTTTTCCCAAAGTCCAAGTTCCCTCTGCTGTCCCGCTCCCCACTCTCGTTCCCCTTTTGAAGTTCCGGCCCAGCACTTTTTCCCGACCCGACACTTCCTTTTCTTTTCAGGATTTTGGGTCCCACTGGAACTTTTCGACCTGGTCCCTTGGTCCTTAGTTCTCCCGAAATCCCACTCCCTGCTTCCTTTCCCATCCCAGGTCCAGAAGAAATTCCTGACCACAGACCTTCCCGCCAAAACACAGAAAATGCGACTGAACGTGCCAACAACTCGCAAGATTGCCATTATTGCTCAAATTAACTTCTGCAACAACCTTTTTTGAGTGGGAAACTTCCTCTACAGCCTAGGGCATGGTTCCAAGTGTTATAAAGGCAATTTTTGCCTCATTTGAAGCCTTGGTTCTTTGGTGGTAGCTGGAGGCTATGCAGGTTCGGTAATGTTTCTAGGGCTCCAAATCATGCCGTGTCCAGTTGCAGAGAATTAATGGAGCAGTGACACGCACAAAAAGATAGTGTGCTACAGGGGGTGCGCAGATAATGTCTCCATGTTTGTTTGTATGCATTTAGGGTTTTCCTCTTATCACATTTGTTGATAAGTTTGTATTAGACATTTGAAAATGCGATAGCATTTTAAAAATATTACAAGCTTTGTAATTATCATTTGTTCTCTCCATTTGAATGCATGTAGTTCATTTCGGATAACTAAGTATATCTGAAGCACAAAACTTGCAACCTAATACAGCATATGCTTAGATCAATTTTTCTTTGTTTCCTTTTCATTGTCTACTTATCTGTTACCTGAGACTTTGTAGCCCAGTTGGATTGGCACCGGTCTTGACTCCATCAGACCAATCTCACACCATTTAAAACAAATAAACATTTTCCAATGGTTTAGGGGAAGGACCATCGTTCCTGTGCATGTATACTTGCACAGTTTGTATCAACTATATAGAGGTTTTGTGACAACTAGTTGTTCTTGGTTCAGTGACAATTTTGGGATCAAGATAACAAGTTGGGTTTGGTTGTTCATTGGTTTTTAGTTGTTCATGTTTGAACTCAATAGATGTTAAGGTATACCCCTTGGAATATCCCCCTAGAGTTTCGTTGAGCTCAAAGTGCAAGGGATGAAACCCACTCCCGTATAGTTGACCTTGAACCCTCCACGTTCTATTGATGGACCGATTATGCTTGCATGATGACAACCTTAGCCTTGTGAGTGTGAATCCATCCTAGGAAGTGAAGCTGTGGTTTTGGGACCCAACAGAATGGTGCCGCTGCCGGAGATAGATTATTGCTGGGTTGGAAAGAATTTGAAGACTCTACTGGTTGGAGAGCCCAAAATTATTTTGCAGCCTTGAAGATTGTCATGCTTCAAGGAATTCCTTTTTTTTGGAAGAGGTGGTGACTCTGCTGTCAAAGAACATGAAGAAATTTGTTGTTGTCTACGGTTGGTGAATCAAAGAGCCCATTTCAAGGTGTAGCAGTTGGTGAAATAAAGGTACACATTGTTTTCTTCCCGACCTTTGAGGATTATTGTTCCTGTCATGTTGAAGGAACAAATTTGTACGCCTCTTGCTTTCTTCCCTGCATTGTAGAATGCTTTAGTCAGGGCCAATTGGTATGAACATGGATACCCTAGGGATGCTTCTTCCTATGCATCTTCTTATGTTGCAGACCCTAGAAACTATCAGGCTTTTGACTCTGCATGTTATACAAACCCAAACCTATATGCACTCATGCAGAATCCAAATGAATTAGCAATGCAAAAATGTGAAATTGATAAGACTAAACAGTTGCTAGAGTCTTTATGGCAGCACGAGAAAGAAACAGAAAATCAAGTCAAGCTGCTAGTGTCTAGGGTGCAATCCAATGTTTGCCCTGCTACCCCTAAAAATCAGTATGCTCAGTCCCCTGCCCCTCCCTTAGATCCAGTGTATAATCAGTTAGACCTCTCTTGGGTTGACTACAAAACACAAGGCATGCCAACCAAGGTCTACAGCAAGTTGCCCAAGTTTGATGGGTACAATATTTGGGAAGGGGACACACATGTTGTTGCATTTTTAGAATTCATGGAAGAACATCAGTTTGAGGATAAGGACATGTGGATGAGGTTCTTTGTTAGGTCCTTGCGTGGGCAAGAGAATGGTTTCAAAATTTTATCAGGCAGTCCTTTGCCTCGTGGAATGAACTTGTGGCTGCATTCGAAGAAGAATTTGCTATAGGTCTAGACCCTACTGATCTTGTCATAGAGCTGAAAGGAATCAAAAAACAAGAGACAGAGTCTAGCATGGACTTCAGTCACAAGTTTACTATTAGCCTTTCAAATAATCCTGAGGATTTCAGACCTAACACTCCTGCTTGCATTGATATGTTTTTTGAAGCATATGAGAATGGATTGAGTTATGCGCAGGAAGATTTGAAATAACAAATTTGCAGCAAGCAAGCATATGAATGCCTAGACTACTTGGAGAAGATGAGGGATGACTACACAGTGAGGTTGCTATTTGCAAATGTGATTATTGCTAGTGATAAACCGGCTGATTTGAACAGCAGCAATGTGGATACAAACAATTAGATGAATGCAGCATCAAACTATGATGATTGTGTAGTCAGGAGGGTAGAATGTGAAGGTGGTGCATTGTATAACAGTGATGCAGATGATGAAAGTAGTGTATGCACCAGCTTTCTGTTGGACAGCTCATCTAGTCATGATGAAAATGATGAAACTAAGGATGACTTCCAGCCTAGTGTTGAGATATGTGGCTCAGTGGACAATGAGGATGTTGTGTGCACAAATGAGCGGTCAAGTGGATCAGTTTTGGAAATTGATTATAAAGTGTGTACACAAGTATGTGAAATAGAGAGTGTCTTGTTTGATATGTTGCCCTCATTTGTCCCTGATGAAATTGATGAAGCAACTAGTGTTTGTTTGCATGAGGAAGATGGAGAGGTGGCTGCACTTGATGATAACCAATCTGAGACAAATGTCAGTGTAGTCCTGAATGCTCAGTATGAGGAGTTCACACTTGAAGAGTATAAGTTTGGTGATCAGATGGATCCATTTGAGAACATGTTTCTTTGGTGTGAAACTTGTAATCTTCCTCATGCACAGTGCGCTTCAAGATGGTCATGTAAGGATGCTATTGTGGTAGTGAATCTCGAAGAATTGTGCCATAGGTCTGATCTGAACAGCACATATGACACAACAAGTTGCCAAGAAGAAATGGAAATAGAGGGACAATTGGAAGAATTCAGTTCTTCATTGGAATTGGCTCATGTTTTTGATATTTGTGCTGATAAAGATTGAATTAGCAGGAGTGACAGTGAGGTATGCTGGTTGCTTGTTGTCCCAGAGGTGAATAACGTTGAATATGAAGTTTTCTTTCATGATGAAGATGCTACCTCATATGTTGGTGATGATGGCACACCTAAGTTTGAGTGTTACACTTGGGTCCAGCATATAGTTTGCAATGATGTTGAGCAGCAGCAAGTTCACCATGTTGAAGATCAACAGATGGCAGCCCAACTTGAATGTATGCCAGAGCTGGATTTTTTCCCGTTTGATTTGCAAAATGATGTATCTTCTTTTGTAGATCAGCAATGCATTCAAGCACAGTTTTCCTTGCCATGTGAATTGGAGGTGTTCTCCTTTTTCCCTCATTTCACATGAAGAGATCAGCAGGTATGACAACTTGACAATTGATAATGGAGGTTTGTCCTCATCTATTTCTTTTGCTACTGACCTGGTGCTTGATTTTGCATCTCCTGTTGTTATGAAAGTGCATGATATGGATTGGAATAGATCAAGTACCTATTTCTTATGGTTGCTCTGCAGCAATGATTTCATTGGTGGAGCTGCCTTTGTCTCCATGAGCATTTGTTGCAAGTTGGTGCATGCAGATGAAAGACTTCGGTTGTTGTAGCCGGGTGATGAATGCAGATTTGGTTTGAGGGAGATCAACTCCTTCATTCAGCTCATTTTTTACAGAGACAAGTAGTTGCAGCAGTCTTATGCAGGTCTATTTAACTTATATTAAAGCAATAAATAGTACATATTCACAAAAAAAGATAAGGTGGTAAAAAGTCACACCCACGCAGTCACAGCCTCAAAAGGCGATCAAAACATAATGTCTAAAGCCTTAACAAGCAAACATGAAAAGACACAAACAAAGGGCCTAGCCCGAATAACATTTTGACCTGCAAATGCCTACAAATTTTGATTACAGTCAACTTTCCCATTGTGCCCTCATGTCTATGACTGTATGCCTTGTAAATACGTCTCTCGTTGTTCCCCCATATTTGTTGTTGCCTTTTGGTCTGCCCGGAGATGTTGTGGATTCTCGTTGTGCCAATGCTTGACGCACGTCCCCAACTAGAGCCACTATTGGGACCTCTATTTTCCATGCCTCAAAATTGCAAAATCTTGTCAAATTCCTCAAAATTTCCCTAAGAGGTCCCCGTGCCTTTACCCTGTTGCGTGTTGTTGGATCCTTGAATTTTGACTAAGTCTGAAATTTGTAAGATCCTCCAAATCTTAGAATTTGCAATTTAACTCCTATGCATTCGAAACCACTCTCAAACATCCTGACAGTATATACATAAAATATAACTTAAAGTATAAGGAAGTAAATGTCAACTTATACTTTAATGTTATATTTTATGTATATTCTGTCGGGTTTTCGGGTCCGCCGGAACCTTCAAACTTTTCCCAAAGTCCAAGTTCCCTCCGCTTTCCCGCTCCCCACTCTCTTTCCCCTTCCAAAGTTCCAGGCCGAAACTTTTTCCCAACCCGACACCTCCTTTTCCTTTCGAGATTTCTGCTCCTACTGGAACTTTTGGACCCGATCCCTTGGTCCTTAGTTCTCCTAAAATCCCGCTCCCCACTTCCTTTCCATCCCAAGTCCGGAAGAAATTCCTGACCCGGACCTTCCCGCCAAAACATAGAAAATGCGATTGGACATGCCAACAACTCGCAAGATCGCCATTATTGCTCAAATTAACTTCCACAACAACTTTTTTTTGAGCAGGAAACTTCCTCTACGGCCTAGGGCATGGATCCAAGTGTTATAAAGGCAATTTTTTGCCTCATTTGAAGCATTGGTTGTTTGGTGGCAGTTGGAGGCTATGCAGGTTCAATAATGTTTCTAGGGCTCCAAATCATGCCATGTCTAGTTGCAGAGAATTAATGGAGCAATGACACAAACAAAAGATAGTGTGCTGCAGGGGGTGTGCAGATAATGTCTCCATGTTTGTTTGCATGCATTTAGGGTTTTCCTCTTATCACATTTGTTGATAAGTTTGTATTGGACATTTGAAAATGTGACAGCATTTTAAATATATTACAAGCTTTGTAATTGTCATTTGTTCTCTCCATTTGAATGCATGTAGTTCATTCCAGATAACTAAGTATGTTTCAAGCACAAAACTTGCAACCTAATACAGGATAAGCTTAGATTGATTTTTCTTTGTTTCCTTTCCATTGTTTACTTATCTGTTACTTGAGACTCTATAGCCCAGTTGGATTGGCACCGGTCTTGGTTCCATCAAACCAATCTCACACCATTTAAAACAAATAAACATTTACTAGTGGTTTAGGGGAAGGACCATCGTTCTTGTGCATGTATACTTGCACAGTTTGTATTAGCTATATAGGGGTTTTGTGACAGCCAGTTCTTCTTGGTTCAGTGACAATTTTGGGATCAAGATAACAAGTTGGGTTTGGTCGTTCGTTGGTTTTTAGTTGTTCATGTTGTTTGAACTCAATACTTGTTAAGGTATACCCCTTGGAATATCCCTCCAAAGTTTAGCTAAGCTCGAAGTGCAGGGGATGAAACCCACTCCCGTAGAGTTGACCTTCAACCCTCCATGTTCTGTTGATGGACAAATTATGCTTGCATGACAACAACCTTGGCCTTGTGAGTGTGATTCCGTTCTAGGAAGTGGAGTTGTGGTTTTGGGACCCCACAGGTCAAATAGAAGTTGTGAATCGGAGCCTTGGTAACATGCTAAGAATCAAGATGCTTGATTGGTGATAAACCAAAACAGTGGGATTTAGTACTTGCACAACCTGAGTTTGCCTACATTAACTTAGTAAACCTAAGTACCATGAAGATCCCCTTCCAAATAGTAAATGGATGCAATCCAAGAGGGGTTGCCGAGTTGAGGAGTGTAGCTGATGGATACGAGGAATGCTGAAGTGGAAGATTGTGCAGAATACATAAAAGAAATTCATCATCATGTAAAGGAGAATTTAGAAAAGAGTACAAGGAGATACAAGCAACATGCTGATCACAATAAGAGGGAACAATAGTTTCAAGTGGCTGATTTAGTTTTGGTTCATTTGAGGAAAGAGAGATTTCTAAAGAGCGCCTACAACAATAAGACCTTGCAACGTCCTACGCAAGTTTTTAGCTAATGCATATGAGATTGAGTTGCCTGATGGGTTGGCATACCCCTAGTCTTCAACATTTTAGGCCTGTATCCCATTCATGAGGGGCAGCCAAATGAGGGGAGTGCTGAATCCAGTTTCAAGCCACACCAAATTGGAAACTACAGTTGGCAAAGAAGGAACAAGAGGAAATTGAGGCCATGATTGATTCAAGGGTGACCAAAAAGGCACGAAGCAACGAATACAAGGAGTACTAGGTAAAATGGAAACATAGAACAGTTGATTCAACTTGGTTAAGTGAATCTGAGATTGGTAGATATGACCAATCTTTGGAAGACCTCATGCACATTCCATTAGCTGGAGCTCATGAGCACTTTTCAATTACCCCAGGTGTCTAATGTAGGAGCATCCAAGTAAATTAGCGATTTGCAACAAAGAAAAAAGAATCTTGTTGGTTTTAATAATTCACCATATTGTGTAATGAGCAATTTGGTCCTGTCAATTGTTCCTAAATTCACTCGTTTGCAGTCCCTTAATTTACACCAGAATCAACTTAAATCAATGATCAAGCAGTTGAAATGGTTGCAAATCACTGCCATGATTTACGTGTTGTAGACCTCTCGAACAGCACACAACCGACAGATAAATCTCTTCATTCATCTTTCTATCAGAGAAGTGCAACAAATTGAGGCATAAAAAAAATTATGTGACTGCATTAGAGCTGCATCTGACAGAGCTTTATTGGTGCTGACTCATAATTGTTGTCACTAGCAATCTTTGAATCCGGGTCACTGCGAGAGAGTTATGGAGGTCAGGGGTTCCAGTGGATATTTATTTATTTGTGGTAAAAAGAGCTATCTTATATTGTATGTTTTATGTCATTTGCATTGAATGTGGTTTCGTGCTGCAAGGATAAGGCTATCATTAGCTTGACCCCCAATCCTTGACTAAATCATTATGATAAGAAAGTGATGGAAAGGATAGGCAAAGTGGAGCAGAATCAGCTAAGAACTAGCAATAGCAAGAACAGTGATACACTAGCCAAGCAGTCTGTGGTCGAATGGCAAGGTACAGTGCCACCATAATGATGGCATGAATTCAAGGCCAACAAGAAATGCTCTTAGTGTAAAATGATTGTGATAATATGTAGTTGTACCATACTTGAATGAGGATAGGTGCAAGTCCCAGGTGGATGCTAAGATGCAGGATAAAAACCTCTTGGATGTGGATTTAAGCCAAATGGTGGTCTAAATCTGATAGTGCCGTCCTGGACATGACTTCTAAGCTGAACAGCCATCTAAGCTAAACAGTAAAATAAGTTTAAACGATTGTGTAAGCTACTTGATAGTGCACTCCCACAAGTTAAAATATGGCCGGGTAATTGTTACCAATTTACTGGACAAAAGGAGCAATGTTACACTAGGATTATTAAAATTCTGGGCCATGTTACTCGAGCTCTATATACATTTCAGTTTCTTCAGACATTTGTCTTTAGGCTTATTTTGTAGCTTTTTAACCCTGGTTTCGGTGCTTATAGTTAGATAGCATCATATTGCCATAGTCTATATAGATTCTATGTATCATGACCTTTGGAGAGGATGTTGGTCTATTTGCTTTCAGAGATGCTCGTTATGAGTTTGATTGTAGTCTATGAACCCTTAGCTTTTCACAAACCCTCTTGTCAGGTACATGTAACAGTGAGACTATTGAGTTTTTACTGTTTGCTGAGCTGGGGTGATTACTCTTGCAAATGGGTGTAATCTCTGGGTGATCAAAATTGTCTGGCCACAAGTGTCCAGTCTGGGCTCCTGTTGAAGGATTTCACCACAGGCAAGCTTCATATTTGGGTACCTTAATAAGTACAAGCTAGCCTTCCAACCCTGAGCTCAAATACAAATTAAATAAGGAAAAAAAAAAAACCGGCTTTTGCCCAGGGCTTTTGGCTCTTCAGGTTAATTACAGTAGTACTCTTGTATTCATTAGGGCTGTTATACATAAACAGAATTTTTGACCTTCTGACATAAAAAACAATTATAGATTACTAAAAAATACAAGATGGTGTTAAGGAAAATTGCTCACCTGCATGCAATCTCCCACATTGATAATAAAAGCATTAGGAACGGGTTTGATTGGCACCCACTCTCCACCCTTGCACCTAACTTGTAGTCCTTCAACCTCATCCTGAAGCAGCACAGTCAGCGCATCTGCATCCTTGTGTCTACTCACACCCAAAGCCATGTCAGGCACTGGACACGTAGGATAATAATTTAACCTTAGAAAAGAAGTATGCTCTTCAAACTTTGAATCAAAATAATCACTGGGCAACCCTAAGCTTCTAGAAATGAGTCCCAGCAATCTGAATGATAGCTTCTCTACAGCCTCAGCATATTTCTCACAGGCCTCCCTGCTCCAACACAATCATAAACATTAATTAAGTACTATAAATTTATTTATTTTTAAGTTTAGGCAATGTGCGTATTCAAATTAAACGACTCTGAATATGAAGAGAAACCTTAGATGAGGTGGGTTATCTGGCCACTGATTTGTCAGGGATAGTGTTTCATTGGAATCTGCTTCAAAATGACGAGGAAGATGGATTGTGCCTCTGCATGCAAAATCAAAAACTTGTTTCCAGTCTCTCACATTCTCGGTGAGTTCATTGTCATAGTAGCCAAAGGGGTTATTGAAATCTCTTTTAACTTTGGACTTGTCTTGAATGGGCAGCGAGAAGAATTGAGCTGCTTGAGATTGGAGCGTGTGGATGAGGTGGAGAGGGACGTGATGGTTTATGACTTGGAAGAACCCCCAGTCCGTGCAAGCTCTATGGATTTCGCTTGTCACCGTGTCTATGTTGTCAAGATCTATCACTGGGATGTGCTCATCAGCTGAGGAGCTGCTAATATTGTTACCAATTCTGGGCCTGTCCTCCGGAGAGACTATAAAGGCTGGATCAATGTCCAAAGCAGCTTTTAAATCGCTCTGTAATCCCATTTTTCGTTTGCTTGTTGTTGAGCAATGTTGTCATTCACAGCCTCAGAAAAAAAACATATGCGTAGTGAGCAAATCCAAGCCTCAAGGATATAAGACGCATGAACCGACAAAATTTATCTTCTGTTTATCAAATGGAAATTTGTGTTTTTATACCAAGGGAGAGGGACCGGTGGTGGGTAAGGGTCCACATCAGCAGTGTCGGAGTCGGGAATTTTATTTTTGCCACGTCCCTTGACAGTTGAGCTGGCACCCCCCCGCCCTTTTTTCCTGGCGAAAATTAAGCACGTTTATCAATGTTTTCAGTGCGTTTTTTAAAAACCACCAAAAAAGTTGTAAAATGTGTCATCGACCAATATTGGACATGTGTATTACCCTTCGTGGGTTGGCGCCACGCCAGTACTAGCTCTGTTTACTACCAGTTAATGTGCATTAACTGCCCAACATTCTACCGCCGTCGGTCTTAATGCCTACCACCTTGGCATGCACACCATTCGCTTGGTCTTGCTTTAGCATCACGAAAACTCCATTCATGAGAACAATTTGCACTTTGAGCGGTTGCATTGACGACCAGTCCTAGTTGGGATGGACGCCAACAGTGGTGAGGCCATGGGCGAATACTGGTGACACATTTCGCGAACTTTCGGTGTTTATCAACACCACATTTGACATAAGGAAACCATTTACCTTCTAGGTACGCAGGTGAGGTTGTGTTCCAACCTCACACAGGGAGTAACTACGCATTGCAATTTTTTTTTCATATTTTCATGCAATCTTTTTTTGTGTAAATAGCTTTAAAGTACTAGTAATGATATGTTCGTTTAATGAAGCTTTATTGCAGCTTTATCATGGTCACTTCTGTGTGTGTGTGTGTGTGTGTATATATCACACAGAAACGGTGAACAAATGTTATTTTGTAGCAATATTGCACCTATATTTTGGCTAACTGTGTGTATATGTGAGTATACAGATATATATATATGCATATATATGGCCAACTGTGTGTATATGTGTGCATACACATACATTTGCACATATGTATATATATTTGTATATGCACACATATACACAAAGTTGGCCATAATATGGCCCTTTCTTTTCGTTTCTGTATATATTTATGTGTGTGTATACACACACTCTGTCAAAATAATAACACTTTTTCCATACTACATTGTCTATTAAGGGTTTCACGCACCTATCTTTTGGCCCACTGTGTGTATACATATACATACCATTAAAGGGTTTCAACAGCTCGACTGTTAAGGGTTTCATGCACCTATACTTTTGCCGACTGTTTCCACCGCTACCATGAACCCCTCGCTCAACAATTCCCGCCCCCCATCATCCTCTCAGCACTATGCAAAGAAGAATCGTCTCAGCCGAAGAATTTTTGTGAATAGTTCATATGCATTTATAGGATTTTTATCGTCAATTTGGTAATCATTTTAAGAAGGATATTTAACAAATTATTTCTTTAAATTTCGTAATCATTTTAGTTCTTTAATTGACATAACATTTTAATATTATTAATAACATATTAATATAATATTTAACAAATTAATATTATAATAAACATTATAATATTATGTATGTGTGTGTATACGATACATACACATATATACATACATATGAATTGTCGTATGTATGTATGTATAGTATAGTATACACATACATACATATTATGGATACATACATACATATGAACTGCCGTATGTATGTATGTATGTATGTATAGTTAATATGTATGTGTGTGTGTATGTACGGCAGTTCATATGTATGTATGTATGAAGGTCATGCAAGTACCCATACATATGGCATTCATATGTAACATACATACATTATTTTACTATGATGTATGTATGTATGTATGGAAACCAATCATACATACATACATACTCGGCCAAAAGATAGGTGCATGGCACCCTCAACTATGGAGTGTATGATAATGTTTCAATATTGTCAATATAAATATGCAACTTGCAAAATTACAATTACATATGGTAGAGATATAGAAATTGATGTTGCATATAGCCTTGTTCATTGACATTTATATGAATTCGATGTATGCTTTACATTTATATTCAATTACTTTCACTCCATATCAAAATGTTGGTTGAAGTTATATATGAGTATCATAATGCTGTATCAGTTGGTTGTTTCGAGTTATTCTTAAAAATCATGATGATGTATCAGAAAATGGCTCCAAATATTAATATCCAATTACTCTCAATCTTACATGTATGAATTTGTTGTTTCAATTTGTATCATTCTTTGATTTGTAATAGTTAGAATTGGGGATGTAATAGTATAACATGTATTTTTGGTTTCATTACAAACACACCCTTGATCATTTGAAAACAACTCAATAAGATGCATGATTAGTTTGTTCTACAATTACAATCACTCTTACATGTATAGATTTTTCAGTTTCTGTTTGTATCATTCTTTTAATTGTAAGAGTTAAAAATGGGGATGTGATAGTATACCATGCATTTTTTGTTTCATTGCACACACACCCTTGATCATTTCCAATCAACTCAATTAGATGCATGGTTAGTTTGTTCTTCAATTACTCTCTCTTACATGTATGAATTTGTTGATTCAATTTGTATCATTCTTTTTTTTAAAGAGTTAGAATTGGGGATATGATATTATAACATACATTTTTTGTTTTATTGCACACACACCCTTAATCATTTGCAATCAACTCAATTAGATGCATGGTTAGTTTGTTTTTCAATTACTCACTCTTACATGTATGAATTTGTTGTTTCAGTTTGTATCATTCTTTTTTTTTTGTAAGAGTTAGAATTGGGGATATGATAGTATAACATATATTTTATGTTTCATTGCACACACACCCTTGATCATTTGCAATCAGCTCAATTAAATGCATGGTTAGTATGTTCTTCAATTACACTCACTCTTACATGTATAAATTTGTTGTTTCAGTTTGTATTATTCTTTGATTTGTAGGAGTTAGAATTGGGGATATGATAGTATAACATGCATTTTTGGTTTCATTGCACACACACCCTTGATCATTTGCAAACAACTCAATAAAATGCATGGTTAATTTGTTCTTTAATTACAGTCACTCTTACATGTATGGATTTTCAATTTCAGTTTGTATCATTCTTTTAATTGTAAGAGTTAGAGTCGGGGATGTGATAATATACCATGCATTTTTTGTTTTATTGCACACACACCCTTGATCATTTCCAATCAACTCAATTAGATGCATGGTTAGTTTGTTCTTCAATTACTCTCACTCTTATTACAAAAGAAGGGCTCTTTCCTATTAACTTAAGACTCCTTTCATTGTATATCAATGTATATCACTGGTTATATATATATATATATATATATATATATATATATATATATATATATATATATATAAAAGAGGAGACACACACACACACACACACATATTGCAGAGATAGATAGATATAGATATAGATATTACATTCATCTTAATTAGATGTATGTTTTTTTTGTTCAACTACAATGTAATTATCGACCCCTCTCCCTTATTGCTAACTGTGATAATGGCTGACTCCTACTTCTGTTATAACTATTTCTGAAACAACATATTGAAACAGCAGTATGATACAACATTATGATACATATATGTGCACGATTAGATAGATACGTATGTTTCTTATAGCCTTCTTCATTTTCATTCAACTTAATTAGATGTATAGATACATATGTTATATATGTATATATGTATTGATATATGTATATAAATATGTATATGCATAGATAGATAGATACAAACATAAGTTTCCTATAGCCTTCTTCATTTATATTCAACTTAATTAGATGTATGCCTTGTTGGCTCTTCAATTACAGTAACTCTAACAGTCAATGACTGTAACAAGATGGAATATGTTGTTTGTATTCAAATCATACTGTTGTTTCAAGTTACAAACATTCAAAACAAAAAAGTTCAAATATCGTTTGGAATCCATCAAAATCTTCACGACAAAAAAGTTCACACATAACATTTTAATCAATCGAAAAAAGTAGGAAAACTGAAATCTAAAGCCAAGCTATCTTGTGAGTTGTTTGTGGCATGTGGCCGAGTAGGACTCCGAAATTGAATTGGTTGGGTTATGCTTGGGGTAGGTGAGGGTTGATAGGACTCCAAATGACTGTTGGGGGGCCTTTTCTTTTTGTAGTGGTGACACCACCCACCCAATTTGACAATGTTGTAGTTGGAACACCCCACTTTTTGGCTGCCCCTCTTGTTGACATGTTGTGTTCGACATCTTCAAGGGCATGTTCCATGTCAGCCATGGTCCATTCTCGCAACACTACGACCTTTTTAGTTGTTACAGCTGGGTTAACTTGGTGTAGAGGTTCAGTTGGCTACTCCACAGCAAATAGTACCTCCTCGTCACTACTTGGCTATTTAGTTGGCTGCTAAACAGGAATTACTACGTCGTCCTCATCGCTATGTGGCAGTTGCACACCTCTCTTGTGTGCAAGCACATTTGTCCGCCTCCGCTTTGTTAGAGGTCACTTTGTTACAAGTCGCATAGTATTTGTTGTCGCTTTATTCTTCCTTTGCATTGAACTAACTCAATGATTAGTAAACAACATACAATTCTAACTCTTACAATTAAAAGAATGATACAAACTAAAACAACAAATTCATACATGTAAGAGTGAGTGTAATTGAAGAACAAACTAACCATGATCTAATTGAGTTGATTGCAAATGATCAAGGGTACTTGTGCAATGAAACAAGCAATGCATGGTATACTATCATATCCCCAATTCTACCTTTGATAAACACTTGGGTGATCATGTTAAACCCTTCCTCAAACAGCATAATGATACAAATATAAATAAACTTGAAACAACAGTATGATACAAATATGTATATCTTGAAAGAGTAGTATGATACTGATAAATCTTAAAACAACAATATGAAATAACTTGAAAGAGTAGTATGATATAGAAAAGGGTTTGAAATATTTCTATCATACTGTTGTTTCAAGCTATGTAAATGTTTCATAATGTTGTTTCAGAAATGGTTACCATACATGTCACACTAATTGAAGAACAAACAAAGCATACATCTAATTAAGTTGAATGTAAATGAAGAAGGGTATGGGAAACTTATGTATCTATCTATCTCTGCAAAATATATATATATTGTTGTTTCAAGTTATATATGTTGTTTAAAATGGTTATAACATAAAGAGTCAACCACTATCATAGTTGGTTGTAAGGGAGAGGGGCCGATATTTACAATCATTTTTATTGAAGAACAAACAAAGCATGTATCTAATTAAGTTGAACGTAAATACTATACCAGGATTGGGGCTCTTTCGTTACTATACCCACCATATGGTGGGTATAGTATGTGACAGCCTGGTATAGGAAACTTATATATGCTGTCTAGAAAATGGTTATAACATAAATAGGAGTCATCCATTCACAATTGACTTTAAGGGAGAGGGGCCAATATTTACAGTCACTTTAATTGAAGAACAAACAAAGCATATATCTAATTAAGTTGAATGAAAATGAAGAAAGGTATAGGAAACTTATGTATCTATCTCTGCAATATATATATATATATATATATTTTGCAGAGATAGATACATAAGTTGAATGTAAATGAACAAGGCTATAAGTAATTTATGTATCTTTGTATCTCTGTATATATATATGTATCATAATGTTGTATCAAAAAGGGTTGGAAATATTTGTACCATACTGCTATTGAACTTTAAAGTATTATAAAAATTTCAGTATGTAGTTTCAGTATTAGGCGTCATATATATATATATATATATATATATATATATATATATATATATATATATATTGCAGAAATAGATAAATGCGTAAGTTTAATGAAAATGAACAAGGCTATAGGAAACATACGCATCTATGTATCTCTGCAATGTGTGTGTGTGTGTGTCGTAATGCTGTATTGGAAAGGGTTGGAAATGTTTGTACCATTCTACAATTTGAAGGTATATAAACATAACACAGTTGGCTTTAAGGGAGAGTGGTCGATATTAGGTTGGGGTTGTTTTGGAGGTATAGAATGTGACAGCATACTATGGGCTATGAAACAACAAATTCGATTCATTTAAATGTAAATGGACAAGGCATTTGAAAGTAACAAAATCATACATGAATGCATAAGAAACACTGAAGGCGGGTTTGAGACTTACCATAAAAGCTGAAGGAGGAGACTGCATCGCTTTGGAGGAGGTCATTGTCGATCAGTTGTATCCATCACAAAGTTAGAAATTTGAATTTGTGAATAGGTAGCTTGCATCGCACAATTGAGCATTGCTTGTATAAATAAATAGGTTGATAGAATTTGAATTCTGGGAGGGAATTTGATCTGGCATTCAAGGAATTAATGGTAGAAGTGATAGGAAATGGGTACGTAGGAATTCTGGTTGGTGATTTGAAATTATATTAAAAAAATTGTATTTCTTACCAGTTTTAATATTTTGTTTTAATTATTTTAATTTTATGTTTATTTGGAAACAATAGTATATTAGTTACGTGTTTTATTGAAAAATTGCAATGCATAGTGAGCCTGAGAGTTCATTTTTTTTATTTTTGCAGGTAAATTTATAAAAAGATTGGTGATTATGGACATGGTGGAACCAGTAGTTTGTAAAAAAAAAGATGAGAAATGGAACATGTTTTAATGTATTTTGTTAAAATATATTTACAACTTATTTAGTTGACAATGGCTTATGTACATGTCAACTCACTTTGAATGCAATAAGACATATATTTTGGATAAAAAATAACCATTTACAATAACCTTTTATTGGGAAGGCGGAAAAGATTATTTATATTGTGGAAATAAGTTTATTAACTTGCATTCACTTAATATTGGGATGGTGGCAAATAAATGTCAAGTTGCATTCACCTAATATTGAAAAGGTGGTAAAACACAGTCTACCTATGATAGGACATATTGTGAATTTTATATGAACCTGTCCTATCATATATTAAAGACATTTGAAATTTTTGTTGGCAGGTTTATTGCCCAAAAGTGGGCCCCAGGCTGTCACATACTATACCCACCATATGTTCTATGCCCACAATCGGCTCCTCTCCCTTAGTTGAGCACTCCAATTTGGGGCCTCTCATACGTGGCAATTTCGAATTACTCCTTATTTGGCAAGATCCCTCTCATCATCAAATATGATGCCATATCAGTGTGTTTTTGTTGAGGTGTCCAAAAAATCCTAAAAAAAGCTAGACCCATAGTTATGCATTTAGTTATGTATTAAGTTATAATAATTGTGCATTAAGTCATGTTTTGTTGATGCCTATGTGACACCACTTGATTTGTTGCTTTATAGATCTAAAGAATACATTTCATTCAATTATAAGTACTTATGGTCAACACTAACAACTTTAAAGTCACAACTACTAGTGCTATACTTTTAAAAATATTAGGCATTAAATCCAAAAATATTATCACAACTATTGGAACATGCTCAACTATGGTTAATTTTGCACCCTCAAGCTTTTAAACCAAAATTTGGCGAGTTGAAGTCAATGATATAGGGGAGAGGGTCCAATAGTTGATATCAATAAGTAACATAACTTGATAATATCTTACAACAGAATAGAGTACACAAACAAAAACATGATAGGAGTTGCATCTTTTTGTTTCATGTGTTTTGATAAATAGGAGTTGCATTTTATTGTTTCATATGTGTTTCCAAAGTTACAAGTTTCTCTTATCGTATTCACCCTTAGCATATGTTATTTCTTATCTATTCATTTTCTAGTAAACATGAAACAACTCCTATAACAAACATCTCCTAGAATGCCAAATATGATAACAAAAAATGCAACTCTATACATTCAAACTTCAATAAATATCAAACAAAAAATACAACTCATATTTAATAGATAAATTTGACAAGTGTTGCAAATCAATCAACTGAGTAGACAACCACACAAACAGTAGTATAACACCTAGCTACATTAGTATAATCTGTGAAAGTAAAATAAACTATTTTTTGTATTTGCAGTCATGTATTGACCCTATCTAATCTTCTATTCCACCATTACTATGAACTGCCAAACTCAAGTTACAAACTCATTCAAATTCGTAGTCACATATTCTTGTATTTTTTTTGTATTAGACTATTACTTGAATGGTAATCAAAAGTTTGATTACTTGTGAAAGATATTGTAAAGTTATTTTCAATGGTGGTTATCTTCAAAGCCTCAAGAAGGGGTGCTACATTGTTGAGTTAAATGCTTACAAATTTTGGAAGACTTTCATTAGCCCTTAGTTTGATTACATGTTTATCTCTTCACTTACCATGCAAAAAAATAGAGTTTCATTAGCCCTTAGTTGAATACACTTAAACAAAATATTTAAATTGTCCACATCCCTACCTACATGGCAACACAATTGTTTAGTGTCAACATGGAACATACAAGGCCATGTCAACCCCTCAAGTTAGACTACACCACTATTGAGCCCTCTCTCTCAATCAACACTTTGATTGTCTAACATAACCATAGTAAAGTTGGATTCACTTGTGATTATCTTGAAAGCCATAGAATGGTTGCTACATTGTCCACCTAAATGCTTAAGACTATTTGTTTCATTGGCCTTTGTACTAAAAATATTCTAAAATTTTAAAACTAGTGTCGAAAAGTATTTGTTCCAACAGTCAATACTTTTTGGAATGATGATGATTCTCTGTCAATTTATGTTTCTAATAGTCAATGGTGATGATGATTTTGTGGCTTTTAAATCTTTGTATATGAAGAACAAAGCCCAAATGAGGACTAGACATGGTACAAAGAGATTGAGGACAACACTCCCTCCACATAAAAGAGGCGTACAACTCCCACCAAATGAAGAAAATAAAGATGTTAAGTAGGCCATTGCACAACCAATTGAGGCAATAGTTCAAGTGAATGCAGGTGTAAGAACAAAAAAGATTTCAATGCAATGAGTGTGGACCAAAGATGATATGGAAGGAGCACTTAAAGATGTTGAGGATAATGAATTATCAACAAGGGGTGCAACAAAGAAATGGGGAATCCCTACTAGGCACATTGACCAACTAGCTAAGTGGTTTAACTTCTATTTCAAAGAAAGATCCTCCAACAATATTAAATGTGGAGGAAGAGGAAAATATTATGGAATGGTGTAATGATATGGTTGCACTGGACCATGGGCTTGAGATTATCAATCTCAAGGCAGAAGTTGCACATATCTGTCAGACATAATCAAACCCATTTAAGGATGGGCTCCCAAGTAAATCCTAGTGGACAAGGTTTAAAAGGCATCATCTTGAACTTAAATTAAGGATAGTCAAAGGTCTTGATAGAGAATAGAAATAGAGCACTAAACCTAAAGCCTACAATTACATCTAGATTCAACATGACACTATCAAAAGCTTATGACTTCAATCCATATAGTCCTCATAGAATATGGAATTATGATGAGATCGATATTCAAATGGAGAGAAATAGAGCCATGCGAGTGTTGGTGAAAAGAGCTAGTAGAAGTGTAACATACATCATACCAAAGAGTAGAGAATGGATAACTATATTGTGTTGTGTGAATGTTGTTGGGCAAAGCATACCAAGTTTTTATTTGTTCAAGGATAAAAAACAACTAAAAAATTATGTTGTTGGGTGTGAACTAGGTGGATGTAGATGCATCTATGGCTACCCAAGCCCATGCATAGATGACAAAAGTAATATTTCTCAACTAGTTGCATAACTTTGCAAGATCAGTTCCAGGTGGTGTTTCACTAGCCAATAGACACACTAATTTTTAATGGCCATGAAAGCCATGTCACTATCACAACAATCCAAGAGACAAGGTCAATAGAGACTAACTTGTTAACATTGCCAACACACACTTCACACAAACTTCAACCACTTGATCTAAGTGTGTTTTCTACATTCAAATCATATTTCAAAACTAAAAGAGCAATGTGGTTGGCTAAGTTTTCAAATATAGAAATCAAGAGGGCATAATTGATAGTACTTTGTTACAAAGCATTTTAAAAGTATTGACTATTGTAAACATAAAAATAGGATTCAAGAGGATAGGAATATGGCCACTTAATCTTGATGCACTTATGGAGGACATGCATCCTAGTGACAAATTTTAGTTTAATGTATAGAACGACGTTTGTGCGGTGTAGAACATTCAATGTCTTTTAGGAGCTGATGTCTCAAAAGTAGACATGACAAACAACTTGCTATCAGGCCTTGCAAGGGAGGAAATACTTTCTTAAACACTTTGACTAGTGGTAGAGGAAATCAATGGCGCAACAAAAAGTACTTTTTTGGATGCTCAAGTTTGTGTTGTCATGAACAAAACTTAGCATGATCAACAAGAAGATGGACTTAGTCTTCGCATTCAACCAAGCCAACCATCATTGTTAATGGAGGGAGTTATGAATTTGGAAATTAACTTAGATTCCCATTAAGAACAACAAACACTTTCCTTGTCATCTCCACCACCAATATTGAATGTGTTTGAAATGATACATTACTATGTTAATTGTGGAGGTTGGGATGCCAAAGATAATGGTGAAAATTCTAGCGAGGGTCAATATGACATTCATGTAGAATCAAATCAATCATTGGGAGCCCAAAGTAACTCAAACATAAACCAATTCCTTAAACTTCATGTTCACATTGTCAAGGAAAGACCAAGGAATGTAGGGGACAATGGAAATTGATTGAGTCGACAATCTCAACTTCTAATAGAAAATGATTGCATGAACCTTTTGATGGAACAAGAGCAAAGGAAGAAACAAATTAAAGAATTGAAAGTAAGAAAGAGGGTGATCCTAAAATAGTGTGTCCCACTTTTTGCCCAAAATGGGACATTGAAATCAACATTTTTAACCAAATTTTTACTTTCCAACATCTATAGCAACTAAACCATTAAGAATTTGAAAATGATGTGAACTAGTGATTTTTGAGATTTCATGTGTAGATTCTAAATGTTTTTTTTAATTGTAAAAAAAAATTATGTAACTTTTAATAACTTATTTTTTATAGTTAACAGTACTTTTAAAAAGTGATGTGTATACCAGACAACATAACTTTTTTTACACAAAGAATAAAATTTTACTTTTTTAAACATAGATTCATAACAACCAATATCTAGTGTGCAAATATTTTTTCATAATTTTTTGTTGCATATTTTTTCATTAATCTTTTAAGTGAGATTAATTATAATTCATACGTAGGTTTATACCATACAACATAACTTTTTGTGTATATATCCAAATTAATTTTTTTATTGAAACAAGGACACCAATACCTAGTGCACATATATTTTTCAAAAAAAGCTTCTCTATTTTACTATTTTTCCACATGTGTCGAATACAAACTTTCATGTTCAACAAAAAACCTATATTCACTAGAAAATAGAAAATAAATATAATAAGATCAAATTAAATATATTCAAAATTATACTTGTTGGAAAGCTCATTCTAAGGGATATGATCCTCCAAATTATCTTGCCATGTTGATTCCATTTGCTAGTCTAACCCAAGGTTTGAAACAAAACAAAAATGATGAAAATATGAGCACTAAGGTAGAAAGGGTCATCCAAAGGCCTTCGTTCAAAGGACCTTCAAATGAAGGTGGACCTTCATTCGAAGGTCCCTTCCATGCACAAAAATATTAAATTATTAAAAGTTTAAGGAACCTTTGAATGAAGGTTTAACTTTGTTCAAAGATATTTATGCAGTCATCTTCGAACGAAGGTGTTTGTCAATTTATTCCTATTCAACCATGCAAATTTATCATGTCCCACAACTGGGACACACTATTATGGTCTACCTAAGAGAGAATAAATAGAGAAGAGAAAGGTAGAAAGAATTGTTGTAAGAGAAAGGAAGGAACAAGAAAAGTTAGATAGATACATTCAACAAAAAGAAAGAGAACAACAAAAAAATATAAAAAGGTAGGAAAAGGAACAAAAAAAAGAGTAAGAGAGGATCCAAAGGGAGCAAGAAAGAAGGAAAAAAGAACTTGAGTTAGAAGAGAAGGCTTTAGACAAGTAGAGGCATTTGAGCAATCCACTAAAACCTTTACTTGAAAAACATGCATTATTTAGGTAGATGATCAACATTCATGTCCCTCAGTATTCCACTACAATGAATTATGCAAGTCTTAGACCATCTCATCTAACTAGCACTCCAATTTCACCAACAAGGGAGGAGAACATGGGTGGGATAACCTTGTCAAGAAACCAAACAACACCAAGCTCAATGACATCAACCCCATTATCTTTTCGCCCATGGTTTCAGTGAAATTGGTTCAGTAGTTTTGGGAGGCATGTCTATCATTTATAATGTATGTTGTCTAGCAGACAAGGATCAAATGGCCTAATAGAAGCATACCATAGAAGACCATGTCTGATTGATATCTTTTGGGAAGCCTTTTTATTAATCTCTATAGTAGGTATGAAGATAACAATTTTAAGATAATGTGTGACAATCTTCTATGCCATTTTTTACTATAATGATTGTACACAAAGAAGTTTTATACACTAGTCTAGGGAGACATGTTTTGAAATTTCCTATATCAATGGTAACTATATCTATTACAATTTTTGTAATTCATCTTACTCTTACAAGTATGCCTTGATATATCCAATCAATAGGAAGAAAAGACACTCCTACATTTTAATGTCTAATATATGTAATGTGGGAAATATTTTTTTCTGATTGTGTAGTGAATACAAATAATAGCATTTCAATTTATGTCCATCATTCCTAAATGGTAATTTTTTGTAATTTACAAAAGGAAAAATATTTCATAATGATGCACGGCAATTGTGAATCCCAAATCTACAACATAAAACTTGTTCAAGTGTATAATCATAGGCGAGGGGGGCTGATAGTGGTGCACCCTAACTTTCAGGGTTCACATGGCCTTGTACATTATTTAGTGTTTAAGAAGACATTTCTTCATCTCACTCCTTTGTATGGCTATAAATGGAAGGTGAGGTTGTCATACCTCACTAAGGCAATGACCCACCTAGTTTTTCATTTTTTTGCCCATTGCTTCCATGTCGTGTATTATTTAGGCTAGTGTAACTTATTTGTTGTTTAGTATTTGAGAAGGCATTTATTCATTTCACTCCTACATTTGTCTATAATTGGAAGGTGAGGTAAGGGTTGACATGGCCTTGTATGTGTTATGCTAGCACTAATATTTTATTTAGTCATGCATGCAAGGAGGTCGACAATTTAAATATTTTGTTTTCAGTGATGTATGACTCACTATACATGTGGATGAGGCCAAGGAGTGAAGACCATTTTTTGGCTTCAAAATTATGGTTAATTGAATGTGGTGCATGTTGACTCCCAATTGTAGAACATCATCAATCAATCATGTGTTCCCATTGATATATTTTTGACATTCAATCATAAATGATTTAATCAAATGCCAAGACAGTTAACCAGAATGACTCCACACCCAACTTGCACACCTATTCATTTAGTAAGTGTACCTCCATACTTGCATGTATGGGATGGTCTACAAATATGAAATGATACTACCTTCAATGGTGTAATATGTAGCAATAAATAATGCACAACAGTTCACCACCGACTGAATCTTATTCCCCAATTCTTGTTGCATTTTCAACCTATAGCTATTCACTTCCACTATGCTTATTTCATGTCTTTGAAGGGATTGAGTGGAGAGAATATAGAGATTTGTGTCAAGAGACTATTATAAGTTAAGTGATGGTTGGAGAGAAGGTTAAAATTTGCAAATACAATTGTGTTCATAAACACAATCATAGGGAGGGTAGAATTCCATTGTTTTACTATTCTTGGAGATGTACTACTCTCCAATTAAAAAGATTTACAAACCAAAAACAAATGAAAAGATTTTAAATCAAGAGTTACTAATGTTTTCACCTAATGAAACAAGAGTAGCATTGAGTTGATCAATGTAGTAGCCATTGTTAGGTTTTCAAGATTATCAAGAGGATCCACATTATTGGGAATTCTTAGGAGAGAGTGATGATGGTTTGGTACATCTATTACTTCTAGAATTAGTTTTAGAATCGCACATGTCTTTGGAATCTAGATATGCTAGAGATGTTTTGCCATAGATTGAAGGATCCATATATAATATGTAATTTATCAAATGCCTTAAGATGCACACAATATTAACCAACACCATAAGGCATAAAATAAGCTATATTCATTGATGGGTTTGGAACAAAAGATGCATCATGTGGAAGTAAATCTAATCCTTATAATCGTCTCTAGAGATAGACAAATATTCAATGAAATTGCTAGGTAGATAATTAAAAGAGGAATAGAACATGAAAGATTTACCAAACCAACATAAAATTGTATTAGTCAAATATAAACTGAATTCGTAAATGAAGATAGTATCACTGTTAATAATTGTGTAATTAGCAAGCAAGAATGTTTTGACAAACAATGAAGCATTTGTAGACATTCATAATCATCATTTAAAATATCCATATTATCATCATGTAAAAGTAATTAAGTATCATCAATATGATCCTTTAATAAATCATCATCATCAATCCATTAGTGATGGTTTGATAGAAGATGAAAATTTGCAAGTATAATTGTGTTCATAAACACAACCATAGGGAGGGTAGACTTGCATTGCAGTGAATTGTAATTCATAGGTGTTTGTTGGATCTCTTTGAAAAACTGCATTCATTACAAACATGTTTACACACATACCCAACAACAAAAATAAGGAAAGAATTTTATATATATATATATATATATATATATATATATATGTTAGCTATCGTTGCACCAAAAGATTGACCTTTTAATGCCTGATACAACCACTTGACTTAACAAGCACGGGAGGCGGTTAAGCCCTTGTCGCAAACCACCATAGTGCAGCACTGAACAAGGAGACCAAGGGTCACACCTTGCAACAATCCCCCTAGTGCAAGCACAGGGTTTGAACCCATGACCTTAGCTCTGATACCAATTGTTAGTTGTTGTTGCACCAAAAGATCAACCTTTTAATGCCCGATACAACCACTTGACTTAACAAGCATGGGAGGTGGTTAAGCCCTTGTCGCAAACCACTGCAACACAGTGCTAAACAAGGAGACCAAGGGTCACACCTTGCAACAATATATATATAAGGACAAAATTTAATTGTGAAACTATAATGCTTTTGACTTTTTAGAAAATGTAGGGTTCAAGAAATGGTTTCCAACTTTGCTAACACCAGAAATAGTTTTCAACCCTACCAACACCATGAATGCACAATGTGAAGTAAGATGGTACACTTGAATCTAATGCAACAACCATTATTGGGATTTCAAGATAATTAATAGTCAATCCTTGAACTTTTCAATTTTTTTCACAAACAATCAAAATTTTGATTACCCATTACAACAAAACGGGTCATTATAATTTAGCAATTGAAAGAACTAAATATTCAAATTTATAACTTAAGTTTGACAAGTCATAATGACGTTCAAATAGAAGATTTAAATTTCCATAAGTAATTAATGTGTTACAAAACACAAAACAGAGCAAATACAATTATGTTCATAAACACAACAAAAGTGATGGTATAGTTTCATATAAATCTTGTTCTTCTAGTCATTTTGTTCTGCATATACTACAAGAAATTAGCTAAACACAAAAGATTACAAACTCAATGGTTAGATGTGTATTCAAGTAAAGGCTAATGAAACAACCATTCAATTCAAGTAAAGGATAATGAAGCAGATAAAAAACTATCATTCTAACTTCACAACATGTATTCCACAAACACTAAAACTATCAGTTACCCATTACCCATTACAACTTTGAAATAACTAGGTGGGTCATTGCCTTAGTGAGGTATGACAACCTCACCTTCCATTTATAGCTAGACAGAGGAATGAAATGAAGAAATACCTTCTTAAACACTAAACAACAAATAAACATTGGCCAAAATAAAACACAATAGACAATAAATGAGGTAGCATGGTACATACAAGGCCATGTGAACCCTAAAAGTTACGGTGCACCAATATCACGCCCCCTAAACCCTAAATCCCCAAACAAACACTAATGTAAACAATACACAATAGAAAAGAAATAAGTAAAAAGCAAAAATCTAGGTGTGTCATTACCCTAGTGAGGTATGATGACTCCACCTTCTATTTATAGCTAGATAGTGGAAGGAAATGAAGAAATACCTTCTCAAATAGTAAACAACAAATAAAAACTTGCATAAACAATACACAACAAAGAAGAAACAAGCAAAAAAATAAAAAGCCACCTAAGTCATTGCCTTAGTGAGGTATGACGACCTCACCTTCCATTTACAACTAGATGGAGGAGTGAAATGAAGAAATTCCTTCTCAAATAGTAAATAATAAATAAACACCAACCTAAACAATACAGACAGAGAATAAATGAGCAAGAAATAAAAACCAACTAGGTCATTGCCTTAGTGAGGTTTGATGACCTTATCTTCCATTCAAAGCTAGATGGGTGAGTGCATTGAACATGACCATTGAACAAACTTCCAAATTATCTCAACATTCTCTCAATGTAGACCTCCACATTCTCTTTTTTGAATCCCTTAAAATCCATGAAACAAGTATAGAGTAGAAGTGAATAGCTACAAGTAAAAAATGCAATAAAATTTGGGGAAGAAGATGATCGGTGGTGAACTGTTGTGCATTGTTTAAAATGTTGCATACTACAACATTGAAGGCAATACCATTTCGTATCTACATGTCATCCGATATGTGCAAGTTGTTATGTACCTAGGGATATGATATTATAATGTATTTAGGTGGATGAAAATGCTGACTTGTGGCACACATCCCTTTAGTTAGTTATATTGGGTCATGTGGATGTAACTTGTGTAATTAACTATATTAGGTGATGAATAAGCCTTCATCGAGATTACGCCTTTGTTATATTATTAGGAGGTTGTCTATATAAAGAGTTGAATATCATTATAAGGATATGTGTTGAGTATGATATTTTATTTGGGATCTCTTGGAGATATAGCATTCAGTGGCTTCTTCCTTAAGGAGTATCATATGGTTTTACCCTACCTTAAGAGTTTATTCTATTTCTACATATATTGTATATATTAGGGCATCTTGGCCCACAAACATCTCTTGTGTTGTGTGAGATCTATTTTCTAAATTATATTATTTCCATTATTATATGTGTGGATATTATCAAGTGGTATCATAGCTACAATTTGGGCAAAGGTGAGGACAAAACCCCAATTTTGAAGATTCACCTATATCTTCTAATCAACTATGAATTTCCCTACAATTTTTCACTAAAGTTAGAGGATCAATATTGAGTGAGTTATTGTAATTTTATGATTTTTCATAAATTCACTTTCTAGGCCACAAATCAAGGAACGTTTTTGATATTTTTACATTTCTAGAAAGTTTGTCAAAATTCATCAAGGATCTATTAGTTTTATTTTGTATTTGAATATGACTACATCATGGATTGGTCAGATCAAAGTTTCGTCAACTAGATTTTTCTTAAACCTTAGTTTCAATGAAGATTCCTAAATTTGATGGAAGTTGAGATGCATTAGAATGGTGGAACCAATATAAGAGAGCTAATGGTTGGAAAACATGTTTTTCTCTATTTTTAAAAGGTGAAGCTAGTTAATGGTATATGCCATTGCGTAATAAATGGTCTTTGAAGGAACTAGAAAAAACTTTCTTAGATAGATGGGCACCAAAATTAAAAAAAATAGGAGGATGACGAAAAGAGGATACAAATACATGCACATTGGCCCGAAGGAAGGAAGATTCAATCCTTCAATTTGATGGAGGGATTCAAAAGGAAAATGTTATTGTTTCTATAAACCCTAGCATCAAGCATAAGTTTATCAACATGTAATTAGCCAAGAAACTACAAGTACAAGCAAAGAACATCAAGGATAGTCAAATAGCTGGTAAGGATATTTAATTTTTTGAAGATTTGAAGATCTTTATGGATAAATATGTTTTACATTCAAACTTTTATGCTTTAGATATGGATGTATTGGATATTATTCTTGGTTATCCTTGGTTAGAATCTTTGGGAATAATAAACATCAATGTGTAAAATAAGTTCATGAAGCTTTGGTATAGGAAGAAAAAAGTTACATTATAGGATATAACACATAATGAAGTCCAAAGGAAAGTTAAGGAAGAGCAAGTTCAAGAATCTATTGAAGATTGCATCAGAAGACAAACAAGAGGATCAAGATGTAGAGAAAAAAGAGGAGACAAGTAATTCTCATCATGAGCCAAAAAAACTAGTGGAAAAAATGGTGAAGAATTAGAGAAGGTTCCAGTGAGAGCAAAGGGTCTGATATATAGGCATCCACATCAATGTGAGAGGCAAGAATCATGGAGGAACCTTTGTGGAGGCATTATAATACAAGGAATCAATAAGCCAATCAGTATGGACCTACATGGAATCAAAGGAACAAAATGGCTATTCATGGCAACAAAGGAGGACTTAGTATGATAAGGAATGGGATCAAATGGGTGCAACAAAATATGGATCAAGGATGGGACATAGGTATCATCTATCTAAAATCACTATAAGGATCAATTATGGATGCTTAGATGATTGGTCATGGCATCGTATTTGTAATGACTTGTGACAATCATACTATTTGGCTTCTTCTCATGTTTTGGGGACAAAACATGTCAAGAAGGAATGGCATGTTATGTACCTAGGGATATGATATTATAATGTATTTAGGTTGATGGAGACATTGACTTGTGGCACACATCCCTTTAGTTAGTTAATTGGGTCATGTGGACAACTTGTGTAATTAATTATATCAGGTGATGAGTAGGCCTTCATTGGGATTACCCCTCCATTATATTATTAGGAGGTGGTCTATATAAAGAAGGTGAATATCATTATAAGGATATGAGTTGAGTATGATATTATATTTGGGATCTCTTGGAGATATAGCGTGGAGTGACTTCTTCCATAAGGAGTATTGTATAATGTTACCCTACCTCAAGGGTTTATTCTATTTCTGCATATATTGGATATTAGGGCATCTTGGCCCACAAACATCTCTTGTGTTGTGTGAGATTTATCTTTTGCATTATATTATTTCCATTATTATATGTGTGGATCTTATCACAAGTATGGAGGCACACTTTCTAAATGCAGAGGTGTGGGAGTTGAGTATGGAGTCACACCAGTTAATGTCTTAGAATTTGATTAAAATTTGTGCATGCCGAAAATAGGTTAGTGGGAACACATGGTTGGTTGATGGTGTTCTACAGTTGGGGGTCCATGTGCACCACCTTCGATCAACCATAATTTTGAGGCCAAAAAAATGGTCTCCACTTGTCAACCTCATCCATATGTTTGATGAGTCATATACCTCTAAGAATAATTTTTTAAAATTTTCCACCACCCTGCATGTGTTGCTGAAAAATTAGTGCCAATGTGGCACATACAAGGCCATGTCAACCCTAAAAATTAGGGTGCACCACTATTGGGCCCTCTTCCCTATTCATATATATATAAAGGGCCCAAAGGCACTTGTACTTATATTACCAAAAAGGAAACAATTACAAGATTTGGGATGCCACAAAACTACATGTGACAAAAGCCAAAAATGGTGAATTACAATCAATTGCCAAGTAGGAACAAAACCAATGAGCAAGAGAGAACCATGTTAGCATATAAATTATGTTTTTATTGAGTTCAAAAATATTACTTTAAAAAAATAGGTTCAAAATCTATGCATCAAGTCATGTATTACTCTATGTTTTATATGTCATTACATGATTGGTTGTTTCTTTGATATAACTTGGAAAATGGGTATTTTTTGTCCATTTGTTAGATTAAAAACATATAAACTACTAGTGTTTAACTACTCTGCAGTAGTAAGCAAAAGTCAAAAAATAGAAGCCTCCTATTATGCATGAACATGACAATTATTAGTCCCTACATGACAACTGGATCATCTCCCCTAATTATTGTTGAAAGTAAATAGTCAAAATCTTTATTTTATTGGGGTCTTTCCCTACTTAAGAAATCATAGTGTATCCTTTGTTTAAACTCCTCTTATTGTTGTTGTTTATGATCAATGCATTTGCAGTTATTTTTGTTGTGTATAAAGTAATAAATAAAGTATAACTTTTAATATATTTGTGGAGAAGAAAAGTGTCTATCCTTACATTTTTCTCTTTTCGTTACGTGCTATCACTTTATGCAGAGGATTTCAATGCATGATTCTACTATATGTTTAGGATTTTTTGACACACTCACTAAGCTAAGACCCATTTCAACACTTTGTTATAATGTCTCATTACTCTACTTAGAACATTCTTGATACATTTCTCAGAACCTTCTCTACCCTATATACGTTTGCATTTGTAATTATGTTCCTTTGATAAATTCATGGATGATATATCATCCCCTTTTTCAAAATTTTAAATTTCTCACATTCCATGACTAATAGTCCCAAACATGATCATTAGCCATGAACGTGAGCACCAAAAAAGTTTGAATTATGTGTCTAAGGCTTGTATCTAAAGGAATCACCTTGAGTCATTTTAAACATGGAACATTGAGAGCATTTTTTGAGGACAACACATTTTCATATATGTCTCTAATATTTTGCAAATTTAGCACATTGACCTCTCTATCTACATCAACATCCAATCACACTATCTCATTTAATTCCACCGTTAACTTAGTCGAGCGGGACTTGACTAAGGTGCAAGGAAATCATGAACTTCAACCCTTGCATAGGAAGCCTCATGATGCTCCTTGGCACCACCATTGTTTCCCTTACCCCAAACATTAGAAAATGAACAAGTGTTGCAAGTACTAAAGATAAAATCTCACTTAGGATAAAATTGTAGAAATCAAGACAAGATAGTGATCTTAGAAATTGGGACAAGCTAGTGCCCCTAGATAGGATCACTATTGTGATTTTGTCCTTGATTCTCATATTCTCAAATATCAACCATCTTGACTCTCTTATCTAATTTATGACTTCCATTCTCTATTTGAAATCATTTTCCACAACATCATCTCAATTGAAGTTCACTTTCCACTGATTTCAAGGTACACAACCCTGACTATCTCATTTCTATTTCAACACATGTTAATTTCAGTCGAAGTAACTTTCTTTAGTCAATATAAACACTCATATTGATTAAATATTTAGAGGATTTAAATCACATTTAATTTGATACACCTTTTTAGATATTTTTAAGGGTAGTTTATTTCCCTTCATTTTGGTTATTTTGTAATTCACATGCTTATCGCTTTGGGTAAACTCTCTCATTTTTTTAAAGTTTTGAGACTGTGTGCTCTAATTTTTACCTCTATTTTAAAAATCTAATTGCTCATTGTGCTTTTAGTGTTTCACCAAGGGCTTAGACTTAGGTGATTGTCAACTTTTATATCCCTCTCATTGTTAAATCTTTAATCATGGATTCCAATGAACCCTTATCTTTAATCATGGATGTGATGTCCACAAAGAGCAATAGATAAGATGCAATAAACCATGAAAACACATGAAGATCATTGATATAATAATGGACATAGGCCAAGGATAAGGAATCATAACAAGCCATGACTAAAATTTTAAGGCATACAAAGGGGGGTTTGCAACCAATCAAGGGATAAACCCTAGATAAAGCAATAAAACCTTAGGGGGAAATCAAATCTAAAAAATGACAAGAAAAAATTAGAGCAATCAAATATCAAAATTCTAAAAATAAATGAAATCTAACCTTACAGAATAGATGTGTAAGTTACATCCACCAAATTGTGAACTAGTAAAGTCAAACGAAAGAGGATCATAAGTAATGAGAGGACACACAAATTTTAGATTTGAAATAAAGATGGTAACAACCAAAAATATCACATCAAAAATAAAAGATGGAAGAGGGTCAAAACCTTAGAGGGGTTTGTGGGTTGGGTCCACCAAAATGTGAGGACAAAAATACCCTACAAATATATAAAGGTAATACATCAAAATACAATTCAAACCTTAAGTAAATTAAAGAGTTGAGTCTAATTAATCAATTGAAGTAGGCTAACTAAGGTTATGTGTGATGAAAATAAAAATGAGATAGAATTATGTGCTTACTTCCAATTTTGACACGATGTGAACTTTGAATGGTGCAACCTTATAATAGAAAGAGAATCTAGAATATGATATTAGGTATGAGGTTAGAGGGCTGAAATGACTGAAATCCAAGAGTTTGGGATGCAATTGTGCTAGTGGTCATGTCTAAGGTGGCATGATTTCGTCAAGATGACATAACATCTTGAGTAGAATTAGATCTTTGACACCTACAAAACCTATCCGCTTGGCATGTATATATGAAGCAAGGAATACTAGGTGGTGTTAAGGAGCATTCTTGGGACTTGCTATGTAAGGATCGAACTTTAGGACTTCCTTGGACCTTAGTCAAGTCTTGAGACTGAGTTAATAGTAGTAAAAGAGATAAAGCATGGTAATGAATGCCAACGTGTGGTGGCAATGGATGCCACTGAGCTAATTACCCATTCTTCCTAAAACCCGATGCATACCAATAAATGATTGTATTTAGAGATGTAATTTGAGTGTGGTTTAACAATAGATGTCGATTTCTTGATTATTGTTTATTGTTGATACTTGATGTTAACTTATGATGACTAATGGCTAATTCTTGGAAGAGGAGGAAGGATTTTGTCTTCTTTTGATACTTTGTGAATGCTATCTAATGATGTGTAAATGTTCTAAGATGATGTCTTTATATACACAACCTTAATCACATAGTTTGAACTTTTGGCACCCATATTGATGGTAACAATGATATTTGAACTTTGAAAAAGGGAGACACGATCATATTTACTATCTAGTCAAAAAGACTTAATTACATGTGTGATCCCATCTATAAAAACATAATTGCAAGTACAATCTAATTCAAGATGAACAAATTAATAAGATTTAGGTGAGACAAATTCTAAACATAAAAATATTACATGTAAAAATGTAACATTCATATTTTTAATAAATGAACATACCAAAATACTCAAATTATATTAAAACTAGCACTTGCACCCATAGGAGGTTCAAGGAATACGCTGATAGGAACAATGGACGAGTTTAAAGAAAAATTTCCGGCGTGAATTTTTTACGGCGTGAGACAATTCCAAGCACTATAATGCTCACATATAAAAGCCTATCGGCTAATTATGCCGAAGGCGTTCCCTCTATGAGGTGAACAGACCTGGCGAGTGGAATAGGCGGCTGAGACTCCTCCTTAGGCAGTGCAAAACGATTGAAAAGATCTCGTCCGTTCGTTTTCTTCATCATTTTTTCGCCGGTTTCATTTTCACGGATGTCGGTTTGTTCCCCGATTTTTACCGCTATATATTGTCTGACTTCCCGGTTGCTGCCTGTAATTTCTTCTATTTTCATCGCGCGTTATTATTTATTGGTTGCGTGTTACCGTATTATATCAATTTTCGGTCATCCGTTTAATTTAACTTTGTTCCCTACACGATTTCATATTATATATTTGTTATTAATTTAAATTGCTCCTGCCATTGCTTTTAAATGTCACTAAGCAAAAGTCTCCCTCATTATTTATTTTTATTTTAATATACAATATCAAATATTCAACATTATAATTTATAATAAAATATCTTATATATAATATTTGATTTTAATATTTATATATATTTAATATTTAATGTTTACATACATATTAATATATAATATTAGATATTTAATATTATAGTTAATAATTAAATATTTTATATATAATATTTATATATATTTGTTATTTTATTTAATATAAATTTTATATTATATATTTGTTATTTTATTTAATATAAATTTTATATTATATATTATATTTATTATCGTAAAATTAAATAAAATAATATTTACATACATTTTAATATATAATATTAGATATTTAATATTATAATTTTTTTTGTATTAAAGATAGTTCATTCATATTATCAAAACTTAGGTATAATTGTTGTGGCCAAGGGAGCCACCTTTACAAAATCTCTATATTTATACTAATCCATACAATAAGTAGCTATTTGTAAAAGCATATAAGTACTAAAAATAAACCAGTTCTGTCTACGTATATCAATCCAAAAAGTTCTCAGAACTCAGCAAATCATCTGAAGAAACTAACATATCATCCACCAACATTAGAACTGATTCGCAGTTGTCCATGATTGTGCACCCAGATTCAGCCCTGCTATTCAAAACATTCATCTCACCAGGGGATTCAACATGAGAGCTATCCAATTTCCTGTCAGGAGATTTGTGTAATCTTTGAGATCCACCTTCAGAACCTTGTTGTAAACCAGGCTTAGAGAGATGAAGGCCACTGTACCTTTTGTGAAGATCATCCAACTTTATGCTAAAATTCTGATAAGCTTTGTCTAGACTCTGTGGTTTCACTTCAAACTGTTTGAAATCCTCTTTGCAAATCCCAAAAGAACCTTGTTCAGAAATCTTTAGAAGGTGCTCAAACTGGATGTCCAAAGAAAGAATTACCTATATAAACAAGTCAGCAAGTGTGAGTTTTAAATCTAACTCAGTAAGACTTCTTCTCCTGCCTTGAAAATGGTCCTCATTTCTTTTCTTCCACAAAACCCATAAAATTTTAGTTGTTAAAGAAAGCCAAAAAGCATTAGGTCTAGCATTAAACCTTGAAATAGAACCAAATAAAATTTCCATCTTGCATTTCACATTACTCAATGACCAATTTGACACACTACCCATGAATAGGTTCCAAGCATGACAAAAAAAGGACAATTAAAGAAGATATGGCCACAAGTTTCAAAAACATTACAGATAGTACAGACATGGTTATTATGACCAACATGCAACTTTTTAAAAAGTAGTAACCATTTAAAACACCCCTTTTTGGGTTCCAAGGGTTTAGCCCAAATATTCCTAAAGACAATAGCTAGATCCCAGACAACAACATTCAGATTCCATGCTTTGACACAATGCTCTAGGATCTCATTAGTGTTTGTAAGCAACTTATAAATCCTTTTTGATTCACACACTTTCACCTTGGTTTCATCTTTCCAATACAATTTTTCCAACCAATCCTCCTCATTTAACAATTGGGGTTGAACACGATTACTTGGAAAAGCTGCAAGAAGAACTGAATATGTCTTATTTTGACTCTCTTAACCCAAATTTTGATTTTAAACAGTCTCGGCTTTTGATGCCATTAACAAAGAGCACATCACTTAAAGCAGACAAGCCCAACTTATGCCATTTCAAACCTGAACAACCTTGGATCTGCGCCAAGGGCTTGTCTTTATATTTCAAATGCCACCAAACAGAATAGTGCCCCCCACTGTTTCAAAGGGCAATTCACTTCAGAGAAAGAGATCAGGTTTCTGACAACCTCCCACCCTCTCCAGATGGACCCAAAGACCACCGACCCAAAAGGTTTCACTTTGAAGTCCCCAAAAAGACAATCAAAAGGATGCAAGTTACCCCAACCCTGAGCTTTCCTAGGGTGAGCCAGCCTAATATTATTCCTAACAAGGACTTTCCAAGGCTCCTTGCCCTCCAAGGATCCCACAATCCATTTTGCCACGAAAGTCATACCTTGAAGCTTAAGGTCTTTCAAACCCAAGCCCCTAAAGTCTCTGCTGATACAACACCATTTCCAGTTTACATAATGCTTCTTATTCTTACCATTACCATCTGACCAAAGAAAATTCCTAATCACTTTTTGGATGCTATCTATTTGCATATTTGAAAATAACCACATGGAAGCATAAAAAGTAGTATAAGCAGATAGCATCTTTTGACAAACCTGAAATCTCCCTGCCAGAGAGAGCACTTGTCTGCTCCAATTTTTAAGCTTGATTTTAATTTTGGCAAACAACCAATACCACATGTGCTTTAGAGAGGGGTCAATGGCAAAATGAATCGTTAAAAACCTGACCAATGTTTTTAGGCCCCTCACTACCAATCCCCCTCACCAACCCAATATTAATAATTAAATATTATATATATGTGGGTAAATGCAAGGAGATGGGGGACCAAAAAGTTGCCACCATCTCCAAAATTAAAGAAAAATGCAAGTGCGTTATAGCACTCTCACGTTTTCCTTTCAATAAAAGCAAAAAAAAAACCATTTCTGCTCATTCACACCGCGACTATTTATCCTCACAGCAGCAAAGAAAACAAGCAAAAACATGATCGCGTTGAAGAAGAGGCCATTGAATCAAGTGTAATAGAGAAAACAAAAAATTCACAATGCCACCTCGCCACCAAAGACATCATCGTGCAAATTTGGAGGCTCTAGCACATGAAGAAGGTAGGGTTTGACTGATTTTGTTAGTTTGAGAGAAATTTTTGAGTTTTGCAATGTTTGATTTGTTTTTATATTGCATTTACAATTATTGGAGAAGGAGAAAACCTAAATCCAGCTGAGGAGGGTGAAAACAACCCCCTAAACCCTCCAAACCCTCAAAACTCACCTTCACCTCCTTTTCATGTAAGGGATAATCAAGAACACTACCTAGGGATAATAGAAGAAAATAAGAAACATCTTGAAACTATTATTCAAACCCTAAACAATCCAAGTGGAACCACTGATCGTAGGAGGGCACTTACAAAATCACTACAGGAGATTGTTTCCCACATGGATTTGGTGACAAAACAAATCACCGAATTCCAAGACTACAGGGAGAGGAGTAAGCAATATTATGCCGACAAGTTGTCATATGAACAAGTCAAGAATGAAAAATTTACAAAATCCCAATTATGTGCACACTTTATTAATCCCAAAACCAGCCAAAGATTAGAAGAAAGTTGCAAACGGTTTCCTATACATTGGTGTAGGAATGAAGAAATATCTTGAAACTTTTGGGATAGATGGTACATGTTCTTCAATGAGTACCCATGCAACAATGATGAGGTACCACAATATTTCTTGAGGATACTCTATTGCGAGTACGTCCTCAACAAGATTTTGAATTATTTTGACATTCGTGAGTTACAGGGTAGAGGTGGTGGCTCTGCCCAAGATAGACCCAAAGCTCAGCGAGATGAAGACCATGTGCCTATGCCCCGAGTGAGGCCAGAACGTAGATCACTCCCTTTGGATTTGAAGGAGAGTGTTGAGCTGGAGACTTTACATTCATTGACTACTCTCACCCAAACTCTATCACATCATGCCAATGATTTTACCCAGGCCGATGAGGGTGAGAGTAGTAGGCGTCATGTGTCCCCACATTTGTGCAGTACATGTGGGAACCTATGTGATTATGGGACGCAGGAGGCATGACAGGACTTTGCAACACAAGGGCATCATGCTGCGACACAGGAGCAGGACATATTAGATGATCTTGTTCTCAGCAACGATCTCTTACAACATACATTTGGTATTGACTCTTAGGTAATTTGTTACAAGTTTCATCTTGATTTAGTATATTGTTATTTGAAATTTGTAATTAATTTTATATGATTATCTATATTATAAGTCAAAAATAATGTATGTAATTGTTTGTGCAATGAAATTCCAAGGTCAGAGTCTTCATTCTGCCTCTGTTAGCCATCCATTGGCAGGTTATGAGAGGAGGTCAAGTCAACAGGTATGTAATTTATCACATAATCATAATTATTGTAGATATGTCAATGGTAATATTACTTTGTGACAATTTGATGATTTCAACAGTCACCGGCACCTCCACGATTTCCTTGGTCCCCTGGATGCCAAACCACCACTTTAATGAAGGTAAATTTAACCATTTCTAATCATTATGCATTTTTTAAATAATGCTATGTATTTATTTTGTTTGAATAATCTTGAACTTGATTTTTAGATGTTGAATATAGTGGAGACTCCTCTTGATCTTCGTGCGTCAGTGCAAATAGGCATTGCTGCAGCCATGATGTCTACAAATCCTTTGATTGAGGTATGAGCAATAACATGAAAATATCATAATTTTGTATTTCTTGTTTTATCTCATGTCATTTGATGTACATAAATGATATTTATGTTTAGTCAATTTTGCTTCTTGATGCTTCTCACAAGAGGTCACAACTCTAGTCTATATAACTACGGACGAAGAGAGAGACAAGATGATGGAGAGTGATCATCGGTTGGTAGTAAGTAATCAATTACATATGTGATGTTATATATTTCATACATTTTCTATACTAATGTGCATTTATTACTAGGTGCAGCTGGATGAACTTTATTCGAAGAGGTCTACTCGATGATAGAGAAAGGATGTGTCACTGACTAGCTCTCCATCTTCACAGTCAAAGAAGGGCCGCCGATTATTTCTTAAAAGTCCATAGGAAACTAGTTTTTGGGATATTTTTTGTATGCCTAGATGGATTTGTATACATACTTTTGTATGTTAATCTAACGTATATTTTTGTATATTTGCTTGTATGGCTTTGTTTGGACATACCTATATGGATTTTTATATAAACTAGATGTTATATTCATGACATTATGTATATGACAATTTATATTAAATATTTAATATGATAATCAATTATTGTTACAGGAATTTGGTTTTACAAGTGCCAATTGCATTTGCTTGAAAGTTTATAAATCGTTTTCAAATAATCCATTTTGTGCATATCTTGCAATCACTGGATTATGTGGGATTATGCATTTCTTTGAGGCATCATTTCAAATAGTTCATGTGCCTTGTCTATACTTCCATACTTTCCATACATGTCTACAAGGGAAACTTTGCAAATACAATACATGTGATAAAATTTCTATATCATTTATGCTTTGATGGTTGTCCACACCATGTTCTCTAGATCCCATTATAGCATAGGCAAGGAGGAAGTTGGTTAAGGTTGTGCAATTTGGTTTTAGATGTGCCAAAATTTATGTAAATGCTTGAAATTTATTTTTGTGCATTTGCTTGAGAGTTTTTAAAGCCTTATGAAAAATCCATTTCGTGCATATCTTGCAATAATTGCATTCAATGAGACAACATTTCTTTGAGGCATCATGTCAAACAGTTCATGTTCATTGTATATGCTTCCACACAAGTTGCATACATGTTTTGTAAGGTACTTACAACTACGACATTTGACAAAATTCCTATATCCTTTATGCTTTGATGGATGTCTATACCGTTCTCCAAACATACCATTTCTAAGGGTTTGGAATTTGGCTTTACACTTGCCAATTGCATTTTCTTGGAACTTTCTAAAGGCTTATCAGAAAATCCATTTTGTTCATATGTTGCAATCATTGTATTCCATGAGGTGACATTTCTTTGAGGCATCATGCCAAACAGTTCACGTGCCTTGTCTATGCTTCCACACTTTGCATACATGTCTCTAAGGACAGTTGCAACTACAACATCTAACAAAATTGCCATATGTTTTATCCTTTTGATGGATGTCCATTTGGGCATAGGCAAGGAGGATACTGGCTAAGGTTGTGGAATTTTTCTTTACACCCGCCAATCACATTTGCTTGAAAGTTTCTAATGCCTTATCAAAAAATCCATTTTGTTCATATCTTGCAATCATTGCATTCAATGAGGTGACATTTCTTTGGGGCATCATGCCAAACAGTTCATGTGCCTTGTCTATGCTTCCACACTTTGCATACATGTCTCTAAGGGTAGTTGCAACTACAACATCTAACAAAATTGCCATATGTTTTTATCATTTTGATGGATGTCCATTTTGGCATAGGCAAGGAGGATACTGGCTAAGGTTGTGGAATTTTGCTTTACACCCGCCAATCACATTTGCTTGAAAGTTTCTAAGGCCTTATCAAAAAATCCATTTTGTTCATATCTTGCAATCATTGCATTCAATGAGGTGACATTTCTTTGCGGCATCATGCCAAACAGTTCATGTGCCTTGTCTATGCTTCCACACTTTGCATACATGTCTACAAGGGTAGCTACAATTACAACATATGATAAATTTCCTATATCCTTTATGCTTTGATGGATGTCGATAAGTCATTCCAAACATTCTATATTGGTGTATAGATAGGGAGGATGTTGGCAAAGGTTGTGGAATTTGGCTTTACATGTGCCAACTGCATTTACTTGAAAGTTTCTAAAGTCTTTTCAACAAATCCATTTCGTGCATATCTTGTAATCATTGCATTGCATGAGACAACATTTCTTTGAGGCATCATGTCAAACAGTTCATGTTCATCAAGTATATGCCTCCACACTTTGCATACATATCTTGTAGGGTACTTACAACTACAACATTTGACAAAATTCCTATATGCTTTCTGCTTTGATGGATGTCTATACCATGTTCCAAAGATACCATTTCGAAGGTTTTGGAATTTGGCTTTACACCCACCAATTTCATTTGCTTGAAATTTTCCAAAGCCTTATCAAAAAATCCATTTTGTTCATATCTTGCAATCATTGCATTCAATGAGGCGACATTTCTTTGGGGCATCATGCCAAACAGTTCACGTGCCTTGTCTATGTTTCCACACTTTGCATACATGTCTACAAGGGCAGCTGCAATTACAAAATTCCTTATAAATGATGATGATGAGCGTCATCATGATTATTCTATTGCTTCACATCCAAATGCACAAATATCATGCACCTCCCCTTATGGTGAAAGACTAGCTTGATTTATACCCATTTTCTCAACCAAATCTGCAACTTGTTCTTCATGCTCATGGCTGTTGTAGGTTTGATAAAACTCATTTTTATGATGCCCAGGTTGTCCTAGACATGCATAAGGTTCATAATTTCTGAAAAATCAATCTATAGTTCATTTTCTTGACCCATGGAAAAAGTTATAACCGCTGTCCCAAAGTCTAGAGGAATAAATGTGAAGACAACAATCATGACTTGAATGAAGCCCTTTGCAAGTAATTTCAAATTGGGCATGGAGTTTACCTTCTTGGACCATGGTAGATGTTGTGACGACTGTTTTTAAGCTTTAAACCCCCATGATGACAATCCCCCATATAGTCGATCAAGGTAACCACCATCATGTAGTAACAAAGGACAATTAGGAAATTTTGAAATATTATTGTGTTATGCATACAAATCATCATGAATATGTGCATAAGGGATGTCCTAGCCCAAGACACTAAAGAGGACTATTAAAATGATGAAAGACCATGTTGAGACAGTCATGATGTCAAGGTATGAAGAGCTGACACAAGGTGGAAACATGATGAATTTGGAGTCTCTTTGACTGAACTAACTGATATGCCTACACATGCATGGATACAATGGTTAATGATGATAGAAAAATATGTTAAAACTAAAAATAGACGATCACATGGATCTTTTACCTGATTTCTTAGCCTTATATGTTACTGTTACACCATTTTCAAGGTCTTGGTTGGCTGGATTAGTAAGAGGAAACCACAGAAAGGCCTTGAAAATATTTGAGTGATGCACGAAATAGAAGCTATGATGTAGAATAATGGATGTACAAATCTCTCCCAACTCAAGATCAGCCTTGTTACAATATCATATTATTGTTTTATGCATGAGGAAGGATAAAATGGGTGTAGCTCTTAAGATCCCTAAGACAGAAAAACTACCAAACTTTCACGCAACAGTTCTTGGAATTCGTGGCAGATGGGAACATTCTGTTTGGACTTGTAGGTGCATGTGGGGTCCATCCACAATAACCTCTCTCAGTTTCATTCAACTCTAGTATATTTGGCTGTGCCATAATCAAACACATTCTTGCAAAATGCTTCAGTTTCATGTAGTGGAAAGGTGCCAGGAGTGACATTTTGCTTTCCATAGCTCGTGGGGCCGAATGGACTTCACCAACAAGTCGGGATGGGTAGGTAAATGCCAGGGGAGGTTTCATTTCGTGTGCCAAGCACCCCAGTCATTCAAGGCAGCAAGCTACCGACAAAGTCCCTTAAGATCCCTAAGATGAAAAAATTGCCAAACTTTGATAGAGCTTTTTCTCAGAATTTGTGGCAGCTGGGAACATTTTGTTTAGACCTACAAGTGCCTGTGGGGTCAGTCTACAATAACCTCTCTCAATCTCGTTCAACTCCTGTTCGTTTGACTGTGCCAGAATCAAACGCATTCTTGCAAAATGCTTCAGTTTCATGCAGTGGAAAGGTTGCCAGGTGCCATAGATTTTGATCTTCTCATCGTGGGGGTGAACTAATTGTGTCAACACATCAGGGTGGGTGAGTAAATGGTAGGGAAGGTCTGGTTTTGTGTGCCAAGCGTCCCAGTCGTTTGGAGTTGTAAGCTACTGACAAAGTAGAAAGTTGCTAACACTAAAATTTTGCATTCCATAGGTCTTGGGGGCAAAACAACTGCTCCAACATGTCCGTGTGGGTGGTTAAATGCTAGGGGAGGTCTCATTTCATGTGCCATGTGCCTCAGTTGTTCCAGACTGCAAGCTATCAACAAACTCGAAAGGTGCTAGGAGTGACATTTTGCATTCCATAGCTCATGGGGCCGAACAGACTTCATCAACGCATCAGGGTGGTCAGGTCAATGCCAAGGGAGGTCTCGTTTCATGTGCCAAGTGCCCCAATCATTCAAGGCTGTAGGCTACCGGCAAAGTCCCTTAAGATCCCTAAGACGAAAAAATTGCCAAACTTTGATGGGGCAGTTCTCAGAATTCGTGGTAGCTGGGAATGTTTCGTTTGGACCTATAGGTGCATGTGTGGTCCATCTACAATAACCTCTCTCAGTTTTGTTCAACTCCTGTCCGTTTGACCGTGCCAGAATCAAACACATTCTTGCAAAATGCTTCAGTTTCATGTAGTGGAAAGGTTGCCAGGTGCCATATTTTTTGATCTTCTCATCGTAGGGGTGAACTGACTGCACCAACACATCGGGGTGGGTGTTTAAATGCTAGGGGAGGTCTCGTTTCATGCGCCAAGTGTCTTAGTCGTTCCGAGCTGCAAGCTATCGGCAAACTCGAAAGGTCCTAGGTGTCGGTAGCTTGCAGGCCATAACGACTGGGACACTTGGCACATGAAACGAAACCTTCCCTACCATTTACTCACCCACCCCGACATGTTTATGTAGTCTATTCCGTTTGGTCCCACAATGAGTAGAACAAAAAATATGGCACATGGCAACCTTTCCATTGCATGAAACTGAAGCATTTTGCAAGAATGTGTTTAATTCTGGCACGGTCAAATGGATAGGAGTTGAACGAAACTAAGAGAGGTTATTGTAGATGGACTCCACATGCACCTGTAGGTCTAAACTAAACATTCCCAGCTGCCACGAATTCTGAGAATTGCCCCGTCAAACTTTGGCAGTTTTTTCGTCTTAGGGATCTTAAAGGACTTTGTCGGTAGCCTGCTGCCCCGAATGACTGGGGCGCTTGGCACATGAAATGAGACCTCTCCTAGCATTTACCCACCCACCCCGATGTGTTGGCAAAGTCCGTTCAGCCCCATGAGCTCTGAAATGCAAAATGTCACTCCTAGCACCTTTCCACTGCATGAAACTGAAGCATTTTGCAAGAATGCATTTGATTTCAGAACGATCAAACAGACTGGAGTTGACCAAAACTGAGAGAGGTTATTGTGGATAGACCCCACGTACACCTGTAGGTTTAAATGAAATGTTCCCAGATGGCACGAATTCCAAGAACTACTCTGTCAAAGTTTAGCAATTTTTTTTGTCTTAGGGATCTTAAGGGACTTTATCAGTAGCCTATTGCCCTGAATGATTGGGGTGCTTGGCACATGAAATGAGACCTCCCCTGGCATTTACCCACCCACCCTGATGCATTGGTGAAGTTCGTTCGGCCCCACAAGCTATGGAATGATAAATGTCACTCCTAGCACCTTTCTGCTGCATGAAATTGAAGCATTTTGCAAGAATGCATTTGATTCGGACACAGTCAAATATACTAGAGTTGAACAAAACTGAGAGAGGTTATTGTAGACAGACCCACATGCACCTGTAGGTATAAACAGAACGTTCCCAGCTGCCACAAATTCCAAGAACTGCTCTCTAAAAGTTTAGCAGTTTTTTCATCTTAGGGATCTTACGGGACATTGTCGGTAGCCTACTGCCCCGAACGACTGCGATTCTTGGCACACAAAACAAGACCTCCCCTGGCATTTAACCGCCCACCCCGACACGTTGGTTAAGTCCGTTTGGCCCCACAAGCTATGGAATGCAAAATGTCACTCCTAGCAACTTTCTATTGCATGAAACTGAAGCATTTTGCAAGAATGCATTTAATTTTGGCACGATCAAATGGACTAGAGTTGACCAAAACTGAGAGAGGTTATTGTGGATGGACCCCACATGCACCTGTAGGTCTAAACAAAATGTTTCCATCTACCACGAATTCAGATAAAATCTCTATCAAAGTTTGGCAATTTTTATGTCTTAGGGATCTTAAGGGACTTTGTCGGTAGCCTGCTGCCCCAAACGATTGAGGCACTTAACACCATATTTTTTTATCAACATCAACATCATGAGGACACTAAAGAAATCCTTGACACATGAAGACACTGAGAACACTGAAGACATGGAGGATAAAGAAGCATGAAGACATGAACAAATTCCTGTCATGAGGAAGAACCACAACCCAATCCAACTCCTGAAAGCATGACATGTTATGATGAAGAACCACAACCAAATCCAATGATCCAATGGCATGAACCAATGACATAAGCAACTATGTCCTACTATTGTAACATGATAAACATGAATGTTATGAACTAACATCCAAACCCTATGACATCAATCTTGATATAACATGAGTGAAACACGAGTGAACAGGATTAAGACCAATTAGGATCAACTTCATCCATTACTTAGATCTAAACCCATGAAGCATAACATGATGATGATACAAACATCAAATGTATACCATAAAAAACAAATCAAATGAAACATGAGGCCTTCAATGCTCAAGTTCATAACACTGCTTGTCAAGTTCATACCACTGCTTGAGTGAGATCTTCACTATGCAAGTTCATGCCTTGTCTTGAAGCACTACAACTCTGTACATCACATCACATATTCTATGAAGAAGCATAATGGTATCATCAAACAATAGAAAACCAATAGACCTACACAATTATGCATTCCTTACTTTCAAGCAAATGCAATTAGCACGTGTAAAACCAAATTCATGTAAGGATAATTTATCATCATATTAAATATTTAATATAAATTGTTGTATACATAATGTCATGAAAATAAAATCTAGTTTACATACAAAGCCATATAGGCATGTCCAAACAAAGCCATACATGCATATATATAAAATATACATCGGTAACATACAAAAGTATGTACATACATCGGTACCATACAAAAGTATGCCCCAAAACTAGTTTCCTATGGACTTTTATGAAATAATTGGTGGCCCTTGCTTGACCGTGAAGATTGAGATCCAATCCATGACTCATCCTCTCTCTACCATTGAGAAGACCTCTTCGACAGTTCAAGCTCATGCAGCTCCACCTATTAATACAATCAAACAATATGCACATTACTATAACAAAATGTACATGAAATATATAACATCACATATGTAATTAATCACTTACCGCCATCTGATGATCACTCTCCATCATCTTTTCTCTAGCTTCTTTGTCCGTAGTTGGACAGACTGGAGTTGTGACATCCTTTGAGAAGCGTCAAAAAGTGAAATTGACTAAACATAAATATACTGGAGGGAAGCAATTCATACTACTATTTATATACAAAACAAAGTACAAGTAACCATCTAGGAAAGTTTTATGCATACTTACAAATTAATCCAACAAACCATCTGGGTCTTCTCTACTCTTTATTGTGTCAAGTATTGCCTCATGGTCAAACTCACCCACCTTCCACAAGGTCTTGTTCAAAGGTCTACCTCGATATTGTATCAATGAACATTGGTTGCCACGACAAGGTTGGAGTAATGAAGAATCTTCTGATGCATGTCAAAGTCCTCAAATAGCCAAACATTAACACTCTTATGTGGGTACCTTCTAATCCATGTTCTAGTAATAGTCACTGATCCTGTATGGTATTCAATGTTTTCTCCATCTATAAGTGGGGCCTCCAATTTCTTTTTGGCCTCAACACAATGACACAAGTAATAATATGTTCCCTCTTCATTATCTTCTTCTGTAATAATTGCATAAACATGCCCTACAATGATATGTGCAGCAAATTAGATGAAATTAGTCAACATTACAAAAATACTACAAAGTTTAAGATAACATTAGGAATTTCAAATTTAACTATGCAAGTAGATATATTACCTAGTTGAACTAGATCTGATATATGGTCAAAGTCAACTGAGGATTCCATCTGTGTCAGTTTTAGTGTTGTCGGGGGTTGATACGTGTTAAGTGGGCTAAGATAACATAACTGCCATTTGTCAACCCACTCCTTTGACTCGCACTCATTCCAGGCTTGAATTGTACATGAAGAACAAAAGCACACCATCTTCCGCATATGGATACTCCATGAACCTACAATTGAGCTTCTGAAAGAGTGTAGCTCACTTGATCCTATCAGTGTACAACAGTCCTCATATGGTGCAATGTTAGTATCATCTATCAACCAAACAAATCTACGAACTGAAGACTTACCTTCATTACTTGGACCTATCGAAGAATTACACCACTCAACGATTGATTTTGCATCTATCAACTTTGCATTATCTTTATACTTTAATTCTTCTCATGCTATGGCTCTTTTGATACAGGCTCCTACACCATCATGCTCCCCCTTTCCATGCTCGGCCTCACAAAAGTTCCACATATGCTAAACACCTGTAATATTATGCCTCTTGCTCAACCAATAGAAATTCTGCGAGTTCTTGAATTGTGATGCATAATTATCTGACCATACGATATGCTGACTGAACAATATGCCCTTTCTAGCCAAATCATTGTAGAACACATGAAAGCAACCTTACATGAACTTCATGGAATGCATGCAATCATCACTTATATAAAAATGATACTCCCTTATGATTTTTTTGTCATCCTCTGTACTATCATTCACATGAATGAATGCGATGTGCACAAATATAGAAACCTGTGTTGAGTTGTAATATTGGGATTGCACCTCACACTGTGGCTGTAGACTATAGTTCTCTGCAAAGTTGACAAGTGAAACAATGCTACCAACTAGAATTATGTCCTTACGTAACTTAAATTGCAAGTCCAACCATCGAGCTCTATGGGCATGTCTTACATACTTATACACTATACTGTCACAAAATATAGACATAAACTGATACACTGGAATTTTCTGAATAATATATTCACACCTTGTTGCTTCTTTACCATCTCTTGTATTGTATGCCACTATTTTATACTTGTCGAACTCTACTAGTTCATATCCAACCGCATGTATTCTTTCCATATGTTCACATATTGGCATACGTTGCAAGCCACCGCAATGCTGACATGTGCCATCCAATCATAATTTCCTGTAGAATATTTGACCTTCCTCTCTATCACATAAAATTATTGATATGAAGTCTCTTGAGGTAGTTCGTGGGGCACGTATGCCACAATCCTGCAAAACATTGTTAGTATGCAAATCTAAACATATAGACCGATAAACATCAAAATGGTTAGAAAAGTCAATATGTAATCTACAACAACAAGTAGTGCATGTGTGATTTATTTTGACAAAGAAAGGTTTTAGCATTTTAAAATATCTTTGAGAAATTTTAATTTGAGGATACATCTCTAGAAATTTACCAAAAAACTATGTTTGAGTCATATCTACAAAATGCTTTAGATGTGGCTCACGGTTTCAACTACTGATTCTCCTTTCGACCACATCCCTTTGATTCAGAGATACCCTTGTGTAATTCTTCTAAAAGTCTTCAATTAGTGATCTCAAAGCTTCAACAACAACTTTGTCTTTCTGTGGGAGTCTCCCAGAGAATGCCCACAATTCATTAGTGTTTGGATCCTCAACTCTTTGACGTCTTCCAACGGCTCTCATTAGAGTTTTTCTATTTATTTTCAATGCTTGACTTGTCCTTCTAATGAGGCGATCTTTTTTAATTTTTTGGCTTACAATTGTCGATGTAATGACACGTCGTGTGACATTACTATCCTTGGTGCGTGCGGTGGAATCCACACTCTCACACTCACTTATTAGATTCTTGACAATTGATTTTTCACTTGAGGCATTCGATGTTCTTAGGCCAAGAATCTTCATAGTGGGCCTAAATTTTAGATTTCTCATCAGTTCAACAAAGAGTTGATATCTTTCAATTTCATTTAAATTCTCAAAGAATAATTTCCATATCTTATTGGCATATCTTTGGCAAGTGCGCATGGGAATCTTATCTTGCATGGGCTCCAATACATTCTCATCAATATCAATTAGAAACTTAGGCTTCCTATGCAAAATTCTAGGAGGCGTTTTAATTGGTAAAGTAGACTCAACATTAGGAATTTCTTCAATATTTACTTGAGATGGGATAGATGACGTACCTTTGATTGGAGGTGATAAGGATGAAAATGGCATACCTTCATCTTGAGGTGTGAATGATGGCATGCCACCAACTTGAGAAGAAAATTCAGATGTGCCTTCTATTTCACCTATGAATGATGGAGTGTCTCCAATTCGAGAAGATAATGCTAGTGTTCCTTCAACTTGACCTGTGGACGATGGAGTGCCTCCAACTTGGAGATTCACTTTCCTCATTGCACGGAGGTTTTGCATTTGTTCCCTTTGTGCCGCCAATTCCATATGTCCCTTAGCTTCATTAGACGTGTCATGTTCCTCTTCAATTGACAATGGTGGAATGTCTTCTTGTATGGTTGAAAATTTCCTACTTTCCTGAATTCACCTCATTCTTTCTCTTTTCCTCTCATTCTTAGCTTCACACTCTTCTGGTGTTAGAGTCTTTGCTCGTTTCCTCAGCATGATGATGATTTCTACAAGCATGATGAATAAGACAATGATAATTAGAAATTTTATAATGACAATGAATAGCACAGTCAGAATGAATAACAAGGTTCTACAAACTTCTGAATAAGACACCTCATATCAAGATAACTTGAACATACATAAGTCATGGAATATGCATTTGAACACACATATAAGTCATGTAATATACACTTGAACATACAAAGTCATGGAGTATACACTCAAATACACGAAGTCATAAATGATGCACAAACAACACTTTTAGACTTAGATTTGATGAACTTCCAATTGCTGCCCCAACATTGTCATGCACAATCATTTAGGACAGTCATCACACTTTATCAAATAATGGCTGAGAAAGCTTCAAAACTCCTTGAGCAGGTCTGAAAGTCATGATATACACTTGAATACAAGTCATAGAGTATACACTCAAATACAAATACAATGTCAGAGTATACAATAGAATACCTAATCATGAAGTATACACCTGAATGGAAAGAGGACATTTAGGGAAGAAATTTAATACACTTGAATTATGTGATGTCAAACAAGGTATACTAATCACCAACTTCCAAACAAATCAACTTGCAAGTCCTAAGATCTCTATGATCATCGATGTCCTTCAACAGCTCCTTTATGCCTACTAGCCCTCCAAAAGGGGTCTTTTGAACATAAATTTCAAACAAAGACTCAAAACTAGAACTTATTCACCATTTTGAATACCCATTAAGGAGTTATTTAACATATCTCACTTCCACATAGGTTTGTTTCAGAACTTCATGTCCCAAAATTGACTGTTCATGTTGCTACAAAGGGGCAATTAGCCCTATTTTCCAAATCAAGTACTCAAAATCCTTCACCCAAACTTCCCACACCTACTCTATCACCCTTTTCAGGTTTTCACTAGACAAAATCAACAATTTTTGGTCAAAGATAGGCCTTCTACATCACCTAACCACCATACCCTTACTCTAGGCCTATTTTAGGCTAGTTTCCATGAGGGTTTATTGAAAATCTATCTTCTACACCCTACCACACCTTACCAATGGTTCAAAAACCTTAGGTTAGACATTCACATTCTTCCCAAACTCTCCCTTATCCCTTGTCAACATTGTTTCATCAAACTCTCACTCAAAACCACCATTCTCAAGCCAAATTTCACACAAAACCCTTGGGACAGCCTCCAAAACCCCACCAAATCACCTTCTCTGCTCCTAAAACCCAATACTACATCTAAGACCATCTAATTGGATCCATCCCACCAAGTTACAGGAGCCACAGTAAGTGGAATGGTTCATTATAACATTCTATGTAATCAAATTCCTCAAAAATAGTTTTCCCGGGCTGCTACAGAAAAATGACTCAAACTACCACCAAATTCAATGTGAAAAGCTCAAACTAGGTTTAAATTAATGTTAACTCAGTCCTCTACCAACTTCATAAGGTTTTAGAACATTTAGCAACTGTACGGAATTGTACTGGGTCTGGGAATAGTCAATTTGCAGAGAAAAATACAAAAAACATGGGTCTTTGTTATTGATATTCACTTCAAAACATTCTTCCTCCCTTACAACAAGTTCTCCCACACACACACACACATATGTTTTCCCTCCAAAGACCAACCACCTAAACTAACTAAAATGACCTTTTGAGACTAATTGACCCTTGGTATTCCATAGTATGTCTTTGCACTTCTTACATAGCATTTTTGAAAACATTACAAATATGACACTTTCTTTGTAATAATAAAACCCCATGACTCAAATTGCATTTGAAGTGGTCTATTATGACCTTATTCAATGACAAAAGACTCAAACTCTCCTAGAACCTAACACTTGACCAACATTAAGACCTTATTTACAAACTTTGCACAAGATAAACTTGGTGCCCCTGCACCATTATGGACTATGAATCTTATGAAGGAGAAAGTTGGGAAGGTTTCCAAAAGACTCTAATACTATGATAGTCATAGGGGACTGATGTACATAAATAGTTTTGTTCCTTCAAGACTATCATGAGTATTTCCATAAAGGAAAATAGGGTTGCCAAGAGACTTCAAAACTATTTGAAACCATAAGGTGTTGAGAGATCGCTATTTAAAGGTATATCTCTAATACTAAGCCTCCCTTTGACCCTATCAACTCTTAAGAACATCACCTTGACTACCCTTGACTGTATTGCCCCTTGAAGGCCATTGTTTGGACTCTTATATGAGTATTAAAGCATTATTTTAGGTTTGGAAATCATGAATTGTATGGTTAATTGTTTACATATATGAGTTGTATAGAGGTGATTTTGAAGGATGACAAAATGAATGCCATCAAAGGGGACTGTTAATCAACATAAATTGACTATCCTATTAGTCTTAAACCAATCCAAAATCCTTGATATAGTCAAAAGAACATTAACCCTTGAAGATAACCTTCTGGATACTCGTGATAAAAGATCAAAGACATCTTAAGTAATGCATAAATTAAAAACAACTTCATGATGGTCATGACTATGATAGTGGACTATTATATAGACTTGTGACTGTCCTACACTCATGAAAACCTCTTTTTTAGTGTTTTATCTCCTTATAACTCCCTTTGTATCATCTTGTGTCATGATGCTTGTATGTCCATATATTTATAGATAACTCTCTTCTCTAAAATTTTGTTATGTTGATGAAGTATAATACATAATCTCCATCATATTTTTATGGATTGAGTGGTATCAAAGTGAGTTGTAACAATTTGTCAAATAGGTTATGGTGCTCATTTCCTCCATTTTTGTAAGAAAACTATCATTTCATGCTTTGGTGAGATGTTAAGCCTAGTGCAAAGTGTTTTTTTTAGTACATGGGAGGGCTGCATATAGGGTATTTGTGAAGTTGCCACTGGCAACAAATTTACCACCTAGCTATCCTTAACTAATCCATGATTGCAAATGGATGTATTTTGGCTTCTATTGACTAAAAGTTCAACTTATTTATGAAATGGAGCATAAGGAATGTCCTAGCCCAAGACACTAAAGAGGTCTCCACATCCTCAAACCTTCTCCAAGAGAATTCATACTATGAAACATGCATGGAGAAGTTATGAAAAGGACACCTAACAATTATGTCTAAATGATCAATAGAGACAAGTAGGATTGTCATAATAGGGGGCATAGGATAGTCTAAGATTCAAGCCATTACATGGTTCTATTAAATGAATTGAATTATGCATGTATTAAGGAATAAATCCTTCTATATCATCCTTGGGCAAAAATTAAGAGTCTGCCAAAATCAATTTTGGCTCCATGTATACACTCAAATATGAGTATGACAAACAATTGTTCACTAAAATTATTTTATGAAGTATTTGATAATGTTTTTCTCTTGTATAGCTGAAAATAGGTGAAATGAAGGCATGAAGGGCTGAAACAAGGTGGAAACATGAGGAATTTGGAATCTCTTTGACTGAACTAACTGATATACCTAGACACATATATATCTTAGAACATAAAGAACATAAAAAACATAAAGACATAAAGAACAAAAGGACATATATATGTGAATTAAAATGGACATAAATTGAACATACCTTAGAATTCGATATTGCAGTTGACCAATTCTCCAAAAGATGGCTTCAAAATCCTCAAATTCTTCTTTTTTCACAAGTTTGATTATGAATTCTATATAATTCTAGAATAGGATTAGTGAAATTTATGGAAGAAACAAACATATATCATCAAATTCAATCTATATATCAATGGTAATTAGCTTTGAAACAATATCACACATGAAACATGAAACTTTCAGTTTAAATAATCAAATTTTCTCCAAAAACATGCAAAATCAGTTCTTCTACATTGAAAAAATGAAAAAAGGTGGTGGATTGATATAAAAATGATTCTCAATTAGTCAAACAACATGAAAAGTGTTTTCTTGTCCAATATACTCGTGAAAAGTAGGAATAATAGTCATGTGGGGTCTGAAACACGGATCCCACATGCTTTTTTACCATTTTCCATGCTTCCAAAAATGCACTCGCATTATAACGCGAGCACGTTCTGGGAAGCATGAAAACATAAAGGTTCATGCATGCAAAAATCATAACCTTCTAAATGTTGGTGCCAAAATCATGGTCTAGGATGTCATGCTCTCACATAAAATATATTGTAACTATGCATGTAGTGCATCAAATAGGTAATCAAGTGACGGTCCAAGAGTATCCCTAGACTCAAATATCCATGTGGTTCATGAAATAGAACTTTTTAAAACAATGAGGGACAAATGTAACCTTGTATCTACATGGGAGAGTCTCTCTCTCTCTCTCTTCATTTCTCTATCCTATATATAGAAAGGGATCGGGAGACATGGAGAGATAGAGAGGGACATGGAGATAGAGAGGATAGGTGGAGATAGAGACAGGGAGAGGGAGAGATGGGGATTGAGATAGAGAAAGGGGTCTATAGAGGGAGAAAGATAGAGATACATATATAGAGAGAGGGGAGATATAGGGAGATAGATGTAGCAAGGGAGAGATAGATAAGGAAATACAGAGAGAGAAGTAGAGAGGGGTATATTAAGAGATGGGGTTATGAGGATAGATAGCTTGATAGGGAAAGAGATGAAGATATGTCTAGAGACAGGGAGAGAGATTTCAAAAGGTAGAGGGATGGGGAGAGAGATAGAGAGGAGGAGAGAGAGGTAGCGAGGGATAGATTAAGAGATAGTGATCCATATGTCCAGAGAGATAGAGATAGGGATCCCTATTCTCTCCTCTACCTAAACCGTAAACCTAAACCTATAAACCATAAAACATAAACCCTACATAATGCCCGTAAACCCTAACCCCTAACCCCTCCTAAAATTGAGCAACCCTAAACCCCTAACCCCTAAACCATAAAACATGGAAGCAACCCTAAACCTTTATCTCCCTATCTCTCCCAATCTATATTGGTCCCCTCGATCTATCTCTCTCTAAACCCTAAACCCTAACCCCTAAACTCAAGAAACCCTAAACCCCTAATCCCTAAACCATAAATCCTAAACCCTAAACTTGAGCATCCCTAAACCCCTAAAGCCTAAATAATTCCCCTAAAGAGAGAGAGATAGAGAGGTAGGTATAGTTAGAGAGAGGCATAGAGGAGACATAGATATCTCTCCTAGGCTCGGTCTCCTCTATATCTCCCTATTCACCTCTCTACCTAAACCATAAACCTAAACCTCTAAACCTTAACCCCTAACCCATAAACCCTAAACCCTAAACCATAAATAATGCCCCTAACCCCTAACCCCTAAACCATAAAACTTGGAAGCAACCCTAAACTTCTATCTCCCTATCTCTCCTAATCTCTATTGGTCCCCTCACTCTATCTCTCTCTAAACCCTAGCCCCTAAACTCAAGCAACCCTAAACCCCTAAATCCTAAACCCTAAACCCTATTTACTTGAGCAACCCTAAACTCATGTAAATCTCAAATAGTGAGGGAGGGAGAGATAGAAAGGTAGAGTTAGAGAGAGGGGATCGAAAGAGATCTAGCAAGATAGAGAGACAGGGAGAGAGAGAGAGAGAGGTAGGTGTATACACCTAAAAATGACATGACTCTGTCTAAATAAATATTTTTAATATTTATTTAAGTCTACCTTCCTCTATCAATAAATAAATAATTAAATTTATTTATTCGATTCATATTCCTCTAAGTTAATTAAATATCAAAATATTTAATTATCTCTTCTAAAGTCAAAATTAAATTAAATCCTTTATTTAATTAAATTCTTCCCAGCAATTAAATAATTCTAAATTATTTAATTAAGTCAAGTCTATTCCTCCAAATTTAAATAAATCATTTAAATTTATTTAAATCCTCTCACTCTCCAAAAATAAAATATAATTAAATATTTTATTTATTCTTCCAAATCATGTGCAAGTAATTAAATAAATTTATTTATTTAATTTTGCTTTCTTATCTTCTAAAAATAAATTCTTCTTGTCATACAAAAGCAAAAGTTGAGTTAACTGATTTAAAGCTATCAACAAAAATCTTAAATTAGAAAAATATATTCTAATTTAAGAAATAAAACTCATCCTCATCAAGCAAGCAGTTAACTCAACAAAACATCTTTTTGAATGACACATGTCCTTCTATTCGTGCACGTTCTCTCGAACATCCTCTACCATTGATCTTCTTATTTCTTCCACACCATTGATCTTCTCTCACACAATCCTATAAATACCCCTCTATCCTTCCATTTCACATATCTAACATTCAAGTAAACTTATGCTGCAGAATCTATAGCACGCCATTGGCACCCCCATTTCCATACCACTTCATCTATCATCCATTGCATATTGTCTTGAAGCTCATCTTCAAAACAAACAAGTATCTAAGCCATCTCTCCTTGTCATCTTGAGGAATCAAAGCAAGGAAGCAAGCTTCTTGAGGGCCATCTTCATCACCAAAAGATCAAGAAAGAGTAGGCGAACAATGGAAATCGCAAGGTAAAAGGTTGTGAGTATCTTCTCTCTTTCATTTTAAATCTTCCTTTGCATGCACATTCCATTGATGTTTTGGGTTTTATTATTCATTTGATTTATCCAATTTTCCCCATAACATTTTTGGTGCCCACCATTCAGTTTTATGTTTTTTGCAATTTTTTGTAGTAAAAATTTGTGTTTCTCTAAACCCCATTGTTAAGTTTTGCAAGGATCTATCAAAAGGTGACCTCCTAGGCTAAAACTGACATCACCAACATGCTCAGAAGGGTTGAAAACCTTAGAATCACCTATTAATTCACAAAAATCAGAGACTGAAAAAAACCTCTGTGATTTTTTTGAGGGTGCATCCTTTTATCCAGCGATCCAAAGGGTGCTTCCGCAGGGTGCATCACTTTATCCAGCGGTCCGAAGGGTGTTTCCATGTCCTTTTATCCAACTGTCCGAAGAGCTTTTTTGCAGGGTGCATCCTTTTATCCAGCGATCCGAAGAGTGCTTCCGTAAGGTACATCCTTTTATCTAGCAATCTAAAGGGTGCTTCCATAGGGTGCATCACTTTATCCAGTGGTCCAAAGGGTGCTTCTGCGTCCTTTTATCCAACTGTCTGAAGAGCTTTTCCGCAGGGTGCATCCTTTTATCCAGCGGTCCGAAGGGTGCTCCCACAGGGTGCATCATTTTATCCAGTGGTCCGAAGGGTGCTTTCGCGTCCTTTTATCCAGCGGTCCGAAGGGTGCTTCCGTAGGGTGCATCGTTTTATCCAACAATCCTCCATCTTGCCTTCTTCTACATGCCATAAGGTTGGTATCTTTTTCTTATTGCCATAACAGGAGCATACGAACTCGTAATCACGCAAATAAACACTCGTTGGAAAGGTAATTCCGTGAACTTCACAATGGATTAGGTTTGATCAAGTGATTTTATCATTTTATCAGTTATTTTTATAGTCAAGGTTCAGATATATTTCCAAGCTTAAATCTAGTGTTTTTTCTTAGAAACTAATGATTTATCTGTGCAACTTGACTTAAACACTTGTCAAAGAGAGGAGAAAAGAAACTTCTGGTATATCTTTTGTAGGTTCCAGAACAATCATTTATCACTAAATTAGGCACACTTTTGTTTTGGGCTTTAAAATGAACCTTTGTGTGTTTAGTTAGGCAAACATCTCATTTGGGCTTAAAAAGAACCATTGTTTGGTCTTAAGAACATTTGGATTTGGAATTAAAAAGAACATTAGCACTTGTTTGTTGTGTTTGGTGCACTTACACACTTTGTATTACCCAAGGGCTAGAATCGAAGTATCCTCTCCCCTCGCCTTCAAAAGGATCTTGGGTGTAAGAGAAACGGTTCTATTCTCTTCTTTTTTAGGACGTGGGCCTGCCCTTGAGACATATCCGTACGAAGAACTCATTGGCAACCCCAAGCAGTACTTTCATCCAGTCTGCTATATGTAAATTGAGGATAAGGCGAAAGCCAAGTCTAACCGGTATGATCGCTCACCATACAGTGCTAGCTTGAAAGGAGGCATACCTTTGTGTATATTAAACTCCTAGTAAGGTTAGTTAGAGCCTTAAGTGGCTTGCTAGATGCTCGTGAGGTGCCGGTCCCCCGGATGTTCCCCCACTATGAACCATTATTTTAGTAGCCCAAATCCTTCTATTTGTTGGCACAAAAGGTGGGACCTTTGAAGCGGCCCCAATTCATGTGATTCTTAGTAGAGGTAGCAGGGACAATCCTAAGGTTCAATGGGGAGACAAGCCTAAAGAAACCTGGATCTAGTATGCGTGAGAAGTGAGTGCCGTGGAGGGGAGCCGGTGCTACCAAATCCTAAAGCTACACGCTTTGAATATGCACAACTAGGGGATTCAACAAATACTGTCTTTTCCAGCCTAGGATTGTAATTGTTCTTCTGTCAAAAAGTCTGCAAAAAAATATAAAAAAATAATAAAAGATAAAAATCATGAAAACTTCTATGCATTTGCTGTGTCTTTATCTGCCATAATTGAAAATCAAAAGCAAAAAAGACTAAGTTTTCAACCAAAAATAGAAAATTTTAAAAAACGTGCCAAAAAACTCTGCAAAAACAAACTTTGCCAGATCTACGCATATGCTTTGACCTACTACGCTTTTATCCTTTGTTTCCACACATTTGTAGCCGCGCATCTATCACAGTAAGCTTTTCCAATCTTGTGTCAATTTCTGTAGAGATGGCAAACCAATTAGAATATATTGCTCAAACACTCCAATATCTCTAATTGCAAATAAACCTAGGTCCCTCGCCCCAAGATTGTATAGCAATTGCTCAACAAATCCAAGTCTTACAACAAGAAATGGCAATCTTACAAGATGAACGTGCCAGTACCAGCTACTGCTCGCCCCAAAATCGTATATCCTTTTCCCATACTAATGACAAGGCAAGCACCACCTCAAGTTGGAAATCGTATACCACTCCGTCTACTAGTCCTCCTTCACCACCTACTAAGACGCCTATCCCAAAACATACCAGTCCTACACCAACATCGCCATCTAGTTCATCAAACTCTAAATGGACAACCAAAAAAGAATCGGATGAGTTTTGGGAAAAATGTTTTCCAAATTTATACAGCAAAAGAAAAGCTATGGAGAAAGCCAAATCCACTCATCCATGATCTCCTACACCTACAAAGGATGTGATCCAAGGACTACCAGCAGAGAGCCAAACATGTCCTCAAATTCTGGTCTTTGACCTTACCAAAGATTCTTCCAATGCCATGTCAAATCCTACAACCCCTTCATGTCATCCGCAACCCCTTGAGCTTATTGAGGAACCTCCTACCATGAACCAAAGTCAAGGTCCATCGAACATCCATATTGTCAACCAAGAAGCTATCCAAGATCTATCCACTTCCATTCAAGAAGACCAAGAGCTATGTCAAGAGCACACCTTAGAGCATGTGGAAACATCCACCCTTTGTCTAAATCAAGATCAAAACACCCCCACCCAATTTCAAACAGTTCATAACCTTTATCTCTTCCATGATCAAGATAATACCTATGAATAAGCTATCCATGAGCAACTTGATCTTATACATGGGAAAGAGGTCCAATTCCAACCCGTCCATAATCTATACCTTCTCTATGATCAAGATATTGTCTTTTACAAAGAATATGTTCATGAACAACATGATCCCATACCTATATGTGAGCAAGAAACCTCCATTACTTCTATTCATCTTCTATCTAATCCTATCCATGATCCAACAACTTCTGCTTCCTCTAATGAGACTTTTGCCTCCCAAGTGCACATAGCTGATCAAACTGATAACTTGGATCCTACCAAACATAATGATAATCAATATCCTAATGATTCCCCACCATCCGTTATTGACCAAGTTGCAAATCCCCCACCATATATCCTTGGTCTCACTACCTTCATCCATGAATGTTCTTCCTTAGAACACCAACATCCATTATCCTCTATCTCACCTTCTCCATCCAATAAGGAACTCGTGTCTAGTGTTCCACCTATACATAATCCCATCGTCTATCGCATACTCCAGAATATGAACTATCAAGGTAAAGGCTGGTATAGGAGCACCCCGAGACACTGAGAATCTAGAAGATTCCATGCATATTCTATTATGTCCAAAGTGTCATGTTTGTAAGGCCTTAGTGCCATATTGAATCTTAGTTGGCCAAGTAACGACATAACATTGAGTCTGTATACATGTCATGAAAGATTGTAACCGTTTTGAATGGATGTAACCGACTGGCAGAGGTGGTTCACCTTCCACCTTATGTAACTACCGGTATGAGATTCTATATAGCAGGGTTGTGTTCATTGAGAGACACAGAGAGAGGGAGAGAAGAGAGAGACAAAGAGGCAGACAAGATTGATGTATGTATATTATTTATGAGAGGAAGTAATAAAGAAGTTCTATTTGGTTTAATTGCACGGAATGTAGATCGGAAGCATTCCACTGGTTGAGATTTCTTCGAAGTTAGTGGAATGACTTCCTTAGGAGTAGATCATCTTCCATTCTGTTGAGTTTTTGTTGTTTCTGTGTGAGTTGTTCGGTTGCAAAGTTACAGAGATTGTCATCGGTGTAATACAGCCCTCGGGGAAACATTTGGGAAGTCATACCGATCAATGGTGTTATACCGATAGTAGGTGTATCGGTGAAGAACTGTTTTAGTCTCACCGAAGAAACATATATTGGCATAAGTTTTGCATCGTTTCACCGAATGTACATTGCGTATGTATATTGCGAAAGCATGTTGAGAATGTATCTTTCGTCAGATACAAATGGTGACCGGTCGTAACAGTAAAATCAGGGTAAAGAAACTTTAGTCCACTGATGATAACAAGTCATGCCATGCATATACTAAGATAATCCCATCAGTGCATCAGAAGAGCAGTTGAGAGCTTCGTTGATGAAGGGAGTCACACTGACAGTCAAAACCCATCGGCGTATCAAAAGATGAAGGAAATGTCCCGCCAATGATCTGAGTCTCACCGATAATGAGGAATGTGTGTGGTTCAATATTGTTTGGACCTTGAGAAGGGTATTGAAAGCCGATTAAGCAATAATCACTCTATGTTTTTGGGTTTGATGGGTATTCACCCATGTTTTGAAGTGCTTCCACTATGCGCTCTGCATCAAATTGGTATCAAAGCTGGCAAAAGGTCTAGGAAGTTGTGTTTTTAATTTATGTTACTAAGAAGGCAGGTGAAGAGTTGAAGGAACTGAAGAGTTGAAGCAAAATGTTTGGTTGGTGACCATTTTGGAAAACAGAGATCATAGAAGGTATTTTGAAGGCTGACAGTAGTTGCTAGACTGTTGCAGATACTCGTGCCATCTAGTTGCGAGAAGGAATAGGATTCCTGTAGTGTGTGGGCAGATGATGTTGAGGTCTGTCAAGACCATTCACCAATAGAGGTTTGGTTGGAAGAGGGTGCAGAGTGAGGCCACTGCGAGAGAGAGTGGTAGTGCATCTCCAAGATCTACTATTGGACGAGAGGAATGGGTCTGTAGCAGCATGTAGGATGGACATCTGATTGAGCATTGTGTTGTAGTCGTTGAAGCTTTGATCAATCTAAGAGTACTCCATTGCGAGAAGTAGAAGGAGCCTGAAGATACTCTGAAATGTTGATGGTAGTTTGCCATTGTTGGTTGGTTGGTCACTATTCCATTGATGTGAAAGATGAAGCCAGATAGAGATGTAGGAAAAAGTAGTTTTGTTTTGCAGGTACATTTCCAAGGGACTTGGAAATCTTTGTTGGTTGGTTGTATGGTGCAGGAGCACCCCGAGACACTTAGAATCTGGAAGATTCCATGCATATTATGTTCTGTCCAAAGTGTCATGTTTGTAAGGCCTTAGCCCCATATTGAATCTTAGTTGTCCAAGTAACAGCATAACATTGAGTCTGTATACGTGTCATGAAAGATTGTAACCATTTTGAGTGGATGTAACCGACTGGCAGAGGTGGTTCACCTTCCACCTTATGTAACTGCCGGTATGAGATTATATATAGCAGGGTTGTGTTCATTGAGAGACATAGAGAGAGGGAGAGAAGAGAGAGATAGAGAGGCAAAGAAGATTGATGTATGTATATTATTCTTGAGAGGAAGCAATAAAGAAATTCTGTTTGGTTTAATTGCATGGAATGTAGATTGGAAGCACTCCACTAGTTGAGATTTCTTCGAAGTCAGTAGAATGACTTCCTTAGGAGTAGATCATCTTCCATTCTGTTGAGTTTTTGTTGTTTCTGTGTGAGTTGTTCGGTTGCAAAGTTACAGAGATGGTCATCGATGTAATACAGCCCTCGGGGAAACATTTGGGAAGTTATACCGATCAATCATGTTATACCGATAGTAGGTGTATCGGTGAAGAACTATTTTAGTCTCACTGAAGAAACATATATCGGCGTAAGTTTCACATCATTTCACCGAATGTACATTGCGAAAGCATGTTGAGAATGTATGTTGAGAATGTATCTTTCGTCGGATACAAATGGTGACCAGTCGTAACGGTGAAATCAGGGTAAAGAAACTTTAGTCCACCAGTGATAACAAGTCATGCCATGCATATACTAAGATAATCCCATCAGCGCATCGGAAGAGCAGTTGAGAGCTTCACCAATGAAGGGAGTCACATCGACAGTCGAAACCCATTGGCGTATCGAAAGATGAAAGAAATGTCCTACCGATGATCTGAGTCTCACCGATAATGAGGAATGTGTGTGGTTCGATATTGTTTGGACCTTGACAAGAGTATTGAAAGCCGATTAAGCAATAATCGCTCTATGTTTTTGGGTTTGATGGGTATTCACCCATGTTTTGAAGTGCTTCCATTGTGCACTCTGCATCAAAGGCTTCGGCCTTCATGAACAAGGTATTTTGGAACCTATCCATGTCAAAGTTCATCCACCCTCATATGGCCTTGGATACACACCCCAAGGTCAACAATTGAACGATGTTGGTACTTCCTCCACACTTCCTAAAACCACTTCCTTCCATCATAAACCCCATCATATTCCTAAAACATACGTTTCCATTCCACCCCCATCTTCCTACAATTGTCAAAATCATGTGACCATACACCTTCCACCATCCAATCTACCTCCGCTACTTCCAACTTCTAATATCCCTCCATGCATTTTACCACCACTTCTTCCAACACCTTATCCATCCATCTATAAATCTTCTAAATATCCCAATCATGGCCAACAAATGCACATGTTGTCTAAACAACGAGCTTCCACCAACCTCACTTCAACCATCCTTAGGGGATTCAAAAGCACAAATCTGGATGCCTCTGCCTATAAAGTCAAAAATCCTAAGAGTCCTCATGACCTAGGATACAAAAGCCAAGAATCAAAGAAACATCCATCTCAAAAGCTGCATACACCCACACACCTCAATGCCAAACTGAAAAAGGTGTGGGTACCCAAGAAAAAAGCCATCAAGTCAAATGAGGCATCCACCTCTAAAGCATCCCAACCATCCACTTTCTCCCATGCCATCCACAAATATCAAATCCTTCCATCCCAAATGACAAACAAAAATTAGAAGTATACTAAGTTTATGTGGGTCCCTAAAGGCCTACATCACTCATCCACCAGGCAAAAATCTCCATTGCTTCCTACACCACACTCATATCATCAGCTTCAATGTTTATCATGGTATGTGCAACTGTTGGTCATGGTTCCCTTCCATTCCATGACACTTCCGTATAATCCATCTCCCCTCCCTCCCACTACTATCCTACATATCTTCATCATCCTATGGTCCATGCTTTTACATAAACCTTCCTTCCATCCTTGCATAAGTCCTTCTATATTCCGCATCATCATCCATTGTCGCACCTTCCATTATCCAATATCTACCTTCTCCATATCTCACTTTCATGCAATCCCCTACCAACATCTATGAGAACACTTGACTTGGTCCATGTGATGACATCCATTGAGACTATCACCTTTCAAGGAACTAGATGCTCGAGTCCTTCCATATCCACCTTCTTCTATCCAATTTTTTTTTTTTTAAAGTAAAGAAAAATCCCTTTGTCCAACGGTGAAAATCTGGCAAACAGGCACCTTGGATAAGTACCATGATGAAAACCTAGCAAACAAGCATCATTTGTAAGTTGATCTTCTATGTCACCTACACTTGGGGGCACCTTGTCTCATCAGCATATCACCTTCTGTTATCATTCCTTTCCTCACTATTTCCTATCCTATTCATCTATCCACTACATACCTATACTGTCGAGTCTATCCATCCTGATCTTCCATTTCTCTATTTCCTTGATCTTGATAAAGATTGGGGGCACAATGTTGACAAATGTTTTAGATGTCTCTTAACATACCTTATCCCTCCAAACCACACAAATCCTTCATTATCCTCTCATCCTCCTATCATCATAAGCATTGTCATGAAAATCCTAAGTACTCTAATTACAAAAGGGGCATGTTATTCCTATGTGACTTAGTCCTTGGCAATCACATCCTTAACCTCTTCCATGTGCATTTCATTCCTTATCACCCATGTATCTACCTATCTATGGTGTTTCCTTGTCATTAGTATCATCTGATCCATATCTGACCCATATCTGTTTCATATCATGCCTCATTCGATCCATATCTGATCCATATCTATTCAATATCTGACCCATATCTATTTCATATCATGCCTCATCCGATCTGTATCTTAGGTCCATGGTCCAAGTCCCGAACTACATGGCCTCCTTGTTGTCACGTAGGCAAGGCCATTATCAATGTGCCCCTGAGGCACTAGGTCAGTCCTTTAGGGTCCGTTCCCCCAGTGAGGATTGTGATACTTTTCACCAGACGCAAGTGCAAGCAAAATCCTGCTTTTCAAACAAAAATCTTGGCGCAAAACATCAACCTATCCAAATGCAAAACAAATAAGGACCAAAACATATCAAAATGATTTTTATCAATACTATGGCAAGAAACCACATCTAATGCAAGAATGTTTTGTGAAACGGTTAAGTTAAAGAGTCTTGATTTTTGGTTATTATGTCTTTCTATGCTACTCGAGGATGCCAAAAGCTAGAGATGCTATGATGGGGGCATAATCATTTTTATTTGTCTATTGTTTGTGAGTTAATATTTAGTAATGTGATGACTTTTGTCTAACGACATGATTAGCAAAAGATCATCGAGGACTTCAGAGGTCTAAACATGAAAAGGGGTAATCCTTGTCTGTTGAAACGCAAGAAATACTCAGGTCATCTAGATTCAATTTTGACTAGATGGTTGTATTAATTTGCTATATCAAAATCAATGTAAGTAATACTCAGGTCATCTTGGTTTAATTATACCTAGATGCTTGTATTTTCTTACAACATAATAAACACCTGATGATGAAATAAGCACTTCAAAATACTTGCAATATCAAGATGGCAAATATCCATATCCATAACATATTCATTTGATTTATCCAATTTTCCCCATAACAATATGTATAGTTAGAGAGAGGGATAGAGGAGATAGAGATATCTCTCCCAGGCTCCGTCTCCTCTATATCTCCCTATTTGCCTCTCTACCTAAACCATAAACCTAAACCTCTAAACCTTAACCCCTAACCCCTAAACCCTAAAAATGAGCAACCCTAAACCCCTAAACCATATAACTTAGAAGAAACCCTAAACCTGGAAGATATTTATTTGATTGTCTATGTTTTCTTTGGAACCAAGTGTCTCATCATGGGATATTGATGGATAATGAATAGGACTAGCACGAGATGATGGATAGGGCTAATGGGATGATGAATAGGAGTGATGTGGGAACTTACTTTCTCATGGATAAGATCTCAAGATCATAGATAATATCTTGATCACAAGGAGGATAAGCATGGATAGCACGATATTAGATATGGATAGGATAAGTGGGGATGCATTGATATTCATTGGATTGGGAGTAAGAGGTGGTGATGGGGGTTCACTAGGAGATGTTGGGGGATTAATGATGGGATTGATGTACAGAGGGGTTGACCATGAGATGGTAAGGGAACCGAGATGGGATTAGATGGGATGTTTGGATTTAGATTAAGATGGGTGGTTGTTGTTTCCACATTCTTTGGACTAGGGTAGATTAAAGTATAGCTATTAGGTTTCTTAGATGGATGTGATGGGTTCTTGGATCCAGGATAAATAATCTTTGGATGTTTGACAACATGGCTACATGATGGGGTTTGACTTGGACTTATGGTAGGAGACTCTTCAATGAAATGGATAGACATAGGAGTGGATGATGGTGTTGGAGTGGTATACATGTTATTAGGAGGTTCTTTGTTGGGCTCAAGGATAGGAATTTGAGTACATGATGTTCTTAGATTCCTTGCTAATAGTCCTTGGGTCACATCCTTCATGGCTTCATGGGTTGATGGACTAGGATATGCATATAGTTGATGGATAATGATGGAAGATGTTGTGGGGTTACGATTAGGATCGAGTGAATGGATATAGGAGTCCCGAATGGATTAGGATTGGGAGTGTTAGAGGGGGGTGAAATTAGATCAGTGGATTTGGATGGCTCCATATCTTTGCTTTTATTTTTGAATTTTGTAAAAGACTCTTCAAGGAGAAAAATTTTCAAGCATTCATGGGTTGATGGTGGATTATATAGTGAGTTATATGGTGGATGGATGATAGGGATTGATGGATTAGGAGATTGGTGGACTAATGCATTAGTATTACAAGGATTGGAGGGAAATTATAAAATAATTCCCCTTTAACACTAACCCCTAAACCCTAAACTTGAGAAACCCTAAATAATTTACCCCTAAAGGTCTGAGTGACCCTAAACTCATAAACCCTAAATATGCCCCTAAACCTGAGCAACCCTAAACCTCTCTCTCTCCCAAAACCCCAAAACCCTAAATAATACCCCTAAAATCTAACCCCTAAACCATAAACCCAAGAAACCCTAAACCCCTAAACCATAAATAATTCAACTAAACCCTAAACTTAAGCAACCCTAAACTCATAAACCCAACCAACCCCCTCTCTCTCTCCAAAACAAGAAAACTAGGACTCTCTCTCTCCCCTTATCACCCTATCTCTCCCCTCTCTCTCCTATCCATCTCCATCCTTTCTCCCTCTTCCTCCCTCTCTGCTCACATGTAGACAAAGAATATTACAAGAAAACTAGGACATACAAAGAGGGATGAGGATATAAATTGGGATGATCAAATGGAAACAAGATAATTTATGAAATTTCATTGGATGGGAAGAATGACGAGGAGAGGTAGAGAGGGGAGGCAAGTAGAGAGTGAGAGAGAGGATAGGAGGTAGAGACAGGAGGGAAGTAGACAATGGGAGAGCACCGTAGGAGGTAGACAGGGGAAGGAAGAAGAGAGAGAGGGTAGGAGGTAGACAGGGGAGGGAAGTAGAAAGTGAGAGAGAGAGGATAAGAGGTAGAGAGGGAAGGGGGAGAAGAGAGTGAGAGAGAAGGTAGGAGGTAGAGAGGTGAAGGAAGTAAAGACTCAAAAAGAGGGTAGGAGGTAGATAGGGGAGGGAAGTAGAGAGTGAGAGAGAGGGTAGAAGGTAGATAGGGGAGGGAAGAAGAGAGTGAGAGAGAAGGTAGGAGGTAGAGAGGGGAGGGAAGCAGAGACTCAGAGAAAAGGGTAGGACATAGAGAGGGGAGAGAAGTAGAGAGTGAGGGGTAAATGCAAGGAGATGGGGGATCAAAAAGTTGCCACCATCTCCAAAATTAAAACAAAACGCGAGCACGTTATAACGTGCTCACATTTTGCTTTTAATAAAAGTAAAAAAAAACATTTTTTGCTCATTCACTGCGCAACTTCTCTCCTCATAGCAGCAAAGAAACCAAGCAAAAATGTGATCGCGTTGAAGAAGAGGCCATTGAATCAAGTGCACCTGAGAAAACAAGAAATTCACAATGCCACCTCGCCGCCAAAGACATCGTAGTGCAAATTTGGAGGCTCCAGCACATGAAGAAGGTAGTGTTTGTCTAATTTTGTTAGTTTAAGAACATTTTTTTAGTTTTACAATATTTGATTTGTTTTTATATTGCATTTACAATTATTAGAGAAGCAAAAAACCTAAATCCAGTTGAGGAGGGTGAAAACAACCCCCAAAAACCTCCAAACCCACCTTCACCTCCTTTTCATGTAAGGGGTGATCAAGAACATTACCTAGGGATAATAGAAGAAAACAAGAAACATCTTGAAACTATTATTCAAACCCTGAACAATCCAAGTGGAACCACTGAACGTAGGAGGGCACTTGCAAAATCACTATAGGAGATTGTTTCCCACACGGATTTGGTGACAAAACAAATCATCAAATTCCAAGACTATAGGGAGAGGAGTCAACAATATTATGCCGACAAGTTGTCATATGAACAAGTCAAGAAGGAAAAAATTACAAAATCTCAATTATGTGTAGAATTTATTAATCCCAAAACCAGCCAAAGATTAGAAGAAAGTTGCAAACGGTTTCTATACATTGGTGTAGGAATGAAGAAATATCCTGAAACTTTTAAGATAGATGGTACATGGTCTTCGATGAGCGGCCATGCAACAATGATGAGGTACCATAATATTTCTTGAGGAAACTCTATTGCAAGTTCGTCCTCAACAAGATTCTAAATTATTTTGACATTCATGAGTTCCAGGGTAGAGGTGGTGGCTCTACCCAAGATAGACCCGGGGCTCAGCAAGATGAAGACCATGTGCCTATACCCTAAGCGAGGACAGAACGTAGATCACTCCCTTTGGCTTTGAAGGAGAGTGTTGAGCTGGAGACTTTACATTCATTGACTACTCTCACCCAAACTCTATCACAACATGCTGATGATTTTACCCAGGTTGATGAGGGTGAGAGTAGTAAGCATCATGTGTCCACACATTTGTGTAGTACATGTGGGAAACTATGTGATTATGGGACACAGGAGGCATTGCAAGATCCTGCGACACAGGGGTAAGACATATTAGATGATCTTGTTCTCAGTGACGATCTCTTACAGCATACATTTGGCATTGACTCTCAATTAATTTGTTACAAGTTTCATCTTGATTTAGTATATTGTTATTTGAAATTTGTAATTAATTTTATATGATTATCTATATTATAAGTCAAAAATAATGTATGTAATTGTTTGCGCAATGAAATTCTAGGGTCAGAGTCTTCATCCTGCCTCCGTTAGCCATCCATTGGTGGGTTATGAGAGGAGGTCAAGTCAGCAGGTATCTAATTTATCACATAATCATAATTATTGTAGATATTTCAATGGTAATATTATTTTGTGACAATTTGATGATTTTAATAGTCACCGGTACCTCCATGATTTCCTTGGTCCCCTGGATGCCAAACCACCACTTTTACGAAGGTAAATTTAACCATTTCTAATCATTATGCATTTTTAAAATAATGTTATGTATTTATTTTGTTTGAATAATCTTGAACTTGATTTTTAGATGTTGAATACAGTGGAGACTCCTCCTCATCTTCGTGAGTCAGAGCAGATAGGCATTGATGCAGCCATGATGTCTGCAAATTCTTTAACTGAGGTATGAGCCAATAACATGAAAATATCATAATTTTGTATTTCTTTTTTTTATCTCATGTTATTTGATGTACATAAATGATATTTATGTTTAGTCAATTTTGCTTCTTGATGCTTCTCACAAGAGGTCACAACTCCAGTCCATCCAACTACGGATGAAGGGAGAGACAAGATGATGGAGAGTGATCATCAGTTGGCGATAAGTGATCAATTACATATTTGATGTTATATATTTCATACATTTTCTATACTAATGCGCATATTGTTTGTTTGTATTAATAGGTGTAGCTAGATGAACTTTATTCAAAGAGGTCTACTCGACGGCAGAGAGAGGATGTGTCACTGACTAGCTCTCCATCTTCACAGTCAAAGAAGGGCCACCGATTATTTCCTAAAAGTCCATAGGAAACTAGTTTTTGGGAACTTTTTTTTATGCCTCGATGGCTTTGTATACATACTTTTGTATGTTAATCCGATGTATATTTTTGTATATTTGCCTATATGGATTTGTTTGGACACACCTATATGGCTTTTTATATAAACTAGATGTTATGTTCATGACATTATGTATATGACAGTTTATATTAAATATTTAATATGATAATTAATTATTGTTACAGGAATTTGGTTTTACAAGTGCCAATTGCATTTTCTTGAAAGTTTATAAATTGTTTTCAAATAATCCATTTTGTGCATATCTTGCAATCATTGAATTCTATGGGACTGTGCATTTCTTTGAGGCATCATTTCAAATAGTTTACATGCCTTATCTATGCTTCCATACTTTCCATACATGTCTACAAGGGCAACTTTGCAAATACAATACATGTGACAAAATTCCTATATCATTTATGCTTTGATGGTTGTCCACACCATGTTCTCTAGATCCCATTATAACATAGGCAAGGAGGAAGTTGGTTAAGGTTGTGCAATTTGGTTTTAGATGTGCCAAAGTTTGTGTAAATGGTTGAAATTTATTTTTGTGCATTTTCTTGAGAGTTTTTAAAGCCTTATGAAAAATCCATTTCGTTCATATCTTGCAATCATTGCATTCCATGAGACAATATTTCTTTGAGGCATCGTGTCAAACAGGTCATGTTCATTATATATGCTTTCACACAAGTTGCATACATGTCTTGCAGGGTACTTACAACTATGACTTTTAACAAAATTCCTATATCCTTTATGCTTTGATGGATGTCTATACCATGCTCCAAACATACCATTTCTAAGGTTTTGAAATTTAGCTTTACACTTGCCAATTGCATTTTCTTGGAACTTTCTAAAGGCTTATTAGTAAATCCATTTTGTTCATATCTTGCAATCATTGTATTCCATGAAGTGACATTTCTTTGAGGCATCATGCCAAACAGTTCACGTGCCTTGTCTATGCTTCCACAGTTTGCATACATGTCTATGAGGGCAGTTGCAACTACAACATCTAACAAAATTCCCATATGTTTTAACCTTTTGATGGATGTCCATTTTGGCATAGGCAAGGAGGATACTGGCTAAGGTTGTGAAATTTTGCTTTACACCCGCCAATCACATTTGCTTGAAAGTTTCTAATGCCTTATCAAAAAATCCATTTTGTTCATATCTTGCAATCATTGTATTCAATGAGGTGACATTTCTTTGGGGCATCATTCCAAACAATTCACGTGCCTTGTCTATGCTTCCACACTTTGCATACATGTCTACAAGGGTGATGCAGTAGGTAAGGAGGATGACTCAACACCATAGAAACATATTTCATGGTGCAGGAGCACCTTAGCCATAGCCAATATTGGCTAGGAGCATGTCATAACTAGGTCCTAGGACATCATAGGACAAGTTGATGGTCTTATGTCATCATTTTGCATGTAATAAGGTCAAATGACCAATGTCATTTATGTTTGGAGTCATGTTTTATGTTGTCAAACAAAAAGTCTAATAATGCAAGTAGGGGTAAGAAGTTGCTTTGTCAACTTAACAAATCATGTAATAAGGAGGTTACCTAACGATCAAACAGGTTGAAAGTCAGTTATGATCAATTGGAACTGTTGTAAACATGTATAAAAACCTTCACACACACCGAGGAGGGGTTGGTGAAGAAGTTTTTTTGACAACATATGCAACTTGTTTAAAAACTTACATATTTGACCTTTTGACATGACAAATGGCCCTCATAGGCCTTATTACATCAAAATGGATGCACAAACACTAATTTAAACAACTATGACAACTATTAGCCATTTGGTTGCAAGAAAAGTTGCTTGACAACTTTTCTTGCAACTTGACAAGTTTTGCAACCTATGACCTCCTAAACTCCAACGACCCTTATTACATCAGGAGTGGTCTAGTATGACCTCATTACAATGCCAAAATGACTCAACACATCAAAATTCATCATTTGATCATGTTCATGAAATAGGCTAGGTGCCCCTACACCAAAGGGTAGCTGCAATTACAGCATGCGACAAATTTCCTATATCCTTTATGCTTTAATGGATGTCGATAAGTTGTTGCAAACATTCTTTATTGGTGTACATATAGGGAGGATGTTGGCAAAGGTTGTGGAATTTAGCTTTACACGTGCCATCTGCATTTACTTGAAAGTTTCTAAAGTCTTTTCAACAAATCCATTTCGTGCATATCTTGCAATCATTGCATTCCATGAGACAACATTTCTTTGAGGCATCATATCAAACAGTTCATGTTCGTCAAGTATATGCTTCCACACTTTGCATACATGTCTGAAAGGGTACTTACAACTACAACATTTGACAAATTACTATATGTTTTATGCTTTGATGGATGTCTATACTGTGTTCCAAAGATACCATTTTGAAGGTTTTGGAATTTGGCTTTTAGTGCAGGAGCACCAACACCATCTTTTACAAAATTGGGTCATTTGAAGGTCTTGACAGGTTGAGTCTAGGATGTTTTGAAGTAATTTGAGTCTTTTTGCATCAAATAAGGTCATTTTAGACCATGATACATGTAATAAGGTCAAGATGACCAATTTTCTATGTTTTGGAGTCATGTTGAATCATGTTTAGTCAAATAAAAGTCATGTAATGCAAAGGTTTCTAAGGGTTGTTTTGAAAATGCAATGTATACATGTATTGGAGAGTTGGAAAATGACCATGTGTTTGGTTGTGGTAGTTGTAGGTCATTTGAAACTGCTTAAAACATGTATTAAATCCCTCACATACCCCGAGGAGAGAAGGGAGATGAGTTTTGTATTACAAAATTTGAATAAAAATTTAGTTTTTTCTAATTTTTTCTGCAAAAATGTTGTTCCAGGCTATACCATGACCCTGTATGGCCCAACCATGTGCTAAAATCTATTGGAAGTGGTAGTGGTATGTATTAAATTTCAAATGCACTTGGTTTGAGGAGAAACCATTGAGTTTTGAGTGAGATATGTTCATTTTTTTTCTTTCTGAAACTGCATGTGTAACCGTCAAAACAAGGGTTTGAGTGTGTAAAGGGATGTTTCAGACCATTCCACTTGCTATATGACCCTGTAACTTAGTGCAATGGTTTGGTTTGGATGTGTTTTAGATGCCCATGAAGTCAGGGAAGTAGGAGATGGAGTTTGACCAAACTATGGTGTTGTCCTAGGCAAGTTTTGCCTTGTTTTCAAGCAAGAAAGGGTGGTTTTAGGCTAGGGTTTGTTAAAAGAAGGTTGGAAAGTATTGGGAGATGGTTCCTAAAGCATATTTAGAACATTTTTGAAGTTTTCCAAGTGTTGTCAAAGTCTGAGAGTGTGTGGAAGGTAGAGTTTCAATAAACCCTCCTCAAATTGGCCTAGATTGAGGATTTTTGGGGTTTGGTATGTTAGTGAGGGTTTCTCCTAAAACTAATTGTGGTTTTGAGAGTTTGGACACATGGGAGATGATGCCCCATCAAGTCTAGGGGATTGTTGGATGTTTAGAGGTATGTTTCTTCACAAACTAGGCCTAATTAGCCTATTTTAGACAGTAAAAAATGCCATTTTTGAGATACATGGTCCAAAGGAGTCACTATTGGTTTTGAGATATGTTATGTAACTTGGAAATGGGTATCTAAACCTATATTTAGTTTGGGAGGTCTTTTGGAAAGTTTGAAAGAAAAACCCCAAAAATAGGGTCTGTTGTCCTACTAGATCAGGCCTGGTTGAAACATAAAAAGTGTTGTTATATGGAGCCTAATCAGACTTGGATGTTATATTTACCCCTCTTTTATTGGCACGGTTTCCCCCCAAATCCCTACGGGGTCAAGGGGCAACGCCCCTTGCGGGGGTTTAGGGGCAGCGCCCCCAAGACGGGGTCAATTATTTTATAAAGCACCGGGAGTTATTTTTCATTGACCGACATAAGAAAACCCTATTTTTGTAACTGACAAAAAGCTTAATAAAAAGCGGCCAAGGGTTAGGGTTTGGGTATTGTATTGTAGCATTTTGCAGCGGTATTGAGTTGTAGGGATTGCTGATTGTAATCAGTTTTGATTTACTGGATAATAATATTGGACTCTCTGTTTGGTGGATGTAGCCCGAGTTTGGGTGAACCATGTTAAAACTTGTCTCTCGCTGTTATTATTTCTGTGTATTTCCATTCCTCTATTTAATCTTTATTTGCATTTAATTGATATCTTCTGCCGGCTAACCCTAACAAGTGGTATCAGAGCGAGGTTGTGTTTTGATTATCGTCTACAGGAAAGTCTCACGGTTAAGTGGGAGCAATGGCAGACGAGGGTAAATTGAAGGTCGATAAATTCAATGGGCAGAACTATCAGTTATGGAAGATGCAGATGGAGGATTACCTCTATCAAAAGGATTTATGGATGCCGTTGGAAGGAGTATCAAAGAAACCGGCAACAATGTCTGATGAGGATTGGAATCTTCTTGACAGAAAGGCACTGGGAGCCATTCGGTTGTGCCTAGCACCAACGGTGGCATTCAATATAACGGAAGCGAAGACAACAGATGGTCTGATGAAAGCTTTGGTTAAATTGTATGAAAAACCCTCAGCCTCAAATAAGGTATTTCTTATGAAGCGTTTGTTTAATCTGAAAATGGTTGAAGGTGGATCTATGACAGATCATTTAAATAAATTTAATACAATTGTCAGTCAATTGACTTCTGTAAATGTAAAATTTGATGAAGAAGTTAGAGCTCTCTTGATATTATGTTCATTGCCTGAAAGCTGGGATAGTTGGTAATGGTGGTTAGTAACTCTGTTTCTGGTTCAAATACCCTGAAACTTGATGATGTTGTTGGTGTTATTCTGAGTGAGGAAATTCATAGGAAAAGTTCAAGTGGATCCAAATCAGGCAGTGTTTTGAATGTAGAAAGCAGGGGAAAATCAAAGGAGAGAGGAAAAGGTTCTAGAGGTCATGGGAAGTCACGAGGAAAATCAAAGGACAAAAGATCCCAAACCAGAGGACAGAAGGATTGCTGGTACTGTGGAAAACTAGGTCATCTGAAGAAAGATTGCTGGTCTCAGAAGAACAAAGAAGGAGACAAATAAGAAGGCAATAAGGAAGCAAATGTGGTAAGCAATAAATCTGAAGATGATGCTTTGATTCTTTCCCTAGATAATGCTGATGATTCATGGGTTTTAGATTCAGGGGCCTTATTTCATGCTACGCCCCATAGAAGTTATTTCCTTGATTATGTCCAAGGGGATTTTGGGCTGTTTTATTTGGGAGATAACGAACCCTGTCAGATTGTTGGAAAGGGAAGAATCAATATTAAGTTGCAGAATGGAAATCATTGACTACTACAAGAGGTAAGGCATGTTCCAAGGCTTAGTAGGAATTTAATTTCAGCAGGGCAGCTAATTGAACAAGGTTGCACTGTTACATTTGCTGATAAAAATTGGAAGGTTTCAAAAGGTGCCTTAGTAGTAGCAAAAGGTGTGAAAGTAGGCACCTTATATCTTTGTATAGGTCATACTGTTCCTTTTGCTTTAGCTGTTATAGAGAAAAAACAAACAGGTTCAGGAACAGTTGCTGCAGGTTCTGAGACAACACTGTGGCATAACAGACTTGGGCATATGAGTGAAAAAGGTATGAAGTACTTCATTCTAAGAAAGTTTTACCAGGTCTAAAATGTATTAATATGGATTTCTGTGAAAGTTGTGTGTATGGAAAACAAAAGAGAGTCAGTTTTCTCAAGGATGGGAAGCAAAAGAAAAATGAAAAATTGGAGCTTGTGCATACATATGTATAGAGACCAGCTCAGGTATCTCTCTCGGTGGCTTTCGGTATTATGTTACATTCATAGATGATGCAACTAGGAAGGTCTGGATTTATTTCCTTAGACAAAAATCTGATGTATTTGAAACATTTAAGAAATGGAGAAGCTTGGTTGAAAATGAGATAGGTACAAGATTAAAATGTCTCAGATCTGATAATGGTGGTGAGTATTGCAGCAAAGAATTTAAAGATTATTGTTCCTTTAATGGAATTCGTAGGCAGAAAATGGTTCCAGGGACTCCACAGGAAAATGGAGTGGCTGAACGCATGAATAGGGCAATAATGGAGCATGCAAGGACCATGAGATTGCATGTTGGACTGCCTTTAAACATGTGGGCAGAGGCTGTCAACACTGCTGTATATTTAATTAACAGAGGTCCTTCAATTCCTTTGGGCCGTGGTATTCCAGAGGAAGCATGGACAGGCAAGAAGGTGAGTTATTCTTTTCTAAAAACCTTCGGCTGTGAAGCATTTGCACATATAGATTCTAAAAATAGAACCAAGCTGGATGCGAAATCAAAAAAATGTACCTTCGTTGGATATGGCATTGATGAATTTGGTTATAGGCTTTGGGATTTTAAAAATCAGAAAATTGTGAGAAGCAGGGATGTTATATTCAATGAGAAGGTGTTGTACAAAGATCAGTTGCAGTAGCATGAGAAGAAAGAAAAGGATTATGTGGTGCCGGATGATACTCCAAATAGTGATGTTCCAGTGGCTCCTCATGCTCCCCAACAGCAACCAAAAATACCACAAACTCCAGTGAATGTTAGACGGTCAACAAGGATAAGTAGACCTCCTGAAAGGTTTTCTCCCTCTTTGTATTCTATTTTGTTAACAGATGCTGGTGAACCAGAAGGGTATGATGAAGCTATGCAGGTAGATACACAAGTTCAGTGGGAGCTTGCAATGAAAGAAGAAATGGACTCATTGCTAGAAAATCAGACTTGGGAATTATGTAAGTTACCAGCAGGTAAAAAGGCTTTACCGAATAAATGGGTTTACAGGCTAAAAGAGGAAGATGGAGGTCAGAAAAGATTTAAGGCCAGGTTAGTTGTAAAAGGATTTGCACAGAAAAAGGGCATTGATTTTGATGAGATATTTTCTCCGGTTGTCAAGATGACTTCTATTTGTACTGTTTTAAGTATTGTGGCTGCTGAAGATTTACATTTGGAACAGCTAGATGTTAAAACTGCCTTTCTCCATGGTGATTTGGAGGAGGAGATATATATGGAACAGCCCCAGGGATTTGAGGTTAAAGGTAAGGAGAAACAGGTGTGCAGATTGAAGAAGAGTTTGTATGGCCTGAAACAAGCACATCGGCAATGGTATTTGAAATTTGACAGTTTTATGGCTGAGCAAGGCTACAGCAGATGTAATTCTGACCATTGTGTTTATTTTAAGAGGTTGGATAATGACAACTATATTATTTTATGTTTATATGTTGATGACATGCTTGTAGCTGGGTCTAACATGGATCACATAAGAGAGTTAAAACAGCAGTTAGCACAGTCATTTGCTATGAAGGATTTGGAGGTAGCAAAATATATTCCTTGGTACAAAAATTTGTAGAGATAGGACGAACAGAAAATTGACCCTATCTCAGGCTGCTTATGTTGAAAGGTGTTGCAGAGATTCCATATGGAGAATGCAAAAGTTGTCAGCACACCTTTGCCTAGTCATTTGAAATTGACTAAGGAGATGTGTCCTAAGACACAAGAGGAGGAAGAGAAAATGTCCAAGGTTCCATATGCTTCAGCTGTAAGAAGTTTAATGTATGCCATGGTATGCATGAAACTGGATATTGCACATGCTGTAGGAGTCGTTAGCAGGTATATGAGTCATCCCGGATTAGAGCATTGAAATGCGGTAAAATGGATTCTCAGATATTTGAGAGGTACATCTAATAAACACTTATGTTTTGGGGGCTCTAATACTGATTTAGTAGGTTATGTAGACTCAGATTTGGCAGGGGATATTGATACCAGGTGGAGTACTACAGGTTATGTCTTTACTATAGGTGGAACAGCGGTGAGTTGGATTTCTAGGTTACAAAAGGTGGTTGCTTTATCCACCACAGAGGCAGAATATGTAGCTACAATAGAGGCAAGCAAGGAGATGATATGGTTGCAATCTTTCATGAACGGATTGGGCACACAATAGGTTAACAATTATTTGTTTACGGACAACCAGAGTGCCATACATCTTGCAAAGAATTCTGCCTTGCATTCAAAGACCAAACACATATAGTTGAGGTATCACTTCATTCGGTCGGTATTGGATGATGGACAGTTACAACTGACCAAGATACATATAGATGACAATCCAGCAGATATGTTTACAAAGGCAGTGACAAGGGAGAAGCTAAACTCCTCTTCAGCTTTGGTTGGTCTTCTAGACTGAAAACAACAAAAATAGAACAACAGAGTCCAGGGTGCTTATTTCCAGTGGGAGCTACAGGGTCAGTGGTGTTATGATCAGTCTCCAAGTGGGAGATGATATGGTGTGGAGTCTGATCAGTCTCCAAATGGGAGATTGTTGTTATATGGAGCCTAATCAGACTCGAAGGTTATATTTACCCCTCTTTTATCGGTGCGGTTTCCCCCCCAATCCTTACAAGGTTAAGGGGCAGCACCCCCAAGACATTTTTTATTATTTTATAAAGCACCGGGAGTTATTTTTTCATTGACCGACATAAGAAAACCCTATTTTTGTAACCGACAAAAAGCTTAATAAAAAGCGGCCAAGGGTTAGGGTTTGGGTATTGTATTGTAGCATTTTGCAGCGGTATTGAGTTGCAGGGATTGCTGATTGTAATCAGTTTTGATTTACTGGATAATAATATTGGACTCTCTGTTTGGTGGATGTAGCCCAAGTTTGGGTGAACCACGTTAACACTTGTCTCTCGCTGTTATTATTTCTGTGTATTTCCATTCCTCTGTTTAATCTTTATTTGCATTTAATTGATATCTTCTGTCGGCTAACCCTAACAAAAAGTATGAAGATTGAGACTAGGCACTTTAAAGGTTGTTTGATTCACATGTAATTGAGTTTTTTGAATGGTCCAACAACCCCTCATTGCATCAACTTTACACCCGCCAATTTGGTACAGGGGCACCAAATTCATTTTTTTTGCAAGTTTGGTCAAATGAGGTCTAATGATAGGTTTTTTTTGGGTGTTTTTAGTTCATTTGGCCTAATAAGGTCATAATAGACCATGTGCAAGGTCAATAGAATCATTTTGAGTTCATTTTATAAAAGTTGTCAACATGTATACAGTGGAAAGGTGCTAGGAGTGACATTTTGCACACAAAACGAGACTTCCCCTGGAATTTACCCACCCACCTCGATGCGTTGGCAAAGTCCATTTAGCCCCATGAGCTATGGAATGCAAAATGTCACTCCTAGCACCTTTCCATTGCATGAAACTCAAGCATTTTGCAAGAATACGTTTGATTCTGGCATGGTCAAACAAATAAGAGTTGAACAAAACCGAGAGAGGTTATTGTATATGGACTCCACATGCACCTATAGGTCCAAACAGAACGTTCCTAGCTGCCACAAATTCTAATAACTACCCTGCCAAAGTTTGGCAGTTTTTCCATCTTAAGGAGCTTAAGGGACTTTGACGGTAGCCTGCTGCCCCAAACGATTGCGACGCTTGGCACATGAAACGAGACCTCCCCTAGCATTTACCCGCCCACCTCGATGCGTTGGCAAAGTCTTTTCAGCCCCACGATCTATGGAATGCAAAATGTCACTCCTAACACCTTTCCACTGCATGAAACTGAAGCATTTTGCAAGAATGCATTTGATTTCGACACAGTCAAACAGACTGGAGTTGACCAAAACTGAGACAGGTTATTATGGATGGACCCCACATGCACCTATACGTCCAAATGAAATGTTCCCAAATGCCATGAATTCCAAGAACTGCTCCGTCAAAGTTTGGCAATTTTTTCATCTTAGGGATCTTAAGGGATTTTGCCTATAGCCTACTGCCCCGAACAACTGCAGCACTTGACAGATGAAACGAGACCTCCCCTGGCATTTACCTACCCACCCCGATGCATTGGTGAAGTTTGTTCAGCCCCACGAGCTATGGAATGCAAAATGTCACTCCTAACACCTTTCCACTGCATCAAACTGAAGCATTTTGCAAGAATGCATTTGAAGAAATCCTTGACACATGAAGACACTAAGAACACTGAAGACATGGAGGACAAAGGAGCATGAAGACATGAACAAACTCCTGTCATGAGGAAGAACCACAACCCAATCCAACTCTTGAAAGCATGACATGTTATGATGAAGAACCATAACGAAATCCAATGATCCAATGGCATGAACCAATGACATAAGCAACTATGTTCTATTATTATGACATGATAAACATGAATATTATGAACTATGTCCTCCTGTGAGAACCATCAAAAAGAAAAATTGACTAAACATAAATATATTGGAGGGAAGCAATTCATACTACTATTTATATACAAAACAAAGTACAAGTAACCATCTAGGAAAGTTTTATGCATACTTACAAATTAATCCAACGAACCATCTGGGTCTTCTCTACTCTTTATTGTGTCAAGTATTGCCTCATGGTTAGAGTCACACACCTTCCACAAGGTCTTGTTCAAAGGTTCACCTCGATATTGTATCAAATGAACATTGTTTGCCACGACAAGGTTGGACTAATGAAGAATCTTCCGATGCATGTCAAAGTCCTCAAACAACCAATCATTAACACTCTTATGTAGGTACCTTCTAAGCCATGTTCCAATAACAACCACTGAGCCTATAGGGTATTCGATGTTTTCTCCATCTGTAACTAGGGCCTCCAATTTCTTTTTGGCCTCAACACAACGACACAAGTAATAATATGTTCCCTCTTCGTTATCTTCATCTGCAATAACTACATAAACATGCCCTACAATGATATGTGCAACAAATTAGATGAAATTAGTCAACATTACAAAAATACTACAAAGTTTAAGATAACATTAGGAATTTCAAATTTAACTATGCAAGTAGATATATTACCTAGTTGAACTAGATCTGATATGTGGTCAAAGTCAACTAACGATTCTATCTCTATCAATTCTAATGTCGTCGGGGGTCGATACATGTCAAGTGGGCTAAGATAACTAAATTGTCATTCGTCAACCCACTCATGTGACTCACACTCATTCTAGGCTTGAATTGTACATTGAGAACAAAAGCATGCCATCCTCCATGTATGTATACTCCATGAACCTGCAATTGAGCTTCTGATAGAGTGTAGCTCACTTGATCCCAGTGTACAATAGTCCTCATATGGTGTAATGTTAGTATCATCTATCAACAAAAAAAATCTACGAACTGAAGACTTACCTTCATTACCTTGACCCATTGAAGCATTACACCACTCGACGATTGATTTTGCATCTGTCAACTTTGCATTGTCTTTATACTTTAACTGTTCTCATGCTATGGCTCTTTTGATACACGCTCTTGCACCATCATACTCCCCCTTTCCATGCCCAACCTTACAAAAGTTCCACATATGCTAAACACATGTAATATTATGCCTCCTGCTCAGCCAATAGAAATTTCGCGAGTTCTTGAATTGTGATGCACAGTTATCCAACCATATGATATTCTGACTGAATGATATGCCCCTTCTAGCCAGATCATTGTAGAACACTTGAAAACAACCTTGCACAAACTCCACGGAATGCGTGCGATCATCAGTTCAACAAAGAGTTGACATCTTCCAATTTCATTTAAATTCTCAAAGAATAATTTCCATATCTTATTTGCATATCTTTGGCAAGTGTGCATGGGAATCTTATCCTGCATGGGCTCTAATACATTCTCATCAATATCAATTAGAAACTTAGGCCTCCTATGCAAAATTCTAGGAGGCATTTTATTTGGTAAAGTAGACTCAACATTAGGAATTTCTTCAATATTTGCTTGAGATGGGATAGATGATGTACCTTTGATTGGAGGTGAAAAGGTTGAAAATGACGTACCTTCAACTTGAGGTGTGAATGATGGCGTGTCACCAACTTGAGAAGAAAATGCAAATGTGCCTTCTACTTCACCTGTGAAAGATGGAGTGTCTCCAATTCGAGAAGCTAATGATGGTGTTCCTTCAACTTGACCTTTGGACGATGGAGTGCCTCCAACTTGGAGATTCACTTTCCTCATTGCACAGAGGTTTTGCATTCGTTCCCTTTGTGCCGCCAATTCCATCTCTCTCTTAGCTTCGTTAGACGTGTCATGTTCCTCTTCAATTGGCAATGGTGGAATGTCTTCTTGTATGGTTGATAATTTCCTACTTTCCTGAATTCGCCTCATTCTTTCTCTTTTCCTCTCATTCTCAACTTCACGCTCTTCTAGTGTTAGAGTCTTTGCTCGTTTCCTCGGCATGATGATGATTTCTACAAGCATGAAGAATAAGACAATGATAATTAGAAATTTTATAATGACAATGAATAGCACAGTCAAAATGAATAACGAGGTTTTACAAACTTCTGAATAAGACACCTCATATCAAGATAAATTGAACATACATAATAATGGAGTATGCATTTGGACACACATATAAGTCATGTAGTATACACTTGAACATACAAAGTCATAAATGGTGCAGGAGCACCTAGTCCCTTAAGGCCAATTTTGGCAAATGCAGTGTAATTGAATTCAAATGTTTCTTTCCATGTGTGGAATCCTATTTTGATGTAATAAGGTCTATAAAAGACCATTTGTATGTCTTAGAGTCCTTTAGGGGTGTTAAGTAGTTAAGTTTTGTCAAGTGTCATAATATTGTTTATGCAAATTACATGTTTTGTCCATTTTAAAACAAATCCAACGGTCATATCCTCTAAAAATGTGGTTGGATCAGTTGGAAAATGGTTGAAAAATGATGTAATAAGTCTCCAAATGAAGACACAAGGAAGAAGACACAAATTTTGATGAAGAAAGAACAACATTTACTCTATTTTTCTATTGTAACCACAGTTTTTCTCTGTATTTTCTCTGTTTCAGACCATACTACGGCCTTGTATAGTACTGTCTAGACTTAAAATTCATTTGATGTGTTAGGGGTCTATGTTAAATTTCTTTTGAATCAAGTTTGAGAGGTTTTCATTAGGTTTAGAGGGAGATTTAACCAAATTTCTTAAACTACCTGTATAAGGCCAGTGAGGGCTCTAGTTGGGGTTTAAACAATGTTTTAGTCATTCCACCTACTGTCATGACTTGTATCTCAGTGGAATGACTCTTCAAAGGGTAATCTAAGTGTTCTCATGATTTCATAGGCAGAGAAGATCAGTTGGTGTGGTTTTAGTGTGATGCCCTAGGGTTTTAAAGAGTGTTTTCATGTGGGAAAGAGGAACCAAAGAGGGTATTTGACAAAATATTAAAAGAAAATATTTGTTTGATGGTTTTGTGAGCATGTGCAGGTGTATTCTAAGGTGTCTGAAGTAGTGGTCTGAGGAGAAAGTGTTAGGAACCATTATTTTCAATAAACCCTCCTCAATTTTGCCCAAACTAAGGGTTTTGTGGTTTGGTATGTAGGTGAATGTTTCTCCTAAAAAAATTAGGTTTTTGAGGGTTTGGACACATGAAGAATGCTGCCCCAACAAGTTTAGGGGTCTGTGGAAAGTTTAAAGGCTAGTTCCTTTGTAATATAGGCCTAATTAGCCCTTTTAGGACATCCAAAAAAAGGTCATTTTTGAGGCACACAGTCCAAAGAAGTCAAGGTTGAGTTTGAGATATGTGATGTAACTTGATAATCGGTGTTCAAAACATTGATGAAGTTTTGGGTTTGAAACCATATAAGGAAATTAGGTTTGGTTGGTGAGCTTAATCTTGTTAGATGAATCATCAAGCCCATGTGAAGGTCTGAATCCTTGAGTGCAAGTTGTAGACCTTAGAGACCTAATTCATTGAAGGGTCATTGTGAGAGTTTGTGAAGACAATCTAGAACACAATTTTGTGAAACTTTGTACAAATCAAGTTGTTTGTGAAACTTTTTTGTTGCAAGAGTTTGTGGAGACCATAAGGTGTTGAGAGATCGTGCTATGTAAAGGTATATCTCTAATACTAAGCATCCCTTTAACCCTATCAACTCTTAAGAACATCACCTTGACTGCTCTTGACTGTCTTGCCCCTTGAAGGCCATTGTTTGGACTCTTATATGTGTATTAAATCACTATTTTAGGTTTGGAAATCATAAATTGTATGGTTAATTTTTTACATATATGAGTTGTATGGAGGTGATTTTGAAGGATGACAAAATGAATGCCATCGAAGGGGACTGTAATCAACATAAATTGACTATCCTAATAGTCTTAAACTAGTCCAAAAACTTTGTGATAGTCAAAAAAACATTAACCATTGAAGATAACCTTCTGGATACTCATGACAAAAGATCAAAGACATCTTAAGTAATGTATAAATTAAAAACAACTTCATGATGGTCATGACTATGATAGTGGACCGTTATATAGACTTGTGAATGTCCTACAGTCATGAAAACCTCCTTTTTAGTGTTTTATCTTCTTGTAACTCCCTTTGTATCATCTTGTGTCATGATGCTTGTATGTCCATACATATTTGTATATAACTTCTCTAAAATTTTGTTATGTTGATGAAGTAAATACATAATCTCCATCATATTTTTTATGGATTGAGTGGTATCAAAGCGATTTGTAACAATTTGTCAAATAAGTTGTGGTGCTCATTTCCTTCATTTTTGTAAGAAAACTATCATTTCATGCATGGTTCTATTAAATGAATTGAATTATGCATGTATTAAGGAATAAATCCTTCTATATCATCCTAGGGCAAAACTTAAGAGTCTTCCAAAATCAATTTTGGCTCCATGTATACACTCGAATATGAGTATGAAAAACAATTATTTTCTAAAATTATTTTATGAAGTATTTGATAATGTCTTTCTCTTATATAGCTGAAAATAGGTGAAATGAAGGCATGAAGGGCCGAAACAAGGTGGAAACATGAGGAATTTGGAGTCTCTTTGACTAAACTAACTGATATGCCTAGACACATATATATCTTAGAACATAAAAAATATAGACATAAAGACATTTAAAGACATAAAGAACATAAGAACATATATATGTGAATTAAAATGGACGTTTAAATTGAACATACCTTAGAATTCGATATTGCAGTTGACCAATTCTCCAAAAGATGGCTTCAAAATCCTCAAATTCTTATTTTTTGCAAGTTTGATTATGAATTCTATATAATTCTAGAATAGGATTAGTAAAATTTATGGAAAAAAATAAACATATATCATCAAATTCAATCTATATATCAATGGTAATTAGCTTTGAAACAAAATCACACATGAAACATGAAACTTTTAGTTTAAATAATCAAATTTTCTCCAAAAACATAAAAAATTACTTCTTCTACGTTGAAAAAACAAAAAAAGGTTTTGGATTGATATAAAAATGATTCTCAATTAGTCAAACAACATGAAAAGCATTCTTTTGTCTGATATACTCGTGAAAAGCAAGAATAACAGTCATGTGGGGTCTGAAACACAGATCCCACATGCTTTTTACTGTTTTCCATGCTTCTCAAAATGCGATCACGTTATAACGCGAGCACGTTCTGCGAAGCATGATAACATAAAGGTAACCTTGTAGCTACATGGGAGAGTGTCTCTCTCTCTCTCGTCATTTCTCTATCCTATATATAGAGAGGGATTGGAAGACATGGAGAGATAGAAAGGGACATGGAGATAGAGAGGATATGTGAGATAGAGACAGGGAGAGGGAGAGATGGGGATTGAGATAGAGAAAGGGGTCTATAGAGGGAGAAAGATAGAGATACATATAGAGAGAGAGGGGAGATATAGGGAGATAGATCTAGCAAGGGAGAGATAGATAGGGAAATATAGAGAGAAAGGTAGAGAGGGGTATATTAAGAGACGAGGTTATGAGGATAGATAGCTCGATAGGGAAAGAGATCAAGAGATGTCTAGAGACATAGGGAGAGAGATTTCAAGAGGTAGAGGGATGGGGAGAGAGATAAAGAGGAGGAGAGAGAGGTAGCGAGGGATAGATTAAGAGATAGGGATCCATATGTCTAGAGAGATAGAGATAGGGATCCCTATTCTCCCCTCTACCTAAACCATAAACCTAAACCTCTAAACCATAAACCCTAAACCCTAAATAATTCCCCTAAACCCTAACCCCTAACCCCTAAACCCTAATATCGAGCAACCCTAAACCCCTAAACCCTAAACTCAAGCAACCCTAAACCCCTAACTCGTAAACCCTAAACCCTAACCCCTAGACCCTAAACCCTAAACTCAAGCATCCCTAAACCCCTAAAGCCTAAATAATTCCCCTAAACCCTATTTACTTGAGCAACCCTAAACTCATGTAAACCTCAAAGAGTGAGGGAGGGAGAGATGCAAAGGTAGAGTTAAAGAGAGGGGATCGAAAGCGATCTAGCAAGATAGAGAGATAGGGAGAGAGAGAGAGAGAGGGATAGAGGAGACAAAGATATCTCTCCCAGGCTCAGTCTCCTCTGTATCTCCCTATTCGCCTCTCTACCTAAACAATAAACCTAAACCTCTAAACCTTAACCCCTAAACCATAAACCCTAAACCATAAATAATGCCCCTAAACCCTAAAAACAAGCAACGGGCTAAACCCCTAACCCCTAAACCATAAAACCTAGAAGCAACCCTAAACCTCTATCTCCCTATCTCTCCCAATCTCTATAACGTGAAAGTTCATGAAAACATTAAGCTTTCATTCCAACCAAGTTCAGTCCTAATCAATCCCAAATCATCCCTAATCCATTCAATTTCATCTCTAATCATCCCTAAACCACTTCTAATCAGCCCTAAACCACTTCACACCATCCCAAATCACATCCAAATCAATTTAACTTCATCTCTAATCATTTTCAAATCAACTTGGATTTCATCTCAAATACCATTCCTAAACTATTCCTAAATCATTCTAATCATTCCCTAATTAGCACTAAACCACTTCAAACCATCCCTAAAACCATTCTAATCATTCCCAAATCATTCCTAATCTAGTCCTTTTCACCTCTCATCATCCCTAAACAAATCCATTTCATCCCAACTCCATCCCAAATCAATCTAAGCTCCATCTCAAACGATCCCAAAAATAATCAAAATCAAACAAATACCTCACCAGGAGCCATTAGAAGATCATAGTACCAATCTGTTAGTCATTTACACCATTTTGTATATCGTATGTGCCAATATGCTCCATAGTAGCACCTACCTATCAATCACAAACATCATTCTACACCTAGCCAGTCACAGGTGTCATTCTACGCTCTGCCAGCCACAGGGGCCATCAGAAGATCATATTGGCCAATATGTTAGTCATTTACACCATTCTATACATCATATATACCAACCATAAACCCTAAACCTGATCAACGCTAAACCCTTATCTCCTTGTCTCTGTCATCTCTCTACCTCTCAATCTCTCTACCTATGTCTTTGGCCATGTCCATCACCCTTTATCTCCCTATCTCTCCCTCTCTAAACTCCTAACCCCTAAACTCTAAACCCGATCAACCCTAAACCCCTATCTCCTTGTCTTTATCATCTCTCCACCTCTCAATCTCTCTGGCTATGTCTCTGGCCATGTCCCTCACCCTCTATATCCATATCTCTCCCTCTCTAAACTCCTAATCGGGCTAAACCCTAAACCCAATCAACCCTAAATCTGATCAACCCTAAACCCTATCTCCTTGTCTCTATCATCCCTCTACCTCTTAATCTCTCTGCCTATGTCTCTGGCCATCTCCCTCACCCTCTATCTCCCTATGTCTTCCCTCGGTCTCCTCTATATCTCCCTATCGGTCTTCTCTCTCTAAACCCTAACCTAAACCTCTAAACCTTAACCCCTAACCCCTAAAACATAAACCTTAAGTTACCCTAAATAATGCCCCTAAACCCTAACCCCTAACCTCTCTCTCTCTCTCTCTAAACCCTAACCCCTAAACCCTAAACCTGAGCAACCTTAAATCCCTAACCCCTAACCCCTAAACCATAAACTTGAGCAATTGTAAACCCCAAAACCCTAAACCCTAAACTTGAGCAACCCTAAACTCATAACCCATAAATAATGCCCCTAAAGGTCTAAGCAACCATAAGCTCATAAACCCTAAATAGTGACCCTAAACCTGAGCAACTCTCTCTCTCTCTCTCTCTCTCTCTCTCTCTCTCTCTCTCCCAAAACCCCAAAACCCTAAATAATGCCCCTAAATCCTAACCCTTAAACCATAAACCTGAGCAGCCCTAAACCCCTAAACCTTAAATAATTCCCCTAAACCCTAAACTTAAGAAACCCTAAACTCATTAACCCGACCCACCCTCTCTCTCTCTCCAAAACAAGAAAACTAGGGCTCTCTATCTCTCCCTCTCCCTATCACTAGGTATCTCTCCCCTTTCTCTCCCCTCCATCTCCATCCTCTCTCCCCTTTCCTCCCTCTCACTCTCCCTTGTCGACAAAGAACATGGAAACAAGAAAAATAGGACATGTAAAGATGGATGAGGATATAAATTGGGATGATGAAATGGAAACAAGATAATTTATGAAATTTCATTGGATGGGAAGAATGAGGAGGAGAGGTAGAGAGGGGAGGGAAGTAGAGAGTGAGAGAGTGGATAGGAGGTAGAGACAGGAGGGAAGTAGAGAGTGGGAGAGGACCATAGGAGGTAGACAGGGGAAGGAAGAAGAGAGAAAGGGTAGGAGGTAGACAGGGGAGGGAAGCAGAGATTGAGAGAGAGGGTAGGAGGTAGACAAGGGAGGGAAGTAGAAAGTGAGAGAGAGGGTAAGAGGTAGACAGGGAGGAGGGAGAAGAGAGTGAGAGAGAAGGTAGGAGGTAGAGAGGCAAGGGAAGCAAAGACTCAGAAAGAGGGTAGGAGGTAGATAGGGGAGGGAAGTAGAAAGTGAGAGAGAGGGTAGAAGGTAGATAGGGGAGGGAAAAAGAGAGTGAGAGAGAAGGTGGGAGGCAGAGAGGGGATGGAAGCAGAGACTCAGAGAAAGGGTAGGACGTAGAGAGGGGAGAGAAATAGAGTGAGAGAGACGATAGGAAGTGCAGTTGCCCTTATAGACATGTATGTAAAGTGTGGAAGCATAGACAAGGCATGTCAATTGTATGACGTAACACCTCAAAGAGATGTTCTATAATGGAATGCAATGATTGCAAGATATGCGAAAAATGGATTTGTTGAAAAGGCTTTAGAAACTTTCAAGCAAATGCAATTGGCATGTGTATTGCCAGTTATGCTCATCATAACGTGAACGTGTTATGATCAGCTTTGTTTGACGTGTTTTTATCAGTTTTTAGCAAAATCTAGAGATAATCGGGAGCGTGCTCCCCATTAGGATGGCACTTTTTTCAATGAAAACTCAAAAAAAATACCACCATAATCTTAAGCTCTCTGTTAGCTATCTAATCATATAATTTTTTTCACATTTTGAGTACGTTTAGTGTTTCATCTTGAATTTCTTTTGTAAGTGTGTCCAGTTTTTGTCAAAAACCAGTGTCTAGTATTTTTGACTTTTTTTTAACCGTTCATCAAAAATTGAAATAAGTTATATTTTTAGAAACTAGACTCCATTCTACACGAATTTTAAAAAAATGATTTTCAATTAGTTTTCAAACATTTTAGGGGGGAGCTTTATTTTTCAAGATGTGTCCACTTTAAAAATTACTAAAAAATCAATTATTCATTAAAAAATTATCAGAAAAATTAGGGATAAACTACATGGTGTTACTTAATTTCTCACTGGAGTGATTATTGAAATACTAAAAAAAGGTTAACATTTTAGGGGGAGCACACCAAACACTATGTTATGTTTTTTTGAGAAAAACAAGACCAATTTGTGTGCTCCCCCTTTTTGAACCCCTTAATCTCAACCATTTTTAGAAAAAAATAGTATTTTAGAAACTAGATTCAGAGTATTACAACTCTTGTTTTCATTCCATCTTCAAATTTTGAGTGTAGCTATCTTCAATTTCTCATCCAACATCAATATTTCTTGATTTCAAGAAAAAAGTGGCAACTTAAGACCCCATTTTGGTAGAGTGAGAAATCTCAGAAAGAGGGGAGAGAAACATAGGGAGAGATAAATCTGGACAAGGAAATAGAGACAAAGAGAGATAAAAAAAATAGAGAGCTAGATAGGGAGACAAAGATATATATAGAGACCTAGAGAGATAAATAGAGAGAGAGAGAGAGTACCTTTCAATTTCAAGTAGAGAATATAACTACAAAGATAGAGGAGAGAGAGATATAGATAGAGAAGGATAGAGAGAGATATAAATAGGTACAAAGATAGAGAAGGATAGAAAGATATAGATAGAGGGATAGAGAAAGAAGTAAAGAGATAAAGAGAGATAGAGAGAGGAAGAGAGAGATATAGATAGAGATAGAGAGAGTGAAAATAGAGAAAGACAAAGAGACTAGAGAGAGAGAGAGAGAGAGAGAAGAGCAAATTAATAAAGAGGGAGAGAGATAGAGATAGAGAAAGGTACAAAGATAAAGGACAGAGAGAGATAGAGAGAGGTAAAGATATAGAGAGGGGGAGAGATAAAGATAGAGAGTGAAAATAGAGAAAGACAAAAAAATAGAGAGAGAGAGAGAGAGAGAGAGAGAGAGAGAGAGCCTTTCAATTTCAAGCAGAGAAGGATAGAGAGAAATATAGATAGAGGGATAAAGAGAAATATATAGATAGAGGGATAGAGAGGGAGAGAGATAGAGATAGAGAGAGGTACAAAGATAGAGAAGAATAGAGAGAGATATATAGAGGGATAGGGAGAGGTAAAGAGATGAGAGAGAGAGAGAGAGAGAGAGACACACACACACACAGATAAAAATAAATTGAGAGTTAGAGATATATACAGACCTACAAAGATAAACACAGAGAGAGAGAGCCTTTCAATTTCAAGTAGAGAACACGGATACATGTATAACCTTCCTACGAATAATTATTTACAAATTTTACCTTTACCACCCATCACAATTAAAGAGACATCTCTTAGAACACAAATCATTACCCATCATGGTATTACAAAACTAAGCTTAACTGCATAAACATAGAGACAAAAAGTGTTCCGCTGTGTGATAGACTTGAGGTTACAGTCAAACATTCCAATGGAAAACCCTACATTAAAGATCAGGGTATGGTACTTTTATAATGAATAATTGGAGCTCTGTATGTGTTGGTCCAAATCATCTACTCAAACTTTACTTACCATTATAGAACAACACACATCATTACATGGTTTCAATGTTCAAATGATGACCATGATTCAATAAATCAAAATAGACCCAAAAAATTAATGCAAATATTCTCTGTACTCTCTTTTTCAAAATAATAATATTACACACACATAAAAAGTTCCTCTTTGCTACTCTTACAAATATGCCCCCCTTATTTATTGCTATTGCCGACTCAATTTTACAAACTTTGTATACTTTAAGTTTCCCATATGCAAAATAATGTTTTCTTCTGGCTGACATTTTCACCCTGGTATTCATTCATATATGGCTGTGTTTCAGTCCCATCACCAAGAGTGCCTATGGTCATGAACACGGACAACATTGGAATTATACGAGAGTACGGCGGGAAAAAAACTCGAAGCATTTGTGGCGGATTTCTATCTGAGCTGATTTCGATGTGTATTCAGTGAAAGAAACAAAAAGAAGGTGGTGATGCTCCGTTTATGCAATCAGAATTGAGAGGAAGAGAATGGTAGTGTTTTGTTATGGTAGAACGAATCACAAAACACATTCCCAGCTGTCAACGGTAAAATGTCATCCATAACCCATCTCAATTTCAATCTGGGAGCACTCTACAGAGAGGGTTACTTGAAAGAGGCGTTATGCATTTTGCTCAATACACACAACCCTCCTGGTCTAGATTCTTTTACATATCTTCGACTATTGCAAACCTGCATTGCCAAGAAAGCACTTTTAGAGGGTAAGCAAGTCCACTCTCACATGAATGAGAATCTCAGAGAATTCACGCCTGACACGCGCAGAGTTTTGAAGAATGCACTTATCAACATGTATGACAAGTGCGGAAGTTTGGTGAATGCTCGCAGAGTTTTTGATCACATTACTCAACCAGATGTCTGCTCATGGAATATGATAATTGCAGCTTATCGAAGGCATGGACTTCCACAGCAGGCATTCACACTGTTCCACCAAATGCAACGAACCACTGTTCAACCTAATCAGTTCACATTCTCCTGTTTTCTCCCTGTATGTGCCAGTGTCGCATCTCTAAAACATGGTTTGCAGATCCATGCAAAAATCATTAGATGCAGCCAACCTGACGTTATTGTTATGAGTACTCTGATAGACATGTATGCCAAATGTGGAAGCATACAGAATGCTCGCGAATTGTTTGACAAAATGTCTCATCGAGATGTGGTTTCATGGAATTCGATTATTGTTGGATATGTACAAAATGGTTTTCTTAAGGAGGCTTTAAGGCTTTTCAAGGACATGCCTCAACAAAATGTGGTTTCATGGACTTCAATTATTGCTGGATATGCACAAAATGGGCATGTCGAGAAAACCTTTGAGATTTTTAAGCAAATGCAATTTGCAGGTGTCAAGCCAAATTCGTCAACTTTTGCCAGCATCCTCCCAGCTTGTACCCAACTTGGTGCTTTGGAACAGGGTATGGAGATCCACAAATCAATGATTGAAAGTGGGTTTGTGTCCAATGTTGTGGTTGTGACTGCCCTGATAGATATGTATGCAAAATGTAGGAAAATACTGAAGGCGTGGCATCTGTTTGACAAAATGGCTCAGCGAAATGAGGTCTCATGGAATACAATGATTACGGGATATGCACAAAATGGTTTTCTTGATGAGGCACTAAGGGTTTTTAAAGAAATGCCTCAACCGACTGTGGTTTCATGGACTGCAATCATTGCTGGTTATGCACAAAATAGCCTTGCTGAAAAAGGCTTGGATTTTTTTAAGCAAATGCAATTGACAGATCTAAAGCTAGACTCGTCGGCCTTTGCCAGCATCCTCCCAGCTTGTGCGAAGCTTGGAACTTTGGCACAGGGTATGGAAATCCATCAAAAAATAATTGAAAGAGGATTTTTGTTAGATGTCGTAGTTTCAAATGCCCTGATAGATATGTATGCAAAATGTGGAAGCATACTGAAGGCACACAAACTGTTTAACAAAATGCCTCAACGAGATGTGATCTCATGGAATGCCCTCATTGTTGGATATGCACAAAATGGGTTTGTTGATAAAACATTGAGGATTTTTAAGCAAATGCAATTGACAGGTGTAAAACCAGGCTTCTCAACCTTTGCTAGTATCCTCCCAGCTTGTGCAAAACTTGGAACTTTAGAACAGGGTATGGAGATTCATCAAATAATAATCAAATGTGGGTTTTTGTCAGAAGTAGTTTCGAATGCCCTGACAGACATGTATGCAAAATGTGGCAGCATACAGAAGGCACACAAGTTGTTCAAAAATATGCATCACCCCGACGCAGTCGCATGGAATGCAATGATCGCAGGATATGCAATGCATGGCTATAGTGAGGATTCCCTCAGAAAATTTGAACTAATGAGGCAGTCTGGAATTAATCCCAGCCGTGTAAGCTTTGTTTGTGTTCTATTTGCCTGCAGCCATGCAGGTCTATTAGATGACGGCTGTAAATATTTCAATAGCATGAGCAATTCTTATTTCGTAATGCCTACAATGGATCATTATGCTTGCATGGTTGACCTTCTTGGCCGTGCTGGCTATTTGGAGGATGCCCTAAACTTTATCATCAAAATGCCAATAAAACCTGATGTGGTTGTGTGGATGTGTTTTCTTGGTGCTTGTAGATCACATAAAAATATAGGGTTAGGAGAATTCGTAGGGACACTCCTTTTTGAGTTGGATCCGAAACATTCTCCACCTTATGTACTTCTGTCCAACATATATGCAGAATTGGGCAGGTGGGGTGACATTCAAAAGGTAAGGAAATTGTTGAAAGTGAAAGGAATTAGAAAGATACCTGGATGTAGTTGGATTGAAGTCCATAAAATCATACATGCTTTTCATGTAGGAGACAGATCACACCCACAAACACAAGAAATCTATGCAGAATTGGAGAAATTGTTGTGGAAGATGAAAGCAGTAGGGTATATTGCAGATACAAGACCTGTATTAAATGATGTGGAGGAGGAGGAGAAGGAATTACTCCTCTCCAATCATAGTGAGAAGTTGGCAATTGCATTTGGTTTGTTAAACACGTCCCCTGCAACAACTATTAGAGTTGTCAAGAACCTTCGAGTATGTGGTGACTGCCACACTGCAATCAAGTTTATCTCCAAGATTGTTGCAAGAGAAATTGTTGTGAGAGATGTGAACCGCTTCCATCATTTCAAACATGGACATTGTTCTTGTGGAGATTATTGGTAATGCTAACTAAATGAAGCAAAATACGAATACAGGACTTCGCTATAACAAGGTGCATGCTATCAGACTTGCAGCGGTAAGAAGCAATCAGCTTTTATGTAATGTTTCTGAAAAAATGTTGTTCCTGAGCGTTTAGAGAGCTGGAACATGCTTTAGATTTGATGGAATGACCTTATGCAGTATGCATCGCTGCCAAAACATATTGATGGGGTATTTGTTAAAGCATTGTCCTATAATTGTGTGGAGTTGTCCCAACATTAACTGTTTTCCAGGAGCTTATACAGCTCTGGATGCAAGGGGAGTAGAGGAGGCAGAAGAATGGGAAATTCGAATGGAGAGGTTTCCTTAAAGGAAAGGGAAAGCTGCTCGGCTACATCGAAATGTGAGAGAAGGGTTTACAATCAAGTCAATGCTTAGAAAGAACTAGGAGATTATCTCTGTATCCATATTTACTTCTACAGATATGCTAATTGTTAGTAATATCATATGATTCCACTTCTCCTTTCTGTAATGTAAAGTAGCTGCAAATGTGCTGCAAAGAATTTTTTTATGGTATTGCAACCCCGCTCAGAAAGGGTCACAATGTTCTTAAAATATAAATATGTATGATGAATGTATAAGTATATATCAGATTGATTACACTATGATTGCAAAATTTCTGATTTTGATCAGACCGACACAAGTATCTTTCTCTCTGTAGTTACGAGGACCCCTTACCTTATATGAAGCTTAATTTCTTTGAGGGGTAAAATATAGAATAATTTCTACATGATTGCTATAGGTTCATAAAACCATTTGTGCGAACTTCATGTACCATCAAATGGAATATTTTCTACCAATTAATGTGATATTTGGGGATTACTTTTTACTAAAAAATTGTGTGAGTGTTTTTGAGTTAACGTTTCTTTTTTTATGATGAATATACTGTCATCTGAAATGTTGATTTAACAGTTCTCATACAATTTTCTACTAAAAACATTCAAAATTCATTTATATAAACTGTGGAAATATTATATCTATAATTTGTATCAAAATTTAAAAAAAACAATATTTCTCGTCAAACAAATTTACTTTCGATCGGTGAATATTTATTATAAAGTAGATTATACACTAGATTTATACAAATTTATAATATAGTACTTTCAATTTTCACTTCCATCTTTTACATATTTATTATCACATGATTTATTATATTGTTTTTTTCATCGAAGCAGATTTATATTCATTACCAATAATGCTGATCTTACAGCCCAAATTGGAACGAATGTAGAATAGTGAGAGACATACTTGGTTTCTAATTATCTTCATATGCTTCAAAAGATTGGTTGAAGAGCTAAAATCGGGTTGGCACAACATGTATGTGACAACTTTAAATAATGATATAAATATTTAAATGATTTAACTCCGTGGAAATCATTTATGATTATTATTTTAGATATTAATTTGTATAGTTAGTTAAATTGTTTTGAATGTGTTTGATAATTAATGATGATTTAGTTAGACGATTTTACATTGTGATACTTTTTGATATTATTATTTTGTGTGGGTGCTATTTTTATTGTTTATTATTAGAGGTAAAAGAAAGTTTTTTTGAAAGGGCCCCAACCCTTTTACAACAAAACCCAAAAGAGAAACAAAAACGACTTTGCAACAAAAAACTACAGTCTAGGGACAACAAGAGAAACAATGAAATATAGCACCAACACAAACCAAAACATAGAGAAGCAGACAAAAAACTAAAGACCGTTCAAAGTGATGGCAGCGTCCCAGTCCTCTTTAAGAGCCTAAAGATGAGAACTAATATCCTCTGTGCTCATAGTGACTACAACCTTTTTACCACCCTTGGTGTGAGCTAAAGTACCCTTCAAATACTGTTGCCCTTGATAGTTCTTGACTCTTTTGTTGAGGGCTTTTATGATGTTTAGAGAGTTAGTGATCGTGGCCTTGCTAAAGTTAATGATCTTCTACATATTTCCTTTAATCCCCTCAATGTCCTCCAACTTCCCCAATCTTTCTTCTCTAAGTGCATGATGTTCCTTCATTCAAAGAAGCTCCTCTCTATTGTTCCACTCTTCGAAGAGTGTGCTCTTAATCCTATTTTTGCTTAGCTTGACAAAGAACCACTTTGTAATGTCCCCATTTTTTGAGTGATCACCTAGCAGAGTTGGCTAGTCTATCATGTTCCCGTAAGCTGGAGGGATAAGGGAATAACCTAATTGACTAGATTTCATATTTAGTCAATTTTATTAGGGATGGCTTTGTATATTTTTGTGAATTTATTGGAGAAGTCAAATTAATTAAAATAACTTGCCCTAGAGATGAGCGACCAAGGAGAGAAAAAGAAAAATGAAAGGAAGAAGAAAAGGAGGGAAAATGCCTTGGAGATTTTGAGGAAAAATAAGAATAAACTAAGATAATTTCCCTTGGAGGTGGATGACCTAATTGAAGGTCAAAACATGATGTATGAAATGCCTAAGTGGTTCACTCCACTTGGAGAGTGGAAAGAAATAAGAAAAATAAAATACTTTGTCTAGGTCGACCAAGGAGGAAGAAAGAAAAATAAAATAAAATATTTTTATTATGTTTTGGGTGCCTAGCATGAGGTCGGCCCTATGAGAGGGAAAATAGGGAAATAAAATAAGATTTTAAGAGGAGGTTACCTAGTTTGAGGAGGGAGAAGAATTGTGTATAAATACAAGGTCATTTGGAGGCATTTTCATAATCATTCACATCATATTTTCTATTGAGTTTATACTCTTGGCTGCAACTTAGGTTGAGCTTTCATTCCAAGGAGGAAAACCCTTGCGAATGTGGTGAGTTGGACAAAACCCTAGCTCATCATTGTGGAGGATTCATCACAGAGTCCTATTTGTGCTTCATTGGCGACATTTAGAGAAGAAGAGCGTCATTGCAAATTCAGATTTGAAGATCAATTTTGGAGCAACACTTCTTGGTGGCATTTTGTGCATATTGCATTAGGGTTCGCCCTATTTGTGAGCGCCACACTTGGAGTAGATTTGAATGCCCATCTTGGAGGGCAATTTTGATATTTTGGAGTAGCAAACCCTAGGCGCACTTCATGGAGGATTCGCCCTGCTAGGGTTGAGCATTTGTCACCTATTTTGCACGTATCCGGTATGTACTATCATATTTTATAGATTTGATCTATAGTGCAGAAATCTGGGCATTGTTTGTCATGTTTGTGCTCTAGAATTTATTGTAAAAATCATATCAAAATAATCAGATTTGTAGCAGCAGAGTTTTCTACAGAAAAATTAGATGTGTTGTTGCAATTGGATGCCATATGTTGTGTATTTCATGGTGGATTTCATGCTTGTAATGAATGTCAACTTGTAGCATCATTTTGCCATGTTTATTTGTCATGTTTGGGCATATATATGTTCACTGTAATTGAATGTTTGTAATCAGAAAATAAAATCAGAATTTAGGGTTTTGAGCAGAAAACTAAAGTGTAGAAAATTAGGGTAGAATTCAGAAATTTATTTTTAGAATTTTAGGGCAGATCCCATTCAAGATATTCCAATGGTATCAGAGCTTTGATCTTGCCAGCTTGAGGGTCTTCTACATGTATGAATCCCGAAGATAGAGAATATATCACCTACAGGAGAAGGCAACACCTTGTTAACCTGATTTTTGAAGAAGAAGCTATCATGGGTGACAGAAGTGATGAGGAACCTAGCATGAAGGATATCCTCCGAGACATTGCTAGAGGACAACAAAATCTAGTGCGAATGATGGAACGACTTATGGGCAATAATGGAGGTAATAGAAGCAATGGACATAATGGAGATGCTAGCAATTTTGAAAATAATGGTGATACTCATACTCATGCATCTCATGTATCCATAGTTAGTCCTCTTATGCCTAACTTCTTGGATCAACAAAGAACTCCGGAGAACGATCCACAAGTTGCAGGTGAGACCTTTGATGACTACAGAAGAGAATGGTTAGCATTAAGGGAAGAATACCGAGACGCCTTGCCATGGAATGATTTTTGCAATATTAAGTACTAAAACAGAGATAGACCTAGAGGAGAAAGAGGCAATAATAACAATCATGATATACAAAGGAAATTGGGTAAGGTGAACATCACTTCTTTTGATGGTTCAGGGAAGATCGCGACACGAACATGGATCCAAAAATTGGATAACTACTTCACATTGAGCCATATGTTTGAGAGAGATGCCATTCAGTTTGCTACTCTTCACTTGGAGGGAGATGCTCTAGATTGGTGGTATAATGGTATGGTGACTCAAGGTCATAGCCTTGTCACTACTTATGTTGATTCTCATAGAGATTGATTGATAGATTTAATGAGTCAAATCTGGAGCAGTTCTTCAGGGAGTTGGCACAACTCAAATAGGAGTTAGTGGACACCTACATTTCAGAGTTGCCTTATTGGTTCTGAATGTGTCAGAGACTAGATTGACCTATCTTTTCATTGAGGGTCTTGAGGATCCACTTCGTGGATGGGTGAAGGCCTTAGATCCACCATCATTGAGGGAAGCCATCAAGAGGGCTAGAGGTATGAACCTTTCAGCACCATCTAAGCCTAAGTTTCAGAGTAAGCCTTTCTCTTCATCTAGAAAGGACCAGAAGAAATTTTTTTAGAAGGATTGGCCCAAGAGGACAACACCAGATTTAGAGGCAAAAAATGAGCTAAGGAGAAAGAAGCTTTGCTTCTCAATGCAAAGAGCATTGGGAGCTTGGTCATAGGTGCCTTGGGAAAGGCAAGGCATACTACATTGAGGTCACTTCTGATGTTGATGAGGAGATTCAAGAAAATAGTTTAGAAAGTGATAAGGAGGAGAAAACATTGGAGCTTGATGACATGCAACAAGGTACAATTGCTTTCCTATCAGGTGTTCCTAAGTACCATCCTTTTAGGGTAAGAGGAATTGTGAAGGGACAAAGAGTATCTTATTTGGTGGTGTAACGTCAAAAAATGTCCCCTTGGGGGTTTTTCCCTCATAAGGTTTAGCTCCCGGGTCTTTTATCTGCATTAAGGACATCTTGCATCATATTTTGACATCCCGATGAAATGAACCTTAGGTTTCATGACAAATGGGAGCTAGGGGGATCTCTTGAACCTAACCCTAACCAAAATAGGGGGGGAGGACTTGGGCGCCCATGCCCTAGTCTTTCCCTATTTTGGGTCAATCCCAAATTTTTAGTGTTGGCTTGTGACCGTTATTTGGGTCCTATATCGACACGGTAAGTTTGAATTACGAAATTCTTGGTGGGAGTGTTTGTAGTTGCATATATAAGCATGTTTAGGCATTCATTTGTAAACTAGATTTTAACTAGATGATTACTAGCTAACAATTTGGATTCTTAAGTTTATGTGAAGGTGATTCAAGCATTCATTGTGTAGCAAGAGTAGATTTGTGTTGTCTATGTGTTTGTATTTGCAGATTTGAGCAATCATCTCCTCATGGCATGAAGAGTTTCTTCCTTCCATAAGATCTTCACTACGAGGTAACATCATTTGTGTTTTTAAGCATTTATCATTTGGTTTTTGCCTCTACCTTACAAGGGCACGCACTCTCTATTTGACAACGGTGTTCAGAAGACTTGAATGTCTCTCCGGGGCTTGACTGAGGCATGCCTCTAAACACTACAACCCCCTCCCAAAGTTTCTGTGATTGCAGGTTACAGGTTGAAGATACATGAAAAGTGGAGTTGCAAGAGGGTATTGCAGAGTGTCAGATTTGCAGATCAAAGTTGAAAACAACACCCTGGACTTGGGCGCCCGCTCTTTAGTCCTCTAAATTTTGTGACGGGAAAATCTTTGATGCAACAGGAACAGGTTACAGATCAAGCTTCCAGATCCCGACAAAAACCTAAGCATTGGACTTGGGCGCTCACTCATTAGTCCCTAACTATTCCATTTCTGAACCCCAAAAATAGGTGCACAGTTATTTGTCATTTTACATCTTTTTGTAGCAGCATTTTTTGATATTCATCTATTTGCTTATGTATTTGCATAATTAGGGTTTTGATGTATAATTGAGCATAATTCACAATCAAATCACACAAATCCAAGTTTCCCTACATCTCATAGTGACCTAGGGTCTGATAGTGCATTGCCACTCGACCAAAAGTCCTTTGAATGAAAGGGTGAAAGGAGGATACACATACAAATCTACCAAAAACCAATCATCCAAATTCCACCCTTTACATTTTGGTGAACCCGTGTTGTTCAACTTGTTTGCACCTTGCTGAGTGTTTTGCTTCAGATTTGCATTGATTTCATTCATTCATAGTATCATTCATCTTATTGCATTGGAAAACTTACAAAAAAATTGAAAATTTGGAAAATTTTGAATAAATTGCATTCTAGGGTTTCTATTTTGCAACAATTAATGTGAATTTCATCAAATTTCTGATTTTTGCATTAGATCTAAGTTAAATTGCAGAAAATTGCAAAAATTCAATAGCTTGCATTGCATTTTCATTATAAAATTGTTAGAAATTTTAAATTTTTCATATAACCTAGTAATTCCAAAAACTAGGGTTTGTAGGTAAAATCTTGTTTCAGATTTTTCTACTGATCTTAGACACTCATTCAAATTTGCATTTGGCTGTAGTGTTGCATTTTAGTGTAAATTTGCATTTAGATCTCAAAAATTTGTATTTTTACATAGAAAATTTCAACAAAAACTAGCATTTTCATTGATTTTTCCTTAGATTTGCACTTGCATCTTGCATGGTAGGGTGTGAAAATAATTTTCAGATCTGATTGGACTTAATTTTCATCATAAAATAGTTTACAAGACATTCATATAGCATTTTACATCAAGATCTCAAACCTAGGGCTTGAAAAACCTTGATTTTCACTAGATTTGGCCTTATCGACTTTCAAAATTTGCACCACAGGGATGTTGTGAAGAATATTTTTGCACTAATTGGTTGTTATCAGGGTAATTATTTTCTTCCCCTCCTAAAAATCTTCACAACACCTTGTTATTGGCCTCTTGTATTGAAAATTTGGTAAGAAATTGCATATTTTTGCTATATTTGCCCTAGGGTTTGACCTAGTTTGCACCTCAAGCGTGTTGTAAAATATTTTATGATTCTAGGTGACTGATATCATTGCTATTATTTTTTGCAGCTCATAAAATTCCTCACAACACCTCTTTCATTAGGTCTTGGGATTGAAAAACTGTGAAAAATTGCATATTTTAGGGCATTTTCACTAGGTTTTAACTTGTCGTCATCCTAGATTTGCATGAGTCTAATAACTCATTGCCCTAAGAGAAATATTCCTTTAAGAAGAAGCATAAGACACATGGGATCTAGTGCTCTTGAAGAAGTTGGCACATTGAACACCTTCTTTACAAAAGGAGAGACACAAATGCTACAAGATATTACACCTATCACGAGTACAATGGAAGAGCAAACTTTTCATGATGTTGATGATACTATTGAGGCGACAGGACATGTATCTAATGAGCAAATAGATAAACTTGATAAAGACCTAACTGAATTCCAAGACTATGTGCAAACTGAGAGGATAGCTGAAGAAGTTATACCTGTGATTCACCATGTAAGAGAACTGATAAAAGAAGGACAAGATGGTGTTAATGCAATCCATGGTTTAGCACATATTGTACAAACCAATATCATGCCAGTGACTAAATATGTAAAAGTGATTAATAACACTTTGTCACCATCCCATACACAAGTATCAACACCTATATCGACTACGGGAATATATACCTTTACATCAACGATCTTAACAATTGATGCGAATGCTTGTAATAATGCTACCACTGGTATTGGAGTATCTAATGGCACTAATTACAAAGTTGTGGGATTTAATTATCAGAATTTGGTTTCTAAGGGGACCTCTTCTATGAATAATTGCTCTCAACCACCTCTTCATCCCACTTATTCCCAACCTCCCATTACATGTAGTTATTCTCAACCACCTTCCACCTACCATTATGTCCAACCACTGTTGACCTATTCATAGCCTCCGCCTATCATATCTCAAGCTCAATCACCTCCTCACTTTGGTTCCGATTCCTCACAACAAACTGCATATCCCAATGATGCCATCCTAAACCAACTTTTGCAGGGCATGACTGCCTTACAACAAAAGTAACAAATTTGACAAATTCTTCGCAACCTAATATACCAACATATCATGCCTATAATCCCTTATCCTATGCAATATTGAGAACTCCTATGCTTGATAAGTTCGAAACCCCGCACTTTGAAAAATATGGTACAAAAGGTGATCCTAATACTCATGTGGCAGCGTTCACAACTATGTGTAGTGATTTTTATTTTGAAGAGGACTTGTTGGCAAAACTTTTCCCGCAATCTCTCAAAGATACTGCTTTAGAATGGTTTTGCTCTCTACCTCCGAATTCAATACACTCCTTTCACAGTTGATTGATCCATTTTTTACAACATTTTCAAGAAAACATTGGACCTCAAGTCTCTTTGATTGATTTAGTTCATTGCAAGCAAGGTTTCAAAGAGAAGTTGACTGAGTTTATTAGTTGATATCAAGCTTTATATACGCAAATTCAATATCAGATGAAAGATGAGGATGTTCAGAAGGTATTTATCACTAATCTACAATCTAATATTCATGATAAAATCCTCTTGATGAAATTTAACTCCTTTCAACATTTATGTACTGCCCTTCGTGATTACCAACTTTCATCTACTCAGTATGAAACCAAACTCATCGGCTCAAGTTAGTCAATCCATGGGTGGATCATCACAAAACAACTTTAAGAGAAATAATAATAATAGGAGTTTCATCAAGATTAATGGACCAAATACGAACAACTTTTCTAATGTGTTTTCTATCACAAATCCAAAGAAGACATCATATTAACCAAGAAAGTTTACTCTGATATCTGAGTCTTATCATTCTATCATGAATCAAGCTGTGAGTAATAACATTTGAAGCTTCCCCCGATTAAGCCTATTGATCCTAGCAAAGCACAAGAACCTTACTTTGATGCTAATGCCTTTTGTCATTTTCATCGAACACAAGGACATGATACTGAACAATGTATGCATCTTAAACATGAAACACAAGACCTCATTGATTCGAATATCATATAGGTATTGGGTGTGAATGATAACAAAAATAAGTCAGTTGCTTCATCGAATCAAAATTTACAAATCTTCACTAATCCTTTCCCTAAACACACTGATAACAATATGTTGGAACAAGAATTAATAGAAGTAGCTGATGATGACTACTTGGAATATGATAACATCGTGTGTATGATTGAGGTGGATAAGGAAAAGTTGGATAACCCACCTCGTCCATGAAGAAATGGAATTTATGCTGAGGTTCCTCCTTCGTTATCCTTATACGGACCAAGAGATAACCAAAACACATCAGAAAGACAAATAGAACAATCAATGTATAGACGAATGAGATGGTACAGGATGATTCCTGTTACTGTGTTAGACGGCATCAACAATGCAAACTCGCTAAAAATTAGAAAAGAGTAAGATGACTGTTAGCAGTTGGAAAAAATAGTGTTTCTCCTCCTCATAAGCAACAAAAGGTTTCATTTACACAAGGATTTAAAAAACAAGCATCACATGATAATAAACAAGACTTCCATAAGAACCACTCAAACTTTGCACTAAACATGATCGAGTACCTCTCCAAGAGGTTCGCAAGTTCAAAAATCTGATACGAAGATCCTACAGGGAAACATCTCTAACCCTTTATCGCTCGTGATGTGCTTCACCCGTGATGTGTTATGTGTTGTTTAGGCCTCCTAGGATGACCCCTGATTCTCTTGTAAGGTCCGAGATACCAGGAGACCGCCTCTATTGTGACCTTCTATTTGTATCATCATTCTTCTATATTGCTTCTCTCTCCAATTTCATTGTTGTGTGTTGTGTCTTACGGACATAGCATTGTAGCTGGTGACTTGGGGGCACCCTCCTACATGACTGTCCCTAAGACACTTGTTTCTCCTCTCTTATTTATTGTTTCCCTTCCTCTAGTGTTTCTATCTAGCGAGCGAATGATAAAAAACATTTACACTGATGCAGACCTAGCGTCCCTTTAGTGAGAAATCAAAAATTGGACTTAGTTCCTAATATGATGATAGGGTTGTATATCTTATCTGATGCTTGGCTAGTAGAAGCGCTCATGCCTGCATAGTGATTTTGATGATGTTTTTATCACTTACAAACCTTAACAATACTGCTGCTCCGTGCACCTTGTTTTTCTTTGAATCTCACCTTGGTGACACTCAATTATGAGATTTTTGTGATATAGCCCCACAATTTTCCTCGATCTCTAAATTCGTGGTATAACCTTGGCTCTTTGTGTGATTGATCATATGTATTGATGTTGTTGTTCATCATGATTATAGACACTAACATGTTTCTTGCAGGGATGTGTTTATGGGAACATTTGGTAATCGTAAAGTACATGTCACCTCCGGGGGCATGGGCTTTGTGAGAGTCTGTGTTCCCTTGTGTCTTTTCTTCCTACCTTAACGTGCTTGATATCGATACCTGATATCAACCACCTTAAGGTGGGGGCATATATAAGGTAAGCTGTCTGTTGTAGATGTTAGCAATGTGCTTGCCCTCAGATGTAGTTTAAAGACTGGTGGTGATGAGTCCCTCCTACACTCTAAGTTTGTTTGCAATCAATCAATCAATCATCTTAAGCCCTCTATGAAGGCGGGGGTGGCGTATCTCTTGTGTAGACTACCCATCCTGTCATTTTCAAAAGTCTTCTGCGGAGGCGGGGAGCGGTTCTGTGACTAACTCAACCCTTAAGTGTGTCTTTGGTGATTGTTGTGGCGAAGCCCAATCATCAGTGCGTGCCTGTAATGTGCTTGAGATGGTGATGAACCTAGAAATAGGAACACTCCATCTCTTGTCTGCCATGTTTTCTTCATGTATTCAAAGTGTGTGTGTTTAGCATACTTTGTTTGGTGTGTTTGTTGCCCCATATGTAGTCTAAAGACCAGCACGATGAGTGCTTCCTGCATTTTGGGAGGTTTGGTGTGTCTTGTGTGTGTGCTGCCCATATATGCAGTTTAAAGACCAGCACGATGAGTGCTTCCTACATTATGGGAGGTGTTCTTACTTTCCTTATACTTGCATCTACATTTCATATATATGAGAAAAAGAAAAGAAAAGAAATCATTCATGTCTTCCATGCATTAACTGTCTTCTATGCATCTACTGTCTTCTCCGTGATTTGCGTGACTATAACTGTCTTCTCCGTGTTTTGCGTGTCTGTCATTGTCTTCAATGTGTTTACATGCCTTCTTCGTGTTTGATGTGTTTCTTGACCGTACTTTAATGCATGTATTGGCCTCATGTTTATACATACATTAAAGTGGGGGCCAAATGTAACATTGGAAAATGTCCCCTTGGGGGTTGTTCCCTCATAAGGTTTAGCTCCCGGGTCTTTTATCTGCATTTAGGACATCTTGCATCATATTTTGACATCTTGATGAAATGAACCTTGCGTTTCATGACAAATGGAACCTAGGGGGATCCCTTAAACCTAACCCTAACCAACATAGGGGGAGGACTTGGGTGCCCGCGCCCTAGGCCTACCCTATTTTGGGTCAGTCCCAAATTTTTAGTGTCGGCTTGTGACCTTTATTTGGGTCTTATGCCGACATGGTAAGTTTGAATTATGAAATTCTTGGCGGGAGTGTTTGTAGTTACATATATAAACATGTCTAGGCATTCATTTGTAAACTAGATTTCAACTAGATGATTACTATCTAGCAATTTGGATTCTCAAGTTTATGTAAAGGTGATTCAAGGCATTCATTGTGTAGCAAGAGCAGATTTGTGTTGTCTGTGTTTGTATTTGCAGATTTGAGCAATCATCTCCTCATGGAATGAAGAGTTTCTTCCTTCCATGAGATCTTCACTACGAGGTGACATTTTTTATGTTTTTAAGCATTTATCATTTGGTTTTTGCCTCTGCCTCACAAGGGCACGCACTCTCTATCTACTTGAATGTCTCTCTAGGGCTTGACTGAGGCAAGCCTCTAAACACCACAACCCCCTCCCAAAGTTTCTATGATTACAAGTTACAGGTTGAAGATACAGGAAAAGTTGAGTTGCAGGAGGGTATTACAGAGTGTCAGATTTGCAGATCAGAGTTGAAAACAACACCCTAGACTTGGGCACTTTCTCTTTAGTCCTCTGAATTCTATGACAGGAAAATCTCTGATGCAACAGGAACAAGTTACAAATCAAGCTTCCAAATCCTGACAAAAACCTAGGCATTGGACTTGGGTGCCCGCTCATTAGTCCCCAACTGTTCTGCTTCTGAACCCCGAAAACAGGTGCACAATTATCTATCATTTTACATCTTTCTATAGCAACATTTTCTGATATTCATCTGTTTGCTTTTGTATTTGCATAATTAGGGTTTTGATGTATAATTGAGCATAACTGACAATCAAATCACACAAATCCAAGTTTCCCTACATCTCATAATGACCTAGGGTCTGATAGTGCATTGCCACTAAACCCAAAGTCCTTGAATGAAAGGGTGAAAGGCAGATACACATACAAATCTACTAAAAACCAATCATCCAAATTCCACCCTTTACAGGTGGATAGCGGTGCAACACATAATTTCATTGATGAGGACTTTGTGGTCAAGAGAGGGCTACAGGTAGAGGAGTTTCTTGGATTTAGTGTCATGTTGGCAGATGGATTCAAGATGAGTTGCACTAGGAAGATCTCACAATTGAGCATTCAATTCAATAACTATACATTTGTTGTGAGTTCTATGTAGTTGGGATTGGTGAGACATAGATTGTTTTGGCGATACAATGGCTACAATCATTGGGTAGATACATTCAAGATTTCCACAAGATGGAGCTTGAGTTCACATCCAAGGGTAAGTAAATAATATTGAAGGCAATAACCAATGGTACACCTAAGGGCATGATAGACAAGAGGATGGAGGTTCGGATCAGCCTTGGTACAAATGTCATCACTAGTGAGGCATGTGATTTTTAGCGGGATACATCTCTGGAACCAGCACTTGATGATGAGCATCCAACTGTGGAGGGAGAGATGCTTAAGATCCATGAAGACACCATAAAAAGGTATGAGGCAAGTTCTGATTTTTTTATTAGGAACAACAGTCCTTTACCTTCACATAATCATGAGGTGGCAACTATATCACGTGAGGATGATAGTGGTAAGAAACACTACCTTGTTGATTCTAAAGTTTTGAAGGCTAAGCATGAGGTAACAATTATGGATCCTAGCCACAAACATTCTAATTTTCTGCATCATAGCATGTAAGATGTTAAAAGGACTCAAAGTATGTGTGATGAGTGGCTAAGGAGAGCTAGAGAAGCCAAGTTGTTGGCTGCCCAAGAAAAAAAAACACCTACAGAAGGTCAAAGAACAATGCAGTCACATAGATTATGAGAGGCAGCAAAGAGACATTTCTTTGATCCCTATTTCTTCCAAGGGAAGAAGCTATGGAGGTTGAGCATGTACATGATGAACCTCTTATGGTAGTAGAACACAAGGAGCAATCAGATTTGCATGGACTTGTTGAGAGGTATGATTCTGAAATTTCATTTTGTGCAAATGATCTTCATCATAAGGTTCATGCGTCACACCATTTGGAGAGCCCATTGAAGGCTTGAGTCATGGCTAAGGAGGTAGTTGTGTATACACTTTGTGGACCAACAAATAATTATATATATGCATGTGTAGAAGAAAACAATTGTGATTCAGATTTGGTTGGGAATCTAACCATTCTTGGAGATCTCAATGAGTCTACTTGCATTTTGACACTACACCCTCATGATGATGATTCTTTGATGGAGCATAAGGCTGTCCTATTTTTAGGACTTGAGGTATGTGAAGATGATGTCATGGAGGTATTTGATTTTGAGTGGCATGTGCTTGTATATGTTGGGTTTCAGCTAGACTCTAGTCCAAGAAATGGAGATGAGCATGAGAGTAGAAAATTTCCAACCCTTAATCCATTGGTTTTTAGCTCACACATTGTTGGTTGATGATTGTTCTCTTTGTTGATCACAGAGTTTTTAGGTTATACATTGATGAGGGCAGCTATTAAGATGGATTGGAGTGTTTGGGATTGCCACTACAGCATTGGGAGTTTGCATTATGATGAGATCCTATCATTCTATGACAGCAGAGGCATTCTTGACACCATCATAGGTCTAATTTTCAGTTTTCCTAGTGTTGTTCTGATTTATATCAGCAACCTAGTGTGGATTGGCATGTTTGTTTATGCACCTGTGATGTACATTTTTCACATCCATATGAGATCATTCAAATTTAGATGGATAGTTGGTGATGATAACACGATGAGAGATATATATCTCTTCACTTTTAGTTGGTGTGATGGTGTGATAATTTGGGATCCAAGTATTGGTGTGATTGGTACCCTACTTCACAGGGATCTTGGTGAGTTGCTTCACAACCTTTGGTTGAGTGATGTTTATATCAAAGTGGAGAAGTGGAAGTTTTGGTGTAGGTGGCCATGCTTAAAATATCCTATCATAAATCACTTGTTGATGGGCATGACATTCCTCAAGGCTTTGGATATGTATGATGCTTTTTGTCTTTGATAGACTTGGCATTCGTGGATAGTGGAACCTTCAGAGGAAGAGAGTTGATGACACTTGTGGTTGAGGATTTTGCATTCTTATTCCTACAGTTAAACAAGCAAATTGCATGGCGTAGGCTTCAAAAATTTGGGGAATGGAGCCAAATTGAGTTCGAGTGTGTATGGCTAGTTTTGTCTCATTGCTGGCCACCGAAACTCACTTTTCATAGAAATTCTTCACATTCACTATGATAGATGTAGCCACAGGTTGAGGAGTAGGGTGATAACAGAGTACTTGATTGGATACGTAGACTTGACTCAAAAGTCATAAACCATTAGTTATACCTAGATCACCTCCCTATTGTTGCTCATCAATTTGTAACTATCGCAGTAGGCCTATAACTAATGGAACATAATCATCACTTGCAAGTTGATATGCTTCTATAGTTGGTACATCACTAAGGGTATCTAATGCATAAAATGAGGGTGATCACTTAGTGTCCCACCATACTTGATGCTCATATGCAACCCTTGCATCATCTTTGACCACAAGTTTGATGACTTCATTGGCCACATCTTCGTTTGTGGATACTTGATCACTAATTGGTTGGCAATCCACCTTTGTGAGTCTAAATGATGATTGTTAGTGCCTACAATACAAAATTGATGTTGGGTGCACCACTTGACTAATACCAAATTATCGTAATACATGCTCAAATTGAAATATTGCCATAGTAGTGGTTTATTTCCCAACAAACCACAAGGACCTCCTGATCCTCCCAAGCTAAAACCTATCATCTATATCGGTGGCCATCTATTTATATGACCTCCACATGATATCTTGTAGGTTCAACCAATCAAAAAATTGGAACCACCCTAGTAGTGTGGTAAGCTCACACCATCGACCAATGTGACTAGTGTTCCATCTGAGAACCAATGGCCTCATAACCTTCAAAGTATCTAGTAAACCTAGATATCAAGGTATGGATATGTGCTCATATGCCCATGCCTATAAACCTAAAGATACCCTAATCACCATACCTTCACCATCCACAAACTTATGCAAACCATCATATAGGTGGGTTGACATGCAACCACGCCAAGCAAACAATCTCTAATGCTCTTCAATCTCTCTAACATCTAAACTAATCCATACGAGATGGAAGAACCCTTACCATCCAGCAAGATCAAAATCTCAATAACAACAAGCAACCACTTGTGTCCATAGGATGCATCACCGACCACAATATCTGCATATGGTACATCATCCCTATCATAGTCTACACCACTAATACAACTACCTATCCTACTAAAGTGTTGTATGAGTAGTTTGCACCCATTGACCTCTAACTAGGAGATGCATGATGTGCCAAACATCCTCTAGTCATTGTAACATCCCCATTGTTAAGTGAAAAGTGTTGGTGTTAGAACCCCATCTCTGAGTGAGGGTGGTGAGCATGTAGGTATTGTAAAATAGTGGAGGAAGATGAACTAAATGTCTCACACTTGCCCTCTCTAACAATGCCCAATCTGCATTTGTGGGCAGCAAGGACCTCATGCTCTCAATCTACCTATTTTGTAGTCTCTCATGAATCTTCAACTCATTCTACGATTACAAGGGCAAACAAAAATCATCATTAGGTAATATCAAACGATAAAGACAATCAGAACTACATATACCCAAAATAATTTAGGGTTCAATCTTGTGGGTTAGTTCAAACCCAAAAATCAAACTCGCGACCATGGGTCATTCTTATGGGAGAATCCCACATGCGGCATTTCAATCCCATGAGTCACAATACATAATGAAAAATAATCCCATGCTATTTTAAAAAAAATTCTACATCATTTTAAAAAATTTTAAAATGAAAAATGAGGGGTCAAAAGACAACTTATTACCTCCAAATGCTTGCCCCACTTGATATGATTCTATACACTCAAGTTGAAATGTGTCCACACCAATGCACCATGGAGATCACTCTAAAAAATCTCTACCAAGCTTGTCTCACAAGGTTGATAATAAAAAATTAACGTAACTTTCCACCATTTGCCTTACTATTTATAGCTTGGGACACTATTTTACCTTTGTCATCCTTTTAACCCTAAATTCCCCATTATTGAGTAATAATCATGATAATAAACGTGTAACAACATAGTGCCTCAAAAAGTACAATCATGCAACACAATTGACACATCCTCACATGAGAGATAGTGAGATTGCATTCCTTATTATCGCACCACTATTTTCGATGATGCTTTTGATTCACAGATGATTACTTACTAACTTAGTGACCCTCATTCATTACACACATGTAATTTATTCCAAGCTTCATCTATATACCGTGGTATCTCTACCTACAACATTTGTTACATAATATGCTTTATCTTTTTGATGCAGGAGCATCCCAGGTTGCAGAGCAATCTTGCATCAACCAAAAACATTTGCATTCTTTCTTTTCTTTCATTTTCAGTTCAGTTCAGTCAGTGCAGTTTTTAGCATTTTGTACCGCATTTTACCACATCTTCATATCAAAGCTTGTGAAGCAGGAATTAACATCTACATATCATCATCTACATCATATCCAAAATTTAGGTCATTTGGACTTGTCTGCTAAAAGTTATCGCTATCAGAAGATCATCAATTTTCACATAATAGAGCATTTAGACAATCAGTTGAAGGAGAAGGTTTGCAAAGTACTTTCGTGATTTGTGGAGCCAAATGAAACATCATACACAACACATATGGATCAAATAGACCTTCCTTGAGGTCTGCACCAAGTTGCATGCATTTGTGGAGCAATACCGAATGTTGTAGGCCGACCCACTTGTTTCTACATGTTACATCCTTCTTTGGAGTTTGTAACCTCTTGTGGCCGATGCAGAGGATTCTATGAGTTTGAAGGTGATATATATATATATATATATATATATATATATATATATATATATATCTTAGATGTATTAGGAAGGCAGTTAGTTGATTTCATAAGATAGATAGTTAGATTCTTTTCAAAAAGGCACTTCAATGCCATATCTTGCATATCTGTTGTAACCCAAAAAGCAGGCCTGTGAGCCCTTGGATTGTAGCTCGCATGTTGCCGACATATGATCATTGTAATTCTTTGATATTCTGAATATATGAATCTTCCATTGCATTCTACATTTGTGTTGTTTCCGTTGTGTTTACTCTAGCTACATGGTTTGGACAGTTCATTATGTGATCCCTCTGACCGTGACTACACCACTTTCTATTAGGGGCAATGTTGGGGGCATCTCTTCACATCTTGATTTGATTTTATGTGCTTACATGAATATCATTCAATATTTTCTACTTGTTTGACAATCAATGCTTATCCATGACATTTATTACATGATTTTACATTATCTATGTACTTGCATGCTTGTATTTTTTCAATTGCTTTACTTGTGTTATCATTATTATGTATCATTTTCCCCTCTCCTTTAATTCCTTGCATGCCTTGTATGTAAATAATTTAAGGGGACATGTATTGTCACTAACACTTTTTATGGTTGAAATTTTAGATAGTGACTTGTGCTAGGCAGAGACTCATCACCTTACCTAGACGAAGCTTGATTGCATTACATGCCTCTATCATGCAGAGATCTATCACATTGCCTTATCCCATGGAGATTTATCACATTACATGACCACTCTGCACAAAGATCTATTGCATTGTTGCATCGCACAAAGATTCATTGCATTACATGTCTGCATCACATGACAATTTATTGTATTTGCCACATCACATGGAGATCGATCACAACGCTACATTAAGTAAAGATTTATCATATTTTCCTATGTTGTACAAAGCACTATTGCATTGCTAGCATCATGTAGAGCATCGTTGCATTGACTATGTCACGTGGAATTGTATCACATGGCCATGTTTCATGGTTCCATATAAAATTGTTACATTGTGCAGAATATTATCAAATTATTTTTCATACAAGCCAAATTTTCTAATCCTTCTCTCTTCTCATTTTTTGTAGACAATTGAAACTACTTCCAATTTGTGCTAATTTAAATTATGATGTGAGACCTACTCATTGTATATCTATTCGCTAATTGGCATGTTCAATGGAGCACTCATACTAAGGAGAAGGCAAGAAGAATTAGTATATCCTTTGAGTGCCTAAATATCTACTATTCATATCAATTGAAAATGTCCATATACTTTAAAATGCATGCTTATGTTAGACTTACATGCACATCAAAGTGGGGGTAAAATGTAATGGTGAAATTTGCATACCCATGTCATGTAAAATGTAATGGTGAAATTTGCATACCCATGTCATTTCTCATTTAGTTTTGTCCCCACCTTGGTAGAATGTCTTAAATGCAATAACATATCAACAAATGACATAATCTTGTGCTTGGTTTGGCTCATTGCCCAATCCCTATCCACCTTTATCTATCCCAATTTACACTTATGCCACATATATTCTTCATTTATTTGACATTTTATCCATCCCCATCTACACTTACTTCTGATCATTTGTTCCATGCCTCGAAATTGCCATTTTAGACGAAGCATCATTTTCATGCTGCTTGAGCTTGACTTGGATTAATCCCACAACAATTAGGAATGAACTTGAAATTTAAATTTTTAGATTCAATTTTTTTGTCCCTTCCTACTAGTTGTTATGAGCCAACTCAATACACATTTATGCAACATGTTATGTTTTGGTATTTAAAGACATTTGATTTGCCATTAGTTCATTGTTGGCAAGAGACACTGCTACGCATGACAGGTGTTGTCATTGATGGCCACTAAGTCTATCTTACACATCTGCATTACATGATTTGTTCATACCGGAAGCCAAAGTGAATATTTGTCTAAGTCCGGGTAGTCAGAAACAGAGCATGTGACAGGGTCCAGTATCTTGGTCCGAATCTCTTCAGTGTTAAATCATAGTGTGTTGCAGATCTGAGGAAGTGATAAGGATTGTCGGGACTATCTAAATCCAGAAATTTACCCTCCAGTGATGAAGGATTCAAAAGTTATAAGCATCTAAGTATCGGGTTCTAGTTAGTCAGCACAGTTAGAAGAAGAACAGGCCGACCTAGCATTTGATCCTGGTCCAGATGAAGAAAAGTTGTTGGTTAAGCAATTTGTGAAAATCAGTGGTATTGGCCGACATGATTGATGATTTGAGAACACAAGTTTTTGGTCTGCGTTGTTGATTGTGCATGGATTCAGCCGACATAGTAGAGTTCTTAATAAATTTTCTAAGTTTTCTTGAAGCTGACTACAGTTGATTAAATTTCTTGATGTGGATATATATAGCCGATGGATTTGAGTGTTTTGAAGTGCGATTGTGATATGATGGAGTAAGTACAAAAAAGGCAGAAAGAAGTGTGAAGGTAAAAATCTAAGCTCGGATTATGGATGAAGAGTGAAACAGGGCAGAGTAAGGATGAAGTGTATTAAGTCAGTATATTGTGCATAACCGGAACTGAATTTCTGCATTGGTAGATGTCATTTATCAGTTCAAACATTCTCTAATCTTCTTGTAATCATTTCTGTAGGCAGTGAGCCTCTTGGAGCAGTGAGCTTTGGGCAGTGCGCCCTAAAGGCATGTGCCTTCCCCATTTGTAATACTTTTAATAGAGTATAACTTCTTGTGGGTTAACCCCCACCGTGGTTTTTCCCTTAACCAGGTTTCCACGTAAAAATCCTGGTGTTATGTGTGTTGATTTTGTTTCTGCTCATGTGTTGTTAATTTATGTTTTCATGGTTATATCATTAATCTGATAATAAGTGGTAAAGAAGATTAATTGCAGCAAATGTTAGAGTTTTGAAACAACTGATTCACCCCCCCTCTCAGTTGTCTGCCCTAATTTCAACAATTAGTATCAGAGCCTGGTTCCTTAAAAGAAGTTTAACAACTTGAGGAAGATCTAGAAAGGTGTTTTCAATGGGTTCATTCAAGCTTTCTGATGGTATCAATCAACAACTTCAAGTAGCCTTAGATGATCTTGATTTGTCCAAAGCAGAAATCAGAGATCTGCAAGAGAACCTTAAAGATGCTGAAGATTTCATTGAAACCTTAAGAGAAAAACTAAGCAAATCTAATGAAAAGAGGAAGGAGCTACTTCTTCAACTAGCAAGTTAGAATGAAAACAATGACATGGATGAGGCCCTGAAAGAGAAGACAGAGGAATGTGAGAAGTTAGCAAAAGAAGTTGTCCTAAACCATGAGATGGAATCCGGGGTGATGAGGCTAACCAAGGAAATTGAAGAAAGGAAGAAGATTGAAGAAAAACTGAATCAATCTCTGAAAGAAAGAATTGAAGAATGCTGCAGATTGGACATAATAATTGGCCATCTAGAATCTGATCTACATGAAAGCAGGGAAAATGAGGAAGAACTTGAAAGGCAAATTGTCATTCTCAAACATGACCTAGAAGTTGCAAATGAATACAAAGAGAAATTCAAGATAAGCTCAGCTAAACTTGAGGTGTTGCTTGATAGTCAGAAGAAGGCAGATGATAAGCATGGTCTGGGATTTGAGAAAGGCAAAAGCTCTAGATCCGGTCAAAGAAATCCTGATGCAAGAAATCATAGAAGGAATCTTAGAAGACCTCTGATAAGACAACCTAATGCTCAAAGGTATCCATCTTTCAATGGAAATTGTTTCAATTGCAATAAATTTGGTCATAGAGCTACTCAGTGCAGAAGCAGAGTAAATCAAAGTGGTCCATCCTTCTTCGGTCAATGCTTCAAGTGTAAGAGGTATGGTCATAGATCCAATGAATGCTTCTATGATAATGAATAACTCTAACAATAGAGGAAATGGTAATTCCTTCAATGGCAAATGCTTTGTATGCAATAGATTTGGACATATGGATAATCAGTGCAGATCAAGAGGAAATCAATCAAATGGGCAAAGAAATGTTGTGTGCTTCAATTGTAACCGATCCGGTCATATTGCAAGATTCTGCAGAAGCGGGAATAATAAAAGAAGAGGTTCGGTAAACAGAAAACTGGATGAGCAGAGACAAGACAAAGGCAAGGGCAAAGTTGATGTAAATGAGATCCAGAATGAAATTAACAAGACATGGGTGAAGAAAAGTGTAAGAAATGATGGTGATGGGTTTGCACTAGAATCCAGTGCTGAGAATTCCTCAAGAAACTAAAATGGGAGCTCTGGCTCAGGGGGAGTTGCATTGAAAATAAAATTCCCCCAGCCAGTAAGTGGGTGCCTGAATCTGGCATGATGAGAGAAGATAATTTGGGTTATTGCAGATCATTTGAAAGGATTTCTAGAAGAAAAGAAATGGATATGGCGATTTGCGGAGTGATTCATGAGAAACTGCATCAAGAAACAGAGTAACCGGATGAAGTTAGGGCAACATATTTATTACAATAGAGAATTAGGTTTTGTAGAGCATAAAAGGTCATCCTTTCATCATTTGGATCACTTTGCATTTGAAGAGAACAAGTAGAAGAGCACCTGAGCTAAGATTTCAAGGATTTGAAGTACGACCGATGAATTCATCAGCTAACCCTAATTCTGTGGAAGAAAAAGGTATTTTTCTACAAAGCTTTGAACTTGTAATCTTTTGAGATGGCTACTCCTCTTGTTGTGAATATCACTGAGAGACCTAGGCCAAAATTCAAGAAACATCCTTTCAAGTCCATCGAAGTTGACCCATTAGGAGCCTTTTCTGGTGTCCCACATAAAGTGTTGCATGTCGAGGATATTAGGGCATACATCCACGGTAGCGTAGATGAATTTGGGAACCTGAAATTGCTGGATTTGTTTGAGAACTACCTAAGGGATGATAACTATGATTTGAAACCGGAATACAAAGCCCTAGAAAGCAAACATTTTCTACAGGTCATTGAATTCCTGACATTTGATGAGAATGAGTGGGTTCGATATGTCTTGAGCAGAATGCATGATGAGTTTATGTGGCTGATGAAACCATTCAATATTACAAAGGATGCTATCAGGGTTGTAACTGGGTTAAATTCAACCGATGGTTTACCCATGCTGAAATCCGTGAAGAACTAGACTGTAACTTATGCAACTGGTGCCAAATTTGACAAAAGGGCAATGACTATTAATGACATTATTGATCCAGATGTTAAGCTTGCTTCAATGGTAATTGGTTACAAAATTTATCACTCCAGCAGGGAGAAATCTGTTTCCGGAACAACCATATATGTTGTATACCAAATGGTAAAAGAAAATGCAGATTATGACCTATGTGAGTTAGTGCAGAACCAACTAATTGAGAACTTGAACAAAATCAAGAAAGACAAGAAAAACACCTTTAAATATGGTACTTTGATTCTATGTCTATTTTTCTACTTCATGAATGAGGTGCCTGGAATAAAGGGTGTGCACTGGACTAATGACAAGCTAGTTGCTATTCAGCTAAGAGATCGTCTACACAGCATTGGTGACTCTAAAGTACAGAAAAATGCAATTTGGGGATACTTCAAGAATTTTTAGAATATGATGCACTCTAGGGAAAGAATCCCTAAATCGGTTGTTGAGAAATACAAGAATGAAATTTGTTTTATGGTGGACATTGATCGGTGCTTAATGGAAGCAGTAGAACCCATAACTATTTGGGTCATGCCCATGGGGTATGAGGTAGATGAGAAAATTTTGGATATGTATGCTCAACATCTCTTGAGCAAACAGAAGGATAATTCTGTTAAGAGATTTGGGACTTACGAAGAGCTTCATGTGAAACTACATGTTGAGCTTCGGAAACCTGAATCTAAGAGAAAGATTCAAAGACAAGTTGAAATGTATGCTGAAAGCATTGGTATAACAAGAGAAGCTGTGAGACAAAACAGAGAAAGGATAGAGAAAGTTAAGAAAGAGAAGCAGGAAAAAGAACAGGGAAGTGTTCCGATGGAATCTAAGCCAAGAACTACAAGAAGTACAAGCATAACCTCTGGTGCATCACCTTCTCCTACTGCAGAAAAACCCTCCGGTAAGGAAAGAAAAAGGACTAAAGTAAAAAGCAAAAGAACATATGTTAGTGTGGAGAAAGTGGATGAAGAAGAAACTGACTCATATGATGAGGTTAAAGAGCTAAAGGCCTCCGAAACTAAAGCTGCCAAGGTATCTAAGGAGAAGCCCTCCGGAAGCAAAAGGGCAAGTAAGAGGCAAAAGATTGAAACATATGTTGAAAAGCCTACTCTTTTTGTGGATGACATCATCAAATCAGTCATTGTAGATGGGAACTTAAGGCCAATGACTGAATTTTATGATGATTACAGTGATGTTGATAAGAGGGTTCTAGAGGAAGCAATAGTCAAATATCTAAATATCTACAATAAGGCTTTAATTGAAATAACTTCTGAAATCTCAAAAAGTCTTGCAGATATTCTGGAATTAAGAAAAGAAAATGCAAAAAGTAAAGACATTGAGCTTAGGGAGCATATGCTGATAAAATTGTGCCCTCAAATTACTCTAGAACAAATGACCATGATATTCAAAGAAGTGAAATATGACTTCAGGAGTAAGAAAAGAATGAATAAACTCATGCTTGGTGAAATCGATGAGATAGTCAAAGATACTCAGGAGATTCTTCTAAGTGCATTGAAAAGGCATAATCTTTCCATTGTTGAAGAAGAGATTGATGATGGGATTGATTCCTTAATTCCAGATGTTGAAGAATTGAAGATCAATGAGCAGTAAACTGAGATAGATGACTCCTCTGTTCTGGAAGAGGAAGCAATAAACAAAGAAGATACAGAGATGAATGTTGAAATAGATGCTCAAAATGAAGATGATTCATTGAAGAATAAAGAGCATGAAACAGACGAAGCTAAGGACCAAGAAGCAGAAAAGGCCAAGGACAAAAATGAAAAAGAAGAAGAGATTGCAAAGGTTGATGAAGAGCCCAAGCAGGACAATCCAATTGACAGTACCGATAAGGATCAAATAGAAACATCATTTTGGGCAAGAGACACTGCAGAAGCAGTGAAAGAAAATTTGAAAAATGATAAACTAGTTGCAAAAGAGTTGAAAGGTCCAATCAATTTGGACAGTCTTTCACCAATTCAGAAGATAAAGTGGGCCTTTCTCGCACAAGCTAAGGCCAAAGAAGATATTTTGAAGTCTCACATAGAAGACAATGAGCTACTTAGTCTGGCATTAGGGATTTTGGAGAAAATCATCCCAACATACCAGAAGGACTCATCAGCATCCCCCTCTGATCAGCTAAAGAACTTGATAAACTCTGTAAGTACTCATTTTGAATCTCTTGAAAAGTCTGTAGAGGTCAAGGTTCAAAATGAATTCAATGGTAAAAGATTTGATGCTCTAAAAGGGATGATTGGAGTAGATAGAATTGTGTTGGATACCAGTGTAAGGAGTATTCAAAATGCTCTTATAGAAGGAGGAAATGTATATAAATTTTGCTTATCTTGTCCTAAGAAAAAACTATCAAGTGTATCCAAATCTTTTGATCCTTTGACAACACTAGTGGCAAGCAAAAAGTGTCATGCAATCAACTTGATTGAAGAAATAAATAAATTGGCAAAAGAAAAGGAGAGCATTGAGGCAAGGATGAGTGAGCTCCGGGGACTAATTTTCCCCAAAATGGAAGCAATGTTCAATGCTTTGACTGAAGCCCAAGCTGCCGCTCAGACAAGTGACCCCACTGATCTGCGGAAGGCAAAGTCACAAACATTTCTATTCAATGGCGACATCTCAATCTTGAACAGTATGAAGAAGAGCTGGGATAGTGAGCTGGCACTATTGAAAAACATTTTTGGTGATATACTTAAGTTTATGTAAATAGGACTTAAGGATTGTTTGTACATATGCGGCTTGGTATATAGAATTTACAGGTATATAGAATTTTTGTGTAAATTCTGGTTTGCGGATCCCACCCTTTGCCATTGATGTCAAAGGGGGAGTGAAGAGTAGTGAAAAATGAGGAATCCAACAAAGGGGGGGCACTGGAGAATAGTGAAAAGCATAAGTGTACATAGTAAGGGGGAGTTGTTCCGACACTTAGTTATTTTTCACTAAGTGTTGCCATCAAGGCCAAAGGGGGAGATTGTTGGCAAGAGACACTGCTACGCATGACAGGTATTGTCATTGATGGCAACTAAGTCTATCTTACACATCTGCATTACATGATTTGTTCATACCGGAAGCCAAAGTGAAGATTTGTCTAAGTCTAGGTAGTCAGAAACAGAGCATGTGACAAGGTCCAGTATCTTGGTCCGGATCTCTCCAGTGGTAAATCATAGTGTGTTGCGGATCTAAGGGAGTGATAAGGATTGTTAGGACTATCTAAATCCAGAAATTTACCCTCTGGTGATGAAGGATTCAAAAGTTATAAGCATATGAATATTGGGTTCCAATTAGTCAGCATAGTCAGAAGAACAGGCCAACCTAGCATTTGATCTTGGTCCGGATGAAGAAAAGCTATTGGTTAAGCAATTTGTGATAATCAGTGGTATTGGCCAACATGATTGATGATTTGAGAACACAAGTTTTTGGTCTGCGTTGTTGATTGTGCATGGATTCAGCCAACAAAGTAGAGTTCTTAATAAATGTTCTGAGTTTTCTTGAAGCCGACTACAGTTGATTAAATTTGTTGATGTTGATATATATAGCCGATGGATTCGAGTGTTTTGAAGTGTGATTGTGATATGATGATGAAGTGTGAAAAAGGCAGAAAGAAGTGCGAAGGTAAAGATCTAAGCTCAAATTATGGCCGAAGAGTGAAACAGGGCAGAGTAAGGAAGAAGTGTATTAAGTCAATATATTGTGCATAACCCGAACTGAATTTCTGCATTGGTAGATGTCATTTCTCAGTTCAAACATTCTGTAATCTTCTTGTAATCATTTCTATAGGCAGTGAGCCTCTTGGAGCAGTGAGCTCTAGGCAGTGCACCCTGAAGGCATGTGCCTTCCCCATTTATAATACTTTTAACAGAGTATAACTTCTTGTGGGTCAACCCCACCATGGTTTTTCCCTTAATCAGGTTTCCACGTAAAAATCCTGGTGTTATGTGTGTTGATTCTATTTATACTCATGTGTTGTTAATTTATGTTTTCATGGTTATACCATTAATCTGATAATAAGTGGTAAAGAAGATTAATTGCAGCAAATGTTAGAGTTTTGAGACAACTGATTCACCCCCCCTCTCAGTTGTCTGCCCTAATTTCAACATTCACATGTTAGATTTTGGGAATACAAAGGCACATCTAGGGCATATCTTAATTTTCTAAAGGACAAAAGAACCTCCACTCCAAATAAAGCATTCCATGTTGTTGAATATTGTTTTTGATCTCTCATCACCATTTCTAACTCACCAAAGGGGTTAGCCTAGGAGAGCTCAATCACCTATTGAGTAAGCAATCTCCCCAATCTCCCCACCAGAGTCCCTAGACATGACCTTGACAAGGCACAAGTGAGTAAGTTTATTGAAGCACATTCTATCAACTTGTTTCCAGGTGGCACAATTCAATCTCGCACATTAGATCAAATCTACGATGGTCAGGGTTAACCCTACGACACCCAAGATTTAACCACATGAATTTCTAAGATCATACAAACTCTAACACATTCATCAGACCAAGAGCATTGATTTTTGGACTATGGCGAACAAATTTAGCATGTCATCAACAGTGGTTTGACATCATCAATTCTAAAGCTAAGTACCCCTATCCATTGCATTTAATTTTTTTGTACTTATTGCAATTATCAAATCCCAGCTCTATTATCTAGGTTAATTGTAAGTTTATTGTTTGCAATTATTTAATTAACCTAAATTTATGCAAGGGGATTTTGTTCCCTTACTCTATATAATATATATGTATTGCCATCTTTTAGATAGATGTACTTAAGCTATCAATACTAGTTGTAAAGTGTGTTTTATTTCTTTATAGTTTTATAAATGTGTATTTTCTTTTTATCTGAACATTTTAAGCAATAGTTAGTTCTATGTTGATGTGTTTTCATTTATATCCCATAGAAGGGTTCATATTATATATTGTCATCAATTAATTTCCCATGCTCGTGTAAAAATAAAACAAGAGACACCTTGCATTAGGTTCCTGCAAGTAATTTGGTAAGTGAATTTGTATTTGGAGTTGAGGAAATTGGTAATTAGATTTCAGAAATAGTACACAAGTTCAGTAAGTGCAACTTGTTTTTGCAGAGAAGCAACAAAGTGAGAATAGATGGTGGATGCAATATTGCAAAATGGAAGAAACATATTTTTATGACAATATAGTTATTGGCATATACATATATTGTTTTTTAATTTTTCAAAAGCATACAAGTAATCATAGGTGAGCAGATGCAGGTAGACCAATAGTTACTTGCATCTGTTCAGTATTTCCGCCTCTGCCATAAAAACTAAATAAACAGGTTGACAGTTAAAAAGCTTTAATTCCCCACGGACAAAAGAGAGCTATTTAGACATTTACCATACCATGGTATAGGATCACACCTGCAGAGAAAGCAATGATTGAAAGTGAGGTTTAAATACACATTTGAACTGAAATGATTGCAAAGCTTTGGTTAGAGAATCGTAGATCAGTATCCCGTCCAATAGGTGCAACAATAAAGATTAAAAGATATCACAAAGGCAAAGATAGATTTGTATTGTAAATTTGCAAATGTCCACTTACCCTATAAGAGATAGAAATATAAATGGGATGGAAAAAATCCTTAAGATTTTAGAAAGCCACAATCCGTATGGTAGTGAACTATTAGAATAAGAAGGGCACATAAAATTCACACGTCCATAAGGATTTTAGAAAGCCACAATCCGTATGGTAGTGAACTATTAGAATAAGAAGGGCACATAAAATTCACACGTCCATAATAAAGCATGGAATCTGCATAACGGTACCATCCAGCAAACATAACTATAAGCTTCCAAGAAGCAACATCCATATAGCCAAAAGGATGATCCAACCACGATAACAAAAATGAACATTTAAAAAGAAGGTTATCTCTACCCATGTCAATTTAATCCACCACATTACCTTGGCCCTTCCAAACCATTCGAGAAAAATTAGCCATTCTTTAACAATTCAGATGGATTCTGTGCAAAGGGAGAATGATATTATACGCAAATAATTTGGTGGTTTCTTAGATGATTTTATTCAGTATGGTATTTAGGAACAGAAATCAGTTTTTTTCTGGCGGATGTAAATGTCTATCATAGGTTAGCTTAGTTTTTATTCATGTACATCATACATTTCAAAGTGTTATATGGGTTTAGTGATCTTCAGTTGATTTTTAGTAAAATTCTTAAAAACTAAGTATGGAACTGAATACCTTACAACAGCAAGAATACCTTAGCATAACATGGCTATCTGAAGAAGCACAATAAGTGAGATTCAGCTAAACTTCACAGCCGGTACATCAATGTAGCATAGCAGTCCGTGAACACACTGGTACGGCAATTTACTAGAGTAAAAAGGCCAGAACCTTAACATTGCAGTTTGTGGAAATGCTAGTATTGAGATTTGCCTTGACTTTCGAAGTACCAGAATTGAGCACACACTGCTAGGATTTAGCACTTGTAATGAAACAGAAGTATACTTATCTAGTTGATGACAAATAACCTTCCCAGTAAATATTTCAATTTTCCATCAAATATTGCCTCCTTTAATATGCAGCCAAGTTGAAATATTACCTGTCACATATCATGTGTGATTGACAAAAAAGTGGGAGGCATACAAATTTCAATAATTTCAGAATAGAATAGAGTGAAAGGTTTTCATATTAATTAAAATACTAATTTCCAAGATATTTGACATCTTTTTTGGGGGGGGAGGGTATTGAAATGCTGACCGGTTATCATTTAGCCAAAAATGATACTAATAATTAGACATCTTGACCTCAAAGACTGAGAAATCAAAATAGATTCAATTACATAAACAGAAGACTTCAGGATATGTTCTGACCGGATCCCTCCTAGCACCAACAGTTGGAGGAATGGAACTGATGATGTGTGTTGCATCATAGAGGGCTCCAAAACCAGCTAGTCTGCAATTAAATTCATTTCAATGTGAGTTTCAGAAAGGAGAGAAGGAAAAAACTTACAAAAGAGAAATCAGATGAGGAGAAATATCATTTATCTTTTTAACTTGCAGCTGGAAGTGCTGAAAAGAAGTCATCACTGTAACTTGATTGCAATCATGATCATTTCACATCTACCTGCTACTATGGATATTAGGCTTTCAGCTGTATCAGGGTGTGTGCAAGTGGCAGTGGGAGCAGACATGTTGAGCAGATCTGAAAAGCTTGTGATCCATATTTGAACCGCACCACTGCCATTACACCTCTGAAAGGAAATCAGATAACAGTCAATCTGAAAGTAGAAAGAATCAACATCCATTATTTATGAGATTGATTAATTGGGGTGGCTGAACCGACAGCACACAAAGTATTGGCTTTAATGGTCTTGCCAGTTCACGTGGACAAGCATATTTATTATCTGACAGATATACATTTCTACAGTAAAAATATTGCAATCACTATATATTGAAAGCTGCATATTTTGAAAACTATATTATCACAAAAAAAATGAACAGACAATAAGACTGTTCATTTGGAAAAAAAGGTAAAGCAGCCAATTGGAAGAATTTTAAATTGATTTTTTTATAGTTTTAAAAAAAATGCAAAGCAAAACATTAAGTATATAAACATAAATTGTTTAGTCTTTAATTTTGATTGGTCCACAGTATCAAACTAATAGCATCTCGTGGATGCATAAGTAACCTGTCTGCCAGCAGGAACTAATAATTTTAAGTGAGAACGATGTTGTTTCATATATTAAAATTAATTGTATTTAATGTTTTAAACTGGGGCACATATGACAAGTGTGGCCCTAAACTTACGTGCTAATATGCCCACAATCCTAGACTACTATCCAAGGAAAGAACCCAGGTCTCTTGGACCCCCACATATTCATTCCAACAATCCACTTGCTATGCTTAAACCAATGGAAAATCCCAAATTGGTTCTATCAGAAATGATAGCATTTCCTACATAAACAAACATAAGTTGTTTCTGTGATTGAAGAAGGTCAACTGCCAGTTTATGGTATTCTCAATCCTCTATTATCTCAATTTTTCCACAGCCGATAATTTGTTTTCACTTTTCACCAATACAGGTAGATCTGCTGAACTCTAGCCTCTGGTAGAATTGCCTGAAAAAGAAACAAGGAAAGTTAGATGCCTCAAAGTCTTTCAGAGAAAAGCAATTAAGGCAAACGTTGTTTTGGTGATCTCCCAGATGCGGTAGGTTAGGCCTATTGTCAACTACCTAGAAATCTATATGAGACTCTGGGAATGTGGGTGCCACCGCTTTAAGGTAGGGAAAAAGTGCTGAATGATTGAAGAGATTTTTTAAACAGGATTAATGGGCAGCCTTTTTTGGTGGTGCTGACTTTTTTTGGTAGGTATATCAACATATGTTGCCTAACAGCTAATAATCCCTTCCAAATTGCACATATGATGGTGATGATGAGGTTGATAATGATTTAGCAGTAAATTGCAGACAGGCAGACATTCTGAACAAGGAAGGAGAAAACAAACAAGAGAGATGAAGTATAAATTTGAAGAAGTGAGGGGATGATTAGAGCCTATTGTGAAAACTTACAAACTACAGGAACAATTAACCTGCCTGAATGAGGGTAGTCTGCAAGTCCTCGTCCCCTCTAAATCACCTCTGAACAAAAACAAAAAATCCAAACCATGGGTTATTTGGTTAACAACACTAATATTTCATCCAAATCCACAATTAACTAAAATTTTCAAATCCATATTTCATAGTAAATAATAAAGATATTTGTAAAAGTCCAGTGACCTTGTTACTTCTCACCTAAATGATGGATTTGAATAACCAGATCTGAACAGAATTTAGCAGTTAACTTAATGAGGAGACGATCTAATTAGATGCCCATAAACAATACAAAATCCACCTCTTTATTTGCATATATGATTTCCTACATATAATTTAGGCCTAAATAGTATAACTATACCTGACAAAGGAACAAGATAAATGAACAAATCTAGACAAAAAAATCCATATAAAAGGGCAAATGTAAGAGGGCATAGAGATCAATAGATTCTCTCTTCATCTTACCCAAGCAAGGATTGGTTTGATTCTATTTCTAGGCCCTTCTCACACATTGCCATATACTTGCATTACTTCTCTCATTGCTCTGCCTCCTCGTCCAGCTTGTGAGTTCAATTCATACAAGCTTCCTGCAATACAGTTCAATGTCATAATTCCATACTACATAGCACTATAAAACGAAGGGTTTAACTAAAACCCCATCAGTATATCCCAGAAGTGATGTATACCATACAAAATCATTTAATCAAGGCAAAAGCATGGTCTAGATTTCCTAATACACAGAAACAACACTTTTTCAAAAACTGAGAACAAAACCTGATTTCTTCACACCGTTGCTTGTCTGACACCATACACTTCATTGTAGTGCAAACCCCTGGCTATAACTTGCTTCACTCAGCATCACCAATAATCGCCACAAGAGCATTGTCCATGTTTGAAATGATGGAAACGGTTTGCATCTCTCACAATAATTTCTCGTTCAGCAATTTTGGAGATAAATTTGGTTGCAGTGTGGCAGTCATTACAAACTCTAAGGTTCTTGACAATTCTTATAGGTGATCCAGGGAATGTGTTTAACAACCCGAATGCAATTGCCAATTTCTCACTGTGGTGGCAAAGGAGTAATTCCTTTTCCTCCTCCTCCACATCATTTAATGCATACCCTGTATCTGTAATATACCCTGCAGCCTTCATTTCCCAAGACAATTTCTCCAGCTTTGCATAGACCTCCTGTGTTTGTGGGTGCGATCTGTCTCCCACACAAAAAACATGTACCATTTTATGGACTTCAATCCAACTACACCCAGGGATCTTTTTAATACCTCTATCTTTCATTAATTTCCTTACCTTTCGAAAGGCACCCCAGCTGCCCAATTCTGCATAAATGTTTGACAGAAGTACATATGGTGCATCATTTTCAGCATCCAACTCAAACAGGAGTGCTGCCACAAATTCTCCTAGCCCTATATTCTTATGTGATCTACATGCACCAAGCAAACACTTCCACACAACTGCATCATGTTTTATTGGCATTTTGATGATGAAGTTTAGGGCTTCCTCAAGATAGCCAGCACGACCCAGAAGGTCAATCATGCACACATAATGATCAATTGTAGGCATAATGCAATAAGAGTGACTCATTAAATTGAAGTATTTACAGCCGTAATTGATTAGACCTGCATGGCTGCATGCAAATAAGATGCTAACAAAGCTTACATGGTTGGGGTTGGATCCAGAGTGCTCCATTAGTTCAAAGAGTTTAAGGGTATCCTTGCCACAGCCGTGCATTGCATATCCTGCAATCATTGCATTCCATGAGACTTTGCCTGGATGATTCATTTTGTCAAACAATTCTCGTGCCTTCTGTATGCTCCCACATTTTGCATACATGCCTATTAGGGCATTGACAACCATATCTGCCAAAAATCCACTTTTGATTATTTTTTGATGGATTTCCATACCCTGTTCCAGAGTTCCAAGTTTGGCACAAGCTGGGAGGATGCTGGCAAACGTTGAAGAGTCTGGGTTTAGACTTGCCAATTGCAGTTTCTTGTAACTCTCCAAGGCTTTATCAACAAGCCCATTTTGTGCAAATCCAGCAATGATTGCATTCCATGAGACCACATCTTGTTGAGACATTCTGTCAAACAATTTGCAGGCCTTTTGTATGCTTCCACATTTTGCATACATGCCTATCAGGGTATTTGAAACTACATCTGACAAAATACCACTTTCAATTATTTTTTGATGGATCTCCATACCCTGATCTAAGGCTTCCAGTTTTGCAAAAGTTGGTAGGATACTTGCATAAGTTGACGAGTCTGGCTTTACACCTGCCAATTGCATTTGTTTATAAATCTCCAATGCTTTTTCAACAAGCCCGTTTTGTGCATATCCAGCAATGATTGCAGTCCAGGAGACCACATTTTGTTGAGCCATTTCTTTGAAAAGCCTTAAAGCCTTGTCAAGAATGCTATTTTGTGCATATCCTGCAATCTTCACATTGCTAAAGACGACATTTTGTTGAGGTTCCTTCTGTATAGTCCCACATTTTGCATACATGTCTACCAGAGCAGTTACAACAATAACATCTGATAAAAAACCCATTTCAGTTACTTTTTGATGGATTTCCATACCGTGTTCCAAAGCTCCAAGTTTAGCACAAGCTGGTAGGATGCTGGCAAAGGTTGATGAGTTCGGTTTGACACCGGCCAATTGCATTTGCTTAAAAGTCTCCAAGGTTTTTATATCAAACCCATTTTGTGCGTATCCAGCAATGATTGCAGTCCATGAGACCACATTTCGTTGAGGCATTTCAGTGAAAAGCAATAAAGCCTCATCTAAAATACCAAGTTGTGCATATCCAGCAATGATCACATTCCATGAGACAACATCTCGTTTAAGCATTGTGTTAAACAAATCGTGTGCCTTCTGTATGCTTCCACATTTTGCATACATGTCTATAAGAGCAGTCACAACTTTGAGATTGGACAAAAATCCAGATTCTATTATTTTTTGATGGCTTTCCATACCTTGTTTCAAAGCTCCATATTTGGCACACGCTGGTAGGATGCTGATAAAGGTTGACGAATTTGGCTTTACACCTGCCAATTGCATCTGATTAAAAATCTCCAATGCATTTTCCACAAGTCCATCTCGTGCAAATCCAGCAATAATTGCAGTCCATGAGACAACATTTTGTTGAGGCGTTTCTTTGAGAAGCCTTAAAGCCTCGTCCAGAACACCATTTTGGGAATATCCTGCAATCATTGCATTCCATGACACCTCATTTTTCTGAGGCATTTTGTCAAACAATTCCCGTGCTTTCTGCATGCTTCCACATTTTGCATGCATGTCTATCAGAGAATTCATCACAATAACTTCCGACTGAAACCCACATCTAATGGCTTTTCCATGGACCTGCAAACCAAGTTTTATAGATGATTGGCTGGCACATAAAGGTAGAATAGTGGAGAAGGTGAACTGATTAGGTTGCACACCTGTGTGTTGCATTTGGTGAAACAGTGTGAATGCCTGTTGTGGAAGTCTGTGCCTTCGGTAAGCTGCAATTATCATATTCCATGAGCATACATCTGCTTCAGTCATTTGGTTGAAAATGCTGCGAGCATCCAGCAAACTTCCGCACTTGTCATACATGTTGAGAAGAGTATTTTGCAGGAACGTGTGTGTGGCAAATGTAAATCCCCTGTCGTTATCATTGATGGGAGAATGGATCTGCTTAGCCTCTGAAAGTGAATTCTCAGCAATGCAGGTGTGCAATAGATGATAACATGTAATGGACACTAATGCAGGGCTGCGTGTGTTTGTAGCAAGCAGAATTTTTAGTGTCCTCTGATTGAGATTGATATGGGTAAGAGACGGCATTGTATTGTCATTCATTCTCAAACAATGTAAAACAATATCATGGTCTGTGTCTGATTCTGATTTCTTAAACGCGTATTACAGGCTGTTCTTTCTTTCTGTGGAGACAAATAAAAATTAACCCAGATGCGAATTGGCCATATACCTGTAATATTCCTTCATTATTTTCGAATTGCTTGGCATACAGAATCCATCCTTTAAAACATCCTCTGTCCATTATTAACTTAAGAGTGTGGTATGGGTAAATGGTGTTCGTCTCGGAGTGAAGAGGATTGTAATGGTGAAAAGTGCTAGCACATTAATTGCTTAATAAAATTTAATTAATTTTTAAAGCTTTTAGATTATCTATTCTCTTTTCAGGTATAAATCCATACGTATGGAATTGATGTAGTTCATTTTGCATCCATAGATTTGACTCACATGTTTGAATTTTAAATTTTCCGTGAGTCCAAGCTGACCCCTTCTTAACTAGTCATTATATATTGACTCATGTTTCAAAATTCTCAAATTCTGTGTACATCACCCCTTAAGTCATTTGCATATAGAATTCATCATTCATCTATCACCCAAGTCCAGAAAGGGAGCCTCTGTTGCAAGGTGTGGCCCTTGGTCTCCTTGTTCAGCGCTGCGCTGCAGTGGTTTGTGACAAGGGCTTAACCGCCTCCCGTGCTTGTTAAGTCAAGTGGTTGTATCGGGCATTAATAGGTTGATCTTTTGGTGCAACGGCAACTAACAGTTGGTATCAGAGCCGAGGTCACGGGTTCAAACCCCGCGCTTGCGCTGGGGGGGATTGTTGCAAGGTGTGGGCCTTGATCTCCTTGTTCAGTGTTGCGCAGCGGTGGTTTGTGATAAGGGCTTAACCACCTCCCGTACTTGTTAAGTCAAGTGGTTGTATCGGGCATTAACAGGTCGATCTTTTGGTGCAACGGCAACTAACAGCCTCATCTAATTGAGTCACTCTCAAAATCATCATTATCCCTACCATAGTGCCAACCTATGTCTGCATATTCTAATTGTATCACCTTTTTGTTAACAAATTCCAAAATCATAGTTTCATACTAGTGTTAATAACAGAGAGGGGGGGGTGAATCAGTTATCCTTAATTCGCTTTCAGTTCAAACACTTAAATCCACTTTGTTAATCAATAGCATAGCAATTAATCATTCATGAAAGCATAAGACATAAACACCAGAGTAGATACACATCAACACATGAAACACCAAGATTTTGATGTGGAGAAACCGGTTAAGGGAAAAACCACAGGGTGATTAACCCAAGGATTATTCTCTGTTAGAAGAATAAGAAAAATAGATGGCACATGCCAATTAGGGCTCACTGCCCGAGCACACTGCTCACAAGGAGGCACACTACCTACAAGAGACACACTGTCTACAAGATAACAAGTATTACAAACTTGAACTGGAGATTGACATCTTTACCATGCCTGGATTAGTTCCATTTAAGCCCAAAAAACTTCTGCTCTGCCTTTCGCACTTCTCTTCGCTATATCACTCTCATCACCATAAGACACACTACTAAATGAATTCACAAACTCTTATTTATACAAGACATCGACTTAGGAACATTCATCTAAGTCGGCAAACACCTACAAGATCATTCGCAAGACGTGTAATACATCCGGTCGGCCTGTCTCAGGAAGAACACCAACAACCGGTGGTCTTTACATCAAATCCAAACTCTAACTTCAATGCGGACCGCCAATAAGAATTGTACACGATCCAAGGATCACCGAAACCTTTCTTGAGTCATCAAGAACATCCGCACTTTATCAGCTTACTGGAATTCTTCTCTTCTTCATCCAGAACTTCAAGAACACAGTCTGTCGCCACTGTCATAATGCAAAAGGTTCTTCCGGACCTCCAAACAATGCACAAATCAAGTTGTCACTTCACACTGACTTCTTCAACACTCCTTCCAATCTGCAGAATGAGATAATGTAATTTCAGAACTCACCAGACCAATCTGTGACACTCTCTCCACTGAACACCTGCCGGAATCAGTTCTACTTGAGCGAACATAACTTCTTCAGATCTTCATGTGGACCTCTGAAATCTTAACTGGAATATCTCAAGACTCATATCTACAAATCCTTTAATCCGCATCCTCTGATCCTCAACCTATTGAGTACTTTTGCCTTCTTCTCATCACTGTTCTTCATTGTTCCTGATTGAGACTAATTTTCTCAATATCCTCAGCACACAGCTCATCCAATCCTTCTTATCAATGCAATATGAGTATGTTGACATCAATGACAACACTGGTTAACCTCATACTTGCAACAATCTCCCCCTTTGTCATTGATGACAACATATGATGTGAAAAACTATCAAGACAAGAACTTCTCCTTTCTGTCACAGCTTCCCCTATCAGCAACAACTCTTCACATGTCTTCTCTTCCTTTACTACTCCCCCTTTGATCATCAACCACTTGTTTTTCACATGTCTTCTCTCCCCCTTTGACATCAATGGCAAAGGGCTCATACTTACAATTCTAACACATCAGAATCATACCAACTGCTCCCCCTTAGTCCCCATCACCAATCCGGATCACAAGATATGACTGTTATATCCACCGGATTGATGCACATCAGTGCATCCTAATTCATCACCGGAGGGGCCATGACCCCTAACTTCTCCCTGAGATACTCAAAAGAGTCCTTGGGAAGAGGTTTAGTAAAAATATCCGCAAGTTGATCCTTGGAGGGCACATACTCCAATCTGACTTCACCCTTGTTCACTTGTTCTCTCAAAAAGTGAAATTTGATAGATATATGCTTGGTCTTAGAATGCAATACCAGATTTTTAGAAATATTTATTGCACTTGAATTGTCACAGAAAATTGTGATAGGCTCCTCATATTCTACTTGAATATCTCTTAGCATTTGCTTCATCCACAAAAGTTGAGTGCAACTACCTGCTGCTGCAATGTATTCTACTTATGTTGTAGACAAGGATATTGCTTCTTCTTTCTTGCTTAGCCAAGAAACCAACCTTTTTCCCAAAAAGAATGCTCCTCCACTTGTACTCTTCCTATCATCCACATCTCCTGCCCAATCTGCATCTGTATATGCATGAAGAGAAAAGTCATGATCTCTGGGATACCATAGGCCATACTCAACCGTTCCTTTCAAGTACCTAAAAATTCTTTTGATTGCCATGACATGAGATTCTCTGGGATTAGCCTAGAATCTCGCCACAAGACCAACAGCCTGCATTATATCTGGTCTAGTCTGAGTGAGATACAGTAATCCACCAATCATTGATCTGTACTTTGTCTGATCTGTCTTAGGAGAGTCATCATCTTTGCTTAACTTACATCCGGTAGCCATGGGAGTGTTCATTGGCTTTGAATCTTCCATTCCAAATTTCTTCAATAGTTCTTTCACATATTTGGTCTGAGAGATAAAGATTCCTTTCTCTGTCTGAGTAATTTGCAGACCCAAGAAGAAATTCATTTCACCGAGCATTGACATTTCAAACTCACTTTTCATTTGGTTTGCAAAGGTTTTACATATACTGTATTTTCCTCCAAAGATGATATCATCAACAAATACTTGAACAATCAAGATGTTTTTATGATCAATTTGGAAATATAGGTTACTATCAGCAGTACCATTGTTGAAACCAATCTTCAAAAGATGTTTATCCAGCCTCTCATACCATGCTCTTGGGGCTTGCTTTAGACCATATAGTGCCTTCTTTAATTTGCAGAACATATCACCATGCTCAGATAACTGAAATCCATCCGGTTGTTCAATGTACACCTCTTCTTCTAGGTCACCATTCAGGAAAGCAGATTTGACATCCATCTGATACACTTTGAAATCTTTAAAGGCAGCAAATGCAAGAAATAGTCTGATTGCTTCAATTCTTGCCACCGGAGCAAAGGTTTCCTCAAAATCAATCCCTTCTATTTGAGAGTGGCCTTTGCAGACTAATCTGGCCTTATTTCTGATTACTTCACCAACTTCATTTAGTTTGTTCCGGAAGACCCATTTGGTTCCAATCACATTCTTGTTTTTAGGTCTAGAAACAAGATCCCAAGTGTGATTTTTCTCAATTTGCATTAATTCTTCTTCCATTGCTTTTGTCCAATTTTCATCATTGCATGCTTCATTTATTGTCTTAGGTTCAATCTTTGAAATCAGACAACATTCATTTGAATTTTGAGCAACATTCCTTCTAGTTTGCACACCTTTGCTTTTGTCACCTATGATCTTATCTTCAGAGTGGTTCAGTCTTACATACCTTGGAACTTTGGGGGTTTCTTGCACTTCTGCTTCTTGATCATGCTCATTCAGACCTGTCTCTTCTTCTTGATTTACCGGTGTTAGGGTAAAATGTGGATTAATCAAATGAACAATACTAAACCCAAACATCAACAGAATAATGAAAACAAGAAAGATTGAATGAAATGAGGCAATGAACAATACAGTGCAAACCTTCCCTGTTCTAAAGCTTCTGTTGTTCGCCTATTACAACCGTCCTTTGCTGATAAAGTAGGCCCTCAGTGAGTGCACTCTTTTAGCTGTGTTGTAGGATGTCGATAGTAAATGGCTGTGATAATGAATATGCCAAGAAGAGGAGCTTCGAAGCAACAATGGTGATCTCAAGCAAATAGTATTGGGGTGCCAAAGGCGCGTGGGTAGAATTCTGCAGAGTAACAATACGAATAGCCTAGATGAATAGAATGGAAGGATGAGGTTTCATTTATAGACTCAAAAGAATGAGGATCAATGGTTGAGAAGAAGTATGATGATCAATGGCTGAGAATGGTTGAGGAATGTGCAACCAGTAGGAATAGGACAAGTGTCCCACCTCCATCATGAAAGAGGGGACTTGAAAACATTGATTGGAGAGTTAACTCCTTTAATTGATTAGTTAACAAACTTGATTAGTCAGTTGGGAGAATGGATTATGGAATTGACTGAATTAATTGAGGGATTAACTCAATTGATTGGTTAGTTAACACTTTTGATTGATTAGTTAACTAACTTCTGATTTGAGAAGAAATAGGACATGTGGGTGAGGGGGAAAATAGGTAATTAAATATTTAATATATTTAATTACATGTGCAACCCAATGAGGTGGACAAGGTGAGGTGGATTGGTGAAGTGGATTTTTGAATTAGAACTTAGGATAGAGGAATTTGGATAAATTAAATAATTTAGGATTATTTAATTATGTAGGACCTTTAGAAGAATTTTAGGGATTTTAATTAAATAAATTGAATTTATTTAATTATGGAATAGTGATTCAATTAAATAAAATTAGAATATTTATTTAATTGGTAGAAGAACAGAATAAATATTTAGAATATTTATTTAGTTGAATTGTGTCATTTTTAGGCGTATACAACCGGATCAGTCTGAATCTGACTTTCAGGAGAGGATGGAGCACCTTGAACCAGAACATCATTCTGATCATCTTCATCATACTCATAAAATCTTGAGGGCTTCTTAATACCTTTATCAACCTTCACATTTGTACTTTCTATCATCTTTCTCAGTCTCTTATTGTAACACCGGTATGCTTTGCTTTGAGTGGGGTAACCCAAGAAAATTCCTTCATCACTTCTAGCATCAAACTTTCCTAGATCTTCATCTCTTTTAATGTAACACTTGCTACCAAATACTCTGAAATATCTCACAGTAGGAGTGATGCCAAACCAAAGTTCATAAGGAGTCTTACCGATATTGCTTCTGATTTGAACTCGATTGAGAGTGTAGACTGCAATGCTGACAGCTTCTTTCCAAAACATCTAGGGAACATTTGCTTCCATCATCATTGTCCTGGATGCTTCTTGGATGGTCCGGTTCTTTCTTTCAACTACTCCATTCTGCTGTGGAGTCCTAGGAGCAGACAACTGTCTCTTTATACCATGCTTCTCACAAAAGTCTATGAATTCACCACCTCTATCAAACCTTAGACATTTCAGTTTCAATCCAGTTTGATTCTCTACCATAGCCTTGAAGATTTTGAACTTCTCAAAAGCTTCCGATTTCTCTTTCAAAAAGGTAACCCACATCATCCGGGAATGGTCATCAATCAGTAACATGAAATATCTATCACTTTGCATACTCTTGATTCTTGTCGGACCACATAGATCAGTATGAACTAATTCCAATAATCCGGTAGAAAACCGATCCTTGCTTTTGAATGAAACTCTGCTCTGTTTACCTAACTGACATTCTTTGCACATACTGTTTGTAGGTTTTACCAACTTTGGAAGATCTCTTACAGCCTGAGTATTGCTTATCTTGATGATGTTATCAAAATTTACATGACACATCCTTTTATGCCATAACCAACTCTGATCAACTTGAACAAACAGACAACTTTTATTAGTACCAACTAGATGGAAGATATTACCTTTTGTTTGAGTACTGGATGCAATCTCAGTTCTGAAGCTTTCAAAGATCCTGCATCTTCAATTCTTGAACCAGAGATCATAGCCTTTGTCCACCAATTGACCAACACTGAGAAGATTGTGCTTCAATCCTTCAACATACAGTACATTACCGGTTTTGTTCTTCCCATCAAAAGAGATAGTTCCCCTACCTCTGATTCTACCAGCAGAATTGTCACCAAACTTTACCATTCCTCCTTATTACCTTTCCAAATCTAAGAACTTGTTTTTATCACCTGTCATATGGTGAGAGCATCCACTGTCAATAACCCAATCATCATTTTCTTCAACTTGGGTAGCCAAAGCTCTTTCTATAACCTTATGATTGATAGATTCAGGGGATATTGGATCTTCTTCCTTGATGGCAATGAACACCCATTCATTTCTGGATTTGTCTCCTATCTCTGATTCATCATCTGTTACTCCTTCATTATCAGCTTCTTCATGAACATAATAACAATTCTTTTGGAACCTTTGTCTATTAGAATTTGATCTTGTGGATCTTTCCGGACATCTTGAGGCAAAGTGACCAATCTTATTGCAGTTGAAGCACTTAAAGGGTAATTTTCCTTCATACTTACCGGATCCCCTTAGCAGTCTTTTTGCAATGAGGGCTTCAAGTTGAGTTGTTTCTGTTTCTTCCTCTTCCATGTCTTTTCTTGCTTGATCATACCATGACAGCTTCCTTGAAGAGTTTTCTCCCGGATCAAATCTTTGTTTACCTTTCACATAGGCACTGGCTTTGAATGCAGATTCAGTCTTGGGGGGATCATCTCTAAACTCGGTCATTTCAAATGCAACCAGTTTTCCAGCCAATTGGTCTCTTGTGACAGTTGTATGAGCTCTGAATTCATCAATGGCAGCAACCTTGATTTTGTAGGCAGCAGGAAGGGATCTGAGAATTTTGCAAACAATCTCATTTTCATCCAAAACTCCACCAGCATTCCTAATTCCACACACCAGCTCATTTACTCTTGGCATAAAGGTAGTGATATTTTCATCATCTCTCATCTTCAATCTTTCAAATTTCCCTTTGAGACTCTGCAACCTTGCACTCTTAACAAACTCATCTCCTTCATGCAGAAGTTCCAGTTTAATCCAGATCTCATAGGCAGTTGGTAGGTCAATAACATTTGAGAGCTCTGAGTCGGTTAATGCACTTAGAAGAGCCTCTTTAGTCCGCAGATTGTTTTCAGCATCTGTGATTTCATTTAGAGTTATCGGACCACCCTATGGAGGTGTATATGCTTTTGTGACCATGGACAAGTACGCCTTTCCCATACACTCCAAGTGACATTTCATGTGGCCTTTCCAAAGAGTGAAGTTGGTTCCATCAAACTTCGGACTGTCCTTCTTGTATGACAACATCCTAGATCTCTTCAAGCGGTTAAGCTCTTTTTAAAGGAACTTAGCTCTGATACCAATTGTTGATAACTGAGAGGGGGGGTGAATCAGTTATCCTTAATTCGCTTTCAGTTCAAACACTTAAATCCACTTTGTTAATTAATAACATAGCAATTAATCATTCATGAAAGCATAAGACATAAACACCAGAGCAGATACACATCAACACATGAAACACCAAGATTTTGACGTGGAAAACCCGGTTAAGGGAAAAACCACGGGGTGATTAACCCAAGGATTATTCTCTGTTAGAAGAATAAGAAAAATAGATGGCACATGCCAATTAGGGCTCACTGCCCGAGCACACTGCTCACAAGGAGGCACACTGCCTACAAGAGACACACTGTCTATAAGATAACAAGTATTACAAACTTGAACTGGAGATTAACATCTTTACCATGCCTGGATCAGTTCCATTTAAGCCCAAAAAACTCCTGCTCTACCTTTCACACTTCTCTTCGCTATATCACTCTCATCACCACAAGACACACTACTAAATAAATTCACAAACCCTTATTTATACAAGACATCAACTTAGGAACAATCATCTAAGTCGGAAAACACCTACAAGATCATTCACAAGACGTGTAATACATCTGGTCGGCCTATCTCAGGAAGAACACCAACAACCGGTGGTCTTTACATCAAATCCAAACTCTAACTTCAATGCGGACCGCTAATAAGAATTGTACACGATCCAAGGATCACCGAAACCTTTCCTGAGTCATCAAGAACATCCGCACTTTATCAGCATACTAGAATTCTTCTCTTCTTCATCTGGAACTTCAAAAACACAGTCTGTCGCCACTGTCATAATGCAAAAGGTTCTTCCAGACCTCCAAACAATGCACAAATCAAGTTGTCACTTCACACTGACTTCTTCAACACTCCTTCCAATCCGCAGAATGAGATAATGTAATTCCAGAACTCACCGGACCAATCTGTGACACTCTGTCTCCACTGAACACCTGTCGGAACCGGTTCTACTTGAGCGAACATAACTTCTTCAGATCTTCATGCGGACCTATGAAATCTTAACTGGAATATCTCAAGACTCATATCTACAAACCCTTTAATCCGCATCCTCTGATCCTCAACCTATTGAGTACTTTTGCCTTCTTCTCATCACTGTTCTTCACTGTTTCTGATTGAGACTAATTTTCTCAATATCCTCAGCACACAGCTCATCTAATCCTTCTTATCAATGCAATATGAGTATGTTGACATCAATGACAACACTGGTTAACCTAATACTTGCAACAACTAGGTCTTCGCATCTTATTTTCAATTCCATGTTGCCTTGATTATGATAGTGCATGATGCATTCATTGCATGTTGTTTTCATTTTATCAAAAATTGTTAAATCAAATCTAAGGGCTCGTCATTAATAGAAGATCCTTACTTAGAAGCTCCCAAATGTGTTTGTCAATACTACTAATCTTTTATTGTAAGTCCAAGCACCAAGATGGATTTTTGTATTTTTGTTTGTAAGTATAGAAGGTTTGTAGGTCATAGGTTCATTTTGGCAGTGAAATTTCATTTCCACAATCAAAGTTCATCTCCAATGAAGAAGTTCAAATCTATGGAGAAAAGGTTCAAATTGGCAGTCACAAATTCGATCCTAACTAAATTATGGCAATGTCCTAATTCAAATTTCATCATTCTACTTCCCAAAAATCCAAGATAAAGTGATTTTGAGCTATGGTTCAAAAGTTGTGATCAAAACAATGAACTATCTATTAACTGTCGAAATCAAATAATTACTCACTCCTTTAATTTCTAGGTTTCTAAATTCTATTATATGATTTATCACATATCTATATTAGATTGATTGGATTGTATTGATTGTCATTATCATTAAACCTAATTTAATTAAAAAACGTCATTTTATTGCTTTATATTTTTGGTGACCCTAACATTCAAACCCCTCTAGGTTTTACCCTAGGGTTTTGACCTTCTTTACATCTTTGGTTTCAAATCTTATATTTATAATTGTTGTATCCTTTATTTTATATTTTATTGGGGTTTGGATACACCTTTTATTCACACTTCATTGATTAGGGTTTGGGCCCTTATTATGTGATATCTTTTTTATCCCTACCCACTAACCCTTATTTGCTTTGTGTTATTGCTAGATCATTTACCATGGATTCTCATAGACATGTTCCTTTGGCCTCTACCTTGAATGTCTCACTAATTTTGATGTGTTCCTACATTTTATTTCATTTGATCCTTTCATTCTTGATGCTCTCATGTCTTTCTATCACATTGATGGAGATGTCGTTTCTATGGAGGGGTTGTTTCATCATACATGTGATTTACCCTCCTTCGTAGAGTTGGTTATCGTTTTTCCTTCCCTCTTAGATGCACTCATTTCACTTGTTTATGATCTTCATCCTAGTTCTATCTTTCTTATGAGTAGTGATAGTGATTCTCATATCCACCATGATGTTTTACCTTTGAGCACTTTCAATCATTGTATGGTGATGAGGCACGTGGAATTCGTCTTTATGTGATGAGGTCACACCTTCTTTATATATTCATGATGTTGAGCCTTGGTGATATTATTCCAACATGTTCTGATAGCCCTATTTCTATACCCTTAGATCCACGTGATGGTACATTTTGTGAGGAGTCTAGGGATTTTGCTTAATGTGATGTTGTTACATCTAGTAAGCATGTTCTTTCTACATCACATGATCATTATCATGTTATATTGATGGGTTTTTCTCCATTTTTCTTTCTTTCTACATCTTTCTTTGAGGAGCCTAATATATGCTTATTGACTTGGGATTATCTATTTATGATTATCCTAGTGGTGAGCTTTATGATGATTGCATTTCTTCTACCGCGCTAGTGATGTACTTTTACATGATCATATGTGTTCTTCTTGTGATGTGCTATTTGATTCATGATGCACATGTTGATTTTAATGCTAAGAGGGTTGATAGGAACTTTCATGTTGGAGATAAGGTGTTTTTATGAGTTCACCCACATAAGAGTCCAATATGTTATGGGAAAGGCTCTAAGTTGGCACCTAGATTTGTAGGTCCTTTTAAGATTCTGGAGAGGATTGGTCCAGTTGCTTATCGCTTAGCATTGCCACCCAGCTTGTCTCACATCCACGATCTGTTTCATGTTTCCATTCTTAGGAAGTATATGTCAAATTTGTCTCATGTTTTAGATTGGGATGCTTTACAGGTGGAGTAGGACAGGGAGCTAACTTTAGAACCCATTCACATTTTGGATTGTCGAACCTTGGCCCTGCGAGGTCTAGTGATGGACCAAGTCAAGGTCCAATGGGACCTCTATGATAAGGATTCGGCTACTTGGGAGGATGCAGGATAGATGAGGGCTTCACATCCTCACCTCTTTGAGGGCTTCCAGGAGGAAGTCTAATCTTAAGGGGGGAGGATGTAAGACCCACCCATTTTACTTAGACATTTTATTTCTTTCATGACTTTAGATCTTAAGGATTATATTCTTTGATATTATGTTGGTACTATTATGCTTAGAGTAGAGGACTTTAGAACATGGGTTGGACATTTTATATGTGTTTGAGATTATTGAACTTATATGGTTGGAAAATTGATGGTTAGAGCAACTATATGGTTAGAATATTTATATGTTGGAGTGTATGGAATTATTTAGATAAAATGATACTATATTAAATTGTGAAAATGAGTGGTATGTGATTAAATGGATTTCTATGAGAAATGACTATTTAATAATTACTTGTATGTTTACTTTAATGTTGCTTCAGCTATTTTTATCAAGGCAATCTAATATTTGAAATTTGAGTTTTGAGGGGGTGGCCAAGGCATTAGAATTTCGAGATCCTTCCAAGAACAAATTTTATGTGCTAAACATGTTATCGTAAGCCTATTCTACCTTGAGGAATAATGGCTTACGTGGTAGTGTATGTGTTATAATTGTTTTGTGCCAATTTTTAATTATTATTTTATATTTTATATTTTTGGTGAAATTAAATTAATTTTATTAATTTGAATTCTGCATGAATTTTCTTGTGGATAATCGACTTATTTTAATTGAATATTCTTTGTTTTAAATTAATTATTTGGAAGCTTTAATTTTGTTTTAGTATTTATTTTCAATTATTTAAATTGTTTTATGGATTTTATTAAAACTTTATTTTTTTTATCTGTTTTCTTTTTTAGCTTTAATTGCTTTTAATAAATTCTTTTTGGAGGAAAAAAGAGGGCTTTTTGGGAAAGGATTACTTATTGACTTTTGGGGGCATTCTTTTTGGGAGATCTCTCTAGAATTTGGTTTTGGAAAAATAATCTTCTTGGGTTTTTGGGAAAAAGAAGAAATTCTTGGATTATTGGAGAAGGGAGACTTGCTTGGGATTTGTTGTTTGAAGGAAAAGCTTGTTGGTTTTTGGAAGGAATCTTGCTATTTTGTGCTTCTCCTAACTTGGAGAGCAGAAGGGAGGATCTTAAATTCATGGTTTTTATGATTTTTCTATTTGTTGATTTTGATATTAGTTGTGAAATTTGTGAAGCATGTCTTAGTTTTTTTGTTTGAATGTTTGGGAGTTGACCTTTCCTTTGGGAAACAACCTCCCTTATGTGGGGTTTGAGAGAGGTGAGAACCCTCTCTTGGGGGACTACATTGTAGTTGTTTTTGTGCATGAAGGGTTGATGCAAATTGTAGTTGGGTTTGTGCATGAAGAGTTGATGCAAATTGTAGTTGGTTTGTGCATGAAGAGTTGATGCAAATTGTAGTTGGGTTTGTGCATGAAGGGTTGATGCAAATTGTAGTTGAGTATATGGAAGAAGTATGAAGGGCTAAAAAAGTTATTTGTCCCCTAAGAGGGAAGTTATCCCCTTCCCCCTTTGAAGAATCCTTCTTGGAATTCTTTGTGTTTGTATGTTTATCCCCAAACTTGGATGAGCGTTTGTGTTTATGAGTTTTTAGGAATTTGTTTGTTTTGTGAATCCCTATTCTTGGAAGTTTCTCCTTAGCTTGGGGGTGGCTAGGTTTTCCAATCCTACGGTAGGGAGGAGAGCATGTTGGGCCATCCTTGTTTGGTTCGTTATGTGTAGGATATTTGCAAAAGTTTGAAGATTTTTTGGTGTTGTGTGGAGTTTCCTATGCCATGAGCTTGGAGCTCACCTCTATGAATCTTTTGTAAAAATGGAGTTCATGGATTTTCACATCTATTGTCAAAATTGCATTGTTTGAAAAAAAAAAAAAAAGGTCTTTGTATTTGCATTAAGTAAGTTTAGGTATGTATTGTTGTTATTCCAATGGAAGTGTTGATCTCATTGGTATATTTTAAAATATAGTGTAAATCTTGGTCATGGCACTTAATAGAGTTATTGCTCAAATGAACTATTGTTTATCCTTCCTCATATAAACAACATGTTTATGATTCAAATTATTACTATGGTGAATGGATTTATGAAAGTGAATATATATATATAATGAGAATTTGTTGTATTTTAACTATTTTGAACAAAAGTTAAATAACAGTGATAGATTTAGAATCACAGTTGTTGTTTATATATATATATATAATTTGAAATTGTTTTTAAGCATATATATTTTTGGTAAACTTTCTGTAGGACGCTGTGGGTGGCAGGCCCATTGGGTTGTGGGAGGCCCACGACCTCCCCACGGCTATGGGGAGAGCCTTGAGGCACCACCCCCTCCCTCTGCACTTTATAATGTTAATAAAATTATAGGTTCTTCTATATTTTTTTTAATTATTTAATGTTTAACACCTATAAATTAATATTTATTTATTTATTTCTCAATCTCACGAGTTCTTCAACAAAATCCTTAATAAAATTTCTCTCTTTTTAAGCACCATACTTGTAATACTTACCCACAACATTAGTATGTGTGTGTGTGTGTGTGTGTATTTCAGTCAAATAATTGTTTATGGATCTCTAAAAGTTTTCCTTTCTTTCATGGATAAACCTATAACCTACACACACAAAAAAGAGATTATGACTGTAATTTGTATTTTTGCACAAATTTATAAAAATCGTAGAATAGAAAAAGAATTAAAAAAAGGCAAAGTAATAGAAAAATATAAAGAAAACAATAGAAACCAAGAAGAGTAAAAGAATTGATTAGGATTTAATTTTAGAAATAAAGTTGTGTTATTAGCTTGTTAAGAAGTTTAATTAAAATCAATTTTATTGTTTTTTTTAATTATCTTATTAAGTTGTTTAGATTTTAATATCTTAATAGTTAGAAGTTATTTAGTTTAATTTTATCTCCCATTTATCTTTATGGAAACATATGAAATTATTAAGTTTATTTAATGTTTTAAATGAGAAATCAATTTAGTTAAGTTATTAAGTGAGTGACTTTATTTATTGATTTTATCTAAATAGAAATTAGAAATAAATTATGTAAATTATAGAGGATGTAGAAAACAATAATTAATTAATTAATTTAATTTAATTCTTAGTTAATTTTAACCGTGTTTTGAAACTTAGTCTTGTTACAACCAAACTAGATTCATGTGTAAACACTATACAACGTAATATGAAACAGGTGCAAACGTAAAGTTCTATTCAAATTAACTGACTAGTTGATTTTACAATTATGGACTTAGGAAGCTCGTGCAAGGTTGTTTGCAAGACAATACTTTTAGTTTAATCATGTTTACAAGAAAACTCTCTAGGTAAACCTTGTTATTGTAATTATTTACACTTAAGTTCTTTTTAAAAATTAAAAAATAAAATTCTGTGTTGTGTGCCCATTTGTACACGTGTGTATAGGTGGGCATTACAAATGATGCTTTATTAAATGTGATAATAGTATAGCTCATGTTTCTAATGCACACACTATTTACAAGTATATGTTATATACATATAATATATAATGTTTTATCTCTAACTTATATAAATAGATCTAGAGAATAAGAAAGGTGAGTTCTCAAAAGATTCCATCACTATATGGCATTTTCATTCATTAGGAAACATTGGTAGATATACTTCATTTTCATATCTATAATGCCCCAACTTTTATAGCAAGACATTAGTAGGCAACAGATAGGCTAACAAAAAATTTATGCTACAATTGCAACATATAAATGTTTCATAATGCACACGCATGCACTAGAGATGTGACATAACATGACACTCAAGAATGCAACATTAAAGCATAAAGCAAGACTACATAAGAAAAAGATGTAACACAATCATGAGATGACCTCATCGTGATAAATAAATGAGAAGGTAGAGTTTTCCTCTAGCATGGTGGAAGGGTACTTGAATATTAACACCATCTCTCATAAATGGGTAAGAACAAAAGGGAATGAGATGTATCGTGTGCAAAGGAAACCCTAAGCACCATCTATCATATGATTTAACCCAAGACACATTCTCTTGTCTCAAATGCTATAAAATTACTAAAAACCCATAAGAATACTTACCTATGAGATAAAACAGTAGACAGATTTGATATCTCAACTTACTTTTACAAGAGACTAGTTATTTTCACTCAAGGGAAAAACTATGACACTAAAATGGAAATAACCAAAAGATGATGACAAGTTGTCATAAGGTCCTAACACTTTAGATGAAAATTATCAGTTTATCGACTGGGGTAGTGTCTGAGGTAGTCTGCAATAGGGAGTTTGGATATTTCTCTAAGAAACAATTTTCTAGATCTGTTAAAAAGTTGAAACAGTACATGGAATGAAACAACAATTTTATCCTTCTACAAAAAGCATTCAAATTCTATACTAAGAAGTAGGAAAACTCTAGACTAGAAAGCATATAAATTCTACACTTAGAAAGTAGATAAACTCTACACTAGAAAGCATATAAATTCTATGCTAACAATTCACAACTGCAATTTGCTACTACAAGCACTCCAAATTCTAACCATCAGGAAACAGTAATTCTAACTAAGGCAAATGCACCAGAAAACTTCCAATGAACACAAAAAGTTCCAAACAACAGTACACGACAATTTAACTTTTACACAACACACCTTGTAGGTTAATGACAGAAGCTAAACATGAACTATCTTCAACTAAATAAAAACATCCACAAAAATGAAAATACTTATTTATCTTATAGTCCCACAAGTGGCCAACTCGTGGGAAAAGTTTGTCTTAATCCAGATCACATTCAATCGCTTCAATAGCACATGAGAACTCCATTCAAATCTTCATATTTTTTGAAAGAAACTAAAACACAGAATATCATTTCCATTCATAAAAATAGCAAGTACACAGGTCTGATGATTTTTAGAACTAAAGGATTGATTTTCATTCATCCATAGTGTCTATTTATATCCATATTTTGAGCAACAACAAAACAAATCTACTCCTAAACTTCAGATGGTGGGAAAATGCCAATTGAAGAGGTCTTGTAACTGAAAAATAGAAAATTAACTAATGATGTCTTTTAAACATAAACAGGACTCTGAGTGGAGTCATAATGTATTTTGGGTAACCACGGAAATAGTAGAATAAAACAAATTCTTCATTAAATGCAAGCCTAAAATTTCTGGCACCCACAACTTCCGGCACACTCGTTCACAACTGCATGATGTCCACTTCTTAGGCAATGCATTAACCTGTACAGTTACCCAACTTTTCATGCCATTAAATCAACATTTACAAGCTAGTTTCAATCAATTTAGGAAATCAGGATTTGTACAATATTTTATTAAAAATAGATAAATATTGCCTATAAAAATAAATAAATTGGCAAGGCTAGGGAATTGGGTAGTGTAAAAAGGCTATTTGATCCATTAAAGAAATGAGGTTATTTATACCTCAGCATTCCTCCCCTTCCTAATCTTGAGCAGGTCCTCCTGCTCTATGATATACCCTTTGTCTCTCTGCCTCCCTTTTCTTATTCAACTCATCATACTTTGAGCTCAAATCATATACCTCATCTGCTTCTTCATCAATATGATCAGGGACTTTTAGAAAACCTTTGTGAAGTTTGACTCTCAGCTGCCAGGTATGTAAGTCCCTTGATTCTAGCTCTGTAACTAAGACTATAGGAGGTGGCTGTAAAAGGAGAGGTGGTCTGTATCTCATTCCTATCCATTTAGTCTTTAGTTGCTGAAGAATTTATGTCAATACATCTGCTCTTTTATATGACCATTTGAGGTTAGTGGGGGAAATCATTTCTCTTCTTTTTAAATATATAGATAAGGGGGTATACCTTTCCTCACAAGCATTCCAAGCTCTGTCAATTAATTGTGGTCCATTGATCTTAAAATCTTCATAATAGATCCTAATGCTTTCATTGTATTTTTGTTCCATCTGTTCATAACTCTTGATTCTCCTGAATTTAGCTTTAAAAGCAAAAGGTTTTCGATTGGGATACCTCATCTGTAATCCTACAGTTCTCTCTGCATGAAGATATTCTTTGGTTCTGTCCTACCACTGAATCTGATTTTGCATATTTGACAGAAATGCTCTTAACTGAACTTCCCCCACACAAATTGATGAAGAAATCACTATGCTTCTTAAGAAATAAATTATGAATGAAGAACTCAAATAATAAATTATTTTGCACCTGTGATGCTTCTTTGAATGCTATAAGGAATTGTTGGTCATCAGGATCATGTGGTAAATTGCAAGAGATTCTCAGGAGCTTCCACCTTAACAACTATTCATTAAGAAGCATTGAATATAACCTGGACGGTTTCCTACAGGCCAACAACAATTCTCCAATTTGACATGCATCCATTTTGGCCTGATATAGTCTATCATAAGACTCCTTTAACAATACTATTTCTTTCTTCGATCTAGCATTTTCAGCTCCATCTTGCCTTAAGAAATAGCATCGTTCCATCCATTTAGTGAGCAAGGGCAGAATGTGAACTTGAAACCATTCCATTTTAGTGGGTTCGGTTTGAACCTCTTTTGATTCCACAGTTGGTTTAACATTTATTTCTTGTAAGTATTGCTCCAGTTCCACTGTTCTACTTATGGCCTCATTCAATTCAAGTTTCTGCTTCTATTGCTCCTCTGCAAATGTCTTAAGGCACTATTCTAAGTTGAAGGTGAGGTTCTTGATTTGTCTATCTTTTTCAGCTAGACTCTCTTGACAGTGCTTATCTCTTTGTTGCAATTGAGATTGCAGCTCTCTAATGGTTTGATCCTTTTGCTCAAGACGCTCTTTCTGTTCTTCTATCTCTTGTTGTTGCATGTTCAACTGTTCTTCATTCAACTGTATTTGATTCCTCAACTGCATAATTTCTGTGTTTAACCTCTCTATTTCCAATGTCATAGTTTCACCTCTATTATCTTCTGCATCTATAAAGAAGGGGGTAATAAAGACTTCTGCTTCATTAGCAAATATAGGTTCTTTATTAATTGCCCCAGATGGACCTTGTTCTATATTATCAACATCATTTAGGGGAGACAATTGTCTCTCCTTGAGTATTGCATCAACTTCCTGGATATTTTCTAGCTGCTGAAATGAAGTTGTTTCAATAGTATCAAATTCTTGACCCTCCTCTTCTTCCACTAAGACATAATTAGGCATCTGATCACTAATTTTCTCTTGTTTTGTTGCTCCTTTTTCCTCAGGGTCCTCCTTAGATGGGCTAATTAATGGTTTAGATGCAAGGGGTTCATCACTTTCCACAGTTTGAGTTATATCTGCACAAGTTTAGGATACATTTTCATCAGGCCGAGTCACTTTTTCACTGGGCTGCCTTTCTTTTCTCTTTTTCTTGGGAACAGGGGGTAATTCATAGGTAGTGGCACAACTAGGCTCATCAGCTAACCATTTACTCCTCAAAGGGGTAGGCCTTTGTAATTTTGTTTTGAGTCTCTTTTCCTTTTTACGAGGCTGAGTACCTTCCTCTTCTGAGTCTACTAGCTCCACATTTTCTCATTTCTCTGGGGTTTCAAGTACATTTTGTGATTTGGGTCATTCTTCATGGTCTGGAGGGTTTGGTGGATTTTCTGACGCTTCATCGCCAGGAGCTTGTCTGTCATCTTGGGGTGCAAGGGAAAGTTCTCTTACATTTTGGTCTGCCCTACCAAATGATTCACCTACCTCAAATTGTCTCAGAGTTTCAGGGTTTTCAATCTTTTGCAGGAATCTTTGCCATTTCTCATCTGGTTTCCTTTTTCTATGAAAATGATATTTGCAGACTAAATGTATAAGCTCATGATGCTTTAAAGGCACATACCCAATTTTAAAACGTTCTATCATGCAGACGAGGGAATCATGAAGGAATGCAGGTATGTTAACCCTCAATTTAGGATTTTCCAGACCATGACACAAGTGAATGAGTAGCTAAAAAGGGGGACTGACTGTTGTGGCACATTGTCCTTCACAGGTGAAATATTTAATAATCCATGCGACTGTCGTCCGCCATGGTTTTGCAATGGACATTCTCTGAAATCCCTTATTTTTCCCTCAGGTACTGACAACTAATAATGGGTGAGGTTCCCCTTCCCATGCAAAAAGCTCTATCATTTTCTGATAGGAAATATTTGTAGTTTCAAACAGATTAATTCCTTCATTTCTAATACCAGATAATTTGGAGATGATTCAGGGACTTACTTAAATTTCTTTCCACGTACAATTGACTGCCCATCTGCAAAGTTTTTGGTGAATTCTTTGACTAGCTATGCATGATGTCCCTCAAATTTCTTTATAAAATCTAGCCACCCTACTTTCTGAAACAATTTTGAAATGTTCCCCAATGCCAGCAATTTGTCTGGTGAAGCTGGCTTAGACTTGCATTTAGCTCCTCCCATTTTACTCAAGACCACTGAAATATCATAGTACCACTCTAAAACTGCTCAAAAAACTGATAGAAACATAAAAGGAATGCAAGTTTTGAGGACACTTGGGCTTCGGTAATATTGGTTCAGGGTACTTGGATTTTCATCGGTTAACAGCAGTTAATTATGGCTTGGCATGGGAGAGAGTAATCGAGCCGCCACCTTCTCTAATGAATAAATAATTTGTACATTTACTATTTTGGGAAAAGAAAAGGGTTCGTGCCAACTTATCTATCTTTACTTACAATAAATGATCTATTAAAAATAAAATATGTACGTACCTTCCATCCCGTTATCGATTTGAAAGATGCTTGACCTGCTGACGTAATAACATCCTAAGTGGTGGTACTAACTAGTTGGAATGAGATGAATTTATTATGATGTGATAATGGAATGGCTGAATTTATTATGGTAAGGTGACGGGGTGGCCAAAATTTATTATGACAAAAGGTTGTCATAATAATTATTTACTATGGTCGGAGATGTCGAACTCATGATGGCTTCCACAGTAGATTGCAGGGTAAATGGTGTGCTTTAGATAATAGGAACAATTTATAGGGATGTCAATTGCAATTTTACAATGATGGAAGAAAATAGCAACAGAATGGACATGGGGAATACAAACAAAATTCTGAAGCATCGTCGCAAGATGTAGCAAGTTGGAGGAACCAAATTCTAGAGCATCACTGAAAGATGAAGCTAGGACGTAGGCACAAAGTTCCAGAGAATCGCTGAAAGATGCAGGAACAAAGTTCTGAAGCATTACTGAAAGATACAGCCAGAATGCAGGAACAAAGTTCTGGAGCATTGCTGAAAGATGCAGCCGAAATGTAGGAACAAATTTTTGGAGCATCGCTGAAAGATGCAACCGGAATGTAGGAACAAAGTTTTGGAGCATCGCTGAAAGATGCAGCTGGAATGCAGGAACAAAGTTCTAGATCATCACTGAAAGATGCAGTTGGAATGCAGGAACAAAGTTTCAAAGCATCGCTGAAAGATGCAGCCGGAATGCAGGAACAAAGTTTCGAAGCATCGCTGAAAGATGCAGCCAAAATGTAGGAACAAAGTTCTAGAGCATCGCTAAAAGATACAGCCAGAATGCAGGAACAAAGTTCCAAAGCATTGCTGAAAGATGTAGCCGAAATGTAGGAACAAAGTTTCGGAGCATCACTGAAAGTTGCAGCCGGAATGTAGGAACAAAGTTCTAGAGCATCACTAAAAGATGCAGCCAGAATGTAGGAACAAAGTTAGGGTATGGATCTTATTTAGACAATAAGTTCTGGAGCATCACTGGAAGATGCGTCAGAATTTGTAATACTTCTTAAAAGATGAAACCCTACAAAACAGAGATGAAATTTAGGCAATTACTTATGAAGAAAATATGAAGAATTGTTCCTAAATGCATATACACACATTCAAACATGAAATGGTTTTTTTTATTACTCTAAAAGATATTTATGGTATTGTTTCTGCCGAAGCAGAATCAATACATTGAGTTTCTCCGTGTATTTCTACCAGTCGAGTAAATTCTTCTTTGTTGGCAGGTTTATGGTAGATCCTGAGTCGATGTCCATTAACTAAGAGGGTTCAAGAATCACCATTAATGGGTTTGAGTTGTACTGCTCCATTTAGGAATACCTCAAAAATCTTGTATGGACCCAGCCAATGAGTTCTGAGTTTACCTTTATGGTCCTTGTATCGGGAATCAAATAGCAGTACCCAATCTCCAGAATGGAATTCTCTTTCTTTGATGTGTTTATCATGTCAGGCCTTTCGTTGTTGTTGAACTAGCTCAGTCTGATGAATGGATTCTAAGCGGAGTTCATCTAGTTCACTAAGCTACAAGACTCTCTCCACCTGAGCTCGATCAAGGTCAAAATCTAGCTCCATTGTTGTTCTAAGCATTTGGAGTTCAAATTCAATGGGGAGAAAAGGTTTCTTCCCAAACACCAATTCGTAAGGGGTAAAACCAGTGGTGGATTTCCAAGTTGTATTGTAAGCCCAAATAGCCTCATGCAATTTCCTGGCCCAATCCTTTATGCCTAATGAAACTACTTTTGTTAGGATGTTTTCGAGCTCCCTATTAGTGACTTCTACTTGTCCATTTGCTTGTGGGTGATAGGGTGACAACTTTTTATGACTTATCTAGAAATGATTGGTGAAGGCTAACAAAACTTTGGACATAAACTAAGGTCCCTAGTCTGTGACAATAGACCTAGGGGCTCCGAATCTGAGAAAAAATCTATTATACAAAAAGTCTGCAACTTGTTCTTCTTGAGCAACTGTGAGGGCTTGGACTTCTGCCCATTTGGTAAGATAGTCCGTGCAGACCAGAATATATTATTTCCCTTGCGAAGGGGGATCTATAGGACCAATGAAATCTAATCCCCACTTTTCAAATGGTTCAAAAACTACATGTGGTTGCAGAGGCATTTCATTGGATGTTGTAGGTCTTCCCCCCATTGGAATTCATCATGAAAGATCCCTTACCAAATCTGCCCTGATTTTTTCAATTTTGATCCCTTGGCAATTTGTCAAACAATTGTTGTGCAAACTAATGAATTCTGATTTCCTGACTGCTGTTCTGATTTTTTGAGTTTGTTATTTGATGTTTGTGTGGATATGAAATGGTTTTGATTGCAATATTCACATACCGAATGAAAAGAAATATAACCAACAAATAAATATTGCAATACCACACCAAATAAGCTTTATTTCTCACTAAACATAAGTCTGATTACAAATTCAGAGGTCTGATTTCCACTAAATTAGGCTATAATAGCAATCCAGAAAGCTCTACAGGATGCAATAATAAACTATCCAAATGACAATCACATACCCGGGAGCCAATGCTTAATTTGTGGAACAATTAGTATCTGAAATCCTAATTCCTAGCTAGGATTTGGCTGAGAATAACCCCCAAATTGAACGGCCAGCAGGTGAATGCACAAAATTGAGGCTATATGCTCATAAGAAGCTTGATCTGCAAATGTGTCTTGATAAACCACTACTGCAACCTCTCCAACATGCAATATTACCCTGTAATGAAGTCCAATGATGCCCAAATGGAAACCTAAAGTAGATTTCCCTGTTTTGTGAACTGGGTTGTCGTCCAATCCACTGTCGTCCAAGGGGTTTCGTCCTCAGAAGAGCTGCAATCTACTGAAACCCTATCCAGAGCTCCAAACCTGCACTTAGTTTTGTGAAAAATGAGAATAGAATGCTCAAAAATAAGCCCAATACCTTGCTTTATAGCCTCCATAACCTTTTTTCCATAAAAAATAATAAAATATTCCATCCAAGAGGCCACTCCCACCTTGAGGGTCTTTTCTCATGAAAAGGGAAGTGCCACTTTTTAAAAACAACATTGTGCTACTAGGATGGGGGCACTTTTAACTATTCACCTTCTAATTCTCTGTTACTCTTCACTTTTCACTATTCCATTAAAGCAAACCTTAATATTTTTAATTCAACCCCTAGATTCATCAACTGACACCAAACTGAAGGGCTCGTAAGACTCTCAGCAAAGCTCCATTGCCCCTGGATAGGTCCCCTAACCACTCTGCTGACCTACAGGAACCCTGGTAATAGGCCAACCACTGCTCATCTATGTGTCGTCTAGGAAGGGGACATTACACATCACAACGGCGAATGTAGTTCTTCACATCCATATGCATTGAGGGCCAATAGTATCCTGCACCTAAAATTTTATGGGAAGTTCTTTTGGCATAGTAGTGTCCACCAGATGGGTCGTCATGGCAAGCTCTAAGGATGTTGTATGTTTCATCTGGTCTGATGCAATGTCGCAGGACTAAATCAGGCCCATATCAGAATAACATGTCATTAATCCATTTAAAGTGACACTTTCCTGAATGAGGCATTTCTTTTGTTTTGATGTGAAGTTTGGGGGAAGTTCTGAAGTGGCTAAGTAATTGGCGCTGTCTACAAACCAGGGTGCTTTAATGGAGACAACAAATAAATTTTCATCTGGAAATTCATCCTGAATAGGAGTACAATCTCCATCATCTTGCTTTATCCGGGATAGAAAATCTGCAACTACGTTGAATTTCCTAGGCTTATCCATTATGGTCACATTGAATTCTTGGAGAAGTAATAACCATCTGATTATGCATCCATTCACTGAGGGTTTGTTCATTCGGTATTTGATAGCTGAATGGTCTGTGAATACAGTCACTTTGTATCCTGTAATGTAATGCTAGAATTTGTTTATTGCATGGACTATTGCTAGAAATTCCTTCTCCATGGTAGTGTAATTTCATTCTATGGGGCTCAGGTTTTTGCTAATGAAGTATATAGCGTATTTTCCTCCGTTCTCATCGTCTTGGCCTAACACTACTCCAATAGCATCATTGGAAGCATCAGCATATATATGGAAGGGAAGTTTCCAGTTAGGTCCTCGTAACACTGGGGCTGAGACAAGCTTTTCTTTAATGATGTTAAAAGATTTTTGACATTCTTTTGTCCAGGCAAAATCCACATCTTTCTGCAGAAGAGAGAACATGGGGGTTGCAATCTTACTGAAGTTTTCTATGAACCTTCAGTAATAACCAGTGTGTCCTAAGAAACTTCTAATATCGATTTGGTTCTTTGGGGTTTCTAGCTGTTGTATCACTTCAATCTTCTTAGGGTCAACCTTTATGCCTTTGGCTAAAATATGGTGTCCCAGTACTATACCTTGTTCTACCATTATGAGACATTTCTCATGGCTTAGAGATAGTTGATGATCTTCACATCATTGTAACACTCTATCTAGATTTTTTAGAGCTTCATCAAAAGTGGAACCATAGACTGTGAAGTCGTCCATACAGTCGTTTACGAGTTCAACAAAGATAGCCAAAATAGCTCTTTGAAACGTGGCAGGAGCATTACAAAGCCCAAAGGGAAGGACTCAATATGCGAATGTTCCCCAAGGACAGGTGAAAGTAGTTTTGTCCTAGTCCTCTGTTGCCACTTGTATTTGGTTATATCCACTAAACCCGTCCAGAAGTGAGAAATACTTCCTTCCTGTTAGATTATCCAAAACTTGGTCTATGAAGGGCAGTGGGAAATAGTCTCTGTAGGTTGCTTTGTTGAGTTCTCAGTAGTCAATGCACACTCTCCATTTCCCATTTTTCTTTGGCACTACCACTAAGGGTGAAACCCATTTGCTATTTGAAATAGGATAAATAAATCCCACTTGTAAGACTTTCTCAATTTCAGTTTTGACAATATCCTTGAGAGCCGGATTGAGTCTTCACTAGGGTTGACAGATTGGTTGAACATCTTGGTATAGATGTGGTGGGTGCAAACACTTGGATGGATTACTCTCATATCTATATAGTCCCAAGCAAAAGCTTTGGACCTATTCATCAAAACATCAAATAATTTGCGCTCATCGGATTCTGTCAACCAACTATTGATATTTAAGGTCTTTCCTGGCAATAACATGATAGTCTTGATTCTAGGGTAATCGGAGGTGACAGTGTGAACTTCTTCCATTAATGTGTTGAGAGGACAGCTATGTGGTATGATTCTATGAAGTCTGGCAATATCTGAGAAAAAATGATCTGTTTTCAAGATGATATTTGCTAGGGGACAGGGTCGAGTTATTAAGTTGGTATAATCATGTTCTCCATCATTAATGTGGATTGGATGTCCTAAAATTTCTTCCACCTCTAAAGCTTCTTCATCTTCTAAGCCCATGAAAAGATCTTGGACGTTGTCGAATTCATCTTCCAATTCTTCATTGCGTTGTTTAATAACCACCATGGTAAGTGAAGCTAGATTTTCTTGCTTATCAGATTCATCTGATTCATCCACCCAAAATTGGTTATATTCTGCAGGTTGAGTGGGGGGTATAGACTTAGATGTTTGTTACTAAGACCATATGAAATGACCATTCCTCCCGCTCTGTAGTCAATCTTGGTTGCGACTGTAGCTAACCAAGGTCTACCCAGTATTATTGGGTGACTGTCTTTGGGCATGAGGGACTGAAGAACTTGGAAGTCTACTAGATATTCCCAATCATCAACTTTAATATGGACATTTTCTAAGACTCCTTTGGGAATAGCTATGGCCTGATTTGCCATTTGTAATATGGTAGTTGTGGGGCAAAGGTCAGTGAGTCCAAGTTTTTCCATAACATCCACTGTTATAACGTTAATGGTTGCTCCCAAGTCCACCAATGCATTAGGTATTGCCACTTCATTAATTGTTATTGTTATAAGTGGGCTACTTGGGTCACCATATTTTGGAGCTAAGGTTTTCCCAGCTAACAGTTCAGCCAGATATCTATTGATGTGCACTGTATTAACACTAGTAGAAAAATAGAAATAAATGACTAAAAAAACTACCAAAAATTGGTCATGTGATCATTAGTTTGGTCACGTGACCATTGGTAGTTTATTGCCGGTCATTTATCTCGCGACCAAATTTATGACCAAACAAATTTTAGTCATTAATTTGGTAGTATATTTAGTCATTAATTTGGTAGTATTTTTAGTCATCAATTTGGTAGTACATTTTTTTTATTGGTAAAAGGCCGAGGCCATTAATATATATAATTAATAATAAAATACAGCTCTGTTCAGTGCGGGCACCGGTAGGAAAGAACAAAGCGAAGAAAACCTCCGGTCTAGCCCAGGACTTTTGTAGTCCAGGTCATTAGTCATCAATTTGGTAGTATATTTAGTCATTGATTGTTGTTAACTAGTCATTTATTTAGTCATGGTAGTCATTTATTTTAGTCATGTAGTCATTTATTTAGTCATAGTTTAGTCATTTATTTGGGTGAATCAGAGATTCAAGTTACAAAACAAATCTAACTTAATCCTCACAAATTTATGTATATAAACTTCAAGTATCGGATATTCAAATGTTGAGAGAAGCACCATGAATGAAGACTAAAATGCTTGAACAAATATGATTGATCAGACACAAACAGATCACAAATCAAGAGGAGCTACAACATAGTATTTATGAGTGGAAAAAAATTTACTTCATTAAGCTTCACTGGCAAATCAAAGTTACATTCAATGTCTCACTTGACAACTCTAGTCGTTTTACATCATTTATCCTTGCCTGTCAAGCAATTTTTTTATGATAGTTATCTATTTAATGGTGCCCTTCAATACTATGACATGCCTTAGTGTAAGTAAATCATATAAAAATTAAATATATAAATCATCATAATCCTATATAGATTTTGACAATTTGTCCAAAATCTCTCCTTTCATATGATACAATATTTTAAAATTTTGATTGTATTTTACAGCAAAAATGTCTAAACACAGCTATACAACTATCAAACTATATATGCTCTTCCAAAAAAAACTCTAGTTGAATACCATCCAATGCACAGATAAATGCAACATTACACTTCTAAGGTTGAAATGCATCTTCCTCTTGACTATCAATGTCAATGTCATCAGAGTCGCCTGCGCCTACTCTCGCAAGAATGGAGCCAACATCAGACAAATACTTCTTAGAACAAAAGGCACTGATAATACTATTAACCTCATAGACAATGTTCTGCAATAGTTGTAAAAGGATTGTGTTTGTCATAACTAGTGATCATGGTCAGCTATGGTCCCATTGAGGCCAGGGAACTAGCTAAAATTTAATAAAAAGCCAGGGTTTCTAAAAATTTAACGAAAGTGGGCTACCTTTTGTGGAGATGATTGATATGACCAGGCGAATCTATGAGGTTGATAGTGTGGCCTCCGTAGCCTGCCTGCCTGTCGAACCCTATATGACCAAAAGCCACCAAAGAGTTGGAAATGACTTGAAGCCGGTCGTGGCAAATCAAAACCAAAAACTAGAGCAAATTGGATGGCGTCGACAAATCGGAGGTTGATCTGTGGATTTTTAATGAAGATAAAGAAAATGGTGATCGTTGAAACTTCAATGAAGAAACCACGTGCAGAGATAGAGAGTCACCGAATGTCTTTGATCCTCCAAAAGAAAAAAACATCATCCAATGGAAAAAACTTGACCTACAACAAAGCATAACTCCAAAGAAGAATGGTGGCAGTGTAGACAACCGTGTGAAGAATGGGGTTCACTGATGATGCAAGGGCAACAGAGAGTGACACATCAGGTGTAACAAAGCAAACAAAGTGATTTGTAAAAAAATACAATGCTTGGCCCTGTTACAAAGGAAAAAATGCCTTACTTTAGCCATAAAAATGTCGAGGTCAAGCAAGAAGGGCATAGAGGCCAGCAAGGCAGGATTGTGGATGTTGTCAAACAATGACCAAGTGTTATGGATGCTTTTCTGGTGGCCCCTCGAATCCCATGTGACCAGCCGCATAAAACTCTGACCAGATCTTTTAGCTGTCGAACTTAGGACTGAGCGATCCTTCCAAAGGACTGCTCCTCTTTGTGGATTCTGTGTAAGACCATGTCGGATTGTAATACTAAGACTTTTCCTTGCTATCGTCACCATCTCCATTATCATCATGATTCATCTTCTTCTGGACAAAATGCCATATCAATCACTGAGGTGAGCCACCGTCGATACTTCTCCACATAAGTCGATATGACCAAGTGAATCTATGAGGTTGATAGTGTGGCCTCCATAGCCTGCCTGCCTGCCGAACCCTATATGACCACGGCTTGCAATTTCAACTTCTTCGTCTCACTCATGGAGGCTTCTGGCGTCCTGTAAGAAAATAAGAAGGAGATGAAACAAAATAAGTTAGGGTTTCTTTTCGCGTTAGGGTTTACATTTAGGGTTTCAACGAAACCAATGAGTGCCAAAAGAAATGGAGGTGGGCGCCAAGTGAAATTTAAATGAGAAATTTAAATGAAATAATGTATATAGTAGCCCATAATACAATTCTATTGTTTGTCTAATTGAATCCATGTAATTCTATAGGATTCATTATTATTAGTTTCTTTATTTAACTTTAGATTAAATAACCCATAAATTCAAGTTCATTATAATGATCATATAAAGTATCAAACTCATGCAGGTTTTGGGGTCATATTATAATATTAATAATATAATATAAATATAATATTATATTATATTATAATATAATATTATATTATATTATATTATATTATAATATAATATTATATTATATTATATTATATTATTATATTATATTATATAATATTATAATTATAAATATTATATTATATTATATTATATATTATATATAATAATAATATTATATTATATAATATTATAATATTAAATATATTATAATATTATATTATATAATATTATAATATTAAATATATTATAATATTATATTATTATATAATATTAAATACATTATAATATAAATATAATATTGTAATATTAATAATATAATATTATATATATACATTATATTATTATTATTATATTATATTATAATACAACCCACTCCCTCAATTTGAAATATTTTTTTTCCAATTATTTAGTTGTATTTTTTGCCCGATGACCAAATTAGTCATTTATAAAGTTTTAGTCACCTGGTCATTTATTTGCCATATTTATACTAGTGTAATCTGTTTTGGTTTCCTTCCTGGTGTTTTAATGCACAATTGTTTAAGTTCGAGAATTTCTTTGATCACTTGTAACAAGGGAATCTTGATATGGAGATGTTTAATTTCTTGTCTCAGAGCAGTTTCATTAGACAATGATACTTCTGGTGGGTTCTTAAGGGCATTTGATCTGAGACGATTCAGAAAAGGTGCCTGAGTTTTTCTTCCTGACATGGGATTTTTTTCTAGAGTCATTGGTGATTTCTTAACAACTTCTTCCTGAGATGGTGTTACGATAGGTGTTGAGGTTATCTGGGGTGGCGGTAAGGAGGATTCCTCCTGAGTTTTCTTGGAGTCATGTTCTATAGGTACAAGAGGAGTCTCTGGTTCTGCATTGAGTTCTTCGTTTGGGTCTTCTATAACTTCAACAATGGTCGGTTGATTAAGTGGTTTTCCCAACCTCAATTGAAGGTTTCAACAATAGATAGCATTGACCCCTACCATGTTATCTTGATCAGCAACATACACTGGGGCATTTTGACATGTGTTCTTGGGATTAGGAATAGGTTGTGCCGATAATGGTGGTTGATTAACTTGTTCACTTTGTTGAGGGTTTTGGGGAGTCGTTAGAAGGTTCTGTTGTGGATTTGACATTCGTCTAGGACCATTGTAGAATTGGTTTGGTTGCTGATTCCATTGTGGAGGTTGATTGTGAGGATGTCGTTGCTAATTTGGCCATTGGGGGTTTCCCCAAGCTTTGTTCGTCTATTCAGGTGGTCCCCAAGGTGGATAAGATCCCCATCCAGGTGGTACTAAAGACCATGGAGCTGACCATTGAGTATTGTTCCAAGGGTTTGGAGGTCGCCATGTAGGGTTCGAGTTCTAACCATAGGAGAAATTTCCTTCAGTTCTCTAGTCCATGAAATTGATTTCTTCCTTAGTGTGAGATGGTCATTTTTTAGAAGTCTTGATGGCATTCAGAATCTCACATTGATCAATGGTATGACTCTTTTCACAAATTTGGCAAGTGTCAGCCTTGTCTAAAGGACATTCTCTTAATAGATGTTTGTTTCAACACCTAGGACAATAGATGGATAAGGTCTCAGGGTTACGTGTTTTGGCTTGTATCCCATCCAAGGTGGTAAAATTTAGTTGAACAAGAATGTCAGTTTTTAGATTCGGTATTTCCTCTTGTAGTTTACCTATTTCATTGGAGCTCCTTAGGAGGCTAGATTTTCAAATTTCTCCTCGAGTATAGGAAAAATTCTAGCATAACTCTGAGATATCAGTAAGTTCGAGTTGGAACACGTCTCCTTTTCCCATTAAATCTAAGCTTCTCCTCACATCCTCATCAAGTCCTTTAAGGAATATAATCTTTAAAATCTCTGGACTTATGGCTTCCTAACCACATTGTTCGGTTAGAAAGATGAATCTATCAAGATAATATTCTAGACTCTCATCTTCTTTTTGTCTCAGTTTGAACAGCTCTTCCTTTCTGTCACTAGTTCTGCAATAACTCTGGTATTTTTCTAAGAAAATAGTTTCCATGTTATCCCATTTAGTTATTGATCCAGAAGCTAGCCCCATAAACCAACGCATTGCAGCGTCCCTCAGAGTGGAAGGGAAAAGTTTGAGCTTCTGATTGTCATTCTTATAGTCATATGTTTGACACAAAACTTTGAACTCAAAGAGGAACTAGTTAGGATCTTTAGAAGAAAGACCCCTGAAAGTTGGCAAGATAGATGGTCAAATGTTTTCATCGGTGCATCATCATCTTCGTTGAGAGTGATAGGGTAGGTAAAGGTTCGTGTTGCTGATCTTCTTGCCATATCATCATTATGGAGATTTATTAGCCATAATGTCAAAATGAATGTTCTCTTCCTCAAAGACTAGGTTGGTTGGCTGAATAATTATCTCCTCAAAGATTGGGTCAACTAGCGAAACTTCTGGGGTATGATGGGAGGTCTCGAGTTGATCCTGCTCTATCAATTCGTAATTTAGTTCTTCAACTAAGACTTCTTCCTCCCTATTTATGGTTGGAATTACTATTGGGGGGTCTTGGTATAAATCTTCCATGTGGGCCTCTTTTTTTGACCATGCAGAAAGATAGGTTTGGTAACTATTTTTGGGTGTTTACTATAAGAAATTCCCAAGCATGCCCTAATAACACTTAGAAAAGATCACGTTTCCCTGGTAAAGGCACCAAAAAGTGATAGGATGTCGTAATGTCCTAACACTTTAGATGAAAATTATCAGTTTATCGATCGGGGTAGTGTCTGAGGTTGTCTGCAATAGGGAGTTTGGATATTTCATTGAGAAAAAGTTTTCTAGATCTATTAAAAAGTTGAAACAATACATGGAATGAAACAACAATTTTATCCTTCTACAGAAAGAATTCAAATTCTATACTAAGAAGCATGAAAACTCTAGACTAGAAAGCATATAAATTCTACACTTAGAAAGTAGATAAACTCTACACTAGAAAGCAGATAAATTCTATGCTAACAATTCACAACTGTAATTTGCTACTGCAAGCACTCCAAATTCTAACCATTAGGAAACAATAATTCTAACTAAGGTAGATGTGCCAGAAAACTTCCAATGAACACAGAAAGTTCCGAACAATAGTACACAATAGTTTAACTTTTATACAACACACCATGCAGGTTAACGACCGAAGCTAAACATAAACTATCTTCAACTGAATAAAAACATCCATAGAAATGAAAATACTTATCTATCCTACAATCCCACGAATGGCTAGCTTGTGGGAAAATTTTGTCTTAATCCAAATCACATTCAATCACTTCAACAGCACATGAGAACTCCATTCAAATCTTCATATTTTTTTAAAAGAAAATAAACTCGAAATATCATTTCCATTCATAAAAATTGCAAGTACACAGGTCTGATGATTTTTAGAACTAAAGGATTGATTTTCATTCATCCATAATGTCTATTTATATCCATATTTTGAGCAACAACAAAACTGATCTACTCCTAAACTTCAAATGGCGGGAAAATGCCAATTGAAGAGGTCTTGTAACTGAAAAATAGAAAATTAACTACTGTTGTCTTTTAAACATAAATAGGACTCTGAGTGGAGTCATAATGTCTTTTGGGTAACTACGGAAATAGTAGAATAAAACAAATTCTTCATTAAATGCAAGCCTAAAATTTCTGGCACCCACAACTTCCAGCGCACTCGTTCACAACTGCATGATGTCCACTTCTTAGGCAATGCATTAACTTGCATAGTTACCCAACTTTTCATGCCATTAAATCAACATTTACAAGCTAGTTTCAATCAATTTAGAAAATCAAGATTTGTACAATATTTTATTAAAAATAGATAAATATTGCCTATAAAAATAAATAAATTGGCAAGGCTAGGGAATTGGGTAGTGCAAAAAGGCTATTTGATCCATTAAAGAAATGAGGTTATTTATGCCTCATCAAATGACATCAAACCTCACTAAGCCAATATGACAGGAAGTAACTGTAGAGCCTAAGGATCATCTTTGGTTTAGAAAACTTTTTGAAAAATGTTATCTACTATCCACTGTTGATCATTTGCCCCTTTTGGAAGCATTTTCCCATTTACCAATTATGAATTTTACCTAACAAATGTTACTCATGCCTTTTCCTTCGCCCCTTTTGGGATAGTTCATCCCTTGTGGCAAAACAAGCAAACTAAAGTAGGGGAAGAGCTAAACATGCCCTGCAAGGTCTTCTTTGACTTAAAATTTGTTCTTGAACATGGCCAAAGGATCCTCTAATGGTTTGACATAATATTTAAGCCTTAAAATTGTAATTAGAACCTTAAAAGCTTCTACAAAGGTTTAAATGCCAAAACTACCACATTAGTAAGACAATGTAAGCCAAATGGTTGAACCCTAAATTAAGCCATAACTTTTACACATTTAGTGATGTTTATAAATGATTTCTACCCAAGGATTACAACATGAATAATCATTATCCAATGTTTCAATACCCTTAAGTTCATACTTTCAATTTTTAGGGAAAAATTACACTATTCATAGCATGGAAGCTATCCTTAACAAGCTACCAAAATCCATGCAAGCTAGGATAACTTCCAAACCATAAGAGTTGGGTATAAACACATACTAACATATTATTCCAAATCATGCCAGGAATTACATTTAATGCATAGAATACATATTCATCTAAGGGCTAATGAAACTCTATCTTTTTGCATAGTAACTTAAGAGATAGTCATGTAATCACCTAAGGGCTAATGAAACTCTATCAAGAGTCTTAAGCATTCAACTCAGCAATGTAGCACCCTTATCAAGGCTTTCAAGATAACCACCATTGAAACTGACATTACAATATCTTTCACAAACAATCAAACTTTTGATTATTGTTCAACTAATACAAAAAATACAAGAATATTTGACTAGGAATTCCAATAATAGTTTATAATTTGAGTTTCACAGTTCATAGTAATGGTGGAACAAAATATTACCCAGGGTCAATACATGACTACAAATACAAAATTAGTTTATAACTTGACTTTCACAATTTATACTAATGCAGTTAGGTGTGAAACTAATCCTTGTGTGGCTATGTGTTGATTTGATTGATGTGTAGTTCACCTTTGTCCTTCACTTCTATAAATAATAGAAGTTAGAGTTTGATTCATATCTTTTGATCATTACCCATCTTGGAAAGGAAGTTGTAGTGTCCCACTCTAGGATTCCCTTATTTTTCCTTAAATAAATAACCCTAGCTTACAATAATAGTTGCACAATTAATTACAAATATTAATTTATCTAAAATTGAAATTTTGGTTTAATATTCAGATTTAAAACTTATGATGTATATCTGAAAATATAAACTTATCCTTTATGTTTTGCTATAATTCTTCATCCAACATGCAATGGTTTCTCTTTATATGAATGACTTTGAAATGCTTCTAATTTCTGCCCAAGTTAAGGGTTTTCATCCATTAACTTGATAAGAGAAGTTAAGGGTTTCCATCCTTAATTTCTAAATCCATAGCTTGTATCCCACAAGGAAATAAATATTATGTTTTCATAATTCATATTCGATATCCTCTTCTTATTGATTTTATCTTCCTTATATATCATTTTCTATTAATTGACATGACTCTTCATTTCATGCTTTTTGATCTTTCATTAACTTAATTAATTTTTAAATTTTTTATGATATTGATTATTTCTCCTTATTTGCTCCTTCTACTACCCTTAGCGGCTGGTAACATTAATTAATTTAAATGTTATAAGGACAGTGATCCAATTCCCTGTAGTTATCCATGATCTTTTCTTGGCATCCTTTAATTATATATTAATCCTTAAAATACTTTTCATAGCATATAATATTGAAAAGGGAATAGTTTTAGGACACAAATCAATTTGGTGGAACATAGTTCATAAAGGCAAGCCACTTGCCCTTTTGCAAGGGTGCTCAACTAAGATTTGCCATGGTAAAGGTCTAAGTTCTCTTAGTGACTTGTTTGATAGGAGTAAAGCCAAAAATTAGGAACAAGTTGAACAAGAATTTAGCCTCTCTGGAATGAAAAAAAGGACATTTTATGTGATCTCTTGCTCTTTCTTATGTAGGCTCCCCCAGGAAGTATCCTTACTTGGGGTGGATTGCATAGAAAGATCAAGTGGAAATATGGAACTAATCTTCAAGATATCAACTCAAAGAAAATCTATAAAATGTTGGTCAATCCTCTGGCGGTCCTTGAACATATAAACTCTATCTGGGAGCATAAATTAGAACATAAAACCTTATCCAAAGCCTTTGAATGTTTCTGGTCTAGAGGTATAGAGATTAAAAAGGGGAGCTTTAGATGGTTACTCTTGCTAAAAAAATTGGCTTTAGGAATGGATAACATTGTCTGTCCTTTGTCTAATGTAAGTGAAAATTGTCAACATGTGTTCTTTGACTGTATTTATGCAAAATCCACTTGGGCTATTTTTATGGGTAATGTGGCAAACTGGGCACCTGAAAATGTGATTAGTTGGAAATAAATATTGTGTTGTTTTGTCAAAGGGTTAAATAGAAAGCTTAAGTCTTTCTGGCTAGCCTTATCTACAAAGATCCTATAGTTTTTGTGGAAGATGAAAAATGATGCGAGGTTTCAAGGTAAGGAGAGGTCTCTCACTGAGTTATCTTTTAAACTCACAAACTTGAAATTGATTGAACAGGTAATGATGACAGTTGAGATTTCGGTGGACAAATACAAAGAGATAATGGATGGAGGGGCAATGCTATATAAAGAAGACATTCAGAATGCAAACTATGGGCACAAGAGATAGAGTGAGATGAATGACAGCTTCCTTAGAGAGTACACAGACTTTCAAACTGAATATTGCAGATTGCACCAGGTAGATTGGTCAGAGAATCAAGATCAGAAGCTAAGGGAAATCACTTCTCAAAACTTCTATGGCAACAATAGAGCTCTAAATCTATTTCACCCCCAGAGATTTCTAAAGATGTGGAATCCTTCAAAGGTAGTGACAATAGGGACTGTAAGAGAAGACTAGACATGTTGGATCAAGCAAAACAAGACGAAGGCAAGGAAAAACTCATCAAGACTAACTTGGATTATGCTAGCATGGTTGTAGATGAAACCATCGATGAAGAAGACTGACAAATTTTTAATCCACAACAGGGCAGAGTGGTAGAGACCTTTGGGTAACGTAGAGAACTTGAAGAAGGATGGAATTATCATAATGCAGAGCAGGATAGGAATAAACTTCTTAATACAATTGGGTTTGAAGCAATGGAACAATAGTAGCCTATAGCTAAATTTATTTTAAAATAGTATCAATCACCTACATTTTTTTTGATCTAATAGATGCAGCCCCTTATATTTGTAAGCAATACTTTTTGAACAGTACTTCTCTTCAAACCTATTATTAAAGCATAATCTTATAGTAGGTTCCCTTTTTGGATTGTATTCTTTATATGCACTGGTGTGTGGTGGTCACTTGATCACCTTATGATGTACTCTTGTTTCAATTAATATAAATTGTGAAAGATCTTCATTCCAAAAAAAATACATTTCATGGTAGTATAAATCTCATGAAGGTTCACTAAATGTATCAAGAAGACGAAACCAAAGAGACTCCGAATCTTGAGGATCTAGCCTCAAAGTGTTGCATTGAAAAAGATTGACTACAACAACTAGAATTGCATGGACTACATAAACCTCTGGCATCATCATCATGAGCACATTAAGCTGGTTATCCTTAAAAGAAATACTAGGCACAAACTTTCATATATGCTTGCCATTACATTATACATTTCCCTATTCTCTCAGTTAAGTCAGAGATTGTGAGTGATAAAGCACTGGAAACATCTCGTACATGTTCTAGTAAGAATGCAGATGCATCTATAGCTCCCTAGTCTTGGCACAATCTCAAACAGTGCTCAAGCGTGTAATTTTCGAAACTCTCTAGGAACTTCAGAACTAATTTTGTCTCATATTGGCACAACAAATTTGTTTGGTATTATTATTGTGAGAGGATTGCGCTCCAAAGGAGAATGAATCCCACAACCATTCTACTCCATGGTAATCATTTGATCCTCATCTTTGTGGCTTCATTATGTATTTGGGAAGTGGTGGTGATTTTAGTCTCATGTGATCTCTCTATTTTCCTTGGTCCACTCTTTGGTAGACTTAAACCCTATAGCGATAGCTTATTTTAAAAATGGAGCATTACAGTCTTCCCTACCCAAGATTGCTTATTCTCAAGAAATGTTGGTTCAACTCTTAGTCTTTCAAATTGAATCATTTTGCCATGACTAGTCCATCCCAAATCAACCTTGGAGATTTGTGATTTCCTAGATATCGATCCTCCTTGTGATGTAATTAGCTTCTGTTGTGACACTCTAATATAATTAGGACTTGAAAATTTTGCACTAAGTGATGCTTCTCTCATTGTCTCGGTTATGTTCAACTTTGTACTACAATGATGTCCCTGGATAGTAGTTGTTAGTACACTTGCCTCAACCAAACTGCTAATATAGTCCTTTAATGTCATAAGGTTGATACCATCCTCTAAAGTATGAGAATAACTTAATGTCTAGTATTCTTCTGGCTCATGTACTTGTATTTCCCAATAACTCTCAACAACAAAACCAAGAGTTAGAAATTGGGAAGGTTTGTAATTTAAGATAAGTTTTCTCTCATCCTCAGAGAGAAGAAACAAAAATACATCTTGCAATAGCATAGTTTGAAACCAAGTAAAGGAAGCATCAATCTGAAGATTAACTTCTTTTTTGGCATCAACTACATCTTCAAAGAACCAATTGGGTTGGCCCAACCTTCGCACATGGATATCTCTTTGAGTCAAAGCAGAAAAGTGAGCTTTCCATATATTAAGATAAGGTTAGAGACATGACACACATCTATGACCTTAAATGCAATGTTCTTTTCTAAAATGATTTTATATTTTTTGGTCCACTTTCGAGGTTCTCACATTCAGTAACTAATCCAATCAAAGAGTTTCCAAAAATATCAAAAAATTATTTTCTCCTTTCATTAGACAACTCAAGATCCATGGGTTGGTAATCATAAAAAAACTTTGCTTGTTCTAGTAATCTCATTTGTTGTATTCCCAGATTCGAAATATTTCTCTTCAAAATGATCACCATGAGTTTCAAAAGTAGAACCATCATTTCCACTATCTAAAGTATGGACCTCCTTATCTCCATTAAATTTAGATTTTATACTAAACTCAAATAAGGATTTGTCTATTGGGTCTAGTCAACATCTATATTTTGTATGAGAAATTTTGATTCACTTTCCCTAATTTCTCTTGGCGTCTCTATGCATTCCATTTCAGCCTCATGACATTGGCTAACTGTGATTAGATTAGTGTGAAGTATGGATTCCATTTCATTTTTATTAGCCCAAAGATTGTCAAGATTTTTAAAGGCAAGAATCTAATTTCTTTGTATTTTAGCTTCCATTAACTGTTCTAAATCGCCTAATTGTGCTTTTGGATCATACAAAAATTATATTTGATTGACTAGAAGACTATCATTATGAGAAGAGCCTAAATCCTTTTGTGGATAATTATTTCTTTATGTGGCATCTTTTAGATAAATTGTACTACTAGGATCCATCAAGTTTATGCCATAGTTTGAAATATCCTTCAAGTGACTTTGTTGATGTTGTTTGCTTGCCATTTTTCCTTTAGATACTTTCTTTGATTCATCTTTAGCTATCTTCTTAATTGGGGCTTCTTCTTTTGTAGAAAGTATAAGAAATTCCATGAGCTCATTAATAAATATGGGGCTTACAAAATCCATGATAGGTTGCATGACAACACATGCTAGAAGCTCAACTTCACATGCAAGACTTTGAACAATGGGGCATTTAGCATCTTGTGGCCTTAAGACAATAGCCACTACTCCTCCCATGAGCTACTAGAGGACCTTGTACTTAGTGTCTACAGATATGAGGGTAGGGTGTAATTCTCTGGAAGAAGTTAAATAATGCTTCAACCTTTCATCCATTTCATTAGATGAGAGATTTACCATCACATCCATCCCCATATAAGCTCAGTTTCTTCTATAAATTTATATATGAATTCTTACTAGATCAACCACATCCCTGGTTAGTAATTCAATCAAATTAATATGTTTCAATCTCTATGCTACTTTCCCCAGTACACCATTGGTTAGTAAGTGAATCTTATCAGAAAATTCTTGATCAGTCCAAGTAAGTGATGAATACCATAATAAGAAGATGGGAAATTTGGTATCATTGCTTTTTCCAATAGCAGCTAGGGAGATTTCATAAGTCACTCCTTGTTTACAAATATCCATTTTCACATTCCATCCTCTCTTAGGTGGTTGATGTATGTTATGAAACAATATACTCTGCTTAACCCAAGTATTATAAAAATTCTTCTCATTCACATTATGTATGTCTTTCAACTACCATTGGGAAACACCTATATTAGCAAGAGCATAAGTATTCTCCTTAGTAGATTTTGGCCTCAAAAAAGAACAAGAAAAATTGGCATGATCACATTGAATGAGATCATACGCCATCATGAACTTTTTCTCGCTCATTTCATTTTCACCAAAGATCTTGGGAAATGAATACAAACTCTTGATTGTAATTGCTAACATCCAAAATGACAACAAAATGTTGCATCCTCTACCATGATAAATTGCAAGAGTGTCATGAATACTAGGATCCCACTCCTTTGTGCAAAGCCAATTTTATATTTGAGTAAAGGGATCTAGGTGCCCTTTACTGTAGGTTGTATATTTCACTTCAATTAGCATCAAGCTCCCCAGGGTGACTATCTCTATTTTGTCTTCAAGTGTGGTTAGGTGACAACTTGGTGAATGTGTGCATTGTCCTTCCATGTCCATGTTGGTCTCTCCTATACCTATCATGTGCAAGTCAAAAGTCTCCTTCTCATGAATACAAACTAACCCATCAACGAACTCGTCGATCTTGAAGCAAGGGAGTTTGAATGTTTCCTAGTCAACCTTCATGTAGTTGGTGTGTATCGTCATGGAATTTTCCTAATAAACTTGCAATTCCTCCTCATGGGGTTCAATATTAGACAAATCATTCTTCACAACAACATCATATGGTCCAATCATTTCCATACATTTCAAATTATTATTATATGGTTCAATTACTTCCATACTAGAAAATTGGGTGGATGTTTCTTGGGCATCATCTACAATTATGGACATGTCTTCAACACACAAGATTGTCTCTTCTTATTCCTTGGATTTAGCAACTTATTGTGATTCTGATTCTAACTTATATTTTGTTGTCATTAATGATTCTTTTGGATCTTGCTCCTTGATCTCTTCCTCAGCCATTTTTCTTATGTATTCATGTAGACCCCTTTTGTTGGGATGCTAGTACCCGAGTGCCTCCAATTACTCATCAAAGGGAACACAAGCTTTTGCATGATCTGACAAACTTTGATATTGGTCAATAATTTTGGGGGCCTCGAGTTTGTACAATAACTCTTAAATAAGATTCATGTCCTCTTCCTTTCATAGACCTTCAAGTCTCTTTGACAGAAAGACATCCAAAATGTTAGCTTTACCCTACAGGTTGGCAGGATCAAAGCTCTGATACCAATTGTAGTGTCCCATTCTAGGGTTCCCTTATTTTTCCTTAAATAAATAACCCTAGCTTACAATAATAGTTGCATAATTGATTACAAATATTAATTTATCTAAAATTATAATTTTGGTTTAATATTCAGATTTAAAACTTATGATTTATATCTAAAAATATAAAACTTATCCTTTATGTTCTGTTGTAATTCTTCTTCCAATATGCAACAATTTCTCTCTGTATGAACGACTTTGAAATGCTTCTAATTTCTGCCCAAGTTAAGGGTTTTCGTCCATTAACTTGATAAGAGAAGTTAAGGGTTTCCGTCCTTAATTTCTGAATCCATAGCTTGTATTCCCCAAAGAAATAAATATTATGTTTTCATAATTCATATTTGATATTCTCTTCCTCTTGATTTTATCTTCCTTGTATATCTTTTTCTATTAATTGACATGACTCTTCATTTCATGCCTTTTGATCTTTCATTAACTTAATTAATTTTTAGTTTTTTTATGATATTGATTATTTCTCCTTGATCGCTCCTTCTACTACCCTTGGCAGCTGGTAACATTAATTAATTTCAATGTTGTAAGGACATTGATCCAATTCCCTCTAGTTATCCACGATCTGTACTTGGCACCCTTGAATTATGTAGTAATCCTTAAAATACTTTTCATGGTAGTACAAATCCCATGAAGGTTCACTAAACATATCAAGAAGACGAAACCAAAGAGACTCTGACTCTTGAGGTTCTAGCCTTTAAGTGTTACGTTGACAAAGACTGATTGCAACAACTAGAATTCTATGGACTGCATAAACCTCTGGCGTCATCATCATGAGCACATTAGTTTCTTATCCTCAGAAGAAATACTAGACACAAACTTTCATAAATGATTTCCACTGCACTATCCATTTCCTGTATTCTCTCAATTAATCCAGAGATTGTGAGTGATAAAGCACTGGCAACATCTCCTATACGTTCCAGTAAGAATGCAGCTGCATCTATAACTCCCTAGTCTTGGCACAATCTCAAACAATGCTCCAACTTATAATTTTTGAAACTCCCTAGGAACTTCAGAACTGATTTTGACTCAAATTGGCACAACTTTGTTTGGTATTATCATTGTGAGAGGATTATGCTCCAAAGGAGAATGAATCCTACAACCATTCTACTCCATGGTAATCATTTTGCAGGCATGCAAAAGCACAAATCCTCATCTTTGTGGCTTCATTATGTATTTGGGAAAAGGTGGTGATTTTAGTCTCATGTGATCTCTCTATTATCCTTTGCCCACTCTTTGGCATACTTAAACCCTTTAGTGACAACTTATTTTTAAAATGGGACATTACAAAAGCTTTTCACAGTTTGGTTTAATGTCAGTTTGTTATTTGTATCAAAATGAGAATACTTATGATATGAAGTTTATGAACATTCTTCTACTTGTGTCACATATCATGTGATCATTGGGCGTCTTAGAAGGGTTTAGTGTAGGAAAATTGATTCGGCTAAGAAAAGTCTATTTTTCTAAGCTAAATGTTTGCTTGGGCACTACACTAGGAATACCTACCTCTTTTTGAAAATATTAATTTGTTATTCTAAATAAAATGAAAAAATTAAGCTAGCATATCCCAACATGTTTTATCCTTGTAAAAACTAACAAGCTAAAACATAAATGAAAAAATGAAAACTAAAATGAAGTTGATTTAAAGATTTTGGAATAAAACTTTATCAAAACAAACATAGAACTGTAAATGTTTGTGTAACATGTGGATGTCTTTGCGATGCCCTGCTGTCCATATAGATGGAAACATAGAAACTCTATAAAATGTTTATCTTCCTCAAAAAATATGTCTTGTCCGCACACTAAAGAAACAAATATTAACATGTGTCGATTATATACCAAATTTGCATTTAATTTTAATTTTTCTAAATGACATGTAATAATTTTGAGATATATCTCATGGAGAATTAGGAAGGAAATATATGTCATTAATTAACATCATGTCAATGAATAGTTAACAATTAGTCAATATGATGCAAAAATTAAATTGGAATCATTTGTACATTTAATTGTTTATAACATGTATTATTAAAATGTATTAAGTTGATTGATATATTTGCTTATATTTTGTAGGATGCCTCACCCAAGGTTAAATTTTGAAAATGAAGAGCAACGAAGAGAATATGCTTGAAATTATATGAGACAATGACATGAACAAATGACTGATGCACAAAGAGAGGAAGTAACAAATTGTCGAAACAAAAATGATAGAGAAAGACATGTTAAACGTAGGGCATATATGATAGTGGAAGAGATTGAAGCAAAAATGAGATAACACGCAGATGGGATGATAACACATCATGCACGAACATCTCAAGAGGAGCAATATATTAAGAAGAAGATTGCAAAGAGCTATGTATTAGATCAATTCAATGAGACAAAAAGACAACAACTACAAGAACGCAATCGTGACTTAGTTCAAAGACATCGTCAATCTCGTAGGAATGCTAAGGTTAATTTTGAAGGAATGAATTCTATTACAATAGATCATGTGCTACAAATGCTAAAGAATATTTCAAGATGCAATGAATGTTGATACTCAAAATCATGTAGAAAATAACAGTTCACAAGAGGAGTTAACATCTCAATTGAGAAGATGAAGGTGACTCCAGCACAAAGAATAAAAAATGAAAGAGATCAAGGTATACTTAATAATAATAGAAACGTTGAGATTGATTTGAAAACTTTACAAATGATATTTCAACATGGACTAGAAAAACTTGCAACACCAAGCATGTATTATATTTGTCAATAAAATTACCCTGCAATGAAGGTTGTATGGGTACTTGAAGGCCCTATTTGCAATAGATGTTGACAGGAGAAGCATGAACATTGATTTTCAACTTTAAACAACATGGATCCTAGTCCACAACCATTGAAACTTGCAAACTTAACACAAATTGAAGAAATTTTGATAGCATGTCTCAACCTAATACTTCAAGTCACACATGCAATTGGAAGTCTATATAAATATAAAGGACATGTACCATAAGTTTTCCGCTAGAAGTAAAAGAAATAGCTAAAATTTTGCCACATCAAATAAAAGATTTACCAATTATTATTGTTTGAAGAAGGAAGGATCAATGTGGAACAAATTATAATTTTAAAGTCAACAAGGAGAGGGTATACAAATCATTTAAATACAAAATAGAACATGACAAGATCTATAGAGATGTTCAAATTGATGAAAATTCTCTTAGTGAACTTACATCTAATTCAGATGAAAACATTTTTGACCAATTAAACTTTGTTCATATGGAGTTTGATTCTGATGCAAATGAATATGTATTTGTGGGTTCGATGATGGATATGGATGAAGGAAACATTATTGATCACACTACATCAATGGCCTCTAAACCACCAAATGTCCCAAGAGAGATGAAACTAATCTATGCATGGGTAAATAAACCTAATGTAGATCCTAGATCACTAATTTATTGGCTAGGAATTGGAGCATCTCCAGTGAATGAGTATGTCACTTAAGGGTTACTTGATATGGCTTTTCCAACACTATTTATAGATGGATGATGTGATTGGTTAGAACCACGAATAAGGAGAGTCCATCTACATGAATTTGTTAAACATTTCTTTTGATATAGAGATCATCATTTTGATGACACCCATGATTTAGATATTACATCATGATTATGATTATGAGACATCGTACACAAAATTCATCTACTGTGTTTGTCAAAAAGATACTTTAAGACATGCCAATCACAATCAGTGAGTTATGAGAGCATATGGAAAACATCCCCCACTCACATCTAGCTGATTGTTTGACGCATTTTGGTACGACACTAACGGGTACAAGGTCTTATTGAGCAAAATGTCAAGTTGAATTAATTGACCTCTTGCATCAAATTGGAATGCCAACAATTTTCTTTACTTTGAGTGCAACAGATATGTATTGATCAAATTTGCATGCACTAATGCCAAGAACACAACCAACTAATCCACAAGAAGCACAAAAATGGTGACAACAAAATATTATTGACTACCTGCATATTGTGGCATATTACATGCACCTACGATATACAATGTTTTGAAAGTAAATACTACAAAGGGAATGAAAGTAAATACTACAAAAGGGAATGAAAGTAAATGATTATTGGTCTAGATATTAATGAAAACATAGTGGTTCACCACTTATGCATGGATTCATATGGTTAGAGGGAGCACCCAACATAGACAACCTTGATTGGGAAAATGATCATGAAAGACAAAATGCTTAGAAATACTTTGTTTCTATTGTTCATGCATGGAATCCATGGGGAGATCCACATCAACGAAACATACAAATATGATAGTAATTCTCAATTCTATATTTATTTCAAAATACATTATACTTAAAAAAAATTTAGTGTAATTGATAATGTATGTTATATTATCAATGATAGGTCCTACAAAATTTTACACAACATCCATGTGTTTGAAATACACAACAACTGAGTCAGATAGACTTGGAACATGACTATGAAGAGTTACTCAATTGTGTTGAACATCATACAGTGTATAAAGAGGGTGCTTGCCTACATAAAAAGGGGAAGGATGGTTTGTAGGTAAGGTGTTTATTCATTCAAATGTTTTGTATCAAGAAATAATTAAAATGTTTATATAAACTAACAAGTTACCTTTTGTTTGTAGGTACAATGCACCATGGCCATTGCATCTAAATGAATCAAAATTATTCGAAGACCCGGCCACAGGAGATAAAATATATGAACTTGCTAGAAATGACAATAAATACACATAATCGTAACATACTCTAGTTATGGAGAGAAAATGTAGATTGACAACCAGTTCTTTCAAGACATGTTGTAATGAATTATATTGCAAAGTATGTAGCAAAATCTGAAAAGAGTTCAGAAACATATCATCAAATGTTAATGCGACTTGCAAACATTGAAAACTCAGATGAAGCAGCATCAAGAGCATACAGGAGACTTCTAACAAAAACCCTCATTGAAAGAGACATTAGAGCACAAGAAACATGTCATATGGTATTGGAGTTACCATTGGTAGAAAGTAGTAGACTATTTGTTACATTAAATGTTTCAAGAGAGGTGTTCAAGCTAGTAACAAAAAATGAAGAAAATTATGATGAAACTCACCTAAAACATTTCATTGAAGGATATTTGGATAGACCATATACAATGGAAAGTGTTTCACTTATAGATGCAGCTAGATCTTGGACATATAATCCAAAGCAAAGAAGAGATAACAAATGGGAGGCAAGGACTATGGCAACTATTGTGAGAGTGTTTCTAAGATTTACCATCATAGCACACATCAATTAGAAAAATGGGTTGACTTTTGTTGGTCAGAGTTATTGTTGTACACACTATTTTACAATATACAAAGAGATATCAGACTTGATGATACTACAGTTACATCAATTGGGAGTCACTCAATTATAATCCATGGCATTTGGAATGGATGATTCTTTTAGATGAAATTAAAAATCATAATGATTCTGAAGATTAGGATGTTTTACCTAATGATTAAAATACAATTGAACATGAGTGGGAGATCATCTCAAGACTACACCATGTGCAAATTATGGATGTAATATAAATACATATGTTGGGTAGAAGAGATCTTGATAGACAAACTCTATGGAGTATTAAATATCGAGGAGAAGATTACGCAAATAAAGCAATAAATTTCATCAACACCATGAAGGAGAAGGACTTACTAACACTTGATGATATAATATCAAATATATCGTATGGAACCTTAAGTGCTAAGCAAGAAAAACACTTGATATTATCATGTCACATTATTATCAAGATCAAAATGTCATGCCACTATACATGATAATTCAAGGAATAGCTAGAATAGGCAAATCATATCTAATTCATGCAATTCATCAAGCTCTTCAAGATGCATCGACACCACAACGTTCTCTCTTATTATTACTAGCACCAACTAGAGTTGCAATTTTTAACATTGCTACATAGACAATCCATTCAACACTGAGAATTCCACTTACATATTTTGTTGAATTAGCAGGGACAAGACTCACAAGTTTCCAAGAAGAAATTCAACATATAAAATACATATTGATTGATGAAATGAGCTTTATTGGACAAGCTTTGCTACAAAATATTGATTCGACTATGCCAAGCTTTTCCTAAAAAACAAAGTTGAGCTTTGGATGAAGATCAATCATTTTGGTAGGTCGTAAAAGTGACAAACCACCATATGATAGTAATGTACATGCAAAATTACTATGGGAAGAATTTAAGATAATTGTTACTTTGGATAAGGTATTCAAATAGGAAGGTGAAAGTGAGGACCAACAAAGGTTTTGCCAACTACTCACAAATATTAGAGATTCACATCCAACAATTGATGACTGGAAATCATTGATGACAAGAACAAATGTTGCATTGCATCCAACAGCTAGAGAATAGTTTGATAATAATATTCATCTATTTGCAATAAATGATAATGTACATAAGAGTTTGATAATAATATTCATCTATTTGCAACAAATGACAATGTACATAACCATAACAAAAGAAAATTGTATTCATCACTCCTGGAAGACCGATAGCCCATAGCATTGCAACCAAAGAAGGGAGTACTAATCTAGCAGGAGGTTAGAATGATGAATTGGATGTTGAATTATTAATGGAAAAGGATGCAAGGATCATGTTAACCTCTAAACTATGGATAGAAGCAGGCCTTGTAAATGGAGCTTTAGGATACATTCAAAATATCATATACAAACCTAGAAGTGCCCCATCGGATCCACCAACATATGTTATGGTCAATTTTGAAAATTACTCTAGAATTGCATTTGAAAATGCATCTCCAAATTTAATTCCAATTTCACCAATACAAAGGTGATACACAAGTCAATTGACCTTACAATTAGCTTTGGCACTAACAACCCACAAATCACAAGGATTGACTCTTTCCAAGGCAACAATTGATATAAGACCAAGAGAAAGAGCAAGCTTAACATTTGTCATTATATCACATGTTAAGTCCTTGGATGGACTCAAAATCTCATCATCATTTTCATATGATCATCATGAAAAATGAAAACAAGGAAGCAACTCTCCAAAAGGAAAGCTGAGGAAGAGAGACTCAAATATTTGGAAATACAATAAGTTTATGTAATGTATACATTATCAGATATAATTCTTTATTAAACTTTGATTACTCCTTAAATATCATTGACATTATATTTCTGGATAAATATGAAATGTCTCATTAATTATCTTTTAATATGTTCATTGCACATTTGAAAGAATATGAAATGCTTCAATAATGTTCAATAAATGAAATTTATATTATACATTTCAATGAAAATGATAAGATTGCTTATTTGCAAAAGATAATAATACTTTATACAAACACAAGAAAAATATGGTAAATTAACATTTTACATGTCGCACTACGGATGCTACTAGCATACATATCTTAAATACATCTATCTAAAAGACACCAAGAGATATCAATCCTGAGGCGCCTATTCTCAATAACAATGTCAAAATAGATGCCTCGAGACTGATATCTCTCGACATCTTTTAGATAGATGTATTTAAGATATCTATACTAGTATTAATTTTATAATAATAATTTATTATAATATTTTTTTTATTCATAAGCCAGTATTTGTATTATAAAGAAGTCTGAAAATACATAAGATGGCCTCATAGGCTGACTGTTAGATATGCAGGTCTTAGACCAAAATCCCCTACTGTCATACTACCCAAACCCCTATCAAGAGACCACGCAGGGCCTAACACAAAAACATCTAATATCACAAAAAGAAGCCTCGCAGAGCTTGACCATAACCCCTATTTCTTACAAAACTTCACTAAGACTATTACATTGCATTGTATCTATATATAGAATTTATAGTATCACTGCAAAAAGGAAGGATAAAGACTGCCATGACATCACATGAAACCCAGATTAGCAGCTAGGGTTCGAAATTCATTCACCCAATCAAAGTCATCCTCGAACGGCTCCAACTGCAACTATTTTTTAAGGAAGCTTGTTCCAACCTCCACCTACTCTCTATTAGCTATAAGAGCCATACCTTTCAAGTTAAGCAGGAAAGGGTAATACCTGACAACCTCATCTGTGTTCTGTAACAAGTGGAAGTCTGCTAGCCTCGGGATACTGATTCCTAAAGCAATTGCTCTAATGATCTCCTTCAAACCGGCAATAAGCTTCTCCTTGAAAAGTTTCCTGACTAATTGCTTTGCTACATCTTTGGGAAGACTAGCATCCAAAATTGTTGCAAGGAAGCGAGAAGCAATGGTGGTGTTCATCCTATAAAACTTGCCACCTTCCACGAACCTTCTTCCAAGAACCATTTTAATTGCAGCTAAGGTAATGACATCACTAAGCTGCATCACTTGCTTCAACCTGTGATCTATGATTGCCCCTTTAAATGCTAGTTGCCTCACTGTGCTTTCCAATTGGATCGAGGTATCCATACCCAGGCACACCATTCCCTCAATCGCAATTTGAGCCACAAATCTTGTTTTGGTCACCATTGAAGAGGAGAGAAAACAATGTCGAGGGTTTGGTATAATGAAAGAAACAAAGGCATATAACACCTACTCCTTCTCGGCCTTTTGCTTAAAGAAGATTCTAGAAGACCCAAACGAGGGCAATATCACCTTCTCATAATTAATCTTGTTAGCAAAGGGTGGCAAATGTAAGTAACCTGATGTCCTTGCAATGATTTGAAAGACTATTGAAAGCCAAGTCCCATCACCTATCATGGAAGCCTAGAAAGACTTACCACCATGTCCTGCCAAAGCCAACATGTCCAACCACTACCACTGAGCCCCAGACCTTCCACATTGGATTGTGTGGAAGGTCTCCCACCCTTCCGCCCACATAATTTATTATAATATTAATATATTAATGTAATAAAATAATTCTTAAATAGTAAATAAAATAAGTCTTAAGTAAATAAAAATAACTCTTCAATAAAATAAAATAAATATATTTAAAAAAAAAAATTATTTTAACTGATGTAATTATACTTATATTAACTATTATAATTAATACCCCTATTGATGGGGGCATGAAGGTTAATCTTCTTTTAAACCTGAGGGAAGAAGTGCAATGGAAGCCACCAGATATCAGATGGATAAAAATAAACTTTGACGGAGCAGCGCAGGGTAACCCAGGCCCGTATCGTGCTGGATGCATAATTTGAGATTATAAAGGTAATCGAGTGGCTACTTGGGCGAAGCGGTTGGTGGATGGGAAAAATAATGAAACAAAGTTTCAAGTGGCTTGTTTGGGTCTTTAGTTGGGAAAGCATCTAGGAGCGAAAAGGATTCATTTAGAGGGGGACTCTTTATTACTGATAAATGCGATCAGGAAGTGATCAACACCCAATTAGAAGCTAGATAAATGGTTACTAGAGATTTTGAGGATACTTGATAGTCTAGAGAGTTTCAAGGTATCTCACATATATTGAGAAGGTAATGGAGATGCGGACTAGCTTTCAATGGAGGTAATTACAATTGAAGCAGAGCATGGCGGTACATCGGTGCTCTGGAATATTGATTCCACACGAGTGGAGGACAAGGGGAGTGGGAGGAATGACCATAGCCATTAATTCATGGCTAGCAAAGATAATAAATACAGGCTCAAGTGAGATGTAGTGGTTTTAAAACCTTGAGTTAGTGGATGTTTGTGCACTCTATCGACAATGGAGACTACCATCTACCTCGGAGTGAAGGAGAGACAAATGGCAATTCATGGGGTGATATTGGACAAAAGGTTGAAGAAAATTTTCTAAATGAATGACGAGGAGACCATGGGTGTGATTAAGGCAATTCTGGGAACTAGCTTCCTTGTGTCTACATATCGCCATCACGTTAATGCAGATATCTCCTCAATGTTTATGGCATGGTTACTAGAGGCTCGTGAGGATATTTCAATGGTGCATTTTATGATGAGCAGGGTGGTAGCGGTGAGCTGGTGGATGGACATGGAGGATTTCTTAGCCATGGTTGTCCTAGGGTTTAGTCTGTGTATAGCGAGCAGAGTATGGTCATCGCTCACTCAAGTGTATAATGGGCCTTGGATCCTATTCATTATTTGGGGGAGTCAATGAAGATAGGGTGGTGCGGATGGAGGAAGTTACAGGACTTGTCAATCTACTGAAGGAGCTCATGGGAGCCTACAACGTGGAGAACCGAATGGTACTGCTTTCTCTGCTGATGGTGGCAGGTGGGGATGGGGGAATGACAAGGGAGGAGGTGACGTAGGTGGGTGAGGAGATGCTGGTGACAGTGAATGCGTATGATGACTGGTTTGTGGGCAGTTTTTGTTTGTTGATGCTTTTTTTGATGGATCTTTTTGAATATATGTGGCGCAGGAGCACCCGGGCTCATAGGGTATCTTGCGCCGATCAAAGAGAATGTTCGATTCAATTTTGGTTTGGTTTCATTATTCGTTGTTGCTGTTGCATTTTGTTGTGTGGCAATTGTTGTCACAACTGTTGGTGACTTCGTTTTGTATCCGTTTTGTGGTGCTTTTGGTTCAGACTGATATTTTGTTGACCTTGGTATGCAATTTTGAAGGAAATGTAATTACAGATGTTGGTTCCATAGTGCATTCAGTTTTATTCTTTGATCATACCATAGTTACTATTTGTGATGTTTGTTGACTTCAAACCAGAACTTGATTTTTCCTTCACGAAATAATATGTATGTATCTGTTATAGTGTATAACAAAGGTGTTGATTGGATTGTATAAAAGGTAGAATGGTGTTATGATGACCTTCCTTCACCTTTGTTACTAAGTGGACTACGGAAAATGATGAAACTATCTTAGTAATTTATGTGCTTAGATATCATATATAACCTGACCGCGTGGAGAGTCAAACCAAGAATAGAAAGGATGGCAATTTAAGGATTGGGAAGCCCATTAGATGGGTCTCAACAACTAATTAACTTTAATACTAAAATAAGGAAAAAGGATCGGCCTAAAGACAAAAAGAGAGGAATAAAAAAAAACTCATAAGAAAAGCAAAACAAAAATAGGAAGGTGTCAATTCAAATCCAGCGCAGGTTTGGACCAAGTTTTGGGAAAAAGAATAATATAAAAAGAAAAAATACTAGAACTTGAGGGGTTCAGCCTGGAGAAAGCAAAAAGTGAGATAAAATACAAAGAAGAGAGGAAAGAGGTGATGCCAGCTGAGACAAGATTGGAAGTAAAAACAAAGGAGGGGTTTTAAATTTGTTTTGATAGGAAGACAAAACTAAGAAAAGAAAAAAAAATGTGAAAAAGGGAATCGATCAATGAAGAAAGAAGATTTGATAGCAGGGAAGCTCAATTGGAAGCACCGCTAGAGACGATAGTAAATTTTTAAAATAGCAAAGACATTTAGTAATAAATTGGGGATATAGAGTGGAGAATAAAACAGAGCACTTTAAAAATTGAATTTCATTGTGTTGCCAGAGGAATTATAAAACAGAGGATGCATATGGAATGTCAGTGTATTGAAACTTCCTAAAGATTGCAATTTGAATAAAATTTGAAAGTTTTCTCTTTATTTGTTGTGTCAAAGTTTGATATTGTTTTGATAGCTCCATATAAACATTAATTGAATAAGAGACAAAGAATTAGTGTGTGTGTGATGTTGGGTTTGGCAATCTGATAAGACTCCCATCCTGAGTCTGCATCATGGGCGAGTGCAAAAAGTTGGGGGGCCAAAAAGTGGCCAAACTTTTTAAAAAACTTTTAGGCCATAACGCGAGTGCGTTATTCTTTCCTATTTAAAAAAAAACTATCTTTTTTCCTCATTTTCCCATTTCATTTTCTTCTGTCCGTGACCTGTAAACCCTTAAGAGAGCGCTCGCATTATTGGAGGTCAAATTCATCATCAAATTATCACCGATTCATCATCAAAATGCTGCCACGACGTCAGGGAGGCCGAAGGAGTAAGTTGTATTTAGTTTTTTGTTTGAATTTGCTGTTAAATAGGTAGGTTTAAGTAGAATTTTGATGTAAATTTCTTTAATTTATAGGAAATGACAATGCACCTCCTCCTCCTCCTCCTGAAAATCCATAAAATCCTGAATCACCTGAACAACAAATACCTGCTGAAGAACAACCCGAACAACAAACTCCTCCATCCATTCCTTGACATGCCCCTGGAACATAGGAAAATCTAACAGGGCAAATTGAAAATAATAAAAAACAAATTGAAGATATAATTGCAAGGTTGAAAGATCCTGCAACTTCAACCTCGCGTAGATCCACGCTTGCTCAATCTCTTGAATCTATGTTATCAAATATAGATTAAATTAGCAAGCAAATAACTAGTTGGTCTGAAAGAGGAGAGAATTTAGAGAATACTATGCAGACAATTTGTCATATGAGCAAGTCAAAAATGAACAAATTACAAAATTGGACTTATGTTTACAGACCCACGAACAAATCAACCTCTGCCCCTTACATGCAAGAGGTTCCCTATCCATTGGTGCAACAACCAAGCGATAAGGGACAATTTTGGGTAGAGGTGGTGGATGGTTTTTGACCATCCTCCATGCAACAATAATGAGGTCCCGCAATACTTTTTGAGGAAACTCTACTGCAAGTTTGTAAAAAATAAAGTGCCAAACTATTTTGATGTGTAGGACTTCTAGGGTAGAGGTGGGGGGTTAGCACAGGATAGACCAGGGGCACATGTTGAATCATAGCAGACAACGAGACGAGCACTCACCAAACCAACCCATGAGCACGTGTCTATCCCTTCCATTGTGAAGGAGAGTGTTGAGGTCAAGACACTTCGGTCCATTAGTGCCTTGACCCAGAGCATCATACAGCATGCTAGTCCTCCAGCAAAGCGTGGGTTGTGGGAGAGTCCAAGGAGTAGGGTTCCACCCCATACTTGTCAGGCTTGCGGGTCAGCCTGTGGTTATGACCCCATAGATAGTCAAGATGCAGGTGTGTAGGCTACATCTGTAGCTGAGCAGATGATGATGACAGATGTCCTCCTGAGTGAGACTTTCGGCCTTGATACTCAGGTAAATGTTAGCAAGTTCATTGAATTTAATTTATTAAATTTCATTTTTCAAATGCAAGATTAACTAATTTAGTTTGATTATTTTAATAAAATTTCAGGGTCATAGTGTTCATTATGTCTTTAGTGGTTCTCCACCTCCATATTACACTATGACATCTACTACCGGGGTATGTAACTAGAAAATAATTATAAATATTACATGTGAATAGCATTGTTATATGAATAGTATTCTAATATCCAATTTTGGATGTTGAATAGGTTAATATTGGAGATTTCACGGCAACACCTTGCAGTGGTGGTGGAGTTCAAAGCTTCACTCAGGTAATAAAATAAATAGTTTAACTAAGGAATTGTACTTACTCAATTTTTGTAGTTTATATTCATATTGTTGATTACATTGATTAATGAATCTACACTAACCCATTCCCCTACAAATTATGTCAATCCTATTGGATCAATTTCTTCGATCCCTACTTTTGATCCTACATCTAACCCACCTAAGTCTAATGAGGACCCTTCCTTTAATACTACTATATTCTTTGAGATGATAGGCACATTAGACATTTAACCTTATAATTTCATTGTTCAACCCACTCCTACACCTGACATCACCTTCTTGCTTGACAATGTGCCTACTGATGATTATAACAATCCTCTGTAGATTGAGGCACAAGTGCACTATAAAATGATAGTTGAATCAAGGTGGAACACTTATACACCAAGGTGGAATTAATACAGTTATAGAGGAACACTTATACATCACTAGGTTGCAAAGAGATTCTTATCCCCCTCAGATATCTCCTAGTGTACACATAATGACACTTCTATACCTACTTTTGGCTCCCTCACCCTACTAATCTAGGTAGGACCTAAATGCCTAGATGTCTCATGTCACATCATCCCCACCTCATAGCACTATCTATTCTCTTAGGTCATCCTTAGCTCATTACAATGTGGGTTGTCCCTGAACTGTCATCCACTAGTGCCTTAAATTCCCCATGATGGTAATGTCTTCACCATTTCTCATAGCCCATACCAACTAGTTGTTACCTTAAGACACTTATCCTTAGATTATTTTTTGTTAACCCCTTCTGGTCCACCTCAACCTCATACCAATTCCATCTTTTACCTTTACCTATCTTATGCCTCTAAACGCATTGCTGCCCCAACCCCACAACCTCTTTATATTACTTCACCTACTTCACTAGCTATGCCCCTATCTTCCCCACCATATATCCACGTATTACTACTTCACCTTCCTCATTGACTTATATCCCCTCTCTAACACCCCTCCAAGATAAAGTAAAAGAAAAAGTGTAGGACCTGTTGGTTACCAAATCTACAGAGGGTTTGCCAGCTCCAATGCACAGGCAGATTTGGCCAACAGATTACGGGAGGTTGCGTGAGCTGCCTCCCCTTCACTTTTGGTTCTGCCGCACCAAGGGGGTATCCCTATAACTCAAGATTTAACCTTGACTTGCTCAATGACTGATAGATTTAACTTGACAACAACAGGCAGAATACTCTCATGTATGGACCAAGATCTGCATGATAGATCACAAGGTTGGCAACATTCTTAGACATATGTGTCAGGTTGGGTATGAGAGTATGCAGGGGGTTCCTAATCCTACTCCTACAACTAACAGGTGGAAGTGATGAGATGGGTGGACATAATGTCCTGGATGCAAGACAAGGGATTTTGGCTCATAACTACTGACCCAGGAGCAGACTGGTGCCTATCCATTGGGTAAGGAATCAACTAGACGTATACAGCAGATGGTTTGTAACTTTCACTCAAGTTTCAGGGGGCTGGACTGATGCTTGCCTTACAAACATCACCCAAGAATGGGTATCTAGCTGCCTCTACTTACAGATATCCCTGCTGACATGCAACCTTCTCCATGCATTGACCTAAAATAGTTTAATCCACTCCTTGAATGGAAGTTAGAGATCTGTTGTTCTCAAAATCAGCTACGCTTGTTTTTGTAGACAATCCCACAAAACTTGTCCATTTCGTGAATCTACACTCTAAGATCGCAAATCGAGAAAAGATTTCCTTGTTCTCGTGCGAGGTCATTTGACATTTTAAAACTCGTCTACGACATTCCCTTGAATTGATCTCTCGATTTTCGCGAGGATCATTTAAGGTCGCAAACTAGTAAAAATGTCATTTTGGTTATCTTTAGGAGTTAGTAAATTTTTTGACTCTTGATATGCAAGAGCGGCGAAAAATGCCGCTCATACATATTATTATTTTTAAGCGTTTTTGTTTGATGTAATGACGGCATTTTTCGCCGCTATTACATCGTTTTTAAGTTTGATATGCAAAAGCGGCTAAATTTACCGCCATCACATATGTTTTCCGTCAGAATATGCAACGACGGCATTTTCTGCCGCCCTTACATATTTGTTGGTTGTAGTGTCGTAGCGGCCGAAACCGCCGCTCGAGCGAGATCTTCAGGATTTTGATGTCGAGTGCCATTAATGGCCACTCGTGCCAGGCGTTTAAACTCCAAGCTCAACCTTTTAAATGTGTTATCACTCCCATTGTTGCTTGTCATTTCTTATACTAAAGCCTTTTAATTGATCCGCCAACGTTCTCTTCAACCGCTTGATTGTATGCTCTCGAGTTGTGACGGATCTCGCGTTGCAGATTGAACCTAGGGTTTCAAGTTTTTACGGGTAAGTTTCTTGTGTTTCTCTTCCCCATTTTTACTCATTGATTGTTTGTGTTGTTAGTTTATAAAGTTTTGTTAGGTTTTTTCTGTTGTTTGTGATTCGTGTTCGGATTGTTTTAGATTGCCATTAGGGTTTATCGTTTTATAAACGATGTGTCTTTCGTCAGTTAAACCTTCACCGACACCAACCCTCCCATTGTATGCAACAACAGCCACATTCACCACTAGATCTTCCCAACTACCAACTCCCATTATGTGCAAAGACGACGAGTTTTTCTGCCCTTATACTGTGGCATGTTCATTCCCCTGCAGTGGCAGTCGATACTCCCGACTAAACATCAAAACCTGTAATGAGCAGTGTCGGCAAATTTTGCCGCTCCGACAAACCCTTGCCTTTCTCATTACCTGCATCGTCGGTGAAATCTGCCGCTTTTACCAACTCAAAGTTTCATCAACATGTAGTGGCGGCAAAATTTGCCGCCGGTGTATGGAATATCGTATCGTGCATAGACGGCGAATTTTGCCGCCCCAACATGAAAGACTACCAAATTCATAACTTGCTACCTGCATTATCGGCAAAATTCGCCGTTCATACCAGAAATCTTCACCAACATGCAGTGGCAGCAAAATTTTTCGCCAATGCAAATAATGCAAAACCCCCATATGCAAGGGCAGCAAATTTTGCCGCTCATGCAAAAATGTCCCAAATTTTTTCGACTCTAGAAAATTTCCAATTTTGATTCCCTAAGCCCGCTTCTCCTCTGATTTTTGGCCAGCTCGCACTATAGCCCTTTTTCAAGCGCATTCCCATAGTCGTGATCGTCAACATGCAATTTTCCCAGATTGCCCATATTTTCCCCTAATTGCATGATCATGACTTTTGTTGCAGTTTCTCTTGCGGAGCTTCGTTCAACATCAGACTTCTTCTCAGTGAAAGTTCATCCAAATGACTGACTTGTCCCCGAAGAAGGCAAAAGCAATGAAGTACAAATATCAAGGTGTTTTCCCAATCACCTCAGTCCATTCTAATGTTGAGGACATTAGAGATACGGAGATTGCCATGTTGATATGGCTAAGTTTGTAGAGAGAACCAAGTCAAGCAACCCCAGTGCTATGATGAAGAAGATAGTGGAGAGTAATATTCATCTGGTATCATCCTTCCCAGTGGCAGCTCACAATATAGAATTTGTTCTTCAGTGTGCCCATTTCTATAACAAAGATATTAGAGCCGTGGTGGACGCCAGTGGTAATGTGATAATTAGGTTGGATCCTGAGTTCATTGACAAGGTGTTCATGTGTCCTCCTGCGACAGAGGTATTGAAGCTTGACTTTGTTGAAGCTCAGAAGGAATATGACAAGAATCCAGAAAAAGCGAAGAAAGTGATCAACAACAAATGGTTGAAGACTGCGAGGTCAAGTTTATCAAGGTGGCCACGTAGTTTTCCTCGAAGTGATTTTGTAGAAGAAGTTGGTGACTTGATTAGCCTCCTCAGCAGGATAAGAGGTTTGTCCTCCTCTTCACAGTTTCATGAATGGATGTATCCTTTCATTAAGGTCATACTCTAGGGCAGGCAAGTTATTTTCTGGGGAGAACAAATCAGTAACGCTTTGCATGACCAACTGACGAAGGTATCCACTACCTCCAAGTTCTTCATGACTTCCTATCTGGTATACATTATAGCCTCCATGAGGATTTTTCTGGGATTATCATCAGAAGGGGATAGGAGAGTAGTCCCAGTATACCAATATTATTCTCAGCTGACATTGAAAGGTTCAATTCACCATTTCAGGAGGGTGAATGATGCGTTCTTTGCTGTATTCTTGTGTCTTTTTGATCCCCAACTGGAGTAGAGAAGAATTTCAGACGAGGCATGGACAGTGGTTAATAACTTTGGTTGTATGTTTTTGCAATTTCCATCTTTCTCATACTTGAGGGTTGGCTTTTTCCAAGGCTACCCTTATATGCTTCCTAGGTTTCCTTCAGATAGATTAGTCTTGATGGAGTTGTGCAGACAAATGATTGTCGTGCATAACAAACAAATGGAACTCAAGAAGCCTGGTTTTAGATTTCCAGTGGAAATCGGCAAATATTCAGTGTTGACTGCCGCAAAGGCAAGGGCCATGGAGACAGAAATGCAGTTGGTCACCATGAAGCAATTCAAGAGGAGACCAAAATTTGACTACCGGGGCGTAAAAGATAAAATCAGGAGGAAAACTTAGTTTCATGAACCCATGGTGGAAGATGTTTGGATAGACTTGAGAACAGAGGAAGATATCAGGAAACTGGACTATAGCAGGTTGTCTCTAGAACAAATTGAATATCTGGGACTTGCTGATATTCCAAAAGATCTTGTGGATGATGGGGAATTGGTTGATGCCAGGTACGATGCAGAACAGATAGCTAGTACTCCTCTCCCTCCAATCCAATGGTCCCAAAAGGAGTCGACTTCACTAAGGAAGAGATTTGAGCCTATATTGGCTAACACCAATAACTGGCTGGTGGATAAAGGAATTACGCTGAAAGAATTTCTCACTGGTTCGGAAACTAAAATTCAAGAGCAGACTGGTAAAAAGGCAGAAAACAAAATGAAGAACAAGAGTGATGTTCCATCATCCTCTAAAACACACAAGCCTAAAATCAGATTTGTAACGAAGAAAGCAAAAGCTGTTGAGGAAGAACCTGAAACGAAAGATATGGAGGTCGAGGAGCCAGCGACTAAAGAGCCAGCTACAGAAGAGATGGATGTTGAAGACAGGAATTCAGATCAACAAGATGAAGAGGCTTTGTCTCCACAGGACAATACACCTGTCGCAGCCCCTGTGTCTGTTTCCCCTATTAACATTCCTTCCTCTGAATCCCCCTCTCCTCCTAAAATAATTTTTGATAATCCCCAAAGCACTTTTGAAAATGTTCTCCATTCTTCTGAGTCAATTCCTAGTTTGTCTTCTTCGTCATTTGATATTGGGGATACGTCCATGTTTGATCATTTTGTGATGAATACTGAGCAAGTTTCAAGTGCAAATGTAATAGGTGCGGTTTTTACTAACACCCCGCCTATTGTTTCTACCACCAGTACAAGCACAGTTCCGGGAACACCAGCAGTAGGAATGGATCCCAATACTTCTCTGCTTCCACCTTGGTTATCAACTTACATGCCAAAGAGGAAAAAGCAAGTCATTTCTCCAGATGATTTTGATTTCACTAAGTTGGTACCTGCAAAGCCTAAGGCCCCGAAGAAACCAAAGATCCTTTCCAGGGTACTTGAAGATAAGGGACATAAATTTCTAGAGATAGCAAAACCTCCACAGGATGCAACTGTTAAAAATTTTGATATGAATGACTATTCTATTTCTAGGGTTGAATTGGGCAAAATCACCCATGAAAGCGCTAAAAATGATATGCAGTTAGCCATGGACATCCTGATCCAGAAGTTCGACAGGGAAAAAGAAATGAAAGATTATTACAAGGCAAAGGTAGAGCAGCTGACTACAGTGGTAAGAAAGATCACTTTGAACTCGGAAGCAGTTACTCCAGAGGCCGTTTCTGTAGAAGACCCCGTCATTCTGAAAGTAGAAAAGACTCACCTCAGAGGAAAAGTACTTGAAGAGTACTTAGACAGGATGCGAGCGCAAGGAATCTCTTTGCTCACGGATGTATTTACGAAGACGGATAAAATGAGGAAAGTAAGGGCAGAACTTAATGATCTCATTGATGCTATCTCTCAAGATATTGAGCGCACGGAGGATACTCATGATAAATGGGTGGAAATGAGGAAGCTAAAAATAAGTACCCTAATATCCATTGGTGCTATTTCCAACAGGGATTCATATACTGAAACAAAGGAAGCTCTGATGTACAGAAGCAATATGCTAAGAAATTTGATCAAGGATCTTGAAGCTGCAAAGGAAATCAGTGAAGAAAATGATGTTAATCTTTTACATAAGTTGGAGGAGTTACCTTGCAAGTTGGTGTCACAGGATAACCAATTTCTTTCTGCAGAAGAAATGGTTCAAGAATTTGAAGACATGTTCCAGAAATAATTTGAAGATAAAGCATTTTCAATAACTTCTGTGGACAACCTTTTAGACAACCAGTTAACCTTGGACAATCTGAAAACCAGGTTAACTAATCATGCCAAATCAATCACTATAGTGAGGGATGCCATAGTGAGGGCCAGGATGATCTTCAAGAACGCATTCAACCCATATAGCATTGAAATGCAAGCGGCCTTCACTATGTATGATCACCACATGAGAAAAAGTGGAGATACAAATTGAAGCAGTTGTTTTTTCCCTTAGTTTATTTTTTGATTTTCATATGTACTTTCAAAACAATTTTGGACATTTTTACATGTACATTTTTAATATGTAATTACATGTAAAAATATAGGAAGTCCCAAGTCAATAAGGACTCCTATTTTTGAATAAGTCAAAGTAGTTGTAGATTTCCTAGATTTTCTCAAGGTCTTTCCCTATAAATAAAGGGGACCTCTTTTGTAAATATCTATCTTTTGTCTATTGCAAGAAAACTCTGGCGAATTGAGAAGCAAATCAAGACTTTATGCTTTTTGTGAAAATCAATATTCAAATATTTATCAATACAAGAAAGCAAGTTCAATTCCAATCTTTGTCTTGGGATTATTTGTGTTGTGATAGTTTTGTTCTTACGTCTTGCTATCATAATCTTATTTGATAATAATTGAAGTGTGGAGTTTGTTACAAGTGATTGAAGAGCGCTCTTAATTTGATTCTGATAAACTTTGTGTTATCAAATCGGTTGTGGGTTATATGTCCATGTTTGTGAGAATACAATAGTTTGGAGACTTTGTGCTGCAAGTTGTTATATTCGATTTACTTTTATCATCTTGAAGAGGAGTGAAGACTTTGGGCTACATTCTACTTCAAATAGTTTCGTTACAAGTAGTAAGTGAGGTAACAGAAAACTTTGTGTTTCTGTGATATTGTGATAATTTATAAGTCTTATATCAAGAGTCTGAAATATAAACATCTATTCTGAAAAAAGAGAATGAGATGAGATAGAACCACCACAAACATAGTTTTTAGTGTACATAAATTTGATAAGTTGTTTGATTTGCAAAAGTTAAGTAATTAGAGGGAACCTCCCCTTGCTGAGAGGAGAGACTTTGTCTCATCATAGCTGTGGCTGATATACCCATTTTGCCGTTAGCGAGTTAATGACAAAATATTCACCCAACAAGATCAAACATGTGATACAGAACCCTGTACCCTAGAATCTATGAAACCCTTAACAACCAGATTCAAAAGAAGGAGAATAACATGCAGCAAATGGAGACAAGCAGATAAACACATGCAATAAGCATTTTTCATATAAATCAACACTGAAACTGAAAATATGTGCAAAATACATGCATGATGCAACACATAAACTCCAAAATGGGATGGAACAACCAAGTTCATGCCCTGTTCTTCATTATTTACACAAAAGAATGCCCAAGTCTTCAACAACCTAAAATGAGTGACACAGTCTGCCTTTTATAGCAAAACTATGTACTCAGCAAATTAATTACAAGGTACATCAAAAATTTGCCAGATACAATGCATCAGAAAAATGGCACTCAAAATCATCAATGCAGTAGAGGGACAAAGAGGAAGGAGCAGGTGAACTCGGGAGATGTGCCGCCACTCAGGGACGTTCCTCATAAAACCGGTGGTTGAACCTGTCAACTCGACCCATACCTTCTGCAAGATATGCCATTAATGTTTCAGCTACCTGCAACCTCTGGAATGTAGCCACAACAAGTTTCTCCCGCCAAAAATAGTTGCAAACGCTTAGGAGAAAACCCACGCTGTAGGTTTTAAACATGGCCGTCGATCTAAAACCCATCGCTGAGATCCAACGGCCCCAAAAAATGTTGAAAAGTCACCAACCAACCAAATCGTGCCACACAGACACTTCAAGTTTCCATCGCTGGGCCATCGCTCCCCCATTTGCCTTTAAAAAGGGGACAGGTGGCGGCATCCACCGTTTCAACCATCAGGATACGTGGCGGCCTCCGCAGGCTCCCCTAAAACACAAAGACCCTCCTTGAAACTCCTGTGGGTGCCGACACATGGCACCTTCCGCGCTACACTTGAGAAACATTTGAAACAATTGAGATTCATGTGGATGCCGACACTTGGCACCGTTTGCAACACTTATGAAACATACTGTGTCATTATACTTAAGTGGCCCCCACAGGTGACACTTGTCGCAATCTATGGCATTTGAAACATGAGACACATTAAGAAACGGGGCCCACAACCTCCCGCTCGCCACACTCAGAAACTTTGAAAGGGTCCCTCGAAACTCAGGCAGAGGTTGCCAGTTGGCAACATCCACAGTAGCAACTCCTTTTACTGGGACCCACCTTCACTTCGCCACACTTAATATGAAACAAATAGAAACAATGCAGAGGCCGACACATGTCAGCTTCCGCAGTCACAACCAGGGGCACGTGGCACCTTCCGCCCCAACTTAGAAACTCAAAAGAAACTTTTTGAAACATGGGCGGAGTCTGACACTTGGCATGGTCCGCGGGGCTCTAAGTTACTTTCTTTGTGTCCCTCGGGTGCCTCCACATGGAGCATTTCACGGCATTCTTGAAACATATAGAAACTTTATTGAAACTTTGGCGGAAGCAGACACGTGGCACCTTCTGCGCTCAGTTGAAACTTTATAAAGGGGCTGCTTCCACTACTGACACGTGGCACGCTCCGCGGGAAGCAAAAACAAAGGCACAGATTTAAACTAGGGCTTAACACTTAGCGGTCCCACGGCTGTGGCACAATTTGACCCTTCTAGCCACACTTAGAAACATTTAAGAGCCTGAAGAAGTGACCCGATACGCATCTGAAATGCATTCGACCTATTTTTTCATCATTTTTTAGGGGCCGATAGTCTCTTCTGACCTGCAGATGCATATTTTCAATTGCAGAGGCCGAAAGTGTTGGAAATTTTTAGATTTTTTGGGAAGGGGCCTACATATTTAAATGTTTGAAACTTGAATGTTTATGTAGGCACCACCAGTGGCTCTGTCTGGGGACGCATGCCTCTTGCAGGCATGGCGAGAACCACAGAACTCTGGGATGCAGACCAGTCCCTTATCCATTGGGCACAGAGTCAAATACTGCACTGGCCTGCATCACCAAACACACTTGATGGCCTAAGGCCGCCAAGAAAAGAAAAACCTATATCTCCCCTTGTCAAATATCTTGTTTTCATCTGCATGCACTGGGTCAAGCCTGGAGATACTGTCATGACCTTTCCACAAATAAACCTTGTCATCTGCACATTCAACCCTCTGATTTAGCTTGTCACTGTTACCCCTGCGCAGACAACACTCAGCATCCAGCAACAAGTGAATGCAGTATTTATCAGGCAATGCATACTCAAATGGTATGTAACACTTATCATCATTTGCATCAGCAGTATGCATTGTAAAATGATCTCCTAGCTGGACTGAAGATAGGAAACACTCAGAGTCCACCACACAACTAGGAAGATCAGGGCTCATTGTATCATATGCTGGCACATCAAAAGAAAAGCTTTCAAAATCACAATTGTGCACATCATGTACACAACCATCTAGTACACCAGGCTGGAAAAGATCAGGCTCTGACACCTCTTTACAATTAGGCACATTTTTACAATCACTTACCTGATGTATGTTGGTTTCTCTTTCATCAGGAAGAGAAACAGAATCCAAGTCAAAAACCATGTCTAGATCCTCACCAAACTTAGATAGATCCTCATCACCACATGTGTCATAAATGGGTGATCCAGGTGTCTCAGCGTCATCATGGTATGCCATTTGTTCATGGACAACAGAACATGCATCTTCATCACCAATGAATTCACTCTGTGGAGGAGTATCAGCCTGTTTGCTTACTTCTTCTCTATCCTGAGCGCAGTACTCACAATTATCTCCACAAATCCATTCAAAATGTTGCTCATTGCTGTCCACAACCCCAACATCAGTATTTTCAGAACCAGACACCTCAACCTTGCAATGGGATTCATCATTGATCCTTTCAATGGCATCCTCAACTGATATCTTTTCATTTTCACTTTTGTCTTCACATGATGCCATGATCTCAAGGTCATACTGAGGATCAAGAGGGCTAAGAAGAGGTTTAGCCTTCTAATTGGCAGACACAACAGGGTTACTGCTTTTTAACTGGGCCTGCCTAGCCTCTAAGAATATCAACCTATTTTTTATCTCTTTTATTCTTTTATCCAACAAATCATCCCCCTTTTGACTGAGTATGGGATAATACATATTTGGATTCACAAAAAACTCACTTTTAGACATCCTTTGTCTGCCTAAGACCTAAGGCTTCCCCTGGCATCTAACTTATGCAGTAAACAACAAATATAAAGGGGAGGAAGCTAGGTACCTTTTCTCATCCAGATGCAGAAATCTAAACATCTTTCATCAAATAACATACATCTACCTTTCATGTGCAGTAAGATCTTTTTGCAGAGTCGCCACCTCTCCAGAGAGGATAAAATTTTCAATAGCTGAAAGCTACTTTTCCAGGTTCATTCCACCAGCAGAGCATCATTTTGTTAGTGACTCGGATGGGCCACAAGTATATTCTTTTTTCATCAATCCATCCCCAGCGGAGTCGCCAAAATCTATTGCGACTCAGATGGGCCACAAGTTATCACCTGGGATGACTAGATAGTACTGCTTTTGATCAATCACATCCCCAGCAGAGTCACCAAAATCTGTTGGTTACCAAATCTGCAGAGGGTTTGCCAACTCTAATGCACAGGCGGATTTGGCCAACAGATTATGGGAGGTTGCGTGAGCTGCCTCCCCTTCACTTCTGGTTCTGCCGCACCAAGTGGGGTATCCCTATAACTCAAGATCTAACCTTGACTTGCTCAATGACTGATAGATTTAACTTGACAACAACAGGCAGAATACTCTCATGTATGGACCAAGATCTGCATGATAGATCACAAGGTTGGCAACATTCTTAGACATATGTGTCAGGTTGGGTATGAGAGTATGCAGGGGGTTCCTAATCCTACTCCTACAACTAACAGGTGGAAGTGATGAGATGGGTGGACATAATGTCCTAGATGCAAGACAAGGGGTTTTGGCTCATAAGTACTGACCCAAGAGCAAACTGGTGCTCATCCATTGGGCAAGGAATCAACTAGACATATACAGCAGATGGTTTGCAACTTTCACTCAAGTTTCAGGGGGTTGGACTGATGCTTGCCTTACAAACATCACCCAAGAATGGGTATCTAGCTACCTCTACTTACAAATATCCCTGTTGACATGCAACCTTCTCCATGCATTGACCTAAAACAGTTTAATCCACTCCTTGAATGGAAGTTAGAGATCAAACATGTGATATAGAACCCTGTACCCTAGAATCTATGAAACCCTTAGCAACCAGATTCAGAAGAAGGAGAATAACATGCAGCAAATGGAGACAAGCAGATAGACACATGCAATAAGCATTTTTCATATAAATCAACACTGAAACTGAAAATATGTGCAAAATACATGCATGCTGCAACACATAAACTCCAAAATGGGATGGAACAACCAAGTTCATGCCTTGTTCTTCATTATTTACACAAAAGAATGCCCAAGTCTTCAACAACCTAAAATGAGTGACACAGTCTGCCTTTTATAGCAAAACTATGTACTCAGCAAATTAATTACAAGGTACATCAAAAATTTGCCAGATACAATGCATCAGAAAAATGGTGCTCAAAATCATCAATGCAACAGAGGGACAAAGAGGAAGGAGCAGGTGAACTCGGGAGATGTACCGCCGCTCAGGGACATTCCTCATAAAACCGGTGGTTGAACTTGTCAACTCGACCCATACCTTCTGCAAGATATGCCATTAATGTTTCAGCTACCTGCAACCTCTAGAATGCAGCCACAACAAGTTTCTCCCGCCAAAAATAGTTGTAAACACTCAGGAGAAAACCCACGCTGCAGGTTTTAAACATGGTTGTCGATCTAAAACCCATCGCTGAGATCCAACGGCCCCAAAAAATGTTGAAAAGTCACCCACCAACCAAATCGTGCCACGCAGACACTTCAAGTTTCCATCGCTGTGCCATCACTCCCCCATTTGCCTTTAAAAAGGGGACAGGTGGCGGCATCCACCGTTTCAACCATCAGGATACATGGTAGCCTCCGCAAGCTCCTCTGAAACACAAAGACCCTCCTTGAAACTCCTGCGGGTGCCGACACATGGCACCTTCCACGCTACACTTGAGAAACATTTGAAACAATTGAGATTCACATGGATGCCGACACTTGGCACCGTCCACAACACTTATGAAATATACTGTGTCATTATACTTAAGTGGCCCCCGCATGTGACACTTGTCACAATCCGCGGCATTTGAAACACAAGACACATTAAGAAACGGGGCCCACAACCTCCCACTCACCACACTCAGAAACTTTGAAAGGGTCCCTCGAAACTCAGGTGGAGGTTGCCACTTGGCAACATCCACAGTAGCAACTCCTTTTACTGGGATCCACCTTCACTTCGCAACACTTAATATGAAACAAATAGAAACAATGTGGAGGCCGACACATGTCGGCTTCCGCAGTCACAACCAAGGGCACGTGGCACCTTCCGCCCCAACTTAGAAACTCAGAAGAAACTTTTTGAAACATGGGCGGAGTCCGACACTTGGCATGGTCCGCGGGGCTCTGAGTTACTTTCTTTGTGTCCCCTGGGTGCCTCCACGTGGAGCATTCCGCGGCATTCTTGAAACATATAGAAACTTTATTGAAACTTTGGTGGAAGCAGACACGTGGCACCTTCCGCGCTTAGTTGAAACTTTATAAAGGGGCTGCTTCCGCTACTGACATGTGGCACACTCCGCGGGAAGTAAAAACAAAGGCACATATTTAAATTGGGGCTTAACACTTGGCGGTCCCGCAACTGTGGCACAATTTGACCCTTCTAGCCACACTTAGAAACATTTAAGAGCCTGAAGCAGTGACCCGATACACATCTGAAATGCATTCGACCCATTTTTTCATCCTTTTTCAAGGGCCGATAGTCTCTTCTAACCTGCAGATGCATATTTTCAATTGTAGAGGCCGAAAGTGTTGGAAATTCTTGGATTTTTTGGGAAGGGGCCTGCATATTTAAATGTTTGAAACTTGAATGTTTATGTAGGCACCACCAGGACCTTTCCCCGTCCACTTCTAAAAGTAGGCCTAAGAAACTTCCCCAACACTACACCCAACCTACTAACCAACCCATATCTACCCTACATATTTCCTAATATACCCCTACGAGACATCCCAGACCTAGTTTGCTTCCAACCCACCCCCTGACAAACCTCAAGACAAAGAAAATGATAAGAAATTTTTCAAATAAGGTTTTTCTTCTCCTATCTAGTAGCTTTCCTCCCTCCTATTATCCTACAAACTCTTGATATTCCTCCTTCTCGTAAACCCATAAACTTACCAAATGTCTATGTGATTTCTAGTTTAGTCATTGTCTCGTAAACCCACAAACTCTATCTTAGGCATTGTCCTACCTCCATGACTACCAAAAAACAAAAATTTGAGCACAACCCTACCCCACCCTACCACCAACCTAAACCTAAACTAACACCTTCACTCCCTCTCTGACTTCTTAAACCTAAAATTTGATGCTACTATGGTCCCTCCTTTGTTCACCCTTATACCACACAATAGTCATGAATCTTCGTCTAATTTGTATATATGCATGTGACTTGTGTGCTTTATTTTGTGTACTTCCATGTTTAGGTGAACGTGTGTGTATGTTAGGAGCCATGACTTGCATCACTATTATAGTTTTCATAATTAAATAATGTTGTTTTATTTTTAGATGATGCAAGTTGTGGAGACACCTCCTGATGTTCATAGGGTAATGAAGCATGGTGTGTCCTCTGCGATTCATATCTCCATGCGTTTGATGGGGGTATGAGGCAGATTAGTAAATTTCAAATTACATTCATTGTTATAGTTGTTTATTTTTGAAAAATCAAATGATTATTGATTTGAATTTTAATTTCTATCTGGATGGTTTCTATAGGATATGACATCGCCACAACCTAATCCTAGTACTGAGGCAAATGAGGAGACAGATTTTCGGATAGTGGTAAGTGATTATTTTGTTAAATGTTTAATTTTTTATAATGTAATTTCTATATATTAATGTCTATACTTTTTATTGTAACAACTACAGATCCATGAACAACTAAATAGGAGGAGCAGCCCTCGAGTTCGTAGTAGACCACCCTCATATGTGTCTCCATCCCATCGAAGATCAAAGGCTTCCCGTGATCTATTCTCTTCACCAGACAGAGGGGAATTACTTTTTATTGTGTTCCTTTATTGTATGCCTATATGACATTTGTGGACATATATTTTGTATTGCATATAGTTGACATTGTATCCCTATATGGCATTCTTGTAAGCCTATATGGCTATTTTGTATATATGTTATACTTATATCGGTAGATATTGATGTATGCCTATATGGATATTTGGTTAATACAAATCATTTTTGTTGATCGTTATGTAATATGGATAGGTGCAGTGTAGATCATTTTTGTATGCCTTTAGGTATCAAAGTTTAATTGTCAAAGAATCCATCCCAATTGATGATAAGAGAATTTGAGTTTTGGGTTGAAAGTTTTAGTCTCTCAAAACTAGACATGCCCGAGAAAATAGAGAAAGGAAGATTGGTTAAATGGATAAATGGAAAGCAAGTTTTTTTATTCACATCATGATCTACATGTTATTGCACAAGCTTGCATGTTAGCCTTAGTCACTCACATAGCAATGTACAACCTTGTGCATAAGTCCTTGCATCGTGTGCCACCTAAACAATGCCACTTGATCCAACACAAAGTTCATGGTTCCTTGCACCATGCATAATTCACATAGTGATAGGAATTATTTTGTGCAACTCAAAAGACACCCTATAAATCTTACACAACCCTTTGGATCATGTGCCATTTGTACAACACTAAGGATCATGTCTCATAGTTTCACAAACAACTCTATCTAATTTTGCAAGTGACCAAGGGGATATTGCAATAATATTTATATGATAATTTTAAAATGGGACACCCCCATACCTTGTGAGTCTAAATGGTCTCTACACTCATTTTAGCTTGGCCTTTATGGCCATTAAACTCGTGAAGGACTTGTGTTAGAGCTTGTAAAATGATTTTATTTTGAGTGTATATGCTTAAGTTTTAGTATTGTTGTAGAGGACTATATGGGGACTGAAATAAATGTATAAAAACACCTTCTATGGTTTCCCTAGCAATCCCATTTTACATCAATGAAACCATATTTTTTTGGCTATTTCAATGCATATTTTTTTTAGTAGTTTTGTAATTATTGCATTCTATGTTGTCGAACTCTTGTGAAACATCTTTGTGCTTATTGTTTTATTTAAATGACCAAAAGGCATGATAATACCATGATTTGGTCCTGCTAGCCCAATTTGGGTGCATCATATAACCAAAATAATACTCTACAAATATCTCATGTTGGTATATTGAAAAGAGGTTGATTGTTGTTGTTACTAATTTTTTGTTCACACTGAAAATTAGTTGGACCTAGGTGTAATTGTTCAAAAGGAATAATAGAAAACTTCAAAGCTATGCATTCTTGAATGGTTGATACCTTGACAAAGTTGAAAAGAAGATCCAATTGTCAGGATAACCCATCAGTCCAATCAGGACTGATAAGTTATCATGACAAAAGAATTGATCATCAAAGGATCAAACATTCAAGGAGATACAGTTGTTCTACAAAGTTTGATCTCTTAGGAGTTATAAGTTAAATTGATTATTCGGATTAATCAGTTTTGAATAAAGAGAGAAAGATATGGTATTACACTGTTATTTCATGTCATGTTTTTAACATACATCCAGGTATCTGTTACTTTATCTCATGCATTGATTAAAAAGCAAATACATATACATCATGTACATCAGAGAAACTAATTGATCATGTTTAAAAGAGGTGTTCAAATGTGTCCCACACAAGCCATGGGAGTAACTAGACTAAGCAATTACAGACATGCAAGCTATGTATCTGTTTGATAAAAGAAAAGAGAAAAGAACATATGATAAATCTAAACATCCATCATTGCCTGATGATGGAGGTTGTTGTTGAAGCTGGCCTTCAAGTCTTCAGTCTTCATTCTTCACTCCAAGCCACCATCCAGTTGAAACCTGCAAAATTTTGGGGACAACCCTATTAGTGCTATGGATGTTTACAGTTATCACATGCTTTTATCAAACAGAGACATCTACTTATCATATCATGCATTCAGATAAGAGATTAGATCAGATAATGATACAAATCAGGAAGAAATCATGAAGGAGATCAATCAATGATATCAGGTACTTTTTTATGCTAAATTGTTTGTTCACTGTGCAGGTATAGGACAAATTTTGTTGTTGATTTGAAGACAAATAAACATGTGGATTAAATGTGGCTCCCACAAGGGTTTGAGCCCAACATGTTTCTTTTCATTTTTTGAAAAGAGTATCAGAAAAAGATAGGATGCATCATTCTAAGCTAAATCATGCATCATCTAATCAACTTACATAAAGAAGATGTCATCATGACATCATTACAGTTGATTGAAGCAAATCAAAGCTATATGACTGAATCAAGATTGACAAAAGGACAAATTCAGAAATCAGATTACAGTCATCTAAGGAGTGATACAAGTTTTTAGTTTATTATACCTGATAAAGAGAAGAGAGACAGAGTAAAGGAGGATACAAGAACTTATGTATCACTTGAACAAGTTGCAAAATAAATCATGTGAAGGGTCATCTCATTATGACAAAGGAGTAAGATGAAGCAGCATTTTATACCAAGTATTTCTCATGTTGTTTTCATACTGTTTAAGATGATCAAAGTTTAAACAATTATATCACATTCAAGTTGCAAGTGTCTCATAGAAATAGTCAAGCAAAATGCCGCATGGAATAGCAGATGAAACAATGGAAGGCAAGACAATCATAAACAATATGCCAACTTGACTGCCATAAAATAGAACTTCACAAGATGTACGAGATAAGTGTGCAGTCATCCAGAAAGAAGATATAAACTTTGCAAAAGGCTGTCACCAATGCCTCAGAACTTCAAACCATCAAAAGACACATGAAGATGCCATGAAACAGTTCCACTGGAGCAGATGGGTCTTATTTTTCAAGGATGAAATACCCAGGCCAGGAATCTCATAATGATTCAGGCATTGAGGAGAACCTATAAATGAAGATGAAATGCTACAGTCTAAATGGAGTTAGATGTTCAAACAGTCAAGCATCCAGGGATGAAGCACATAATGCATAACAGATACCACAACACAATGAATGGTCATCACAAACATGACAGTCAACTTTCAAGATCAAATGAGAGACAGTCATGACTAAATTGGAAAGATGCAAATAACAAATACATATAGCATGCTCACAATTCATCAAATGATAAAGACTGTCACTAACCATCAGTAATCTTAAAGGAAGAACAAGATATAGAGTACCTATGTATGTCATCACTTACATGACAGTCAAATACATATGAAAAAATAAGAGACTGTCATGTATAGAGTTGCAAGTATAGTATACATAGAGTACAGTAGAGAATCTAGATGCAATAGTTCAAGGATGAATAGAGTGGATTCCATGCATTTCAACGTTATTGTGCTTTGACAAACTTTATTTCTCATGCCCAAAGCTACAGTGATGCCATGGTGCACTAAAGAGGATGCCATGCAGTCAAGAAGATGTCATGCAAGATCTAAGAGAGATACAGTGCAAGAGAGAAGTGAGATACCATGAAGATCAAGATATAGATACAGTCACCATCACCATGGATAGTCAGGGATAGTGACCAATGAAATGGCTTATATAAGCAAGAGACATTCATGATATATCATAATGGTCATATCCATCTACAGAAGAGCATGAAAAATGATAAGATAGGCAGTCAGTGTGCATAAGAATGACTACAGATAAATGGATGGACAAAGAACACATATCTATAATACAGAGGTGCATAAATGATAAAAGAGGAACAGCTAGAAGAGATATGAATATGCACAAGGAAGCTACAGGTATACCTTAAAGTATGTACAAAGATGACTATAGGTGTAAGGATGCACAAAGGCAGGCTACAGGTGTATTGAAAGAATGCATAACAGCTAAGAAGAAATAAGAACATGTGTCTATGCTACAGATATGCCTTGAAATACACAAGGATAGCTATAGGTATAGGAGAAATATGTATGATATATACAGCACTATAATATTCAAATGATGAAATGAGCAAAAGAGAAGGTAGCAATGATATGCCATAATGATGCAGTTGTAGTAAACAAACAACAAGAGACAAAAATGCATGATATCTATGAACAGAAGAATCCCAATACATATGACAGTCAAGAGAAGGCATGACACCTGTGCCATAATATATATCTAGTTGCAACAAAGGCAGCAACCAGTCAAGGATGTTCCCACATGACATACAGCCCATCACGTTATAGTCAGCAACCTGAAGAGATATGCAATGTATGACAGTCACAAAAAGATAGGAGGAGAAGATGTTATGTGAAGTAAAGAAAGAAACCCCACTTGCTAATACTTCAAACTCCCTATACTTTTTTCGAACAGATGGAGAAAAAACCACAGTCAATGTGGTGCTACACAAAAAGAGAAACTGTTTTTTAAAAAAAACTGTATACCCATGTCAAGTATCAAACCCTAATGATATTTTTTTGTAGACACAGTAAGAAACTTCAAACAGATGCCATGATACATTCATAACCATGCCAGAGGAGCAAGAAACATGAAAGAAGGTATACCCATCTGCCAAATAAACAAGATCTCTTCAAAGATACATCAAACCTTTCTTTCCTTACAGTATAAAGAGAAAGAAATTAAGTAAGAGTATGGTCATGGCATTATAAAGGTTTTTGTGCAAAATGAAGTTGAAACCCTAACTTGAAGGCTCACAAACCCTCGAGTGTCTACAGATTTTGATGCCTATTTTCAAGAGAAGCATAGCCATGGCAGGTAGAGGTTCTGAAAATGGAGGAGATGTCAAAACCCTCATCTCATTTCAAAACTTTAAACCCTCAGTGTTTTTGCATAATAAAACAGATCAAGGCAAAAAGAAGAGATGCATGGTCATGGCTGACAATGACAGCATTTTTTGCTATAAAGTGCAATACCCATGTCTACCTACAGGCTTGTCATGCTATAAAGAGTGAAACCAAAGATAAATGAAACTACAGAGATAAAATGGCAAGTGCTTACCCTTGTTGCTGGCAGGAGGAAAGATCTTCCACAGCCTCATAGTGGCCTCAAACTTCCAAAGAGCATATGAACACCATGAAGGAAGAAAGATACATAAACAAAAAGAAGGTGTCAAAGAGTGCAACGATGGAGATAGCCATTGCTGGCAGGAGGCCGTGGCCATTTAAAAGAAATAGAGCTACATATCCATAAATGTTTCATATAAAACTCATACAGGAGTTACCTTCTTCCTAATCATGCAGAGCTTCACAGAAACAACAAAGAGGAACAACTAAAAGAAAGAGGACCAAAGCCATGATGGAGATAGTTGAAATCCTCGATCGGCATAGAAGTTGCAGAGCTCAAAGAAGGAAGTCAAATGAAGAGTGAACAAGCAAGTTAGGGTTGTTTTCCTTCTTTTGTTCGAAGGTTCTTTGCTAGAGTGCATTTTTTGACTTGCAAAAAACCAGTAATTACATTATCCACAAAACAAATGCCATGGTTAAGACTTGATCCTAGCCATCATAATATGGAGTGGCCAACAACAATACTTTAGAGTTGATTTTTCTTAAGTCAAGAGGTCGATGTGATGTATGGGAAAGGCTCCAAGCCTTGTAAAACCTTTTGAAGATTCCTTGGTGGTCGAATGGTGAATAGACAACAATACACATGCTCAAGTCCCTTATCCATTCTCAAAGCATCCAAAGATAGGTATCTCCTCATTATGCATGGTGGCTAACAGCCAAGAAGATATGATTTTAGACATGGTATATGCATATGCTATACATGGAGTTTTCAAAGATAAGCTTTCATGCATGGTGGAGATATGTTTTCATGGGGTGATAAGGTATTGTCTTGTAGTGTTTATTGCATAAAGGCAATTATAGTAGGAGATTGCATGGGAGCAGTATATAATGGTGGTAGCATATGATGGGCATTTTTTATGCATGGGGTCAAATTGCATAATGGAGTTGTTCTTCCTTAACCTCAAATTGCATATGGAGATATAAGGAGATTTAGAAAAATGTGATGTATGTGCACAATGGCAACAAGGGGGAGTCAGAAGGATATTTATGCATTTTTGTTTTGTGCATGGAGTGTTACAGGAGTGACTCAGTTTCTTTTTATTTTCCTTGTAGGGGGAGATATTTTTTCTCATTCATGTATTGAAGTGATAAGGAATTTTGTAATTTTTCCTAAGTCCTATTTTGCAAAATAGGCAAATATATTGGAGTGATAAGGAATGATATTTTTCTTCTAATCATGCATGATTTTACACATGAATTAATTATAAATAAATAATAAAGTAATACTCTATAAATTACTTTATTATTTTCCACAAGTTGTAAAATCAAAAATAGAATAAATTGTGACCAATAATAGAGTAATATTCTATAACTTTATTATTTACTCACAATCAATTTTGCTCATGCAAATTGATTAGTTGAGTTAACTAGGCCACCTAGGAGGTTTTGCATGACTTTTAGGAGTATTTTTGGGGTCTTTGGTCAAAATTTTGGTCAAACATATGGAGAGGCCCAAATTGAAGCTATTTTTGCTTAATTTGTGGTAGTTTTTGACCTTAATTTTGAGGATTTTTAAGGTTGCTCAGGAATGAGTATTTTTAGAGGCAGTTATCTGCAAGTCCATATTTTTTGCATGCCTCTTGTAGAGAGAAGTCCTATATATTGTAAAGCAAAAGTTTGTTTTTGCTAGTTCTTGATTCTCATTCTGATTCAGACAGATTGGAGAATTTTTGTAGCTCACTTTTACAGTTTTATTGAGAGATCGGCAAGTTAAAGGTTATCTTTTATCTTTTTGCAAAACTTTCCTTTGTTTATTTCAAATCAATTGAATTACCTTTCCTTTTAGTACTGAATGTTGAAGTGATTTTGATGAAATTTTGTTGCGTTTTATTATTAAACCTTCAAAATTATTGTCTCACCTCCTTGTTTACAACATTAAAGCATATATTCATCACAGGTCTTAGGTTGTGTTAACCAGAAATAGTCTTTTCATGTTGTGAAGAAACCATTTCCTTCATAAAAACCTATTTTCAAACCTTCCTTGGAATCATTTTTGTGGTATTTATGCCAAGTCCGGATTGTGTAGAAGTCAGATTTCTAAGTAAACATTGTTAATCAGATTGCATTATTTTTATCCATATTAGGTGCATCACCATTTTACCTTTAGTATTCATTTAATTTCTTTCTTCCATTTTTCCCAAAAAGTAAAAAAAACATACATCTCAATAAAACATTTGAAGGGAACCAGCCCACAATCTGGAGGTCTAATCTCGTCATAGGGCACCCACAACCTGAGATTAGTCCCATGTTACATAGAATTGCAATGCTTTAACCAGTCTTGCATACAGGTGTAATTCCTAGTGATAACAGTTGTAACATAGATATTTTCAATTCCCTCTGTTCCAAAAGGATGTTCTTATGGTTGCTCCTTGGTATGCTGATCCATATTCTTTATGAGTTGCTCAATTGAAAATATTTCTTAATTCCTTGTTATTATACCATATTGGGATGCAAAGAGTATGTTTGTTGTCTTGAATAAGATAGTCAAAATCATATGCTTATGAGCACCTGATGACCATTGTGGTTATTAAATGTAATTCCTCTTGCATATAAGGTGAGGTTATGAGAGTACATCGAGTCTTACCTAATTTGAGTATGCAACATAAAATTGGGGCTATAGGCTTCCATAAGTCATCAGCAATCCCTTTGAGAATGTGGTTAATATTATAAATGTATACTTTGCATCTCACCATGTTAATATGTATCATGTTATCACATTTACCAATTTGACTCAAATTCCATAAAGCAATTCCCTACCCAAAAACTTGTTAAGATGGAAAGCCTTGTTACGACATTGTATTGATCTTGCAGAAGGTTGCATACCACTACCCCAACTCTTTGCAAGATTTCTATGAAATATGATAAGCAAGATAGGTGTAGTATAAATCATCACATAATGATAGTGTAGATCATTACATAATGATAGAGCCATGATGTGTAGAGGGTTTCAAATATCACAGAAGACTAAGTTCAAGCCAAATAACATAGTGACCTAAAGGTGGAAGAAGATGAGGGTTGAACAACATGGATATGACAACATGAAGATGATATTAAGGTTTAGGAGAGTAGCCTAACAGATGTTTATTTCAAGCCTAATAGGGGTCTAAGATTGCAGTGATGGAACAATGCATTGAAGGACTAAAAGAAACCCTACATAGATAGTACTAGAGAACAAAGTCAAGGTGAACCAAGATAAAAGAACAAGCAGTTCATATCTGATTGTGTTGATTGCTAGAACAAGTATGTTAACAGCCATAAGATGCATGTTGACATGTGAAGACCATAACTGTTATAGCAAAGGTAATGTGTGAGGATATCACTGGTACAATGTAATTCAGACTGTTTCCCCCACAAGACCATGCCAAGCCTAAACGTACCCATCCTAACACATTGAAACAATCAGTTTGGCCGCACGAGGAGCAAAATGAATTTGCAACTTTACACTGCATGCATCTGACCATTTTTGGGGTAGCAGAAAAGCTTTCACCATGGGTAAATGCCTCAGAGATATAAAAAACCAAGAGAGGTTATTGTAGAGGGACCCTACATGATCTCGTAGCCTCAGACATAATGTTTCTAAGTGACACAATTTTTGAGTAATAGCTCGTCAAAGATTACTACCCTTTTGCACTTTAGACTCTTTAGGGATATCGTCGATACATTGTAGCTCAAACTGTTTCAGTATGTTTGGGTACAAAACAGGACCATGCCTAGCCTAAACATACCCATCTAGATGCGTTGGAACTATCAGTTTGGTCGCATCAGGAGTAGGACAAAAGTTACACCCATTTGCAACTTTACACTACCTCCTTCTGACCATTTTTGGGGCAGCAGAAAACCTTTCACCACGAGAAAATGCCTTAAAGATATCAAAAACTAAGAGAGGTTATTGTAGAGAGGTTCTATGTGATCATTTTTTCTTAGACATAATGTTTCTAAGTGTCAAGGTTTCTGAGTAATAGCTCGTCAAAGATTTCTACCATTTTGTACTTTAGACTCTTTAGGGATATCGCCGGTACAATGTAGCTCGAACTCTTTCGGCATGTTTGGGTGCAAAACAAGACCATGCCTAGCATAAATGTACCCATCCAAATGTGTTGGAACTATTAGTTTGGTCGCATCATGAGTAGGACGAAAGTTACCCCCCTTTGCAACTTTACACTACCTCTGACAATTTTTGGGGCAGCAAAAAACCTTTCACCACGGGCAAACACCTCAAAGATATCAAAAATTGAGAGAGGTTATTGTAGAGGGGTTGTACATGATCCCATTTCCTCAGATGGAATGTTACTAAGTGTAAGGGTTTCTGAGTAACATCTCGTCAAAGATTGTTGCATTTTTGCACTTTGGACTCTTTAGGGATATCACCGGTGCAATGTAGCTCAAACTATTTTGGCATGTTTGAGTACAAAATAGGACCATGCCTAGCCTAAATGTACCCGTCTGAACACGTTGGAACTGTCAATTTGGTCGCATCAGGGGTAGGATGAAAGTTACACCCCTCTATTTCTTTTATCTCTCACCTCTCTATCTCTCACCTATCTCTCTCCCTCACCTCTCTACCTCTCACCTATCTCTCCCCCTCACCTCTCTACCTCTCCTTCAACCTTAAACCTTAATCCCTCAACCTTAAACCTTAATCCCTCAACCCTCAACCCTAATTCCTTATCCCTAAAGCCTAAACCCTAATCCCTAAAGCCTAAACCCTAATCCCTCAAGGTCCTAAACCCTAATCCCTCATCTCTCAACCCTAAACCTTAATCCCTCAACCCTAAACCCTAAATGCCATCCTTATTCCTAAACCCTCAACCCTCAACTCTATACCTTAAACCCTAATCCATTATCCCTAAACCCTAATCCCTCAACCCTAAACCTTATCCCTAATCCCTCTACCCTCAACAATCTACCTTAACCCTAATCCCTCGACCCTCAACCCTAAATGCTATCTGTAAAGCCTCAACCCTAAACCCTAATCCCTCAAGGTCCTAAACCCTAATCCCGTATCCGTAAACTCTAAGCCCTGTCCCTAAACTCTAAACCCTATCCCTAAACCCTCAATCCTCAACCTTAAACCTTAATCCCTCAACCCTAAACCCTAAACGCTATCCCTATTCCTAAACCCTCAACCCTCGACACTATACCTTAAACCCTAATCCCTTTTCCCTAAACCCTCCACCCTAAACCCTAATCCCTCAGCCCTAAACCTTCAACCCTAAACCCTTTGCCCTCAACACTCTACCTTAACCCTAATCCCTCGACCCTCAACCCTAATCCCTCAAGGTCCTCAACCCTAATCCCTTATCCCTAAACTCTAAACCCTATCCCTAAACCCTCAACCCTCAACCCTAAACCTTAATCCCTCAACCCTAAACCTTAATCCCTCAACCCTAAACCTTAATCCCTCAACCCTCAACCCTAATCCTTTATCCCTAAACCCTAATTCCTAATCCCTCAACCCTAAACCCTAAATGTTATCCCTATTCCTAAACCCTCAACCCTTGACACTATACCTTAAACCCTAATCCCTCAGCCCTAAACCCTATCCCTAATCCCTCTACCCTCAACCCTCAACCCTTAACCCCTAATCTCTTATCCCTAAGCCCTAAACCCTAATCCCTCAACCCTAAACCTTAAACGCTATCCATATTCCTAAACCCTCAACCCTTGACACTATACCTTAAACCCTAATCCCTTATCCATAAACCCTCAACCCTAAACCCTATCCCTAATCCCTCTACCCTCAACACTCTACCTTAACCCTAATCCCTCAACCCTAAATGCTATCTGTAAAGCCTCAACCCTAAACCCTAATCCCTCAAGGTCTTAAACCCTAATCCCTTATCCCTAAACTCTAAACCCTATCCCTAAACCCTCAACCCTCAACCTTAAACATTAATCCCTTAACCCTAAACCTTAATCCCTCAACCCTCAACCCTAATCTCTTATCCCTAAACCTTGATCCCTCAACCCTAAACCCTAAACCCTAAACACTATCCCTATTCCTAAACCCTCAACCCTTGACACTATACCTTAAACCCTAATCCCATATCCCTAAACCCTCAACCCTAAACCCTAATCCCTCAACCCTAAACCTTCAACCCCAAACCCTATCCATAATCCCTCTACCCTCAACACTCTACCTTAACCCTAATCCCTCAACCCTTAACCCTAATCCCTCAACCCTAAATCCTAATCCCTCAAGGTCCTAAACCCTAATCCCTTATCCCTAAACTCTGAATCTTATCCCTAAACCCTCAACCCTAATCCCTCAACCCTAAATTTTATTCATAATGCCTCAACCCTAAACCCTAATCCCTCAAGGTCCTAAACCCTAATCCCTTATCCCTAAACTCTAAACCTCAACCCTCAACCCTAATCCCTTATCGCTAAACCCTAAACCCTAATCCGTCAACCTTAAACCCTAAATGCTATCCCTATTCCTAAACCCTCAACCCTTGACACTATACCTTAAACCCTAATCCCTTATCCCTAAACCATCAACCCTAAACCCTAAACCCTATCCGTAATCCCTCTACCCTCAACACTCTACCTTAACCCTAATCCCTCGACCCTCAACCCTAATCCCTCAACCCTAAACACTATCCCTAATGCCTCAACTCTAAACCCTAATCCCTCAAGGTCCTAAACCCTAATCCCTTATCCCTAAACTCTAAACCATATCCCTAAACCCTCAACCCTAATCCCTCAACCCTAAATTTTATCCTTAAAGCCTCAACCCTAAACCCTAATCCCTCAAGGTCCTAAACCCTAATCCCTTATCCCTAAACTCTAAACCCTATCCCTAAACCCTCAACCTTAAACCTTAATCCCTCAACCCTAAACCTTAATCCCTCAACCCTAAACCTTAAACCCTAATCCCTCAACCATAAACCCTAAATTCCATCCCTATTCCTAAACCCTCAACACTCAAGACTATACCTTAAACCCTAATCCCTTATCCCTAAGCCATCAACCCTAAACCTTCAACATATATACATACAAACATGCATACATATATACATACATACATACAACCATACATACATACATACAAGCATACATATATATATACATACATACATACATATAGGCATACATACATACATCAATACATATAGGCATGCATACATACATACAAGTATACATACATGCATGCTTAATAACCTTGAACATAAAACATTCCAAGGGAGATATAACGCAAGCGTGTTATGTCAAATATGACAAACATCAGGCAAAATTTTGTGAAAAGGGCAAAAATGCAAAACAAAACATAACGTGAGCGTGTTATAATGCGCTCGTGTTATATTTTGCTTTGGGAATCCCAAGCCTTAGGCTTGGAATTTGCTTTGGATTTCCAACCCAAAGGCTTGGAGTGCCTTCCCAATGTCCAAAGATGTGTTTTTGCATATTCTACAAGATTTCACATTATTTTGTTCATTCTAACCCTCAGATTTGCACGTGTTCCAAGGTCAAACAAATCAAATACCTAGGTAATGTTAGGCTTTCTCTTAGCTATTTAACGATGTAATTGTTACTAATTTTTTGTTCACACTGAAAATTAGTTGGACCTAGGTGTAATTGTTCAGAAGGAATAATAGAAAACTTCAAGGTTTTGCATTCTTGAATGGTTGATACTTTGACAAAGTTGAAAAGAAGATCCAGTTGTCAGGATAACCCATCAGTCCAATCAAGACTGATAAGTTATCATGAAAAAAGAATTGATCATCAAAGGATCAAACATTCAAGGAGATACAATTGTTCTACAAAGTTTGATCTTTCAGGAGTTATAAGTTAAATTGATTATTCAGATTAATCAGTTTTGAATAAAAGAGAGAAAGATGTTGTATTACATTGTTATTTCATGTCATGTTTTGAACATACATCTAGGTATCTGTTACTTTATCTCATGCATTGATTAAAGGAAATACATATACATCATATGCATCAGAGAAACTAATTGATCATGTTTAAAAGAAATGTTCAAATGTGTCCCACACAAGCCGTGGGAGTAACTAAACTGAGCAATTGCAGACATGCAAGCTATGTATCTGTTTGATAAAAGAAAAGAGAAAAGAACATATGATAAATCTAAACATCCATAATTGCCTGATGATGGAGGTTGTTGTTGAAGTTGGTCTTCAAGTCTCCAGTCTTCATTCTTCACTCCAAGCCACCATCTAGTTGAAACCTGCAAAATTTTTGGGACAGCCCCGTTAGTGCTCCGAATGTTTATAGTTATCACATGCTTTTATCGAACAGAGACATCTACTTATCATATCATGCATTCAGAATAAGAATTCAGATAAGATTAATGATACATATCAAGAAGAAATCATGAAGGAGATCAATCAATGCTATCAGGTACTTTTTTATGCTAACTTGTTTGTTCGTTGTGCAGGTATAGGACAAATTTTGTTACTGATTTGAAGACAAATAAGCATGTGGATTAAATGTGGCTCCCACAAGGGTTGAGCCCAGTATGCTTCTTTCCTACTTAATCAAGAAAGATATCAAGAGTAATGGACAAATTACATTATATGTTGTTTCCTTATGCTATCTTATCAAGAGCTTAGGTCCATATGAAATACATCAAAAGCAAAGATACCATTCAATGCCTTGCTATGCAATAAAGAATACAAGTATAACTTCAAAGATGAGACAACATTCTACACCAGGCATTTCTCATATTGTTTTCATGTTGTTTAAAATGATCAAAGTTTAAACAATCATATCACATTCGAGTTGCAAGTGTCTCATAAAGACAGTCAAGTAAAATGTCACATGGAACAACAAAAGAGAAAGCTTATAGGATAAGACAATCATATTTACATAAGGCCAACTTGACCATCACAAAGTAAAACTTCACAAGAGATATGAGAAGTGTAATATATGAGAGGTGTAACGTTCACGTGCTAAAGGCTAAAAAGAAGCAAATAATAGATGCATACAGCATGATCACAATTCATCAATGATAAAGACTGTCACCTAGTAACAGAAACCTTGAAAGAAGAACAAGCTATGGAGTAGCCACATATGTCACCATTACACGACAATCAAGTACATATTCAAAAGCAAGAGACTGTCATGAATAGAGCACAAAAAGACTCAAACACTTAGAGCATTTTGAAGTATTAAGAATGCAACAGTCCAAGGTTAAACAAGGTGGATTCCATGCATTTTATCAACTATCTTGATCAAACAAAGCTCCATCTTACAGGCCTAAATCTACAGTATTGCAATGGTGCAGTCAAGAAAGTGCCATGCCTCAAGCAGAGATACAGTGCAAGATTAAAGAGAGACACAGTCACTTTCACCATGAACAGTTAGAACAAGATCAACAATTTGGCTTTTACAAAGCATGAACAGTCAGAGTATATCAGGATATATCACAAGCTGTCATATCCACCTATAGAGATGCATTGTTGAGCAAGAAGCTGAAGGACAGTAGACAGTGCCAAGAAGCTAAGACAGTGCAGAACAGTCACTTAAATGAGCACATGATAGACAATCACAACCAAGTCACTTTTAAAATAGATACATCAAGAGGAGAGCATCCAAATGATACAATTAAAAAATGATAGCCATATAAAGATCATAACCTGGTACAGTGGACAGTGACAACAACAGAAAGGAAATCTAGAGTAGCTAAAAGCCAAACATTTAAATAACGAATATTTACCACTTTTTATTGTGAATGAGGAACATCCAAATGAACTAACAAAATCTTTTCAGTCAAAAGAAAAAGACCAGGACAGTGATCGTTGAACCATGAGATATCAAGATTACAGAGGTCACTAGCAGTCATATGAGTAACAGTGAGTAGAGGACTGTTGGAACAGTCAAATAGAGATGTTGGAACAGCCTATTAGAGCATGCAATATCCAGATATGGGTAAGTGTAGGTTCAAGGTCTCGAATCTAGGGTTCCTTCATTATATAAGGGTGCTAAATTTGCTCAACAGTGGCCAAGATTCTTTGGACTTCTTGGATAATCTAGTTTGCCTTATAATTAAGGCTTTGGGTGAATACTTCACAGAATGTTTCTGCCATTACATTTTGCAAAACTTATATCAAATTCAAGGCTAGTTTGTGTTTTAAAAGGCTTATTAGACCTTCATACCTGCACTGTTGTTTCAAAGTATCCACATGGTGATGATAAATGGAAATAATCTTGAAACTTGCAACATCACCATAGAGGTATTAGAATGATAGATCAGCATCAATGAAAGGGGGTCTAGCAATCATTAAATTGACAGTCAAGACATGGATGAGCATTGAGATGAAAGCAGTAGACTGACAATCATGAGAAAGACAAGAAAACCCTCATGTATTATGCACATAGAATGAAGTAATTTATGATGAAAGGCAGGCCGTGGCCTTTTAAGGTGTTTCCTGTTTCATTTTAGAAGTAAAAACCCTTTCTCATTTTTTGAAACCCTTCACTCTTTCCATACACAGAAAAGAGTATGGCAAAAATGGAATAGCATCTTGTCACTATAAGGAGACTGGTTTATTCATTGTTTCTTCTCATTATCTCCTCAAAATAGATAGCAGTTTTTCCTATGTTAACCAAAGGATGCATCATGAGACATAAGGTGAAAACATAGGAGACTTACCAAGAAAGAGCAACGGGTATCATATGGAATGACAGAAAATCCTCCAGAGAGCTTAAAATAGTCATACAAACCCTTGGCGGTGCTCGAGGGTCATCAACAGAGGACTCGAATGATGAAAATAAAGTGACAAGGGATTTTGAGTTAGGGTTTGAAAGTTTTGACATGATGCCCTAAATCTTTTAGCTCATGGCTTATGGTTTCTCATTGTCTTTGTTTGATAAAATCATTATTATGAAAACCAAAACCATGGTCAAAACTTCAACATTGAGATCCCTAGTGCTCGAGTGGAGGTCGACAACATGTTCTCTTGTTTTTTTTTTAATTTTGTTAATGTCAAAAAAATCATCATCGTGAAAAAGAATGACCAAGTGCCTTGTAAATTTGCAAACCTTTTCTATGTGATCAGCTTATAATGAAGTCAGTTTTCTTTTACAAATGATACAGGATGACTGAACATGGTCAAAGATGCACATGCTAACCAACTTCCTTGTCTTTTTTTTGCAAACACTCCAAAGGTAAGGTTACCTCCTGATTATGCATAGTGGCTAACAAAGCCAAGAGGGTGTGTTTTCAGACATGGCATGCATGAGATTAAGATGGAGTTTTCCAAGGTAAGTGTTATGCATGGTGGCAGTATTGATGGTGGCAGCATATGATGGGCATTTATATGCATGGGGTCAAATTGCATATTGCAGTTGTTTTTCTTTCCTTAACTTCAAAATTGCATATGGGGATATAAGGAGATTTAGAAAATGGATGTATGTACACAATGGCAACAAGAGGGAGTCATAAGGATATTTATGCATTTTTGTTTGGTGCATGGAATGCTACAGGAGTGACTCAATTTCTTTTTATTTTCCTTCCAGAGGGAGATATTTTCTCATTCATGTATTGGAGTGATAAGGAGTAATATTTTTCTTCTAATCATGCACGATTTTACACATGAATTAATTGTAAAAAAATAATAAAGTAATACTCTATACATTACTTTATTATTTTCCACAAGTTGTAAAATCAAAAAATAGAACAAATTGTAACCAATAATAGAGTAATATTCTATTACTTTATTATTTATGCACAATCAATTTTGTTCATGCAAAATCATGCAAATTGATTAGTTGAGTTAACTAGGTCACCTGGGAGGTTTTGCATGACTTTTAGGAGTATTTTTAGGGTCCTTGGTCAAAATTTTGGTCAAACATATTGAGAGGCCCAAATTGAATCTATTTTTGCTCAAATTGTGGCAGTTTTAGACCCTAATTTTGAGGATTTTTGAGATTGCTCGGGAGTGAGTATTTTTAGAGGCAGTTATCTACAAGTCTATATTTTTTGCATGCCTCTTAGAGAGAGAAAACCTATATATTGTAAAGCAAAAGTTTGTTTTTGCTAGTTCTTGATTCTCATTCTGATTCAGACAGATCAAAGAATTCTTGTAGCTCACTTTTATAGTTTTATTGAGAGATCGGCAAGTTACAGGTTATCTTTTGTCTTTTTGCAAAGCTTTCCTTTGTTTATTTCATATCAGTTGAATTACCTTTCCTTTTAGTGTTGAATGTTGAAGTGATTTTGATGAAATTTTGTTGTGTTTTATTATTAAACCTTCAAAATTATTGTCTCACCTCATTGTTTACAGCATTAAAGCACAAATTCATCATAGGTCTTAGGTTGTGTTAACCAGAAATAGTCTTTTTATGCTGTGAAAAAACCATTTCCTTCATAAAAATCTGTTTTCAAACCTTCCTTAGAATCATTTTTGTGGTATTTATGCCAAGTCTAGATTGTGTAGAAGTTAAATTTCTGAGCAAACATTGTGAATCAGATTGCATTATTTCTTATCCATATCAGGTGCATCACCATTTTACAGTTAGTATTCATTTAGTTTCTTTCTTCCCTTTTCCCAAAAAGTAAAAACATACATCTCAATAGAACATTTGAAGGGAACCAGCCCACAATCTGGAGGTCTAATCTCTCCATAGGACACCCACAACCTGAGATTAGTCCCATGTTACACGGAATTGCAGTGCTTTAACCAGCCTTGCATACGGGTGCAATTCCCAGTGATAAAAGTAAATTTTTTCACATTTTGACAATGTTAAGCCTTTCATCTTTAATTTCTTTTGTTTGTGTGTCTATTTTTGGGCAAAAACCAGTGTTTGGTCCTTTTTTCATTGTAAAATAACCGTTCATTAAAGTTTCAAAAAAATTACATTTTTAGAAACTAGACTCCATTCTACACAATATTAAAAAAAATGATTTTCAAATAGTTTTCAAAATTTATAGGGGTAGCACGGCCAAAATTCTGTTTTTCAGGATGTGTCCACTTTGAAAATTAGTATAAAATCAAATATTCATTGAATTTAAAATTATCAGAAAAATTGAGCATAAACTACATGTTGTTAGCTAATTTCTCACAAAAGTGATTTTAAAAATACCAAAAAAAAAGTTAACCTTTTGAGGGAGCCACAAAACATGCTATGTTATGTTTTTTTGACAGAAACAACACCAATTTATGTGGCTCCCTTTTTTGAACCCCTTAATCTATACCATTTTCAAAATGAATTAGTAGTTTAGAAAGTAGACTTGGAGCACTACGAACATTGTTTTTGTTGCATTTCCTAATTTTATTAAAAAGTGGCCACTTAAGACCCCTTTTTGGCCCCCCATCTTCTTGCACTTACCCTCATTTGGTATCAAAGCTAGGTTGAGGCTTGTGTCAGAGAAGAACCCTAGAGGATTGTTGTGGGTGTGAGAGAGGCCAGCAGAATCCGCAATTGCAAGGGGTATGAAAATGGCGCAAAGAGGACGTGGTAGATGAAGAGGACCACGAGGGGTAGATACAGAGGTCTTTAGAGAAATGATAAGAGGCCTGGAAGATAGAATTGGAGTGAGGCTAGAAGCCATAGAGTTAACGCAGCAAAGAGGAATCCCGGTAGTAGATGTTAGCAATCATGAGGTTGAAGAAGTAGTATCCGAATTTGTGTAGAAGATGGTAATGGAGATGAAGCAGAAAACAGGTTTTTGAAGGCAATGGCAAGGCTTTATAGTAAGCCTAGATTGGACCCCCCAAGTTTCAATGGAACATTGAATCCAGAAGAAATATTGGATTGGATATTCGAAATGGAGAAATATTTCGAGATAGAGTCAATTGAAGACCCAAATAGAGTGAAATGTGCTAGCTCAAAATTGAAGGGGCACACTTCCATATGGTGGGAGCATGTGCAGCTAGAAACAAGGCGGAAAGGCAAGGAGAAAATCAAGACATGGGAGAGGATGGTGACAAAGATGAAAGAAAAGTTTTTGCCTGCATGTTATTAAATGAATTTGTTCAAGAGGTTGGAAAATTTGAAGCAAAGAGAGAAGAGCGTGCAAGAGTATACCAAGGAGTTTTATCGGTTGAGCATCTATGCTGGACATGTGGATGATGACATAGAGAAAGTTTCACGGTATATTAATGGGCTCCATAATTCCATTCAAGATGAAATGAGTATGTTGTGGGTGAATAGTGTAGAAGAGGCATATCAATATGCCTTGAAAGCAAAAGAGAAACTTGCAAGGAAACAACATCATAATTCCTGGGGTAGAGGCAAATTTTCAAGAGGAAGAGGCCAAAACAACAGTGGTAGAGGCTTCCAATATAAGCAAGACGAGGCAAGTTCATCACATGCGGGAGTGTAGGAGAACAAAGGAAGAGGAGAATCTTGTAGTGGAAGAGGAGATTACTTTCATGGTAGAGGATCTTTTGGTAGAGGTAGAGGTAGAGGAAGGGGGTTTGGAGGTACATACTTCCAATGTGGTAAACAAGGGAATAGGGCATTTGAGTGCCCACAAATACAACAAAATAATGGCAAAGGAAAAGAAGTAAGGATTCATGTAGCACAGGCTGAAAATGACATTATGGCTGCACCAAATTAGGGAGAAGGGCCTGAAGATGGAGAGTCTCTCATGCTCAAAAGGATTTTGATCAATCCCGAAAAGGAAAAGTTGGAGCCGATACAAAGAAGAAGTTTGTTTAGAACAAGATGCAAGGTGGGTGGGAAGTGTTGCAAGGTCATAGTGGATAACAGTAGCATGGATAACATTGTATCCGAAGAGATGGTGGAAAAATTAAAGTTGAAAAGATTGAAACATCCCAGCCCATACCAAGTTTCATGGTTGCAAAAAGATCATAGTTTGATGGTACGTGAGCAATGCCTTGTGAGTTTTTAGATTGGGAGATACATAGATGAAATAATGTATGATGTGATGCCAATGTATGCATGTCATCTACTTTTGGTAAGGCCTTGGCAATTTGATTGAAGAGTTGTTCATGATGGGCAGACAAATACATATCGAATCACAAAGGATGGCAAAGAATATACACTAAATCCAATTCAAGAAAGAGAAGAAGAAGTGGGAAGTATCTCCAAGGTTTGTTTAGTTTCCGGTAAGCATTTTTGAAATATTTGAAGGAAGGAGGAACAAGTTTTGCCATAGTACCAAAGATTGCAGCGGTTGGGACAGCGAAAGAAAATGATGAAATACTAAAGGAAATTCAAAAAAATTTGGAGGAGTATGATGACATCATGATGAAAGAATTACCCGATGGATTGCCACCAATGAGGAGCATAAGTCATTATATGGATTTGATTCCTGGTGCAAGCTTGCCCAACAAAGCACCATATAGAATGACACCTATGGAGAGTGCATAAATAAATAGGCAAGTGCAAGAGTTGCTAGATAAGGGGCTGATTAGAGAGAGTTTGAGTCCATGTGTTGTTCTAGCGGTGTTGACACCAAAGAAGGATGGTGAAAGGAGGATGTGTACGGACTCAAGGGCCATAAACAAGATAACTATCAAGTATCAGTTTCCCTTACCAAGAATGGACAATATGATGGATTGTTTGAGTGGGGCTAAATACTTCACCAAGATTGACTTGAAGAGTAGGTATCATCAAATTTGCATAAGAGAAGTAGATGAGTGGAAGACTGCTTTCAAAACAAAGGATGGATTATATGAGTGGATGGTGATGCCATTTGGCTTAACAAATGCGCCAAGTACCTTCATGAGGTTAATGAACGAAGTGTTGAAACCATTCCTTGGTAAGTTTGTCATTCTGTATTTGGATGATATTTTGGTTTTTAGCAAAACAAAAGAAGAGCATTTAGAATATGTTAGGGCAATTTTGCAAAGACTCAAAGAGGAGAAGTTGTTAGTGAATGTGAAAAAGTGCATCTTCATGAAAGAAGAGTTAGTGTATTTGGGTTTTGTTGTTTCCAGCAATGGTCTAAAAATGGATCTGAAAAAGGTAAAAGCAATTGTAGAGTGGCCTTTGCCAAGGAGTATGTTTGAAGCAAGAAGCTTCCATGGACTAGCGAGCTTCTATAGGAAGTTCATAAAAAAATTTAGTAGGATATGTGCTCCTATTACAGAAACTATGAAGGGTAATAGGAGGGAATTTGTATGGACAGATGCAGCTGAAAGAAGTTTCAAACGTTTGAAAGATAAGGTGATGGAACAACCCATGTTAGCTCTCCCCGATTTTAGTAAAGTGTTCCAAGTTGATTGTGATGCAAGTGGGACAGCGATTGGAGGAGTCTTGAGTCAAGAGGGCAGACCAATAGCATATTTCAGCAAGAAATTGAATGAAGCAAAGAGGAAGTACTCCGTGTATGATCAAGAGTTCTATGCCATTGTGCAAGCTCTTAAGAAGTGGTGACATTACTTGCTACCGAAGGGGTTTGTTTTGTACATCGATCATCATGCATTGCAATTTATAAACAACCAAGGTAAGCTTAGTCAAAAGCATGTAAATTGGGTTGAATTTCTTCAAAGTTATTTATTTGTGTTGAAACATAGAAGTGGGAAATCAAATAGAGTGGCTGATGCATTAAGTCGGAGGTACTGGTTGAATGAAATGAGAGTAAATGTTGTTGATTTTGATTCTATGTGGGAATTGTATGAAGATGATGCTGATTCCAAAGAGGCTTGGACAACATTTAATAATCCTGTGGATAGGGATAGAACTCCATGGCTGGAGTATTTTATGCAAGAAGGTTTGTTGTTCAAGGGGAAGAGATTGTGTATACCTCATGGTTCAATGAGGGAAAACTTGATAAGAGAGAAACATAGTGGTGGTTTGAGTGGTCATTTTGGAGTGGATAAAACTCTAGCACAACTGAATGGAAGTTATTATTGGTCGGGTATGAGTGCTGATGTAAAGAAGATAGCGCAAGTTGTAGAGTGTGTCAATATGCAAAGGGAGTGAGGCAAAATACAAGTTTGTATCATCCATTACCCATACTAGAAAGACCATGGGAACACATAAGCATGGACTTTGTTTTGGGGCTACCACGAACACAAAGAGGTACTGATTCAATTTTTGTTGTGGTGGATAGATTCTCTAAGATGGCTCACTTTATTTCATGTCAAAAGTGCAATGATGCTTCCCACATAGCTACTTTTTTTTCAAAGAAGTAGTTAGATTGCATGGCTTGCCAAAGAGTTTTATTTCATACCGGGATACCAAATTTGTTGGCCATTTTTGGCGTACTTTGTGGAAGAAAATGGGAACACAATTAGGGTTTAGTTCAACCTACCATCCACAAACTGATGGTCAAATTGAAGTTGTGAATAGAAGCTTGGGAAATTTGTTGAGATGCTTGGTAGGTGACAAACCAACTCAATGGGATTTGATTTGGTCAAGTTGAATTTGCCTACAATAACTCAATTAATCGAAGTGTGGGTAAGAGTCCATTTCAGATTATATATGGGTGCATCCCTAGAGGAGTGGATGAATTGAGGGATAGTGCAGATTTGAGTAGAAAAGGTGTTGTAGCTGAAGACTTTGCAGAGTATATTCATGATTTGCACAAAGAAGTGAAGAAAAATTTGGAAAGGTGTGTCATCAAGTACAAAGAATATGTTGATATGCATTGGAGGGAGCAAGAATTTTAGATTGGAGAGTTAGTGATGGCACACTCAAGGAAGGAAAGGTTCCCACAAGGAACTTATAACAAGTTGAAGTGGAAAAAGATTGGCCCATGTAAGATTGTGCAGAAATTCTCATCAAATGCATATGAGCTGTAAATTCTAACAGGTATTGACATTTCCCTGATATTTAATGTTGCTAATTTGTACAAGTATTATTAGGGAGAAACAAGTGAACCTGGGAGTGTCTCTTCAGATTTGCCAGATACAAGTGAATGGGTTCAGTAGTCGCCAGTAAAGAAAGTTGAAGAAGTAGATAAAATCATTGACTCTCATGCAGCCAAGAGGACTAGGGGCAAGGAATATTGGGAGTATCCGGTTCATTGGAAGCACTGATCAGCAGATGAGGCTTCATGGGTCAGTGCTATAGATTTTGTGAAGTTTGGGATTTCAGTCCCAGATTTGCCAAAATGCTCATGAACTCCGCACTCATGAAGCATTTTTCTTACCCGGTGTGTTTAGCGTAGGAGCACCTGGGCTCACAGGCTATCCTACGTTGATCAAAAAGAATGTTCGATTCAATTTTGGTTTGGTTTAATTATTTATTGTTGTTGTTGCATTTTGTTGTGTGGCAATTGTTGTCACGACTGTTAGTGACTTCGTTTTGTATCTAGTTTGTGGTGCTTTTGGTTCATACTTTGACATTTTGTTGACCTTGGTATGCAATTTCAAAGGAAATGTAATTACAGATGTTGGTTCCATGGTGCATTCAATTTTATTCTTTGATCATACCATAGTTACTAGTTGTGATGTTTGTTGACTTCAAACCAGAGCTTGATTTTTCCTTCACGAAACAATATGTATGTATTTGTTATAGTGTATAACAAAGGCACTGATTGGATGGTATAAAAGGTAGAATGGTGTTATTATGACCTTCCTTCGCCTTTGTCACTAAGTGGACTGCGGCAAATGGTGAAACTATCTTAGTAATTTATGTGTTTAGATATCATCTATAACTTGCCCATGTGGAGAGTCAAACCAAGAATAGAAAGGATGGCGATTTAAGGATTGGGAAGCCCATTCGATGGGTTTCAATAGCTAATTAACTTTGATACTAGAATAAGGGAAAAGGATCAGCCCAAGGACAAAAAGAGAGGAATAAAAAAACTCATAAGAAAAGTAAAACAAAAATAGGAAGGTGTCGATTCAAATCTAGTGCAGGTTTGGACCAATTTTTGGGAAAAAGAATTTTATAAAAAGAAAAAAGAAAAAAGACTAGCGCTTGAGGGGTTCAGCCTAGAGAAAGCAAAAAGAAAGATAAAATATAGAGAAAAGAGGTAAGAGGTGCCGCCAGCTGAGACAAGATTGGAAGTAAAAACAAAGGAGGGGTTTTGAATTCATTTTGATAGGGAGACAAAACTAAGAAAGGAAATAATAATAATAATAATAATAATATGAAAAAGGGAATCAATAAATGAAGAAAGAAGATTTGACAACAGGGAAGCTCAATTGGAAGCACAGCTAGAGACGACAGTAATTTTTCAAAATAGCAGAGACATTTAGTAATAAATTGGGGATATAGAGTGGAGAATAAAATAGAGAGCTTTAAAAATTGAATTTCATTGTGTTGCTAGAGGAATTGTAAAACAGAGGATGCATATGGAATGTCGGTGTATTGAAACTTCCTAAAGATTGCAATTTGAATAAAATTTGAAAGTTTTCTCTTTATTTGTTGTGTCGAAGTTTGATATTGTTTTGATAGCTCCATATAAACATTAATTGAATAAGAGACAAAGAATTAGTGTGTGTGTGTGTGTGCTATTGGGTTTGGCAATCTGATAAGACTCCCATCCTGAGTCTGCATTAGTATGGGCTTTGAATTCAACATGTATTTGGGGTTGGACCCCCTAAAGCCCCTTTCATGTATAAAAAACTATTATAATTAATAATTTTTTAAATATTAATATTATAATACTTATTAATATATTATATTGCAATTGGAAATGCAATTTCACCATTACATAATTGAAGTTATGGTATAGGTATAGAAGGAATGATCAGCTACTTGCAATTCTTATAATGAATTGCAATTTGAAACCACCTCAATTTGACGAGACAATTGCTTGTCAAATGAAAATGAAGTGAGGATGATAAAATTTAAGACTTTGTTCAATCTCATACTTAAAAAACAAAATTTAATGAATTGTCAAGATAAAATAAAATAAAAATAAAATAAAGAGTGAAGTATTTTCCATAGGTATACATCATCGATCCTTTTGCTTTGAAGGCCTTGTTGAGTGTGTACTGCCAACTGCATGACTTCATCTCACTTTACCATTTAAATTTTTTCAATCATGTAACTATTAGAATTATTATTTCAATTCTTTGAATTAATGTGAAGTTTGTAATAACAGTAAAAATATATTAGTCAATTAGAATAAGAGGTAAAATATATTAGTCAATCAAATTTTTAATAAAGTACACCAAGGGATATATCTTTTTTCCATAATTTCTTTGATTTTCTCACTTTTTTTCTCCTTTAATCATTGCAATTTCCAATTTCTTTTTTGGTTCCATAGTTTTCTTGATTTTCTCTAGCTTTTTCTCCTTCCAATAGTTTCCAATTTCTTTTTGGTTTTTATTTTTTTATTTTTTCCAATTTCTTTTTTGGTTCCATAGATTTTATGATTTTCTCCAGCTTTTTCTCCTTCAACAGTTTTTTATTTTAATTTTTTTTTCTAATTTTTTTGTTTTTAATTTTTTTTTGCTATATATTTACACGAAAAATGAGTACTCTCATCTGTATTCACTGTGATTGTAGAATGCCTCTCGACGTAATTAAATTTTAAAATAATTTTAGTTAAAAAGTTTGCATCTTTACTTTAGAAAAAATAAATATTTCTTAAATAGAAAAACTATAACTTTTGATTTATTAACAAATAAAATTAGTAATAAATAATTAAGCAATACTGATTACAATAGTTAGGGCCTAAATTTGATGGTCGTATAGCTGTATTAGGCATTTTTGCTGTAAAATACAACTAAAATTTAAAAAAAACTGTATCACATGAAAGGACAGATTTTGGATAGATTGTCAAAATTTATATTGAATTATAATGATATATATATTTGGTTTTTGTATAATTTTATTTATAGTAAAGTATGTCATAGTATTTTAAGGGCACCTTTGAATGAATAACCGTCATAAAAAAATTGCTTAACAGGCAGGGTCGACCATCAAATTTAGGCCCTGACAATAGTATTTGCCTAAGGCAAGTACTAATAAGATTTAATTTTTAGTGGTTTTATTTTGAAAGTTTCCTATTAAACCAACTACCACATATGAAATATAATAACTTCATATATTGTTACTTAAAAAAATGGATTCTTTAATAGAGTAAATTTTCTACTAAATGTTTAAAATTTGATTTTGTTTATTTAAACTAGTATATTTATATTTAAAAATATATATCTACTAGTATACCTATATTAAAAATATATATCTAAAGTACGCCGAGACATATCCTTCTTGAGGCGCCTATTTACTTAATCAATTTATCACACATAGGTGGAAATAGGCGCCTCGGAAGTACTTTATATATATTTTTAATATAAATATAAAAATAATAAATATATAGCAAAAAAAATAAAAAATAAAAACCAAAAAAGAAATTGGAGAAAATAAAAATAAAAAGAATGAAGGATAGAAAGGTGGAGAAAATCACACAAAAAAATGGAATAAAAAAAGAATTTGGAAAAAAAAATAATAAAAACCAAAAAAAGAAATTGGAAATATTAAAAATCAAAAAAGAAATTGGAGAAAACAAAAACAAAAAAAAAATTGGAAACATTAAAAACCAAAAAAGAAATTGGAGAAAATAAAAAATAAAAACCATGAAGGATAGAAAGGTGGAGAAAATCACAAAAAAATGGAAAAAATAAAAAAAATTGGAAAAAATAAAAAATAAAAACAAAAAAAGAAATTAGAAATATTAAAAAATAAAAACAAAAAAGGAAAAAAAAGTGAGAATCAAAGAGACTATGGAAAAAAAGATATCCTTGACCATATATTTTTTTAAATATAAATATAAAAATAATAAACAAAAAAGAAATTAGGAAAAAAAAAAAAAAACACCATGAAGGATAGAAAGATGAAAAGAAAATGGAACAAAAAAAGAAATTCGAAAAAATAAAAAATAAAAATAAAGATTCTAGATTGGAATCTTATAAGTTTACATAGAAACTCCAGAATCTTTCAGCTCCCATCCGTGTTGTGAATGTAGGAACGCCTCTCGGCGTAAAAATACGCCGAGGTATATCATTTTTCCATAGTTTCTTTGATTTTCTCTTCCAATTTTTTTTTGGGGGTTTTATTTTTTAATTTTTCCAATTTCTTTTTTGGTTCCATAGTTTTTGTGATTTTCTCCAGCGTTTTCTCTTTCCAACAGTTTCCAATTTCTTTTTTGGTTTTTATTTTTTGTTTTTTCCATAGTTTTTATTTTTATTTTTTCCAATTTCTTTTTTGGTTCCATTTGTGATTTAGCTTTTTCTTTTGAATTTCTTTTTTAGTTTTTTTTTTCTTTAATTTTCTTAAGTTTTATTTTTTATTTCTCTTTTGATATTTTAATTTTTTTTCTTATAAATTTAGGCAAAAAAAATGAGTGCTTTCATCTCCACCCCGTATAACGCCTCTCAGCGTAACTAGTTATTTATATTTAAAAATATATATCTAAAGTACGCTGAGGGATATCTCTTTTCCATAGTTTATTTGAAAAAGAAATTTGAAAAATAAAAAATAAAAACCAAAAAAGAAATTGGTAAAATAAAAAATAAAAACTAAAAAAGAAATTGGAAAAAATAAAAAACAAAAAACAAAAAACAAAAAAGAAATTGAAAATAAGAAAATCACAAAAACTATCCAACCAAAAAAGAAATTGGAAAAAATAAAAAATAAAAACCCAAAAAGAAATTGGAAAAAATAAAAACTAAAAACTAAAAAAGAAATTGGAAAAAATAAAAAAAATTAAAATAAAAAAAGAAAGTGAAAAATAAGAAAATCACAAAAACTATGGAACCAAAAAAGAAATTGGAACCAATGATTTTCAAATGAAAATAAGTTTCCTTTTTGGAATTTTAATTTTTTTTTTCTATAAATTTAGGTAGAAAAAATGAGTGCTCTCATCCCCACCCCGATGTGACTGTTTAACGCCTCTCGACGTAATTAGTCATAATATTTATGCAATTATAAATCTAGTATATTTATATTTACAAATATATATCTAAAGTATGTCGAGGGATATCTTTTTTCCATAGTTTATTTGAAAAAGAAATTTGAAAAAATAAAAACCAAAAAATAAAGTGGAAAAAATAAAAAAAAAAAAAAACTGGGAAAAATAAAAAACAAAAAAACAAAAAAGAAATTGAAAATAAGAAAATCACAAAAACTATCCAACCAAAAAAGAAATTGGAAAAAATTAAAAATTAAAAATAAAAATCCAAAAAGAAATTGGAAAAAAAAAAAAACTAAAAATCAAAAAAGAAATTGAAAAATAAGAAAATCACAAAAACTATGGAACCAAAAAAGAAATTGGAACCAATGATCTTCAAATAAAAATAAGTTTCCTATTTGGACTTCTAATTTTTTTCTTCTATAAATTTAGGCATAAAAAATGAGTGCTCTCATCCCCACCCCGATGCGACTATATAACGCTTCTCGGCATAAAAAAAAATTAATAATGATAAAAGATGGTTGAAAAAAATTGAAGTACATTAAACTTTAGCATTTGTTTTTCTAACTGATCAAAGTTTTTACGTTGAGGGCTTGGGGCTGCCAGGGTGCAAATAAAAACCATGTCTTTGTCTTTAAAAGATTTAAATATAGTACCATAAAAGCCCAAACAACTATAACTTGCTCTTAAGAAAATAGACACAACCAAGAAAGGCTATTTTATTCTAAGACGAAGCTATTCCCAATGCCATCACAACATAGATAAAATAAGTTGGAGTATTAAGATGAGCAACCGTGTAATTTTATTCTAAATTACTTATATGAAGTCTACAATTTTATTATATAAGCTATTTAGTTTATGGATGTGTGGAGAATTTATTTTTCTTTTAATAACCTTTAACTCGTTGTCAAAAGTAAAACTATTTCATTCTGGTAAGATGGCTTGTCGCAAAAGTTGTTGTATTAAACTAAGGTACTTTCTAAACTCTTTTACGATGCATTAAATGATGGATTGTGGCAAACATTATTGTGTTAAACTACAATACTTTTTGAAACTCTTTTACAATGCATTAAGTGCAATCCTTTCAATTTAGTTGGTGAAATTGTAAACCCGTGACTTTTGTTTTACATATCTTAAGTTGAAGACAAAACACTTTTAAATTAATGTAGAGTATATTTATTTCCCTAAATGGTGATATTGTGAATTGACCTCATGATCACACCTCAAGCTCTAAGGTGGACTTCTCTACACTATCATTTGTTGTAAGGCTTATTTTTCTAGTGCTCAAAGAAAAAGGTAAATTACATTTTCTTTTGTGGGATAATTTTTCATAATTTCAATAATATAAAATTAATATAATTTTTGTTCAAAGGTGGAGTTGGATGTGCATAATATGAGGAGGTATAACTTAACCTACTAAAAAAAAAACGTCATCAGAAATTGATGATAAATAGTTTATCATTCAAAGAATCACCATCATTAAAGTCTTCATAGTTTTAAAGACACATAAAAAGTAACAAATGTCAATTAAAAATCATTTAAAACATCATTGGTGATTAGAAAGAATAAAGAAAACAATCAATATATATTTAAACAAGAATAAATGACCTTCTCAATGGTGGCGCAATTAGTATTTCATTTTAGATGAAGTTGCAACTTATCAAAGGGTGTGATTACAATAAAAAGAACCCCAGACTATGAGCCAGGTATGACCAAATAACTAACACAAGATACAAATGGAGGAGTTTATCCTTATTAATTGCATCTCCTGAGTTGGCATGTTGATGAAAAAGTTGCCCTCTTGAAAGAGAGGTCACAAGTTTAAATTCTGCAGGGGGTAGGGTATGTATGCCTCATATTAGAAGCATAGTTAGGTGCCTCCTGCATACTGGGAGTATGAGGTAGTCTCATATGTTATAAGCCACCTATAGACCCAAAATCAGGTCACCCAACATCGTAGACTATAAAAGGATTCATTTCCATTTTCATTTCACTATATATATGGATGAATTTGTATTGTAACAAGTGATGCATTGTGTTTGGTTCTATCGATAGTGATTGTGTGGTTTGGGAATTGGAGTTGTTAGGAGGTACGACTAAACATGACAAAGTAAAGTAAGTAGATATTGATAATGTCCAATAAATTATGAGCATGTTAAACAATATGATTTCTATTATTGTAAGTTCATTATGCTATGTATGTGTATTATATTTAATCAATATTGTGTTTTTTTGGTTATTCATGTTTTAAACAAATATATTGACAGGGCTATTCTTAAATATCATCCACTTCAACAGTCAGAGGTTAATTTGGACCAATAAAAATAGGACAAATATTTACCACTTTTTGTTGTGAATGAGGTGTAAAATTGCTATTGAATGTTTGACCATTGAAATGGATGATATTTAAGTAGAGTGTATTGACAGTGCATTGATGTTGGAAGTATAAAATATTCTTTTAGATTTTATTAAAGTTATATAAAGGGTTGAATATTGTAGTAAGAAGGATAATGTTGTTATTTAAACATGGATTTTCTTTAATGACTTTTGATGACATGAATAACTCGGTGTATATTGTTTTAGATTTAGTGTTTGTTTATAATATATTTGGTTTATAATAACTTTAATCTCTTAGGATCATAAATCAATTTAAATATATATATTTTAATTAATATACATGTTTACATATATGTTTTTTTTAAGTTGCAAGCTAGAAGTTATTGTCTGGTAATTATTTATAATGTGTAATTATTAAGTAAAACAATATAATTTCTGGTATAGCAAGTTTATCTCTACAGAGCACATGTCTTTCGTTGATATTGTGTATCGGCCAACAAGCACATACATAGCATATATATTCTTGAAATGAAATCCAACAATGTCAGCAACAATCATATCCAAAACTCCATCTACAAATCCACCACCATTACCCAAATAGATTAGTAAACTAAGATTGTCATTATACAAGAAAAATGCAAGTAGAACAAATGACAGAGTTAAACACATACTCTATAGGCCTATCTAAGAAAAACTCCAAGCGATGGTAAAAATATTGAGAGCAACAAGCTTTTGTTTTTTACTGTAATTCCTCTGTCTCATAACAGTGAGAAAGGGAAGATAGATGGAATATCAATAGTGGAAGTTCAATTGCACATGTTGTGGCAATTGCATTAAGACGTGGTGGCATCAGATGGTTTGAATAGAGCAAAGTTTGAAATGTAGTAATTATTTTTCAAAGCTCTTGTTTTAATTTTTTTTAATTTGCATCCAAAGTGAGTGTGTCATATCCTACACGCTATATTTTGTGATTACAAGTTGAATTGGCATATATCATCTTTTAAAGTGTATATTTTTGTTTACATTTAGTGTTTGTTTATAATATATCTAATTTAGAATAATTTTAATTTTTTAGCATCATAAATTATTTTAAAGTATTTTATTTTAATTAAATACAAATTTCTATGTTGTAGAAACTTCTTTATATATGTTTACATATGTGTTTTATTTTGAACAATATTACAATGTGCTAGTATTTTTTTTAATTGCAAGTTAGAAGTTATGGTATACTAATTATTGATAATGTGCAATTATTAAGTAAACCAATATAATTTATAGTATAGAACATTTATTTATTACATTTGCGTATCAATATGATATATTACTAGGTTGTTCAGGTGTTATGGTAACTGGGAGTATAGTTGGTGTATAGTGTTTTAGATTTAGTATTTATTTATAATATATTTGGTGTATATTGTTTTGTTTTTTTTTAAATTGCAAGTTAGGAGTTATTGAAGTGTCTTAATATGAGCAACAAAGTACAAATGCTATGTCAAAGAATATTTTTTTAAGGGATGATATATGTTTTGTTGAAAAAAGAACTGGATTCAATAATTGAGTAAGCTAGAATGTAAAAACTATATAGTGGCAGTACAATGCTAGCTTCAAAAGTAGTGTTTTGATTTGCATAGTAATTAATATGTGCACTTGAAGTAAAGCATTGTAAATTATACATGTTCCTTTATTGATAGAACTTTTTCTATACTCGCATATATAAAATTCCTCTTATGAAATTGATTCTATAGAATGGCTAATAAAACCATTCTTAATATTATACAAAATTCATTGTGAATGTTGTAGCAAGGCAAGTTCATTTTTTTTTGTTTAAAGCAATAATATAGCATGTAAAAACTATATAGTGAGTGTACAATGCTAGTTTTAAAAGCATTGTTTTGATTTGGATGGTAATTGATATGTGCACTTGAAGTAAATATGCATATGAACATTTTAATTTATACATGTTCCTTTATTGATACGACTTTTTCTATATGTGCATATATAAAATCTTCTCTATGAATTTGACTTTATAGAACAATCAATAAAACCATTATTAATATTATACAAAATCCAATGTGAATGTTGTAGCAAGGCAAGTTTGCTATTTTTTTTGCTTTATAAAACTTGAAGAGACCTAAACATGATCGAGGTAAAATGTCAAAAAAGCTTTGCACATAAAATGTGCTTGTCCAAAATGTAATTACATAACAAAATATGTAGTTTTGATTAGCCAATGTATTGAAGGCTATTGAAGTAAAATGCTGAACAAATTGACAATAGAAAAATGTGTTGGGTGGATATGGAAACTATATAATCATGGCATCTTGAAAATCAGAGATGCATTGTTGAGAAGGCGGTGCAAGGAGTTGAGATGAAAGCTGATTAGCAGGAAATGATTTGTATTTGATTTCATTTTTCATTTGGTGCCTGCAAAACATGCACAAAGATAATTGTAAGTATATTATGTGTAGAGAGTCAACAATCAATTAGTGAAATGTGGTGTATGAAGTAGGAAATAAAAGAGATTGTAATGGATCGAAGAGGAGTCTCTTTATCTTCGAGAAATATTCTTCATTGTTCTGGTTGAAAGTGAATTGAAGTTTTTGTTGCAGACCTTGCATGGAAGAAAGCACTCTCAATATCAATTCAAGTCTAGTCAATATCAAAGTTAATAAAATTGCTATGATTGAATGTTTGTTTTACTGACACAAAGTTGAGTTACCTTGCAGTTTGTACAATTTTCATAGGGCATTAGAACGACTTGGTCTTTTCATTTTATTTTGTATTCTATTCTATTTTTGAATTTTTTTTCTGTTTGGACAAAAAAACATTTTATCTTTCCAATACCCAATTGTTAATTTGGGATGAAAATAGGTCTTAATGCTCTGTATAGATGTATTGGAGATGGATGATACAGATGCATGTCTTTGTTGTCTGGGCATTGTATTTATTGACAACTACAATGTGAGTGGTAGCTAAGGGTTTTTTGATTTATTGTTTGGTTTGCAATAAAGCTAGACATGGTAGTATGCATGTGTCTCTATTTTTATGGGTTTGGTTTCAATGGTTTTGGTTGGATTTGAAGTGCATTTTAGGCTGCGATTATGTCAAAAATGTTGAAGATCTTTGGAATAGTTATTAGTGCACTCAAAATAGTGTCCAAGGTTAGATATGTCTCTTTTCTCTGTAAAATTGTAAGAATGTGAAATTCCATTCTAGATTGCATTGGGTGGTGCCATAATGCCTTGTTCCTATAATCATGTTCCTTAGGTGGGTTGCTTTAAATTCAAGTGTTGTACATTTGGTTTAGTGTTTGATTCAATTACTTTATTAGAGTGGGATAAAGGCTTTCTTTTTTTATGTAGCATGGACAAGAGTCTTGTCCTATGGATCCTTAGATTGTCGTTCTTGATAAAAGTAAATATGTTGATCAACAAATGTTAAAGCTACAAGAGAATCCAAAGGCGAGCTTTTAAATGTAAATTTTACAAAATGGTATTGGGACATATAAAAGAGGAGGTGTTTAAGTGCTCCATATAATTTCTCTAGAACAAGTAGTGTTTCTATTGCAAGGACCTTATACTGATATCACTTGCAACATATTCAAATATGCTTTTTCCTGGAATAGATTATTGTGAAAATAAAGACAACTTATGTTCATAGTATGTAAAGTGTCAATGTTACTTCTTAACCAATGTAAATTAGAGACCACATTTTACACTTTTTTTTGTATTGATTGTGTGTGGTTTTGATTATATGTGTTCAATGTGTTGTTTGTAGTGTACATTGAGAATGACAAACATTGTTTGATTGTTCTTCAAAATATTATTAAGTCAAAGAAGTCATAAACGGGTTCTCTATTGTCTCTATATAGTTTTCCTATGGTTCTTTCTATGATGGGCAACAAAATTTCTTGTTACATTTTTCCATTACACACCTTGTTTTTGTTTTTGGCTAGAAGCAAACACTAGAAACAAAACAAACGACATAGGAAATGAAAACTATGCCAAGTCGATGCATACAATCAAACAATGTTTGCTATTCCAATTTACTATGAACAAAATGCAAAATGCAAATCAAGAAAAGAACAAAAGATAAAAATTAAATGCATCATAAGCATCGAGTTTTGGCAAAAAAATGTTTTGTTTGTAAAAAATAGAGAAATTTTTAAATTTGAATAGAACTAAACATGAACAGAAATAATCAACTTTCTCTGATGTGCTATGAAAATTGTGCAAACTGCAATACAAGTCAACTCTGTATCTGCAGTCATGTTTTTTTTTGCAAATTAGAACTAGATATGATGGGGAACAAGATTTCATATTACATATATGATTTACAATTGAGTGCATATGCTGCAAATAAGATATTGAACAGTGACAATGAATATCACAGATAATCAATACAAAAAATGTATCCCAAAGATTGTAATATAGTTATTGTGAACTTGTAAAACAAAAACTTGACGGGGAACACAATTTCCTATTAGATACCTTATTTACAACTCAATGTAGAGACTACAAACAAGATATTGAACATAGAGAATGGAAAGCACACACAGTGAACACAAAAAATGCATTCAAAACATTGCAAAACAATCACCTTGAACACACAAAACAAAAACTATGCATGCAAATTGCAATTGCAAATGTGCACAAAAATGCTTATAAGCATGTTTTCTCTAGAAAGTGTACAGTAAATTGGTGAAATATGAAGTTTATAAATGGCAATAAAAGACATTGAAGTGCAGGAGAGATAGATTATGTTACCTTGGAGGAAAAACTATGTATTGTTTTGGATCAATTTGAATTGCACTATTGTAGTGAAGCCTACATGACAGGGAAAACACCTCAATATTGATGCATGCAAGATCAATACCAATTCTGAAAAACTTGTAATGTGCACAAAAAATGCTTGTAAACATGTAATGTGTAGAAAGTGTGCAATAAATTGGTGAAATATGAATTATATAAACGACAATAAAAGACATTGAAGTGCATGAGAGATAGATTTTGTTACCTTGGAGGAAAACTGTGTATTGTTTTGGATTAATTTGAATTGTATTGTTGCAGTGAAGCCTGCATGATAGGGAAAACACCCTCAATATTGATGCAGGCAAGATCAATACCAATCCTGAAAAACTTCCAAGGTTGAATGATTCTTACTTGCTCAAAGGGAAAAATAGTTGCTTAACAATAGAGCGATAATCTATTTTTTTAATACAAAAAAAGAAGACTATGATCCAAATGTGTAGCTAAAAAAGTTGCATGATGCAGATTAGTCAATTGCAAATTTGTAAATAAAAAAAACATAGCAACCATTTTTAAAAGAGTAGAATCATTTAATCATAGAAATTTGCTCAAGTGCAGTATTAGTTTGTCCTGGATCAATATTGATGGTCCTTTAGTGTGTATGGAATTTTAGTTTAAGATGTCGTGCATCCAAGTGAAACAAGGACAACAAGGCCAGGATAACAATCACTATTTATTTCAATTGATGTATTTCAGTGAAGTTTGTCATGTTAGGGTTAGGGCAGATCAAAGCAATAAACACTAACAATTATATGTAGATTAAATAACCCAAATATAACAATGAGGAATAACACAAATGAGATCAACACAGAAATTTAGCGTGGTTCACCCAATATGGGCTACATCCACAGAAACTCAGTCATCCAATGATTTTATTATCCAGTGCAAAACAAATTACAATATCGCGAATACATCATCGTACCATACATCCCAGCCACTTATAACAAGATTTTTGGAAACTTCTAGAATTAGGGTTTTGCAATGTCATTTTTCTTTTGTCGGTTAACAAAAATTAACAACCGACTTTGATCGTGCAAAAAAGAGGGAAAATTTTTTGGGGGGTTGTGCCCCCAAACCCCTGCGAGGATACATAACTAGTGTATAGTACTTGCATGATCAGTCGCTAAATACCAACAATCTCCCACTTGGAGACTGATCAAGCTCCACACCAAACAATCTCCCACTTGGAGACTAATCCTAGACGACACCGCTACGCTTGTAGCTCCCACTAGATTACAACCCTATCTGGTTTCTTATATCCACCATTATCAGTCATGAAGGCCATTGAAAACTAATGAGGAAATCAGTTTCTCCTGTGTAACTACCTTTGTGAAGTGGTATCTTCAACTGCCCATCCTCCAAAACTGACTGGATGAAGTGGTATCTGAGCTGTATGTGCTTAGTTTTTGAATGCAAAGCTGAATTCTTAGCAAGATGAATGGCACTCTGGCTATCAGTGTACAAAGGGCTATCTTCTTGTTGTTCTCCCAATTCCTCCAGAAAATGTTGTAACCAAATCATCTCCTTTCTAGCTTCTATAGCAACAACATACTCAGCTTCAGTGGTTGAAAGTGCAACAACCTTTTGCAGTCTTGAAATCTAACTGACTTCAGTACCTCCTATAATAAAAACATACCATGTAGTACTCCTCCTGTTATCAATATCACCCGCTAGATCAGAGTCAACATACCCTTTTATAGCAGAATTTGTTCCTCCAAAACATAGTTTCTTTGAAGTAATACCTCCCAAATATCAGAGAATCCATTTTATAGCATCCAATGTTCCATTCCTGAATTGCTCATATACTTGCTCACAACTCCCACTGCATGTGCAATATCTGGCCTTATGCAAACCATTGCATACATCAAGCTGCCAACTGCTAATACATGTGGTATCTTAGACATTTTGTCTTCCTCCTCTTGTGTCTTTGGACATAGCTCCTTAGTCAACTTAAAATGACTGGGTAAAGGTGTACTAACTACTTTTGCATTCTACATTTTAAACCTTTTCAACACCTTCTTTACATACTCACTTTGAGACAAAAATAATTTTCTGTTTGTCCTATCCCATGTGATCCTCATACCGAGGATTTGTTTTGTTGCACCCAATTCCTTCATAGCAAATGAATTTGCTAATTTCTGCTTAAGTTCATTAATATGCTGCATGTTAGACCCGACAACAAGCATGTCATCAACATAAAGCAACAGGATAATATAGCTGCCATTACTCAGTTTCTTAAAATAAACATAATAATCAGAATGACATCTTTTGTATCCTTGTTTAGCCATAAAACCATCAAATTTCAAATACCATTGCCGAGGTGCTTGCTTCAGGCCATACAAACTCTTCTTTAACTTGCACACAAATTCCTCCTTGCCCTTGACCTCATATCCCTGTGGTTGCTACATGTATATTTCCTCTTCCAAATCCCCATGGAGAAATGTTGTTTTCACATCTATCTATTCAAGATGCAAGTCTTTCGCAGCCACAAGACTTAGAATAGTTCTAATAGAAGTCGTCTTTACAACCGGAGAAAATATTTCATCAAAATCTACACCTTTTTTCTGTGCAAAGCCTTTTACCATGAGTCTGGCCTTATATCTTTTCTTACCTCCATCTTCTTCCTTTAACCTATAAACCCATTTATTTGGCAATGCTCTTTTACCTGTAGGCAATTTGACTAAATCTCAAGTCTGATTCTGCAGCAAGGAATCCATTTCCTCTTTCATGCCTAGCTCCCACTACTTTTTGGTATCTACCTGCATTGCTTCTTCATAACTTTCAGGTTCACCAGAATCAGTTAATAATATAGAATATAATGATGGAGAAAATCTTTCTGGAGGTCTACTTATCCTTGAAGAATGTCTAACACTTGCAGGAGTCAGTGGGATAACTTGTTGTTGCTGAGCATCAGGTAACACTGGTATTTTATTTTCTGGAATCTCATCCAGCACCACATATTCCTTTTTGGCCTATTCATGCTTCTTTTCCTGCATCTGATCCTTATACATGACCTTCTCATTAAATATAACATCTCTGCTCCTAATGATTTTATGATTTTCATAATCCCATAATTGATAACCAAATTCATCTACTCCATATCCAATGAAGGTACATTTTTTAGACTTAGCCTCAAGCTTCATTTTATTTTCAATATCAACATGGACAGAATCTTCACAACCAAAGGTTTTCAAAAATGAATAGTTTACCTTCTTACTCGTCCATGCCTCCTCTGGAATGCCACCATCTAAAGGATTTGAAGGTCCCCTGTTTATTAAATAAACAACAGTATGTACAACATCTGCCCAAAAGTGTAAGGGTAGTCCAACATGCAATCTCTACTCCTTGCACGCTCCATAATGGTCCTATTCATCCTCTCAGACACACCATTTTCTTGTGGGGTTCTAGGAATTGTTTTCTGCCTACGGATTCCATTATATGAACAGTAATTCTCAAATTCTCTGCTGCAATACTCGCCTCCATTATCAAATTCGAGACACTTCAACTTTTTTCCTGTCTCATTCTCAACCAAAGATTTCCACTTTTAAAAAGTTTCAAATACTTCTAAATTTTGTTTTAGGAAATACACCCATGTTTTCCTAGTTGCATAATCAATAAAAGTAACATAATAGCAAGAGCCTCCAATAGAAGATACCTGAGCTAGTCCCCATACATCTGAATGCACAAGGTCTAATTTTTCACTCTTCTTCTCTTTCCCAACTTTGAGAAATTGGACTCTTTTCTATTTTCCATAAACACAATTTTCGCAGAACTCCAAGTCAATCTTTTTCAGACTTGGTAACAACTTACTAGAGTGAAGGATCTTCATCCTTTTCTCACTCATGTGCCCAAGTCTATGGTGCCGTGCAATTTTGTTTTTGTCCCTGTAGCAAGTGTTATAACTATCTTAGTAGCAACTGTTTCTGTAGAAGCTAAGGTAGAATAGGTATTACCAGTACACAAATACAATGTGCCTACCTTTTCACCTTTAGCTACTACTAATGCACCTTTAGTGACCTTCTAGATTTTGTCTAAAAAGGTAACTATACAACCTTCACTACCTAGTTGTCCTGTAGAAATTAAATTCCTTCTCAAATTTGGAACATGCCTTACCTCCTGTAGCAACCATTCATTTCCATTCTACAACTTGATTTTTATCTTTCCTTTTCCAACAATCTGACAAGGTTCGTCAGCACCCAAATATACCTATCCAAAATCACCTTGAACATAATCTACAAAATATTTCCTGTGTGGTGTGGCATGAAATGAAGCCTCTGAATCTATTACACAGGAATCATTAGCATTGTCTAAACATAAAATTAAAGCATTCTGTAATTTATTACTTGCAACATTAGCTTCCTTGCTATCATCATGTTGTCCATCTCCTTGTTTGCCCTTTTGAGACCATCAATCCTTCTTCAAGTGTCTTGGCTTTCCACAGTGCCAAGAATCCATTCTTCCTCTAGATTTAGATCGGCCTTTCTTTGACTTCCCTTGTGACTTCCTGCAATTTGTTGGGCTTTTTCCTCTCTCCTTTGTTCTTCCCCTGTTCTCTATAGTCAAAGCATTACCTGATGTTGAACTCTCACCTGTGTTTTTATGTTGCATTTCCTCACTAAGGATAACACCAACAACATCATCAAATTTCAAAGTATTTGAACCAGAGACAGAGTTACTTACAGCCATTACCAAGCTATTCCAGCTTTCTGGCAAAGAACATAAAACCAAGAGAGCCCTCACCTCTTCATCAAATTTCACTTTTACAGAAGTTAATTGACTGGTAATCGTATTAAACTCATTTAAATGATCTAACATAGGTCTGCCTTCAATCATTTTTAGATTAAACAAATGCTTCATGAGAAATACCTTATTAGAGGCTGAGGGTTTTTCATACAATTTGGCCAAAGCTTTCATTAGTTCACTTGTTGTCTTTGCTTCTGTTATATTGAATGCCATAGATGGTGCCAGACACAACCGAATGGTTCCTAGTGCCTTTCTGTCTAGAAGTTTCTAATCCTCATCAGTCATTGCTACTAGTTTCTTGGCTACTTCTTCCAACGGCCTCCATAAATCCTTCTGATAGAGATAATTCTCCATCTGCATCTTCCATAATTGATAGTTTTGCCCATTGAATTTATCTACCTTCAATTTACCCTCGTCCGCCATTGCTCCCACTTAACCGTGAGACTCCCACTCAACCGTGAGACCTTCTTGCATATGATAAACAAACATAACCTACTCTGATACTAGTTGTTAGGGTTAGGGCATATCGAAGCAATAAACACTAACAATTATATGCATATTAAATAACCCAAATATAACAATGAGGAATAACACAAAAGAGATCAACATAGAAATTTAACGTGGTTCACCTAATATGGGCTACATCCATAGAAACTCAGCCATCCAATGATTTTATTATCCAGTGCAAAACAGGTTACAATCTCGTGAATACATCACCGTACCATACATCCCAGCTGCTTATAACAAGCTTTTTGGAAGCTTCTAGAATTAGGGTTTTGCAATGTCATTTTTCTTTTGTCGGTTATCAAAAATTAACAACCGACTCCGATTAGTCGCCAATTAACTAGTGTACAGTGTACAATACTTGCATGATTAGTCGCCACATACCAACATGTTAAGAGTTGGCAGGTGCTAGGGAGCTTATTTTTCATTGGGATTTAATAAAAGCTCTTTTTCTATTTGTGGATTAGCTGGCACTGTGAACAATAAATAGGAAAATGAATTAAAGGGATTGTTTTTTTTAGACTGCAAATGAATGCAAAGTGGCCAATGATGACATTGGCGAAAGGTACCAATTTGCAGTGGAATTTATTGTGTGTTTAATTAGTGTCATGTCAACAAGTGAATGAATTTAATGGATTGATTTGGTGATGATGCGGTTATTTGTCACATGTGCTCAGTTTTTATTGGTCATTTGGAAATTGTTGAGTTTGCATGGATACTTGTAAATAAAAAATAAAAACAATACTAATAATCTGTGGAAGGCAGCACCAATAATTCAATTTTGTTGAAGTCAATTTAATTAAGTTTGGTTATTTGTTTATCCTATTTGGATGATGGACAATGGATTAAGAGAGTAGTTGACACATGTGTTCGAGGGGAGCATGTCTACTTGTGTTTTTTGTAACTACCTTCGGAGCAACGAGCATTATTAATTTATGTAAATATGAAGAAATGGAGGGGAAAAGCATTTGGGTGAAGGTCAGAGATGGCAATGGCGTGTAGCAATTGTCCAAGTTAAACCCTGCAGTTTAATTTAGCTTTATGGTGTTTGGTTGTTTACGTTTCAATGCATTTGTAACAAAACAATGCATTGAATTTGCTTATTTCTTGGCAATAATTCATTGCCTCTGTTTGCATATTGGTGCATTTGTGAGTCATTGGATGCCATCGCCTTTGAACCCAATCTCTCCATTTTTTAGATCTACTAAGAGATTGTGGGTTGATTGATATTAAGAATAGGAAATGGGAAAATGAAATAAATGGTTTAAATTTTAGTGGCTATAAGAATGTAGTACATAGATTGTATTTGCAGGTGATATACAATGGCAAAGTTCGTGCAAAGGCTATGTTTTGCGCATGTAGGAAAATTGTTTCGCAATATCTGGAATGCATTTTTTGTATTGATTGTATGGCTTGCATTCTGTGTCTACTGTGATTTTAAGAAATGAGTGAATTTAATGCATTGAATGTGCATTGATCTGCTATTAGTTCCTTTCCATAGATTATTAGTTTATTTTTTATTTACAAGCCTTCATGAAAAGTCAATAAATAATAGTATTAACCTTTAAATAAATACATATTAAAAAAAATAATATTAAATGGTTGAATAGTGATCTTCATAAAAAATAAAATTCTTAAAACTTTATGTGTAAAAGCACTCAACGATTTTTTACCAGCTGTATAAGGACAAAACTTGCATTAAATGTGTCTACAGGTTTACAACTTGCACAATGAGAAATAAACAAGTGCCAAATGACCAATAAAGGTGTAACATAGGTGGCAAACGAATATCATAAATGTCTTAGAATGTAAAAACAGAGTATTCGCACTGCAAAGAGACTATAGCAAGTATTTGAACAAGATATAAAATGCTAGAATAAAGCATTGTCAAGGCTTTAAAATTGAATATAAGTTGTAATTTAAGTGCCACTGGTTAGTCACCTCAAATGTTGATTGCAAGAAACTAATAAATCAGTCAAGGGTTCTTTTATTGTTTGATTTTCTAGTGTATGTTGATTGACATGTGCGAAGCACATTGTGCTTTGCAACAAGTCGTTTTACAAGGGTTTTAAACAAAAGTAATGGAAATTCATTTTGGTGCACTTGCTCCTCCATAGTAAAAAAAGGTGTGCCAAACTCTAAAGCATTTGTATCTATTTTTTTTGTTGTAGATGGCATTAGTATTTTTGGCCCACTTATTGAACAAACAAGTTGTGCAATAGAAGTTGTAAATTAATTTCAATTCAATAATTGATGATATGTATTTACTTGTGCTTTGTCAATCTTAGAACTCTCATCTTTTATTTTGACTAGGTGTTGGAATGATATTGTTTTAGTACCAACCACTAGTGCACCTATAACACCTGCCATGGACCTTTGTTGCTTATTTGCCACATGTTCTAGGTAATTTTTCCCTAGTTAAAACAATTGTTCTGAACACACAAAACAAAAACTATGATGGACAGTGTAGACACTGCAAACAAGATATCAAACATAGGGAATAGAAACCACAGACAAGAAATACAAACAAATGCATACCAAACATTGCAAAATAGTTATCTTGATCACACAAAACAAAAAACCACGCAGGCAGTTTGCCATTGCATACCTTGTTTTTTTATTTTTTGCCTAGAAATAGATACTGTGAACAAAACATGTGACACGGGAAATGAAAATTGTGTCCAATTGATACATTAAACCAAACAATGTTTTCCATTCAAATTCATAATAAACAAAGTCCAAAGAGTGATGAGAGTCATAGTCCATAAGGGTTATGTGTTCTAACATGGCTATTGTATGGGGTGTGCATGTAGCCCGTCATTCTGCACAAAAGAGTACTTGTGATTCATTATAATATCTAACAAATGCTCTTTACTCCTTTCTCCATGACTCCCTAGAGGTGTGGGTCCATGGTTACCAGTAGACAAACAAAGATGACAATAAAATCAGGGGATGGTAGTAAATGACTAGAGATATTGCTATATTATATGTAAATGTACTGATAAAAAATAATGTGTATAGAAATAGTAAAGCAACCGATGTTGATATGGAAAACTTTCCTAGTAATTATATATGTCTCACATCAATGAGGGCAAGAGTATTTAAACGTGGCCATTTTCCACCTATGTTGTTTATTGGTCATTTGGCACTTGTACACTGCACCAGCATTCCAGATAAAATGCTGCAGTTTATGTATCTTTAGCATGTTTACTCGACCATGTCTCAATTTTTATTTTTAAGTTTGCATGGAGTGTGTGATAGTAGTGGGCATTTGTCACATGTGTCATGTCTCTGTTGCTTATTTAGAAATTGCTTCAAATCATTTTTCTTTGGTAGAAGAGCTAAGAGCCATAAGGGGTGTTGTCCTATTATTTAAAAAAGCCTTTGTGCAAAAAAAGCAGCATGCATGGCAACTAATTAGTCTGCAAACATCTTTTGTTTGTTGTTTGGTATTTTAAAGGCATTTGGGATGCAAAAAGTTGTTAACATTTTGTATGGATACATACTAGAACTGGATAGTTTTGTGGGGTTGGTTTCAATGGATTTGAGTTGGATTTGACATGTGTATTGTTGTGTCTACGATTAAATAATGTACATGAAGTAATTTTTTCTGGCAGTTTTCTATATGCATAGTTTTGTGTGAGTGCATTTGTATATAATATAGTTGTCTAGCTAGTGGCAGCCATACTACTGATTTTTTAGGCAATCATGGCGGTGTGAGTAAAGGGCATTTGTTTGTATACAATATAGTTGTCTAGCTAGTGGCAACCACACTCCCAGTTTTTGAGGCAATCATGGTGGCACGAGGAAAGAGCATTTGTTATATTAATGGATAACCAATAAATCTATTGGATGCAATTATTTTTGTCGAGCAGCTAATCACTATCAAGTATTTAAAGTTTGAAATGGCAAGGCCAAAGTCCAAAATTAATTTTTCTTTGCTAGGATTTAAAAAAAGCTTATTTCCTATTTGCAGATTGGCTTGCACTATGAACAATAGGTGCAAGAATGAATTAAACACATTAAATTTTTTGGGTTCCAAAATGTTTGCAAAGTGGCAATTGATGGCGTTGTGAGAAGGTACCAATATGCAATGGAATTTATTGGCACTTTAATTAGTGTCATGTCAACAACTGAATGAATTTAATAGGTTGATTTGGTCATGGTATCAAGATGCAAAGCAGTCATTAGTTTTTAAGTTAGTGTCGTGTCGACAAGCAAATGAATTTAATGGGCTGATTTGGTAATGATGGTGACCATTTGGCAATTGCGTTGTTTCTTTATTGGTCATTTTCCAATTGTTGGCTTTGCACAAAGGCTTCTAAATAATAATTCGTGAAGGGCAAGAGCAGTAACTCCATCTTGCTAAAGTCAAAGAGACACCCCCAATATTGATGCAAGAAAAAATAAATGTGAGCTTGATCAGATTGCAATTATGTGACAATGCTTTTAAAAAAATAAAATCAACTAGTTAGCAACATCTTGTTAAATTGTTTCAAACACTATTGTCCATGAAGTTATGATGATAGTGTTGCCAAAAATAGAGCTAGATGAGCCATGAACTTGTTGGGAACATAATAAAAAAACATTAGCTATGAAGAGAACCAGGGTTCAAATCAATAACAAACTTAAAAATTAAATAATAGGGTGCTATTAAATAACTATTTTTTATTTTTATTTTAGAAGAAATGTATTATTAGATAATTTAACAATATGATAAAAGTCAGTGTTAACTTATCTTGTATCAATATTGAGGGTGTTTCTTATATGCATGAAACTGCGATTAAATATCATTCTCCTTTTCTCTGAGGGAAAACTTGTGAACAAATACATTGGCCAACAATCATAAAGGAAGTTGTAATGCTATTTATTGGTATCCTCCTTTGGAAGGAAGCATGAAGTTAAATTTTGATGGGGCCACGAGAGCGAATCTGGGGTTGGTAGGAGGAGGTTATGCATTATATAACTCACAAGGTGAATGGGTCTATGGTGGGTCTCTTTTCATGGGTATACACACCAATAATGAGACAAGATGGGAAGCATTATTAATAGGGCTAGGAGTAGCCAAGATGTTGAAGGTAAACCATTTGTTAGTTGAAGGGGATTCTATGATTGTAATTAACATAATGCTTAAGGGAAAGAGTTTGAGTTGGAACTTAATTTATATGTCAAGGAGGCATTAATCTTGATTCAAGATTTTAAAATATAAAGGAAATTCAAAATTATGTCTGACTTCTTCGTGAATGAGGGAGTGCAACAAGAACTGAAAAGGGCAACTTATAGTCAATGTTCAAAGATTTGTCCAAATTTAGATTTTAAATTCTTTTTAAAACCCCTAGTAAATGTAGGGTTTTCTTATTAGGATACCATTGGTTTGATATACATTCATGTAATTCTAAGTGGTGAGTGTATGAGAAGGGATTGGCGTGTAGTATAGTGAGTCTTTATGTTATGTGTAGGGTGGTGAATGGGTATGTGATGCCCCGTCATGCAACCCTAGAGAGTTAGGCAACTCCAGATTATGAGTGGGATAGTTCAATTCATGATCCTTGAGTTTATGAGACTCATAGGCAATCACGCGACCATCCTACATCAGAACTGCTCCTAAACCCTCTAAGGAAGCATCTGTACACACAACAAAGTCCCCAGTAGGATCAGGAATTGCCATCTTTCCTCTGAAGAGAAGTAACAAGATGAGCAATCCTCGAAAAACCCATAACAAAATGGCAATAATTGCCTACCAAACCCATAAAACTGCAGACCTCAGAAACATTAGTAGGTGCAAGTCAATCCATAATAGCTTGGATCTTCGAAGGATCTACCACAATACCCTCTCCATAAATGACATGAACCAAATACTTTACCTCTGTCTAAAAGAATTCACATTTTGACAAATTAGCATAAAGCTGATTTTCTCTCAGACACTGCAACACCTGATGTAAATGCTCCTCCATATTCCTCGAATAGATCAATATATCATCCAGAAATACAAGGACAAACCTGTCGAGATAAGAGCAAAATACACCATTCATCAGGCTCATGAATACTGAAGGTGCATTCATCAACCTGAATGGTACAACAATAAACTCATAATGTCCATAATGGGTGCGAAATGTTGTCTTATGAATATTTGCCTCAAATATCCGCAACTGATGATATCTTGACTTAAGGTCAATTTTTGAAAACACCTTAGCTCCCTTAATCTGATCAAATAGATCGTCAATTTGTGGCAAGGGGTACCTATTCTTCACTGTCACCTTATTGAGCTGTTGATAGTCGATACACAGCCGTAGAGACCCATCCTTCTTCTTCACAAAGATCACAGGTGCTCCCCATGGAGAAACACAAGGTTGAATGAATCCCTTGGCTAACAACTCCTCCAACTGCAATTGAAGCCCCTTGAGCTCCTAAGTGGTCATCCTGTATGGAGCTCATGAGATAGGCTCTGCGCCGGGAATGAGATCAATCCTGAAGTCAATGTCACGCTTAGGTGGCATCCCCAGAATCTTAGAAGGAAAAACATTAGCATACTCTCTCAGAAGTGGGTGATCATCAAGAGATGTCTCTCGACTCTCCTCCATCTCCAAGTCATTAACTGTCACTGCAAAAAGATGACAACCCTAACGCATGCACCTCTTAAGCTGCATAGAGGAGATCATACATAGGGAAAAAGGTCTCTAGATACCAACAACCTCCACCTATCTACCAAAATCACTTGCACATCTGACTGACTTACGCCGACAATCTGTCACTGCCTGATGGGTCTCTAACCAATCCATACCCAATAATATATCATATGAACCAAGGGATAGGATGCAAAGGTCTGCTGTAGTAGTTAGAGAGCTAATCCTCAACTCACAACCATGCACTAGAGACTTAACTGTGACCTTAGCCTCTGAAGCTAGCTCAACCTGCCACCTATCATCCTGCTTTGTTGCCACTAAACCACAACGCTCCACAAGAGAAGGAGAAATGAACAAATTAGAAGCACTAGAATTAAAGAGAACGGAAAAACCAATACCTCACATAAAACCAGAAGTCTCCACCATGGTACCCTAATGTTTTGCCTAGTGGTTATCAACCGCTGCAAAGACTCTGTGCGATCTACCTGCATCACCTACCATGGGTTTTGAAGCTGACAGCCTGTGACCAAAACCTATAGCATTCCTCTAAGGACACTTGATGTAGAGCCAAACACCCTAACCTACATTTCCCTTTGTATGTCTACACTTTACTTGCCTATCGGCAACCCTCGAAGTTGTTATTCCGACATCACAACCCTCTCCGATGTATGTCTTCAACATTGTATCTATCGAGAGATACATTCTTCAATGTACATTCAGGATATACATTTGGTGATATACAATCACCATATACATTCGGTGTGACCTTCCTCATCAATGAGCGCTTTGCATGTACTCCCGATACACCGATAGAACAACCTGCATATACCTCAGTTGACTTGCGATCGTCAGTTTCCTTCACCGCTGCTGCCGGTCGCCTCTTGCATCTGATACAATGTATCTGTGCAATATATATGCTCAATATACATTCGCAATATGCATTCTCCACATACTTCGCAGAACATGCATTCTAAAGATGCATTCAAGACATGCATACAAAACTGACTATTGACCGGCCGTTGACCTCCTTGTATCTAACTCAATGTACATTCATAATGTACATCCACCACATACAACCGCAACATTCACTTGCGAGATACACACAAACATACAACTGCAGAATACACAGGAAATGAACCTGACTTACATTAGTGATATACACACAAAACACATACTCAGTGAAACAACGCGATTCTTTGCTGATTTGATCCACTGCAAACTCTGTAACTTCACAGATCTTTGACTTCGCCAACCTACTACATGAGGATGCTAGGATCTCTCAGAGCATAATGTACGCGATCCTGCAAACATGAACGAACAAACGAAAAAACACAAAAATGAACTGTACAGCCATTCCACCGATTTTGAAGAAATCTAAATGATGGAATGGATTAAGAATCCATCTCGGCCACAAAACAACAAATCGATTGCATAGAGGAAAACTAAAGGAACCGAATGACATAAAGATGCACAACACAGAATTTATTTATTATGTTTTCAGAAAATGTGCATACAGATGCTCTGTTTCTCAAATACAATCACACCGATCTCTGATCCGATCTCAACTAAACTGAACTCAACTACACCTACTACTCTATTGATTACAACTATCTATCATGATCACAATCGATCTGATCTTGGGGTATTTATCTACTTACCCTCCATAGTACTTCATCGATTCCAAGTGGCTGGGAGACAACCTCCAAGCGGCTGGGAGATCACAACCGACTAACAGCCTCTAACTGCCTAACAACGTTCAAGATTACAGCTCGACAAGTGTCCTTGGGACTTACAACACAAACCTAGATACAAACTAAAATAACATGCATTGGTCAAACAGACCTTATTACATTGAATGGTCAGCTTAGGACCTTATTAGAAACAACAAAACAAACTATAAATAGTTAATGCCTCATGGAGGCCACTGTGGATTGGGTGCTCCTGCACCATACACCCCACCGTGAAAAGAACTCATGCCACATGAGTTAGGTCTTTGTCTTGCTCCAGCTGTATATTTTGTTGTCTCATGTCTTCCCCGTGTTCTCTGGACTGCAACCTGCTGCCTTGAAAGTAAATACTCATGCCTAGCATTGTAGGCTCTTCTCGCATCTTACTTTCTTACTGTCATCTCTACCTGAACACCTGCATTGGAAACCTTGGTAAGTGCTGCTTGTACTGCTGCTATGGCAGAATTTGTTTGTTGTTCAACTCTTGTTGGTTCTAGAGGACAAACAATGGTCCCTACTATGATAACATCCTTGTCTTTCCAATCAACTTGCGGCTGCTGACAACCTTTCTCCTGGACCTTCTGCTGATTCATCTGAACTCCATCAGTCAAAACTCAACCCTTCTTCAAACTGTGATCTCCATTCCTTGAGATATCCTCAACTGTCTGTGTCTCTACTTCAGTGATCTGCACAAACTCTTTATTTCCCATCAAAATAATTTTGGCTGCCTTCTTTGTTTCAGCATCCTCCCACAATGGTGTCATCACAAAAGTTCTCCCATCCTTCTTGATGGTGTATGTGTTAGCATATCCATCATACAATGCTCTCCTATCAAATTGCCATGGCCTACCCAAAAGTAGGTGACAACATTCCATGGGCAAAATATCACATAAGACCCTATCCTAATATTCTCCAATCTAAAAATCAACATATGCCTGTTCATATACCAAAAGTGATTGACTATCACTGACCCAAGATGCTTTGTAAGGGGTTTGATGTGGAATCCTTTCCAGTTTCAACTTATCCACCATTTCCTGAGATACCATATTATTTGTTGAACCAGAAATTATTACTACCTTGCATTTTTTACCTTTACTTTTGCAATTGGTCCTGAAAAGAGCTCTCCTTTATAGCATGTCCTTAGATGTCTTCAAGATTGTTCTCCTTAGCATCAATGATTCTCCATCTTCAGCTGGGGTTGCACTTCCCATTGGAGAGTTAACACTTTCATCTACCTTCTCTTCTTGCACAAATTGAACCCTCTTGTCACTCTTCCTATCATCTCTTGATGATAAACCTTGCCTTTCTGAACATTTGAATATTGTATGACCAATTTCATTACAATGATAACATCTTCCAGTGAAAACATTAGAACCTCTACCACCTCTAAATCTACCTCTTGTTCCTTTCCATCCACCTCTGAAATTAGACTGCTCTTGTCCTTTACTAGTCTCTTCCTGGTTAGACTCACCACTAGGCATTTGGTTAGGACTTCTTCCACCAAAACAACCTCTAAAATTTCTGTCACCTCTTCCTCTAGTGTTCTGCTCACCTTTTCTCTTCAGCTTCTCTTCAGCTCTTAAGGCGATTTGGAAACACTTATTCACTGTTTCTAGTGCTAAAATGTTGATCTCATCTTGGATGTTCATCCTTAGGCCATTCAAGTACCTACCCACTTTCTTTGACTCTTCCTCTTGTCTCTTTGATCTGAGACTGAGTTTATGAAACTCTTGTGTGTATGCATTCACATCAAGGTCTCTCTGTCTGAGGTTCTGCAACTTTTTATACATCTGCACATCATAGTCCAGGGGTAAGAATTGTGCATTGAGTTTGGTCTTCATCCTTTCCCAGGAGGTTATCATATTCTTCCCCTCCTTGACTCTCTCTCCTTGTTCATAATTCCACCATGCAAGAGCAGATCCCTTCAGCCTTGCTTTTGCCAACTTAACCCTCTTATCATCAGGATTTCTTTATATTCAAAATGATTGTTCAATGCCTCAATCTAATCAATCACCTCTTCAGCTTCCATACTTCTACTATACATAGGTAACCCATCTATGGTGTCCCTATTGACTGACTTTAATGCATTTAAAAATGCCCTCTAGTTTGCTGGTATCTCTTCTACCTTTTTACTGGTTTCCCCAATTTCTGTATCTTCTTCATCATTGTAACTATCATCTTCCTTATCTTTGCCTTTGGACTGCTTGAACTCTCCCAACTTGGATGCAAGTATCTCCTTGATCAACTTCTTGACAGCGTCTTGCGACATACTTTTGGGAGGCATCCTCTCCGCCTCTGTCTCACTTTCCTTGTCTGACATAAACATTCACAGACAACACCCAAACGCCAACACTCCTGCAAATCCTTAATTCAATTTTCTGCCCAAATCTTTTTCAGGCTCGGATACACTATTATGTAGAGCCAAACACCCTGACCTGCATTTCCCTTTGTATGTCTACACTTTACTTGCCTATCGGCAAGACCATATGCTATTGGCAACCCTCGAAGTTGTTATTCTGACATCACAACCCTCTCTGATGTATGTCTTCAACTTTGTATCTGCCGAGGGATACATTCTTCAATGTACATTCAGGATATACATTTGGTGATATACAATCGCCATATACATTCGGTGTGACCTTCCTCGTCGATGAGCACTTTGCATGTGCTCCCGATACACCGATAAAACAACCTGCATATACCTCAGTTGACTTGCAATCGTCAGTTTCCTTCACCGCTGCTGTCGGTCGCCTCTTGCATCCGATACAATGTATTTGCGCAATATATATGCTCAATATACATTCACAAGATGCATTCTCCACATACTTTGCAGAACATGCATTCGAAAGATGCATTCAAGACATGCATATAGAACCAACCATTGACCGGTCGTTGACCTCCTTGTATCTAACTCAATGTACATTCACAATGTACATCCGCCATATACAACCGCAACATTCACTTACGAGATACACACGAACATACAACTGCGGAATACATAGGAAATGAACCTTACTTACATTAGTGATATACACACAAAATGCATACTCAGTGAAACAGCGTGATTCTTCGCTGATTTGATCCGCTACAAACTCTATAACTTCACAGACATTTGACTTCGCCAACCTAGCACATGAGGATGCTAGGATCTCTCAGAGCATAATGTACGCGATCCTGCAAACACGAACGAACAAACGAAAAAACACAAAAATGAACTGTATAGCCATTCCACTGATTTTGAAGAAATCTAACTGGTGGAATGGATTAAGAATCCATCTCGGCCACAAAATAGCAAATCGATTGCACAGAGGAAAACTAAAGGAGCTGAATGATAGAAAGATGCAGAACACAGAATTTATTTATTATGTTTTCAGAAAATGTGCATACAGATGCTCTGTTTCTCAAATACAATCACACTGATCTCTTATCCGATTTCAACTAAACTGAACTGAAATACAACTACTACTCTACTAATTATAGCTATCTATCATGATCACAATCGATCTGATCTTGGGGTATTTATCTACTTACCCTTCATAGTACTTCATCGAATCCAAGCAGTTGGGAGACAACCTCCAAGCAGCTAGGAGATCACAACCGACTAACAACCTCTAACTGCCTAACAACCTTCAAGATTACAGCTTGACAAGTGTCCTTGGGACTTACAACACAAACCTAGATACAAACTAAAATAACATGCATTGGTCAAATAGACCTTATTACATTAAATGGTCAGCTCAGGACCTTATTGGAAACAACAAAATGAACTATAAACAGTTAATGCCTCGTGGAGGCCATTGTGGATTGGGTGCTCCTGCACCAACACTGTCTAGCAATATGGCCCTGTTGGCCGCAAGAGAAGCACCTTATGCCTCTACCAAAACCACCGCCACCCTGGAAAGCAGTAGACTACTGGAAACTCCCCCTGCTCACTGCAGACTGCGTGCTCTGAGTGGGACGATCAGCACGAACCTGTCTAGAACATTGCCAACTCTGGTTCTTATTCTAAAATCTGTTACCCTGCTGAGGCTGAGAATTCTTCAGTTTGGCCTGAGAGTACTGCTGCCGCTATCCACCCTTTGAGGGTGCATGAGATCCTGATGCCTGAGTATGACTACCATGAGAATTGAATCCTACAGAAGGTGCACTACCAATATGCACACCTGTATGCTCTCCAAGTGCCATAGTCAAATTCTCCTCCACTAAACGGGCTTTCTCCACTGCTACCTCCATAGTCTTAGGTTCGAATACACGAACCCCTCCACTGATCCTGGCATTCAAACCCTTGATAAAATGCTGCACTAACATAGTCTCATCATCTCCGATGCCCGCATACTGCTTGAGCTCATAGAATCTGCGCTCATACTGCTCGACTGACATGGCCATCTGCCTCAACTCATGGAACTCATCTATGCGACGCTGTCTCCAATGATCAGATAGGAAACAGGCTTTGAATCTCTCTAAGAACAACTCCTAAGAAACAATGCTAATGTCCAAGTGCAATTTCTGCTCCTCTAAACGCCACTAGGTTGAAGCAAAACCTCTCAGATGCAAAATAGCACATCTAGCCTTAGTGTTGCTGCCATACGGATGCATGGCGAAACACCTGCCTAAATCAAGTAACCAGGTCTCTGCCTCTAAACCATTGCTAGCTCCATCAAAGGTGGGAGGGTGTGCCCTCAAAAGATCTCTCATATGACTAGCTAAAGTGGCCTCCTACTCAGCTATCAATTCTCTCCACCTAGGTGATCTCTCTCTTTCCCTAGGTTCTGGCTGATCTACTTCCTGTCCCCCTCGTGGATGCTCTACCTCCTGTTTAGGGCCTAAACGGGCAAGGGCCTCCTCGAGTAACTAACACAACTGGGCTCCCTCAGGCTGACCTTGTCCTTCCATATTCTGACCCTCGCCTTCATGACCACTCTCATGAGGAGAACTGGGAGGAGGTGTACTGCCACCACCTCTCCTTCGACCCCTACCTCTGCCACGACCTTGACCTCTACCTTTAGGCATCTACCTACAACACCAAAGGATAATTTATTACACACAGAGAGGGAAACAATAGGGATGAAATTTATTCTTCATAGTTCCAGCACTAGGTCACATAATGGGCTCAATCATAACCAGAGTACCCAGTGTTTAAACTTGGCTCTGATACCAAATGTGATGCCCCATCATGCAACCCTAGAGAGTTAGGCTAACTGGCAAAAAAATTACAGAATTTTTTTTAAAAACAATTATTTGCAATAATCACTAGATCAAATTTCCAAGGTAAGTAGATGCAATTTCATTAGCTTAAGTCATAGAATTATCTCAGACACAAAGTATTTTATGAAACATAATTAATAAGGTTATCATTTGTAGGAGGGTGGTAGCTTGTCAAACATGTGAAGTAGTGTGAATGGCTTGAGTGGCACTTAGAGCTCTTTGGTTTGTTTGGATTTTTATAGGTTTGTTAATTCTATGATGTTTATTGGTAGCTAAAGTATGAAGCATTAAAAGATGGTTAAGGTATCATTTAGTATATGTGTAATGTGTCTTTGTAGGAGAGTTGGTTTTGCTAGAAGGTTGATATGGTACTAAGGCAACTATTAAGCATGGAAGATATGTCATTGGTTTGCTACAAATGAGAGGTCATGTCACAAGGAGGTATTTTTGATCATCGATTACAATGTATTTTTGCTTGCAAGGATTCGGTGATGTTAGGGTTTGTCAAATACGTGTTGGGTGAGCTGGCTCTAAGGTATAATAGACACTCGAAAGTAGATATTTGGGAAAATTTAATTGTGAATTTAGTGCTCTTGTCTCCCAATGTAGAAGCATGCTTGTGGCTCCTAAAAAATTTCCTACTAGACCAATTTGTAAGAAACCAGGTGGTTGGTCCAAAGGTATGCGTAATGGTGGAGGAAGGAGCTAGTTCAACATCTTCATTGTTAAGGAGGGGGGAATTCCGTAATGCAATGGAGGATATGCAATGATAAGTTAGGGTTCTTATAGCTTATTGTGATGATGTGGGAAGAGTGTTACCAAAGTTGCATGTGCACCATTATTGTGGTTGTTTGGAGTGATTATACCATCCCTTTCTTTTGTGAGTCTTTTGTTCATTGCTCCAAGTGATATAGAGAACTATGCTCTGAAGTAAGATTCCCCACGCCCACAATAATGTGTTAGGGTCATTCTGGTAGTGATAATGCTTCTTGGGTGGAGAAAGTGGTGGACTCTAATCAAGTTGTACATGGTGGCGAGGAGAGGTGGGGGTGGTATGAAGCTTAGGTCTTTTGTTATCCATATCTTCTAGGTTGTAGTTAGTAGGTAAGGTTAATAGTTTACTGGTGTGATGTGTAGGGGTGGTTATGGTATGCTATGCCTATAGTAGCCCTTTACTAGCATTTTGATTTTTGCCTTTATTATCAGTTGTTCAAAGCTATGTAATTTCTCTTTTATGGGTTGCGGCCCCTATAGAACCCTCATTATTATGTTTAAAAAAGCATTACATCTTTTAGTTCCAACCATTATAAAGTACTTATCCTTGTTTTAGTAATGTATAACAAAATAAGCACATAATTGTTGATTAAACCATTCTTATGATCCATAGTTACTAGGTTTGGAAAATTCAATTTGTCCTAGAGGTCAATTTTTTTTGGAAATCTAGAATTTTAAAAAAGGTAAAATCTCCATAGCAATTGAAAAATCTAGACCGAAATGGACAAATATGGTGGGTCCAAAAAATTTGGACCGAACTAGATATGATAACTATGCTATGAACTAACTTTGGTTTGCATGCTTCTATATCCTCCAATATAACATTTTAAATTTTGAGCAAGTTGCTTGATTTTGCAAGAGTAAATAAAATACATTAAAGGGATAATAAATTACCTTACTCAATTTCTTTAAATCTTAGTGGAAAACATCAAAAATGGATGTTTGAATCAATGCAAAGAAAATCTCATTGGATCATTAAGATGCAAACTTTATTCATTTTATATGCCTCTATATCCTTAGGAGCAACATGTAAGAATCAAAACAATAAACAATGAAAATAATCTTTGATAAGAATAAACCATGAAAAAGATGAAAATAATGATGGGAAAGTTGCCTCAACCTTATCATTCCATCTGACATTATATTTTATTATCTTTCATCCTTCTCCACCCTCTTTCTCTCACAAATAAGTTATTTAATTCATCCATGGTTATCACTGGAGCTCACTAACTCTCTAAACATCAATGTGTAACCTTCACATAAACCCATTCTAGAAGATTGCATGCTAAAATATGGTTTTATAGATCTACCTACCAGGAATGCTTGAGAAGTTGAAGTGGTAGTGATGCCTTGATAGATTATTTAAAATGTGATACTCTTAATGGCGTGAGATTATTTCTTTTGAGGATGACTTATTACCTATGATTAAAAAAGAGTTAAGGAGTAGAGTTATCTCTTTGATAAAACTTAAAATATAGGATTATGAGAGTAATGCCCCCAATAATTAGAAATATGAATACTAAGAATTTGTGTAAAGAGACTATTATCATTTATAAATTGGGTCCCCTTGAGATGTTTCTCTAATTCATCCTTTAATAATTTATAATGATTTGGTGAAGAATGACATCCATCTTAATCCCAACAATAGTTTAAACATATCGAGAATAAAGAGAGCTGTGATTAAGATTACCCACAAGCTAGTATGCAATTCTATGATCGTTATTTCTCATTTGGCACATATAAATATTTAAAATTTCTTTTGACTCCACCTTATTCAATCTCCTTAATAGATATTTTATACTTTATTTTTTATGGTCAATGATCAATGATCAACGTTCAAACTTCAAAGTTAGTTGTTTTGTCAATTTTTGAAGGTTATAACAATGCTAGTGAATCTAAGACATCTTCTTTAGCATGCAATTTACTCTTGTGGCCATTGCAAGATTTTGAAAGTTCAAGTATTTGATCACCAAATATTTTTCAAAAGTGGCAAATGGTCACTGACAGTTATGGTAAGAGTCATTAAAATAATAAATTGTTGGAGAGACAATCAAGTTGTATAAAATTAGGTTTAGTAAATATCAACAAACATATCATCCAAAAGGGGTTCAAGGTTTGTGGAGCATATCCATGTATCCATGTAACCTTAAAACATATGCCATCCCATAAGAATGCAATTAAAAACTATCAAAAAATAATCTTCCATAATCTACAAATAAAGATCAAAATAACAAACAATCAAAGATAAGAATTGTGTGAAGCACTTGAAAGCAATGGTGTGCTTTTGTGGACTAAAGCATATTTGTATATGGCATCATATATACAAGAGGAACATTGCTACTCATCCTTAATTGGGTAAGGTCCCACAAAATTCAATTCTAAACCCCTTCATACCCCAAAAAAATGGAAGTGCAAGAAAACTATAAAAAATGGGCTCCATTTCATAATTAAAATAATCAACAAAATCCTAAAAGAAAAATGGTTATTGGAAGTCAATAAGATGATCTCAAGTAAAAAATTAATAGAGCTTTCATGATGGAGCTCCATGTTCAAATCTTTGAGCCACACTGCCCACGTGTAAAATTTAACACACCACATCTAATTCTAGTTATGACAAACAAGACTAAGTGAGAGCCATGGATATATTTTATAGAATAATAAGGTCAAAAAATTTAGGATTAAACTAAGTAGAAACTCTTCTTCAATATAATATTCCACCTAGTTTAATCCAAAAAGGTTTGAACAAAACACAAGCTGCCATGTTTACAAAATAATATGGTCAAAACTTTTCAAGATTAAACTAAGTAGAGACTTTTCTTCAGTATAAACTTCTACCTAGTTTAATCCATAAAGGTTTCAATAGAACACAAGCGCCTTGGTCATGCCATGTAAGTTGAGAAGGTTTTCTATTTGAGATCCATAAAGGTTTCAATAGAATATAAGCGCCTTGGTCATGCCATGTAAGTTGAGAAGATTTTCTATTTGAGATACCAATTTATTGATGCAAAAAAAATTAGCTATTGGATGGATTTATCATCTAACATAACAAATATAGTCAAAAAATTTATGGATCAAACTGCATAAAAACCTTTCTTCAATATAAGCTCCTACCCAATTTAATCTAGAAAAGTTCCAACAAAAAACATATCCTTCAATCAAGATATTGGAGCTAAAGGTTTCCCCACCAAAACAACAATTTACCAATGAAAAGAAAAATGTTGAGTATGAATATAATGCTCAAAACAAAAGTCAAATCATTAGAAATGTTTAGAACAAATGTAAAGTGAATGCTCATATAAATGGGATCAAATCATATATGCCACTACTATGAATCAAATCACAATCATATTTAATTTGGTTTTTTGATTATAACAATCATATTTGATTTGGATATTTGATTATAACAAACATTGTAGAAAAAAAAAAAAAATCAATTTCTTTTTAGATAGTCAAATAAGATTAAAACTAGCACTTGCATTCATAGGAGGTTCAAGGAATAGAGTTTAGAATATTTTTCCAACTGAATTTTTTACGGCATGAGACAATTCCGAGCAGCACTATAATGCTCACATATAAAAGCCTATCCGCTAATAAGTAAAAGTAATAATAAATGCAAGTTTAAAAGTTTTTTTTTTTGTTTCTTAACATTTATGACGTTTTAAAAATTCTGCATATAGGTCCGTTTGATTGGTAGTCTTTTTAATCTCAACCATCTTTCATCTAGTGCTCCTCGCTAAAAGAATGCCTACGTAACGAATAAAATGGTTGTCTTTTCTCTAGGGTTATGCAGCTTCTAATTCATTTGTTCTTTTTTGTTTTAAATTTAAATATTCAACCTACAAAATCTGAAGGAAAATTAAATGGAAAATTCCCATATTTTAAAATCGCCGACTAGACTAGGTATTGGGGAGGATCAGGAGGTGAGAAGGCCACAACACCTGATGTCCTCGTGTATTTGAAGCGGGAAGTTTACTCTTATTTGGAAACAATTTGTTTAGGGGTTGCAGAGAGTAGGAAGGAGCAGAAATGAGCATGGAGTCGAAGAAGCGAAAAATGGAAGACAACGAAAATGGCGTAGAAGAAGAGACAGAGATAGATGTGGAAACAGCGCGCAAAATGATGGAGTCCTTCACAAAGGAGCAGCTTCTCGACATTCTTGCAGAGGCGTCTGCAAAGCACAGCGATGTTGCAGAGCAAGTGAGGGAAATCGCAGACGCCGACCCAGCGCTACGAAAGCTTTTTATCAGAAATCTGGGCTTCGACACCACCACCGAATCCTTCAAGACATTCTTTTCTCAGTTCGGAGAAGTGCAGGAAGGCGTGGTAATAGTGGACAAGAAGACGGGGAAGAGCAAGGGTTATGGATTTCTGACCTTCAAGCATCTCGATGGCGCCCTCAATGCCCTAAAGGAACCCAGCAAGATCATCGATGGCCGCATGACTATTACACGCTTGGCCTCCTCTCAGCCTGGCGCCATCGATGTTTCAGACCGCAAAATCTTCGTCGGAAATGTTCCCACTGACATGCCCTCTGATCGTCTTTTAAGCCTATTTTCCGAGTATGGCGAAATCGAAGAAGGGCCGTTAGGGTTTGATAAGCAGCCCGGCAAGTCGAGGAGTTTTGCGTTATTCATTTTCAAGACGGCGGAGGGCGCAAAGCTTGCTTTGGAGGAGTCTGTAAAGATTGTCGATGGGAATAGGATTTTCTGCAAATTGGCCGCCGAAGGGCAGCAATATCAGCAGCAGCAGCAAAAGCCCTCTATCAATCAGCCCTATCAGCAGCCGCAGCCTCAACCTCATCATCTCGGCTCTAATGTGCAGATGGGTGGTGGTTTTGCGAATACGGGTTTCAATTCGTATCAGGGTTTGAGCCACAATGGGATGTCACGAAACCCTAACCCAGCCAGTATTCCCGGTGGCTCTGTGTTACATTCAGCAAATCCGTCTTTCATGAACCAGGGTTTGGCTGGAAACCCTAACACATCAAACCCGGTACCGTCGTCAATGGGAATGGGCGGTGGATATGCAGGGGGTTACGGTGCTCCTCCGGTTGGAGGTTATAGTGGGAGTCAAGGAACGGGAGCGTATGGTCACATGGGTGGCTATGGGGGCCCTCCTGTTTATGGGGCCCCCGCCCCTCCTAGTTCCGGTGGATTTTCAGAAACAGGCCGGAATGCCCAGCCGTCCTATCAAAATCAACATCAACACCAACAATCAGGGCCACCCGCAAATAGGGTTCCTGGCGGAGGAATGTATCAACCGTTTAATCCAGTATAGGTGTGCTTTTTTTATTTCTTCATTGTAACGTTCCTTGAATTAAGTGATTCAATAACCTGTTATTCATTTGTCATTCTGCAAATTATTCCGGCATCGCTTCTTATCTGTGACTTTTAAGAAATGCACGGAGACACTGTTAGTGCATTAGTTTCCCACACTGCATATCCCTTCTGGATCCTATCATTTTTCGTAATCTTCAAAGTCCCTGTTTTACATGCATGTTTGTGTGCTTGTGTTATCTATTATCTTACATCTTATGCATTATATTGCAGTTACCATAATATAGTGTGTTTGTGATTCCTTGCTGAAATGCTTAGCTCTACAACTTGAATCTTGGACACTTTGACTGCAGATTCTGGTGTGTTTTCTAGATTGAAGAATTGCTACACAGATCTTTGTTTGTTATTTGGCCTTGATGAATTGCAAGGAAACACTGTTAATGCAAATGATAGATACAAACTGCTTATCCCTTTTGAATCTTATCATTTTGACTGCAGATTCTGGTGTGCTGAAATGTTTAGCTCTACAACTTGAATCTTGTATACTTTGACTGCAGATTCTGGTTTGTTTTCTAGATTGAAGAATTACTACACACAGCTTTGTTTGTTATTTGGCCTTGATGAATTGCAAGGAAACACTGTTAATGCAAATGATAGATACAAACTGCTTATCCCTTTTGAATCTTATCATTTTCATCATCTCCTGCACCCCTGTTTTACAATCATGTTTCTGTGGCTGTAGTTTTCAATCAACTTATGTTTTATGCATTATACTCCATTTACTATAATATATTGTGTACTGAATATGCACTGATTTGTTTGTGTGCTTGTGTTCTCTATTATCTTACATCTTATGCATTATATTCCAGTTACCATAATATAGTGTGTTTGTGATTCCTTGCTGAAATGCTTAGCTCTACAACTTGAATCTTGTACACTTTGACTGCAGATTCTGGTGTGTTTTCTAGATTGAAGAATTGCTACACAGATCTTTGTTTGTTATTTGGCCTTGATGAATTGCAAGGAAACACTGTTAATGCAAATGATAGATACAAACTGCTTATCCCTTTTGAATCTTATCATTTTGACTGCAGATTCTGGTGTGCTGAAATGTTTAGCTCTACAACTTGAATCTTGTATACTTTGACTGCAGATTCTGGTTTGTTTTCTAGATTGAAGAATTACTACACACAGCTTTGTTTGTTATTTGGCCTTGATGAATTGCAAGGAAACACTGTTAATGCAAATGATAGATACAAACTGCTTATCCCTTTTGAATCTTATCATTTTCATCATCTCCTGCACCCCTGTTTTACAATCATGTTTCTGTGGCTGTAGTTTTCAATCAACTTATGTTTTATGCATTATACTCCATTTACTATAATATATTGTGTACTGAATATGCACTGATTTGTTTGTGTGCTTGTGTTCTCTATTATCTTACATCTTATGCATTATATTCCAGTTACCATAATATAGTGTGTTTGTGATTCCTTGCTGAAATGCTTAGCTCTACAACTTGAATCTTGTACACTTTGACTGCAGATTCTGGTGTGTTTTCTAGATTGAAGAATTGCTACACAGATCTTTGTTTGTTATTTGGCCTTGATGAATTGCAAGGAAACACTGTTACTGCAAATGATAGATACAAACTGCTTATCCCTTTTGAATCTTATCATTTTGACTGCAGATTCTGGTGTGCTGAAATGTTTAGCTCTACAACTTGAATCTTGTATACTTTGACTGCAGATTCTGGTTTGTTTTCTAGATTGAAGAATTACTACACACATCTTTGTTTGTTATTTGGCCTTGATGAATTGCAAGGAAACACTGTTAATGCAAATGATAGATACAAACTGCTTATCCCTTTTGAATCTTATCATTTTCATCATCTCCTGCACCCCTGTTTTACAATCATGTTTCTGTGGCTGTAGTTTTCAATCAACTTATGTTTTATGCATTATACTCCATTTACTATAATATATTGTGTACTGAATATGCACTGATTTGTTTGTGTGCTTGTGTTCTCTATTATCTTACATCTTATGCATTATATTCCAGTTACCATAATATAGTGTGTTTGTGATTCCTTGCTGAAATGCTTAGCTCTACAACTTGAATCTTGTACACTTTGACTGCAGATTCTGGTGTGTTTTCTAGATTGAAGAATTGCTACACAGATCTTTGTTTGTTATTTGGCCTTGATGAATTGCAAGGAAACACTGTTACTGCAAATGATAGATACAAACTGCTTATCCCTTTTGAATCTTATCATTTTGACTGCAGATTCTGGTGTGCTGAAATGTTTAGCTCTACAACTTGAATCTTGTATACTTTGACTGCAGATTCTGGTTTGTTTTCTAGATTGAAGAATTACTACACACATCTTTGTTTGTTATTTGGCCTTGATGAATTGCAAGGAAACACTGTTAATGCAAATGATAGATACAAACTGCTTATCCCTTTTGAATCTTATCATTTTCATCATCTCCTGCACCCCTGTTTTACAATCATGTTTCTGTGGCTGTAGTTTTCAATCAACTTTTGTTTTATGCATTATACACCATTTACTATAATATATTGTGTACTGATTATGCACTGATTTGTTTAGCTCTACAACATGAATCCTGTAAATTTCAATTATAGATTCTTGTATGATTTCTATACTCGAGAATTGCTACCAACAATTTTGTTTGTTTGAGCAAGTATAGATTCTTGTATGTTTTTTTAGATTGGAGAATTGCTACCCACAATTTTGTTTGTTTGAAAAACTGCAGGAATGAGCTTGTATCTTGGAAGTGATATGAATGTTCATGATTGATATGATTCGGGTGTTTGAAGGATACATGATTAAGATTGACTTGTGCTGCTGCTTTCAAGGATTTTTCAACTTGTAGTGATTCTTGTTCTCCATGGATTTGCTTCCATTTGTGAAACTCTCCGTCTGGGTGCCTTCATGTTGTCTTATTCTACACATGCAGTCAACAGGAGCTTTAAACTCTGCTTCATATTTAAGAACTAAGATCTATGATGTGCCCTGAGATTTTTTGTTTGGTAAACTTATAGCATTTATAGTAACAAGTGCAAATTCCTAGACAATAAAATAGAGGATATACATCAACTCTTTCAGCAGTTTGAGATATCTATTTTTTTTCAAATATAACAGTTCTAAATTGAAATTGGACAATTGTGCTTTGTTCTTGCTTCCATACATGTTTTTGTCTAAAATATCTTGGCTGTGGGATGCTATCAGTTTTGGTTTTAGATGTTTGTGGTTTTGTCATTGACAATGTATATGGTTTCTTTCTCGACCCTTCATTTGTTTTTCTTAATGACCTGAAAGGGATACATGGTTCATGATTTTTCTGTGCCGTCGCTTCACATATTTGGCAGTACACACAGCATTAATGTTCTAGGAACAATAATACATAAATCAAAGTTATAGTAAAACACTCTTCGATTAATGAACATGTTGGGATTCCTACTACCTGAATGTGAATTATTTTTTGTACAATGTCTCTTGTAATATTGTTATTATTAATTAATATTCTGTGATGTGAATTTTTCCTTAAAATGCTCATAGTGTTCACTAGGTTTCTATTATTTGTAATCTTCGCATCCTATTTATTTGTGAGCCTCTTAAATTAGATGTTCTTATCAATTTCAAATTTTTTAGCCATGACTTTTGAATCAGGTTAGTGTTATGAGTTATCTGCGTCTGAATGATCCCTTATACAATGTCTATTCTAACATTGTTATGCTGTGTTGGGCATCTAATTTTTGCTTTAATGTTGCATGCTGATGGTGTTCACTAGATATTCTACCATGTGTAGTATTTGCATCCACTTTACTTGAGAACACTTGCTATATGACATTTTTAGGATAACATTTCCATCTGTCATATACCTCTTGCTGAAATACTTAAGATTGTTGCTGATATGTTGTTCCTTGTAGGGAGTAGGGGTTTACTTTTTATAACTGTACTGACTAATTAAGCTAAACGAGTAATTGAGTAAGAACTGTGTTTCAAATGCTATTATGGTGATAAATTGTGTATATGTTATGGCTTGCCATGATGTATGAGTAAATTTTCCAACTAATTTTCTTGCTGTCCATTTTATTTCTGTTTTGAGTTTATTTTACGGCTAATCTTTCCAATGACCAAGTACCATATTCTATATACCTAATATCTTGTGACAATTGATGTGAATTTATATATTATAATGTTAACATTTTTTAACCATATTGAAAAAATATTTTGTTTTAATTTCAATGCAAAATAGAAAACATTGGTATTCTCTAAGTTTTTGCTTTGTGTTCTTAAAACCTGTACGGGCCCGGTATTTTTTAAAAGTTTAACTGCAATTTTGCTGGAGCTTCAACCCTTTGTTTTGTTGTTATGTTTGCTGGTGTTTTCTGGTGTTCAAAGCTGCTGTGTGTTTTTGGGGTTTGTGTGTATTTGAAGCTTCCGTGGAGCTGTTTGTTGCTATGATGAAGGTGTTGTGCTGTGCCTTTGCTTCACTGCCACCCGAGTTTCACACAAGTTCCTTTTTTTATTTGACTTCACTGTACTTTGCCTTTATTTTATAATTTGGACTTTTTTATATATTCTTTTTTAAATTAAACTTCATTTTTTAACCTTTGATTAAAATTTACTAATATTTACTTTTATTAGATTTTAATAATTAATTATTAATTTCAAATTATTAATAGGTATATTCATTAGTTTTTACAATTTTTATTTCATTTTACTTTAGTTAATAATTTATGATTTTGTATTTCTATTTTTTTATATCTCTTTTACCTTTAATTTTTATGTTTCTTTAATTGTATTATTTTTAGTTTTATATTTCTTTAACTTGTTATGTTAATATGTTTTATTAAGTTTTAATATTTTTTATTATTTTTATTAGTTTTTAATTTTAATACTTTTAAAAATGTCTTAAGTTTTAAGGTTTTTTACTTATTTCTTAAATTTATTATTAATATATATTAGTTATTACTAGTTTATAGTTTTATTCTCTTTGGTTTTTAAATAAATTTTACTATTTTTTTAAATTTTGAAAATAAAAATAATAAAGTATACTTAGAACTTAAATCACATTTTGTTTTACCAGTTTTTATTGATTGATAAACTCGTTCTGAATTTTTTTTCTTGCTTAACTTGAACACCAATGCGAACCTTGTGTCTTAATAGGAGGTGCTTTGTTAGTCGTAGGCTAACAAATATTGTTTCCTCAAATTATACATGGAATCAAATTCTTTCATGTAATTCTAGAAAGGTGGAGTTGGAAATACTTTGCATAAAGGTTGTCTTGAATATTTGGGTCACCATTTTGTTAAAGTATTGAAATAAATGCTTACCCTAGCAAACATGTCATGCCCACTTAAAAATTATCACTCATTTGAGGGGAGTGGAATATTAACTAAACTAGTAAGCACACGTAAGAGCACATGTACGGCTTCAATGGCACATCTCTTGAAAATTTATGTGATGAAACTGTTGAGATCTTCATAACTTCAAATTGAAAGGATAAAATTTTAGTAAGATTTAAGATTTTCACAAGTAATCATAATATCCGGATGCAACTGTGTCAATTTTTTTATTCCAAAATTTTGAGTCTCCTTCGAGGCTGCTCTTCAGGGAATAAGATCAAAGAGATGGTTATTTGGATAGCCTTCATTATGCAATGAGCCATATCCATGATAAAACTTCCAGGTCCTGCATCTGAATAGGGGCCTGCGCCCTGCTGGTTCTGGGTAACCATTAGTGAAACTGCTAGTGATATTTCCTTCGTCACTTGTGGTCCTTAGTCAGTGCCCTATGCCTTAGCAATGCCCTTAAACATTCTATAATTCTGTAGTATGGTGGCTCCTCTTTCTCAATGGAGGTAAGTCTCATATCCCATTTCATAACCTCAGCCAAGCTCATTTGAGTGTCAGTATCGCATCCCATTTAGACTGCGTGCAAACAACACAAGGAAGCTGTTTTATTAACAAGCCTCCACTCCCCACTGGGATGCAAACTACTACTTCTCAGTTGGGAGACACACGCTAACCACTTGAAAGCTATTCCAACCCTTATGGAACATCTGAGCAATGTGGGCACAGCTATCTTTATCTGATTTCATACTGGGTGAGAGAGAACAGCAAATTGTGAGGCATCATAAGTGATTATCAAATATTGCCAAAGGATCATAATAATCAATTTTAGTTCTGTGCTTATTAATAATGCAGATGATTCTGCAGTGGATGAAGTTTCCAAGAAATATCTCAAGAATGCTACTGCTTTATGAGGTATAAAATTGTAATTTGTTGATTTAACAGGAGTCTGGAACGTTATAGTTTATTCATAATAGAAGATATCCTCGTTATCAAATTATTTTCATACAGTGTGTGTCCTCTCTTCGAGCATCAGAAGATATCAGAAGATATTAAGGAAAGTTAAAAGTGAATATAGTGTACTTACATAGCTCACTTGACCTTCTTATGATCTGTTTACTACTGCGATGGATTTATGAATCTCAGAATGCGTGCAGGTCACAATTCCTCATTTTGATTCAATGCATTTAATGGTAATTGTCATTATTTCTGGATTCTTCATTATTAACATGTTTGTTTGGATTCACAGGGAAATTTAAGTGGAGATGCAATACAGACGGAAATCTCTTGAGAAGCACTGATGATCAGAGTGGGTATGGGGACTGGTAAGTTGGGTGTGAAGATCAGGGAGGTAGGCATATGCAACTTCTGGAAATCTTGTTACAATTAACTGTACAAATAATCCTGCAATGCTAAAATAATTGATATTCTGGTTAGCGCAGGGATCTTTTTTTTTTGCATGTTGTTTACACCAAGGAAAGCAAAAATCGTAGAAAAATATAAAAAGGATATAAATTTTATAATAGAATAATAAATATTATATTTTACTATTATAATATATAACTATTAATAATATAATATTATAATTTATTATTATATTTATAATAAATATTAATAATATAATATATTAATTAAAAAATATAGATTAATGATATAAATACTATATTATAATATTATAAATATTATAATAGAATAATAAATATAATATATTATATATTAATAATATTAATATTATATCAATGATATAAATATTATAATAGAATAATAAATATTATATTTTAATATTATAATATACAACTATTAATAATATAATATATAAATATAATAATATTATAATATATTATTATATTTTAATAAATATTAATAATATAATATATAATATATAATATTATATTATGAATTTTTTTTTATTATAATATATTATTATATTTTAATAATATATTAATATATATAAATTAATAACATAAATATTATATTATAATATTATAAATAGAATATATAAATACTAATAATATATTATATATTTAATATTAATAATATTATATGAAAATATATTATTAATTAGCCAATTAGGCTTTTATATGTGAGCATTATAGTGCTCGGAAAATTCTCTCACGCCGGGAAATAATCGTGCAAGAAACAGTCTCATGTTGTTTAAATATGGAGAATTCCTTGAACCTCCTATGAGTGCTAAGTGCTGGTATTTACGATTACAGAAAACACAGAAATATGATGAAAACCCATGCCTGCTAGAAACGAAATGACGAAAACCCTAAAAACGAAAGGATGAGCGCCATTTATATTAAAATCCCCAAAAAATCACCAGACATGGCAATTCTCAATTTTTACTAAAATTCGCAATTTTTTGGCAATTTTTGCTTCTATGGTTTACACCACAGCAGCAAAAATCAAACCAAGAGTATTAAGATTTTTTTCAGGAAAAAATTGAACTTCCAAAAAAACATAGAAACCCACCAAAAAAAAAAGAAAAACTTGTTTTTAACAAAAATTTAGAGGTAGTTTAATAGCATAGAGATATAGAGAGCAAATAAAAATGAGAGTTTAGCCTATGAAACAAAGAACACAGCTTTATTCAATTCGTCTGCTGTTTCTGTGAAATCCTGTAATATAGGTTAATAACTTAAAAACCCCATCCCAACCAAAAAAAATATTTGTCAAAGTCAAAATCAGCTAAAAAGGTTCAAAAACCTTAAAGCTAATTAAAATTAAAACATAAAATTTACTATAAGATCATCAATAAAATTAAACTCGTCATAAAACTTGTATAAAATTTGAAAAAAATTATATTTATCATAAAACTTAATACTACATCGTAAATTATTAAAAATGTTAATATTAATAATAATTTGTAAATATTAAATCTAACATTGTATTTAGAACGTAAAATCTTAATCAAATATTGCAGGTTCTGATTGATTCCATTACTTCTGAAGCTCGATGTTGAAATCAAAAACACTGAAACCTGCCCTTGCTAAAATCGCTCTGAACCGTTTGCCTTGATGGGGGTTGGTTGAGCAAACTAACCATTTCTAGGTTGAGTGCAAGATAGCCTTGTATGGTTCCGTTCTAGCCCAATTTTTGAATTAATAAATTCTCTTGACAAAATTCTGAGTTTCAATTTGGGAGATAGCTGAACGTGAGCTCTATCTGTTGAGGGAATAAATTTTCTCATTGGTTGACCTTGAAATGGTTAGTTCACAGGTTATTAAGGTCTGGAACGAAATGATGGAATAGATAGTGACTTTGTTTTAACTCCGTATTTTGAGTCGAAGCAAGTCTCTTAACTCCATTGAGTCACCGGCGGAAAACACAAACAATGCACATGGCTTTATCTGAATTTTCTGCTGTTTCTTAACCTCTTTTAATAGAGGTTAAAACTCTATGTTGACAAAAGAAATTGCCTATCGAAGATAAAATTGATTAAGAACAGTAAAAAATAGCATGTTCTTCACAAATTTTATGATTAATTGCGATTTTTTCCCGATTTCTGCTACTATGGTTCACACCATTAAGATAATGTTATTTTTCCTTGTGACATTTTGAAGACAGAAAGCTATGATTTACAAAATCATTAATATTATCTCACAAACCTATATGCTTTATCAATTTAAGCCAACATAAATGAGAATGCAAAATAGCTATCTTAAGTATTTATGATCCTCAATAGATAGTTCAAGGGGTACTATGCTTGCTTCACAAAGACTTAAAAAGTTAGTACCCATGTAGAAAATGAAGAAACCAAAAATCTGAATGCCAAATAGATATCTAGCTATGTAGGAAACAGCTACAAATGTCAACTACAAATGTGATATCTGAATGCCAAATAGATATCTAGCTATGTAGGAAACAGCTACAAATGTCAACTACAAATGTGATATCATAGCTGCAGAAGCTCACTTATCATGATTCTTGTAGAAATGTATAAATAGATCTGCATACCAGGTTTAGTCTGCCAAAAGTTAAAAACAAAACAAATGGAGAAAAGATTCTCAAAATAGATGATCTATTACCTATATCGAGAATAAGAGCCTGTGTTGTAAGCAATATGGTGTAAGGCCTTATAAAGTGTAGCGCCCGCTCTCTAAGAACTTGAACGAGAATACTTTAATGTGGATAACATATCTAACCTTTTATAAATGTTTTGATCTTATCACGGTGACAACTTAGCTCATATTCATTCAAGAACTTCTCTATGTTAGAAGGATTATATAATTGCTTTGGGGACAAAGAGTTATGTTACACCCATACAAAAGTAACAATTCAAAGAGCCATCGAACATATTTGCCACTTACTCCTTGAATAGCTTTGGTCGAGTGCTGGCGTTCTCTGAGTGGACCTACCAAGAATTATTGCGTTCTCTTCACTACACGTTTTTTTTTTATCATGTCAATTAAATTCCTAAAGAATAATTTGAGATTAAAAAAAATAGAATTGATAGAAAATATTACAAAGATAAAAGGTGAACGTGATAAAGCTTTTTGAGTTTTCTACCTATTTGAGCTTGTTGTAGTGATTGAATCAAGTTGAACATCTCATATGTAATATATAATATACAATATATAATAAATTATTTCAAAATTAGTATTAGAAAAATATTGCAAAAACCTTATAAGATAATTTAATTTGGCCCAATAGGCTAGTTAGATAGTGAATTGTTTCATTCATTGATGTTTTTTTGTTATATGAAATGGGAATTTCTAATTTAGGGTGGAAGGTTAATTTTGGCGGGTTTTTTCTTGGCAATTAGGTTACTTAAACCTTTTTGACAAACATGGAGTTAGTTTGTGTATGAGGTTCCATGTATTTTTGCATGCCCTATGTAACTCATTGGGTAGAATTAGAAAAGTGGAATATCAACATGTGCATGTTATAGGGTAGTAGTTTTTGGTGTGAGTTTACATTGATGTGAGTTCCATCTTTGCTTTGGTAGGTTTTTAGGAGTAAGCCTATTCCTAGTGGGGGAGGATGTAATGCCATAGACATCCATGCCTTCTGCATGATGTAGTTTTTGTACCAAATATTTATATAATATTGAATGTTGCACACACGCATTTGGGTCCATTAATGGATATTTCCAAGCTAGAGTCTTCATCCTAGTCTATTTTTGTGGCATGTAGGCCCAAGGGGTTTAGCTTGTGTAGGGTCAACAAAATCCATACATTTTGCTTCATTTTTTATGAGTATCTTTTTTCTCACTGTTGTTGGAGCTATATCCTCATGTATATTATGTAAAATGTATAGGAATCCTTCAACCAACTCCCTAAGTCGATTGTTCTATTCCTTTGTGAATAGTGAATCGATAGATGCTCCAAATGGTATGTGATCAATCTTGTTTGTTGCAAATTTGCAGCGATTCTCATCTTTTTGTTTTCTACTAGAGCTTTTTGATGGGGAAGGCTCCATTGATGTCGTTTTTAGTTATATCACACCACTGTATCACGTTTAGAGCATCATGTCTATGCTTCCTTTGGATGTAGTTTGTAGCCATTGATTTAGATATGCCCTTTTCTTGGAGGATGTTGATGGTGTTGGACAGAGAGAGTTCTCACTTTCTAATTGTCGAGATGCGTCTCTAGATTTGCCAATATTTCATTTCCAATTATCGTTTGTATTTCCTCTATAGCATGTGATGATCCAATATAGAAAGCCTACCTCAGTTGCTTGGATAACTTTCCACATTCATAGCATCCCATGGGGAGAGAGATTCTAAGAGACATTTTCAGCGTTGAGTATGGGGGAGACATTGACACTTTTAATACCCTCCAATTTGTTACCCATGATTTTCTCTCGATTGTACATTGACTTTTCTCATGTGAAGAGTTTTATCTTAAGTCACATGAAGCATTCCTCTTTGTACTTAAGACAACATGCTTGATTCCATTACAAGCATTCAAATTGTTAGCCATTATGATTTCTTTAGTGTTTTCAATGGCATGGTTTGTCAATGTGCTTGAAATTTGTTAGCTTTCCTATAACAATGTTGGATTGAATAATTGTCCATCTTATCAAGAATCAACCATCTTTGTGCTAAGATATTTTTGAGTTTCCAATTGGGGGTATTTTTCTTCATCATCACATTAATGGTGATCCATGAATCACCCTCTATTTGAATATTAGTTATAATTTTTTCAACACACTTTTTTAGTTGTGTTAGATCCCAACCTTGACTAAGTTTAACTTTTACTTTTTATGTGATAAATTGGATAAGTAATGATAGGTTAATGATCTAATGTTTGTAAAAAATGTCAGGATAAATGATTATGATTAATGCTTAGATTAGACATGAGATTACATGTTGTTGAGATTATTTTATCAAGATGCTTTATGATTTATTGATGATACACTGATCATAGTTTGTATCGCTGTGAGTGTAACCAGGGAAAAGATTCCACGTCCAATAACAGAATGAGAGTATCACCAGAGAGAAAGGGATAGATATTTTGAAAAGACTGGTTTGCCATTTGAAGTCTCAATTTGACCATTATGTGAACCTTTGTGAGTTAAGGTATGTGTTAGTTTGCTATCTTGGGTTAATCTCAGATTGACTACTAACGAATTGTCGTCTCGGAAAGGATTTTGACGATAATTTTGTTGCATTGGTCGAGAGATATTCAAGGATTATATTAAGGATAGAGATATCGTATTTTTCCCTTTTGTCGAATCATTATATATTTATTTATTTTCGTTAAGGACTGACTTAATTCTTTTGACGTTAGCCTAGGGTGATGAAGAAGCAGAGACCTCGACCCCTTATTTACTTTTGTTGCATGAACAATTTCAATGCAACCCTTGAATAATGCAACAAATGTATTTTATTATATAGGATTATATTGTTATTGATTATATATAAAACTAATGGGTAAGTGTGATATTGTTTTTAAGCCCCGAATTTGGTCTTTGCCATGATGTGGGCCCCGACAGACCACTCAATGGATTTTTCTTCGTACTCTGTACTCCATGAAGATGGAGAACATGGGATGAGTGTGGTTTGCACTTCGTGGGGTAAGTCGTGCCTAGTGGGGAGAGCTGATTTTGGTGGCATGCTCTCCTTGGGAACCATAGTCAGAGAGTGAATGCCTATTCGGGGAATAGATGTCTCTTGTGTGGGAGTCTCTAGAGAGAGACACACACACACAGAAATAAAAAACATTTCAAAGGGAAGAACGACAGGGAAAGATAGACGTCTAACGATAGAGAGCCAAAAGACATACATAAAGAAGTTGATCTCGAGCAATACCCAGGTAATATCAATTACCATAGATATGATATGGTTGTGTTTAAAACGTAACACTTGTATTTGTATTTCTCTATTGAACCCACTTTGGGTATGCTGTGCTATGTTCAATAATTATCATTTCTACTTCTCTTCACTTGCTCTCGTCTCTTTTCTCTTGATGATGGATCATAGAGTGTGATCTGAAACGTTGAGAGAAAAAACTTACACAGTATAATCTTGAAGCACTAATTTACAATACGTTGTTCTTTAAACTCCTTTCAGTGTGTATGATATCTAAAAGCCTTTTAGTTCTTGTTAAAACTTATTTTTTGGCGTGAGCCATTGTGGTAACCGCTGTGATCGGCCGACGCCCTTAGTTCTTACTGTGACAATGACAATGAATGATAATAATCTTATCGTTTCCATAGTAAAGTAGCACAGTGGCTGGGAGCTCACAAAGCTCGCCAAGTATGTTACAATAATTCCTTTTATATATATATATATATATATATATATATATATATATATATATATATATATATATGTTGGTTTACTTAACCATCAACAACATAATATATTTGCATGTCGATCTTCAAAAGATTATGCTATTCTTTTTATTACAAGAGTAAAGGTGACAGATTGTGGACGACACCACATGCCATGATACTACTACACAGTCCTCAAATGGAACCCTAGTAAGAAATAATGATTTCATGATTGAAATGGACTGTATAGAGAATAGTATTATTATTATTTGATATGAAAATTGTTATTATACTTTACAATAAGTATCCTGTTTTTCTTATCTTAGTATGAGGATAAAACCACCAAACCAATGGTATTAAGAGAATGCCTTGAAGTCGAGTTAAGGATAGTATACTTTGTTATTTATAGACTTGTGATTTAAGAGTTCTTGTTATCATTGAGGTAAAAGGTGGCAAGACTTTGGTCATACTATTCTTATTTGTCATATAATGGATATTTTACTGTCTTTAATAATCAAGCCTATATTATTATGGGGTTTCGAGAAAATGAACCTCCTCTATTGCTAAAATGAGTAACAAACGATAAGATTCTATCGTCAATAAAAGAGAAACAAAAGGAATCATTGTCTAAGTGGATTAGACAAGGATTTATAATCCAGTGATTAGCCTTAGGAGAACATGCAAGGTTATTATTATAAACAAAACTATTTTTATGTCGAGATGAGAGATCGAAACCAAGTTATTTGTAATATGGAATATAGTGACGTGGAGTCACAGGTTTCCCATTGCAGTGGCAACAAGTAAACATCTCTAAAAGACTAAAGACCTAGATGTGAATTATTTTGATATTATAGGCCATATGTCGAAGTAGTGAATGAGAGTCAATGAACTTTTGTGACACCCATTAGCTGGGATGAATTAAACAAAATTATTGTTGGATGAGATAACTTCTAAGTTGAGTCAGATGTGGGTGAACAATTGACTATGTTTATTGTGAAATATATATATATATATATATGAAATCTTTGGCCAAAGTAATGCATCCGTCTCTGCATGCATTAGTTGGTTCATTGTGCTCTAGATGACATAATCTTTGAGCAATGTTGTATGACCGTGAAGAGTTATGAATGACACAACACTAGAGTCTCAGAGGGCAAACTTATTGGTTCTTTATATCTATTCCCTTTGTTAAGGGTAGGGTCACTTTTAAGAAGGAAGTTGTGCAGGGGACCATCGGTTTGTGGTTGGAGGAAAAGCACTGGGGTAATGCTCTCATTCCCAAGCAGATGACAAGCCGAGACTTATGAAGATAGATATCAAAACTCCAAAAATAGTACATTTTATTATTTGACTTGATAGTCAATTTCTATGTAAACTTGACATTATTGCCATGAGCAAAACATTATGTTTGCAATGCTATCTTGAACTTGTACATTCTCAGTTTGAAAATATTAAAAAAAGAAATATGCTCTTTATGTAATCATTATGCAAATGATTAATGTTAGTTAAACATGTGATTATGATAATCATGACTTGATATTTTGTTTACTTGATGGTAAAACGGGAATGTTATTTCTAGGTAATATGAGATGACATGTTACATATGGTATTAGAGCTACCAGGTTCAATACATGGACCTATGAACTCACTACATGAAATCTTTCTTTGACATTAACAGTTGCTAATGTTTGGATGTTCTTTTGATAGAATGATAAGAACAAGAATGACACCAAGGAAAGAGTGTGACGGGAAATTGACGTTACCTAAAGTCTGAGGGAGTGAGCCTCAAGAATGATAAACTTTGGCCAAACTGACTACTTGGAAAGCGAATGGTTATTTGATAATGAAACCTTCGTTGATGCTATTAAATGTATCAAGCAGGGGGACAAAGAAGTTAAGGCTACTGTTCCTATATCTGAGAATGAATCAGCGAAACCCTTCGCATCTAAGGATTTACCATTGGGGAGTGATCCTAATGCTCCTATTGTTATTTGGGAGGTCATGGATGAGTACCTGCGAGTACATCCACCTCTTAGGTCTGATTTGATGAACCTCAAGGATGAAGATAAATTTGGGAAGATATCCCAATCTGAAAGTGACTTGTAGTTACAAGATGTGAAAAATTGTAATAAATGATGGATTTTATGTGATCCATGGAAATTATAATGCAATTTTAAATTTTTTGCAAATCTTTCCTTTCTTATTAAGATTGCATAAATAAGAATGAATTTATGTTTATGAATGGAATCAATGGTATGAGAAATTGATTGAATGATTAACATGCAAACTTCAGGAGAAGTAAATTGCATCATGGTTTAGACAAGAACCAATGTTGGGGATAGCCAAGAGGAAGGGCAACTTTTAGGTCACTCCGATTCAAAACTTGACGAGATCCTTGCTATGCTGCATGAGACGAGGGTAAGAATTGGGACTCTAGAGCAGGAGGTCAGGGGTTAGAATGGACCCAGGCAGGAAGCCTTCCACGAGGGTGAGGACGAGGAACGTCATAAAAACATCACCCAAAGTGGATGCAGAGAGAATAACTTTGAAATGAGACAAAATGAGGCTAAAAGAAGCCCCTTGGCTTTAGAATTATTTGGAGACATAAAAAAGGTTACACCTCCCAAGTTTGATGGGACTGTAAGCGGAGATGTCGCGGAGGCATGGCTTAGAGAAATGGAAAAATACTTTGAAATAAGAAACTATTCTGAAATCACCAAAGCGGTACGGGGAGCATACCAATTGGCAGGGGAAGCATCCACCTGGTGGATGAACAAGAAAATAGAGTTAAAATTGAGCTCCTTGAGTCTAACATGGGAAAGGTTTGTGGAACTTTTTAGGCAAAGATGGTTCCCTCAATTGTATTTTGACCAGAAGCTTATAAATTTCTAAAATCTGAGACAGGGTGACTCATGTGTGAATGAGTACTGAGAAAAGTTCACCTGTCTCTTCAACTATGTTCCCCAATATCAATAGGATGAGATTTCGCATCCGAAAGTTCATCATAGGTTTGAATGCCCAAATTAGAGGTGGAGTTGATGTACATGGTCTTACTATAATGGACCAAGTTTATGAGAAAGCTATTAAACAAGAACAAAAATTGAAATCCATGTCTTCATATCAGGAAAGGATCTGTAAAAGGTTTAATTGGTCCCAATCCTCCCAGTCATTTAAGAAAAAGGGTAATAAGCAAAATTTCAATAAGAAAGGTGACAACGAATTCAAGGATAATTAGAATGAATCCAAGGGTGAAAAGAAAGGCAATAACAACTCCAAGAAAAATGGAGATAATTCAGGAAAGCCTTATGAAATATGAGGACCAGTGGGAGGGTGTTATTCATGTGGCAGAGACCAGTATGCCAATCAGTGTCCCAATAAGACAAAAGGGACCTAGTCACGAGGAAATCTTTTACCTTGACAACAGGCAACTTTCTAGCAACGGATACATGCAACCTTGTACAATAGGCAAGTTGAATATCAAATCACTCCAATTGAATCCACAAGTATTTTATTTGGTATTTCAATTTCAGTTTTGATATATAGCGGTGTTATAGAATGTTTTATTTCTTCAAAAGTTTTAAGTAAGATTTCTAGAAAAGTTGGTTACATGGCAAATACCTGGTCAGTTGAATATGTTAATCAGACTAGAGCTTAGGTAGAGCAATGTTTGTTTGAGGCTAAGGTTGAATTTTCAAGTTTCTCCACCGAAGTGAACCTTTATGTAGCCCCATTAGGCTCATATGATGCCATCCTTGGGATAAATTGGTTATGAAGACATAGGGCTAAAGTAATCTATTGTTTTGTTAAAACAATAGAATGTTTAGATGACTTCGGGAATAAAGTTTTTTTGCAAGGCAACCATAAAGAGGTTAAATCGAGGCAAATATCTGCTCTACAGATGAAAAGAGCCCAGAGAAAATGACGTAAACTTTTTGCCATTAAAATGGAGAAAATAAATAATTACAAGGAATCTATTTTTCAAGATGATTTGATGTTTTAGGAATCTCAGAAACTCTAAGGAGTTGAAGAAAGAGAATCCATAGATCATGAGAGATCAAATATGGATATATATATCCCTTTCTTCGAGATTTTGAGGATGTATTCCCAGATGAACTACCGAGATTGCCTCCTAAAAGAGCTTTTAATTTTTCAATAGATAATTCTAGGATCGGAACCTATATCTAAAGCTCCTTATAGAATGACCACATCAGAGTTAATGGAGCTAAAGACTCAGCTGCAAGAATTGCTTGATAAAGGATTGATACAACCCAGTGATTCACCGTGGGGAGCACCATTAATTTTTGTTAAAAAGAAGGATGGTACTTTGCGACTATGCATAGATTATCGTATGCTAAATAAGGCAATGATAAAGAACAAGTATCTATTGTCTCTCATTGATGATCTCTTTGATCAAATGTGAGGGGCAACTGTGTTTTCAAAGATCGATCTTCAATCAGGATACTATCAAATGAGGCTAAAAGATGAGGATATTCATAAGACAACCATTAAAACAAGGTATGGGCATTATGAGTTCACTGTCCTATCTTTTGGGTTAACAAATGCACTTGCAACATTTATGAACTTAATGAACAATGTGTTCAAAGACTACTTGGACAAGTTTGTCCTTGTTTTCCTTGATGATATTTTGATTTATTCTAAAAATGAGGAACACCTTCAACATTTAAGGATTGTTTTTCAGAGGTTAAGAGCATAAATTGTATGGCAAGCTCTCGAAGTGTACCTTATTTCAAAAGGAGGTGCAGTACTTAGGTCATATAATTTCAACTGAGGGAATAGCTGTGGACCCAACAAAGATTAGAGCCATTTTGGAATGGCTAGCACCAAGAAATGTGCATGAGGTCCAAAGTTTCATGGGCCTAACAGGGTATTACAGAAAATTTGTGGCTAAATTTTCAAAGATTGCTTATCCTATTACTTCTTTACAAAGAAAGGGCAAAAGATTTGATTGGTTAGAAAAATGCCAAGAGGCATTCGCCAATTAAAAGAAAGATTGACTACGACACTTATTTTGAAGGTACCTGACCTGAATGGTCATTTTGTAGTCGTTACCAATGCCTTAAGGGAAGGTTTAGGTGGTGTACTTGTCTAGGATGGGCAAGTTATTGGTTATGAGTCTGGAAAGCTGAAAACTTATGAGCAAAATTATGCTCCTCATGATATGGAATTGGCAGCAGTGGTTCATGCACTGCAAACGTGGAGACACTATTTACTTGGGAAGCCGTTTGAACTAGAAACAGACCACCAAGAACTCAAATATCTATTTACTCAGCCACATTTGAATGTTCAACAAAGAAGATGGTTAGAGCTAATATTTGATTATGATTTTGAGATTAAACATATACAAGGCAAAGAAAATAAAGTGGTTGACGCCTTAAGTAGGAGAAAACATCTCCTTAATGATCTCCATACATTCTAATTTTAGGAATCAGGTATTGTAAAAGTCCAAAGGAGATAAGTATTATGAGCAGGTAAAACAAGCTCTTGTGGATAATCCCTATGATTCTAGGTATGATCTGTTTTATGTTGAACCATATGGACTATTAAGGTTTAAGGGAAGGATGTTCGTTTCGAACTCCGAAGAGTTAAGGAATATCGTGTGGAAGGAAGTTCATTCCGCGCCTTATTCAGGACATCTTGTAGTGACGAAATAGCTAGTTGATGTGAAGCAATTATATTTCTGGAAGGGAATGAAGAGGGATGATGCAAGGTTTGTAGTTGGATGTCTAGAATGCCAGAGGGTGAAGGCAGAACACCATCACTCGACATGACTTTTATACCCTCACGAGATTCCAGAATGGAAATGGCAAATCATTAGCATGGATTTTGTGCAAGGACTTCCTATGTCTAGGAATAGACACAATGCTATTTTGGTTGTGTTAGATAGACTCACCAAGGTGATGCATTTTATACTCAGGAATTTGACAGATGGGGCACCAGTCATAGCCCACAAGGTATTCAGATTGCATTCCTGAGAAGATTATCTTAGATAGGGATGCCCATATGACATCAAGGTTTTGACAAACCTTATTTTCCTCACTTGGAACCCAGTTAAACATAAGCTTAGCTTATCATCCTGAGACAGATGACCAAACAGAAAGAGTAAACCAAGTGTTGGAAGATCTACTGAGAATGTATTGCATGGATTAGCAATACAAGTGGGAAGATTATTTTCCTCTTATGGAATTTGCATATAATAATTCCTATCATTCCGCTATTAAGATGGCTCCATTTGAAGCATTATATGGAAGAAAGTGCTTAACTCCTATAAGCTGGGATAAGTTAGAAGATAGGATTAGCCTTGGTCCAGAAATGCTATCAGAAATGGAAGAGCAAGTCCATTTGATTAAGAAAAGGCTAGTGGAAGTGAATGATAGGCAGAAAAGTTATGCGGATGCTAAATGCATCGCAAGACATTTCTCAGTGGGAGAAAAAGTCCTCTTAAGAGTCAAACCACAAAAGAGCTCAATTAAGTTTGGAAAGACATCTAAACTAGCTCCTTGGTATGTGGGTCCCTTCGAAGTCCTCGAAGAGGTCAACCCAGTTGCATACATGATTGCTCTATCACTAGCTCTTGCCATGATACATAATGTTTTCCATGTTTCATATTTGGAAAAGTACATTGGAGGAGATAATCATGTTCCTATTCTTGATTGGAATGCCATACAGGTGAAGGACCCAGGGGTGGTAATGATCGAGCCCATCAAGGTGCTCGAATTGCGTAAGTTACACTTGTGTAATAGAGAGATTACTCAGTGCAAGGTCCAGTGGGACTAGTAGGCAGAAGAGAATGCCATCTGAGAGAATTATGATGATATTTATGAAAGATTTTCTCATCTCTTTTAAACTTTTCATTATGATGAACAAAAACTCTTTTTGTTGTTATAACCTTTGGAAACATTAAATCATTGGGGACGATGTTTCTTATGGGGGGAGATATGTTACATCCTCAACCTTGACTAAATTTAATTTTTACTTTTTCTGTGATAAACGGAATAAGTAATCATAGGTTAATGATTTGATGTTTGCGGAAAATGTCAGGATAAATCATTGATTATATAAATTATGATTAATGCTTAGATTAGACATGAGATTACATGTTGAGATTATTTTATCATGATGCTTTATGATTTATCGATGATACACTGATCATAGTTTGTATGATTATGAGTGTAACTAGGGAAAAGATTCCACCTCCAAGAATGGAAGGAGGGTATCACTAGAGAGAAGGGGATAGATATTTTGAAAATATCGGTTTGCCATTTGAAGTCTCAATTTGACCATTATGTGAACCTTTGTGAGTTAAGGTATGTGTCAGTTAGTTTGCTATCTTGGGTTAATCTTAGATTGACCACTAACGAATTGTCATTTCAGAAAGACTTCCAACGACAATTTCGTTGCATTGGTTGAGAGATATTCAGGGATTATATTAAAGATAGAGCTAACCTATTTTTCCCTTTTGTTGAACTGTTTGATATTCGTATATATTTATTTATTTTTCTTAAGGACTGGCTTAATTCTTTTGACGTTAGCTTAGGGTGATGAGGAAGCAGAGACCTCGACCCCTTATTTACTTTTGTTGCATGAACAATTTTGATACAACCCTTGAATAGTGCAGCAAATGTATTTTATTATATATGATTATATTATTATTGATTATATATAAAACTAATGGATAAGTGTGATATTGTTTTTAAGCCCCAAATTTTCACTTTGCCATGATGGGGACCTCGCTAGACCACTCAATGGATTTTTCTTTGCATTCCGTACTCCATGAAGATGGAGAACATGGGAAGAGTGTAGTTTGCACTTCGTGGGGTAAGTCGTGCCTAGTGGGGAGAGTCGATCTTGGCGGCACGCTCTCCTTGGGAGCCATAGTCGTAGAGTGAGCGACTATTTGGAGAATAGATGTCTCTTGTGTGGGAGTCTCTGGAGAGACACGCACACATAAATCAAAAACTTTTTGAAGGGAAGAACGACAGGGAAAGATATACATCTAACAACAGAGGACCAATTTACATACAAAAAGAATTTGATATTGAGCGATATCCAGGTAATATCAATTACCATAGATATGATATGGCTGTGTTTAAAACGTAACACTTGTATTTGTATTTCTCTATCGAACTCGCTTTGGGTATGCTATGCTGTGTTTAATGGCCAGAGGTGGTTGATAATACCTTGCTCTTTCAATTCCTTTCAGTGTATATGATATCTAAAAGCCTTTTAGTTCTTGTTAGAACTTGTTTTTGGCGTTAGCCATTGTGGTAATGGTTGTGTTCGACTGACGCCCTTAGTTCTTACTGTGACAATGACGGTGAACGATAATAATCTTATCATTTCCATAGTAAAGTAGCACAGTGGCTGGGAGCTCACAAAGCTTGCCAAGTATGTTACAACGATTCCTTTTATATGTATCTTTATGTTGGTTTATTTAACCGTCAACAACATAATATATTTGCATGTCAATCTTTGGAAGTTTATGTTCTTTTTAATACATCAGTAAAGGTGACCAACTGTGGACGACACCACAGGCCATGATACTACTACACAGTCCTCAAATGGAACCTTGGTAGGAAATAATGGTTTCATGATTGCAATAGATTGTATAGAGAATAGTATTATTATTATTCGATATGAAAATTGTTATTATACTTCACAATAAGTATCTTGTTTTCCTTATCTTAGTATGAGGATAAAACCACCGAACCAGTGGTATCAAGAGAATGCCTTGAAGTCGATTTAAGGATACTACACTTTGTTATTTATAGACTTGTGATTTAAGAGTTCTTGTTATCATTGAGGTAAAAGGTGGCAAGACTTTGGTCATACCATTCTTATTGTCATATAATGGATATTTTACTATCTTTAATCATCAAGCCTATATTATTATGGGGTTTCGAGAAAACGAACCCTCTCTATCGCTAAAATGAGTAACAGACGATAAGAATCTATTGTCAATAAAAGAGTAAAAAACAATCATTGTCTAAGTGGATTAGACAAAGATATATGAATCCAGTGAATAGCCTTGGGAGAACATTCAAGGTTATTATTATAAACAAAACTATTTTTATGTCGAGATGAGATATCAAAACCAAGTTATTTTGTAATATGGAATAGAGTTATGTGGAGTCACAAATTTCCCGTTGCAGTGGCAACAAGTAAACATCTCTAAAATACTAAAGACCTATATGTGAATTATTTTAATATTGTACTCTAGATGTCGGAGTAGTGAATGAGAGTCAATGAATTTTTGTGACACCCATTAGCTGAGATGAATTAAACAAAATTACTGTTGGATGAGATAACTTCAAAGTCGAGTCAGATGTGGGTGAACAATCGACTACGTTCATTGCAAAACATTTATATATATATGAAATCTTTGGCCAAAGCAATGCATCCGTTTCTGCATGCATTAGTCGGTTCATTGTGCTCCAGATGGCATAATCTTCGAGTAGTGTCATACATAGTTAGAGTGGATCTATAGTTGTATGACTGTGAAGAGTTATGAAGGACACAACACTAGAGACTCAGATGACAAACCTATTGGTTCTTTATATCAATTCCCTTTGTGAAGGGTAGGGCCACTTCCAGGAAGGAAGTTGTGCAGGGGACCGCCGATCTATGGTTGGAGGAAAAGCACTTGGGTGATGTTCTCCTTCCCAAGCAGATGACAAGCTGAGACTTATGAAGATAGATATCAAAACTCCAAAAACAATACATTTTATTATTTGACTTGATAGTCAATTTCTATGTAAACTTGACATTTTTGCCATGAGCAAAACATTATGCTTGTAATGTAAAGGAAGCTCTCTTTCATGCTATCTTGAACTTGTACATTTTCAGTTTGAAAATATTACAAAAAGAAATATGCTCTTTATGTAATTAATATGCAGATGATTAATGTTTTTGATAATGATAAGTCAGCAAACAAGGCGCTGAACCCTTAACAGGCGAGAGGCATTGGGGCTCGACAGAACAGGCGAAATCGGGCCACACACAGAGCATAAACATGTCAGGAACAACTGATAGATCGCTGTTGAACAACAGACGAGCATTAGACAACCCTAGAACCTGAGGGGACAAATATGACTCCCTTAACCCTAAGGTGCGAAGTAGCGACAAATTTGAGGAGTCCCTTCTTCTTTCTCTGCACAACAGACCAAGAAGAGTTGGAATCGAAGTCCATCGAGCGAGGCGAGAGGAGTGGATCCTTAATAGCCACCATGGGCAATGAGCCACCATGCCATGAGGGAGTCGGCAACGCAGAAGAGGAGTCAGGAGCATTTGAAGGACGAACAGAGGCGATCATCGAGGGTCGGACATGCTCTGCCTGAACAACGACAATTGTTCGAGGCACCAATGGTTCCGCTAATGGGTTAGCCGGAAGATGATCCAAGGGAGACAGTCTCTTGGGAAGATTCAGCTAAGGAAGGATCGTTGGGTAAGTGCAAGAAGAGGACTTCACTTTTTGGCCAAAAAGTGGAAGTGTTTTTCTTGTTTTTCAAATTTTGTCGTACTTAGAGTGACAATTTGAAGTACTTGCACATAAAATATTAAGATAATGTAAAAATAAGAAATGTAGGATTTTGTTTCTAGTTTTCAAATATGTAATTTTTTCTAATACTCAGATGATGCAAGTTAGTTTTTTATTGGATGTACAAAAAGTGGCTTTTTAAAAGTCCCCAGTTTTTTGCAAAAACATGCATGTGTACGACCAACATAATTTTACCTAAATTATTGTATTTTTCTAATTCCTTTTGTGGAAAGATTATCAGGATGTTGAATTTTGGTTAGGATATTTTTTTGTAATTTTTCTATAAATATTTTTTTTATTTAATTTTTTAATGGCCCTAATTAGTGTTTTTTAAACTTCGTGTACGACCAACATAATTTGATCTAAATTAATCAATTCGCTAATTTTTTTCATCATGTAGAGAATGATGTCTAATTTGGTCAGACATAAATTTTTTTTCAAGAAATTTTTAAAAAATCAAAAGTTATTAAAAAAATAGAACCCTGTGTTATTTCAAGTTTATGAGTTAGTTTGTTTGAAAAATAAATAATAAATAGAAAATTATGTTCAATAGCAAAAAAAAATACATATTTGAAAATTATACTTTGAGATCTATAATGGGTTTTAATTTCGTAATCAAAAGTTATTAAAAAAATAGTAATCTGTGTTATTTCAAGTTTATGAGTTAGTTTGTTTGGAAAATAAATAATAAATAGAAAATTATGTTCAATAGCAAAAAAAATTACATATTTGAAAACTAGACTTTGAGATTTATAATAGGTTTTAATTTCATTAAAATATTCTAAAAAAAAAGTCGTCAGTCATAGTGGTGAAACTAGTTTTTTCTCTTGTTGTTTTCATGGTCTCCTAGTTGCAGGTCCAAAGCTAAGGCTTGGGTTTCCAAGCTTAAAACCAATGCAAATTGGCGGGTTTGAAATTCTAAATTTTTAGAAACGGGTACCCGTTATAAATTTTTTGAAAATGGGTACCCGTTTTTAATTTTTTTTAACATGCCTATTGCTAATTTTTTTATTGTTTAGAAACGGGTACCCATTATTTTTAAAACAGGTACCCGTTTATAACAAGCACCCGTTATGAACGGACCCGTTCATAACGGGTGCTTGTTATAAACGGGTACCTGTTTTAAAAATAACGGGTACTCGTTTCTCTTGTTGTTTTCATGGTCTCCTAGTTGTAGGTCCAAAGCTAAGGCTTGGGTTTCCAAGCCTAAAACCAATACAAATTGACGGGTTTGAAATTTCAAATTTTTAGAAACGGGTACTCGTTATGAACGGACACCCATTCATACCCATTCATAACGGGTACCCATTATGAACTTTTTGAAAATGGGTATCCGTTTTCAATTTTTTTTTTAAACATGCCTATTGCTAATTTTTTTATTGTTTAGAAATGGGTACCCGTTCAAATCCCTTTCCTAATGCCCCCCTTAAAGATTTAATGATAGATTTTAAATTCAAAAATTAAATGAAAGATTTCATGATGTACATCAAATATTATAATAGTATTAGAATTTAGTTTATACTATAATAATATTTTTCTAGTTATTCTAGTTCGTGCCAACAAAATGGCACTATCCCATTCATCTGTACCCATTTAGACGAGAAAATGCCAAAAATGACCCTACCCCTTTATCACAACCAACAGACTTTCTCTAATAATTGAATATACTCATTATCTAAAGAGTCATTCTCAGGGAAAAATGCCCTCCAATGCCCTCCAACAATCCAAAATGCCCTCCAACCAACCCTCAACCTTTAAGGTCCTCCCAACATCCAACAACTGGAAGGAAGGTCTGGATCCATTACAATCACTACCACCCACCACCCACAAAATGCCCCACCAGCCCTCTCAAGGGATACCATTTCTTATATACCCAAACATTTTATACCCCAACATACTGTACCCCAACATTCTATAAAGGGTATTTATAACAAGCACCCGTTAGGAACGGACACCCGTTCATAACGGGTGCTTGTTATAAACGGGTACCTGTTTTAAAAATAACGGGTACCCGTTTCTAAACAATAAAAAAATTAGTAATAGGCATGTTAAAAAAAAAAAAAAAC